>JAVQMF010000035.1:12516869-13775304 GCA_032878935.1 Erythrophleum fordii
GAGTAATTCCAAAAGCATAAATTGGGAACCTAAATTTCATAATGGAAAATACGGTTCTAAAAAAGGAGCTAAAACGAAGGAGAAACGAAAATGCCAAGAATGGAGGGCAAAATAAGAATTTTTGAAAAGTGTAACCTCCTCCCACCTATATGTATGATGCGCCCTTCTTCTCCCTTCATTTTGCATGACCAAGTTCTGCCTAAAACTAGAGGAAAACCTTAGGGAGAGTGGTGCACAAAAGGGAGGCAAAGAGAAAGAGAAATCAAAGGCTTAAGGTATGGAAATTTAATAGTTTTTCATACTCTTTCTCTTCCAAACCTCTTCTCCTTCATTTTCTTTTATTTCCTATGATTATAATGAAGTATATAGATCTATTTTAATGGAGAAATTGAGGAGAAAATTCAGATTTGAAGAGAGGAGCTCAAAGAACACAAGATTCAAGTGAGAAAAAGTAAGAAAATAAGGTAAATCTTACATCCCATGGTAGCTACTCCTCTCCCCTTCTTCTCCATATTTTGCCCCATGTATGTAGATGCTAGAGGGATAGAATTTTGAGGGAAACCAAGGGTGAATTCCATGAATTTAAGGGAGGAGAGTAACGATATGCAAATAAATTCAAGAAAAGGCTATGAAATTTCAAGGTGCAAAACCTATGGTTTCAAATGCACCTTGTAAAATCTGATTTTGTATAATGATTCCTAAGCCTAAATAAGAGTTTAAATGAGCTTCCAAAATCCCTAAGAGACTCCCCATATACATCCTCCCTTAAGAAAACAAGGCAAACTACAAAAAGCCCCATTTCTTTTATAGCCTCAGCCTAAAGGGGTTTGTGTAGCTAGAGAGAGTTTTAAATTTTTTTTAAACCCATTTTTGAGTCATATATGATGAATGAATATGAGAGGAAGCCTTGGGAAAAATTTAGAAAGCATAGAATGTGAGATGGTGCCTTATGTTCCATAATATGACCTAAAGAAACAACATGTAGTTAAACTCTTGGTTTTGATTGTGTGATGACTCCAAGAAGCTTAAAAGGAGTCAAGAATCATATTTGAAAGGAAATAATGGAGCTTATAATTTATTTGATGGGTGTTGCTTCATTAGGTGCATTTTGGAACCATAAAGGGGTCATTAGATCAAGTTAGTGTTTAAGAAAGATGTGTGACCTTAGAATTAATTCTATGAGCCTAATTGGCTTCTATACGATGTGTCTAGGCCAGGAGAGATGATCTCCACCTCCTTATGTGTATGTAAGACTGAAAAAGAGAGCTTGCATTCAAGGGAAAAAGTGTGTAATTGTATCTAAGGTAGCTCTCTAGCTTGCTTCTTATTGCTCTGACCCCAGTTTTTGGGCAACTCAAGGCTCAAATCCTCATTTTCTATTATTTAAAATTTTATCCAAATTTTATTTGGCCTTGAATCACTTATCTTAGGGGACTTGCTTTTCAAACCGGTCTGTTTCTGTATTTTTACAACATACCAGGCGTTACACAAGAACCCTTAAGGTTAGTTGAGACAAAGCAAAGAGTCTCCCAAAAGCAAGATGGGCTCCCAAGAGTATGGTTGAGTCTAATAATCTCTTAAAGAATAGATGAGGCAAGTCTAATATCCATAAGAAATTGGGTGAGGGCCTTTGTATACTATGTATGACTTTTTTTAAATGATGAAAATGTTTCTTAAATGTTTGCACATGTCAACATGACCATACATGCATTTATGAGACTTGTTTACATCTATTATGTATGATTGAATGGGAGATGAGTTATTGGGATTCTTTGAGTCTCATCCCCTCCTCTCAAATGTTCTAACATGTTAGGTGAACTAAGAAAGCAAGGTAATGGAAGCTCACCACCTTGAAGAAGAGAGTTTGACAACATAATGCATGGTTTTGACTCTTTAAGACCATATTTATATCAAATGATGTAACTTACCATTGTATATGGTCTATGGCCTCTTGAGCATATGTAATTATGATAATATGTCATGTATGAATGAGAGAATATGTCATGTAGCCATTGGAATGTGATTTGTGTATATGATGGCAAACTAGCTTCATTGATGGTATTATGCAATTATGTATAAGTGTGGATGAGATAGCCAAATGAGATGTATGAGAGTTGGGACCATTTGGGTAGCTTACACAAGTCCTAATTATACTTTTATACTTGCCAAAGAGATGCCAAATGTAACAACCGGGAAAAAGAAAAGGAAGGGAAAAGAAAGAAAGTAGAAAGCTGGAAATTTTCGGAATTCAGAATTTCTGCTAAGTCTTCTCGCAATAGCGAGAAATGATCTCGCTGTCGCGAGAGTGCCACCTCGCCATAGCGAACGTGACTCTAGCTATAGCGAGTGCTGGCAGCAGTCCATACAAAAACCAGAGAGTAGCTCACTGTAGCGTGCACCATAGCGAGAGTGAAGTCTGGAACTAACACGATTTCGCCATAGCGAATGGTAAATCTCGCCATAGCGAAGGGAACTGACGCGAGTTCGCCGTAGCGAAGGTTAAGCCTCGCCATAGCGAAGCCAGATTACACGAGCTCACTATAGCGAAGGTTAGTTTTTGCCGTAGCGAGGGTCAGTCCGGAAGAAAGTAAAAGGCGAGAATTAGACTTCATTAAACGCCCAAACTTATTTCTTCTCTCATATCTGCCCTAGACTTCGACCCAAGGAGAGAAAAGAGGCATGGAGAGTGAGAGAGATCAAGAGAAGGAGGAAGAGCAAGGGAAAGGTAAGAAAATTTCTCCCATTTCTTTTTAGAACTCTGATCCCCTCCCTTTGCCCTCTCTTTCTGTGGTTTTATTTATGAAAATGGTTAGATTTTGGGCATGGGTTAGAAGAGAGAAAGCGGAAAACACCTTTTAATCTTTGTGTTTTCTTTGAAAATGTAGTTTCCACTACCATGGGAGCTTGAGAGAGAGAAAGAGCTGATGGCATTCTAGAGAGAGAGAGAGAACCCTAGGTTTTTATGTGATAGAAGGGTTGCTCTGAATTAAGTTATAAAGAGTAATTGCATGCTTTTGTTTGTCTAGGCTCAAGAGAAACACCTCCATCAAGGTGTGATTGTGAACCTAAGGAGGGAGAGGAGAAATTGAAAGGAAAAGCTAGTGTTGGCTTTGGCTCCAAAGGTAGCTCTCTTTTCCCACTCTTTCTTGTTGCATTCTTGGATATGATAGTCATTGTATGATTATGTATATGCTTATTGTGTGGAATATGCCATGTGCTATTGCTTTGATGCATTGATGCCAATATGCTTGTGTGATAAATTATGAGAATTGCTCGGGTGCGGTAGCGCCGAAAGTCTCTTGAGATAGGTGAGGTAAGGCCAAAAGTCTCAAACGAGTGAGGCCAAGTCAAAAGTCCTTAAACTCGGGTGAGGCCATCCAAAAGTCCCTAAACTCGGGTGAGGCTAGACCAAAAGTCCCTGGAGGTCATTTTTGGCATTGTTGTGAATTTCATAGCATGTACAATGTGTGTTGGATGTTTGAGAATGGCTAAATGCTTATTTACATGCTTTGACTTATTATATGCCTGGATTGTTTACTTGATTGAGTGCATGAGCTACTGAGATTCCCTGAATCTCACCCCTTCCCCTCCCAACTTAATATGCTAGGTGGAGCTCAAGGAGAACCGAGCACACACCAAGGAGCCTAGGAGCATGCTTAGTTAGATATTACTTTCTTTTGGATATTTTGATGTATTTTGATGTAAAGTGGTGCCAAATGAATATGCGCCCACTATTTTTGAGATGTAAAGGTTGTAACATGTGTATAAATATGAAAGGATATTGTATGAACTATGTTTATAGCCAAATGAATGGAAATGAGGGTTTTGCCCCTTTTTATGCATGAATGAGATAGTGTATTTTTGGCCGTAGCATAGTGAATTTGGAATGTATGTTAATTTGGACCACATGGACTTGATCTATATCCTAGTTTTATGCTTTCAAACTCGTCCATGAGTGGCTAGAGTGTGTGAGAGGCTATTTAGACCTGTTTTGGACCTTCTGGGTGCCAAAACCGATATTTTTGAGAGCTCCGTCAAAGTATGACCGGATGAGCTCCTCTTGTCATGAAATTTGGCATGCCTCTAGAGTTTGTAGAAAGCTTCTTGAGGAGCTAAAGTTGGTAATATTCGGAGGTCGAGAGAATATTTAGCGAATTGTTGAATTTGGGAAAAATCCATGGTTTGGTCATGTACTGTTCATATAATTCAGAAATAAAAACCATGTCAAATATAGACCAAATGGAGTCCAACTGTCATGAAATTTTATACAAATAAATTAGAAAACCAAAGTGACCTGTAACAACTAGAATCACCTAAATCGGAGGTCTGTAAAGAGAGATTGAACCGTCTGAAGTTCTATATCAGCATCAGGGAGCCCACCTGACCCCCGTCACTGTTCCATCGACTTTTAGGGTGTAGGGGCTACTGAACTGATCTGAACTTATTTTTTTCCTCTAGTAGACGCCTGTAGTTTTCTAAATTGGTATAGTGTGCCCAGATTGGATTTTTGTGGATTTAGTTATGAATTTTCGAAAGTCATGACAGCAAGCTGCACCAGAAACAGTGACAGCCAGACCTCCTTCCCATTTTCGATGTCAAACATGGTCCAAACGCTGTGTTTGTGGTTGGGAATTATTTTTAGAGTAAATTAACACTTAGAGCTTTCCAGGAAGCTAGAGTTGGCTAGATTCCCATTTTTCCACAATTAGTTATGATTTTCCAAAGTTAGAGCCAAAATATGACTTTTGGGCACAAGTGAGAAAAAGTGCATTTTTTTGGTTTTTGGCTCTATACCCGTGGCCTATGGTTTGTATTATGCTATGTATGAGTTGTATAAGTGGAGTTTGAGTAGAGAAGATGAATGATGGGTTCACAGGACCCATGAGGCAGATAATGAGTGTATTATACGCCGTTTTATAGCATGAAAATGCCACGGATATGTATTGTTTCTTTGAAAATCATGTGGAACCAAGCCCAGAGAGAGGCTAGGTAGTGGTAGTAGTTTAAGGTGTCACACCAAACCCCAAGGAAAGCCATTTGGACATTTTGATATCCCTTATGGAGCTAAAATTGACTAATTTAAAACTCTATGTCACTTTTTGTTCAAATGAGCTCTTCTTGATCTGGGATTTAGCATGCAATTAGAATTATTGAGAGCTTTTTGGAAAGATAAAGAAAAAAATTTTCTGAGGTCTAAAGAATATTTGATGAATTTTCAAAGTTATAAAATTTTCTGATTTTGGTCATGTCACTGTTCATACTGGTCCAAAAATGAAATCTATCACACAGGGCTCAAATGATGTCCAATTATCACAAAATTTTATACAAAGAAACTAGAAATTCACAATGATTTGTTCCAACTAGAAGCACCTCATTTGGATGTCTAAAGTGGGAGATATGAATTTTTAAATATTCTATCCAGTATCAGGAACTCCAGTCGACCTTTATTACTATTTGATTGGATTTTGAGGTCTGGACATGCCTGAGCTAGTCTAGAGTTATTTTTATCCTCTAGCTAACATCCACATCTTTTCATATTAGTATCATTTGTGTCAATTGGATTTTTTGAAATTAATTGGATATTTTTTAAATTTACTGTAGAATTCTGTGACAGCACTAGTGGACAGTTTGACCTATTGACCATTTCACGTGTCAAACGTCCTCTGTGTTTGATTTTATGGTCTAAAAATATTTTTAGTATGAAGTAGATATCTTTATCTTTCTAGAATGGCTAATAATACATGATTTTGATTTTTATAAAATTAGTTATGATTTTCCAAAATCGTGATAGAAAAGTGAAAAAATCCGGCTGAAAATATGTATGTATATTTTGAGTTTCCCTTTGAGTTTCTTGAGATATACGCCACTTTTGATGGTGTTAATGAGTTGTATTAATGTGATTAATATATTAAAATATAATGTATAAGTCCATATGGCCCATGGGCTGTATAGCGGAATGCAAAGAAATGTAGTATTTTAATGCTATTTTCTCACTTTCTAGTGTAATTCATGGTATGAGACTTAGAGGTGACATGAGGCAAGGCTAGAAATGCATGGTGTTACACTATAGGGGGCCTACCTCTACTTCTCTGGGTGTTCACTATCTTTTCTAAAACATTTCAAACTCAATTTAGTATAAAATAGGGATGCATGCCATAGTTTCACATTCATTTCATCGATATGCATGTATTCATAGCTAACAAGTTATATTCTTAAGCCATAACCCACCCTATAATTCCTAAACCATAACTTTGATACCAAAAATGTAATATCATACTCTTCTAGCCTTTCATTCCTATTTCAATTGCTTGGCTTCCCACACTTTGCATGGAAATCAATATATTTAATAGCTTTAAATTGTGTTAAGGCTTTAAAAATTCATCTTTTGTTCCATGGGCCACATGAACTCATCAATATCATTCTCTATCTATAACGTATCTATACAAGTCATAAATATCACAAAACATCTTAAGAACCTCAGGTTTTAGACCACATTCCATGAAAACAATATTTTGCTCTCAGGTTCACTGTTTTAGTTTTCTGATATAAATTTGAAAATTCATAACTAATTCGAAAAAAAATTGAAATAATGCATATGATAGCTTTCTAAAAATCTCTAGATGTTAACTAAATGCTAAAAATAGTTTTAGACTAAAATAGAAGCATTTAGTCCATGACAATTGATGAAAGACTGCCAAAGGTCGAGCTATGTTATTGGTACTATCATGCAACTTCAAAAATTTGGTTCTCCTTCTACAGAGTTCCAAATGAGGTAATCTTAGTGGCTATGGAAATCTTATAAGGAAAATTTTATTCTTGTAAAACTTTATAAGCATTGGATTTCATTTAGCCTATGTGTGACACATAAACATAATTTGACCATATGAATAGTACTGTTACCATTTCAGCAGAATTTTTTCAACTTTAAAAAATCATCATAAATTCTATAGAACTCCAAATTGAGTTCTCTTTATCTCTATGAAAATATCTAGATGAGATTTATATTCCTGGGGAAATTTGTCCATTTGGTCAATTTGTAATTTTGTTTAAGCTTTAGTCACTTTGTGGATTCAAAGTGGGTTCATAATGCACCAAATGGCTCCTTTCTCATTCCATAGCCACTTAGCACGTCCCATAACAAAAACACAGCCTAGGGAATCATGCCAAATGGTCTAAATCCTTATGGAGATAATTCTCACTATGCCATTTACTATCATACACAAGCATATCATATCACATAAGGGCTCTTTGGTGGCAAAAGCATACGTATTCATTCATATGGTTTCAAAATGGGTATATACATCATATTTAGAGACATTTAAATGTGCTTAAGCATCTACATAACATATATATCATATGGTTATATCATTTGATATCAATATGTCAACAAAATGGTTAAATAACAAAGTCTTTGTCAAAGTCTTGGTCTTCAAGATTATTGGCTTTTATTTCTTTGCCTACTTGGCTCACCTAGACATGGTTAAATATTAGAGAGGGAAGAGTGAGATTCTAAGATTCCTAATATCTCTTTACCTTTTTAAACATACTTATGGATGTATTTTCAAGTCTAAGAATGCATTCATGGCAATTTCCATGTTCAAGAAACTCATAAATATCATACATAGGCTTTCAAGGGCATTGGTTTAACCTCACCTATTTTCCTTGGGATTTTTAGAATTGCCTCACCCATTTTTAAAGGACTTTTGACTAAGCCTCACTCTTTTTAAAACTTTTAGCTGTCTCACCTAATCCTAGGGACTTTTAACTAATTCTCACCCTTGCTAAGGGATTTTTGGTATCACCATACCCTTTCAAGCCATATAACATTCATAAAACATATTTCAAGAATATCATATTTCCATATCATGTAGACAATAACTAGAAACATTTCTCATGGCACAAACAAGCATACAAGCACCCAAAGATAAGAAAACATCCAACAATGCATGGGAGAAAGGTTAGAAAGCTATCTTGAAGCAAGAAAGCAACCTTTTCTCTTGATTATTCTTCCCCTTTCTTGGCCACTGATATTTCAATATTATTATATGTTATATTCCTCATATTTAGTCTTAATAATAAGTTATTATGGGTAATTTGATGACTTTGGGCTTATTTTATATTAAGTGGGCTTAATTTAGATTAATGAACTTTACTTGCATTTTAATTATATTTATCCAATTGAGGCCCAATTATTTTTTTAATTGTATTTTGTAAGATAAAAGATTCCTAAAAAGATTGGGTTAGAAGAATCCTATAAGTATTTGGATATTATCTTATTAAGTCCTAAAAGGATTTGGATATTACTTCAAGATTAGCTTTAAAATTAGTATTAGATTTCTTATGGGAGAAGGCAACTTCGCCTATTTAAGAAGAAGAAGACATTACCATAGAATACATTCTATCTTCTTTACTTCTTATTCTTGTTTTTATCTTCTTCCATATCTTTCTAACTTTCTCGATGATCAATCAGGAGTCTAAACCTGATAGGGAACTTGAGTCCATGTTTGTATAGAACTATGATTTAAATTTTTATTTCATAATGTATTTCATTTTTATTCTCTTTATTTTCATGTAATTATTATCATTCTGGTTAGATGATTTTTGTTACATGAATTCTAATTTATTTGATTTATCTGAGAACATGTTTTGATTTAATCGGTTGATTAATCAATTAAATTCATTCTGAACCATGTTAGGATTCTACGTGTGTCTTTAGTCAAGTGCGAAATAGTTTTGGCTTTGTATTATTGACAGAAGCGCAATTGTGTTCTAATTAGCAATACGAACCAATTAAAATTCTAAACGGTAGTTTAGAAACATTAATAAAAATAACTAGAGGATTAAAAATCAAACTAGAGGTATTTTTAGGTGATAAGGATAGGGAACTATCAGAGGAAGAATTTTGGATTGGTTACACATTATTCTGATTGAATTTCATTTTGTTTTATTTTCGTTCATTAATTTATTATTCGGTTTAATTAGTGTGACTTCATATTCGAATCCCAAATCATCATAATTCTAGTTTTTTCATTCTTAAACTAATTGATTTGATTAAAATCTCTATGGGAAATGACTTGGTAGGCATTATACTACAAATTAGTAAAAATCATAAATCTTAGCTAGTTCGACAATTGTGAGTAAACATAAATTTCTTTACCAAGATTTTGGTACCATTGCTGGGGAGCCAACTAATCATAATCAATTAGAATAGGAAATTTCTTAGTTTCAATTTTAATTTTAGCATCTTTACAAAGTGTTTGTGATCAATTTTTAGTATTTTTCAGTATTCTGCGACTGTTCCAAGTGATACTAGTATAAGAGGTGACTAACTCTGATTGAGTTGAAACTTCATATATAGTTTTTAGGTGTTGTGAGAAATCAAACTCGTAGTATTGCTACATGTTAGGCCATTTTTTGGCCAAATTTCATCATTTAGACAACTTTTTCAATTTTTTAGTATTTTTTGTTTTTATTTTTTGTGATTTTTTTAAATTTTTTTGAATTTATTTTGATTTTTTTAGGTAATTTTTTTGGTGTTTTCTTTCATTTTAATTCATTCTTGGTGTATGACAAGATCCTTCAATAGAGATTTGATTGAGTTTGATACAAATATTGATAGGAGTTTTCATACACAACTTAGAAATCGTAAAATTAAAAAAGCCGTAGTTATTGAGTTAGTCTCTGAGATAATAAATAACACACGAAATAATCGTGAATTGAATTTGAATTTGAATTTAGATTTTGATTTTAATTTTGAAGTAGTAAATATGGCTAGTAATAATGATAGAACTCTTAGAGAACTAGCTATACTTTATGTTAATTACCAACCACTGTGTATTAAATATCCTGAACTTGATGCTACTTTTGAAATTAAATATGGATTAATACATTTGCTTATAAAGTTCCATGGCCTTACAAGTGAGGATCCGTATAAACATCTCAAGGAGTTTCATGTGGTTTGTTCCACCATAAAGCCATAAGTTTCAGAAGAGCACATCAAGCTTAGAGTGTTTCCTTTCTCACTGGATAGGGCGGCCAAAGATTGGCTTTATTATCTTCAACCTCAAGCCATCACTTCATGGAATGAATTGAAAAGGATATTTCTAGAGAAATTCTTCCCTACCTCAAGAACTGCTACCATCCAAAAAGAGATTAGTGGTATTAGACAGATGAACGGAGAAACATTGTATGAGTACTGGAAGAGGTTTAAGAAACTATGTGTAAACTATCTTCACCATCAAATAAGTGACCAACTTTTGATTTAGTACTTTTATGAAGGCTTGCTACCCATGGAAAGAAGTATGGTTGATGCAGCTGCAGGCGGAGCATTGGTTAACAAAACCTCAGCTATAGCCATAGACCTCATTGTGAATATGGCACAAAATACACAACAATTCGGCACCAAAATAAACATACTAACTAAAGGTGTTAACGAAATCTATGCCACTCATATGGATCAACAAAGAATAGAAATTAAATTTAAAGAGTTGGCTTCTATGGTCAGATAGCTAGCACTTAAGCAAAGACAACCTCAATAACTCCTTGCACCTCTGTGTGGCATTCATTCCCTAACCACATATGCCATAGATCAGTGTGCCCAATTGCAAGATAATATAGAATTATGTGCTGGCATCTTCCCTCGTAGACCTTTACAGTAGCAACATACAATTTTGGATGGAAAGATCATCTAAATTTAAGATATAGTAGTAGGTCTAACAAAAAATGACATCCAAAAAAATTCAATGTCCTTAGCCCAAACAATTAACAACCTATGAGACAACTCATGCAATAGTTGAACAAGTTAGAACTAAGTCTAGAAGATATAGTGAAGAAGTTGGCAACAAATATAGTCTAACTCCAACAGCGAACAGAGACAACAATCCAGAGTTTGGAAACCCAGATTTACTAACTTGCAACAAATATCAATGAGTTGAGAAGCTAAGGTTCTGGCCAATTACCCTCACAACTTGTGACTAACTCAAGGGGCAATATTAATGCAATAACTTTAAGGAATGGTAAACAAGTGAATGCGTGCATCACACCTCAAACAGAAGTGCTGCGAGAGAAAGAAAGTAATAAAGAACAATAGCCCCCATCAATCCAAAGCAAGAACACCATAGAAAAGGGAGTGAATTCCACATACACCAAACCCTTTCCATTTGATAATCAAATTACACAGTCCAAAAAAATCACAAAAGCTGAATTAGGTAGGGAAATTATGGTGACGTTTAAAAAAGTGGAAGTAAATATCCCTTCCTTAAAAGCAATCAAATAGATTCCAAAATATGCAAAGCTTCTTAAAGAGCTCTGCACATATAAGAGGAATTTGAAAGGGAATGAGAAAGTCAGCATGGGAAGAAGCATATTAGCTTTGATTCAACTAGCTATCCCTACTAAATGTAAAGATCCTGTCACATTCAACATTTTTTGCACAATTAGGAATATGCAGTTCAATAATGCTATGTTAGATTTAGGAGCTTCCATTAATGTAATGCCTAAGTCTATGTATTCCTCTTTGTAAATTGGAGAATTGAAGCTGACGGGAGTGATTATTCAGTTAGCAAACAGAAGCACAGCGTATCTTGCCAGATTACTTGAAGACATTCTAGTAAGGGTAAAGAATTTAATTTTCTCTGTTGATTTTTATGTTCTGAATATGGAAGGACATGCACCACTGATTCTAGGTAGACCATTCTTGAAAACTACTAAAACAATACTTAATGTGCATGATGATATTTTATCAATGGAATTTGGTGGTGAGGTTGTTCATTTTAATATTCTTGATGCCATAAAACACCCTTCAGAAGAACAATCCATGTTGTATGTAAATATGATAGACTTATTAGTTGTTAATACTTGTGTGGACATAGATACTGATATGTTTGAATATATAGATGCAGTTCAATGTTCAAAATATTATGATGGACTTAATAAATGTACTGCTTATTCTGAGATTGATGCATACTTGAATTCTGATTCCACTTTAATTTTGATCTTGATTCTATCAATTTACTTGATACGACTTCCTCTTTTGAAAAAAAATGAATAAGTAGAGGCTACTATACATTTAAATTCACAAAGATTAGGGCCTTCCATATAGTAACCACCCATACTTAAACTTAAACCTCTACCCAACAATCTCCAATATGCTTTTCTGGAAGAAGAAAATAAATTACCAGTAATAATTACAAATAACCTTCCACCTGGTCACGAAATGAAGTTGTTAGAATTGTTAAGGAAGAAAGCAATAGGTTGGACATTGGCAGACATTCCAAGGATTAGCCTTTTCACATATATGCATAAAATTTTATTTGAAAAAGGAGCCAAACCAGTGAGACAATCATAAAAAAGACGTAATCCTTCAATCCTAGATGTCGTGAAGAAAGAAGTAAGTAAATTATTATCAGCTAGTATTATTTACCCTATATTTGATAGCAAATAGGTGAGTCTAGTGCAGGCAGTTCCCAAGAAGACTGGTATCACAGTGGTGCCCAATGAGAAGAATGAGCTTATCCCTATGGGAGTTCAGAATAGTTGGACAGTCTGCATTGATTATAGAAAGCTGAATTAGGCCACTAGAAAGGACTATTTTCCTCTTTTTTTATAGATCAAATGTTAGAAAGATTGGCAAGCAAATCTCATCACTATTTCTTAGATAGCTTTTTTGGTCATTTTCAAATTCATATTGCACCAAAGGACCAGGAAAAGACCACATTTATCTATCCATTTGGTACCTTTACATATAAGAGGATGTCGTTTGGACTTTATAATGCCCCAAGTACATTCCAATGGTGTATGGTGAGCATTTTTTATGATTTCCTTGAACATTGCATGGAATTTTTTATGGATGACTTTACTATTTATGGCACTTCCTTTGATGACTGTTTAATGAGTTTAGGAATGGTTTTGGAAAGTTGTATTAAGAAAAATTTTGTTTTAAATTTTGAAAAATATCATTTTATAGTAGAGCAAGGAATTGTTTTAGGCTATTTGGTTTCTAAAAATGACATTAAAGTTGATAGAGCTAAAGTAGATATGATTGCTTTTTTACCTTACCCCACCTGTGTGTGGGAAGTGCGTTCTTTTCTTAGCCATACGAGTTTTTATAGGCAACTCATTAAAAACTTTAGCAAGATTTCTTTACCGCTATTTAGGCTTCTTTAAAAGGATGCAGATTTTAATTTTGATGAGTTGAAGAAAAGGCTAACCACCTTACCTATCATCTAACCTCCTAATTGGGAATTCCCATTTGAACTGATGTGTGATGCATCCAACTTTGTCGTGGGTGCAATTCTTTTCCAAAGGATAGACAAGAAGTCTCATGTGATCTCTTATGCATTGCACACTTTAGATAAGGCTCAAGCTAATTATACAACCATTGAAAAGGAGCTTTTAACTATTATTTTTCCTTTAGGTAAGTTTCATTCTTATTTGCTTGGTTCTAAAGTTATTGTTTATTCTGATCATATAGCTTTAAAGTTCCTACTCAAGAAGCCTGATGTGCAATCAAGACTCATTAGGTGGATGCTGCTCCTACAAGAATTTGACATAGAAATTAGAGATAAGGCTTGAGCAGAAAATCTTGTGGCTAATCATTTGAGTAGAATACCCCACTCTTTAGATTCATCTACTATCAAAAATAATTTTCCAGATGAGCAGTTGTACTCATTGCATGGTAAAGATCCTTCGTATGTAGATATGGTGAATTTCTTTGTTTTTATTTGAATTGCCTACTTATTTTAAAAAGCACTATATTAATAAACTTAAGAGTGAGACAAAATATTATATTTAGGATGAACCTTACTTGTGACGCATATGTAGTGACCAGATTATTAGGAGATGTGTTCTTGACTATGAATTTACATCTGTTTTGCATTTTTATCATACAGTTACATGTGGTGGCCATTTCCTTAGCATACTGCTATGAAGGTTTCAAACTTTAGATTATTCTAGCCCACCTTATTTAGGGATGCATATGCTTTCTGTTAGAATTGTACATGATGTCTACAGATAGGTAATATTTCTCATAAGAATGAAATGCCTCAACAACCATTGTTGTCTTATGAGATATTTAATATTTGGGGTATTGACTTCATGGGACCATTTCCTATTTCTTTTGGTTTCATGTATATTCTTTTAGTTGTTGATTATGTTTCAAAAGTAGGTGGAAGTAAAAGCCATCAATACTAATGACTCTTTTGTGGTTGTAGACTTTATTAGATCTCACATTTTTTGCAGGTTCGATATACCTAAAGCAATTATCAATGATCAAGGCTCCTATTTTTGTAACAGAAACATGCAAGCCCTCTTTCACAAGTATGGTGTGCTCCATAAAGTAGCCACCCCTTACCATCCACAAATGAAGTATCAAGTAAAAGTTTCAAATAAAGAGATAAAACAAATTTTAGAGAAAACAGTGCAACCTACCAGAAAAAGATTGGAATAAAAGATTGGATGATACACTATAGGCTTACTGTACTGCCTACAAACCTCCTATAAGTATGTCACCCTATAGATTGATTTTTGGTAAAGCATGTCACTTACCAGTTAAGGTTGAGTATAGAGCATATTAAGCAGTAAAGAAGTGTAATATGGATCTATCTTAAGTTAGTTCTTAAAGAAAATTGCAACTTCAAGAGCTTGAAGAAATTCATTTGGAAGCCTATGAAAACTCTAGAATTTATGAGGAGAAAACCAAGGCCGTGCATGATAAGATAATTGAAAGAAAAGAGTTTTATGTTGGTGAAAGAGTCCTCACTACAAGGAAAAAAAGGGTTAGTTTGCCCATTTTTTATCCGTTACTTATATCTTTAATTTACTTAAAATATTAAATAGCACATGTTAAATAATATAATCTTTTAGTTTTTATTTTAAAACTTTAAATTAAATTCATAAAATAGTAGGTAGAAAAAAAGTATTACAATTGCAATTTTAAATTTTCTAATTTATTTAAATTTAAAGTAAATTAAAATTATTATAAATTTTATTTTTTTATAGAAAATTTTATATTTAGTAATAAATAAATTAAAAAGTTATAAATATGAAAATTAATATTGGTTTGTATAATAAAAAAAGGTGTTTTCAATCTTTATCTTTAATGAACATTAATTTGGATTTTTTTCATTATTTTTTCTATTGTTATTTAAATAATGTTATCACTAGAATAGGCTAATTTTATCAAATGTCCCCAAAGTGGTAATTGTAATGGCTGTTTGAACTCTAGGATAGTCGAATGTTCGAGTCTTGGAGATACTAATTTAGGGAAGGCATTCTTTAACACTTTATAGCCTAAAAGGAATTAGTCTCTTGCTGAAATGGATAGGAAGATACCCTTAGAAAATTCCAAGAAAAAAAAAAAAGAATAAGCTCATTTGTTATTTATTTTGATTTTTGTGGCCATTAAAGAAACCGCCATTAAAAATTGCTACTAAAGCATACCTTAATAGCACTTTTATGCTAAATGCCGTTAAATACATGAATTTAATGACAATTATAAAAAATGCTGTTAAATTCATCTTTTATGATGGTTTTTTTCAATCGTCACTAAAAAACTGCCATTAGAACCCATAATTCTTGTAGTGCCTCATCTATAATTCTCACTTAAAGTTGATACCCAATAAGTTACATTCTATATGGATTGGTCTATTTGTTGTTACTCATGTTTTTTCTTATAGTGCAGTTGAGATTATGAATGAATCAACTGACAAGTGCTTCATAGTGAATGGGCAAATGCTTAAGCATTTTTATAAAGGATTTCAGGAGTAAATAGTGAAGGAGCTACATCTTTATAACACTTCATACACTTGAACCACTTGGTTGTATTTCTTTCCCTCCTATTTTCCTTTCTTATCTTCTCTTTAATTAATGAATTAGGTTGTTGTTACATTAAGGACAATGTAAAAATTACAGAAATCACTCATTCTACTTTCTTTTTAGTTTTGCTTTTCAGAAGTTTCATTTTTTTGTTTCTTGCTTTTCTTGCAATATTTTTTTTTGTTTTTCTTAAAGAAAAGAAAAGTTAAAGCAATTTAAGTTTGGAAGTATTTTAATATGATTAGGAGTCAATTTTGTTTTCTAGAGTTTAAGTAAATTGGTCATGAATTTGATTTTAATGGATTCATGTGGTAGTTTTAAACCTATGAGAATTTTGGGCCTTATATTGTTTCTTTTTTGTGAGAGCATTTGCCTATCATGATGTTCACTCTAGAACTTGTTTTGATTCTTAATTGAAACTACTTGCATAAGCATTTATAAAAATGATTAAGGCATTCTTTCTTTTTTTTCTTTTATTGTAGCCAGAGCCAAATAGCCATCCTACCTATGTTTTCTTTTTAATCCTTTAGCACAAAAAAAAATTTTTGACCTTGTTTAGGAAACTTCTGATTATTAAGAGCATTCTATCTTCATAAGGTGGATGGATGTGCAATTTACATCAATTTTGAGTCAATTAACTTGTTCTCTTTAGAGATGTTCCTAAAAAAAAAATGTATAGGCAAAAAAAAGATGTCCTAAAAAAAGAAAATCTTTTTGAAAAAAAATGATACAAAAAAAAAACACAACAAATAAAAAAAAGCATGAAAACAAAAGAAGTAGTGAAAATTGAATGATGAAAATAAGAAAAGAAAATTACTTTGGTTTTCATTAAGCATGTATTGGTTTATAGTAAATAAAACCTTGAGATGCATATTTATTCCATTCTATGTTCTTTTTTTTATAACTCTTGATGATTTTAAGTATCTATTTTGTGTCTCTTAGTTCTTTTATTCACTATTTGTTTCATACCTTAGCCCTATTACAATCTTGAATAAAAGTCCTTTTACAATATTGCTTGTGTTGCTTGTGATTTAGTTAGTGGAGATTGAGAAGATATACAAGCCTATAGTAGTGTTATTGTGAAAGGTTGAATTTGAGAGGAACACTTAACTTAAACACTTGAGAGAATTGAGAGTAAACACATAACTAGTGAGGAGCTACCACTTTGATTCATTTTTTTATTAATTGGAATTGTCATGCTACTTGTTCATCTTTAATTAGTAAGAAAGATTACCTTTGACTATTGAATATCTAAAAAGTTTGAATTGTATTTAGCTTGGCAGTTTTATATTTCAATTTTATTTTCCTTTTTTATTTTGTGCAGGAGTACCAAAGCCTAAGTGTAAAGGAATTTGATATTTCAATATTATTATATTTTATATTCCTCATATTTAGTCTTAATAATAAGTTATTATGTAATTTGATGACTTTAGACTTATTTTATATTAAGTGGGCTTAATTTAGATTAATGGACTTTAATTGTATTTTTATGATATTTATCCAATTGAGGTCTAATTATTTTTTCAATTGTATTTTATAGGATAAAAGATTCCTGAAAAGATTAGGTTAGAAGACTCATACAAAGATTTGGATATTATCTTATTAAGTCTTAAAAGGATTTAAATATTACTTCAAGATTAGCTTCAAGATTAGTATTAGATTTCTTATGGGAGAAGGAAATTTTGCCCATTTAAGGAGGAGGAAAAGACGTCACCATAGAATACATTTCATCTTCTTTTCTTGTTATTCTTGTTTTCATCTTCTTCCAGGTCTTTCTAATTTTCTCGGTGATCAATCTGGAGTCTGAACCTGATAAGGAACTTGAGTCCATGTTTGTGTAGAACTCTTGTTTGAATTTTTATTTCATAATGTATTTCATTTTTATTCTCTTTATTTTTATGTAATTATTATCATTCTGGTCAGATTATTTTTGTTACATGAATTCTAGTTCATTTGATTTATCTAAGAACATGTTTTGATTTAATTGGTTGATTAATCAATTAGATTCATTTTGAACCACGTTAAGATTCTACGTGCGTCTTTAGTCAAGTGTAAAATAGTTTTAGCTTTGTATTGTTAACAGGAGCACAGTTACATTCTAATTAGCAATATGGAACAATTGAAATTTTACATGGTAGTTTAGGAACATTATTTGAAATAACCGGAGGATTAAAAATCAAACTAGAGGTAATTTTAAGTGACAAGGATAGGGAACTATCAAGGGAAGAATTTTGGATTGGTTACACATTATTCTAATTGAATTTCATTTTGTTTTATTTTCATTCATTGATTTATTATTCAGTTTAATTAGTGCGACTTTATATTCAAATCCTAAATCATCATAATTTTAGTTTTGTCATTCCTAAACTAATTGATTTGATTAAAAGCTTTGTGGGAGACGACCTGGTAGGCATTATACTGCAAACTAGCAAAAATCACTAATCTTACCCAATTCAGCAATTGCGAGTGAATATAAATTTCTTTATCAGCCTCACACTTGCAATGAGGTGGAGCTTGATTCTTTTAGCCTAGACACATTAAATAGGACCCAATTATATCATTGAAGTAAGCTCTAGCATCATACATACTCTATGGAAGCTCAATTTGTTCTATGGCTCTATTATGGTTCCACATAAGACCTAAGGAAGCAACTATGGGAATTTATAATCTTGGCTCTATTTTCTTCTTCAATCTAAGTCTCTTAACTCCATTTAGACTCCTTGGAGCCATCACAATTTCATTTTAAGGAGCCTAGCTATAAGTTGTTTCTTTATATCTCATTATGGAGCCTACACCTCCATCTCACACTGTAAGCTTTTTTAATTTTTTCTAAGGCTTCTTTTGATGTTCATCTATCATATCTAGTCCTATTCTAGGCTTAGAAAAATTTAAAACACTCCCTAGGTGTTGTGGATGGTCTAGGCCAAGACATGAGCATGGTTTGGAGCCTATGGACTTTTTCAATTTTTCTTGAAGGCAATAGTACTTGGGAGGCTTCCTAGATGTCTTAAGAACTCAATTAAGTTCTCTCATAAGCTAGAACATCCTTGAAAGAAATCAGATTTTGCTATTTGTCTAAGAATCCTTAGGTTTTCTTTCTTGAATTCTAATGGTTTTCTTTTTTATTTCATTGCTTTTACTAGTTTCTCGTACTCTAAAACCTAGGTTCTTTACTTGCTCTTGGGCAGAATTTACTCCCATCCATATGCTCTCAAAGTGTCAAACCTTACACTAGGAAGAACAAAGGAAGAAAAGCAATGAACTTATCTTGGTTCTTTAGCCTTTTCAGGAGCTTTTTCCTTTGCTATAGGTCTTTCCTTTAAATTCTAATCTCCTCCCTTTAAACCAGACCCAAAACAATCCCAAATCATTCATGAAAACAATAGAAAGGAAGAGGAGAAGGAGGTGAACAAAGTTAAGGAAGGAAGAAGCTTGAAATTTTATGATTTTCCTTACCTTTTTCCTTGATTTTTCTTCTTCTTCTTCCCCTCCTCTTGTGTGCCTCACTTAGCTGAGTTCTCCTTTGGTTTAGGATAGTAAATAAGTCTGTTAACCAGATGGGAGAAGGAGCACGTGTTATATAGAAGGGGAAAAGTCACTTTGTATTTTAGTCCCTTTTCTTGATTCCTTTTATTTAGGCTCAATTCAACTCTTTTTAAAAATTTTTCTTCTTTATCATAATATTTAGGCTTTCAAACTTATAAATTAACTTTGGTTTCATTCAAATCAGATTTAAAACCATTTTAAACTATTCGGTCAAAATTTTAGTCAACTGATGGCCAAAATCGCTCATCAAAGGGGTTTTAATTATTTTGGGGGTTTCCATAATTCTTAGGGCCTTTGAGAACCCCGAAAAGCTCAAATTTTTTATTTAAAAATCCCTCCTTTGAGTTTTCCAAAATTAACAAAAATTACAAAAATTCTTTAATTTTTTTTCGCAAATTTTTCTAACTCATCTGGTTTAGATTTCTAGGCAACTTAAACCTCAAATCCTTATTTTCTATTATTTAAAATTTTATCCAAATTTTATTTGGCCTTAAATCATTCATTTTAAGGGACTTGCTTTTATAACTAACTTATTTATGATGTTTTAACGAAAACCGGATGTTATAAATCACCTCTTTAAGGATACCAAAATAATCATTATCTCTATCTTCTCTCATTTCCTTAACACAAACTCCACTATTTCTTGTCTTCTTAATAATGCTCCAATTATCGATGTGAAACTTGTATCCATTTACAAAATATCTTGGCCATATCTGCACCTCTCTAAGTGGTTCCTAAGCTAAGTCCTTTAAATATTTATTATCATTAAATCTAGGTTGATTAAGAACCTATTTGAAAAGAAAATTTGGTTAATATCATGCAAGTCAATAAATAAAAAAAATGTATAAATAAATAAATAAATAATGATATCACTACATACATAGGATTTAAACCATTGTACAAATTTCTAGTCAATTTTGTTGTCGATTTCTCATGAGCCAATGTATAGATTTAACACTCATAACTCTTGCTCAAAAATCCTACAATGCAATTCAAATGTTAGAATATTAACAAATGATGAATTATCAATGTGATCAATTTCAATTTTACTTGATATAAGGCTTGACTTCATTACAATTCAACAACACATGAAGATGAGCAATAGCCATTTCTTTATCATTCAATTAATGAGTTGAGCACTTTCTAAGTAACTATCCAACTTTAGTAAAAACTGATAAAGTTAGTTCACTTGTCTCTTGTTCATCGTTACATTCATTTTGATGAACTCTTGTTTGTATTAAAGATACCTATAACTTAAAATAATATAATAAAAAACACATACTTCTTATGACATGCACGCTTCACAGATAGAACCTTTCACATAAGCTTTTATTTTTAACTATGTGTTTTAATCTATTTAAAAATCTGCGTTACCAAATGATAAGTAGTGAGAGATAATAATACATTATTTCAAGCTAATAATATTTAGACATGGATAGAACTTAAGTATTAATTACCTTCAAAGGGATACATCCATCAATACTATATTGGGCCACCAACCCTAGCCTCAACTGGCAAATAGACCTATAAATGTTGTAACAACCAAAATTGTGTTGAAAATTTTCCAAGTCTTGAAAATTTTCTAAATCTACTGGCTGTAGTGAGAAATGGTCTAGTTATAGCGAATATACCTGTTCGCTATAGCGAGACATGGCCTAGCTATAGCCAATGTGCTTGTTTGCTATAGCGAGAATGCTTCTAGCTATAGCGAGTTCGAGCATCTCATACAAAACCATGGGGTTCCTTGCAATAGCATGTCATAGCGAGAACAGGAGTTTGGGACTGATACGTGCTTGCCGTAGCGAGGGTTATTTTTCGGTATAGTAAGGGTTAGTCCAAAAAAGCGTGAAAAAGGAGAATTTTGCTTCTTAAATTGTCCAGATCCTTTCCTTTTCTTCTAACCGACATAAGCTTCATCTAAAACAGAGAAAAAGGCTTGAAAGAGAGAGAGAAACTAAGAGAAACTAAGAGAGAAAGAAAGAAACCAAGGAAGAAAGGTATGAACCTTTAAAGCTCTTCATGCTTCTTCTTCTTGAATTTATTCTTCACCTTTTAAGTTTTCTTTCCATGGGTGAGATAGCTCTGTTCTGACCTAGAATGAGCAAGAAACCCTTGAATTAGAGTGTGGGAAGTTAAGAAATGCAAAGAAACTAGGAGAATAGCTAGTGAACTTTTAGAAGGAGAAACTAAGGGTTCTTATATCCTTTATAGGATTTGCCTTAATGAAGAACCCCCTAGCCTTGTGAATGTTTATTTGAGTTATAAGAGAGTAATTCTATGCTCTTTGTTGTATCTAGGCTTAAGAGAATTGGCTCCATCTAGTTATGGTGTTGAGACCGAGAGAGATAAAGAAAAATCAAAATGGAAGGTTTATGTTGGCTTATAAGGTAGCTCTCCACTCTTTCTTGTTGCATTCTTGGATGTGTAATAGTTATTGTATGCTTGTGTATATGCTTGTATTGTGAGACATGCCATTTGATGTTGCCTTGATGTATTGGTACTAATATACTTATGTTTTGGGTTGTGAAATTTACTCAGGTGAGGTAGTGCCGAAAGTCCTTTGAGATGGGTGAGATAAGGGCAAAAGTCTCATAACTTAAGTGAGGCTAAGTCAAAAGTCCCTAAATCAAGGGTGAGGCCAATCTAAAAGTCCCACAAATGGAGTGAGGCTAGACCAAAAGTCCCTAGAGCTTATTCTTGGCATTGATATGATATTCATGGCATATAAATCATATGTTGTACGATTGTGAATGGTTAGATGCCTGCTTGCATACTTTGACTTATTTATATGCCTTGATTTCTTCTTGAATGAGTGTATGAGCTATTGAGATTCTATGAATCTCACCCCTTCCCTCTCCCATCTCATATGATTTAGGTGGAGTTCAAGAACTTAAGAGTGGGGGCTATAAGGCATAGAAGGCCTTTGTTTTGACACTTTTGCACACTTTTGCACAGTTTGATGTATAGGAAAGCCAAGATGCTTATGTATTCATATTTTTTAGATGTAGATGCTTAAGCAAGTGTAAAAGTAGGTATGAATGTTGTATGATCCATATATGGAACTAAAGTAATGAAAAGATGAGATTTGGCCCTTTGATGGCTTATATGTAGTAGTGTACTTTTGCCTGTAGCATGGTGTGTTTGAGATGTGTGTTGGTTTGGACCACTTGGGCATTTCATATATACTATGTTTATACTTTAAAACTTGCCCAAAAGGTGTTAGAGTATGTAAGAGACCATTTACCCCTATTTTGAACCATTTATAGTGTCAAAACTGCTAAATTTGTGAGCTCTATCCAAGTATGACCAAAAGAGCTCTGTCAAAGTATACCAATTGGAAGCACCTCAATTAGAGGTCTGTAGAGGGAAAAATAACTTTATGAAGTTTTGTATTAGCATTAGGGAAGCCATCTGATCTCGGTACTGGTCCATCAGTTTTCAGGATCCAACGGCTACTGAAATGATCTAAACTTATTTTTTCCTTCTAGTTAACATCTTCCAAATTGGTATAGTTTACCCAGATTGGATTTTTGTGGAATTAGTTATGAATTTTTGAAGTTCATGACAACAAGCTACATCAGTACCAGGGACAGTTGGACTTTATCTCTTTTTTGATGTCAAACATATTCCTAACACTGAGATTGTGGTTAGGAATTATTTTTAGTATAAAGTTAACACCTAGAGCTTTCCAGGAAGCTATGGTTTGCTTGATTCCCATTTTTCTAGAATTGGTTATGATTTTCCAAAGTTAGAGCCAAAAATCTGACTTTTTGGCCCATTTTGAGAAATTACATTTTGGGATTTTTAGCTTTATATCCATGGTTCATAGGTTTTTTTTATGCTATGTATGAGTTGTATAAATGGAGTTTGAGTAGAGTATGTGATTGATGGGTTCACGGGACCCACGGGGCAAATTATGAGCATTTAAACCGTAATATATAGCAAGAAAATGCCACGATTTGTGCTTTTTCTTTGAAAATCATATGGAATCAAGCCTAAGCAGAGTTAGTCTAGGCTAATACATTGTGGTGTTACATTTTTGGTATTAGAGCAAAGGTTCAGACACTTTTGCTCAGTGTTGGGCTCTTGAATGATGTGATTTGCTTGTGTTTTGGTGTGAATTGTCATAGAAGCGGTAACATACATATGCATATGTGCTTGTGCTATGATTGTGGACTGAGGATTGCTACTTCTTTTCAGACATGGTTAAGATTAGACAGAGTCAGGGTAGAGCCAGGCCGCCCAGGGCTCAGAGAATTGAGCCAGCGATTTCTATTGGGCCTAAGGATCCTCTACGGACCATCATAGAGAGGCTTGATCGATATGAGGCCATGATGGGCCAGCACTAGGAGATGTTAGAACAACAGAGGTACATTGCCCAACAACAGTATGATATGATCATGCATTTGCAAGATACCCTGGCTAGGCAAGAAGAAGCCAGGAGAGAAGCCCCTGTATCTCAGTCATCCACATCTGGCGTTCTACCTGCACTTCTCCAGGAGCCTGCTGCTGCTCAGACCCAGACGCCTATCTAGAAACTGTTAAAGCAGTTTAGGTAGAACATTCTATCCTCGTTTGATGGGGAGTTAGATGCAGATAAGGCGAAGGCTTTAGTTATGGAGATGGAGAAAATATTCTCGGTGATGGATTGTACCATCAAGCAAAAAGCTCAGCTCACCACCTTCATGCTACAGAAAGAAGCCGATAGATAGTGGCGTAGCACAAAACGCCTAATAGAGACCAAGAACATATTGATCACTTAGGAAAGTTTCTTGGTCGAGTTTTATGAGAAATATTTCCCTAGTTCAGTAAGGAAGAAGAAAGAGATTAAATTTATGAGTTTAAGACAAACGGATGAGATAACTGTGGACCAATATGTGGCCAAGTTCATTGAATTATCTCGGGATTCCTCTTACCTCCAAAGGTATGATGACGAACCCTAGAGATGTGAGTAGTTTAAGACTAGGTTGAAGCCCCTGATTAGTGACAGAGTTACTCCACAACAGATCAAAAAGTTTAATACCCTTGTGGAGGTCAGCAAAGTGATTGAGAATAACCTACGAGCTATCATGCCCGCTGCAGCTACAGCTAGTCAGAAGGGGGCTTTGGAATTGAAAAGACTAAGACTAAGACTAAAAAAGGGTTTTAGTGCGACACCTAGCACCAAGAGAAAAGGCAAGGGGCTATGGAAGCGAAGGCCACAGTGGGGCAAACCGATGCCACCTCATCAGAGCCAGTCATCCTTTCAGCAGTCTCCAGTGACATATTTTAAATATGGGAAGCCAGGACACATTGCAGAAGTTGTCCCCAGATGGACATAGCGCCTCCTCCTAAGCCACAGACCTAAGGCCAAGTGTTTGCCCTCACTCAGCAGGAAGCTAGTGCATCCCCTAGTTTGATCTAAGGTATGCTGATAGTGAATGGCTTTCTTGTAGTTGCTATGTTTGACTCGGGTGCTAGTCACTCGTTTATATATCCTATGATTGTGTGAAGCAATTGGGTCTAGCATTAGTGTTTTGCCATTTGACTTGTTTGTCACTACACCCACTAGAGGCTATGTGGTTACTTCCCATACTTGCTTAAATGTCACTGTTCAATTCAATCATTATCATACCACTATTAATTTGATCTGTATGCCCTTTCATGATATTGATTTGATTGTTGGTATGAATTGGTTAGCCGTAAATAATGTGGTACTTGATTGTGAACACCGAACCATTTCCATACTTGCTTGTGGGACCATACCTAAGGTAGGAGCCGACTTATTCTTTGTGACTACTGCCTAAGCTGAGAGGCATTTAGAATGTGGATGTCAAGGGTTTTTAGTCTTTTTTCTCTATTCAGGCTGAGGTAGAGGAAGGGATTGAAGAGATCCCAATTGTCAGGGAATTTCTGGAGATTTTCCTTAAAGATTTTGACTTTAGTGGTTTACCCCCTGAGAGAGAGCTAAAATTTCCTGTAGACATAGTGCTTGGGGCTAGACCGGTGTCCAAGGCTCCTTACAGGATAGCTCTTGCCAAGCTCACTGAGTTGAAAAAGCAAATAGAGGAATTGTTAAAGAAAGGGTTTTTCTGCCCTAGTGTTTCACCTTAGGGAGCTCCGATGTTATTTATGAGAAAGAAGGATGGTAGCTTATGGTTGTGTATTGATTATAGAGAGTTGAATAAAGTTACCATCAAGAATAAACATCCTCTCCCTAGAATCGATGATTTGTTAGATTAGTTAGTTAGGGCATCTGTGTTTTCCAAGATAGATCGTAGATCTAGGTACCACCAGTTGAGAGTGAGAACTGAAGACATCTCCAAGATGGCCTTCAGAACGAGATATGGGTACTGTGAGTTCCTTGTGATGCCCTTCGCGCTGACGAATGCACCCGCTGTGTTTATGGATTACATGAACATGATATTTAGACTATATCTAAATTAGTTTGTGATGGTCTTCATTGATGATATGCTAGTGTACTTCAGATCCTTTGAGGAGTATAAGAGGCATTTGAGATTAGTCCTAGAGACCTTGAGAGAGAAAAGATTGTATGCCAAACTTAGTAAATGTGAGTTTTGGCTAACCGAGGTGAGATTCTTAGGTCATGTGATCTCACGAGATGGGGTCGCGGTTGATCCCCATAAAGTTGAGGTTATGTTACAATCGGATAGACCTAGAACGATCATCGAGGTTAGGAGTTTTCTAGGTTTGGCAAGGTACTATAGACGGTTTATTCAGGACTTTTCTCAAATGGCCTTACCATTGACGAGGCTGACAGGAAAGAGACACCATTCATATGGGATGATAGATGTGAAAGGAGTTTTTAAAAGTTAAAGCTCCGTTTGACCACTACCTTTGTACTGATTATCCCTGACCTTAGAGAATCATTTGTGGTTTATTGTAATGCCTCGGACAAAGGGTTAGGATGTGTGTTGATACAGCAGAGTAGAGTACTGGCATATGCCTCTAGGCAGTTGAGGCCTCAGGAGAATTATCCCACGCATGACCTAGAGTTAGCCGTCATGGTGTTTGCTCTTCAAATCTAGAGGCACTATTTGTATGGTGCTACCATAGAGATTTACAATGACCACAAGAGTCTGAAATACCTATTTGACAAGAAGAAACTCAATATAAGACAAAAGAGATGGATGGAGTTCCTGAAAGACTATGATTATGCGTTGAAATACCATTTGGGTAAGGCCAATATGGTGGCGGATGCCCTGAGTAGGAAATCCATCCATGTTGCCCATATAATGATTATAGAGCAAGAGCTCTTAGAGAAGTTTAAAAACTTGAACCTCTCTTGTCAGGTGATATCGGGTAAATTATATTTGATTGAAACTTGAATTGAGAATGTATTGAGCACCTAGATCCTAGATGCCCAGAGAGAGGATGAGTTGTTGAAACATCAGGAATGAGATTTCCCAAGGTAAAACCTCAGATTTCAAGGTGTCTAAAGATGGTATGATAGTATACCAAGATAGAATCTGTGTGCCTAGTCGAAATGAATTAAGAGAAAGCATTTTAGAAGAGGCACATAAAAGTAAGTATACTATTCACCCAAGTGCCACCAAGATATATCAGGATTTGAAACAGATCTTCTGGTGGCCAAGGATGAAGAATGATGTGACGGATTATGTGGCTAGATGCCTAGTATGTCAAAGGGTAAAAATAGAACATCAAAGATCGGCTGGGTTGTTGCAACCTTTAGATATGCCTTAGTGGAAGTAGGATAGTATAGCCATGTACTTTGTTATAGGGTTACCTAGGACATCCTCTGGACACAATGCTATTTGGGTAGTTGTGGATAGACTTATGAAATCTGCATACTTTTTAGCTATCAGGGCTACTCATACACTAGATAGATTAGCCCAATTGTATATTAAAGAGACAGTGTGACTTCACGGAGTACCCAGTAGTATAGTTTCAGATAGAGACCCTAAGTTCATATCGAACTTTTAGAGGTTATTGTAGCATGCCTTAGAGACCAAGTTGCGATTTAGTACTGCATATCACCCCCAAACAGATGGTCAGACTAAGATGACCACCCAGACCTTAAAGGATATGCTAAGGGCTTATGTGTTAGAAAGGAAGGGTAATTAGGATGCATATTTACCACTAGCAAAGTTTGCTTATAATAACAGTTACCATTCCAATATTCAGATGACCCCTTATGAGGCTTTGTATAAGAAAAAGTATAGATCCCCTCTGTGTTGGGTTGAGCTAGATGAGAGGAGCATGATAGGACCTGAGATTGTGGACCAGACCACTTGACAGATAGAATTGATTAGAAAGAGACTCCTCATGGCTCAAAGTAGGCAAAAAAGCTATGTCGATAAAAGAAGAAGGCCGTTAGAGTTTGAGATTGGAGACCATGTGTTCATTCGAGTGTCTCCAGTGACAGGAGTAGATCGATCAATGAGGGTAAGGAAGCTCAGTCCTAGATATATTGGTCCATTTGAAATTTTTGAGAGAATCAGACCTGTGGCTTACTGAATAGCCTTACCTTCTAACCTAGCCCAAATCCACGGTATTTTTTATGTCTCCTAGTTAAAAAAGCACTTACCAGACCCCTCAGAGAATATGAGCATGTGCAATTGTAGGAAGGTCTTTCCTATGTAGTGAAACCAAAGAGAATTATAGATGCTAAGCTGAAACAGCTGAAGAGCAAGAACATTTCTCTAGTGAAAGTGATCTAGAAAGGTCTGACATCTGAGGAAACAACTTGGGAATTGAAGGATAAAATGAGGCAAAAATATCTAGAGTTATTCCCTTGAGGTATGTATTTAAATTTTGAGGACGAAATTTCTTTTAAGGGGGTAGAAATGTAACAACCAAAATTGTGCTGAAATTTTTCCAAGTCTTGAAAATTTTCTAAGTCTGCTGACTATAGCAAGAAATGGTCTAGCTATAGTAAATGTACATGTTTGCTATAATGAGATATGGCCTTACTATAGCAAATGTGCTTGTTCGCTATAGCAAGAATTCTTCTAGCTATAATGAGTTCGGGCATCTCATACAAAAACTAGGAGGTTTCTCATAATAGCACGCGTCGTAACGAGAATAGGGGTCTGGGACTGATACGTGTTTTCCGTAGTGAGGGTTATTTTCTGCTATAGCAAGGGTTAGTCCAAAAAAGCATGAAAAAAGAGAATTTTACTTCTTAAACTATCCAGATCATTTCCTTTTCTTCTAACCAACCTAAGCTTCGTCCAAAACAGAGAAAAAGGCTTCAGAGACAGAGAGAAACCAAGAGAAGCTAAGAGAGAAGGAAGGAAACCAAGGAAGAAAGGTAAGAACCTTTAAAGCTCTTCATGCTTCTTCTTCTTGAATTTATTCTTCACCTTCTAAGTTTCCTTTCCATGGGTGAGATAGCTCTGTTCTGACTTAGAATGAGCAAGAAACCCTTAAATTAGAGTGTGGGAAGTTGAGAAATGCAAAACAACTAGGAGAATACCTAGTGAACTTCTAGAGGAAGAAACTAGGGGTTCTTATATCCTTTGTAGGGTTTGCCTTGATGAAGAACCCCTTAGCCTTATGAGTGTTTATTTGAGTTATAAGAGAGTAATTCTATTCTCTTTGTTGTGTCTAGGCTCAAGAGAATCGGCTCCATCTAGTTGTGGTGTTGAGACAGAGAGAGATAAAGAGAAATTAAAAGGGAAGGTTTATGTTAGCTTGTAAGGTAGCTCTCCATTCTTTCTTGTTGCATTCTTGGATGTGTAATAGTCATTGTATCCATTTAAAGCTTGTTGATAGCTTCTTTGAAAGCTAAAGTGGGTAATATTTGAAGGTTTAGGGAATATTTGGCGAATTGTTGAAGTTAGGAAATTTTGATAGTTTTGGTTAGTGCACTGTTACCATAGGTCCAAAAATGAATCTGTGTCATTCATGGACCAAACAGTATCCAATTGTTATATAATTTTATGGACATAAACTAGATAGCCACAGTGACCTATACCAAATTGAAGTACCTTAATTGGAGTCTGTAAAGGGAGAAATAACTTTATGAAATTTTGTGTTAGCATCAAAGAAGCTATCCGACTTTCGTTACTATTCCGTCAGTTTTCAAGATCCAATGACTATTGAAATGATTTGAACTTATTTTTTTCCTTCTAGTTAACATCTTAAGCTTTCCAAATTGGTATAGTTTTCCCAGATTGGATTTTTTTGGAATTAGTTATGAATTTTTGAAATTCATGATAGCAAGCTATATCAGTACCAGGGACAGCCGGATCTCTGTCTCTTTTTCGATGTCAAACATGGTCCTAACACTGAGATTGTGGTTGAAAATTATTTTTATTATAAATTCAACACCTAGAGATTTCCAAGAAGCTATGGTTTGCTTGATTCTCATTTTTCTAAAATTAGTTATGATTTTCCAAAGTTAGAGCCAAAAATTTGACTTTTGGGCCCGTTTTGAGAAATTACATTTTGGGGTTTTTAGCTTCATATCCATGGTTCATAGGTTATTTTATACTATGTATAAGTTGTATAAATGGAGTTTGAGTAGAGTATGTGATTGATGGATTCACAGGATCCACGGGGCAAATTATGAGCATTTAAACCCCAATATATAGCAAGAAAATGCCACGGTTTGTGCTTTTTCTTTAGAAATCATATGGAATCAAGCCTAAGCGGAGTCTAGTCGAGGCTAATACATTGTGGTGTTACAAATGTTCCATAGAATAAAAAAAACCTAGTGGAGATATTCTTTCTAGTTTGTAAAGGATAATAGGAATATTGCATTCCATTTGCATTAAGCTATCCACCTTCAATGTTGTTGAACATGATTCTTTAAAAAATAAACTTAACTTAATTATGGGCTTTCATATTTGCTTAAAAAGCAAACTAAAAGTGATTGGCAACAAACATTCCATAAAAATGTGATAGTCATGACTTTTGAGGGCAACTAACTTTTCTTTCATTGAATCTACACATCTGGACAAATTCAAGGAATACCCATAAGGCATTTTCAATCCTTTTATCTACTGATAGATCACTTTCCTTGATTGAGTGTGAGAGTGAACTTAGCTTTGGGTTTCACCACTTTTTCATTAGCTAATTTTTGTAGTTTTAAGTCTCTTTGCCTATAATATTCTTTTAAATCTATCTTAGATTTTATGTTGTCCTTAGTCTTTCCTTTCACATCCACAATAATATTAAAAATATTGTCAAATATATTTTTCTTTATATGCATGATATCTAAATTATGCCAAATCAATAGATATTTTCAATATCAAAGCTCTTAGAATATACTTTATTTCATTCAGTTGTGATATTGCCTATAGTTTGGTAATCTAAAAATGCCTTGATCAATTATTCTGGATCTTCACTATTACCATAATTCTTCCCCATCTAATCTTGGTGGAAGAGGATAATTTTCAACTCTATTTTTCTTGAAAGTATCTTTATTCATTCTAAAAACATAGTTCATAGGTAGAAATTGTTGATGATAATCGAACCAGGAATTCTTCTCCCTCGTACTTCAGGGTAAATAATTTTGAATTTTTCACACAATAAAGACAAACTAATTTTCTAGTAGTACTCCATCTTGACAACAATTCATATGTTGAAAAGTCATTTACTATCCACACCAATGCTACTCACATATGAAAGTTTTGCTTTTTTAAGACATCATATTTGGATACTCCTTCTTTGCATGACAATTTTAATTTATCAATCAATGGTTGCAATAATACATCAATTTTTATTTTAGGATTTTTGTGGTTTAAGAATGATTGCAGTTAAAAATAAGTAAGTAGCAGTTATGCAGATTTTAGGAGGGAGGTTATAAGGAATAATTATCACATGTCAATATGAATATGGTGAAGCAAACTAACTATAAGGAGTGAACCCATTTGTGTAAGGACTAAGACAAACATTTCTTGGCTCCATTGCAAAATCGAGATATATGCTATCAAAATGTTTCTATGCTTCTCCATCAAATAGATGACATAATATACTTTCATGTCTTCCATTATTTTAATGCCATTGCATAAGTTTAGCATATTTCATTGAAGTATAAAACTTTTGCAATCTAGGGATCATTGGTAAATAATGCATTCTTTTTAATGGAATCTCTTTTGAACTTTGTCTTCGACCAAGTTGACTAGTTTTATATCAATGTGTTCCACAGAATTTATACATTGTCTTATCTATATCATCTTTATAAAACAACATACGTCCATTGATGCAAACATCAATTTTTTGTACAGATAGACCTAAGTTATGATACTATCTTCTTTGTTTGATACCAGTTATTAGGCACAACATTATCAGATAAGCAACTATTTTTCAAAAGACTTGCAAATTGATTAAGACCCTATTGTGACATATTACTATTAGATTTAATACTGAACATCTCTACAACAACAAACAACTTAAACTGATTACTGCATCCTGACTAGAGTGGTTGCTTATAAGTATTTAGTAAATCAAAAAATTGTTAGGCTTCCGAATTTGGCAATTCCTCAACATAATTATCATCATTATCTACTTAAGCATAACTATTAACATTAAATTTAGGACAAGTTGTTTCAAAGATTATTCTTTCATAACTATTATCATGATCACCATTCACTAATTATGATGAGCTAGATCTTCCAACATGTATGTTGGGCATTGGGGGTAGTTCAGTCTCACCGTGACATGTTCAATGCTAATATCCAGGTTGAAACCCTCTTTTATAAAAATTAGTTTTTACTTTATTAATAGTAAGATATGTTGTATTTTTATGCATAGAATAAGGGCATCTAATTTTTCTTCCTCCTAACCTTGTTCCTTCTTCACATACAAAAGTAATGAACTCTTCTACTCTTTGTAAAAATTCATCAGTATATCCTTTACATCCAAAATTCAATCCATTATGCATCCACTTTCAATTGTTAGGAATTTTCATTTTCTATTATAACAAACATTTTAAATATTACTTTACAAATTTTGATAACAAAATTTACCATTCAGACATTATCAAATAAATATAATACTTCGCTAAACACAAATGTTATCACTAGACTTTTATATATTAATTTATCCATGTAACCTATATATCTTTCTTTGCTATATCATTACATGACAAAAAATTAATTAACAATTATTTATAATCAATAAATCATAAAAAATAATATACTATATATTTCATTCAAATATTGTCATATAATTATTTGTATTTACCTTGATATAAACAAAACCTCTACTTGAACCAATTCTTCACTTGAATCAGATGATGAAATTTTGGAAATTTGAGTAAGAAAAAAAGATGGTGAAATTCTAAAAATTTAAGTAAGAAAATGGGAATAGAGTTCTTAAACAAAAACAAGAACAAGAACATATGAGAAGAGAGTAAAAGATAGATATAATCTCACTAAATTTATATAAGCAACATATTTAATGAGTCTTTCAATGGATTTTTTTTCAATGGTATTCTTCATGGTATTGTTAACCCTTCACCAATCACTTACAGTAATGGGCACATTCATATGACCCATAACTCTGATGTAGTTGATTAATTTTTTACCATTTTCCTTAATTGGTTGAACCTTGGCATTCCACTGAACCTCGAATTTCTTCCCAATACTTCTTGTGCAGGTCACTTCTTTCAGGATTGTTAAACCTTGTTTAATTTGGTTTATCTCTGTCACATCATTTGGAGCACTATTATGACCACTTAGAGAAGTCATTTACCTATAATGAAATTCAAACATATAAGTTAAAAGAATAAACAAAATTAATTCAGAGATTAAAAGCAAAAGTATTTAAAAAATTTAAGGCGACATATAAAGAAATTAAAGAATAAAATGAATCATATGTATTTAAGATAATCTTTTTCTTTTTCTCATCTGATTTAGACTTTTTAGCCTCTTATTTAAAATCCAGATACACGCTTTATGATAATCTCTCATATACAGGGCATCATCTTCAGTGAAATCACTTTCAAGCGATGTCTCCAAAAAAGGATCATCCTTAACATTATTATGTTGACCGTGTTGAATATCATCTTTGTCCTTATTCATTTTGTTTGTCAACAAAATAATGGCCCACTTCTTACTACCAGGATCGGGGACATAGAACACTTGTTAAGCTTGGGATGCAAAAATAAAAGGCTCATATTTGTACCCCACCTTATTAATATCCACTTGGATAAACCCTGACTTATCAATCTGAAGGTTATTCTTGTTGTCAACCCATTTACAACTAAAGACTGGCACCCAAAACAAAATGTAGTCTAACTCCTATATGCATTCAATTATCCCGAAGTATGACATGCTTGTATAGATAGAGTTTTTGTCTTTAGCATTAAAAATATGCATAGATTGAGCTATAAGAGTTACAACACTATTTTGTATTGTACTCTGATCATTTTGTACTTTTGTATAGAAAGTGTAGTTGTTGATGAGATAACCGGTGTAAGAGAGGACATGTAGGCTTGGACCTCTTGCTAACCATCTCAATTTTTTAGAAATTGCACCTGGATTCATATCTAACTCTAAGAAAATGTGATTTCTGAACCAATCTATAAAAAGCCAGTTATGTTCTTTCGATATCCAACTTTCATTTTTATTGGGGTCAAGCTTCTAAGTATCTGCTTATGCTTCCACACATATGGCTCAACCTCATCAAAGTTGTGTAAAACATATAGGTGTGCTTGCTCCCACTCTGTACTTATGATGCTAACTATTTCATTTTCTATAATCCCTTCCCCAACAATTCTTCTCATGTGTTGAGATGTCGGAAGCCCAATATTATCGACATTAGATAGGTATTCAATACAGAATTCAATAGCTTCTTTGACTATGTACCATTCAACAATGCAACCTTTTGGTCAACTTCGATTTTTAACATATCTTTTTAATATCTTCATATAACACTCAATTGGATACATCCATCTTAAATAAGCTTGGCTATACATTTGTGTTTCCCTAACTAAGTGACTAATTAGGTGAACCATCATGTCAAAGAACGAAAGCGAGAAATACATCTCAAGCTCACACAAAGTGACCATAATTTATCTTTGCAATGTCAAAAAATTTGCAGGGTCAATCACTTTGCTACAAATGGACTTGAAGAAGAAGCATAGTTTAGTGATTATCCCTTGTACCTTTTTGGGCAACAAGAAATATAGAGTCACCGGAATCAAATGCTCTATCAGAATATGGCAATCATGAGACTTAAGACCCTTTAACTTTAGATCTTTCATTGATACAAGTTTTCTAATATTAAAAGAATACCCTCTGGAACCTTAACTCTATTAAGAAATTCACAAATAGAAATTTTTTCTTTCCTAGATAGAGTATGTGCCGCCGGAGGTAGATAAGTATGACGTCCCTCCTTCACCTATGCTAATTTTCCTCTTATTCCTAAAGTAACTAAGTCTAACCTCGCCTTGATCCTATCTTTAGTCTTTCTTAGCACATTGAGTAACGTACCAATTACACTATCACATACATTTTTCTTGATATCTATCACATCAAGGAAATGTCTCATATATAAGATCTTCCAATATGGTAGTTTAAAAAAAATAGACATTTTCTTTCACTTGCTTGTCCCAAGGTGTTCTGCAAAAGGTTTGCTGAAATTATTATCCAAATCCTTTACCTTTTCATACAACTGCTCACTAGTTAATGGCAAAGGAGCACTACCTTCCTCTGTCATCCTATTGAAAGCTTTTCTTCACCATCGGTAATGATGTCTTTGAGGCAAAAATCTACAATGCCTGAGAAAAATATTTTTCATACAATGTTCCAACTGCATAGAATGTGTGCCCTCCTCGCAAATTAGGCATCTGTAACGTCCTTTGATATTGTATCCTAAGAAATTACCATACACTGAAAAGTCATTGATTGTCCCAAACAGTATAGCTCGCAAGTTGAATCTTTCCTTCCTATACCTATCATATACCTCCACTCCCGTCTCCTACATTAGCTTCAAATCTTCAATTAGAGGAATCAAGTATACATTAATATCATTTTTAGGTTGCTTAGACCCAGAAATTAGCATAGACAACATCATAAACTTGCATTTCATGCATAGCCATAAAGGTAGGTTATAAATCACCAAATCTTTGGCCATGTACTGTGGGTACTACTTTGGACAATATGTGGGTTCATTCCATCGGTAGCTAATGCAAGGTATAGGTTTTTGTCTTCATATCTAAAGTTAGGGTACTCATGATCAATTTTTTTCCATTGAGGAAAATTTGCAAGATGTTGAACCTTGCCATCTCGAATCCTTTCATCCGCATGCCATGTCAAGTGTTTCACATCTTCTATACTACTGTTCATGAATCCAAATCTAGGTATGATGGGAAAATACCATACCATTTTCGCCAAATTTGATTCTTTCTTTTTATATCTAAAGCCATTACACTTCAGACACTTTTCTAACGATGTATATTCATTCTAAAATAAAATGCAATCATTAGGATAAGCATGTATCCTTTTATAGCTCATGCCAATAGAGCATAACATTTCTTTAGCCTCATATGTTTAGCTAGGAAGCTCATTATCCTCTAGTAGCATATCTTTCAAAAGTGCAAGTAATTTTGTAAAGCTCTTGTCACTCCATCCATTTTTTGCTTTCAAGTTGTACAACTTCAACACCGCTGACAATCTTCTGAATTTAGTATAGCCAGAATACAATGGCTCTTTTGCATCATTTTTCAACCTCTTAAACATTTTAGACAAACTTAAAGATCCATTTCAATCACATTTACCATTTCTTCAAGATGATTAGCCTCGTAAGTACTTGTGTCGAAATTGTTTGAGGCACAACTCCCACTGTACTCCTAATTACTATGCTTATCCTTTTGTCTTGCCATGCTTTGTCTAACATGTATAACTTTGGTCAATCCTATTACACACTAAATGATCTTCCAATTCAGCTACACTAATTCGCTTCACATGGCAGCAATTCAAACAAGGGCATATAATTTTACTAGAGTATTTTACATGCTCACTACAAATCTAATAAACTCTTTCACTCCATCTTTATATTCCTTAAATAGATGATTGGCAAACATCCATTTCAGATTCATACCTTTTTGATCTAACAAGAACCAATTTAAGAGAAATATCATTAGTGACTCTTAATTTGCTTGGATTCCTACCTATTACTATACTAAATATAACCATATTATACTCTATTTAATTATTCTTTTGTTGCAATTTATATCTCAAAGAAAAACCAACAACAAGGCAGCATAAAAATGGAAGTTTCCCAAGCCTTGAGCCCTCTCTTCAAAGTAAAAGAAAACAATATTCCAACCATCCATAATCAAAGAATAATGACAGAATAATTTTTCTTTTCTTTTATGTAAGTTATAACTTAGCTATATTATATTTTAAACATTTTGTCATACCAAAAAAATTATTTTGTAAACATTATCTTACTATGTCACCAAAAAAAAAAGAAATAGTTCTAAGAAAAAGAAAAGATGCAAAAATGGAGGAACGGAGGATGTGAACCCAAAATGGAGAAAAAAAGCTACCACTTAATTTGTTCACAGAAAAAAAATACATTAATTAAAAAAAATTAATTTTGCAAAATATAAAAATAAAAATGGGATGAACTTACAGGAAAATGGAATAGGAGATTCAGAGAGAAGGAGCAATATAGAAATGGAGGGTGAATGGAGCAGATTCAGTAGAGATTTTAAATGGGAGGCGAGCGGGTAGTGGCAAAATGGAAATGGAGGACGGTTATGGTAGAGCTCTCAAACGAAACTCGTGAGGATGGGGGGTGCGAAAGACATTGTGTAATACCATAAATTCTAGCTCATTTCACATCATCAATTACATGAGAATGTAAAGAAAGATGAGCTAAAATAATAAGTATTTTTGTGTTGCGTCATGTTTAAAATTTTCATTCAGTATCACGTGGACCATGTGAACTCATACTTTATATTTTCATATTTAATTACATCAATACAACTCATTTGCATCATAAAATCATGCTCACAACCATGGAAACCGAAATGAAGCTGAAAACAACCAAGTGTCTTTTCGGCCAGATTTGGCTCTTTCTCTGGCTAAACTTGGAAACTCATAACTAATTCTAGAAATATTGAAATCATGTGATCTTGGTCATTTTGGAAAGCTATGGATGTCTACTTCACACAAAAAATATGTACAGACCATAACATCTATCACAAAGGGTGTTTGACATCCAAAATTGTCCAGAGGTCAGACTGCATTCTGGAACTATCACAGAATTCTGTAGAAAACTTTGAAAATGTCCAATTAATTTCAAAAAAATTCAATCCATACAAATGATACCAATATAGAAAGCTGTAGATGTTATCTAAAGAAGAAAAATATCTTTAGACCAGTTCATCAAGCCAGACCTCAAAATTTAATGGAACAGTAACTTAGGTCGGGCAAAATTCTTAATACTGGACAGAATGTTCAAAAATTCATATCTCTTTCTCTAGACCTCTAAATGATTGTTTCTAGTTGGCATTAGTCACTATGAATGTCTAATTTCTTCGTATAAAAGTTCATGGCAATTGGACATTATTTGGGCCTTGTGTGATAGAATTCATTTTCAGACTAAATGAATAGTGCAGCAAACTAAAACCAGAAAAATGGCAAAATTTGAAAAATCATCAAATATTATGTAGACCTCCAAAAATTATGATCTTTAGCTTTCCAAAAATCTCTCAACAAGCTCTAAATGTCTAAAAAGTTTATATCAAGAAGAGCTCATTTGGCCAAAAAGTGATATGGGGTTCTATTATGGTCATTTTTGGCTCCATATAGGGTACCAAAGTTGCCAAATGGAAATCCCTTGGTCTTGGCACCTTTTGGGTAAGTCTAAAAGCACATTTAGGATTTATGTGAGCTGCCCAAATAGTCCCAAACCTCATGCGTCTCATTTTGGCATTTTTATCCACACTTATGCACATTTACATCAAACTTCTAAATTGCATATCTTGGCATTACATACCCAAATTCTATTTTAGAGTTCATACATCATATCCATACATTTATACATCACATAATATCATAATTACATGTGTCTTAAGGGTCATATGCGATTTACAATAATCATATACATCATTGAACATCATTATGGTTCAAAAGGATAAAGGCTAGACATATGGATGTCAATCTCTCTTCTTTAATGTTGTTAGCTCCCATTACCATATCTACTTGGTCCATCTAGCATATTACATCATTGGAGTGGAAGGGATGAGATTCAAAGAATCCCAATAGCTCATCTCTCATTCAATCATACATGATATATGCAAAGCAAGCCTTAAAAATGCATGTATGGATATCATGGAAGTCATGAACATTCAAGAAGCAAGCTTGGCATGTGAATCAATCATACAAGACATTTAAGAGCTCACCAAGTGAATGGATTGGCCTCACACTTTTTCTCATGGATTTTGGACTTGCCTCATTCATTCTTTGAGAGATTTTTGGATTCAACCATACTCTTAGAAGCCCACTTTGCTTTTGGGAGACTCTTTGCTTTGTCTCAATCAATCTCAAGGGTTCTTGGCTCATTCTCACCATGGTTAAGAGTTCTTGGCCTCTCTACACTCAAGTAAACTCAAACAAACATCATACATTCATTTGAAAACATAATATGTCATCATGAAATCATGGCATATAAATCATGCTAGCATACTTTTCATAACTTGAAAATACATATACACACATTCTAAGATAAGCTAAACACACATCCATGCATGAGAGAAAGTGGAGAGAGCTACCTTGCACACAATCACACACTTTTTCTCTTGAAAATTCCTCTCTTGCTTTGGCCACACACCCACAAAAGTGTGGGGAAGGTTTTTCTTGGCCTAAAAATAATTTATGGAAGCCAATGAGGTTCATGAAATAATTTCTAAGGCCACACAACTAGCTTAGACACTAGGTTGTTCTATATATCCCATTATGGTCCATAAATACACCTAATGAAGCAACACCCCTCAAATAAATTCTAGGCTCCATTCTTTCCTTTAAAATATGATTCTTGACTCCTTTTAAGCCTCTTGGAGTCATCACACCATTAAAACGAAGAGCCTAACTACATGTTGCTTCTTTAGGTCATAATATGGAATCTAAAGCACCAAATTACTTTCTATGAGTTCTAAATTTTTTCCAAGGCCTCCCCTCATTTTCATTCATCATACATGACTCAATAATGGCCTTAAAAAAATTTAAAACTCTCCCTAGCTACCCCAACCTTGCTTGGCCAAGACTATGCCCTTTTTTGGCCTCCTTGAAATTTTCTTTATTTTCTTGAAAGAGGAAGCATGTGGGGAACATCTTAGGGATCTTAAAAGCTCATTTAAACTCTTAATTAGGCCTAAGAATTATCATATAAAATCAAAATTTGGAAGGTGCACATAAAATCCTAGAATTTGTATCTTGAAATCTAATAGTTTTTTGATAATTTCCTTTGTATATTCTTAATCTCCACATCTTTTTTCCTTAGATTCATGCTTGGTTCTGCTTAAAAATCATCTCCTCCTAGGGTTTTCTCACGTGGGGCAAAATGGTATAGAAGGGAACCAAAGATGACAACCATAGGAAGAGAAATTACCTTGTTTTCTTACTTTTCTCACTTGAATCTTGTGTTCTTTGAGCTCCTCTTTTCAAATCCGAATTTTCCCCTCAATTTCTCCCTTAAAACAGATTTGTAAACTTCATTTTAATCAAAGGAAACAAAGGGGGATGAAGAAGAAGAGGTTTGGAAGAGAAAGAGCATGAAAATCCATACCTTTCTACCTTAAATTTCTCCTCCTCTTTGCCTCCCTCTTGTGCACCACTCTCCTTAGGGTTTTCCTCTGGTTTTGGGTAGAATTTGGTCATGCATAATGAAGGGAGAAGAAGGGTGCATCATATATATAGGTGGGAGGAAGTTACACTTTTCAAAAATTCCAATTTTGCCCTTTATTTTTGGCATTTTTGTTTCTACTTTGTTTTAGCTCCTTTTTAAAAATTGTCTTTTCCATTATGAAATTTAGGTTCCCTATTAAATAAAATACTTTTGGAATTACTCAAATCGGAGCTAAAGCACTCCTGAACGAGCTCGTCAAACTTCAGGCACACCGATATTGGAAAACGTCCACCGAAGGGAATTTAACTATCCTAGGGCTTTTCATGGTTTTCAGGGCCTCTGAGAACCTTGGAGAACTTAAAACTTTCATTTAAAAATTCCTCCTATGTAAATTCCAAAATTTGCTCAAAATTACGAAAATATCATTATGTTTCGTAAGCTTTTTATAAGAAATTATTTCTTCATTCTAGCTCCATTTTTCTTTCTGTCTAAGCTTGGAATTCTCATTTTTAGGAGTCTAGAATGCTTTCCAAATTTTTTAGGACCTTAACTACATCATTTCTAGGGACTTCCTTTTATATCTGATGAGTTTCGTTCGTTAATGGAGAAACTGTACGTTACATTTCTCGCATTTTCTTTCGTTTTCAGAGAATCGGATATTACACATTGCAATTGATGGATGCAGGATAGCAGAAGCTGCAACGACTATGTACAAATGGATAACAGACAGTGGTGCACGTGTAACATCTAGTCCCTACATAAATATGAGAAACGCAATATTTAGTTTCTTCGTAAACGTCAGAAATAGACTAAATATAAAAGGAAGTCCTCGAAATAGAAGGAATTAGGGCCAACTAAAATTATGATAAAATTTTAAATATTAGAAAATGAGGATTTGAGGTTTAAGATGCCCAAAAACCAAAGCCAGAAGAGCTCAAAAAATTTGTCAAAGAAAATAGGCGCATTTTTATAATTTTTGAAAAATTTGGAAAGCTCATAAGAGGGCTTTTTAAACGAAAAATTTGAACTTTTCAGGGTTCTCAAAGGCCCTAAATACCATAGGAACTCCTAGAACAGTTGAAACCCCTCCAGTGAGCGATTTTGGCCGTTAGTTGACCGAATGATTCGAGATGGTTTTAGATCCTTTTTGAGTGATTTCAAAGGCAATTTTTATGATTAAGAGCCTAAGAAATATGATGGAAAAGATGAATTTGAAAAAGGAGTTGAAATGAGCCCAAACGAATAAAACTATGAAGAGGGACTAAATTGCAAATTTTGAAAGTTGCTTAAATGAATCTCTAGGCTTATAAAAACACCCCACCTCTGGTCAGATCTCCTCACCAACTCTCCCACACGTTAAAACAAAATTAAGAAGGGCTGAGAGTGGCATACAAGAGAGGAGGCCAAGGAAGAAAGAAGAAGCTTTGAAAGTTGTAAGTTTTAGCCACTTTTTCCTACTCCTTGTCTTGTTAAACTTCTTCCCCTCTTCTTCCTCTTCCTTCTCATGGTTTTGGCATTTAATTTGGTGCTGTTTTGAAGGCAGAACAGATGTGGAATTTTCGGATTTGGTGAGGGGAGGCTAGCCAAGTGAAGAACAAACCAAGAAAACCAAGAATCCAAGGTATTTTGCTACTTTCTAAGCTTAGGTCTCCTTGCTCCTCTTCTCTTCAATTCCCCCCATGTAAGACCAGCCATCAGGGATTAAATTTCTGGCCAAACCAAGAATGAATCACATGAATTAGGATGTGGGAATTTAGAATATACAAAGGAAACCAAGTAAAAGCTATTGAATTTCAAGTTAGCAAAGTGTAGGATTCTTGAAGAGTTTGTAAAATCTGTTTTGATTCATGAATTTCCTAGGCTATGTAAGTGTTTAATTGAGCTTCTAAGATCTCTAAGAAGCCTCCCAAGTGTGTCTCCCATCAAGGAAAAATTAGAAACCCCTTGAACCCCAAATGCTTCCATAATGTCGACCTAAGACAGATGGAGGTGTTAGAGAGTATTTTAATTTGTTCTAGCCTTGGTTTGGGACTTCATATAATGGTAGAAGGTGGGAGGAACCCTTGGGAAAAATTTAGAAGTCATAGATAGTGAGATGGAGGTGTAGGCTCCATAATGTAGCATAATGAAGCAACTCCTAGCTAGGCTCCTTAAAATAATTGTGTAATGACTCCAAGGGGTCTAAATGGAGTCAAGAATCATAGATTCAAGGAGAGAAGGGAGCCAAGATCATGAATTTTTGTAGTTGCTTCATTAAGTGCCTTATGGAAGCATAATGGAGCCATAAACCAAAGTAGCATCATGTAAAGTGTATATAATGCCAAGGCTTGTTCCCATAAGTAATTCATGTTTCTTTTGGTGTGTCTAGGCCAAGAGAAATGGTCTCCACCTTCTTGGGTGTGTGAGGTCAAGGGAGAAGAGTTAAGGCTTAAAGAAAAAATGTGTGAATGCAAGCAAGGTAGCTCTCTCTATATTCTCTCATGCATGGATATGTGTTTAGCTTGTTTTAAAATGTGTGTATGTGTATTTTCAAGCCATGAAAAGTATACTAGCATAATCTTGTTTGCCATGATTTCATGATGTCATGTTATGTTTTTAAGTGAATGTATGATGTTTCTTAAGTTTGCTTGAGTGTGGAGAGGCCAAGAACTCTTTACTATGGTGAGGATGAGCCAAGAACCCTTAAGCTTGGTTGAAATAAAGTAAAGAGTCTCCCAAAAGCAAAATGGGCTCCTAAGAGTATGGTTAATCCAAAGTGCTCAAAGAATGGGTGAGGCAAGTCCAAAATTCATAAAGAGAAGTGTGAGGCCAATCCAAACACTTGGTGAGCTCTTGAATGATTTGTATGGCTTGCTCACATGCTAATCTTGCTTCTTGAATGCTTATGATTTGTATTATGTCCATGCATGCATTTTTAAGGCTTTCTTTGCATATATTATGTATGATTGAATGGGAGATGAGCTATTGGGATTCTTTGAATCTCATCCCCTCCTCTCTAATGTTCTAACATGCTAGGTGGACCAAGAGAGCAAGGTAATGCAAGCCAACCCCTTGGGAGAAGAGAGTAGGATATTAAAGTCCATGGAATTGGCTACTTTAAAGCAATATGAATGGAAAATTTTGTAATCCATGGTTGTATATGTTCTATGAGGTCATGAATATGTATAAATATGTTTGATGTATCATGTATGAATGAGAGATTATGGCATGTGAATACTAAAATGTAAAATGAGTATGAAATGGCCATTTTTGCTTCTTGAAAGTTTGATGCACTAGTGTGTATGTGGAAGTGGCATAGCCAAATTGATATGCATGAGGTTTGGGACCCCTTGGGGAGTTCAAACAAGTCATATTCATGCTTTTAGGCTTACCCAAGAGGAGCCAACATTGAGAGAAGCCATTTGGACATTTTGGTATGGGGCATAAATTTGCTATCTTAAAACCTTATATGACTTTTTGTCCAAATGAGCTCTTCTTGATTTGAGATTTAGCACACAATTAGAGTTTGTTGAGAGCTTTTTGGGAAGTTAAAGAACATAATTTTCGAAGGTCTAGAGAATATTAGATGAATTTTCAAAGTTGGGATTTTCTATGGATTCTGGTATGTGCACTGTTCACATTGGCATATTTTTATTCTGTGTCATCCAATAGGAAAATGATGTCCAATACTTGTGAAATTTTAAAGGAATAAACTAGAGGTTATAAGTTTTTTGTGGCCATTGAGATCATCTCATTTGGAAGTCTGAGCAAAAAGTTATACATTTTTTAAGTTAGCTGTCAGTAGCAGTGGTGCCCTAGGAGTTCAGTTACTATTTTATAGATTTATAATTGCTTAATGTATCTATTTCATTCTGAAATTATTTTTAGCATAGAGTTAACAGTTTTAGCTTTCTAGAATCACTGAATTTGTGTGATTTCAGTTTTTATAGAATTAGTTATGAATTTTAGAAGTTTATATTAGTAATCTGAAATAGCAGCCCAGGCAGCAGCGACCTCAGTGGCTTTTCGAATGTCAAACGTCTATCCTTTAATGATTCATGAAGTGAAATTATTTTTACCATGGGATAGACATCTAGAGATTTCTGGAATGGTAAATTTTGTTGGATTTCAATTTTTTTGGATTTAGTTATGAATTTTCGAAGTTGCGACAGAAAAAACTGAAATTCTGACCATGCCAAATCCGTGGGAATTGATATGTTTCACCCACTTGTATGAGTTCCAAGCCACTTTCTTGAATGGTTTCAAATTGTATTAGTGTAATTAAATATGAAAATATGATACATAAGCTCATATGGTCCACTTGACACTGAATGAAATTTCCATATGCTACGTTTTGTCTCTTTATGAAATAATTGGCATGAGACATAAGAATTGCATGAATAAAGCTAAGAATCTATGGTGTTACAGCACAAATGGACAAAGGATGATGTAGTCTTTGTGGCAGGAAGTTTGCATGCATTTTAAGAAGAAGGGAGAAAGTAAGGGGGCGGATGCAAAAAAGGTATAGGGAGATTTTAAAAAGCAAATAGCTAGAGATTTTTTTGAAACTGCTAACTAAATGGGGCCTACATTGGTGGTTCCTAGTGAATTGCCAATAAAAACTAAGTTTTGTTGTTAGTTCTTAGAGAACCATCAACATAGGCCCTATTTTTGTTGGCGGTTCCTACGAATGGTTTTTTGTTGGCAATTCTAAAGAACCACTAACATTTCCCTAATTTTTTTTGTATATTTGTTAGCGGTTATTGTAAATCACTAATTATATTTTACTTTTGTTGATGGTTTTATAGGAACTGCCAACGAATGTGTGACAACAAATCCTATCACACACACACACACACACACACACACACACACATATAGTGCATGCCTTTTTTTCACTAATGCTAAAGAAGCAATTGTTATTGCTTTTGCAGACTGCTTTGAATTGGCTCCTTATCTGTTCTATAGGACTCCATCAGCTTATGGTGTATATAAAGGACAAATACCAGAACCTACCTAAAATGGAACACATTAAATAGTTTTGTGACTTCTTTTGATAAGCAAAATAAGAGACACATTATAGGCCTAAATATTTAGTTTATAATTATTTGTTTTTGATATTTTAAAATGTGGTTAACTAAAAGTTTTCTATATTATAACCCATTTTAAGTATAAGTTTATTATTAAGCTTCTTGATATATTTATTGAAAAAGCAAATGATTTTTTATCTAATTTTAATTTTTATATATACATATATGTATATTAACTTTTTTCTCCAAACTTTCAAAAGTTGCTAAAGCAAATAATGCCTCAAAACTAGTTCAAGAAGCCATCAAGGATAGTATCAGGATTAGATACCATGATAGCCATCCTAAAACTCTTCTTCAAGAAATCAAGTTAGTAAGATATTACTATATAATAAATTGATACGTATCTCACACTTATATCAATTATGACATAGCATTTTAAATTGTCACAAACCAAACTCCATACCATGACTAGCACCTAAACCAAGACAATCAAGATTAGCTTAGCCTAGCAAACTTAATAACTCATTCAAAGTTCATGCCTTTATATTTATATATATTTTTATATATACTTATAAGCAAATCAGATGTTGCCAAAAATTCAATTGCAACTCCCTTAAAATTTGGACATCCTAGCCCTGTAAATCTAACACAATCCAATCTATTTTATTTCAAAAATTCACTAATATCTTATACCTTAGAATTCTTGCCACAATATAGCATATACATAAATTTTTCAAAATATAATCAAATGCCATTTCAAGGGTCATTATATGGTCTACAAAAGAAGCATAACATCCACATGACTCAAAATAATGCAGCATCTAGTAGCTAATGTGTTTTAGAGCCCTAACACAAACTAACTGACTAAAATAACATTCCATACATGTCTAGGAGGCACACAAATCACAAAGCACTTCAATCTACTTTTCTATTAATATGAAATATGACAAAAGAAAGAGGTAAACCTACCACTAGCTTAATGAATGCATAGAAAAGAAAGCAAGTGGAAGGGGAAACAAGTGTGCATAGAGTATTTCGCAATAATGTACTTTGACATATAAATAACCAACACACACACACACAAACACATATACACGTATATATAATATATCAATTCACTTAAATTGTAAGCTATCAAAAAAAACATAATTTAAGATTAAAGAAAATAACATAGAATGGGTCTCACAAGAAAGAACCTAAATCAACCCTAAGCGCTACCACAAAAAGTTCAATAGTACCATTATTAGCACTGCACAATACCACAATATCACCACTATCACCGAGTACTACTACACAGTATGCATCTCACAATGTGTCAAGTATGATTATCACTGAGTATTGTCACATAGTGATTATTCATCATCTTAACTAGATGCACATAAGGCATTACCTTCACTAATGGTTAGGGGGTTTTAACCAAATTTCCATATACAATTTTGAAATGAAATCATTTAAATAAATTAAATATTGGCAATAAACAATTTAAATCAAGTAAAAGACATAATTTAGATTAAATAGAAACAATTAATTAGCATTATTATATAATAAAATTATAAATAAAATTCTTTCATAATCTCTTCAACATTAATACCATATATATATATATATACACTACCACCCGCATATTATAACCCCTTATAAAGTTTAAAGTACAAGATTGCTTGCCCAACAACACAGACAGGGTAAATCACTGAAAGTGAAGTTGGGCTAGCAATACAAAAACATAGAGTAAAAAGAAACTACAACTTTGCTATCTACACACTTGCTTGTAGGGTCAATGGTAGATGTGACACCTCAATCTACTACCGTTACCCAGCCTCTCACTAGGCTCGGTTCCATATGATTTCCAAAGAATCACTACTCTTCCGCGGCATTTGCATGCTATGAACAGGGGTTTCATACACTCATCTTTCACCCTGCGGGTCCTAAGAACCCATCATTTGCATTCTCAACTCAAACTCCACTTATAAAACTCATACATAGCATAAATCAAACCATAAGCCACGGGTATGGAGCCAAAAACCAGAAAAATGCACTTTTCTCACTTGTGCCCAAACGTCATATTTTGGCTCTAACTTTGGAAAATCATAATTAATTGTAGAAAAATGGGAATCTAGCAAAATCTAGCTTTCTGGAAAGCTCTAAGTTTTAAATTTACACTAAAAATTATCCCAACCACAAACACAGCGTTTGGACCATGTTTGACATCGAAAATGGGAAGGAGGTCCGGCTATCACTGTTCTGGTGCAGCTTGCTGTCATAACTTTCGAAAATTCATAACTAAATCCACAAAAATCCAATCTGGGCACACTATACCAATTTAGAAAGCTACGGGTGTCTACTAGAGGAAAAAAATAAGTTTAGATCAGTTCAGTAGCTCCTACACCCCGAAAATTGATAGAATAGTGACGGGGGTCAAAAGAGCTCCCTGATGCTGATACAGAATTTCAGTTGGTTCAATCTCTCTCTACAGACCTCCGATTTGGATGCTTCCAATTGGTATAGGTCACTTTGGTTTTTTAGTTTATGTGTATAAAATTTCATGACAGTTGGACTCCATTTGGTCTATGTGTGACATGGTTTTCATTTCGGAACTATATGAACAGTACATGACCAAACCATGGATTTTTCCCAAATTCAATAATTCGCTAAATATTCTCTCATCCTCCGAATATTACTAATTTTAGCTTCTCAAGAAGCTTTCTACAAACTCTAGAGGCATGCCAAATTTCATGGCAAACGGAGCTCATCCGGTCATACTTTGACGGAGCTCTCAAAAATACCGGTTTTGGCACCCCAAAGGTCTAAAACGGGTCCAAATGGCCTCTCACACACTCTAGACACTCATGGACAAGTTTAAAAGCATAAAACTAGGATATATAACAAGTCCATATGGTCCAAATCATCATACATCTAAATCTCGCTATGCTATGGCCAAATATACACTATTGCATTCATTCATAAAAAGGGGCAAAACCCTCATTTCCATTCATTTGGCTATAAACATAGTTCATACAATATCCTTTCATATTTATACACATGTTACAACCTTTACATCTCAAAAATAGTGGGCGCATATTCATTTGGCATCACTTTACATCAAAATACATCAAAATAACACTACATTCTCCTATACATGCTCCTAGGCTCCTTGGTGTGTGCTCGGTTCTCCTTGAGCTCCACCTAGCATATTAAGTTGAGAGGGGAAGGGGTGAGATTCAAGGAATCTCAGTAGCTCATGCACTCAATCAAGTAAGCAATCAAGGCATATAACAAGTCAAAGCATGTGAATAAGCACTTAGCCATTCTCAAACTACCAACACACGATGTACATGCTATGGAAATCACAACAATGCCAAAAATGAGCTCCAGGGACTTTTGGTCTAGCCTCACCCGAGTCTAGGGACTTTTGGATGGCCTCACCCGAGTTTAAGGACTTTTGACTTGGCCTTACTCGTTTGAGACTTTTGGCCTTGTCTCACCTATCTCAAGGGACTTTCGGCTTCACCTCACCCATCTCAAGGGACTTTCGGCACTACCGCACCCGAGCAATTCTCACATTTCAACACACAAGCATATTGGCATCAATACATCAAAGCAATAGCACATGGCATATTCCACACAATAAGCATATACATAATCATACAATGACTATCATATCCAAGAATGCAACAAGAAAGAGTGGGAAAAGAGAGCTACCTTTGGAGCCAAAGCCAATACTAGCTTTTTCTTTCAATTTCTCCTCTCCCTCCTTAGGTTCACAATCACACCTTGATGGAGGTGTTTCTCTTGAGCCTAGACACACAAAAGCATGCAATTACTCTCTTAGAATGTAATCTGTAGAGCAATTCTTCTAACATACCAGAACCTAGGGTTCTCTCTCTCTCTCTAGAATGCCATCAACTCTTTCTCTCTCTCAAGCTCCTATGGTAGTGGAAAACCACATTTTCAAACAAAACACAAAGATTCAAAGGTATTTTCCACTTTCCCTCTTCTGACCTATGCCCAAAATCTAACCATTTTCACAAATAAAACCGCAGAAAGAGAGGGCAAAGGGAGGGGATCAGAGTTCTAAAGAGAAATAGGGGAAATTTCCTTACCTTTCCCTTGCTCTTCCTCCTTCTCTTGATCTCTCTCACTCTCCACGCCTCCTTTCTCTCCTTGGGTCGAAGTCTAGGGCAGATATGAGAGAAGAAATGAGTTTGGGCGTTTAATGAAGTTTAATTCTCGCTATTTACTCTCTTCCGGACCGACCCTCGCTACGGCGAAAAATAACATTCGCTATAGCGAGCTCGTGTAATCTGGCTTCGCTATGGCGAGGCTTAACCTTCGCTACGACGAACTCGCGTCAGTTCCCTTCGCTATGGCGAGATTTACCATTCGCTATGGCGAAATCGCGTTAGTTCCAGACCTCACTTTCACTATGGCGTACGCTACAGCGAGCTGCCCCCTGATTTCTGTATGGACTGCTGCCAGCACTCGCTATAGCTAGAATCGCCTTCGCTGTTGTGAACTAGCTCTCTCGCTGTAGCGAGACCATTTCTCGCTATTGCGAGAGGATTTGGCAAAATTTCTAGATTTCGAATTTTTCTAACTTTCACTTTCTTTCTTTTCCCTTCCTTTTCTTTTTCCCGGTTGTTACAGTAGAGGCCCCAAATTCCTAAGATTTTGACAAGAATTTTCGATTGGAATGAATAGCCTTAATACCACCTATAATTACATGAAATATAAAAACATCAATTTAATTTCTCAATTGGGTTATAGTACATTCAATATAATTAATTTCACCCTCTAGTACCTAGACCCATAATTATAGATTAAGTTTTTTAATGCCACTACTAATCTTAAGTTTTAGTTTTTATAAATTAACTGTCATAATCTAATTTAAACTTCTAAAATTTAGTTCAAACTTAGAATATATCTTATGGAGCTTAAATGAGCAAGTTGGAAGTGTCAATTCATGCCTTAATGGTTTAAATAAAAAAGGCCCAATTTTAAAGCTTCCCTATGGCTAAAATGAAAAAGCAATTTGCAACTAAGGTTTTGGATCACCATTAGCATTAAAATGGAGTAAAAATGAAAGCTAAAACTAAGGAGGAAGCAACTTAAACACAAGAGGAAAAGGAAGAATGAAAATGAGAAAAAAATGAAAGCTAACCATCCATGGCTTCCTTCCCACATAGTAACCAACCAAGAATGCTGTTGGAGCACCTACAAAATGATAGTAGCAGTGTTTATGGTGGGGAGAAACCAGTAAGAAATAAAGAATACAGAAAAATGGAAGAAAAAAAGGAAGGAGGGGTTGCATTATAGAAGTTACAAAAGAAGAAGAAAAACCTTTCAAAGAAAGAGAAGAAGAAGAAGAATGAGGCACGTGCTGCAGTGGACAAAATGTAAGGAAGAAAGGAAGGAAATCATATTATAAAAGAAAAAAGAAAAAATTATAAAAAGTGCCTAGGGTTTTCTAATGGAATTTATGTAAGACTTATAGAAAAGTTTTTTTTTTCATGTCTAAAAGTGAAAATAAGGACTTCACAATTATCTAAAGTTTCCATGTTAACATATTTTAAAATTTAAAGACATAAAAATATCCCAATGGATATAAGAGAGATATCAAAATAGCTCCTTAAGATAATTTTTAAAACTCTAGAATTGTCCTTAAAATTATCTAAATATTATATTTATTCTAAAAATAATTTTGTTTAATTTAATTAATTAATAATATTATTATTATTTTAATTTGGGTTATTACACAAATTAAATTTAAACATTCATTATTGTTCATATTATACTAGTACATATTTTCAATCTTTATCAGTATCTTTAATTACCTTTTAAATTCTTGTTTATATATTGAATGTTGAGTCACTATGGTAATTTAATGTGTTTTATTTTATTTTATTTTATTCTTGTAAGGATGGAGTGAATGTGAATGGGTATTTTGCATGGTCATTTTTTGACGACTTTGAATGGGATGTTAGTTATATAGCTCGATTTGGAATCACCAATGTAGATTCAAAGAACAATCTCAAAAGACATCTCAAATATTCTGCTTATTGATTCAAGATGTTCCTCCTCCATTAGTCCCCTTATTATGAAGTTATTTAACCTTTTTGGAGGAATATCTGAGGTTTTCCATCTTGTTCATCGATCCTCAGAGTACACCAGCCATTGCATTTCATGTGATTACTTATTTCCATGTTTCGAAATAAATAATCATGTGCTTTTCTAAGTTTTAAATAAATGAATATCAATTATGAACAACTTAATTATCTCAAGTGATCTTATATGACCCAAATGTGAGCTTGACATTACAATATAAGGGCCCTTTTGGTTCAAAAAATTGTCAGTGATGTGATAGAAAAAGAAATGCTGAGATGAAAAGTATTGCATAGCTTATGTTTGATATAATATAAAAATAAAATGGAATATCTTATCTTTTGATGTTTGATTGCATAAAAATGATACAAGAATAGAAAGATCATATGATAAAACAACAAAAATGTCCTTAATGAGAAAAGAAAGAAATTTAATTTTTGTTTTGTTTTGAGTCAAGCAAAAAACTCGATCTCCTCATCACCTTGATTGCTAATACCAGCACGTACACTGCAAGGTCGACCCCAACTTTTTTACCATTACTTCTCGTACTTTGTGAACTTCTTGGATTCCTTGAGATTGGAGATGTCGATGATGACGGGGATAGAGGCAAAAAGAAGGATGGAAGAGAGTAATAGAGCAGTGAAGAATGCTTAAAGTGGTTATGCATTGCAGCTTTTCTTTGAAGATGTAGAGTAGAGGATTGTGGTCTTGGTTTTGGGGTTAGGAGTTACCCAATTTAGGTATGAAGAAGGTGAATTTAGAGAAGGAATGTGCTCTATCTGTTTGGATTTTTTCTCGCACTTCGTAAATGGCTTTAAGTTGGGCTTTGTTTAAAGGTGACAAATGGGTTATAACAAGGGCAAAATGGACTTCTCTTATTTTGGCTCCAAAGCTCTCTAACTTTCCCAAGCTACAATGGACAGAGGCATTCTCATCAACATTTCCAATTGACACTACAATGAAAAAACCAAATACATTTTATAAAATAAATCCCTTCTCTTTTGCATTTTTTTAACCTAACCAAATAGGCCCTTAATAGCTATTGTTGCATCGCATCCTACAACAAGCAAACATTTTTAAAAAAATCATATATATATATATATATATATAATGGAGCCATGTCACATATTATAAAACAAATTAATGGGGAGCTTCAAATGATGACTTATGCATTACTATTGTCCAAAATTTTTTTAGGTGATAGTCAAACTCTTCACCTAAAAAAATTATTTAGCTACAATAAACAAAAATTTACAAAAGCAAGTTCTACTCTTAATTTCTACTCTTAATTTCTATCTAACAACCAACATAACTAATAGGACAGGAATCCTACCTCTAGTGTGTGGATCCAAGGATGAACAGAAAAGGAAATGGGGTTTTACATTTTTAAAACAAACAAAACAAATGGATTAACTCCCAAAAAGAAAAAACCCAAAATTTGTTTATGGCTAGTTTTAGATGAAAGTTTTGAGAAAATATAAGCCAATTTTTGGGCACTTTAGATATTCCTTTTGGACAAAAAATCAATTATAGTTTATTATGTTAAGCACTTGGTAACTTTCTTTTCTAGGCTCATTTGTTTGAGAATTTTTTGTGCAATAATTATTGGGCAACTTTTTGTCTGTTTTGAATGAATATTTTGCAAGAAAAAAGGGGTCTATTTTTTGGCATTTAAAAAAATTGATTATTTACCATTTTAGAATTTTGGACAATTTTTTTAGACCTTGAAGAGAATTCAATCTTGAACTTTTTGTACATTTTAATAGTCCAAAACAAGTTGTTTGGTCTAAAAGTTTATAAAAAGTTATTTTGGTACCATTTAAATTTTGTCCTATTTATAGAAAATTATTTTTGAACAATATTTGATGGAGTTTTTTGCAAAGAATCTAAAAGGTAAATATTTCAATAGAAATGAACTTTTATTTTGAGCGATTATTTTAATCTTAAAAGTTTTTTTAATAATAGAAGTGAATGTTTTTTCACTATGAACCACTCATGGCATGCCTTTATATATCTTGTTTTATATTATTCTTCACAATTATCTCATTTTATTTGCTTGGTTTAACTCATAAGAGTTATATTAGTAATTCATTCTTTTGATGTTTATTGTGAAACATGCCTTTTGCAAATAAAAGTAAAAAAATTCTAGAAATTATTGTAATATTTTCATCATTACCACATGGGAGGAAAATATTATAAAATTGACATATGACACTAATACTTAGAGTATGTGATAGCAATTGTGCATGAATTACAATCTTTTATCATAAGCCACCCTTGAAAATTTATATATAAAGGATTTTATACAAAATTTTATTTTTAGAGCATGGTTTGATTTCACAATTTTGACAATAATATATATGTATTTTGTATACTATGTTATCTAATTACATATTCAGACTCTTATAAACTATTGCTTTAAATTATTAAAGATATCAATTTTATTGAGTATAATAGCATGTCTTTTATTTGCCTATAAGATAATTTTGGATATTGATACTTTGTGATTATATGCTCACCTATCGTGAGACCAATCATAAGGTTTTTTTTAAGGTTAATTTGCTTAAAGCATTTTATTTTAATTGATATATATATATATATATATATATATATATATATATATATATATATATATATATATATATATATATATATATATATATATATATATATATATATATATATATATATATATATATATGATAATGCCTCTACTGTCTTATATTGCATAATAATCATTGGGTTAATTGTATTAACAATGAATATACTCTATCACTGTAATATAGTCAATGTAATCTATTATTATAAGGAGCCATTTGTATATTTTTTAAAAAATTAATGACATATTTATAAACTTGTAATTGTGCAACTTTTGGTGTTAAATGTATCATAATATTTGAAATCACAATAGAATTGTGAAACTTTGTGAGAGGCACATAAATCATTCATAGCAAAGATATTTTTTTTCCTAATAGATAGTGTAAATTGTGTTTAACTATCAATAATAAATATTTAATGTTGAAAGTTTTACAATTTTGATATTTATGACCTAGAAGATTTTTTTTTTTTGGTGGCAAGAGATATTTTATTTTGTTAATCACTTGTCTATAGTGAATACTTGAGTATTATAATTATGTTTTAAAATATACTTAATCATATTTCTTAAAATATGCTTAAATGACATTCATGAAAGGGACTCTCATGTCATCTAATTGTTTTAGACACATTTGTGATTAGCAATATCATATGGTTAGATGTATATCTTTTGAATTGTCATATGTCACTCAATTATGAGAATGAATATGTCACTTATGGTAATCCAATTTTGTGTAATTCTATTTTTAAAATAACTATGCTTCTAGCTATTGTGGAACCACTCATGAAATTTGGTATGTGAAATATAATTTTTTTAACTTTGATTATTAGATTATATGGGATATATTATATAAGTAATAAATATACTCTATCGATATGACATTATCTAGTATACTTTTGATAAAAATTATGATAAATGAAAAATATTTTTAAATATAAAAAAATTGATTGTGTAAGGCTTTTCTGTCAAGGATATACTTTTTATCAATAATCTTGTCAATTAATTCTGTTGGTACTATGATACATTTTATTTGATGTCTTAATATTTTTTGTACCTACATAAGTGTTAGAAACATTAATTTTTTTTTTTTGGGTTATTCTTGAGATGCCTATTGAGTTCTCTCAATTTATTATGATTTGGGACTCTTAGCAGGGTCATGATAAACAATAGTTTTGTATATGTAGTTGTATTAGTTAGATCTTGAAAGGAACTATTGTTTATGGTTTTATTGTCCATATAATTCATGTTTCCCTACATTGTTATTATTCCAGCTACTATGCTCATGCAATTATTTTTTCTATGAGAACTACGAATAAGACCCATTGTAAAGGCTTATAAGTTGAGTTTTTAGATAAATATCCTATTTGACATCTTACTTAAGTAATTAATTGAAACATGTCAAGGCTTATGAGACTAGGAAAGTAATATAATATTGTAATTTTGTATACTAGTAAACCTCATCTAAGAATCAATGGAGCATTTTAGTATGATAAATAATTTCCATTACCTTGATATATTCCTTTGGTTTAGTGAAATATTGTTGAATATTTCTAACCAAAGTTAAGTGGGAGCAAGTTTATTTTGTGTGAAATTTTTCCTCTCACTTGATAGGATTCTGTGTAAATTAAGTTTTTTTACCTTCATTTTTATACTAATGTGTCTCTTCTCAAAAAGAGATAAAGACTCAACAATTTTTTGATATCCTCAATCATAAATAAAGTAAATCCTATTTGTCCACTACATTAGTAATCTAGGGCTTTAAAAAGGATAATAATGGATTGTAAAGTCATTGGCTATTAGTATATCTATAAGACCTACTGAGGGGTTACAAGTATTATAAAATCTAATTTTGATTATGCATATTGCTAAATACATATTTTGGATCTTGACCATTTGGTTGGCCATGCTTCTACTATATACTTCTATCAAAATCACAGGAATTTCATGTGCACTAAATTTTGATATTAAGTTCTTATTTCATTAGAAAGAAGAATTGTGAATTTCAAACTCAAATTATAAATGTTTTAAAGATAATATGTTAAGTTGATCCATTGATTATAAGCTTACCTGTTGGAGTCTTGTTAAGAAAAATGTGACTTTTAAGTGTTGTAAAATGTTTTTTGGTTAATGCTCTTGTGGGAGTTTCACTTGTGCTCTTTAAGGACACCTTGTTTTGGTTAGTCCATATAATTTTAGACATATTTATGTTGATTTTTCATTTTATTTAGATTTAAAACTTTGTTGGTATTTTGGCATTGTTTTCCTTATTAGATTCAATATTTTTGTTTTCCCATTTTATTTCTAAATGTTTTGGTCACAATGTGTATATTAATTATTTAATATTATTCATATTCTTTTGCATATTGATATGCTCTTGTTATGTCTAATAATTTATTAATGTTATCTAAGTGAGTGATTGTTGAAAATATTAATTTATTATGGATTAGCACTAATTAATTGTTATACTATTTAACAAATTATATTATATTATATTAATATCATAATAATTAATTTGGTAACAACCACTGTATAAATATATTAGTTCTCTTGGCAAATTTATGAATAGACTATAATTAGTGGGCTACCCATAAGCCTATTTAAAGAATAGGAACATAACTTATAACTCACTTAGAGCTAGTTACCTTATTTATACTAGCCAAGTTAGGTTTTATAATATGAAGCAATTCTGACTAGCCCTCTAAATTTGTTTGGATATTGTGGGTTGTAATCCTTACTCTTCCATCTATGTTTTGCTTTTTTTTTTTTTGTAGGGATTCGTGTTCATGGACTACCATATTATATCAAGCACACTATTAATGTAAGGGCAAGGCAGAAATCGAACAAAACAAGTGTCTTTAACATTAATCTTTTTCTAGTAAAGCACCACTTATCATGTATCATGCTAGCAAAATTGAGACAGAGAAGAAGGGAATCAAAACACCACAACAAGGCACAATAGAGCTTTATAGCCTTTCGAGCTTTTCCCTTTCTTTGTTCCCTCAATCTTTGTTCTCTCATACTTTAGTTCTCACTTTTCTGCCTTAAAAAAAAGTGGTCGTTATCCTTTCTCTCTTTGTCGTGTCTCAACTCTCTACTATCTCTCCCTTTCTCAAGCTCTCTCTTTTATATTTTCCTTTTCATCTCAATCTCTCTCTTTCGGTTGCCGTTTCTCTCACTTTATTCTTCCTCCATCATCACAAAAACCAAAAAATAGAGCTCCCTCATAACAATCTAGTTTTCTATGCTCTCCCCCAGACCAAAAATTCTCCTTAGCAGATCTAGTTTTTTCTTTATACAATCGAGAGCCCCCTCCCTTTTCAAGCCCGTACTCTTGAGGCTGTTAGAAAATAATCTTCGCGCACATGTGAAGGAAGATGATGTGGGAATCATAGACAGATTTTGCTAGCCTATTGAACGTCTCCCATGCCTCTCTGTTCAAACAGCCTTAGCTACAGACCATTATGCCTGAATGAGAGAGACCATGTGTGCAGAAGAGAGCTTAGGGTTTTGCTTGTTTTTTTAGTCTTTTTTTTTTTCGTTTTTCTTCTTTTTATTTATTTTTCATTTTTATTAGTTTTTAGTTCTTTTGTTATGGTCCTAATCTTTTTCTTTTTCTTTTTTTCAAGTATTAGGTTTTTTGGATTTGGATTATTCAGGTTTTTGGGATTTGGGCAAAAAGAAATCGGTATTTTGTTTTTTGTTTTTTTGCTCTTTTTTTTTTACATTTTCCTTTTTTAATTTTCATTCTCCTTTTTTTTTTTTTTTTTAATTTAGAGCTCAAAGATAATATTATCTAAAAATTGGTTATGACTCTAATGATTTTTGTTGTTTATATGTTTATTTTCTCTTTCTTTATTTTCTTAGAAATTTTCCTGGTTTATTTTATTTTTATTATTTTATTTAAAATTTTTCCTTATAATATTTTTCTTTTCTTTATTATTTTTATTATTTTTTATTTAGGGTTCAAAAATTAAATATGACTTATATTAAATTAAATTTGATTAATGACTACCCTTTTTATATTTTCTTTAATTATTTTATAAGCTCAAAACATTATTAAAATTGCTTTATTTTTAATTCAATTATTGTTATTATTATTTTTATGAAATGTCTAGACAAAATACGATATTTACAGTTATCCCTCTTTACTTATTTCTTAAGTAAGAAAAATGAAAATATAATTTTTGATATTTTTACCTAATGAACAAGTAAAGATACAAGTATATATTGTGTTTTAGATGATTTAATTAAAAAAACTCGACTAAATTGATTTAAATTTAATGAGCTCCTTGACATAATTAGACTACAAATGGATTGAATTAAACTCAATATTAAAAAAAAAGGCGATCCAAATAAAATATGATATTTATAAGTAAATGTATAACCACCACTTTAAAATGCATTCATTCAATATTATACTTTTTTCTTTTCTTTTCTTTTTGGAAGATTTGCATATGTAGAAGTTTCTTGATATTTAACAATTTTTTATGTTAAAAATGTTATTCTTCACAATCAAAAGGAGCAGCAGATATAGATGGCAAAGGACTAAGCATATAGGATACCTCTCACTAACTTTCTCTTTTGGGAAAGCGTTTACTTGCATGAATGTAAATCTATGAACAAAATACCAATAAATCTAATAGTAGTATTAGATATTATGGGTATGCTTAAGAGTTAAGTGAAAGAAAAAATAAATAAAAGCAAGAATCTAAAGAAAATAAAAAGGAGGAGAACGTTAAGAAATGGATAATTAAATGATATTTTTCCTTCTCTTTGTTTGAAGAAACTCTTTCATCTAAGGTTACCTTAAACGAAGGATAATGTAATAACTTGAGTCATAGGTTCAAGGCCAGTAGCATACAAATGGAATTTTTTTTTTCTTTTTTCTCCTTTTTGCTGTCATTTTTCTGCTATGCCATATATACCCTTATTTGCCTGACTAAAGTTTAGGTTTTAGGCCATTCTACATCTCCATTCTCAGTGGCATGTTGCTCTCACTTGCCTCCATCTTTTCGGTCAAAAGAAGTAATAGGAAACATGCTAGAACCGTCTACATCTTCTCTCCCATTCTCATCGTAACCCAGCTCCATTTCTATTTTGGTCTTTTGTGCATCTCTTCCTTGCTGTAACCCGACGTTGTTGATCCCTTTTGGTAGCATATCCTCGTGCAAAGTCTATCTCTCGAGCTTGAAGTGTGACTAGTGTATATTGTTCTCCTTTTAGCTCTGTTGTTGTGTAATAGCATTCTCTTCTGGCTTTTGTTGAATGATGTAGAATTTTTTGCTGTAGAAATTGAGATGGAGTAGAGCTTTGTGCAGTACAAGAATTTTGTGTAAGATTCATGCTTCTTTACTTGAAATTTTAACTCTGTTTTGCTGAAATGCATCCCTAACACTTCCTCAAACTTTATTGCTTCTTGGTGTATTATTACAATTCTTTCTTTGGTCTTGAGCTAGTTCTATATGTTATTATGGCTTTCAACTAACAAGGATGAGCAATATGGTGTCATTGTTCCATTTAAAAATTGTATCGAAAGAAAGGAGAATCCAATAAGTGAAGAAAGGGCAGGCAAAAGGCTACAATGGTTCCATTTTTCTTCCCTTGGTCTTAATCTCCGTAGCTATTTCAAGTAATTATTGGTAAAATATTCCTATCCTTCATTAAGTGGCCTTGTTCATTTTTTTTTCTTTTGATAAAATGTTTCTTTTGTTAGGGTACCAAGAGGGGGAAGATTGAATAAGTTCCATCTGTTCCAGCCTTCTTGGAACTTGGTCAAGTAGAAGATTGTGATTGTGGTTGTTGTAACATCTAATCCCATTGTAAACGTGAGGAACGTGATGTTTGGTTTCTCTGTAAACGTCAGAAATGGGCTAGATACAAAAGGAAGTCCCCAAAATAGAAGGAATTGGGGCTAAATAAAATATGATAAAATTCTAAATAATGAAAAATGAAGATTTGAGCCTTGAGTTGCCCAGAAATCAGGGCCAAAATGATTTAAAAAATTTGTCAAAAGGCCAATAACATTTTCGTAAATATGGGCACTTTTTGAAAAACTCATAGAAAGGCTTTTTAAATAAAATTTTTGAGTTCTTTGGGGTTTTCAGAGGCCTTGAAAATCATGGGAGGCCCCGGGATAGTTAAAGACCCTCCTGTATATATTTTCCAATAGCGGTGAACCTGAACTTTGATCGGATCGTTCGGGAAGGTTTTAGCTCTAAATTGAGTGATTCCAAAGGCATTTCATAACATTGAGGACCTAAATTTTATAATAAAAAAGATGGTTCTAAAAAAGGAGCTAAAATGAATTAGAAACGAAAATGCCAAATACGAGGGACAAAATGGGAATTTTTGGAATTCTTTTGCTTTCAATACTTTCTCTTTCTCACGCCCTCCCTTGCCCTCATTTTCCACTATCTTTCTTTTGCCTAGAATAGAGAGGAGAATCAGTTTTCCTAGGCACACAAGAAGGAGAACTCTTGGAGGGAGAAAAAAGCCAAGAAAAGTTAGGAAATTCCATGGAAAATCTAGCTTTCTCACTTCTCCTCCTTCTCCTCCTTATTTCTATGGGTTTGATGGTGTTTTTAAATCTGTTTTAAATCTGTTTAAGGGAGGCAACCAAGGAAAGTAAAAAGCAACCAAGAGAAAGCAAGAAAACAAGGTAAAACTTTCATTCTTTAGTAGTTTCTTCCTTTCCCTTCCTCTTGCATGATTTGGCCACCATGAGCCCAATTCTTAGGGGCTATTTTTTGTTAAAATTAAGGGGGGTTAGAGGTTTTGGAGTGCAAGGATTAAGAATATATCATTGAAAGCAAGTAAAAACCTTTGAATTTCAAGTTAGGAAAGTGGAGTCTTGAACACATTGTAAAAACTGATTTGATTCATACATTTCCTAGCATATGTGAGTGTTTGTTTGAGTTCCTAAGACTCTTAGGAAGCCTCCTAAGTGGCTCTCCCATCAAGAAAAAATTGAAAACCCCTTGAACCCCAAAATGCTTCCATAATGTCGGCCTAGGACAGATGGAGGGGTTAGAGAGTGTTTTAATTTATTCTAGCCCTGGTTTGGGACTTCACGTGATGGTAGAAGGTAGGAGGAACCCTTGGAAAAAATTTAGAAGCCATGGATAGTGAGATGGAGGTGTAGGCTCTATAATGTAGCATAATGAAGCAACTCCTAGTTAGGCTCCTTAAAATAATTGTGTGATGACTCCAAGAGGTCTAAATAGAGTCAACAATCATAGATTAAAGGAGAGAAGGAAGCTAAGATCATGAATTTTTATAGTTGCTTCATTAAGTGCCTTATGGAAGCATAATGGGGCCATAAACCGAAGTAGCATCATGTAAAGTGTGTATAATACCAAGGCTTGTCCCCATGAGTGATTCGTGTTTTTTTTGGTGTGTCTAGGGCAATAGAAATGGTCTTCACCTTCTTGGGTGTGTGAGGTCAAGGGAGAGGACTCAAGGCTTAAGGAAAAAGTGTGTGAATGCAAGCAAGGTAGCTCTTTCCACCTTCTCTCATGCATGGAAGTGTGTGTAGCTTGTTTTAGAATGTGTGTATGTGTATTTTCAAGTTATGGAAAGTATACTAGCATGCCTTTATATGTTATGATTCTTGATGTCATGTTATATTTTTAAATGAGTACATGATGTTTGTATGAGTTTACTTAAGTGTGGAAAGACCAAGAACTCTTCCCTTTGGTGAGGATGAGCCAAGAACCCTTAAAGTTGGTTAAGACAAAGTAAAGAGTTTCCTAAAAGCAAAGTGGGCTCCCAAGAGTATGGTTAAGTCCAAAGTGCTTAAAGAATAGGTGAGGCAAGTCCAAAATCCATGAAGAGAAGTGTGAGGCAAATCCAAACACTTGGTGAGCTCTTGAATATCTTGTATGAATTGTTCATATGCCAAGTTTACTTTTAAAATGTTCATGTCTCTCATTTTCTCCATGCATGTATTTGTAAAACTTGCTTTGCACATATTATGTATGATTGAATGGGAGATGAGCTATTAGAATTTTTTGAATCTCATTCCCTCCTCTCCAATGATCTAACATGCTAGGTGGACCAAGTAATTATGGTGAAGGGAGCCAACAACAATGAAGAAGGGAGATTGACAAGTTTATGCCTTGTTTTGTCCATTTTAGAATCATAATGATGGTTCATGATGTATATGATATTGTAAATTGTTATGAACCTTGAGACATGTATAAATATGTTATTATGTGATGTTTATAACTATGGATATGATGTATGAGCTCTAGAATACAATTTGAGTTTGTAATGTCCAAATATGCAATGTGGAAGTATGATGTAAATAAGAATAAGTGTAGGTTGAATGGCCAAAATGAGATGCATGAGATTTGGGACCATTTTTGCAGCTCACATAAGTTTTAAATATACTTTTAGACTTGCCCAAAAGGTGCCAAGACCAAGGGAAATCCATTTGGCAACTTTGGTACCCTATATAGAGCCAAAATTGACCATTATGGAACCCTATGTCACTTTTTAGCCAAATGATTTATTATTGATCTGACATTTGGCATGCAATTAGCTCTCACTAAGATCTTTTGAGAAGCTAAATATCATAATTTTTGGAGGTCTACAGAATATTTGATGATTTTTCAAAGTTGGCAAAATTTATGTTTCTTGTTTGCTGCACTATTCATTTGGTCCAAAATTAAACTCTATCACCCAAAACTCAAATGATGTCCAATTGTTATGAAATTTTATACATAAAAACTAGACAATCACAGTGACTCGTGAAAACTAGAAGCACCTCATTTGGAGGTCTAGAGAGGGAGATATAAATTTTTAAAGTTTCTATCCAGTATTAGTAAATTTGCCTGACCAGAAGTACTGTTCCATCAAATTTTGGGGTCTGGGTTTGATGAACTGATCTAGAGATATTTTTTCTTTCTAGTTAACATCCATAGACTTCTACATTAGTATCATTTTTATAGATTATATTTTTTTAAAATTAATTGAGCATTTTTAAAGTTTTCTACAGAATTCTGTGACAGCTACAAAATTTAGTCAGACCTTTGGACCATTTTGGATGTCAAGCGTCTTCTGTGATGAATTTTATGGTCTGGGCATATTTTTAGTGTGAAGTAAACATCCTAAGATTTCTATAATGACTAAGATTGCATGATTTTAATTTTTCTAAATTTAGTTATGATTTTCCAAATTTGGTCAAAAATTGGAGCAAATTTGGCCGAGAATGAACTTCAACCTTCTATGCTCTATTTCGGTTTCCATGAATTATAGACATGATTTTGTGATGCAAATGAGTTGTTGTGATGTAATTAAATATGAGGATGTATAGTATGAGCTCACATGGTCCACGTGACACCGAGTGTAATTTTTAAACATGACGCAATGCGAAAATAGTTATTATTTTATTCCATTTTTCTCTACACTTTCATGGACTTGATGATGTGAAGCCCATGAATGTTATGAAATGAGCTAGGATTTATGGTGTTAAATTTATTGGTATTAGAGCAAAGTTTCAGGCTCTTTTAGATTGGATTTGGCTTGAGAAAGTAGCATTAGGGCTATGTAAAGACTCGAATGAATAGGTAGAACCTTCTATGAGACATTGTGAGTGTGTGAAACTAGTTTGTGGCTTTATTCAGGATAAGTAAGTTGTATGATGGTTTTGGAGTAGTTAGTGGACACTGGGAAGGAGTGGCCTCTAGAGTAGTTTAAGCAGAGCTAAGTTTAAGCAAAGTTGAGGGATCCCACGACTAGAGCTTAGTGAGATGTGATAGCTCACCAGGATCAGTGGCAAGCCCTAGGTAGAAACGATAAAAAATGATCTCGTTGATACGAAGAGACTTGCTAGAGAGAGTTTGTGAGGCCTAATTCTCCCCGATAGTCATACTCAGACCATTCTGAGATGTTCTACTTAATGCAGAGACAAGTAGTGATACAGTGCAGTATGAGATGAGACTGCGGCTGCACATGACCAGTTTAGAGGGGAATGAGAAAAAGAGTTACCCCTTAGCCACAACACCTAAATATCTAGATAAGTATTAGAGCTCGAAAAGCAAATTCCCTCAGGCCAGAGATTGAGTTACAAGCTACACCTTAGAGCCTGATGGCCCTGAGATGATAAGTAGTTATGCATGAATGAAGCAAGAGGTAGAATCCTCTAGCTTGATGATTGGCTAGATATAGAGGCAGTGAGGCTTAGGTGGTAGCTAAAGATGAAATTCCAATCCCTGAAAAGGTAAGCCAATTAGAGGCCGTTAGCCGTGGCTAATTATTCCAGATAACAGCGAGGCAATCCAAAGAGTTCCTCATCACAGCCAATTAAGAAATTAGCCATGGCCAATACTCAGATAGGAAAACTAGGGTGAACCTAGGGCTAATTAGCCGCGGTGAATGGCACCATGAATGTCTTATTGGTCATATTTAGGCCAAATTGAGAAAAGAGTTGCTAAGAGGTCAAACAAACCATAAAGAGTGAGAACCCCTAATATAAGTAGAGAAAAGGAGTAATGAATGGTTATGAAATATTAGTAAGAAATCCGTGGGCCTAGTGAATGAGACTGAGAAAGAGCTCAGCATAAAAAAAGTTAGACACATAGATGATAAGGTTATTGAGACTCGCCTTCAAAGCATTGACTCCAACCTAAGGTGCTACCCTATGAGACACTAAATGATGGAATGTTAGTGTAGCCTTGAAATAACATAAGATAAGATTACTAGCGGTGAGGCACATAGTGAGTGGCCTAGAAAGGTGTACCTCATGGATAACACCTACAGGTACGTATGAGTAGCCTAGTAACCAAGGTTCAGAAGAGAATGAAGATAGTTAATAAGCTATAGGTCTAATAAGATAGACAACCTAGGCTAAGCATAAGCTGAAGCCTAAGGGAGACAACCCGTAGCATCGTTTCAGGTGAGATATGTGAATGAAAGGCTCAGTGAAAGTTCTCCCTGGATTGAGAAAGAAAAGATGAAACATCCTGATATCAGGAAAACCACCCAGTAGTGGTTAGTAAATTCCCCTAGATAGACCCCCCTGAGTGATAAAGCATAGTAATAAAGGAAGCGAGGAAGAGTTGAGAAATCAACCATAGAAGATATGCCATCACTTTAGTAACAACCAAATATATAGATTAAGCTCAGAAAGGTAAACGGATAGGGTTCAAATAGTTAGTTAGACGAGCTCCCTAATATGAGAATAGTATAAGGTTAAGGCATGTGCATGGTCAAAGCACCCAGTAGAGTATAAGTTTTCAGTAAGATAGAATCCAGACGTTGAAGGTACGTGTCCTGGATCGAATTAACAGAATCCTAGAAATAGTATACTATGCTTCGGGGGATGAGGCTAAAGAAGTTAAATAGAGAAAAAGCCCAACTCTGATCTGAATGTAGAAATAAGCTAAGAGAGATAGATAATGCCTTAGTACCCTTAAGGAAGCTCGAGGGAACTAAAGACTGCCTCCAAAGGCGAGCCTCGTATTATGCAGAGAAAGAATGTAAACCTAGAGAAAGAATGTAAGCCGAGAACGCCATAGAATGAAATTCCTAAGATTATGTGAAATAAAATCCTTCTTACCAAGGGATGGACTAGTTAAGAGTAGAGTAAGAGTATGAATGAAAAATAAACCCCCTTGATCTTATAGAGAGTAAATCAATGGAGGAATTGTAGGAAAATGTAAGTGCTCTCGAACATAGAAAAACCTGAACTAGCAACAGAAACAGCCAGTAGTAAAATATATGTTTTCCTAAGTAAGAGGATAAGAAAGGTAGAAAGAGAAGATATGATAGTGTACAAGCCGATGACATATTAGATTGAGAATAGACATTCAGTTAATGTGCTTGAATACTTAAAAGAGCATATCTATCCTTGGCATAGACACCCTTCTAGCATGATAGTGCCCGAAGAAAAAAATAGTCGGGCGATACCGAGAGATCTCGAGATGTAGTAGAGGAAGAATCCTACTTTCCCCGAGTACCCTACGAGAATAGGGCAGATAGAGAAAAGTAAGAGAGGGGTACTTTAGATTATTGGGAAACTTACAATATACAGGCGATAATGGCTTTGAGCTCAGTCATGAGGCACCCGTGTATTAGTGTTTGATGTTATGATTTGCTTGCAACAATGGTCATATGATATTAGGCCTGATTAACCTAATAGTAATGTGACTTAAGTGTGTAGCAAACAATGACATCAATCACCAAAGTGTCCTAGTAATCGAAGAGTATCCTAATTAGTTAAAGAATGAGACGAGTCAGAGGAGAAAAGGTAAAGGGATTCTAATAATATCAGAATAATAAGAAAAGCATGCAGAGAGGAATCCCCAGCAGAAAATGTTCAAATTCAGTATGTATAGCTTGAGTCCCTTATAATATACATAAATGAAGTAAATAGGGACCAGTGTATAGTCTCTCTCCTGCCAGAGATGTTTACCATACTCAGAGTGTGAAATGCCCTGGTGCTAAAGCACTTAAAAGCATAGCGCGGGCATAGTTAGAAACTACAGGATATGAGAGGAGGGCTAAAATGAGTATATGCAAGTAAGTAATAGAGTAAGAAAAGAAAGTCTAAGCAAAAAGGGGCTAAAGTGGGAAACTGAGGATCCCATGAGGAGCGATGAGTGAAAATTAAAATGCTCCCTAGTATCAGTATGACAGGATCCTAGAGGATCAGATGACACAGAACCCACTTCGCACGAAGAGTATGCTGTACCTCTAAGTTAAGCCTCAACTATTATAAGCGATGGTTATTGGACTTAGTGAGCATATATTTTACTGTCAAATACAGTAATCTTAGGCTTTGACATCTCCCAAAGATGGATCACAGTAGATCCTAACATAGCACAGCAGGTTGCAATAGACCTTAACAGGGCTTTGAGAGGTCACAGTAGACTTAGGGGTCACAGTAGATCCCACAGAGTTATAAAGAGCCCTAGCTACAACATGATAGTTCTCTAGTGAGATGACGGCTTGAGATAGTTTTACAGAGCAGTTAGTCTCAGAGACTAATACAATTTCAATTAACTTTTATCTCAGAGACTAGAGATCTCCTGAGTCTGATAGACCATTACCACAGAGATATGAAGGCTTTACTCAAACAGTTAAACCATTGACTAGCTCTCTTAGAGATGAGCATAGTGTATGGGATGAGGAAAGCAAGAAATTAGCATTCTAGAGTTAAAGCCAGATGGACCAATACCTAGTAGATAGTAGCAAATTATTTTTGTTTTTTCAGTTCGTTTAATTAATTTTGTCTTTTAATTTTTAAAATCTATAAAAAAATTTCTCACCTCTAATATCATTAATTTATTTAACAAAAATACTAACATGTAATTTTTAATGCAAAGTCACTGTTATCATCTTCTATGCTTTAATTTTACTTTTAAAATTTGTCTAAAGCTTTAAAATAAAGTATACACAAAGTTTTAAATTAAACCTACGTCAGTTATGCACAACTCGGAAACTGTGCGACTCTGCCTTTCAATCAAGATCATTAATCAGCATGTGAAACATCAAATCTTCCAATATGCATTCCAATTGTTCCTCAAATGCAATGCTCTCTATTCTTCTTACTTTTTGACTCTGTTCTTCAACTTAGAATCGAAGACATGAGAGTTCCCATCCACTGTTGCTTCCATCTCGGATTCAAACGACGGTGCGGATATAAATGTTTCCATCTTCTTCTGAGCTTTGGTGTATCTGCTTGGATTGGGAATGAATTATTAGGGGCCAACAGTCCTAAGGCCAAAATTGCAACAAAGTTAAAAATCCCAAATAAAACTAAAACAGAGCCTAACTATTGCTGCAATATTCACTTTACGGGTCAAAAATGAAAGAATTTAAGATTTTGAAGCTTGAAGATGTTGTCAAAGAAATTTGAAAGATTCAATGCTTTCCTTGCACTCGTTATCTCATCCAAAAGTGGGTGTTTAGAAATTCTTATTGACTCATTGACGTCCATATGTGATAAGATGTTAAGGACATTGAGTCTAGAGTTTTAGAACCCTCTATTTTTTTTGACTTCATATTTCAAATTCAATAATGTATTTTATTATTGATTTGTAATACATGGTAGAATCCACTGATACGAATCATAAGAATGGTAGTTACTAAATATTATCCTTAAGTGTAAACTCCAAATCCATTTCTGGTTTAATATGATGGGCTCTTTCATGAATTTTAGATTAGTTTTGTCACCATTAATGCATCTTGATTTTTGTTCACGAAACTTGTTTCTTTTGATTGGCACAAGAAAAAATTTCAGAAGATTGTTAACCCAGACTCAAACCTTTTTGTATCTAACAGTCCACTTGTTTTATTGATTTTCTCCATTTTCTTCATTTTCTATTTGGGATATTCATTAAAACCCACTAAACTTATGAAGAAAAAAGAATCTGACAATAACATAAAACAGAAAGGAGGGGAGGAAAAAGACCAGAAAACAAAAAATAATTTATCTAAGAGTCAGACTTATAACAAGTTTCTTACAGCTGTTTTGTAATTTCTGATCAAACTCATTTAAGCATTACTAAATTCCAAATTTCACCAACAACCCAATACCTTTTCCAGGCCTCCCTTGTGTACACAAGTCGAACTCTTCCGAGAGATTGCACACTTTTTTCCCCCCAAGTTTCCCTTCCAAGATGTAGATAATCAATGAACCGAAAGATTGACATTTGTAGCCCAAACCCATGCCTTTGATTCTGAGTTAAAGGACAGAGATGAAAATTTAACTTCATGAAGTTTATCCAAGACAACATTTTTTGCTAAAATTATTAACAGAGTTAGACGAGGGAAAATATTTGATTGTTTTTTGAAGTTGAAGGATGAAAATGGAATAAGCAAAAATTAAGAGGTGAAAGTAAAACTTCAAACAAAACAAAGGGGACTAAAAGTATGCTTTTGCCAGTATAAATCATACTTTTCAATATAAATATATTAATATGTGAATAAAATTTTTTAAAAGATCAATCATATGGTATAGAATTTTAAAAAATTCGCTTAACATATTTTTAATTAAAAAATAAAATAACAAATACATAGAAATTACATCAAATTATAACATGAAAAATTAAGGTGGCAGTTCCTTTCATCATGCATAATGTTGAAAGTGATTTAATAAAAATGTTACTTTTTTTTCTGCAGAAGGCAAGGGAAAATTAAATCACTTGGATGTCAAATTCTAGAACAATGTCATAAATGAGCTCCCATCAAATGGTCAGCCTCTCTCTCAATGCATATATTGGCATATCTTCTTTTAACAACTTGATCTCTTATAAATAACAAATTTTTATACGGTATGAGATCTAGCTTTCAGTGCATTAAAATTTTTTTATAATAACCTAAACCTTTTAAAATGAAGTAATCTTTGCCATGTTTGGTTCATTATTGTGCATATATAAGTTTAAAACCTTTTGTCACCCTCCATCACCGGGATGTTCTACCAGCTCTTGAAGATGCGTATGGTGGATTTCGTAGTCCTAAAATCGTGTGATTACTTATTTTAACACTAAATATTATCTATTATTAATGGATAAATTTTAAATATTTATAAAAGTACATTAAATATTCTTAAGGAGAAATAATGCATTTTTTAAAATACTCTTAGCAGTAATAAAGAAGTCAACTTTTATACTTTTCATATATATACATATATCTTATATTTGATTGTTTCATAAATATCTTTTTAAAATTTTAAAATACTGACACTATCAAAAATAGCAATATATAGTAGTCAATTAACGTGTATTAATATTGTAATCATAGGCCTCACAAAAAGGAAAACATAGAGTCACATTAGCGACAAATTGCTTCAAGCCAAAATTTGAAACTGCAGCCAATCATGAGGTTGCAAATCGAACTTTGGATTTTTTGTTTGGATGGTAAGTGAGAAAATATGGTATTTCATTCCATTTATTTCATCCTCCAATATATTGTCTACATATCCATATTCGATCTCATTCTTAAAACTAAAAAAAAAAAGTGTTTTTGAATCAATGATTCATTTTGTGTAGGTATGCTCATCCTATTGCATATGGAGACTATCCCTAGAGCATGAGGTCCGCAGTGGGTGATAGGTTGCCCAAATTCGAGAAAGCTGAATCAGAAATTCAAAAAGGATCCTATGATTTTCTTGGTTTGAATTATTATATCGCTAGTTATGCAAAAAAAAATTCATTCACCAGTATGTTAATAGGAGTTACACTTCATATATGTATATATATGAAAAATATAAAAGTTGACTTCTTTATTAGTGCTAAGAGTATTTTTAAAAGTGCATTATTTCTCCTTTAGCAGTATTTAATGTACTGTTATAAATATTTAAAGTTTATCCATTAATAATGGATAATATTTAGCATTAAAATGAGTAATCACATGATTTTGGGACTAAGAAATCCACCATACGCATCTTCAAGAGCTGGTAGAACATCCCGGTGATGGAGGGTGACAAAAGTTTTAAACTTATATCAGCACAATTATGAACCAAATATGACAAAGATGACTTCATTTCAAAGTTTAGGAATTCTTTTTCAACATTTAAAGTTAAAAGATTATTTGCATATGATTCAAAATTTAAAGATATATATAAAATTTTACTTATAAAAAAGATAAGAATATTTTGTCTTTTACATATTTGATAATATAAAAATAATATAAGAATGAAAAGATGATAGGATAAAAAGATAAAAATGCCCATAAGGAAAGAAAAAAAAGGAAATTTGATTTTGTTTTGTTGTAAGTCAAGCAAAAAACTCGATCTCTGCGTCACCTTGATCGCCAGTGCCGGCACACTATCTTGTGCATACAGCTTCAGCGACAACTTCAGCTTCTTCACCTGCTACTTCTCGTTTTTTACGTACTGCTTAGATTCCTTACAAGGGATGAGGCCGGATATGTCGGTGGTAGCAGAGAGAGGGGTAGAGAGGAGGACGGAAGAGAGGGCAAGTGCAGCGGAGAATGCTTGAAGCAGCAATGCATCGGAGCTTTTCTCAAAGGAAAATGCAAAGCAGAGGATGGCAGTAGGTCTTGGTTTTAGGGTGGATTGGGAGTTACCCAATTTGGGCTTGAAAGAGGTGAATGTGGAAAAGGAACATGTCTGATCTGCTTGGATTTTTTCTTGCACTTTGTGAACTGCTTCGAGTTTGACTTTGTTTGAAGGTGACAAATGGGTTGCTTCATTGAAGAACAGGAAGGGCAAAATGGACTCTCTCATTTTGGTTGCAATGCTCTCTGACTTTCGTGGGCTTCAATGGATGGAGAGATATTCTCATCAACATTCCCGATTAGCTTTGCTGAGGACGAACCAAATGCATTTTGTAAACTGAATCTCTTTCTCTTTGCATTTCTTTTTTCCAACGAAACGGCCCTTTGTAGTTGGGATTGGGATCGTGTGAGATCCCATGAATTTCCCCTGTAGTGAAATTTGGTAAGGAGATACCAAATTTAAAAAATAATAAAAATAAAAAATTACAGAGAAAATTTATGAATTTCTCATTGTAGAGGATCTAATCCTTTGTAGTTGTTGTTGCATTGCATCCTACAACACACGGATAGAAAAAAAAAAGTATATATATTGGAGTCACATCAGATATTATTAAAAAAAATTAATGGGAAGACTTTAAATGATGACTTAAATATTATTATGGCCCAAAATTTCCTTAGGTGATAGTCAAACTTATCATTAAAAGTATATTCAGTTACGACAAAATTCATCATAAAAAATAATGGCCCCTTTAATGGTAATTAAACTTGTCATACAAACGTATTTTAGTGCTAACAACAAAGTCATCACTAAAAAAAATGCTTAAATGATTCGAGTAGACCTGGTCGTTAATGAAAAAATTTCCTATGATAGCTTTTAATTACTATCATTAAAACTTGGGAAAATTACGTTAAAGGACCAAAAAGTGAAAAAATTTATTCTAAAGGACTTTTACCACTAGGTTCAATTGATTGTTACTAAACTCAGTAGTAATCATCTTACAAAAAGTGGTAACAGGTCCTTAAGAATAAATTTTTTCACTTTTTGATCCTTTATTATAATTCTCCCTTAAAACTTTAAGTGAAATATATAAGTAGCGAAATTTTTGCATCACATAGTGGTCATTGAAAGCAATAGGTATCTAGTCGAAAAAGAAAGAAATAGGTGACACTTTTACTAAAAGACCTTTTTTTTTTCTTAGGTAGTATGCAACTATTTGTTTTATAAATAAATACTACAAATTTTATTATATTGCCATGACTGCTTTTGCATCATGTCTTATATTTTTTGGCACATGATTCATTTGTACAAGTATCTATTCCATAAATTCATTAAAATGAATATGGCTCAACATACATATTTCTTAGTAATCTAGATCATCATATTTATCCATTTAGGTGTCTGGAGATATACTCTTTCTAGATGAGTAAAGAGTATATGTATGTTATATCACTACAAAAAAAAATAGACTTTTAGTGGCGACTTAAAAAAGTGGTCACTGAAAAAATATTTTTAACAACGACTTTATTAAGTTGTCGCTAAAAGTTGTCACTAAAAAACTATTCTTAATTTTGAAAATATTTTTAGCGGCGACAAAAAGAAAATTGTCACTAAAACTATTTAGTAGCAATAAAAAAGTTGCCGCTAAATATTTTTTACGACGACATCGACGTAGTCGCCACAAAAAAAATCATATTTCATGATGACCTTTTAGTCGCCACTAAAACGGTCCTTTAGTGACAGCAAATTCTAGTCGTTACTAAAAGTCTTGAAGCAAAATTTATTATATATAAAAAATATTTGTGTAAAACTTTTAGTGACAACAGATCTTAGCCATTACCAAAAATTTTACACAAATATTTTTTACATATAATAAATTTTTCTTTTTAGTCTTCACTAAAAAGTACCTTTTAGCGGCGATGTTTTTGTCGTTACTAAATGTTCTAGTGCATAACTTTTGTTAATAGAAAATATTAATGCCAAAACTTTTGGCTGCGACAAGATTTAGTCATCATTAAAATATTACTTTTTGTGGCGACTAATTCTAGTTTTCACTAAAACATAACTTTTAGTGGTGACAGGTTTTAGTTGTCACTAAAACATAATATTTAGCAGTGACTGATCTAGTTATCACTAAAAGTCCAAACGCCAAATTTTTATCTATTAAAAATATTAATACCAAAACTTTTAGCGACGAACAGCTTTAATTGTCACTAAAATATAACTTTTAGTGGCAACTAATTCTGATCATCACCAAAACATGACTTTTAATGATGACAGGTTTTACTAATCACTAAAACATAACATTTAGCGGTGGCTGATCTAGTCATCACTAAAAATCCAAATGTCAAATTTTTATTCATTAAAAATATTAATACTAAAACTTTTAACGGTAACTAGTTTTAATCGTCACTAAAACATAACTTTTGGCGGCGACAGGTTTTAATAGTCACTAAAACATAACATTTAACGGCGATAGATATAATTAGTGGCAATAGATATAGTCGTCACTAAAAGTCCAAACGCCAAATTTTTATCGATTAAAAATATTAATGCCAAAACTTTTAGAGGTGACTAGATTTAATAGTCACTAAAACATAACTTTTTGTAGTAACTAATTCTGGTCTTCACTAAAACATAACGTTTAGCGGCGAAAGGTATTAGTTGTTACTAAAACATAACATTTAGGGGCGACTGACCTTGTCGTCACTAAAAGTCCAAACACCAAATTTTTATCCATTAAAAATATTAATGCCAAAACTTTTAGCGGCCACCAACTTTAGTTGTCACTAAAATATACCTTTTAGCGACAACAATATTTTTGTCACTAAAAGGTTTGGTGCCAAAATTTTAGTCAAATATTAAAAATTTGTGCGTCAAAACTTTTAGTGGCGACTGGTTTTAATTGTCACTAAAAGATAGCTTATAGCGGCGACCATTTTAGTCACTATTAAAAGTTCTGGCGCCAAATTTTTAGTCAAATAAAAATATTTAAGCTAAATCTTTTAACAACAACTGATTGAATTCATCACTAAAAGTTAGCTTTTAGCGATGGCTAAAATAGTTGCCACTATAAGTTTTTACGCAAAATTTGTTACTTATTAAAAATTTTTACATGAAATATTTTTGTAACTTACTTTTAAATAAAAATATTTGTAATTAGAATATTTTTAAGTTAAAAAAATAAATTATACATATCAATTAATATATGTAAATATATAATACAAAAAAAATAAATTAGAATATTTTTAAGTTAAAAAAATATTTTTAAAGTTAATAATTAATATATGCAAATATATAAGACTAAAAAATATTTTAGTTGTAACCATTAATTATAATCATTAATTAAAAAATAAAACTATAATTTTTATTAAGTTTAAAAAACCTAGTAGATTATTATTTATATTTTTTATTAAGAAGTTAAAATTTCAATTTTTAGAATTCATGAAATTAATATGTCTAGCATTTCATATGTCCAAGAATTCATATATCTAAATTTTTAAATTTTAATTTCTATGATTCATTTTATTATTATGTCCTTTTCAACTTCTGAAGCAACGAAAACAACAAAAAGTTAGAAAGAAAGAAAAAAATGAAAGAGAAGAAGAAGGAATGGATAAAAGATTGAACTCCACCTCAATCTCTTATCATTGCAACATTAATTTTAGTTGGATAGCCCTTTTAAATTCCTATTCTGTCTTTTCCTTCATCCATTAATGTCTTATTTGTCCTCATGCTCCATGGCTTATGATAGTTCCTTTAAGCAAAAATATAATGATTTCTATGGATTTTTTGGTAAGGGGGCAGCGATGGATGTGAATTTAGAACTTTAATCTTGATACTTTAAACTTTGAGAAACCTTAAATGATTTTTGTTTTTATGAAGATGAGGCCCAATGTAATGTAATGAGCCCTAGCGTAATGATTTAGCATACATTTCCTATTGAGACAACCACATATACAAATTCTAGAGAGATAAGCTGGAGGATGACTTATATTTAGGATGAAGAACTTTAAATGTTTTAGTTGGAACAAAAATATAATAGGTAGTCATAGAAAAAGATAATTAGGCTATTGAAGAATAAAGATTCTAAATTATTAATTAATTTTTTAATTAAGTTATGTATTTCTTAATTTTTACTCTCTTTATTGTTAATCAAGTACTTAAATCTATAACTTAAATAGAATAAAGTTTAAGTAAATTATAAAAAGCATTGTATAATTATAGACTTATTTTAATGTTGGTGAAAGGTAATGAAAAACAAAAATCACAAAATTGAAGGTCTAAACAAACTTTTTTTAGAAAAATAAGTGACCGAATAGCCTTCGGTGATTTGCCACACATAGATCTCAAAAAAATACCCAAAATGAAAAACAAAATCACCTCAAACGGACTACAGTACACAAAGTTATGGCATTTTGAAGTTTTACCCTCCAAAATGCTATTTTCTTCATAATTTCTATTCTAAACCTAACCTATATTTTTTATTTTTTATCACGCAAACTATTTTTTTCATTTATATATCAATTATCAATTATTTAATTATCAATATATTCAAAATGATATCATATAATTATATATACATATTATATCATTACAAATAAAAACCTAAAATGGAGCTTTACTGAAACAATAAAACAAAGTCACTTCAATAGTAAAACCTAGACTCATTTTCGCTCCCTACCTGAAGCCTTTCCCCGTCTTTCCCTCTTTCCCATTTTCAAACCTTCTTCGTATTCGTGGAAAAGGCTGTTACAAATCCTTCTAGATCTTCATTCCAATACATCCTTCTGGTTGATTTCATTGTGAGTGAAGCTATTCCAACAAAAACATTTCGCGCACAAAAAACAGAGTATCCCTAGGAGCTGATTTTGCTGTGGAAGAGGAGAACACAGAAACTGAAGAGGAAGGAAGCTAGGTAAGCGGTAATCTGGTCCATTGTTTGATCGTTCTCTAGTCTATCGTTTGCTCCTTCTCTGGTCTATCGTTTGCTTCTTCTCTGGTCCATTGTTTGCTCCTTCTTTGTGTAATTAATTTTGTGTTAAGTGTTGTGGCTGTGGCTAGCAGAACTGAATAATGCCTACTAGGTTTTTATGAATAATGCCAATTTTGAATCGAATTTACTTTCTTTTTTTTTAAATTTCTTCTTTTTTGTGCTAGTTTCTCCTTCTTTGATGGCTACTTCTAGCCTTTGTGAATTTATTGAATTTCTTATTTCTGATATGTAAATTTATAGTAGATTTTGCTAAACATCTGAAAACAATTTCTTATGTTTCAAACTTACTTCATACAACACAGATTCTCAAGTGCTAACTCCTCAAACAATATCAACTGTGGCTCCTTGAATCGTTACTGTAACTGCTATAACATAAAGGTATTATTTTTCTTTTTAATGAACAAGCTTGGTATTGTGATATTTTGTTATGACATTTAGCATCAATTCTTCTATTGTCTTGATAGTTTGCTGTGATACTAATGAAATGATTTTAAGTTTTGATATGTGCTTAAGATTTGGTCTAATTTTTCTACCTGTGTGTGTACCTGCATAAGTTCTGATATGTGCCTAAGGTTTTTGAGGGTGGAATGATTTTTTTTAAGTGCTGTAAATTTGATACCTAAATCAGATTTGGTCTGATTCTTTCTAGATTCTGATATGTGCCTATAAGGGTTGCAAATTTGTTGCATAACCTCTGATATATGCCCATAAGTTCTGATATATGCTTATAAGTGCTATAGGTTTGGTGCCTATGAGTGCTGTAGGTTTGGTGCCTATAAGTATTGTAAATTTAGTGCCTATAAGTGTTGTAAATTTGGTGCCTAAGCTTTGATATGTGCCTATAAGTTTTGATATGTGCCTATAAGTTTTGATATGTGCCTAAACTCTAATATATGCCTTTCAGTTCTGATGTGTGCTTTAGAGATTTGGTCCAATTCTGTTGCCTTGATAGTTTGCTGTGATACTGCTGAAGTCTGGAGTTCATTTTGATATATGCTTATAAGTTCTGATATATGCCTTTAAGGTTTAATATGTACTTTAGAGATTTGGTCCAATTATGTTACCTTAATAGTTTGTTGTGATACTACTGAAGTCTGGTGTTAATTCTAGTATATGCCTATAAGTTCTGATATATGCTTAAGCTATGGTATATGCTTTTAATTTCTTATATATGCCTAAACTCTGATATATGCCTTTAAATTCTAATATGTGCTTTAGAGATTTGGTCCAATTCTGTTGCCTTGATAGTTTGATGTGATACTGCTGAGGACTGGTGTTAATTTCCATTTTTAGGATCAAGTATGGTACTTAAGTTTTTTAAGTGCTATAAACTTAGTGCTTAAATTACATTTTATCTTATTTTCATACTTGTGTGTGTCATACCATCATACATTATGTATTCTAGCTTTCTATAGTTAAAACCTTATTGAGAAGATTCTAAAGGAGTTACGCAACTTTGAGTTTTTTCAAAGCTTCTCAATTATAGATTATTTTGTCATAAGGTAGAAAATCCTATTGACAAAGTCTTATTCTATCGACAAGGTCTTTAATTTTCTTTTGCTAAAGTTGAGATTTGGTCGACAAGGTCTTATCTAGTCAACAAGGTCTTCAATTTTTCTTTATTAAATTTGAGATCCTATCAATAAGGTCTTATCTTGTCAACAAGATTTGTAACCCTATCAACAATGTCTTATAACTTATTAATAACATAGTTTTCCTTGTTAATAGCATCTTATTACTAGCTTCAGAAAAAGGATGACTTATTTTACATATTCACTCCTACATCGTGTCCCTTCAACATCATCAAAATGTAATCATATTCAATGTTTAGCCTTAGTCTCACAACCTTTTCATAGGTGAAGTGGAACTATAGGGGCCTAAAACTGAAATTAAGATATGTTCCAACTCTTAAACATTGTAGACACTTAAAATAGGCTAAACAACTTTTATTTGACATGATAGAGTCTTATAGCCACATTTAGACTCTTTTGAGATTTAAATGTCTACTAAATTTCATCTAAAAATTCATTTTATTTGGTCTGATTTTGGTTTAAGAGCTAAATATAGCTCAAAATGAGACATATATGGTTTCAAATTTCATAAGAGCTTTCTCATGTCTTGTGACTATTTGAGCATGTTCCAAACATGAAATATAGCATATATGACTATTTCATTAGGTCTTAAATATCATGTAAATCAAATCCACTCATCCACTTGCCATTATACATATACCTTCCTAGGCACACACATAGTCAAATTACACATTCTTGCACATTTACATTCAAAAATGATATTTACATCATAATCTCATACTTTTACACTTGTGGGAATGTTTTCATTATAAATATATCATGTACAACCTTTCATGGGCAACATATTGCCTCAAGGCCTATACTATTATTAATGTAATGTCATGCTCTTAGGAGTAATATAGAGGAGAGTGTGACATTATGAATCCCTCATTATGTTTTGTAGTAGAACAAAGTTTGGTTTTGGTTCATATCTAAAACGTGGAGATCTGAACCAAAACATAAGTATATAATTCTTTACATGTAACTCTTTACATGTAACTAGAACAAAGTTAAGCAGTGACGGCCTGGACTTAACGTAAGTATATAATTCTTTACATGTAAAAAGATTTGACTTGTCCATAACTTAACTTGCAATAATGTTGATTAAAATGTAGAAATAACAGAGATAGATAAAAGTTGGATAAAGATCAATAATAGAGTTGATCCAGCATATAGACGAAGAGTTGATGAGTTTTTACAATGGGCCTTTAATCATCCAAGGGTGACGGATATGATTCGATGCCCATGTAAGGGGTGTAGAAATACAGAATGGAAAAGTTGCACTAACGTAAAGGCAGATCTATTAAGGAAGGGTTTTAGCTCAAGTTATGAAGTGTGGGACTCACATGGAGAAGTTCTTCTTGGTGCTTATAGTTCATTGCATCAAGATAATGGTGGTGAGGTAGCTAATGATATTGATGAAGAAGATGACATTATTGGGATGCTTCATGATGCATATGGTCACACAGATTCAAATGAAGGGAACCGTGAGTCAGAGAACCATGAGCCACCTAATGGGTAGGCGAAACAGTTCTTTGACTTATTGCAGGATGCTCAGACTAACCTTTATCCAGGTTGTGACAAAGTTTTAAAACTTTCTTTTATAGTTAGGCTACTCCATCTTAAGTGATTTTACCATTGGAGCAACAAATCCATAGATTCATTATTAAATTTATTTAAGGATGTTCTTCCAAAGGGGGCTTTGATACCTAACTCCTACTATAAAGCAAAGAAGGTTATTTAAGAGTTAAGAATGGATTACATTAAGATTGACGCATGTAAGAATGACTGCATCTTGTATTAGCAAAAGCACGCCAAAGCTCAATCATGTCCTAAGTGCAATATGCCTCGATGAAAGTCAAATAGTCATGAAAGAAAGAAAATTCCTCATAAAGTGTTATGATATTTCCCTATAAAGCCTAGGCTACAAAGGCTATACATGTCTCACCATACAGCTAAGGAGATGAGGTGGCATAATGAGGAATGCATTGATGATGGAAATTGTTTAACCAACAGCATCTAGAATTTTATAGTGATCTAAGAAATGTTCAGTTGGGCCTAGCAAGTGACAAGTTTTAGTCTTGGGGAAATATGAGTACTAACCATAGTATTTATCCAGTTGTATTGGTTCCATATAATTTACCACCATGGCAATGCATGAAGCACCTATATTTTATGATGACTCTTTTAATTCCAGCCCCAGAAGTCTAGATGGTGACATAGATGTGTACCTCCAACCAATAATTAAGGAGTTACTTGAATTATGGCAGTAAGGAGTAGAGATATATGATGCCTATAAGAAGTCTAATTTCAAGTTGCTTGCAGCATTATTGTGGACAATTAATGACTTCCCAGCATATGGGAACCTATCAGGATGGTTTACAAAAGGAAAGCTTGCATGCCCCTATTGCCACAAAGACACATATTCTATTTCATTACGAAATAAGTTATGCTACTTGGGCCATCATCGCTTCCTACCAACCCATCATCCATGGCAGCGAAATCGAAGGGCATTTGATGGGAAAGTTGAGTATAAAGTTCCACCCTCTCCTTTAACCGGTAATGAGGCACTTTGTCAATTATGAGTACTAGGTAATGTAATTCTGGGGAAAGGTTAAAAGCAAAAGCGTGGCCATGTCACTAATGCATTTAATTAGAGAAAAAAAAAGTATCTTTTTCTGCTTACCTTATTAGAAAACATTGTTGATCTAACAAAACCTTGATGTTATGCATATTAAGAGAAATGTTTCAGATAACATTGTGTCAACTGTTATGGGATTGGCTGGAAAGACAAAAGATATAGTGAAGAGTCAGTATGACTTGGTTGACACGGGAATTAGATCTAAATTACACCTGATAGAAGAAGGAAATAAAGTTCTGATTCTAGTTACTTGCTATGCATTGTCCCCACAAGAGAAGTTAAAAGTTTGTAACTTCTTAGCTACTTTGAAAGTATCTGATACCTTCTCTTCAAACATTTCTCGATGTATTAATGTGCGTGACCAAAAAATGTACGGATTGAAGTGCCATGACCACCATGTTTTGTTACAAGATATATTCCCTATAACATTACGTAGCTTGTTACTTAATGAGATATCTAAACCTATATTAGAGTTGGGTAAATTCTTTAAGAATTTATGTTCTAAGTGCCTAACAACCGAAGCTTTTGATCATCTTGAATCCTAAATTACAAGCACATTGTGCAAATTAGAAATGGTTTTCCCACCAGCCTTCTTTGATATCACGATCCACTTGCCGATCCATTTGGCAAGAGAGGCAAAGCTCGGAGGGCCCGTACAATATAGGTGGATGTACCCTATCAAGAGGTAACTTACTACACTAGATATGCCTTTTATAAATTTCATTAATACTCTATGCTAAATTCTTTATTCAAATCCTCTATGTATTTAGGTATTTGTAGACATTAAAAACATATGTTCACAACAAGGCTCGACCAAAAGGTTCAATAGCCAAAGGGTATTTGGCAGATGAATGTCTTACTTTTTGCTCTCGTTACTTGAAAGATATTTCCACCAAGTTCAATAGGCCTGCCAAAAACAATGATGGACTTATGGGAAAGGATGAGACATTCATCTTTAATAAAAGTGGCCAAGTCTGAGGAGGTTACGAATCAAGATTTCTCTCTAGTGTGGAGTTCAATCAAGCTTGTATGTATGTGCTCCACAATTGTAAAGAGGTTTGGCCATTCATAGAGTACGTTTGTAGAGCTTGGTAACTCCTTTCAAATAATAACTTTTTTAGAATTTGTTTCCTTAACTATGTCATTCATTACAGGGAGCATAAGAAGCAGATGGAAATGCATAAATCAATAGTTAAAGAGTTTCCAAAATGGTTTGGTGAACAGGTTAGTTTCTAGACACCGTGCTAGGCTATAAGAATTATGTGATAAATTTTGATCATAACAGAATTTATTAATGGTGATCTCTCATTGTAGGTTGCAAAGTTAAGCACACAGGGTGAGGCTAGTGATGACCTCATGAATTTAGCAGCTGGCCCACTCAAAGTGGTTCACTACTACTCAGCATTTACAGTGAATGGCTTTAGATTCCACACAAAAGATCATGCCTTAGGCTGAAGAGCAGATAATAGTGGAATACTTGTGAAAGGTGATGATGAAGACGAGAATAAAGAGTCTTATAGTGTGTTAGAGGACATATATGAGTTGTCATATATTGGGTATAAAAAAGTGCATTTATTCAAGTGTCATTGGTGGGATGTGGCTTATCTAGAAAGAGGATACAAGGTTGATAAATTTGGAATCACTAGCGTGAATACCCATTATTCACTTAACTCTAATGAGCCATTTGTCTTAACATATCAAGCCAAATAAGTATTCTATTTAAATGACATAGTTAATGTAAATTGACTCATTATTGTCAAGACAAATCCCTGTGACCTGTTCAATATGCCTGAGGTGACTAATGATGACGTCAGTGGGGACTTTGAAGGAAGGCCCATCGATGAGGCATATCAACAAGATAAGATCGAACTATATGTGGTCCTTGACGATAATGTGAGAAATGACTTTGTGGTCCAGTTACAAAGGGATGATGTTGCTCCAGAGACTCTAAGCCATTCAAGCGAATGCCTACGAACATAATGCCCCCAAGTGCAATTAATGCAGGACATGAATTCATTGATGACAATGATAAGAATGTGTCCACTAACAAAGGAGATTCATAAGACATACTTGGGGAGGATGATGAAGTCGATACTGACACCACCGATACTAACCAAGATTAACTAAGATTCTATGGTATTTAATGGTACATATAATAAATGACTAAAATATTAAATTCATAGATAGCATCCTATTTCATTGGGTATTTTTTTGTTTTTATTTCTATTTCTGTAATATTTTATGATTTAATAATTCAAAATAATTCTTAAAGAGTAGAATAAATTATTCTAGGTAAAGCTAGAATGCTAAATAGAGCATTATTTATGAGAGCATTATGTTGAGCCATGCCAATGACCTTGTTGACAAGATTGAAATAGTATTAAGTTATGTCAATATAAAGGCTGAGATAATATCTTGTTGACAAGGGTGAAGATCTTATCGATAAGGTAGAAAATCTTGTCGACAAGGTTGAAGATCTTATCAACAATGTCTTTAAATTTAGTGGTTGGATAATATGTTGTTGACACAATTGAAGATCTTGTCGACAAGGTCTTAAATTCAGTAGAGAGAAATCTGAAACCTAGTTAACAGAATTTGTTATCTTATAACAAGGTATTCTTTAATTGAGAAACTTAGAAAAACCAAGATCTTGTCGTCTTGACCAATACCTTGTCAACAAGGTTTTCTATCATAATAAGTTATAACACATAATAAGCAATAATTATGATAGTTTCTATCAGGTTGTTATTATTATTATCATTGTTTTAAATTTTTAAAACTTCCCTTCTTATTCATTTCTTAGTCAAAAGTTTTATAATTTTACAAATTTACATTGTTCAACTACCTTGTTCTCATAATAAATGTGGAATGATCTAGGAAATGTCAGGTGCTGTGTGGGAGATGGGCTGGACGAGGCGGACAAGGCTTAGGACATGGAAATGGATGAGGGAGGCAGAATAACATGAGTGATGTTGCATCCCCACCATGTACAAGAGAGCAACTTAAGCATGATGCACTAGAAGCTCAATATTCTCCATTACCACTAGAGCCAGTTAGTGAGGAAGAACAAGAACAAGATAGTTTATCTCTTACCCAGCCATCACGAAACCAGAGTAATGCAGGTAAGCAAGGGAAACAATATAAGTGTTTGGTTAATTTTTTACCTTGTGTCATATATAGGTATATTTGTTTTTTATGTATCATCATCTAATCATTTTCTTTTTTTTGATATTGTTTAGCTTCTTGCAGCACTGTTAAAAAGGGTCGAGGCAAGTACAAGTGTTTAGGAGTTAACCTTAAAACAAAATTTGGAAACAAGATCTTAATTATCATGTCTAAGACCCCTGAACAGCCAATTGGAGATGGGGCTCGAGACTTATCTAGTTACATTGGTTGGGTGGTGCGGACTACTGTGTCCTTAAAAGATAGTGATTGGAAAGATATTGCAAACAAAGATAGGGACACCATGAGGTTGAAAGTGAAGGTAACAAGTTATATATTTTAAATGCATATCCTTAATTAATGTGCAAATACCTATGTTATGTTTGCAATTATAACCACTTATAATTTGAATTTGCTATTATATGCTTAATGCATAAGACAAATTTAAAGTTTGCGATCCTCAGCAGGAGGTGGCATTCAAGTCTTACTGCATGGACTCGATGCAACGACTCTTTAAGAATTGGAAGTCTTCATTGTCAAAAATATATAAAAACTACATGATTGACGAAGAGAGGCAAGCAGTAAAACCAAAGGATGTTAGCCTAACCAAAGGATGTTAGCCTTGAAGATTGGGATTGGCTAATTCATCACTTTAAGTTTGATAAGTTTTAGGTCCTTAGTTCAAACTTCATTGCAGCTGTACTATTATTAATTAAAATTGTCATTAACAACACTTTGGCTTTATATACAGGCTGCAAGTAGTAGAAATAGGTTAAAGTAGGTAACATTACATACATGTGGTACCCGCTCATTTGCAGAGGTTGAAGAGTCTTTGATGAGCATCTCATTGTATTTTAGGAGAAATTCATTTCTATATTCACTATTACTTTTTTTTCATTCTAAAAAGCTTTGAATACTAATGTCTAAAAAATTTGTGTAGGGACCTAGAAACAGGGGAGCCAGCAACAGCAGATCGAGTATGGGAGGCACAACATACTCGTCGGACAAAAGAGGGGGAGACAGTGTGGGCTGATCCGTAGTCTCAGGAGATCCATGTAATGTTCTCAAATTCATTAACTTTAAACAAATGGTTTATACAAATTTCCATACTTTTAACTCATGCCCTGCACTATAGTCACACATTCATGATCTTGTTATTCAATAACAAATAACAAATGAAGAGGCACGCTTGACTGGAGATGAGATATTAGCTACCGTACTAGGGGAGAGATCAGGATATGTGCGTGGCAAGGGATATAGGAAGAAACCCTTGAGAAAAAGAAGCATCGGAATTATGAAGTGGAGTCTAGAGTTTCTTCTGTAATAAAACAAGTGCGTGAAGAGATGCACCAAGAAATGGAGCAAAAACTACAAGAGGAGCGAGCCCAAATGCAAGCATAGCTGCAAGTTAAAATTCGTGCTCAAATGGCTACCTTTATGACCACATTCCAATAGGTATCTTTTGTACTTCTCTTTTTCTTTTCAATGTTAAAAAACTTAGTGCTATGTTTCTTTTTAGTAGGGAAATGTACCTCTGATGAACAATGCTTCAAGTGGAGAAGCTCAATAATTTTGTGAGTAATTAGGAGTTTTAATGATTGATTATTCAACTAACATAAGTAATGCATCTTAATTTATAACACCATTTTCCTTTTAAACTTTTGATATTAATTTGTTTATGGCATACATAGTCTTTGAAATATTATGCTTTACTAAAATTGGAATGTGGTCTCAATTTGTCCACAAGTGATTGCTTTGATGGAAAAAGTCTTGGCATTTACAAAACAAAATGAAGTGTCTAGATTGAATGCTAGTGCCCCTCCCTTGAATTACGAAGATTCAAGCAATTGCCGATGCTAACTTATTACTCTTTTCCTTTTGTTTAGTAATATTGTAATGCTATTTTAAACATTGAATAGTAGATTGTATGAGTGAGCTTAGAAAATTATTCATATGACAAATTTTTGTATTTATACTTGTTGGATGGACCTCTGCAGTAATGTATATATCAAACTTGTTAGCAAAGTTTGATTTGCTCTCTTTTTGCTTATGTATTTTAAAATGTTAGATTTTGTAAAATGGTATATGTTATTAGAGATTTAGAAGATTTATTTTTCACCATTTATAATATTATAAAATCTATTTTAGCAAACATGATTGAGGAAAATAATTAAAAAAATATATTAAAAATCTAAAAGAATAAAATAACCTATTTAGCAGCGATTAAAGTCATCGCTAATAGTGTACCAATATTGTTGATAATAGTTTATGCTAAAGATATATTTAGCAGCGACAAAATATTTCGCCACTAAAAGCATACATTTAGTGACGACAATACTCGCCATTAATTCCTCTAAATACCCACTAAAAGGAATTTTAACGATTACTAATGTCACTGCTAAAATAACATTTAGAGTCAAGATATATGTCGTCGCTAAAGATCCCTAACGAAAGCTTCTTGAAAGGCCAAATAAAAGGATTTTTGGGCGAAAAAGTCGCCACTAAATCTCTTGAACTAAAGGGTCGTCGCTAAAAGTATGTATTTAGTGACCACAACTATTGGCAAAAGTCGTCACTAAAAGTTTTTAGTATCAAGAGATATTATTGCTGCTAAAACCATACATTTAGTGACGACTGTTTTCGCCACTAAAAATATTTTTTGTGATGACATGAGCCTTAATGAACCTTTAAGGACGACATTTGTTGCTTCTAAATGCCGCAACCCCAAAAGTTTAAGAGTTTTAGTGACGAAATTACATATATTTAGGGGCAATTTTTGTCGTCGTAAAAAGTCTTTTTAGCAACGACAATTTTTTGGCCATTAAATCTCTTTAATAACGGCTGTAGTTGCGTTGACTTAGCGACGACTATATTCTTGTCGCTAAATAGTTTTAGCCACGATTTTTGTCGTTGCAAATTCCATATTTTTTTGTTGTGTATGTATATAAAGCATGTAAACCACTTATGATGATAAAAGGTTAGAATTACAAAAAAATATTTGGCAAATATTACAAAGAAGAAATGTTTGAGAAGGGTCTTTTTCAATTGGGGAGAGATGGCTGAGTGGACTAAAGTGTCAGATTGCTAATCCGTTGTAAACTTAAAAAATAATAAAAAGTAGAGAAATAAATAAAAGATAGAAGAATTAAAATTCAATTCTAATTCATAATTCAAATTATTAGAAATTAATATTCTAATAAATAATTAATATATTCAATATCCAGATTCTAATTATAGAATAGATTCTATTTCTATTTATATTTAGAATATACGAATCTGCCATTCCAATTCAATCTATTAATTGAACAAATTGTTCATTGACAGAAAAAAAAATAAAAGATCTGAATGATAGAACAAAGAAAATCATAAAACAAATAGAAAAATTTACAAAAGACAAGAAAAAGGGGTTTCTAATTTCAGAGAGAAATATTTATTCTAAGAAAACCACTTATGATGATAAAAGATTAGAATTACAAAAAAAATATTTGGCAGATATTACAAAGAAGAAATGTTGGAGAAGGGCCTTTTTCAATTGGGGAGAGATGGTTAAGTGGACTAAAGTGTCGGATTGCTAATCCGTTGTAAACTTAAAAAATAATAAAAAATAGAAGATAGAAGAATTAGAATTCAATTATAATTCATAATTCAAATTATTAGAAATTAATATTCTAATAAATAATTAATATATTCAATATTCAGATTCTAATTATAGAATAGATTCTATTTCTATTTTATATTGAATAAAAATTTCTATTAAATTTCTATATATCTATTTATATTTAGAATATATTTTTATTAATATTTAATATATTTTTATTAAACTTCTTCATAATGGCTCCGTTCCATGCCTCATTTCATAGGGAACTTCAATGGAACTTCCTACAGTATACAAAATAAACTTTGTAGCTAAATACAAATGTTTCTCCCCCCACCCTACCCCACGTGGATAAAAGTAGATAAACAGGAATTTCTAAAAAAAAGAATTCATTATTCATTAAAATGAAATCTCGACGAGATATTCAAGGATTCTAAATATATTTTCTTAACTGCAACTTGCAAAAGCGTCTGGTGACTAATTGCCCAGATCTTTGACTAATGCCAACATATCTCTCGAAAAGAAATTCTTTATCCTTTAAAAAAAAGATAATATCAATTATTCATAAACTTCTAAATCTTAATTCATACCGCACATCGTGCTTGAATTTTAATATATATTTTATTTTATAAGAAAAAATGTTTATTTATTCTAATTTTTACTTTCAATTATAATATTGCTTTTAGTTTTAGAACAAAAAATTACAATCAGCTCTCAATTTATTATTTCCACTGTACTAAGTCTTATATCATCTAAATTTGAAAATTTTAATGATGTAAAATTAATAAAATATCATTTCTATAATTTAGTACCTTCAACCCTTCTCTTCATTTTCGACCATTTATTCTATCCAAGTATAACTATTGATCAGAGGGAACAATTTCTTTGATCAAGGATAGCAACCTTTTGGGAAATTCAGGACATAAATCTGGGATTCTTCGGCTCAATTCCGAAATAGTAAATTTATGGGTAATATTTAACAATTTCTTTAATCAACAATAGCAATTTTTTAGGAAAATTTAGACCGGGAAGAAAATTTGGGTTTCTTCTGTTGAATTCGGGAAAGATAAATTTATACAAATCGAAGCAAATAGGTGACTGGGGCTCTGCATTCAGGAGAACTCTGATTTTGAAAACCAAATTTGAGAAAGTACATCTCCCTAGCAACAAACTAGAATTTTGGAGGTCATACGTTAATTTAAATAACTTTATTTGAGAGAGATGCTTAGAGAAGTATTTTTTCCCCCTAACCGTATCATTCTTTGCAGTACTACGTACATAAAGTATCATAAGAGAGAAAAAAGAACTCATAGTAGGTTTTACATATTCTTTATCTATTTCTCCTTAAAATTAATATTATCAATTTCAAAGAGAAATTAAAAGAATACATTTTCATATATTATCACTTAATCCACCCATTGAAAAATCAAATTAAATCCTTTGTAGTTGTGCAGTCCAAAAAATATGTATATATAAATGTAAAGCAGTAGGAGTGTAGGGCCCGCTTCCTCTCTTTATATTCATTTTCTCTTTTCTTTCTACTTTTTTCTTCATTGGATTATATACCATCTTTAACTTGTGGATTATAGGAGAGCTAGACTAGTTAAAAACACCATATTTGACAACGTGGAGATAATGGTGAGTTAACAAAAAAATAGAAAAGTTATGAATATTTGTATAAATTAGTTGGAGAAGATAAAGATAAAGGCCAAAAAGCAATAAATTATATTAAGGTTATTTTAGTAACTTTACACAGTTAATTTTTTTTATTTGGATTATAAATGGCATATTGCAATGGAACTAATACATTAGGTCACTTGTAATTTTTTAAAAAAAAATTGGGGACACATTGACGTTAGAGATAAAAATCAAGGCAAATAAGTATAATTTTTTTCTATTTCATATATGTTGTAAATATTATAATTATGTAGATATCTGTAACTTTCAAAGAATGACTTTTTAAGATCCTTTTTTATATTTAATGACATATACTCTATAATCTTCAAAGGATTTTTATTGTATAATTATGTTGATTAATTTCCCTATTTATGTCATTGTAGGTTTTAGGTTGATCTTTATTGTTTAAGACCTATAAATAGATCCTATGTACAAAGCATGGGAAACCCCAAGTAAATGATATGTATTCCTTCATTTCTCTTCTCAATTTGCTTTTATTTGATTTTCTATATTTCCATTAGTTTTACAAAACAATATTAGCATGAATCTATAGCAAATTAGACTAGGGCATCAATCCTCAAAGCTTGGTATTTCTCATATTAAGGTATAACAATTTTTTTGCTCTTACTCTATATTATTAATGTATTAAATATTTTATATTATTCATAAGTTTAAGGCTTATTTATATTTATAAGATAATTATTAATTTGATATTAGCAAATATCTTGTAAACTAAAAAGTTAAACATGATTAGATGAATAACAACCACATCACTTTTGGTTTTGTTTATTTAACCTTTATCATCTAAATAAATAGTACATATATATACACATAGAGAGAGAGAGAGAGAGAGAGAGAAATACGTGGCATAATGTAACACCATATTCCTCTAGTCCTTCCTCCTCACAAGTAAGCTTTATACATGTTGCATTCATGAGAAAGATCAATAAATTTGATGCATTATTTTGCATTATGTGAGACTTTAAAAATTCATCTTAAACTCTTTGGACTCCATGAATTTCTCAATATCATCCCCTACTCATAATCCATTTATACAATTCATAAACATCATAAAACATTACATATAATTTGGGTTGGAAGCCCCACACTAAAAAAACAAACAAGTTGGCCACGGGTTTCAGTTTTCATATTTCTGGCATCAATTTTAGAAAATAATAATTAATTTTAGAAAAATCAAAATCAAGTAAATAATAACTTTTTGGAAAGCCTTGAATGTCAACTATAGGTTAAAAATTATTCTAGGCCATGAAAACATCAACTGGACTATGATTGATAATAGAATAGCACTAAAGGTCTAACCCATAGGTTTGCTATCATAGGTTACTGATATAAATTTCAAAAATTTATAAATAATTTTAGAAAAATTAAAACGAAACAAACCATACTATTGTAGAAAGTTATGGATGTCTACTTTCAATAAAAATAGTTTTAGATTAAGAAAATGACATCTAAGCCATGGAAATTGATAGAACAGTACCAGAGATCCTGCTGTGCTACTAGTACTATTATGAAACTTCAAAAATTTGGTTCTCTCTCTACAGAGCTCCAAATGGGATGATCTTGGTAGTTATGGTTTTATGGTGTTTAGTTTATACCTATAAAATTTCATAGCTATTGGATACCATTTGGCTCATGGATGATACAAGGAAAGGAAGTGACCAAATGAACAGTGAGGCCAATCATTCTACATTTTCTTCTTAACTTTGAAAAAACATAATAAATTCTCTAGAGCTCCAAATTGGTTGTTCTTTAGTTTTATGAAAATTTTTAAATGAGATTTACTTGTTGGCCAAATTTCATGGGAAGACTTGCTCATTTGGTTAGATTTTGGGTTAGCACATAAAAAGGTCAAATTTGATGCTTCAAATGGTTTAAAATGGTGTCAAATTGCTTTCTTCATTATTCAAGACCACTTGGGCACGTCCAAAACCATATACACAGCCTAGAGAGACATGCTATTTGGCTCAAAACCTCAAGGAGCTCATTTCCATTATGCGACTTGTTCATATACACAAACTTTCATAACCCATACTAGGCATATGGATGTCAAGAATGCACATACTCAATCATATAGTGCCAAAATCAATACATACATCATATATTCATACATTTACATGTGCTTAAGTGTCTACATATTATTTACAACATATGATTACATCATTTAACATCAATAGGATTACAAAATGACTATTTAGCATATCCTTTGGCAAAATCTTTGTCTTTAAAAGTGGTGGCTTTCATTTCTTGACTCACTTGGCCCACCTAGACATAGATAGACAATGGAGAGAAAAGAATGAGATTCCAAAAATCTCCATAGCTCTTTACCCTTTCAAACATATATAATAGGTGCATTTACAAGTTTATGAATAAATGCATGGCAATCTTGCAACTTGTAAGCATACACATCATACACAAGCTCTCAAGGGCATTAGTTTGACCTCACCACTTTTATTTAGCACTTTTAGACTTGCATCACCCACTTTCAAGAGACTTTTAACTACATCTCATGTAAAGTCCCACATCGGCTGGAAGGAGCCTGTGGCTAGTTCATATAAGTGAGGGAGAATCCCTCCTTACCAAGGCGAGCTTTTCCTGTGAGCTAAGCGGGAAGGGACAAACCCCAACGAACTAGGAAGGCAGGGTCAAAAACCCACGAACAAGGAAGGAGTGAACAATACCTTGGTGGCTCTGTATATGTTGGTATCAGAGCAATCCTAACCTATATGCGATCCGAGGACAGGTTGACCCAAAAGGGGGGTGGATTGTAAAGTCCCACATCGGCTGGAAGGGGCCTGTGGTTAGCCCATATAAGTGGGAGAGAATCCCCCCCACCAAGACATGCTTTTTCTGGGAATGTGGTTAAATGTCCTGCCCAAGAAAAGATAAACCCCTAAGATGTAGGTGGGACAATACCTTGGTGGCTCTGTGTGGTGTTGGTGGCTCCCGGTTCGTGCGTCTTTGACCCTGCCTTCTCAGTTTGTTAGGGTTTGTCCCTTCCCGCTTAGCTCATGGGAAAAGCACGCCTTAGTGGGGAGGGATTCTTCCCCACTTATCTGGTCTAGCCACAGGCCCCTTCCAATAGATGTAGAACTTTACAATCCACCCCCTTTTGGGCCGACCCGTCCTCGGGTCACACATGGGCCAGGATTACTCTGATACGAACACATACAGAGCCACCAAGGTATTGTCCCTTGCTTCCCAATTTATGGGTCTTTGACCTTGCCTTCTCGGTTCGTTGGGATTTGTCCCTTTCTCGCTTAGCTCACGGGAAAAGCGTACCTTGGTGGGGAGGAATTCTCCCCCACTTATATGGACTAGCCACAAGCCCCTTTTAGTTGATATGGGACATTACATCTCACTTTTCTTAAGACTTTTGACTTTGTCTCACCAAATTTTAAGGACTTTTGGCTCATTCTCACCCTAACTAAAGAGTTTTTAGTTTCACCAAACCCATTCAAGCCATGCAACATTCATAAAACACATTTTTAGCGCATAATGGCACCATACATGTAAGTATGGCTAAGAACATTTCATATGGCATAAACACGAATGCAAACACTCAAAAACAAGAAAAACGTCTAACAATGCATGAGAAAAAAGTTAAAGAGCTACTTTGAAGCAAGAAATGCAAACTTTCCTTTTGTTATTCTTCCCATCTCTTGGCCACACACTTTCAATGAGGTGGGATTTGGTTCTTTTGGCCCAGACACACATTAAATGAGATCCAATTATATTCTTGAAATAAACTCTAACACCACACACCCTCTAGGAAAGCTTACTTTGTCCCATGGTTCAATTATAGTTCTATAAAACACTAAATGAAGCAATCATAATAATTATTGATCTTGGTCTCATTTCTTCCTTTAATCTATGACTTTTGACTTTATTTAAACTCTTTGGAGCCATCACACAATCATTTTAAGGGGTCTAGCTATATGTTACTTCATTATATTATATTATAGAACCTACACTTCTATCTCACCATTTAGGCTTCCTAAATTTTTTCCAAGGCCTCTTTTCATGTTCTTCCATCATTTTTAATCTAAATCTAAGCTTAGAAAAATTTAAAACACTTCTTAGGTGTGTGAACCCCCTTGGGCCGAGATAAGCATCATAAATGGAGCCCATGGGATTTTGCAAATTTCCTTGGATGAAGATGCACTTAGGAGGCTTCTTTGATGTCTTAGGAACTCATATAAACTCTTACATACCTTAAATTAGTACTAGAAAGTTTCTTACAAATCAAAGTGCACTTGAATCCCTAGCATTTGTATCTTGAATTTCAATGGTTCTTTCTTGAATTTCATTACATTATCTTGTTTCCCACACTCTAAATCATAGGTCTCATGTTTGGCTTAGGTCAAAATTATTCCCCTTCTATGAGTTTTCTACTTGGCCGCAACTACACAAGAAGGCGTAAGGAAAAGAAGGCAAATAAACATAGATGTTTACCTTGGTTTATAGCTTATTTCAAATGCTCTTTGTAATTGATATGCTCCTCTCCTTCAAACTCTATCTTCCTCCTTCTAAATCAAACCCAAAATAGCCCCATATGGATAACCAAGACTATGGAAAGAAAGGTGGGAAGGAGGAGAGTAACATTAAAGAAGGAAGAAACTTGAAATTTCTATAATTTCCATACCTTTTTTTTTCCTTATTTTTCTTCCTCTTCTCCTCCTCCTTTGGTGCGTCTCTCTCCCTGGTCTCTTCCTCTATTTTGGGATAGAAAAATGGCTAGTTAATCAGATTGGGGTAGGGCTAAGTGCTATATGGAAGAAGAGGAGTCAGTTTAACAACTTTTTACTTTTGCATTTTAGTCTCTTTTCTTGGTGTTTTCATTTTATGCCCATTTCAACTCTTTTTTGAAATTCATCTTTTTCATCATAATATTTAGACTCTTTATCTTATAAATTGGCTTTGGAATCACTCAATTTAGATTTAAAACCATTCCAAATCATTCGGTCAAAGTTTGGTTAACCGACAGCCGAAATTGCTCACCGAAAAAGTTTCAACTATTTTTGGGGTTTTCATGGTTTTTAGAGCCTTTGAGAATCCCGAAAAGTTCAAATTTCTTATTTAAAAATTCCTCCTATGAGTTTTTTAAATTTGCTAAAAATTATAAAAATGGCCCACTTTCTTTCACAAATTTTTCTAACTCATCTGGCTCAAGTTTACGAACATCTTAATTTTCAAATCCTCATTTTTTATTATTTAAAATTTTATTCTAATTTTATTTGGTCTTAACTCACTTGTTTCAGAGGATTTTCTTTTCAAATTAATTCATTTCAGTATTTTTATGAAAAATCGAATGTTACACATACCTTGATGAGTTGTTGGGCATAAAAATTTTTTTACTATAGCCCTAAAAGCTAATAATTTATCAACTTCATACTATTAAAAATCTTTAAAAACTTTTCAAATTCAACATGTTTATGAGCACGTTAATAACTACTTATGACTTATGCACAAATTAACTATTAAAAGTCAATAATAACTTGCCATGATTATTGAAATAAAATTATGAGTAATGGTTACAACACAGCTAGAAGCCATGTACACAAATGACTATTAATTCTTTTAAAATGAAAAAGGCTAAAAGTTACCATCAAGCTTAGAAGATGTTGAATGGTCATATTTTTTATTATAAAAATTTATTTGCAAGTTTTTAAAATTCCAAGAAAAAATTTCTTCTTGTAATTTCTTCCTGTGATCGATAACCTTCATTATGATGTAAAATAAAAAAAAAATGTACTCATTTTATACTTTAATTTTTATTCTCTACTTACAATTAAATTCTTTATATGTATCATTTTAATAAAATATCATATATTCATTTGAATAAAATATCCTATACTTATGTGACACTTGAATTAAAAAAATGATTCATTTTCGTGCATTTATTATGTTTAATTTTTTTAAAGAAAAATGTTTATTATAAATATTTGATATTGGATTCATTTTATTGTTAGCAATTTTGAAAATGATTTAAAAGAAGAAAATCAAATATTTTTGTAAAATGTGTAAAGTATTTATCTTTATTTCAATCCAATTTTATGAATAATACAACCTAAAATATTATATAAATGGAATGGCTATTCTTATAATAATTTGAACGGAAAATATATACTAAAAGTAATAATTTTTCCAAAAGAAAAATATTATAAAAGTATGTTTAGAGAAGCTTAATTATCTCATATTTCATATTTCATACTTTGAATATACTCCTACAATAACAATATTAAAGTAATAAATACTATATTGTTAATTAGTAGTAAAAACATATAGTAATAATATATATATATATATATGTATATATGTAAGAAAATATAATATGTGTTAGTTCTTGAATAATTACATATAATAAAATATGATTTTGTTCTTAAAAAACTAATATAGATATTTCTTATTTTATGGTTAGACACAAGATTCATAGTAAAGATATATTATTTTAATATTTTTTTCATTTGATAATAGGTGATATCAATGTCGATACTAACTCGAGTAATACAGAAATAATGAAAGCTCTAAAATAGCTATTATATTATTACTTGACGGGTAAAGTTTATTAATGATAACACATCATTTTTATTAAATCTTAGAAATATATTAAGCATTAAAGATATCCACCACAATAAATATCATATTGAGACTACAAATGAAAAAAAAAATTGAATATTTACTTATCACAGCTATTATATCAGCTATCAAGAAAGAAATATGTATTGAAAAAATTGTTTATCTTGTCTTCTAGTTTGTACTATACAAATATTGATACAACTGAAGTACATGTTATAGTAAACCAAAAGTTTATTGATGCCAATACTACTATTTAGCATGATCGGTTATACCATCCTAGATCAAGTATGATATGAAACAATTCAATAAATTCTTATCTGTTGCTTGTTCTTGAGATAATTTAATTACTAGATCATCATTAGGTAAAGCTAGGATTGAATCTCTTATATTTTTGAAACATATCTAAGAAGATATATGTGGGCCTTTGATCCACCATGTAGACCATATAAATATTATATAATTTTGATAGATACATCTATAAAATTGTCACATGTGCATTTATTATTAATTCACAATCTAATTATTGCAAGATTGCTTACTTTAATAATTTTATTAAGAGTACAATTTCTAGACTATGCAATCAAGGTAATTTATCTTGATAATGCTAGTGAGTTTACATTTTAGGCTTTTAATGATCATTTTTCATCTATTGGAATAACAATCAAAAAGTCCATTACTCATGTTTATACACAAAATCATTTAGCAAAATCATTCATTACATATATTTAATTAATTGCTAAACTAATATTTATGAGAACAAAATTTCTCATTTTGACATGGGGATGTATGATTTTACATGCAGAATATTTATAAGTATCAAGCCAATAATTTATTATAAATTCTTTCAATTACAATTAAATTTTAGTTAGGAGCTAAATATTTTTTACCTTAGAATTTTTAAATATCTAGTATATGTTTCAATTGCTCCACAATATACAAAGACGTGTTTTTAAAGAAGATTGGAAATATATGTTAGTTACAAGTTGCATTTTTATTTACAACATGATTTATTGATTGTTATTTGACAAAATAGTTTTTTTTTCAAAATTAAAGGGAGATAATAAGTAATAAAAAAAATTATTATAGAATGCATTATCATCATCATCTTATATAAAGCCTTATACAAAATGATGTGAATTAAAAGTTCAAAAAATAATACATTTATAAAATATTGTAAATCAATTATCATTAACCCAATCAGATAATTAGTTAATACAAATAAAAGTAAGTCACACTTGAAAGATTGTAAACCAATCAATTTTAAAGATAAAAATCCTTGAAAAAGATAGAAAAGTAGCCAATATGGTTATATTAAGGAGGTAGGTACTCCAAAAGAGACATAAGATATAACTAATCATACAAAGCCAAAAGAGGTTTAATTACCTAAAAATAATGATGAGATCCTAATAAGTTATGTGACTACGAAAAAAAGATGGAATTGAAAAAATATAGTTATTAAGAAAGTTTTTTAATACAATGTTGTTATTGAAATAATAAAATAAAGATCTTGAACTTAAATATGTTAAAGAATGCAGACAGAGAAATGATTGGCTAAAATAAAAAGACACAATTCAAACAAAATTAAATTTACATTTAAAATGTAAACTTTTTGGACTTGTAGGCCACACACTTAGAGTGTAAAGCTATTATTGTTATAAATAGATATTTATGTGAAAAAAATGAGAAAAATAAAGTCATTAAAGACTTATACTACAATAATTTTTTACAAAGGCCAAGTATTGATTATAAAGAGATATACTTTCATGTGATAAATACAATCACTTTTAAATATATCTTATAAGTTTAGCAATATATAAAAAGTTTGTTATGCATCCAATGGATGTTGTTATAATATATTTATATGACTCACTATATAGGGAAGTTTACATAAAATTCTCTAAAGAATTTAAAATACCAAAAGCATGTAAATATTCCTAAAAAATTGTTTAATAAAAATACATAAATTCTTATATAGATTAAAATAGTCTGGCATATATGGTATAATTGTCTTAGCAAATATTTCTTTAAAGAAAGTAATAAAAGAGATCCAATTTACCCATATATTTTCATAAAAAAGGCCTAGATAAGAGTTTGTCAAAATAGTTATATATGTTAATTTAAATATTATTGAAACTATTAAAGAATTTCAAAAAGTAGTTGATTATTGAAAGAAAGAAGTTGAGATGAAAGATATTGAAAAAATAAAATTTTATCTTAGCTTACAGATCAGATACTTAACAAATGAAATTCTCCTTCATCAATTAATTTATACTAAAAAGATCTTAAAACAATTTTATAAGGATAAATTATATCCACCAAGTACCCTATGTTTGTAGGATCACCAAATGTGAATAAAACCTTTTTCATCTTTAAGAAAATGATGAAGATTTTCTTGATCCTAAAGCACCATATCTTAGTGTTATATGAGCAGTAACATATCTTGTTAATAGTATACAACCTGATGTTATATTTGCTACAAATTTGTTACCAATATTTAATTCTTCTCCAACAAAAAGACATTAGAATGAAGTTAAATATTTAGTATGATATCTTTGAAGAATCATTGATATGAGGTTATTTCATTTAATTGAACTTGGATCACAATTAATTAGGTATGCAAATGCAACATTTTTATTCAATCCACATTAAGCTCACTTAAACAAATTATTTACTTACATGTGAGGATATAGCTATATCATGGCCATCATAAAACAAACTTTAACTGTTACCTCATTAAATCATGTAGAAATAATTGCAATGCATGAGGCAAGTTAAACATATGTTTGACTAAGGTTAATAATCTAATTAACATATCCAAGAGATGTATGATTTACCTTTAGAGAAAAAAAATTCTAACAATATTGTATGAAAATAATGTAGCATGCATGGTTCAATTAAAATGAGAGTAGATTAAAGGGGATAGAATAAAACATATTTTATCAAATTCTTTTCACTCATGATCTTTTGAAGAATGGTGATATAGATATTTAACAAATTCATTTATGTGATGATTTAATAGATTTATTCATTAAAACATTACCAATTGTCATATTTGAGAAAGTTAATGTATAAATCAGGATATATATGGACTTGAAAAAATAGAGTGACACTGTTATTAGAAAGAGTAAAAGGCATGTTGTACTTTTCCCCCCTTTAACTAAGGTTTTGTCTCACTGGATTTTACTAGTTAGATTTTTAATAAGATAGTTTATGTCAATATTTTTAGAATTAGACCAGTCTTTGAACTGATAGAAATATTGGTTCATAATTTATTAGTCTAACTATAGTCAAAATGTAGTTAAACTAGTAATAATTAAATATATTTTTTTAAAATTTTATATATTAAAATCTTAATATAACAAATACATACTAGTAAATTTTAGATATTTGATTACTAATTCAATATTTCTTAAGATGTTTGAGAAGTTATTTTTTTAATTAAAAAACAAAAACTACCTATGATTAAAAGTAAAAAATATTTAATATTAAACTTTTAGAGTTTTTAAATTATATTAAGATTCTACTTATTATTAAAAAAACAAAAAAAACAAATGGTAATTATAGCCAAACATCTTAATATTTGAAAGAAATGCTGCTAAAGATAGGACATAATGAAGAGCAAGTACAAAAAATAGCTAAGTATGCACCTTTTTTTCCTTTTGAATTCTCTTTTTTTTTTAATTTATCTCTATTTTAACCCCTTATTTCTTGTAGTACCTTCTATTTTTAGTTTTTCATTTCTACTTAAGAGGAACTATCCTATTTTATAAGAAATTTTTTTTTGAAAAATTTAATAACTGATTCAACCAATTTTTTACTATTCTGGTTTTAATAGGTTCAACCAATTTTTGACTAGTTCTTTGACTAATCAATTTTTTGGACTAACCGAACTAAATCAAAATTCCTAGTCCAACCAGTTGAACGATCTTACCTAGTCCAACTTTGAGAACATTAGTTTATATTATAAATACTATTTACTCTATTTTTTTCATTAAGTTTTTATCTCATTGGATTTTTTTTTAGTAAGGTTTTAACAAGGTACAATATTTGTTATTGAATATCCAAAGAAGAGTATTATAAATGTTATAGTTGTGTAGATTTTTATAATCTCCAAGGAATGACATTTAGGATCTCTCTTTATGTTATATGATTACTTTTTTATATTGGATGGCATTTACTATAAAGGATTTATATTATATAATTATGTATATTAATTTTTCGAACTCTTAAGTTGGTTTTTATGGTTTAAGCCTTATAAATAGGCATTCTGATCCTCTGCGAATCGCAGAGATTCACATCGCCTGCACATAGCCAAAACAACCACGTTTTGGATGGTTTAATCAGCTAAAAAGCCAAGAAATCATAGCCATCCATTCTAATGCAATCTAGTGCATCCGTTGAAGCCCATAAAGTGAATGCCTAAGACGTGAGACTAGGTGCATGAAAATGTGAAAGTCTTCTTCTTCCTACAATCTCTATACCAACCATGACAACAGTAGTCCATGAAGCAATCTTCCTTCATCTTCCTTCCTTGAATGTGTTCCATGAAGCCTCCATCCTTCTCAAATGCAGCTGCTCCAAACCCAGCGGCTAGATCTAGCAAACGAAGCCTCTATCTTTTGAGTTTGAGAGTTTGTGGAGATATGAAATAAGATTTTGGTTGATTTGCTATTTTTGGTTGATTTACTTGTTTCAATTGATTAGAATAAATCATATATGTCTATATGGTTTTATTCATTCTCAAAGAACTAAAAGTCATTCAAATTTTTCTTAGAGGAGGCTATTCAACATTGGGCATGCATGTTGATCTATTGCTAATGGCATCCAATAGCAACTATCAGATGGATGGCACAGAATTGAAGAAAAAAAAATTATGTCTAACTGAGGTGCTAATGAAAAGAAAACAACAACAACTCAAAGAAGGGAAAATGGTTTATTATCTAGTTCATGAAAACCCTACCTTAGGATTGACGTTCTTTGTAACATCCGGTCCCTTTGTAAACGTGAGAAACGCAATGTTTAGTTTCTCAGTAAATGTCAAAAATGGGCTAAATATAAAAGGAAGTCCTCAAAATAAAAGGAATTGGGGCCAACAAAAATTATAATAAAATTTTAAATATTAGAAAATGAGGATTTGAGATTTAAGATGCCCAAAAACCAGAGTCAGAAGAGATCAAGAAATTTACCGAAGGAAGTTGAGGCATTTTTATAATTTTTGAAAAATTTTGAAAACTCACAGGAAGGCTTTTTAAATAAAAAATTTGAGCTTTCTAGGGTTCTAAGAGGCTTTGAATACTATGGGAACCCCTAGAATAGTTGAAACCCTTCCGATGAACGATTTCGACCGTCGGTTGACTGAAACTTTAATAGAACGGTTCGGAATAGTTTTATATCCTTTTTGAGTGATTCCAAAGGCAATTATTATGATTAAGAGCTTAAGGAATATGATGGAAAAGACAGATTTCAAAAATTGGTTAGTAAAATTCCCCTAGATATAACCCCCTGAGTTAGAAAGTATAGTAATAAGGGAAGCGAGAAAGAGTTAAGAAATTAGATACAGAAAAGATACCTTTGCTTTGGTCATGATTAAATGAGTAAGCTAAACCCAAAAAAGTAAATAGATATGGGTCTAAAAATTAGTTAGACAAGCTCCCTAATATGCAAATGATATAGAGTTAAGGCATGCAAGTGATTAGAGCACCTAGTAGAGCATGAGCTTCAGTGAGGTAGAATCCAGACATTGAGAGTATGTGATCTGGATTGAGTTAGCAGAACTTTAGAAATAACATATTGTGCTCCTAGGGATAAGGCTGAAGAGACTGAATAAAGAGAAAGCCCAGCTGTAACACCCCGAAATTAATTAAGGTGTTAATTATGGATTAAGATTAATTAAGGATAATTAATAGAGCATAATTGGGCAAGTTAGTGAATAGGTATTCTAGAGAGATAAATTGTTAATATGGGTTGAGGAATTATTTAGGATGGAGATTCACATCTAGGCCCAAATTGATTAAATCATAATAAGAGGCTAATGGAGGCCCAATGAATTAGGGGTAAACCACAACTAATTTAATGAGATAGAGGCCCAAGATTTATCTTGTATAGGCTCAATTAAGTGGCCCAATTACCCTTGTGCAGACCCAAGCCCTTGAGCCCTTCAAATTAGGCCCAAAACCTATTAAACTTCAGCAACCCAACACTTAAAAACTGGCCCAACAGAATTATGCAGCCCAACACTTAAAACTGGCCCAATAAGCAAAAATCTGAAACCCAATTGGATTTGGACTTGGAGCAACCCATGACCCAACCTTTTGACCCAACTTAAACCCATCTAAACCCTAATGCTTCAGCCACACTTTCATTTTTCTGAAACTCAAGAGGCAAATTCGGAGGTTGAGAAGGAGGCTAGGGTTTGGGACAAAGATTCTGCATTTCCACACACTTAGAGCAAGATTTGGCCAAGGTAATAGTTATAGAACTTAACCCCCTCATCTTTCTCTTTAATTTGGTCCGATTAGTTTTTCATTTGGAGAGATTTCATTATACCCAAAATCTGAAAAGTAAGTGTTTGGAGGTTTTCTTGGTGAAATTCGTAGGTTGAGGTTGGGGTTAGTATTAGGAGACTTTAAACCCCCCATTTTGATGCTTTCTTTTATGGTTTGAGACCCCCATAGCTTATTTATATTATAGGCATTAATTTTGTACGAATTTGCTTAGCATTTTGGGTGACACATTGAAAATTCTGGTGGGAGATACTTGAATCCGAATTTGGGATTTGTGGTGGCTGTTGCAATTATCTGCAATTGAGGTAACCGGGTTTACATCAATTCCATGCATATGTCTGTTTAAATTTCATATTTGATATCTATGAATGATTTGAAATGTTGAATGAATTGGTTGGCTATCTGTTATATTATGATTGGACCTTGTGAGTCCATGGTGGAGCTGTGGTGCGGCTGCCACCCGTGCATGTGCCACGATCGGGCACCGGGTATGATCAACCCCAGATGCACTGAGCCCTGGTTGTGCTCAATGGGGAGTAGGTGCCGTGGACGGGCCTCTCCCAATGTTAATGGCCTTTAACATGTTAATTATATGATTGCTAGTATGGGATAGTAATCATGATAGCCTAATTGTTTCATTTGCTGAAATGACTGATATGATTCTGATATGGATTTTGATTTATGCATATATGTTGATTAAACTGGATTATATGATGGAATTGCTTTGGTTACTGAGATTTATATCTCACCCCGTGTTGTGGAATTAATATTTCAGGTGAAGGTTCCTCGGGTAAGGATAAGGGTAAGCAAGTGGATGAAAATCCATAAGCTTCAACCTATGGGGAGATGGCTACACTTGGGCTGACTTAGCTAGTATAGATGCTAATTTTTGTATTTATTAATGTATAGCATCATCATGTATCTGCATTGCCAAGTGTAGGCTTGAACATTTAATTTATTGAGAATGTATGTACTAAAGGGTTAGACCCCTTCTTGACTTAGTATTTGATGTATGGATTCATATGATTTGCTGTAAACTTTGTTAACCTATAATATGGTTGTCAATGGAAATGGAACTCTTAAGATTTTGGTATGAACCCCCATTGTATGGAACCCCTATTGATTGAGTATTAAAGGATAGTTGCTGGTAATTCATGTATATTCTGTTGTTGCTATTTTATGAACTTGCTAATAGAGGGTGATTAGAGAATGGAAATGGGTATATAAGTTTTGAATTGGTAATGGAAGAATAGTTAAGTAAATAAGGTAGATAAATGCCATTAGAGCTATATAAAAGGAGGGGAAGTGACCTTAGAGTGTCCCTAAGAAGAGAAATGGAGTGTAGGAGGCGAAACATAGTGAAACCAGTGACAGAAGGGAGTCACGCCGCGGCCAAGAAGGCTTCGCCGCGACCTAGGGAGTGACAGTGGCGAGGGACGCCGCGGCTTGAGAAATCTCGCCGCGGCGCGGAGTGAAAATAATTGCCCAGTGGTGACAGAATGTAATCTCGCCGCGGCACAAGAAGTCCCGCCGCGGCGCGAGGCGAGAAAATTAATTAGGGAGGTTACAGTAGCTAACCTCGTCGCGACGCCAAATAGGTTGGCCGCGGCGCACGTCCAACTCGCCGCGGCTATAGTCAGGAAATTTCCCGAGAGTAACTTGGCCGCGGCGCAAAAGTTCTGAGCCGCGGCGCAAGTATAAAAACTTGATTTTTGAGCTCCAGAACCTAGCTTAGCCGCGGCGGGAAGGTCCCAAGTCGCGGCGCAGGTCCCCAAACTCCTATACTTGACCCAGAAACCCTACTTTCACTAAGGCTAATGGTAGGGAGTAACATGGGGACATTGGTGGGATGTTTTGTGGGTTGGAATTGATTAATGGATGAATCCTAAGCCTTTAATGATGGTACAAACCCCTTTTATGCATGTTCCCGTTATGGTTGTTAGTTGATGATCCTAATAGTATCAAGGTTTAAATTTCTCCTATATTGTCTTGATGTAATTAATTGCAACGACTCCAGACCTTGATCATTACTTATTAATTGAGTATTCAGCCATAATCACCGATATTAGAACATTAGGGTCGTCACACCAGCTCTGATCCAAATATAAAAATAAGCTGAGACAGACAGTTAGTGCTTTAGTACCCTCAGGGAAGCTCGAGAAAGCTAGAAATCGCCTAAGAAGGCGAGCCTCATTTTATGTAGAAAAAGAATGTAAGCCGAAGGCACCATAGAATGAAATTCTTAAAATTGTATGAAATAGAATCCTTCTTACTAAGGGATGGTCTAGTTAATGCAGAGTAAGAGTATGAGCGAAAAATAGAGTGACTAAGTAGAGGAACCCCAGGAAAATATAGGTGCTCTTGAGCGTAAAGAAACCTGAACTGGCAACAGAAACAGCCAGTAGTAGAATATCCTTTTACTTAAGAAAGAGGATAAGAAAGGTAGAAAGAGAAGGCACGATAATGTTCAAGCCGAGAACATATTAAATTGAGAATAGACGTTCAGTTAAGGTACTTGAGTACAAAAAAAAAACACACTTGTCCTTGGCGTAGACGCTCTTCTAGCATGATAGCGCCTGAAGAAAAATAGCTGGGTAATGCAAAGAGATCTCGAGATGTAGTAGATGAAGAATCCTACTTTCCCTGAGCACTCTACGAGAATAGGGCTGATAGAAAAAGGTAAGAGAGAGGTACTTTAGGTTATTGGAAAACTTGTAATATATAAGTGATAATGGTCTTGAGCTCAATCATGAGGCGCCTATGTATTAGTGTTTGATGTTATGGTTTGCTTGCAACAATGGTTACATGATATTAGGCCTGATTAACCTAATAGTAATGTGACTTAAATGCGTAGCAAATGATGACATCAATCACCAAAGTGTCCCGATAATCGAAGAGTACCCTAGTCAGTTAAAGAATAAGACAAGTCATAAAAGAAAGGTAAAATGATTCCAGTAGTATCAGAATAGTAAGGAAAGCATGCAAAAAGGAATCCCCAGTAGAAAATATTCAAATTCAGTATGCATAGCCCGAGTCCCTTATAGTATGTGTAAATGAAATGAATACGGACCAATGTATAGCCTCTCTCCTACCAGAGGTTTTCACCACACTCAGGATGTGAGATGCCCTAGTATCAAGGCACTTAAAAGCAAAACATGGGCATAGTGAGAACTGTAGTATATGAGAGGAGAGCTAAAACGAGTATATGTAAGACGGGATCCTAGAGAATAAGATGACACAGAACCCACCTCGCACGAAGAACATGATGTACTTCTGAGTTTAGCCTCAGCTATTATGAGCGATGGTAACGGGACTTAGTGAGCATGTATTTTTCTGTCAAATACAGTAATCTTAGGCTTTGACATCTCCCAGAGATAGATCGCAGTAGATCCCAGCATAGCACAGCGAGTTGCAGTAGACCCTAACAGGGTTTTGAGAGGTCGTAGTAGACCTAGGGGTCACAGTAGATCCCACAGAGTTACAGAGAGTTCTAGCCATAGCATGATAGATCTTTGGTAGAGATGACAGCTTGAGATAGTTTTATAGAGTAGTTAGTCTCAGAGACTAGTACAACTTCAGCTAGTCTTTGTTTCAGAGACTACAGATCTCTTGAGTCTGGTAGACCGTTGCTACAGAGATATGAAGGCTTTACTCAGACAGTTAGACCACTGACTAGCTCTCTTTAGAGATGAGCTTAGTATATAAGATAAGGAAAGCAAGAAATAAGCTTTCCAGAGTGAGACCCAGATGAACCACTACCTAGCAGATAGTAGCCCTGACGGAGGGATAGAAAGATCCCCGTATGCTAGCTTATGTATTCAGAAAGGGGTCAGGTGCAGTTTTTATATAAGGTAAGTGGTACAGTATGTCTCCAGTGAGTAAAACTATGAGAATAGCTAGCATCCCATCAAAGCCTAGCAGCAGTCAATGGTAGTAGCTCTTCGGTGCCAATATGAGACATACAAGTTAGGCCAATCAGTATTGAAATAAGGGACTATAAAATGCCACTATAAGTGAGCAAAGAAAGTGAGAAAAAGTCTCAGCCTACAAAGACAGATATAGTAATAAACAGAGAAAATGATAAGAACAAAGAATAGGGACTAAAATACAAAATAGAAAAGTGCATAAAGTGGACTCTTCACCTTCTTAAAGCACGTTTTCCTTTGGCCTTTGATTAACCGACCTTCTTTCTGCCCAAAACAGAGCATGAGACCAAGGGAGAGAGATGCACTAAGAGAGCTCAAAAGGAGGAAGAAAAGACTAACAAAAGGTATAGATTTCCATAGTCTTTCTTCTTGAAACCTTCCTCTCCTCTCTTTGCTTCATCTTTCCATGTTTTTGATAAATGAAATGGTTCTATTATGGCCTTGAACCAGAGGGAAAAAGTTAGAAATCCAAAGAGGAAGCTAAGGCAAGAAGAAACACTCTTAAAAGAAGGTTGAACCCAAGGTAATTTCTTACTTTTTTTTGCTTCTTCCTTCTTGCTCTTCCTTGTGTGTATAACGCCTAAAAATAGAGCCATCTAGGGGAGGAAAGTTCTGACCTAGAACTAATAAGAAACCATGAAATTGGAGTATGGGAACTTGGAATATGCCAAGAAATTGCAAGCAAAACCAAGGAATTCCAAGTTAGAAAAGTGTAGAGCTCTTGAACACCTTGCAAAAATTGATTTGATATATGAGTTTCCTTGCATGTGTGAGTATTTGATTGAGCTCTTAAGACATCTAGGAAGCCTCCCAAGTATGTCTCCCATCAAGGAAAAATCAAGAAGGCCATGAACTCTTCTTCCCCCATAGTCTCGACTTAGGCAAGTTCCTATAGCTAGAAAGAGTTTAAAATTTTTTAAAGCCATTCTTGAGTCATATGTGATGAGTGAAGATGGGTAGAGGCCTTGGAAAAAATTTAGAACTCAAAGAAAGTGAATTGGTGCCATAGACCCCATTATGTGACCTAAAGAAGCAACATGTGTTTAGACTCTTCATTTTAATCGTGTGATAACTCCAAGAGGTTTAAAAGGAGTCAAGAATTATATTTAAAAAGAAAGAATGGAGCCTAGAATTTAATTGAGGGGTGTTGCTTCATTAGGTACCTTTATGGACCATAATAAAGTCTATAGGATAACCTAGTGTCTAAGCAAGTTGTGTGACTTTAGAAATTGTTCCATGAGCAATTCATGCTTCTTTTGGTGTGTCTAGGCCAAGAGAAATGATCTCCACCTTCTTGGGTGTGTGAGGTCAAGGGAGAGGAGTCAAGGCTTAAGGAAAAAGTGTGTGAATGCAAGCAAGGTAGCTCTCTCCACTTTCTTTCATGTATGGATGTGTGTTTAGCTTGTTTTAGAATGTGTGTATGTGCATTTTCAAGCTATGAAAAGTATTCTAGCATGCCTTTATATGTCACGATGCTTGATGCCATGTTATGTTTTCAAATGATTATATGATGTTTGTGTGAGTTTGCTTGAGTGTGAAGAGGCTAAGAACTCTCCCCTTAGGTGAGGATGAGCCAAGAACCCTTGAGCTTGGTTGAGACAAAGTAAAGAGTCTCCCAAAAGCAAAGTGGGCTCCTAAGAGTATGGTTGAGTTCAAAGCTTTTAAAGAATGGGTGAGGTAAGTCTAAAATCCATGAGAAAAAGTGTGAGGCTAATCTAAGCACTTGGTGAGCTCTTGGATGTCTTATATGATTGATTCACATGCCAAGATTTTTTTTAAAATGTGCATGTCTTACATTTTCACCATGCATGCATTTAAAAAGCTTGCTTTGCACATACTATGTATGATTGAATGAGATATGAGCTATTGGGATTCTTTGAATCTCATCCCCTCCTCTCCAATGATCTAACATGCTAGGTGGACTAAGCAATTATGGTAAAGGGAGCCAGCAACTATGAAGAGGGAAGATTAATAAGCTTATACATGGTTTTGTCCATTTTGGAACCATAGTGATGGTTTATATTGTATATGATATTGTATATGTACAATAAACCTTGAGACATATGTAAATATACTATTATGTAATGTTTAGAGTCATGGATATGATGTATGAACTTTAGAATATAATTTGAGTTTTGAATGTCCAATTATGCATTATGGAAGTTTGATGGAAATATACATAAGTGTGGGTTGAATAGTCAAAATGAGATGCATGAGATTTGGGACCATTTGGGCAGCTCACACAAGTTTCAAATAAGTTTTTAAACTTGCCCAAAAGGTGCCAAAGTCAAGGGAAATCTATTTGGCAACTTTGGTAGCCAATATAGAGCCAAAATTGACCATAATGGAACCCTAAGTCCCTTTTTGGCCAAATGAGTTAGTCTTGAATTTGGCATGCAATTAGGTTTCATTGAGAGCTTTTTAGAAAGTTAAAGAATATAATTTTTGGAGGTCTAAAGAATATTTGAGGAATTTTCAAAGTTGGGGTTTTCTATTAATTCTGGTATGGGCACTATTCGTACTGGCAGTTTGGTGTTTTGTGTCACCTGATGACCAAATGGTGTCCAATGCTTATGAACTTTTATATGCATAAACTAAAGATCATACACATTCTGTAACCACCAAGATCACCTCATTTGGAGGTCTGAGCAAAGAGTTATGTATTTTTGAAGTTGGCTATCAGTATCAGTGGTGCCCCAGGAGTTCAGTTACTGTTCCATAGGTTCCCGATGGCTAAAGGTATCTGTTTTATTCTATAATTATTTTTAGAATCAATTTAACATTTTTAGCTTTCCATAATAACTGAATGTGTGTGATTTCTATTTTTATAGAATTAGTTATGAATTTCATAAATTTGTATCAGTAAACTAAACAGCAGCCCAGGTAGCCAGCGACCTCTGTAGATTTTTGGATATCAAACGTCCTGTGTGATGAATTTTGTGAACTGGGCGTATTTTTATTGTGAAGTAGACATCTTAAAATTTCTAGAATGACCAAGATTTCATGATTTCAAATTTTCTAGATTTAGTTATGAATTTCCAAAGTTGGGTCAAAAAATGGAGCAAATCTGGCCGAAAATGTGCTTACTTAGTTTGAACTCCATTTCAGTGTCCAGGAATTGTAGGCATGTTTTTGTGATGTAAATGAGTTATAATGATGGAATTAAATATGAGAATACATAACATGAACTCACACGATCCACGTGACACCGTTTGCAAATTTTTAAGTATAGCACAGCGCAAATAAACCCATTATTTTCATCCCTCTCTTTATATGCTTTTATGGAAATAATGAGGTGAAACTTATGAATGTCATGAAATGAGCTAAAATTTATGGTATTACATTCTTGCCTATAAAACCAAGTTTTTTTCCTGCCACTTATGAAGAGAACCAAAGAAGGAAGAAAGCAAATGGAACATGCAGCATTCGCCGAATTGATCCACTCAATTGTGTGGCTATCAATTGTGCTGTTAATTGTTACTTTATTGTTGTTATGAAAATACCTTCTATTTTTCATTGCAACACTTCCTTGATTGTTCTCCAAAAATACATAAGCTAAAATGAATATATATATATATATATATACAAGCCAGTATTGTATTTTGAAATATGTCTTCAAACATTTGGCATTTAATTACGAGAGTACTTGAAGACCATACTATGATGGATAATTGTTAGCACAAATTTGAAACTATTTGTTTACCTGCTTATTTCTTTATAATGGGATAATTTTTTTGTTAATTTATGGATGGAGACAAGTTGAAAGTGTAACATTAAAATTATTTTCAAGAAAAAAAAGATTAAATTAAAAGAAGCATTTTATAAATAACATCTTTGAACACAACATCTTTGCCTACACAACATTTTTGCAGTTTATTCATCCAAATATCAACCTAAAAAATGACTCTAATGAGTAGCCTAATACAGATCGACTTGGTGATTGAATGCTTGCTAAGACATTTTTTTTCTAAATCAAGGTAAGTGAAGATGATTCAAGCCTTTTTGGAGCACTGCCATAATATTATGAGGCATCCTTTCAAAGTCATCCTTCATTCTCAAAGTTTGAGGAAAAATAAAATGTTGGAATTGAATTAAGGAAAGTGAAGAAGATTCAAGCTAGATGTAAAGCATAGCATGAAACAAAGCATGAGGTAGCTACAATCGATGTAAAGTTAATTAGATTCTTTTTGAACAATGTAATATATAGTTTGAAATGAGATTGAATTTCATTGAACTTATTTAGATTTATCTTTTGATTGCAACATAAATACAAGACAATGTAAAAAAGCCTGGCCAATTTATTAGAGCATAAGCCTAAACAATGTAAAAACTTTATTTAGTAATCCCACATCCTATACAAGCACAAAAACTCAATATCCACTTTTACTGCCTTCCTCTTCATTTCCACTTTTGAAGAATTGCATCAAATTTCTATTGGAATAAGATGACTTCTGTTATACATTCAGTCATGCATGCATGTGTCTTTACTTGCCAAGTTGGGGGGGGGGGGTTGTTCCTTTTTACAGTTTTAAGCAAAACCAAAGTTAAGCACCAAAAAACCAAATATCAATTAAGTCATCTCTACTTCTTGGAATTGTGGCAAGAATAAAATATAATATTCCATAAGAAATGACAAAGTTAATGCACATACCAAACACTTTAGGACTACAATTTTAACCTTAAAATAGCATGTGCTAACAAGAACTTACCAAAATTCATTCTAATTAGAACAAGGTAATATTGTAATACCATATATATCTAACTCCATTAATTGCATTCATAAGCTCCCTATCATCATTTTCATAAGAATACATGGAAAAGGAACTAACAATAATTGATTTAATCTCGTTACGTCATGCTTAAAAATTTTAAATCGGTGACACGTAGATCGTGTAGGTTCATACCATGTATCCTCATATTTAAATACATTATTACAACCCAATTGCATCACAAAATCTTACTCATGACTCAAGGAAACCAAAATGGAGCATGAATTGAACTCATTGAATTTCGGCTAGATTTGCACCCATTCTGTCCAAAACTTTGGAAAATCATAAATAAATCTAGAAAAATTGAAATCATCTAATCTTGGTCATTTTGGAAATCTTGGGATGTATACTTCACGTTAAGAATAGGTACAAGTCATGAAATCCTACACACTAAATTTTTGACACATGAAATCATCTAGAGGTCAAACTGGGTCCTGATGCTGTCATAGTTTATTGATATAAATTTCAAAAATGTCCAATTAATTCCAAAAAATTCAAAATCAAGTGAATGATACCAATCTGGAAAGTTGAGTGTTAGCTAGAGGGGAAAAATAACTCCAGACTAGTTTAAGCTCACACAAACCCTGAATTTTGATCAAACAGTGACTAAGGTCTGGTTGGACGCCTGACACTGGACTGAATCTTTGAAAAATCATATCTCCCTCTCTAAACATCCAAATGTGGTGATTCTAGTTGACAAAAGTCACTTATAACCTCTAGTGTTGGCCTATAAAATTTCATGGCAATTAGACTTCATTTGAGCCTCGGGTGATAGAAAATAATTTCGAACCCAATATAATAGTGCATCAGACCATTTCAAGAATTTTAGCCAACTTTGAAAAATCATCAAATATTCTCTAGACCTCCAAAAATTCTGCACTTTAACTTCCCAAAAATCTCTCAACATACTTTAATAGCATGCCAAATCTCAAATCAAGAATAAATGATTTAGCCAAAAAGTGACATAAGGTTCTATTTTGGTCACTTTTGGCTCCATATATGATACCAAACTTGCCATTTGGCTTCCCTTGGGTCTTGGCACCTTTTGGACAAATCCAAAAGCATATTTAAGACTTGTGGGAGCTGCCCAAATGGTCCCAAACCATTTGCATCTTTTCACCCTCACTTATACACATTACACCAAGCTTTTCTCAAATGCATACATTGACATAAGCACTCAATTTATGTTCTAGAATACATACACCATACTCATGCATTTAGTTATCACATAATATCATTTTTACATTTTTCCAAGGGGTCATAGACTATTTACAATAATAATATACATCATGAAGTCTCATTATGAATCAAAAGACAAAAATCAAGCATATGGGTGGCAATCTTCCTTCTTCAATGTGGTTGGCTCCCATTGTCATGTCCATTTGATCCACCTAGCATATTAGGACATTTAAGAGGAGGGAGTGAGATTCAAGAATCTCAATAGCTCATCTCCCATTCCATCACACATAATATGTGCAAGCTAGTTCTATGAATGCATATGTGAGAGAAGTAAAAGTCATGAACCTTTACAATCAATCTTGGCATAGAGACACATCATACAAGGCATTTAAGAGCTCACCAAGTATTTGGATTGGCATCACACTTCTCTCCATGGCATTTGGACTTGCCTTACCCATTCTTTAAAATCTTTGGACTCAACCACACTCTTTGGAGAGTCCACTTTGCTTTTGGGAGACTCTTTACTTTGTCTCAACCAAGCTCAAGGGTTTTTGGCTCATCCTCACCATGGTAAAGAGTTCTTGGCCTCTCCACATTCAAGCAAGCTCAATGTGACGACCCTAAATTCTAACATCGGTAATTATAGTTAAATACATGATTAATAAATAATGAACAAGGTTTGGAGTCGTTGCAATTAATTACAATAAGAAAATATAGGGGAAATTTAAACCTTGATACTACTAGGATCATCAACTAACAACCATAACGGGAACATGCATAACGGGTTTGTACCATTATTAAAGGTTTAGGATTCACCCATTAATCAATTTCAACCCACAAAACATCTCACCAATGTCCCCATGCCGTACCCTAACATTAACTTTACTGAAATTAGGGTTTCTAGGACAAATATAGGTGTTTGGGGACCTGCGCCGCGATCTGGGACTTTCCCGCCGCGGCTAAGTTAGGTTCTGAAGCTCAAAAATCAAGTTTTTATACTTGCGCCGCGGCCAAGTTACTCTCAGGAAATTTCTTGACTTTCGTCGCGACGATAGCCGCGGCGAGTTGGATCTGCGCTGCGGCCAACCTATGTGGCGCCACGGCGAGTTTTGCTACTGTAACCTCCCTAATTAATTTTCTCGACTCGCGCCGCGGCGAGGTTACGTTCTGTCACCCCCTGGGCGATTATTTTCACTCCGCGCCGCGGCGTCCCTCGCCACTGTCACTCCCTAGGTCGCGGCGAAGCCTTCTTGGCCGCGGCGTGACTCCCTTCTGTTGCTGTTTTCCCTCTATTTCGCCCCCTACACTCCATTTCTCTTCTTAGAAACACTCTAAGGTCACTTCCCCTCATTTTATATAGCTCTAATAGCATTCATCTACCTTATTTACCTAGCTATCTTTCCATTACCAATTCAAATCTTATGTGCCCGTTTCTTTCCTCTAATTACCTCCTATCAACAAGTTTATAAAGTATCAACAACAAATATACATGAACTACCAACATCTATCCTTAAATACTCAATCAATGGGGGCTCCATACATTAGGGGTTCATATCATTATCTCAAGGGTTACATTTCCATTAATAAGCAATATTATAGGCCAGCACCAATTACAACAGAAATCATGAGTCCATACAATAATTATCAAGTTAAAATAAAGTCCAGCCTTTCAGTACATACATTCTCAATAAATCAAATGTTCAAGCCTACACTTGGCAATATAGATACATGATGATGCTATACATTAAGGAATACAAAATTAGCATCTATACTAGCTAAGTCAGCCTAGGTGTAGCCATCTCCCTATAGGTAGGGACTCATGGATTCTCATCCACCCGCTTACCCTTATCCTTACCCGAGGAACTTTCACTTGAAATATTGATCCCATAACACGGGGTGAGATATAAATCTCAGTAACCAAAGCAATTCCATCATATAATCCAGTTTAATCAACATATATGCATGAATCAAAATCCATATCAGTCATTCAGCAAATGAAACAATTAGGCTATCTTGATTACTATCCCATACTAGCAATCATATAATTAACATGTTAAAGGCCATTAACACTAGGAGAGGCCCGTCCACGGCACCTACTCCCCATTGAGCACAACCAGGGCTCAGTGCATCTGGGGTTGATCATACCTGGTGCTCGATCGTAGCACATGCACAGGTGGCAGTCGTACCACAGCTCCACCATGGACTCACAAGGTCCAATCATCATACAATAGATAGCCAACCAATTCATTCAGCAATTTCAAATCATTCATATACAGCAAATATGAAATTAACATAGATATATGCATGGAATTAACGTAAACCCCAGTTACCTCACTTGCAGACAATTGTAATAGCCACCACAAATCCCAAATTCGGATTCAAGTGTCTCCCACCAGAATTCTCAATGTTTCACCCAAAATCCTAAGCAAATTCGTATAGAATTAGTACCCATAATATAAATCAGCTATGGGGGTCTCAAACCAACAAAGAAAGCATCAAAATGGGGGGGTTTAAGTTCACCTAATACCAACCCCAACCTCAACCTACGAATTCCACTAAGAAAACCTCCAAACACTCACTTTTCAGATTTTGGGTATAATGAAATCTCTTCAAATGAAAAACTAATCGGACCAAATTAAAGAGAAAGATGAGGGGATTAAGTTGTATAACTATTACCTTGGCCAAATCTTGCTCTAAGTATGAGAAAATGCAGAAATCTTGCCCCAAACCCTAGCCTCCTTCTCAACCTCCGAATTTGCCTCTTGAGTTTCAGAAAAATGAAGGTGTGGCTGAAACATTAGGGTTTTAGATGGGTTTAAGTTGGGTCAAGAGGCTGGGTCATGGGTTGCTCCAAGTCCAAATCCAATTGGATTTCAGATTTTGCTTATTGGGCTAATTTTTAAGTGTTGGGCTGCCTAATTCTGTTGGGCCAGTTGTCACACATTGGGTTGCTGAAGTTTAATGAGTTTTGGGCCAAACTTGAAGGGCTCAAGGGCTTGGGTCTACACAAGGGTAGTTGGGCCACTTAATTGAACCTACACAAGATAAATCTTGGACCTCTATCTCATTAAATTAGTTTGGGTCTACCTCTAATTCATTGGGTCTCCATTAGCCTCTTATCATGATTCATTAATTTAGGCTTAGGTGAAGTTTCTATCCCAAATAAATTCTTAACCCAGATTAACAATTTATCTCTCTAGAATACCTATTCACTAACTTGCCCAATTATCCTCTATTAATTATCCTTAATTAACCTTAATCCGTGATCAACACCTTAATTAATTTCGGGGTGTTACACTCAACCACACATCATATATTCATTTGAAGGCATAATGCAGCATCAAGAGTCATGGTATAAAAGAGCATGCTAGCATACTTTTCATAGCAAAAAAATATACAAACACACATCATAAAACAAGCTAAACACACATCCATGCATGAGAGAAAGTGGAGAGAGCTACCTTATACAAATCTACACACTTTTCTCCTTGAATTTCCCTCATTTGCCTCTGCTATACACCCATAATTTGGTGGAGATGGTTTCTCTTGGCCTAGATATGATTTAAGGGAGTTAATTAGGTTCATGAAACATATTCTAAAGCTATATAATTTGCTTAAACCCTATATTACTCTATAGGCTTCATTATGGTCCATAATGGTGCTTAATGAAGCAACACTCCTTTAATAACTTCTAAGCCTCATTATTTCCTCTCAATTATGATTCTTGACTCCTTTTAAGCTTCTTGTAGCCACCACACCATTAAAACAAAGGGCCTAGTACCATGTTGCTTCTTTAAGTCATAATATGGAACTTATGACCCCAATTCACTTTTCTTGAGTTCTAAATTTTTCCCAAGGCCTCTACTCATCTTCATCATCAAATGTGACTCAAGAATGGCCTTAGAAAAATTTAAAACTCTCCCTAGCACCATGAACATGGTTTGACCGAGACTATGGAGCTTAATGGCTTCTTTGGAGATGCTTTTGTTTTCTTGAAGGAGGAAGCTCATGGGAAGTATCTTAGGGGTCTCAAGAACTCATTTAGACTCTTAATTAAGTCTAGGAAGTATCACATAAGTTTAGAATTTGGAATGTGCACTTGGAACCCTAAGCATTACATCTTGATTTCTAATGGCTATTTCATGGTTTTCTTTGCATATTCTTATTCTCCTCCATCAAATACCTAAGATTCACCCTTGGTTTGGTTGAAAATTTAACTCCCTAAGGCTGTCTTATATATGGCCAAACACAAAGAGAGGGGGAAAGAAGACCAAATGGAAAGATTGCATAATACCTTGTTTTCCTTACTTTTCTTTGCTTGTTCTTTGCCTTCCTTAGCCTCCTTACTTGATTTTCGAAATTTCCCCTCTATTCTTCCTTCAAAACAGCCCTCACAACTTCAGAAAAATCATGGAGAAGAAGAAGGAAAAAGGAAAGAAGAGGTTAGCTAAGGTGAAGCATGAAAGCCAAGAAATTTCCTTACCTTTGGCTTGAATTTTCTCCCCTTTTTCTTCTTCTCTTGGGGCGCCTAGAAGAGCAGAATATTTTTCTGTCTTGGGGCAACAAGAAGGTCAGACAAATAAAGGAGAAAAAATGTGAGAAATGGAGAGAGTTCAAAAAGCTTCAAGAATTCTAACGATTCCCATTTTGCCCTTCATTCTTTGCATTTTCGTTTCTCCTTCGTTTTGGCTCTTTTTTTATAACCGTCTTTTCCATCATAACAAATACGTTCCCAATTTAATAAAATGCCTATGGAATTACTCAAATTAGAGCTAAAATCTTTTCGAGCAAATAGGTCAAAGTTTAGGGTAATCGACATCAAAAAGAGTACACAGAAGGGGTTTTACCAGTCTTGGGGCTTTCCATGATTTTTGGGGCCTCTAAGAACCTTGGGCAACTCAAAATTTTCATTTAAAAAGTTCTTCTAGGTACTTTTCCAAAATTGCACTTATTTACGAAAATGCCACTGGCCTTTCGGCAAATTTTTCAAATTACTCTAACCCCGATTTCTAAGCAACTCAAAACTCAAATCCTTATTTTCTATTATTTAAAATTTTATCCAAATTTTATTTGGCCTTGAATCACTCATCTCAGGAAACTTGCTTTTCAAACGACCCATTTTGATATTTTTACAACGTATCGGGCATTACAAATATTCCAACTTTAAGCCTCCATAGAGTTTAAATAACAATAGCCAAAGCATATACCATACCATAATAAATTCCACTAATCAAACCAAAGAAAGGATAAATTTCACTTAGATTCATTATTTGTTTCTCTATTTAGAGTCAATGTAAAAGCATATACCATACATTCCTCTTGCTTCCAAGACTAAGACATCAGTTATAATCATAAATAAAGCACTATTATCAAAATCAGATTCTCAAGTTCTTTAGGAATAAGACAATTATGATCAATTTTTAGATATCTTATTAGGATTATTTTTTTTCAGAAATTTAAATAAAGAGAATTTAAAGCCTCAAACAGATTGTAGACAAATGGCGTTTCTTTTATAATGTGAGAGATTTCAACCACACCAGAAAGCATCTAAGATTTGGTTTTATTATGCAAGAGAATGAGTCCTAGACTAATTCGAGATAGATAAGCACAAAAATGGCATATAGATTCATTCCCTCATAACTAAATTACAGCAATATAGAACAATAAAGAACAAACTCATTTCCCAATTAAGGTATAATCATTCCCACAAAATTAAATTGCATCAATAGAGAAAAGCTTCACTCCCAAATTTCATTTACCTTCGCTCCCATGGCCAAATCTCCTTCAGTAGTCGGTCTAAACTCCAAGCTTGTAAAAGAAGAGAAGACCTCCTATGTTTAAACATTAAGGATGCCGAAATGTGAAGCTATTGCATTTTGGGTCAAAGGAGAGGATCTAATCTGAAGCCATGGCAATGTGTCCAGTAGAGAGCATTTGGTGCACTATCTAAAGGGCATGCGATTTCAGATTCCAGAATGCTGTGTTTTGAGTTATATTGAGTGAACGGCCCAAATTGCATTACGTGAATGGTCATGATTAGTTGAAGATGAAGAAAATGACATCATTCTATCGCTGCGTATACAGTGCAAATCTCTGCTATATGTAGAGGATCCGGACGCTATAACTAGATGCTATATACTAAGTATTGATACCTTAAGTAAATAAGAAGTATTTCTTTATCTCTTCTCTCCATTTTTTTTCTTACTCTTATTAGATTTTTTATGTTTCTATAGTTTTAGAATAATATAAAAATTTAGATTAAATTATCCAATGTTTTTAAGAGTTTTATCTTAATTTTTGTTTTTATAGTTTAAAACCATTGAAAAACCATACTCATGATTTGACATGTACTGTAATATAAAACTAGGTCTTACCACCTGCAAGATGCAGGGAGAATTCAAAAAATTTTCCATGGGTCCCACAGAAAAAAATTTTTGAAAAAAAAATTGTATGAACAGTACTTGCATGGACGTGACTTATGTTTATGCTATTTAGAACAAATATATTTTAAATTTTTTATACTCAAATATTGTAAAAATAAGTTTTTAAGTATTGAAAAATTGAAATTTTCATATTTCAAATATGACCTAAAAGAAAAAAGAATATCTAACAAATAAAACTATATTCTAAATAAGATTTGATTTCAGTTCTTTTTTATATAACCAGTGGAGTTATCATTCCTTTAGATCAATTTTTTGCCACTCAAAATATTTTCTCGCGTGACATGTGATTATGTCTAGTTTGGGACAGTTTTCTTCAGATCCGAGGTGTGATGCCGACAATTTGATCCAACACAGAAGCAAGAGTTCAAAAAACAAGAAGAAAATAAATAGACGAAATTGATAGACATTATTTTTTTACTAGAAAATTGGCGTAAATGTCACTATAAATCCAACAAATAAAAGGAAAAGATAACATTTCAGAGGCAACTGGGGTTGGTATTAGGAAAAGGACTTTAATAATTTTCATTATGAAGAGGAAAACTGCATCATTGTTGACTAAAGTACACCAACCTTTGTTATTTTAAATAGAAGTGCTTCTTCAAGTTGTTGAATAGCAAATAGCAATGGCAGCCATGAGAGTTGAAGGTCTTTTCTTCCTCTGCCTCTTAGTCTACCTAGTGGGTGGCACTAAGAGTGCTAAGCCAAGCCATTATTCTGTGCCATTCAATAGGACCCTTTTCCCTTCTAGCTTTGTTTTTGGTGCAGGTTCTGCTGCTTATCAGGTAATTCTAATAATCATCACACAAAAACGAGTTCATTATCTTCTTTCTTGATTTTTTTTTTTCGGGTGAATAAAGTAGTATGAATATGTTATTCCGACAAGGATGCCAATGACACTGCTGGCATGTTTGGAATCCGTAAATGATCTTCTTTATTGATTTGCAGTTAGCAGCTTCTTAATAAACTAGATTTAATTAGTTAAAACTCCTTTAAGTGTTTGTTATTTAAGTTTTTTAATGATAATATATTATGTGGAGAAAATTTTTTGAAAGAACTAATATTAATTGTGATGCTGAACAATAAAAAATATTTACTTACCATATTTTTGTTAGGGAAGTTGATAGCAAAAATATAAAAATCACACCTAAATTTATTTTCTATTATTAATATTTTTGTTGTAATAAATTTCATACTTTAGTCAGAAGGAGCAGCAAATATAGATGGCAGAGGACCAAGTATATGGGACACCTTCACTAAACAGCACCCAGGTTCACTATCTGTATATCTTTTTCTCTATGATTATTGGCATTGAGGAATTTTTAAGTTGATTTCATTTATACAAGATAAGCTAAACGGGTCAATAATCAAAAGACACCTAGATATGTTAGGGGTGATCAATCTCATTGAAAAATCAACAAATATACTTGATATATTTATATGTCATTTTATAATTAATTTAATATATATATATATATATATAATGTTTAGATTGATTTTACACATGATTTTCATTAAGGTAAAAAAATATATTAAAATTATAATAAAACTATTTTTAAACTTTAACTTAAGAATTTAAGTTTTAAAATTAAATTAATTCATGATATAATATCAGAGCATTTATAATTAAAGTATATTATACAAACTTTTCTTGAATTTCGTTGAAATTATATGAGCCTCCCCTATCTTTGAAATATAAATAAATCTCTTGTGAAACAAAAAGTTGAACTATCTTTTAGTCTAATTTAAAATTTTTTTACTAAAATACTTTTCATAATTTAAATGCATATCTTTTAAACTAAAATACTTTCTTATAATTTTTTTTATAGAGGGTATTTTAGTGTAAAAAAAATATTTAAAAATGGACCAACGTATATATTTTGAAAATAGAAGAAAGTCTGTATAATGTTAATAAAACTTAATATAAGTTTATGTAATTTATTTTTATAATTAAGTGATATTTTATTTATTTAATCAAGTGAAGATTTATTAACATTAGATATGGTTAAGTCCAGAGTAAAGAGACGTGATTGAGATTATATTAATAAATGGGTGACAGACTATATGAATGTTAACATTCACAAATTTATATCATGAATGTATATATAAGTATGTCATGTGGGAAAGAGATATCCTAACTACGGAATAAATTTGATACAGAAAAGATCTCGGATCATAGCAGCGGTGCTGTGGCAGATGATTTTTATCATCAATACAAGGTGCTCAAGAATTTCATCAATTTTATTTGATCGCGGCTTAAATTTTCGGTTTTTTTTCCCCTTATCACTTCTATCGTTACAAGTAATGTTAATTTTTTTCTGAACTAAATTGTCAATGACGTGTTGCAGAGTGACATAAAATTAATGAAAAAGATTGGGCTGGACTCCTTCAGATTCTCCATCTCATGGCCTAGAATATTCCCTAGTAAGACTATCCTCGAGTTTTAAATAATGGTAGCAATTCCTTTCATCTTGCACAACATTGAAATTAACTTGAGAGTGGTTTTTAAAAAAATGTTATTTTTTTTCCTGCAGAGGGAAGGGGAACAGTAAATTACTTGGGGGTTAAATTCTACAACAACGTCATCAATGAGCTCCTATCAAATGGTCAACTGTTCTATCTCTTCCTCTTTCTCTCCCAACGCTTATACGTTCAATTTTTGTTATAAGATGTCTTCAATTATGATAAATTTGAGCTTCATCTAGGTTGAGTTTGTTATGTTAACTAATTATAATAAAGGGTATTTTCGAACTTTGTCGGGGGTTAAGTTTTCTCTAAATTTCATACACGTTCCTTTACATTAAACTAATGCATTTATAATTTTACTCTAAGTTTTAAAAAGAAAAAAATTGTTACAAGAACTTTCAATACATTAAGATTATTTTTAAACTTCCTTTTTAAATGTTGTTTAGTAAGTGAGCACTTTAATTTATATAATATTTGAAACTCTATTTATAACATATTCAAACATGTAAAGAGATTAAAGTATAAAAAAAATTTAAATTTTTATGTATGACTTAGGCAATAAGGATATTAAATTTTTTAATATCTTTCATAATTTTAAATTTTACAAATAAATTTGTCAGTGCTTAAAAATTAAATTATTACTTACGAAAATCTCATTCAACACAATTTTAAGATTTTGAAATCAAATAATTCTAAACCCATATTACTGTGTACAGGCTTAACACCGTTTGTGACTCTCTTCCACTGGGATCTCCCACAAGCCCTTGAAGATGAGTACGGTGGATTCCTTAGTCCTAAAATAGTGTAAGTCACACCACTTAAATTACCAATTAATGTCCTAATTATGTATTTTTTAATGTGAATTTGTCTTTTTCTAATTTGATTGATATATGATCTAGGGAGGACTTTCGTGAATATGTTGATTTTTGCTTCAAAACCTTTGGAGACCGAGTGAAGCATTGGGCTACTTTGAATGAACCCTTGTCATACAGCAATAATGGCTACAATAGTGGCACATTTGCACCAGGAAGATGTTCTAACTACGTCGGAAATTGCAGCACCGGCAACTCTGCCACCGAGCCCTACATTGTTGGCCACCACTTGCTTCTTGCTCATGCTGCTGCTGCTACATTGTACAAGACCAAATATCAGGTTTTGCCCTATTCATTACAACAACACTGCATTTTTTAGATCTAATTTTTTTGTTTTCGATGAAGGGGTTTGCAATGAAAAAATTTTTTTTATCACAAATTAAAATATGTTTGTGATGAAATTTCTTGGATTAGAAACGGATTTTATCTATCTCCAATCCATTTATTTATATATTAATATCAATTAAATATGTAGGCAACAAAATAACAAGTGAGCATAACAATTTTTCCAAACATTTTGCAAGTGTTATATATATATAGAGAGAGAGAGAGAGAGAGAAATTTAAGTATAAAATATATTTAAAAAATATTTTATATTGATTAAAATAGGTCAAACGTTACATTTTGACATTTTCTTATATTCTCAAATACTTTATGATTATAATTGAAGAAAATTAAGATACCAACACTAAGAAAAGTACGTACTGGTAAATATATGGGAATCAATTGACATACCCACTTGTGTATGTGTGTTTTTAATAAAATTATTGGACAAGTAACGAAATATTATATTGTAAATAGGGTTATCAAAAAGGACAAATTGGAATCACATTAGTGACTCACTGGATAGAGCCAAAATCAAATACTGCTGCAAATCGTGATGCTGCCAGTCGAGTTCTGGATTTTTGGTTCGGATGGTACGTGACACAATATAATAAGCTAGTAAGAAATTCTATTATTTGTTTTCCTTTTGTCTCTTTTGACCATTAAAAAATATTTATATATTATGTTTTTATTAAAAAAATTAATTAATTACAACACTGAAATGTTCTAGTTTTGTCACTGAAAAAATAGTTTTTGAAGCAATAATTCATTTTGAGCAGGTATGCTCATCCCATAACATATGGAGATTATCCCCAGAGCATGAGGTCTTTAGTGGGTGATAGGCTGCCCAGATTCACAAAAGCTGAATCAGAAATTCTGAAAAGATCTTATGATTTTCTTGGTGTAAATTATTATACCACTAATTATGCAGAAAATGCTCCCTTGATCAGTACTGTTAATAGAAGTTACGCTTCCGATATACAAGCCACTCTCTCAGGTAACCAAATTAATTTTTTGCCAAAAACCACAGATCAAAAACATGTTTGCTTCTATTTCTATATACACTAACAAAAAAAATCACATCATTTTCCTTTGATTTCAGCTGTGAGAAATGGTGTCCCCGTTGGTACTCCGGTATATATTCTTTTTCTCTTTACTCTTCCAAATTGACTATTTCTTTTTTCCAAAAAATTTAGGAGACTAATAAGTTATTTCATAATAGGTAATATTATAGAGAGATGAACTTTTTGAAAGGTTAATCTCTTTACCGTTGAATTTTCTTAAGACCTTTGTATAATAACTTTTTATTATGATACTCATTTTCATAGATTTTAAAGTAATTTAACAGTGAAGAGTTCAACTTATTAGAAAGAACGAGAGAATGGGTTTACTTGAATGTTAACCCTATCTTATTTGTTTCTTCCTTTGACTGCACGATATGAAATATTATAGATAATTCCAATCCGATGTTTCAACACTAATCTAAAAGAGCTCGAGAATCAATTCTAAAATTTTTTGTTGACGTGGTTTGATTCTACCATGTCAGGCAACTTCTGCTTGTAACATCAACACAAGATATATATTAGCCAATCAAAGTATTTAAAAGTGAGTTGCTTGATTAAAAAAAATGCATGTAGTAGTTTGTGATCAACATATGCATAATAAATAAGGAAGCAAATTTGGATGGTTTCGCAGACTGCTTTGAGTTGGCTTTTTATCTATCCCAAGGGACTCCATCAGCTTTTGCTGTATGTAAAAGACAAATACAAGGACCCACCCATTTATGTCACTGAAAACGGTAAGCAAAATTAATGAGGCAATGGGCATTGTGCCTTTGTTTCATCGGTTCAATTATACATATTTTCTTTATTTATAATAATTCAAAACATAGTGAAAACCGTTATTTTACTTATTTCTAAGTTCAAGTTATTTACTCTATATATAATTGTTCTAAAAAATTTCAGGAGTAGCTGAAGCGAACAATGCCTCTAAACCAATTAAAGAAGCTATCAAAGATAGTATCAGGATTAGATACTATGATGGGCATCTCAGATATCTTCTGCAGGCTATCAAGTGAGTGAGATATTACAATAGCAAAGTTATTAAATTGTTTTTTAAAAAATAGATAATTATTTCAACTTTAGAATAAAACTTATTGTAATTAATAAATGTTTATCAACAAAAGATTATATGTAAAAATCAAATCAAAGTCATTTTGATTGAGTCATTTCTTATTAACAAAGATAATAAAATTTAACCACATTATGGCGTTACATAGTGAATATTCAGGAGATATAGTAATTTAATTTGTGTTTTGCATGCAGGTGTGAGGTGAATGTGAAGGGATACTATGCATGGTCATTTTTTGACGACTTCGAATGGGATGCTGGTTACACGGTTCGATTTGGTATTACTTTTGTGGATTTCAAGAACAATCTCAAAAGATATCTCAATTATTCTGCTTATTGGCTCAAGCTGTTCCTCCTCCATTAGTCACCTTCTTTAAATTATTGTACTCTTTTGGATTCTTGGGATTAATTTCTGTTCTTTGTTATTTCCCACGAGTTACTTTCTTAATATGTAGTTATAAATTTCAAAATAAATGAGTGTCATCGCAGCCTAGCTACTTTAAGGTGACCATTGCAATTGCATATTACACTATTGCAGTAACTGGGAGAAAATAGGATAAATTATGATATATATATATATATATATATATATATGTATGTATAAAATTATGGGCGGCAACTACAAATTAGATATAATTCTTGTGGAACTTCCCACTTACACAATCAATGTCATAAATATGCAAATTTATGTGAGAGTAGATGAACATATCTATTAATTGTAAGAATTAAGTAGGTGATTGTTGAATTTTACTAAATTACTCAAATTATTAGGCTTTTTAACTAGTATACTATAATAGAAAAAAACTGAAGAATAAAATATGCAGCTGCAAAATTTAAGAATCATTAAGTAAATTTATATTGTTGTAACGCCATTAAATGTCTCCCCCCTTCCTTTCATACCCAAACAAATAGATAAATTATAGCAAAGATGATCATGGGTAGGATATGAATAGCATGTTATAGTTGCGTTTGGATTTTCTAATTTTAATGCGCCAACCGCACGCTGTGATGTCGAAGAAATCCCAGTTATTGAAATGATCCAGCGGCGCGCAAAACGCCATGTGTCCAGGTTTCTAAAATCCCAAACTCAGCCAAAATCTTGGCCGTCCACTCTCCATCCTCCGTTGCATTTAACCAGAAACACAGATTGAGAAGTAAAAGACGCACCAGATGCTCTGTTGCTGTGCTTCACGAATGCGTCTAAAGTCAACAAAGAGGAGACGTTTTATGATGAAATGAGGTGGGAGAAGAAAAGTAGTTGAAGCTGATGGTGGTTCTGCCACAAGTTAATTCCAAGGCTGAAATCTTTGAAACGAATATATATGTATATCTCAAAAGTGGATATAAACATATTTATTACCTAAATATATAAATTTTATAAATACTGACAAAATATAAATATTTTTATCATTTCTAGACAATAATTGCCACAAAGCATATCTTATAAAAGCCAACATCTAAAGATCCATGCATGGATGGACCCATTAATCAAATTTGCTGGCAGCGGGGAAAATATAATTTACGTTATTTCCAAATCATCATCCAAGCCAGGGCCACCTCCAATATTGACAATTCCGACAATTCCATTAATGGTTATATCGGAAAATATTCATTTATTTCTTTGCATTCACTGTTCAAAAATTTGTACGGAACATTATTTATAAAGTACTCAAAATTTTTAGAATAAATTATAGTATTTTTTACCAAAAAAATAAAATAAATTATTTTTCTTAAAATTTAGTTAAATTAAATTTAATATTTTTTAGGTTAAAATAATGACATGATCCTTTCATTTTATTTATTATTTTAAAATAGTCCCCTTAAATTTAAAATATTTTAAAATAATTTTTTAACTTTCAAAAGTATTGTCTTTTAAATAAATTTCATTAATATCTTAGTATCCATTTATCTTTAGGAAAAACTACAATTAAGGACTCAAATACTATAAAATTTATAATAAAATATTTTAAAAATTAAAATTATCATTAAAAATTATCATTATCATTGAGTTTTAGAAAATTTTATTATCGATTTTAGGATATTTACTTTTGAGCATAAGAAAGTTTCAGCACTTTTCTCAATAATACATTTCTTAAAAATAATAGTAAAATTTCCTAAATAAACCCTAAAATCTCCTAAAATTTGAGAACAATAATAATAATTTTTAAAAATAATTTTAATTATAAATATTATATGATACGAGGTTTCACGGTAACTTTCCCTTATTTTTATGTTGACATGGCAAATACACGTGTTTTTCTAAACAGTTGAAATATTTAGTAGTCAGCAGCTTCTGCTCTGTTCACCCGTCCCTTAATTAATTAAAGTTTTGCGTGCATGTATGTTGATATAATTTTAAAATATGATATCTTAAATTAAAAATATATATATTAAAAAATTTTGAATTTTAAAATTATTTTAAATAACTTATGTTCAAAAAGTTAAATTAGTAAAAAAAATCATAATTCAAGATTTCAAGATAAAATTTTAATCTTAAATTTTTAAAAAATAATTTCAAACTTTTAAAATGACCTATTCACTTAAAAAGCTTGAACTTGAAAAAACAACCTTTAAGTCTATTTTTTTCTCCTATAAGTTAAACACTAATCATGTACTTTAACTAGAGGGAATTAGTTCTGTGTTTGAAATTTAATAAATTTTTATACACAATAAAATTTGAAAATTGATTTGCCATCAGATCTAATACAAATGACTAATTAACAAATTTTTTGTGCAACATGTGTATTTAAAAATTAAAGCTAGTAATTTGCTTTAATGGGTGGGAATTTGGTTTGAGTTTCAGATTTATTAAATTTCTATATAAATGAACGGTACGCAAGATCCTTCATTTTATTTCATTTCATGTTCATTGTTGATGAATTTCTAGAGTCCTCCACGAAACCACTTCGCTTTGTCCAAAGTCACTTTAAAGTGCGTCTTGATATGCTTTGCCCTCTCCCAAAGGAATCACAAGTAAAGGAATTTTTATTTATTATGAATTTCTTTTTAAAAAAATCCCTAAAATTTGAGGTATTTATAAATGACTTTTGAAATTTTAAAATTATCAATAAGGTCTTTGAATTTTTAAATTTCAGCAAATAAGTCATTCTTTCTTTTTTTTAATTGATTTTGATTCATTTATCACATTAAATATTTCTATAATTGAATGTTAGTATTGGGGATAAATAAAAATTTGTCGCATCAATTGTGGAGATATTTGAAGTGAAAAATAAGTAAACAAAAAGATCTCTTTGTTAAAATATAAAAAATTTATAGATTTAATTGTTGATTTTAAAAATTCAAAGAATTATATCTAAGTAACTTAAACTAGCTTTTTATATTTATTTTATTTTTTTAAATGACTATAATAAATCAATAAATTTTTAATTATTTTATTAATATTAAATTTTGTATATTAGTTCATCTAATTATTAATATTAAAAAATTAATCTATTCTTTTTGGGAAAAGTAATTGACAATTTTTTTATGCAAGAAACTGGAATTTTTTATTTTTTAAAAAAATTGACAACTTCAATTTAAAAAAATAAACACTAATTGTAAGACTCATTATTTTAAACGAGTTAGACACGTTTAAATAAAATTCAACACAATCTAATTAAATAATCTTTTCTTATTTTTAACTACTAGCAAATGATGAGCACGAATAGGGGATGACGCGAGGTCAAGGGTGAGGGGAAGATCTACTGTGAAGAGCAGGACCAGATTGGCTGTAGCTCCAAAAAATCAAAAGTCCTTACTACTCTTTCAATCTGAAGGAGTCCTTGTTGCATTATGACGATGTGAATTGTTTTGACAATTCTCTTCTTGAGGAGGATGACCCCTCTAGAAAGAGATATGCAAATGCTAGCCGGGGATATGGAGGAAGATTACGCTAACTCTTGTGACTCTGAAGATGAATTTGATAACTCATCGGTTCCTAGCAGTAAATTGTCTTCTGATGTAGGAAATGAAGTTACGGGAAACCAAGTTAAGATAAAGGAAGATTTTCTGACGATTACGACTTTAAAAGGGGGATGTGAGTGCCCTAAACTCATATTCTCTGATAGAGTGAAACGTTCGCGGCGTCTACGGTGTAAGTACCTTATCGTCAAACTGCTAAGAAGGACAATAAGTTATAAAGCTTTGGAGTCATGGTTACAGCAAATGTGGGCGAAGAACGGTGTCATCACTTTGGTAGGCCTGGGCAACAATTTCTTTCTTGTGAAGTTTACTCGAGAAGAAGATTTCTACTTTGCTCTTTCAGGGGGTTCGTGGATGATTTTTGATCATTACCTTACTATCAAAAGACAGAGTCCAAACTTTGATCCAGATTCTGCGAAGATTGAGAAAGTGGCAGCCTAGGTGAGGATCCCAAATCTTCCTATTGAGTATTATGGTGTGAAGGTCTTGAGTTAAATGGGTAATAGGTTTGGCAAAACTATGAAGATAAACTTTAATACTTCCCTACAATCTAAAGGAAGGTATGCCCGAATCTGTGTGAAACTTGATCTGAAGAAATCTCTAATCCCCATTTTCAAATTGAAAAGGAGATGCTATATGCTTAAATATGAAGGACTTCACTCTCTAGGTCCTCAATGGGGCAGATTTGGACACTATGCAGAAGGGTGCCCAAAGACATCTGGCTTATAAGATGCCCAGGATAGAAGATGTTGTGATGAAGGGGTTTGTAAGCTGCCCACCACCACCATTCAGTGACTACCCAAGGCAGTGGATAGTGGTGCAAAAAAATCAGAGGATGAGGAGGAACAAGGAGAAGGTTTTGGTGCAAAACATGCAAAATCCTTCGAGATCTAGATTTGATACATTGAGCACATTAAACTTAGAGGATTTTAAGGACAACATCGTGCGTGATCAAGAAGTGGTTAATGAAGGCAAACATTATTAGCGGACTCATGGGGATATGAAAAGAGAGACATTTAATAGCATTAAAAGGAGTCCTTATGCTACACGCTCAGGTAATTCTGAAAAAGGAGCAAATGGTCCGCCTAGCTCAGCTGGGCTGAATAAGAAGGATATACAGAATGTGGTCAGGTCCACACTAGCTCCAAGAGGAATGGAGCGATGGCAGGCTTGGTAAGGAGAATATGAACCATCAGGTGATGGACCCTATGGGTCACATTGAGGCCATGGGATTTGCGAGGAAAAAATGAATTGGAGTTGAAGTCAAACTTTGTCTCTTCTATGGATGGGAACCTCAAACCTCGATGTTTAGACCACCGAAACCTCCAGATAAAACCAACTTGGACACATTCATGTTTCCTTTCCTATGGACAACAACGAAGGTGTTGCGTTAGATGTTTCTTTTCGGGCTAGCGCGTCTCTCCCTTTCCTTGGAGGAGAGGCAGTGGCAATTTAGGTCTCTTAATCCTCTCTTTCCATTTCTTATGAATAAAGTTTTAATGTGGAATGTTCGTGGACTTGGCAGCAAGGGCCTCCATCGAAATATGAAGCCAATTTATGATACTTCAAATCTTAATATTGTTGCTTTAGTGGAAACTCAAACCTGTGGTTCTCTCGCTCGCTTGACTTTTGGAAAACTTAGCTTTGAGGGTTGTTTCTTGGTGCCTAGTAATGACCGGTCCAGTGGTCTGGGTGTTTTTTGGAAGAAGCATAAAATTAAACTGAGAGTTGAGAAGAATTCTTCTCAACTCATTCACATGTTTGTGGATACAGGTAACCAAAAAAGTTTTTTCCTTACCATCATCTATGCCATTCCTCATCCTAATTTGAAGCATATTTTGTGGTAAAACCTGTTTAAGATTGCTAATAGTATGAATTCTTTGTGGATGGTAGCCGGTGACTTTAATGACATTAGTGGCCCGAGTAAAAAGAAATGTGATACTCCTATTAACAGTTATGGTCTTATGGATTTGGGGTTTGTAAGGTCTCGCTTTACTTGGAAGGGCCCTAAACTTCATCACTTTGATAGATTATTTGAGCAGTTGGATAGAGCTTTGGGTAATGCAATTTTTATTCTATCATTTCCTGATTGTTTGGTAGCATCCTCCCTCATGTTAAATTTTCAGACCACCATTTTCAAACTGCCATCATTTGCTTATCCTTCCTTTTGGTAGATGTACTTATGGTAAGAGAATTGCCCTTTTCATTATGAGGCTGCTTGGCTTCACCATGAAGATTATGAGAAGTTTATAAAGTCTAGTGGGAGACAAGACCTTAGCCTTCGTGAAGCTCTTGGACACTTCAAGGACAATATTGTCAATCGGAATAGGGAGGTGTTTGGCAATATTAGAAGAAGGACCAGATCTTGGTTAGACTTAGCTAGTAAAATTTCTTACAGTGGCCCTATAGAAATGAAGTATGAAATGAATGATTTTTTCTTATAAAAATAAATTTCATTTTGGAGTTCAAATGAATCATTTTGGGAGCAAATTTTGATCTCAATGAGCTATAAAATGTAACCTTACCCGTGACAATTCAAATGACCTAGTCAAGGGCTGAAGATACTTGAGGGATTTATAGAGCTTTCCAACAAGTTAAAGATAGTATTTTTTTTAAAGCTCTATAAAATATTTAAAAAAATCTTTAATATAGTCCAAAATTATGAAATTATGCAATTACTGGTCATACTTCATGACTTCAATTTTTGTCATTTGGGGGGGGGGGGGACAAATGGATTCATTTTCACTTAAAATTTTTATAGCATAAAGTTTAGATCATAAGCTTTTTGTAAACACTTAATTTGCGTAAATTAGAATTAATGTAACCAAAGTTATGAATTTTTAAAATTTAGCCCATATTGTGTCTAAAGAGGCCAAAATGAGATATATGATTCTTTTAGGTATTTAGGTATTGGGTAATGATTATATGGATTAAAACAAATATATCTATATAGAGTTTATGAATTAAAATGATAAGAGAATCTTATTTGGACCCCTAGAGATTCATTTGTCATAAAAATAGGCTAAAAACCTCCGTCAAAAGTTTTGCAATGGTTGTAACTTTACTACTTTATAATTACATATTTTATATTTAATTTATATTTATTTATATTGCTATTATTATTTTAATATATTTATTATCATTTTCATTCATTTATTAATAAATTCATTAACTATTTAATAATTTTTTTAAAATTATTATTTTATGTATCGTTGTATTATTTTATTAATTTATTTATTAATTAAATTAAATGTTATGATTTCAAATTTTATTAAATATTTTTAAATTTAAAAGTTACGAGCTTCTTAAATTAATTTTTATTATTTAAATTTTTTCTTGTTTGTGTCAAACAAGAAAGAGAACATAAAATGTTACGATAAAAATTTCTATCACAAATAATAGCAATAATAAAATATAATGACAAAATATGCGACAAAAATAATCTATCATAAAACTAAAGGTATAGTTTGTGACAAATATATTTGTCATTATTTGATCGTTTTGTTTTAGTGATAAAAGTAAATGTATACTTCTAATATTATAAAATAACTCAAAAAAGATTAAAAAAAAAAGAGAATTGACACAAGATAGAGAATAAAGGAAGTGCTATCCAATTTTTATTCATACATCTCAATACAAATGAGGTACTTATTTATAAATACAAGTTTGTAACTACAAGTAATCTAAAGGTTACATATTAAATGTGAAATAATAAACTATAAAAAATGTACAAATTCCATTATCTAAAGATAGGAGATGAATGTCTAAAGGCTTTAAAGTTATAACCATTAAAGGAATATGAGGAGATGAACATCCATATAATATGTATTCATAATACTTCTTCTTGAATGTCCATTTATTTCAAGAATATGTCTCATTAAAACCTTACTAGGTAAAACCTTATGGGAAAAAAAAAACTAGTAAAGAAAAAAGAGTGTACTATTCTTATGGTTCATACATATCAAAATTGCTTCATTAAAAACCTTACAAAAAAACTAAGTGGGACAAAAACCATGGCGAGGGAAAAAAAGTACAGTGCGTATTAACTCCCTTTCATGACAACATCAATTAAGATCTTTAAGTTGAAGAACTCCAATATTATGGATGCTTTTCAAATATAGTAGTGGGAAGTGCCTTGGTAAACAAATCTACCAGATTATCACTTGAACAGACTTGTTGAATATTTATATCATCATTCTTTTGAAGACCATGAGTGAAAAAGAATTTTGATGAAATATATTTTGTTGCATCTCCTTTAATGTACCATTCTTTCAATTGAGTAATGCATGCAACATTATCTTTATATAAGATAGTCGGGATTATTTTTCTAGAAGATAAACCATAAGTCTCTCATATGTGTTGAATCACAGATCTCAACCAAACATATTCCCTACTTACCTCTTGTATTGCTAAAATTTTTGCATAATTAGATGATGTGGCTATTATAGTTTGTTTTATAAATTGCCATGAAATGGCTATACTTCCCCATATAAACAAATAACTTGTTTGTGATCAATTATTATGAGAGTCAGATAGATATCCTACATTTATATAACCAATTAAGTCTAACTTGGGTACATTCACATAGAACAAACTCATATCTGTCATACCTCTAAAATAACAAAGTACATACTTAACTCTAGGCTAATGCCTTTGTATTGGTGAAGAACTATATCTTGCTAATAAATTATGACAAATGATATATCAAGTCATGTATGACTAGTAAGATACATTAGTACTCCAATTATAATAAGATATGGTATTTCAGGACCAAGTAATTCTTCATCCTTTTCTTGAGGTCTAAAGGGATCTGTGTTCAAATTTAGTGACCTTACAACTATTAGGGTGTGCAATGGATGTGATTTGTCTATATAAAACAATCTCAATACTTTTGCTATATAAGCTTCTTGATGTACAAAAATTTCATGTTTTGAAATGTTAATTTGTAATCTAAGGCAAAGCTTTGTTCTTCATAAATCCTTCATTTCAAATTCCTTCTTTAAGCAAGTTATAAATTTTGAAAGCTTTTCAGAAGCTCCAATAATATTTAAGTCATCGACATAAATAGCAATGATAACAAACTCATTCCCAAATCTTTTTATAAAAATACGTAGACAAATGGGGGCCATTTTTGTATTTTTCCTTCAACAATTATTCACTAAGCAATTATACCACATACATCTAGATTGTTTCAATCCATAAAGAGATTTGTTCAATTTGATTAAATAGTTTTTTTTTTCTTTTGAGAATTTGGTTTATATACTTTAGGCAAATTAAAACCTTTAGGAAGTTTCATATAAATATCATTATTACATGAACCACATAAATAGGCTATAACAATATTTATTATATGCAAATTGAGTCCTTCATATACTAGCAGACTAACTAAATACTAAAAAGAAGTTGCACCCACCACAAGTGAGTATGTCTCTTCATAATCAATGTTAGGTTTTTATGAAAACCTTAAGCAATAAGTCGTATCTTATATCTTACAATTTAACCATTCTCATTTTGTTTTCGCACAAAAACCCATTTGTATCCAACTAGCTTTACACCTTGTGGTATACGAACTACAAGTCTGAAAACTTTTTTGTTTGCAAGTGAGTTTAATTCTAACTCAATTGTGTTTTTCTATTTTGACCAATCATCTCTTTGTCTGCATTCCTTAATAGACTTTGGTCTATATTCCTCATCATCATTTATTATATTGCATACCATATTGTACGCAAAAACATTATCAACATTGACTTCATTTTGGTTCTATTGTATGCCATTCATGATATGATTTGTTAAGATCTCTTTATTTTCACTAATTTCAAGAAGCTAAGTTTCTTCTAGAACTAAAATAGCAATTTTATCTGGGGACCCTTCTGGAATCAGCACATCCACATCCTCAATTTGGTCATCTTGGTTCTTAGCTCTTTTTCTTTTTTTAAAGATTTTTATCTTTGGAACCAATAAGTCCACTATGCTTCATGTGTGCATTAGATTCATTTACAATTGTAGTTGTCCGATAGGGACATTAACTTTAATTAGAGCATTAGCAATTGGCACATGTAATTTGAATACTCTCTTTTGATCAATGAATACATCTAGCAATTTATTAATTAAACCTTACAAATGAATTATCTTTTCAACCTCCAGTTCACATTGTTGTATACGAAGATTAAGATGAGATAATGATAATTCATTTCAACTAATTTTCTTTTCTAACTACTTATTTTCTTCCCTTAATATTAGGAAAATTGATTTATTAAAATGATAATCCGCAAATCTAGCTATGAAGAAATCCCCTGCTGATGGTTCAAGATATTTTATTATAGATGGAGATTTATATCCAACATATATATCTAACCACTATTGAGGACCCATCTTAGTACATTGTAATTGAGCAATTGGAATATATACTGCACATCCAAAAATCCTTAGAGGGAAAATATTAGGCTCCTAGCTAAAAACTAATTATAAAAGGGAAGACTTAAAATAATTAATTGGTTTGATGCAAATTAGTGTTGTAGCATGCAAAATTGCATGTCCCTAAGTAGAAATTGAAAATTTTGATTCCATAAGTAATGGTTTTGCAATTAATTTTTTATGCTTAATGAATGATTATGCAAGACCATTTTATGTACAAACATGTGCTGCAAGATATTCAACATCAATTCTAATAGACATACAATAATCATTGAAAAATTAAGAGGTAAATTCATTAGCATTGTCAAGTTGTATATTTTTAATTGGATAATTAGGAAAATGTGCTCGCAATTGAATCAATTGAGTAAGTAATCTTGTAGATGCTAGATTACGAGATGATAACAAAGACATATGTGACCATTTAGTTGACACATCAATCAAACCATAAACTATCTAAACAATGATGAATTGATCCACAAATATCACCTTGTATACATTCCAAAAAAATAAGAGATTCATTTTCAATTTTTAATAGTAATGGTTGAATAATCAACTTTCCTTGAGAATAAGCAACACATGAAAAAGTTTTAGATTGAAGAATTTACTAGCTCTTCAATGGATGTCTACAAGAATTTTCAATTATTTTTTGCATTATCATTGATCTAGGATGGCCCAACCGATCATACCAAACAAACAACCTTTTCATAATCTATGAATTTCTAGTTTACGATAGCATATGTTTTAATTGTACTAATATATGTGTGATACAAACTAGAGGAAAGTACAAATAATTTTTCAAGTATGCATTTGTTACCTGAGATTATACTAGTGATATAAAGGTATTCAATATTTCCTTCATTTGATATAATATTGATTTCAATAGATATCCTTAAAACTCAATAAATTTCTATGAGATTTAGTAAAATATAATGCACTATCATTGTGTAATTTTGTTCCTCCAAGTAATAAAACACTAGCTCTTCCAAAACCTTCAGTTAAATTTGTTGTACTAGATATAGTACTAATATTAGCTTCTTGCATTACTAACTAAGAAAAATATTTTTTATCCTTGAGAATTGTATGAGTCATGGTACCATTAGTGAGACATATATATTTATTATTGACATTATCACCAATCCAAGGAACACTTATACTTCAAAACAAAAGTATCAATAATCAATACAAGAAAATACTACTTAAAAATGTAAGAATATATTTGAAAGTATAATAATCTTATAAGTAAATTCTTTATTGCTTTAGAAAACACACCAAAAGTAAACTATAATAAATTTATTTTTGGATATTTCTATTACCAATTAGGAGATCAATTTTTCCATCAGGATCAGCAAAAAAATTAGCAACATCCAAGTGAGTGACATCAATATAGCCATAATCAAAGCCACCATCTTCACATCCAAAATTTGTCCATATATTTTTCCCTTTAAGCGATTTTTGATAAAGGTCAACAAAATATTTTGGTGTACAACCTTTGCCACCATAATGATAGCATATGTTCTCAATACATTTGTTATTTTGTCTACCTTTTTCTTTGTCATTCTTTTCTTCATTTTTCCACTTCTGGTGGGAAGTTGAGTTCTTGGTATAAAAACCATAACCATAACTACATCCACAACCTCAGCCTTGACTACCATCACGTCCCCAGTGATGAGTTTGTCTGTAAGTAAAATGGTCATGTGCTACTACATTCACTTCAAGGAATTGAGCAAAACCAGTCAAATAGGATTTATGATTTTTTATCAAAAGTTCATTATGTTGTTTAGCCATATAAAGAGACAAGAAATCAACTCAAAATATTTCTTGAAACCTTTTTCTTAATATTATTGTTGCAGGAGCAAATTGGATGCATGGAAAGTGGATAATGTTTTTTTTAACATATCTTCATCGATGCTTTTTTCTCCACATAATTTCACTTAAAATGATTCTAAACATTGCGGAGTTAGACTCACTTTTAGTTTTAAAATTTTGCAACCTTAAATGCAATCACTCATATCAGGCTTTTGGAAGAATGACACTATTCCAACAAATAAATGGATCCTTTACTTTAAGATACTCAATTTTTAATCCTTCATGAAGATGGTGATGAAGAAAGATCATAGCTTTGGCCTTATTTTGATTAGATGCTTAATTTTCTTCTTTGATAGTGTCTCTAAGACCATTTGCATCTAAATGAATCTTAGCTTTTAACACCTAAGATAAATAATTATTTCTCGTAATGTCAAGAGTCACAAATTCAAGTTTTGCAAGATTCGACATTTTAATACTATTATATAAATATAAAACAAATTAGGTAATATCCAATATTCTGGATATAAAGTGATAACATTAGTATGAAGCTAATTGCATTTATTGTTTATATACTCAATTTATAAAATATAGTCTAGATACATAGGGTATGAACAAATCATTAATAAAGCAAAAAAGCATAGTTTATACCTAGTTCATGAAAAATAAATGTCACAGGAAAGTGCAAAAAGCTAAACCATTAATTAAATATTAATAAAAGGAACCTGATCATGTAAATAATCATAATCTTTGAATCCAATATTACAAAGGTGAGATGGATGCACAAGAGGCAGAAATTGATATCAAAGCATAAGTATAAGAATAAGGCTCACATAACCAAAAAAATAAGAGAAATGAACCAATTCAATTTTTTTTTCTTTTTCAAACTATAAAAATCTCAAATTATTCAGATAGAATAAAAGAAAGGAGATCATAAACTCAACAATTTTCATAGAAAAATAAGTGCTTGAGAAAGCAATCATATCTTCAAAATGAAATAGCAAAAATTTGAGAAAGCTAACATATTATAAAATAACTCAAAAGAAGAAAATTGGGAAAAGATAGAAAATAAGAAAAATACTATTAAATTTTGATTCATACATCTCTATACAAATGAGATGTTTATTTATAGACACAAATTTGTAACTATAAATAATTCAAAAGTTACATCTTAAATATGAAATAATAAACTATAAAGATAGTACAAATTCTATTACACAAAAGTGGGAGATAAATGTCTAAAGACTTTAAAGTTGTAACCTTTAAAAGAATATGAAAAGATGGAGATCCACATGATGTGTATTCAAAATATTTAATTATTTAATTTTATCTTAAGTTTTATTTTTGTCATTTAAATTTATTTAATTCTTTTTTAATCCCTTAAGTTATAAAATCTAATAAAAATTTTCCTCACATTTAATATTATTCATTTATTTAACAAAAATACTAACATGTAATTTTTAATGCTAAGTCACTGTTATCATCTTCCATTCATTAATTTTACTTTTAGAATTTTTGTAAAGTCTTAAAATAAGTTATATATAAAGTTTTAAATTAAACCAATGTCAATTATGCACAAATCAAAAACTATGACGTAACCAATAAATCAATATCATTAATCAGCATGGGAAACATCATGTAATATCTGATCCCTCTGTAAACGTGAGAAATGCAATGCTCAGTTTCTCCGTAAACGTCAGAAATAGGCCAAATATAAAAAGAAGTCCTCAAAATAGAAGAAATTGGGGCCAACTAAAATTATGATAAAATTTTAAATATTAGAAAATGAGGATTTGAGATTTAAGATGCCTAAAAACTAGAGCCAGAAGAGCTCAAAAAATTTGTCGAAGAAAGTAGGGGTATTTTTGTAATTTTTGGAAAATTTGAAAAACTTATTGGAGGGCTTTTTAAACAAAAAAATTTAAGCTTTCCAGGATTTTCAGATGCCTTGAATATCATGGGAACCCTTAGAACAGTTGAAACCCCTTCGATGAGCGATTTTGGCTATCAGTTGACCGAAACTTTGACCTAGCGGTTCAGAATAGTTTTAGATCCTTTTTGAGTGATTCCAAAGGCAATTCTTATTATTAAGAGCCTAAAGAATATGATGGAAAATATGGATTTTAAAAAGGAGTTGAAATGAGCCCAAACGAATAAAACTATGAAGAGGGACTAAATTACAAATTTTAAAAGTTACTTAAATGAATCCCTAGGCTTATAAAAACATCTCCCCTCTGGTCAGATCTCCTCACCTACTCTCCCACACATTAAAATAGAATTAAGAAGGGCTGAGAGTGGGGCACAAGAGGGGAGGCCAAGGAAGGAAGAAGAAGCTTTGAAAAGTGTAAGTTTTAGCCGCTTTTTCCTACTCCTTGTCTTGTTAAACTTCTTCCCCTCTTCTTCCTCTTCCTTCTCATGGTTTTGACATTTAATTTGGTGCTATTTTGAAGGCAGAACAGAGGTGGAATTTTTGGATTTGGTAAGGGGAGGCTAGCCAAGTGAAGAACAAACCAAGAATCCAAGGTATTTTGCTACTTCCTAAGCTTAGGTCTCCTTGCTCCTATTCTCTTCAATTTCCCCCCATGTAAGACCAGCTATGAGGGATTAAATTTCTGGCCAAATCAAGAATGAATCACATGAATTAGGGTGTGAAAATTTAGAATATGCAAAGGAAACTAAGTAAAAGCCATTGAATTTCAAGTTAGCAAAGTGTAGGATTCTTGAAGAGTTTGTAAAATTTGTTTTGATCCATGAATTTCCTAGGCTATGTAAGTGTTTAATTGAGCTTCTAAGACCTCTAGGAAGCCTCCCAAGTGACTCTCCCATCAAGGAAAAATTGGAAACCCCTTAAACCCTAAATGCTTCCATAATGTCGGCCTAGGCTAGGAAGAGTACCAAGGGGAAGTTTTAATTTTTTTTAAACTTATTTTTGAGTCATGTAGGATGGAAGAGGATCAGAGGAAGCCTTGAAAAAATTTTAGAAGCCATAAATAGTGAGGTGGAAGTGTAGGCTCCATAATGTAGCATAATGAAGCAACTCCTGGCTAGGCTCTTTAAAATAATTGTGTGATAATTTCGAGGAGTCTAAATGGAGTCAAGAATCATAGATTAAAGGAGAGAAGGGAGCCAAGATCATGAATTTTTGAAGTTGCTTCATTAAGTGCCTTATGGAAGCATAATGGAGCCATAAACCAAAGTAGCATCATGTAAAGTGTGTATAATACCAAGGCTTGTTCCCATGAGTAATTCATGTTTCTTTTGGTGTGTCTAGGCTAAGAGAAATGGTCTCCACCTTCTTGGGTGTGTGGGGTCAAGGGAGAGGAGTCAAGGCTTAAGGAAAAAGTGTGTGAATGCAAGCAAGGTAGGGTTCTCCACCTTCTCTCATACATGGATGTGTGTTTAGCTTGTTTTAAAATGTGTGTATGTGTATTTTCAAGCCATGAAAAGTATGCTAGCATGATCTTGTTCGCCATGATTTCGTGATGTCATGTTATATTTTCAAGTGAATGTATGATGTTTCTTAAATTTGCTTGATTGTGGAGAGGCCAAGAACTCTTCACTATGGTAGAGGATGAGCCAAGAACCCTTGAGCTTAGTTGAAACAAAGTAACGAATCCTCCAAAAGCAAAGTGGGCTCCCAAGAGTATGGTTGAGTCCAAAGTGCTCAAAAAATGGGTGAGGCAAGTCCAAAATCCATGAGGAGAAGTGTGAGGCCAATCCAAATACTTGGTGAGCTCTTGAATGTCTTGTATGACTTGTTCACATGCTAAGCTTGCTTCTTGAATGCTCATAAATTGTGTTATGTCCATACATATATTTTTAAGGCTTGCTTTACATATATCATGTATGATTGAATGGGAGATGAGCTATTGGGATTCTTTAAATCTCATTCCCTCCCCTCCAATATCCTAACATGCTAGGTGGAGCCAATGAACAAGGAAATGGAAGCCACCAAGTGAGAAGATGAAGCCTTGATCACAAAGCTTTCAATTTTGTTTATGTTGTAACCAAAGGAGTGGCATATGATGTAATCTTTTTTTAGAATTGATGCACAATGAATGGAACATGTGTAAACATCCTAATAGATGATGTATGTATGAAATTTATGGATAAATGGAATGTATTGCAATTTTTGGGTATGGAATGCCAAGACTAGCCTTATGGAAATGTGTGTATGGTATAGGGTGAGAGTGTGAGTTCCTAAATTCTGGGTTTTTACACCTTTAAAACAAGTTTAAAATGTCATTTTGGTGCAATCTCACATGCTCAAATGGCCACACAAGCTTGGGAAGCAAATTTGGAACCTTTGATACCATTATGAAGCTAAAAAATGACTAAAATGAAACCCCATGGTACAAACTGACCAAATGAAGGAATTTGCCCATGAAATTTTTCATACATGTAGAGCTCATCAAGATATTTTTGGAAAGCTAAAGTGCAGAAAAATAGGAGGTCTATAGAATTAATTATGAATTTTCAAAGTTCAGATTTTTCGCTGTCATGAGGCATGTACTATTTATATGGTCAGATTTGTATTCCGTGTTATCCAATGGGAAAATGGTGTTTAATTCTTGTGAAATTTTACAAGCATAAACTAGAGGTCATAAGCTTTCTGTAGCCACTAATATCACCTCATTTGGATGTCTGAGCAAAGAGTTATGCATTTTTGAAATTTGCTGTCAGTAGTAGTGGCGCCCCAAGAGTTCAGTCACTGTTCCATAGATTTCCAATAGCTAAATATATCTGTTTCATTCTAGAATTACTTTTAGCATAAATTTGATGTTTTTAGATTTCCAGAATGACTAAATTTATTGATTTTTATTTTTATAAAATTAGTTATGAATTTTAGAAGTTTATATTAGTAATCTGAAACAGCAGCCCAGGCAACAGCAACCTCAGTATCTTTTCAGATGTCAAACGCCCTCTGTGATAAATATTATGATTTGGGCATATTTTTAGTATGAATTAGATATCCATGGCTTCCCAGAATGACCAAGATTGCATTATTATAATATTTCTAGAATTAGTTATAATTTTCTAAAGTTTGGGCAGGATAAGGGGCAAATCTAGCTGAAATTAAACAAACCCATTTCATGCTCCATTTTGATTTCCATGAGCTATGAGCATGATTTTATGATGCAAATGAGTTGTAATGATGTATTTAAATATGAAAATGCATAACATAAGCTCCCATGACCCATGTGACATCAAATGCGAATTTTTAAGTTTGACGCAACGCAAAGGAAGTCATTATTTTATCCCCTTTTTTCTGATACTTTCATGAATATAATGATATAAGGTATGTGTATATGATGAGACGAGCTAGAATTTTATGGTATTACACATCAAATCCCCCAAAATGCATTCCAATTGTTCCTCAAATGCAATGCTCTTTATTCTTCTTCTTGACTTGTTCTTCAACTTGGTATTAAAGATGTGGGAGTTCCTAACAACTATTGCTTCCATCTCTGATTCAAACGACGATGTGGAGAAAATGCTTCTGTCTTCTTTTGAGCTTTGGTGCATCTACCTGGATTGAGAATGAACTATTAGGAGCTAATAGTCCTGAGCCCGAAATTGCAACAATGTTGAAAACCCTAAATAAAACTAAAACAAAGGCCAACTATTGCTGTAATATTCACTTTATGAGTCAAAAATGATAGAACTAAGATTTTGATGCTTGATGATTTTTATCAAAAAAATTTGAAAGATTCAACGCTTTCCTTGCCCTCGTTATCTCATCTAAAAGTGGGTGTTCAGAAATTCATATTGACTCATTGATGTCCATATGTGATAAGATGTCAAGGACATTGAGTTTATATTTTTAGAACCCTTTATTTTTATTTAAGTTCATATTTTAAATTCAATAATGCATTTTATTATTGATTTATATTATATGATGGGATCCACTGATACGAATCATATGAATGGTAGTTATGAAGAGTCGGTTTGGTTGGATAAAATAAAGAAGAAGAGAATGTAAAAAATAAATAGATAAAATAAGAAATGACTTTTATGCCTTTACTTTTAAAAGAATAATTTAATAATTAAAATGGTGATTTGATAGATAAAATAATAAATATAAAGGTGTAATAGATATTACAAAAATTATTTAAATGTATTGCATTCACTTTCCAGTGAAGCAAAGGACATATTAACCTTTAAGCATAGGCTCCATATCCATTTCTGGTTTAATATGATAAGCCCTTTCATGAATTTTGGATTGGTTTTCTCACTATTCACTACAAAAAAATCTCACTTTTTATGGCAACTTTTGGTGGCGACTACAGAGGTTGTTACTAAAAGATTCACTCTCAACGGCGACTTTCAACAATTGCCACCAAATATTGACTTTTAGATGCAAACTTCAAAATTAACCCCCTAAATTCTAACCTCTAGTGGCGACTACTAAAAGTCATCAACAAAAGTCCCATTACCAGGTATCATATAAGTAGGGCTAACTTGTGAGTCAATTATTGATGACTAAATAGTGGCCACCTTTGGTAACTTTTGGTAGCGACATTGAAAGTCATCACAAAAAATATCACTTTTAAGTATTCTGTAAATGGGGTTCGCTTGTGATGATATTGGTGGCGACTTAATATTTGTTAGCAAAAGTTAACTTTTGGTGGCGACTATTGAAAATTGCCATGAAAAGTCTCCCTTTCAATTTTTTTGTGAATAATAATATCGATGGCAACTAACTAGTTGCCACAAAAAATGACATTTTATAGCAATTATTAAAAGATGGCACTAAGAGTCTCTTGCCTCAAGCATGTTTTGAGTGGGATTTGCTTACAACTAACTAGTTGCTAACAAAAAAGACTTTAAGCAATGCTCATTGTGATAAATATTGGTAGCAAATATATAGTTGCTACCAAAAGTGGGTTTGGATGGCAATTATTGAATGTCACAACTAAAAGCCCTTTCTTAGATATTGTATGCGTGTGATGACTAATTGATTGCCATTAAAAAGTCACATTGGGTAGCAACTTTTGTCCTCTTATTAGATATGTTGTGTCTGGGAGGCTACACATAAGACTATTGGTAATAATTAATTGATTGGCACCAAAAGTTACTTTTGGTGGCGACTATTGAAGGTCACAACCAACAGTGCCCCTCTCAAATATATTGTGTGCAAGACCACTTGTGAGACTATTGATTGTGACTATTAAGTGAAAAAGTCATCTTTGGTGTTGACTTTCAGTAGTATAATTCTAGTACGATCCATTAGATTGAATCTAATACAACCAACTAATAGTAGGATCCATTAGATTAAATTTAGTTATCTATATTTTTTGTTTATGCTATATTATTTATTAATGTCAAGTATAATTTACTATATTCAAGAGGATATAATGGTAATCTTACTTTTTTTCCCCCTTTTAATCGATCAACTATAATTCCATTAAATGGGAAAAGAAATGCTTATTCCCATATATGTGGGAATGGGCTCTTCTATGGAATTGTACATTACACTTCTCTTATGAGACATTAGTCTAACCTATTCCTCCTCTCATTTCCATCTCAGATGCCCCTTTTCATCTAACCATACATACCTTAATACCTATTAGTAATCCTTGATTTTCGATGTTATTTTAAGTTATACATTTTTTAATTTATTTAAATATCTATATAAAGACTCAACAATGTCAATGATTTACGACAGAAAGATACGACAGGATTTCGACAAAATGGCTTTTGAATTTTTTTCATACTCTTACATTTAAAAAATATAGGTAAAAATGTATAAAATAATAAAAAGAAGTAAGGAACTGACAATAACAATAAAAACCCAGGCGTATGACTATTATGTTGTCGGTATTATTTATAAAATTATAATATAATATTATATATGCGTATATAAAATAATATATAATTAAAAACATGTAATGTAAATTGAAAAAAAAATTAAATTTTAACTAATTAATAAATAATAAGTTAGCAATAATATAATGTAAATATCTATTTAATTTAAATTATAATTTTATTATAAATTATGGTATTTATATTTATCATTAAGAAAAATATATTTATTTAATAAATCAATTATTATATTAATTTAGATAAATAAATAGATATAAATAATGAACTAAAAATAAAAATTTTTATAAAAGATATTGACAAAACATGAATATATTAATTTTTTCTTATATTTTTATCTTTTAAAAAAATTATATAATATAAAAATATATCATTATTATTATTATCATAAATAAAATAAATTATTATATGTAAATAAAATATTACTAATATATATAACAACAGCAATATAATTGCTATGGATATACATAACAACAAAGCAGCCACCATCACTAAATGCTATATATATATATTACTTTATGTATATAATAAATTTAAAATAATTTAATTTAAGTCATTTTTAATATAAATTATAAGTATATTATAATTTAATAAATATATAAATAAAATATAGATAATTTTAAAAATAATTTTTTAAAAAAAAATATGGATAATTTTAAAATAAATTTATTTTCTTCTATTATTTGTTATTAAAAAATATAAAAGGTTATAATATTATTATAATAATACATTGTTTATAAATTAAATAGTACAATATAATGTAATAATGAATTATATATTATATAATAATAATGATATTTTTATATTTATATGTATATTTTTCTTTTTATGTGTATGTATATATATATATATTTGAAAGGAATCGTTAAAAAATTAGCTTTTAAATAGCCATTATATATTCCTGTTTTATATATATATATATATATATATTTTTTTTTCATTTAACTTATCCTCTCTTTTTACTCTATTTTATCCTCTCCTTTTATATCTCAACCACTCTATTTTACTCTCTTCTTAAATCTAAATTTTCTTTTTTTTTTTTTTACCATACTACTTCAAATTACATTAATTATTGTCGATATTTATTTTGGTGAGATTTACTCATTGTGGAGATTTATTTGCTCAAAAAATAAGAGGTGTATATATATATATATATTTAATTTAATAATATATGTATGAAATATTTATGTAATTTATTAAATGTAAATAATTGCTTTATTTTATAGAAATATTATTAGTTTAGATTTATAAATAAAAATTAAAAGTTGTGGTGGTAATAATAATTTAGGTGATATAAAGAAAATGTTATTTATTTGGTAATATTTATATTTTTTAATCTGTTTATTATGTTAAAATAATAAAATTTTAAGTATCATTGATTTATTTTAATTTATAAGGATATTATTTTTTATGACAATTTAATTTAAAACCTTTTTATAACATGCATGAATTAAATAAAAATAAATTAATTAATATATTCATATATATTCATTTAATAATATAATATTAATAAATAGATTAATACAAAATATATTATCAATATTTATAAATTTTTTATTAATTACATATTTTTATATTTATATATTTTTTTATTTATATAATTATATTTGAATTATAATTCTATAAATATAATATACATTAAAAATTATTTTGGAAAGGACACCCTTCACGTGAAAGGTGTCTCTTACATTAAACACCCTTTCACGTGAAGGGTGAAGTATACTTTGTCATATTGCCCTTTACCCTTCACTTGAAGGATTGAAATGATATATATATATATATATTTTATTTATTTATTTAAAAGATAAGGATGAAAGATAAAGATGAAAGATATTTTTAGGTAAAGATATCTATTTTTTAATTTTACATATATTTTATATCCTTATATATACTACATATCTTATTCTTTTTTTTTTTTCAATTCTCATATTCAGATTTCTTTCTTATGCTTTTTTTCTTATCTTCTCTCGTATTCTCTTTTGTATTTCAAAGGTAAGTGATATTCTTACTTATTATTCTTATTTAATTTTATTATTATTATATATTTCAAATTAAATGCTTTATAGTTAAGTATATATCAAATCAAATGATCGATATAAAGTAGCAAGGGAAACTATGATGCTTACACGATAAAGCTGTAATGGGAATCTGAGGATCCTATGAGGAGTGTTGAATGAAAATTAAAACGCTCCCTAGTATCAGTATGATGGGATCCTAGAGAATCAGATGACACACAGAACCCACTTTGCACGAAGAGCACGATGTACCGCTGAGTTTAGCCTCAACTATTATGAGCGATGGTTACGGGACCTAGTAAGCATGTATTTTATTGTTAGATACAGTGATTTTAGGCTTTGATGTCTCCCAGAGATAGATCACAGTAGATCCTAGTATAGTACTGTGGGTTGCAATAGACCCTAACAGGGTTCTGAGATATCGCAGTAGACCCAGGGATCATAGTAGATCCCATAGAGTTGCAGAGAGCCCTAGCCACAGCATGATAAATCTGTAGTAGAGATGACAGCCTGAGATAGTTTTACAGAGTACTTAGTCTCAGAGACCAGTACAGTTCCAACTAGCTTTTATCTCAAAAACTATATACCTCTTGAGTCTGATAAACTATTGCTATAGAGATATAAAGGCTTTACTCAAATAGTTAGACCACTGACTAGATCTCTCTAGAGATGAGCACAATGTATGGGATGAAGAAAGCAAGAAATAAGTTTTCCAGAGTTAAAGCTAGATGCACCACTGCCTACCAGACAATAGCCCTGACCGAGGGATAGAAAAATCCCCACATGCTAACTTATGTATTCAGAAAAGGGGTCAAGTATAGTTCCAAATGAGGTAAGTGGTACAGTATATCTCTGGTGAATAAAACTGTGAGAATAGCTAACATTCCATCAGAGCCCAACAGTAATTGGTGGTAGTAGCTCTTCGGTGCCAGTGTGAGACACGCATGTTAGGCCTATCACTACTGAAATGAGGGACAATACCTTGGTGGCTCTGTATGTGTGTAGTATCAGAGCAATCTTAACCCATGTGCAACCCGAGGATGGGTCGGCCCAAAAGGGGGGTGGATTATAAAGTCTCATATCGATTGGAAGAGGCTTGTGGCTAGCCCATATAAGTGGGGGTTCGATAATGGTCACTGTAAGTGAGCAAAAAAAGTGAGAAAAAGTCTCAGCCTACAAAAATAGAATAGAGAAATTGGGATTATTAAAAGCAGAAACTCCTTAAAGGAGCTGTAATCCCAATAAGTAGTTGCAATGTGAGGCCTATGACAACAAAAATGTGAATTGTAATCATGGGATGAGCTAGTAAGAAAGAACACAGGGATGAATAATAGACGGAATATATAAATAAGTGAGCAGATAAACAGAGACCTATGATGTCTATAATGATTAGAAAAGATGATGAGATGTTATGAGAAGCCATTCAGGGAAGATACAGGAGACGTGATATGAAATAAGTTACCTCCCGAGATGTGTAAATGAGTCCACTAAAAGAAATGCTAATCCTGCGAACAGGTTAACATTAACCCGATATTATTAGTAAGCTCTCCCAGGATAGGCCTCCATAGTCAGAAATTCTTTTCCTTGTGAAAAGAACTAGCTAGTATTTGAGAGCAATAAAGCCCTTATTAAGAGCTAGTAATACAAGTTCCCTGACTAAGAGAAAATTCAAAAGAATGAAATCGCTGACAAAGCATATAAAGTCAAGAAGAAAGGAAAGAAAAGAACAGTTAGCCAGAAAATAAAAGAGTAAAGGAAAGTATACCCAAAATTTTGAGGATGAAATTTATTTAAAGGGAGAGAAATGTAATATCCAATTCTCTGAAAATGAAAGAAAACGTGAGAAATATAATGAGTTTCTCCATTAATGAATGAAACTCATCGGATACAAAAGGAAGTCCCTCGAAATAATATAGTTAAGGTCCTAAAAAATTTGGGAAGTATTCTAGACTCCTAAAAATAAGAATCACAGGCTCAGGTGGAAAGAAAAATTGAGCTAGAATGAAGAAACAATTTCTTATGAAAAGCCTACAAAACCACACATACAGAGCCACCAATGTATTGTTCCTTCCTTCCCGGTTCGTGGGTCTTCGACCCTGTCTTCTCGGTTTGTTGGGATTTGTCCTTTCCTGTAGGAAAAACGCGTCTTGGTGGGAAGGGATTCTCCCCCACTTATATGGACTAGCCACAGGCCCCTTCCAGCCGATGTAAGACTTTACAAAAGTAACATAAAGGAGGGAGTTTATTTACTTTTAGATGCCGACATTTCTTTTTAGATGTCAGGAAAAATATCACAAAGTGAATCTCTTTATCTTCAAGTTTGGCAAGGATGCTTGTAGGTATTTACAAACACTTAAAGCATATGTTCGAAATAAGGCTCATCCAGAAGGTTCAATTGTAGAAGGTTATTTGGCAGAAGAAAGCCTCAGATTTTGCTCACGATACTTGAAGAATATCCCAACCAAGTTTGATAGACCTACTAGAAATAATGATACAATTGAGACAACTAGTAAGATTTCTATCTTCCAAAAAAGTGGCCTACCAAGAGGGTATTTTGAATTAATCACTCTATCTCATGAAGAGTTCCATCAAGCTAAGATGTGTGTGCTTAAAAATTGTGTTGAAATAGAGCCATTTATTGAGTAAGTTAACATTACTTCCCTAATATTTTATAAAGGGATAATGTTTTGTATTGCCCTAACTAGCTTGTACAACGTAGGGAGCATGTGAAGGAGATTGAAGCACAAGCTTCATTGGTAAATGAAAGACATTACAAGGATTTTCCTGATTGGTTTCACACACATGTAAGTGTTAGTCTAATTCATTGTGTTCATTTCATTACATGATCTTTTAATGGTAACAAAGAGTTCCTTGTCCATATAAGTTGTCAAGCGGTGTACACAAGGACATGCAAATGATGAACTTATAAGCTTACCAGTTGGCCCTCTTAAAGTGGTGAATCGCTATTCTATGTTTATGGTGAATGGATTTAGATTTCACACAAAAGATCATCCATCAAGAAAAAGAACTCAAAATAATGGAGTTCTTATAATAGGTGATGATTCAGATGTTAATAAGGAATATTATGGTGAGTTGGAGCATATTTATGAGCTATCTTATGTAGGAAATAGGAAAGTATATATCTTTAAGTGTCATTGGTGGGATGTGGCTCATTTGGGCAAAGGATATAAGATTGATAAATATGGGTTCACAAGTGTTAATGCTCGATGTTCATTGAATACAAATGAACCATTTCTCTTGGCATCTCAAGCAAAACAAGTGTTCTATATGAATGACATTATTGAGCCAAATTGGCTTATTGTCGTGAAAACAAATCCTTGTGACCTTTTCAATATGCCCCAAGAGGATAATGATGATGATGTAAGTGGTGACCACAATGATTTGGTCACTGAAGAAGTGTATCAACAGTTGGTAGTTGACTTGACTATTGCATCTAACAATTAGGTAGAATTTGACATTGTAGTTAACTTGTTTAGAGATGATGTAAAGCCACAAAGCATCTATTAAGTATGTGAACAGCTACGAACAAGTGTACATCATACAAAGGAGGCAAATTTCATTGATGATGATGACATACGTATGTCTATGAATGAGGAAAATGTAGAAGAGGATTTTGATGATAATAGTGACACAGAAGATAATGAAATAGATAATAGTGACACAACAGATAATGAACTAGATGACAGTGACATAGAAGGCTCTTATCAGAATTAACTAAAGATTGATATGTGATGGTAATCTACAATAATTTCATGACCATTTCACAAAGATATAATAATTCCCTTAATCTTTACAAAATGTTATATGCATAGTTATGTTCAAACCTTTTATATATGTCAACATTAATATTATTACTTATGCTTTACATGTAACACTGCAGGAAATGTCAAGATTTGGAAGAGGTAGAGGGGGAAGAAGACGCACCATTGGACAAGGAAGACATAATAATCTTGATGAAGTGACTTCAAGTGCGTGCTTCACACCACCACTACAGACACCTCAACTTGACCCACAACCACAAATACAAGTCGAAAATTCTCCACAGCCTCAACCACACCTTGTTGAAAAGCAACATCAAGATTCTCCATCCACATATCATAGTAGTGCTGGTACATTTCCATACATATTATACAATAACAATCAAATTATTAAACTAAGTGAAAATTCTAACTAATATTTTTTTATATGGATGACAGCATCTTGTAGTACCATTAAGAAAGGTAGAAGAATTTATAGATCCTTACAAGTTGACATGAAAACAAAGTATGGTGTCAAAATCAAAGTTCAAATTGCTGAAAATGTTACTAGAGCTGTGGGATCTGGGGCTAGGAATCTTTCAAATTATTGTGGATTGGTGCTGAGAACTACTATATCATTTAGAGATGGCAATTGGAATGACATTGATGTTGCCTTAGTCGCTTAAACACTCAATTAAACTAAGATTGATTTAATGCAGTATAGATCAACCCTAGGTCAATCTTCCTAAAGAGCAATTTAGGGGTTAATTGGATTGAATTTAGGTGATTATTTGATGCTTAAACTGTCATGCAAATGGGGGGATTTTGATTAAGAAATTTAATTTCAACTAAAAGAGAAAAAAAAAACTAAACAAGTGACTAAACTAGAATGCTCTAAATTGAAATAAAAAATGATTGTGAAAATGCAAAGAACTAACAAGGAGGCAACCAAGGCTTTTGCAAGGGGATTTCTGCTCTCATTACTTACCAAAGAATGATTGAGACCAAGAGAAGTGATTAAACAATAAACCAATGAATTTAATTAACTCAATCTAAGGATAGGAAACCCTAAGCTCAAATGCATATCACTTGACTTAACTAGGAAATCCTTAGTTAATTCAAGCAATTTGCAAGAATTAAGCCAATTAAACTCATCAAATCCTTTAATAATTGGATTCAATTAATTCTGAAAATTTTGGTTTCAATTACTTAATTGAACAATTAAGCAATTATACTACCCAATTCAATAATCAAGCAGCGCAAAAGATCAAGATATGCAATTAAAATCATAACATTAATCAAATTAATGCAAGAGAACTCAAATATTAATCCAATCAACATTATAAGGTCTAGAAACCAAAATTTCAGCAACCACAAAACATAATTCCAATCCCAAATCACAACAATTCCAATTACAATCCAAGATAAAATAATTGTCCAACCTAAAACTAGATTTCAACATTAAATCCACATAGAAATTTTTAAAACTAAAAAATTCCTAAGTTCTTAAAATTGAAAGAGGAAAAGGGTAGAAAAAATAAACTCCCCAATGGTCTTCAATTCAAATAAAATCAAGAGCTCAAGCCTTCCTCCTCCGTGCTTCACCTTGGTGCCATCCCTCTTTAATTAAGCTTCCATGAATTTGGTTTCTCTAAACTCCTTCAAGCTTGCTGCCATGAAGATATGATCAAGGAGAATAGAGCTTGTTGGATGAATGATGATTCTCGGTGTCTCTGCTTCCACATCCAGAAAGGCCAAAAGATGAATGAATGAATTCTTCCTCTACCTCCAGGTCAGCTTTGACTTTCCTTCCTCCAGACGTTGACTCTCATGTGAAGTCCAGAGCTGAAGAATGAATCCAGTTTTTAAGCTCCAGGCGTGTGTAATCCGAAGATAATGAATAAAGAAGCAGTAATCCCTTCTCCAGTGTCCTCTGCGTCTAGTCCAGAGATGAATGAATAAAGCAGCGTCCAGCGTTCTCTCAAGCTCCAAGCTCTCTCAGCGTGAAGACCAGAACTCCAGCAGCAGCCCTTCGTTTCCGGTGTCTTTTTTTAGTCCAGAAGCTCTTCAATGAATGAAAACAGTCCTCACATTTTTTCAGCGCTAACTCCCCCTCATGTGCTGTCGTCCTCCACGCTATGCGTCTCTGTGTGTATAGTCTAAAGCAGCCAGCATCTCTCTTCTCTCTACGCCTGTAAAACCAGAGCTAAGAAGAAAATGAATCAAACAGTAGCTCTCAATTTTCCGACGCTATGTGTGCAGAGGCAAGAAGAATGAACAGTAGTCTTCCAAATTTTGGCGTCCTCCTCCCTCCAGCTGAGTCCTCACAAAACAAAAAAAAAAACAAAAGAAATGAAAACCTAATTCTATTTACAAAAATGCCATCAATTTAAATAATCAAAATAATAAAAATTCTACTCTATTTTTTTTTTCCTTGATCCATTTTAAATCCTCAATTTAATTGCCCAAAATTCTGCACAAAATTAATAAACATTTCAAAAATTGGAAATATTTAATCCATCAAAGAAATAAGGAAAATAAAATATTAGCAATTTAAATCCAAAAATTCTCTTAGTTAATTCAAAATTTTTTTTTTCAAAATAGACCAAAAATTCAAATATTGTATAATAAATCTATTTAAGCTCAAATTAATCATTAAAAATAATAATAAATGTGGATAAAAATATATAAAAATTAGCACTTATCAGACATCGTTGTAAAACATGGTGAAGAGATATGGTTGAAGGTGAAGGTAATAAGTTACATATATTCATATAAATTTTTATCTTATATATATTATTTATATTTGGATCATTAACATAACTATTTATGTGTGTTTTAGGAAAAATTTGCGCCTATTGATGAAAGGAAAGAGATAGAATTCCATGGCACTGTTATGCAAATAATGCAAAAAGCTTTTAGAAATTGGAAGAATAAATTACATGACCACTACAAGTCATATGCTAGTGATGAAGAGAGATTGGCCAATCGACCAAGTATTGGTGGCCCCGAAGATTGGCAATGGCTTATAGAGTATTTTCACTCACCAAATTTCAAGGTACTTTACTAATCATGTAGTTTAATAAATTATTACATGAATCTTGATATCTTAAATAACTATTAACTTTATTGTAGATGGTAAGTAAGAGAAACAAATTGAATAGGCAGAAGTAAACAACAAAGCACACTTATGGCCCTAGATCATTTGCAGAAGTCACGGTGATAATGCCTATACACTATTCATAATATTTTCTTCTTTAATATATATATATATGCTTTCTTTACATTTTGTGTCCTTTTATTATAAAAATGTATTGTAAAAAGACCTTGAAATTGGGGAGACGACACTACTAGATCGAGTTTAGGAATTACAACACACTCGTAAAACTAAAAAAGGAGAAATTGTGTGGTCGGATCCACAATCAGAAGAAGTTCATGTATTTGTAACAACTTATTAAATTTTTTGATAAGTTAAATTATGTCTTATAATCCATTAGGCTTGCATCCATGAGATGGTGGTCCAACAACAATCCCAAGAAGGTGGGTCTCATATGACCTTTAATCAAATTTTGGCTACCATTCTTAGTGAAAGGCCAGGTTATGTTAAAGGGAAAGGTTATGGAGCAAAACCTACAAGAAAGAAAGGCATTGCTCAAGTTGATGTTGATGCTTCCCTATCTTCTGCAGTGGAGAATGTGCATAAGAAAATGGAGGCTGACTTTGAAAGAAGGCTTGAGGCAGAGCATGTTGAACTAAAACAAATGATGGAACAAATGATGCAAGCACAATTAGCTACTTTGATGGCTTCTATCCAACAAGTAATTTTGTGGCTTTTCCTTTTTTCCTGACCCTTTTTCATATATCCATTTTTATAAGTTTGGTATAGTTTAATACAATGTGGGTTAGCTAAGATTATAGTTTGTTTGCTCTATACTTAGGTTTTGTTCCTTGTTTATTATTATTGCAACTTCTCTTTACCTCATGTTTCAACTGCTTAAGCATACAATTATGTTTCTAAAATTCATGTATGCTTCATATTAGGAAATTTTGTGAATTATTGTCAAATCTTTTGGTGCAAAACTTTAGGTTATGCTAAAAATGTATTAATATTAAATTTTGAATAATATGCTAAAGTTTAATGACTTAGTATTGGAATGCATACATGTATAACTAAAAGATGAGGTGCTTAGTCTTGTAACTTAGGCTATCATGATCTTTCTGATCAATTAATTGCTTCTATGATGTATTTTGATCGACTGTTATGTTACTTTTGTAAGTTACATCCAATGGTGGAATAAGATTGACTACACATGAACTTTTCCAAACATTGATCATATGATGGTTGAAATATGGGCTTTGGGTGAATTGCTTTGCATTTCACTTGCCGTTCACTTTTCTTTAATTTTCATTCAAGAAAGAAACAAAAACAAAAAATGAAATGATGTGGTAGCATGGTTGTATGAGTGGGTAATATGGCCAAAATGTCAAACAGTGGGTTTCCTATTAGTTTAATGAAATTCACAATCACTTTCAATATTATGTTGAAATATACTTTTTTTACACCCTTTTTTGCATGATTTTTTTCTACGTAAAGAAATTGTAATAATTTCATTGTTCTTGTCATGGATTCCTATCAAGATTTTGGTATAGTGTGAAGTTTTTAATGAACTCTCCAACATATATTCTTTGTTACTTATTTGCATTTTACATAAGATGTTCAAAGAAATCAAAATGTGTCACCTAATCTAATTTTTTCATATATTGGTGTTCAATAAAAAGTATTATGATATGTAAGACATACATGATTTGAAATTGGATTCAAGCTGTCATTGCAAATGTAGAATCTATTTTCTTAGTCTATGAATTGTAATTCTATATTTTTGTGCCCATTTTTTTGCTACTCTTTTCCTTGTTCTCTTTGTTAACTTTAAACTATGCAATATAAAGAACATTCTCCATGTTTGGGTTCCTTGGTATAAAATCTTGCATGATTAAAAAGTCATGATTTGTAATAAGCTCAATTACTAATTATCATAATCACATAAGCAATTTTGAAATAGGTAGATTTAACACTTTTTCTTTTTGGTTAGAAGAAGCAATTATTTAGCTTATATATTTGCACTTGGTATTATGTAAACTTTCCATGAGTAAGAAATGTTATTGTGCTATCTTCTCAACATAGCTATTTCATATTTAATTAATGATAAGGGCTTGATAATATTTCTTTAATATTTCTTATTTGTTATATTTTTGCTTCTTTTTAAAGCAACATAATGGCACGATATATTGTAGTTAAGTTTTTTTTATTTTCAAGAAAAATTGAGACTAAAACTTGTTTTAATGTGTATTAATTTGTTTATTTTCTTTCAAAATAAGGACAAATGCCAAATATAGCTACAAATGCTCCAAGTACTAACACAAGGACTGGCGATACTAGAAATAATCGAAAATAAATGTATTATTTTTATCTAATATTGTTCTTGTATTTTATCTTTTTGTAGTGATGATACTCCAAATACTTATGCTAGGACATATTTGACAATGAATCTTATGTATTTAAAAATCTTTTTATGGTAATGATATATATTTTGAAAGGTTTGATGGATTTGTTAATAGGTATTTATTTTAGAATTTTAAAATTAATATTAAATATATATATATATATATACTTTTAGTTGCAACTTTTTAAATTTATCATTGAAGATTAACTTTATGTGACAACTATAGTGGCCACTGAACATAATCTACTGTAACAACCATCAAAGGTTGTCACTGAAAATATTTGAATAGTAAATGAGCTTTCAGTGATGACATTTAGTAATTGCCACTAAAAGACATTTTCAGCGACAACAAACATTGCTGTTGAAACCTTATTTTTAGTGGTAACTATTAAAATTGCCACAAAAAATAACTTTTAGCGGCAACCAAAGTCTCCATTAAAATTCTATTTTAATGGTGAAACCAACACCATATCATGTTTTAGTGGCAACTTTATATATATTCAGTGACGACTATAGTCACCGCTGAAAATGATGTTTTAGCGACAACTTCTTCTATCGCCACCGAAACTATCTGCGACTAGACTTTCTCCAACTACTTTACGATGACTAAAACATCGCCACCAAAGACTATTAGTGGCAACTTTGTGACTTTCGGTAGAGACTTTAGTTGCCACAAAAAGTCTTTTTTTTTGTAGTGATTAATGCCTCTTGATTTTTATTCCCGAAACTAGTTTCTTTTGATTGGCACGAGAAAAATTTTCAGAAGATTGTTAGTCATAAAAACCTAGACTCAAACCCGTTTGTAGCTAACAGTCCACTTGTTTTATCGATTTTCTCCACTTCCTCCACTTTCTATGTGGGATATTCATTAAAACCCACTAAATTTATCAAGAAAAAAGAATCTGACAATAAAATAAAACAGAAAAGAGGGGAGGAAAAAGACCAGAAAACAAAAATAATTTATCTCAGACTTTTACTATGTTTCCTACAGCTGTTTTGTAATTTCTGATCAAACTCATCTAAGCATTACCAAATTCCAGATTTTACCAACAACCCAATACCTATTACAGGTCTCCCCTATGCAGACAAGTTGAACTCCTCCGAGAGCTTGCACACTTTTTTTTTTCAAGTTCCCCTTCCAAGATAGGGATAATCAATGAACCGAAAGATTGGAATTTGTAGCCCAAACTCATGCCTTTGATTCTGAGTTGAAGAACAGAGATGAAAAGTCAACTAATGGCAACCGAGATGGCAATGACTTGGCATGGAGTTCATCCAAGACAACAATTTTTGTTAAAATTATTAACTGTATTATAGGAGAGAAAATATTTGGTTTTTTAAAAAAAAATTAAAGAATGAAAGTGGAACAAATAAAATCAAGGAATAAAAATAAATCTTAAAACAAAATGAAGAGATTAAAAGTATTCTTTTGCCAAATGTAAATCATACTTTTCAATATAAATATATAATATGTCAATCAAATGTTTTAAAAGAATTCAATTATATAGTACGGAATCTTAAAAAAATTTGCTTAGTATGAATTTATTAAAAAAATCAAATAACGAATAAATAAAAATTACATCAAAGTATAAAATAAAAAATTAAGGTGGCAATTCCTCTCATCATGAATAACGTTGAAAGTGATTTAATAAATATGTTACTTCTTTTTCTGCAGAGAGCAAGGGAAAAGTAAATTACTTGGATGTCAAATTCTACAAAATGTCATAAATGAGCTCCTATCAAATGGTCAATCTCTCTATCAATGCTTACCCGCTCACCCAAATTTTCTATAAACTATTAATATTAAAAATATATATTAGCATGTCTTCTTTTAACAACTTGATCTCTTATAATAAATAAATTTTTATATTGTATGAGATCTAGCTTTCAGTGCATCAAAATTATTTAAAATTTTCTTTTATAATAACTTAAACCTTTTGAAATGAAGTAATCTTTGGCATATTTGACTCATTATTGTGCATATGTAAGTTTAAAACCTTCTGTCACTTTCCTTCACTAGGATGTTCCACAAGCTCTTGAAGATGCGTAGGGTGGATTTCGTAGTCCACAAATAGTGTAAGTAACACTAAATACTATCCATTAATTTTCTAATTATATTTTTTAAAGTTTATTTTAATTCAGGTGTCTTTAAATACACTATCTTATGAGATTTATTATTCTCTTTGCAAGTGTTATTTTATGACTCTGTTCTAAAATTATTTTAAGGCACGAAAGAAAAACTTGAATATCATGATCTTCCGTCTTGAAATCTAAAGCTTCCATAATGAAGCAAAAAGTTAATAAATTTTTTTAAAGAGACAACGCCTATGTATTATTATTATTGTCAACTGATTGATGATTTAGGGATGATTTTCGCAAGTATACTGATTTTTGCTTCAAAACCTTCAGAGATCGGGGTAAGAACTGGGTTAATGAACCCTTCGTATTTAGTGCTTATGGCTACTATGGTAGAACCTTTGTGCTAGGGAGGTGTTCTAAATATGTCGGTAACTGTACCGCCGATGACTCCACCAAGCCCCACATTGTGGCCCACCACTTGCTTCTTTCTCATGTTGCTGCCGTTAAGAGTATACGAAAGAAAATATCAGTTTGCCTTCAAAATCCATATTATTGAGCCTAACTAAGCTGCTAATTATATGTGTAGTTTTTTAGAGTGGATAATATAAGTATGAGAAACAGAAAAGTAAGGGAACATATATATGAAAAGATGATCAAATCCGCACTAGGATCCCACTGCACCTGGTAGTAGACAAAAGAAGATGGTTTTTTAATTTTTTTTTTTTTTGGTTTTTTAGATTTAAAGTTTAATATAGAAGATGAAAATTGCAATTATAAAGATAAAAAAAAAATTCCTTTAAGAAAAAAAATTACATTTCAAAAATTTTAACCGATCTTCTACAATAGCAGAGAATCTGGATTCATTAAATCCTTTGCATTGAGGGCCTGTTTGGTTCATCGATGAACGTAATATATTTATATATTTTATATAATATTTATTATATTTTTATATTTATTATTCTATTTATTAAATCACTATTTTGACTATCAAATTATTTTTTAAAAATATATATAATTATTTTTATTTTATTTATTTATTTTTATATTCTCTTCTTCTTTGTAAAATCCTAGCAAATTGGATACTATAGCATTTGAAGCAATAAAGGAAATCCATGTTGTCCAACCAATGTGTTGTTTGGAATGTAGATAGAATTTCTTGGAATGCAAATCTCCAGTAGGCATTATCAACTATGCTCACATATTGCACAGGAATTGCTTATCTTCCTCAATGAAATTTTCTTGGTAAAAGAAATTCAACAGTTTCTTGGCATCATCAATTTGATTTGAGACTTTATTAAGTGTCTAATCACACTAACCAACTATCCAAGCTTCTTAGAAAAGACCCCCACCTTGGGGACATGCAAACATGGTGTGTATAGAGAAAGGAACGATTCTTAAATGCTTTTGGAGTGATCTTTTACCATATCCTGTTCAATTTGGTCAATCTGAGATTTAACTCTTCTAAGTTCTTGTTCTTTCTAAGTAAAGGCAAGACCTATATAATCATAGATAATAAAACTTTTAAGTTCTACATCTAAAGAGGTCACTTGCTATTGATGGCGATCATACAACTCTTGAACATGAGTAGAAAATCCTTCTATTCGAGAGTTAGTATGAGTCGTTTGACTTAAAAGATTCTCAAGGCGAGAATCTATTATTTGAAGAACTTTATTTTGTGCCATTGCATTATAGTGTGCAAGTTGAGTACTTCTTTTGCTTGTGAGAATGGCCTCATTGGCCCATTAGGAGCAACTTCTGTGTGAACAAAAAATAGAGGTCATGTCATTTAGTAAATGTATTATTTATTTATTTATTTTTCTAACTTTAGCAATCAAAATGCTTAGGAATTTGTGAAACGCAAAGTTCTCATTCTCTACTCCCCCACTTCTCCATAAAGCCCTCGAGCTCATTGTCACCATTTTGTCTCGCTTTGGTCTTTGCCATTCTCCAAATCCCATCATCCCTCATAGCTATTGGCTTCAAATTTTATCTGAGTAGTGAACTTCAGTGACTTTTATTCTATTTGGTTGGAAGATGTAATGGTGAAGGGAATATAAAATATAAGTAAATGGAAAAGGTGAGATAAAAAATAATTGTTTTATTTTTATTTTTAAAATGATGATTTGATAGATATAATAATAAATATAAAAAAATAATAGATATTATACAAGTTATATAAAGGGAATACCTTCAATAAACATTAAACCAAACAAAGCCTTTGTATTTGCAAATCGTTATTTGATCCTAATTGCGGCCACCCTAAAAGTGTAATGGAGGGGGTAAGTCGGGTTTTCAATGAATGTTTATAATTTGCTGAACCTTTACTTGATCAATCACCATACTCAACTTGATAAGTCCCAAAGGTCCAATCGTCTGCCAGTTAGAAACCCAAGGTACGTGGGATGAAAGAGTCACAGTATGCAGAGAATGTGCAGTAACGTGCATGGAGGTTTAGGATTTATAGGCTTGAGATTTGCATTAGTTAGTTACTACTTACTACTGATTACAGGCATCAGAGTAGGAAGTCGTTTGAATAATTATCTGCTATTTTATTGCGCATTATCTGATTGAGTCCATATGTTTGGGGAAAGTAGTTAAGTCTTCTATCTATTTAAATGTTATCGCTGCAATGTAAAAGGAAGACAAATTGATTCAGTAAAGTTTCCACGTTTTATTCTCACTAAAAGCAAAATTATATCTTCTTGAATTTCTATTGCTTTGGCGGGACCTATCCCACCTCCATTGTTGTTGAACCTTAACTTGACTTTGTGGGAAAAAACTAAGCCTTATGCAGACATACCAGCAAACATTGAGAATCTCCCACTTATAGTGATTGCTTTGTTCATTATAATAAAACTCAGAAAAAACTGCATTTACCATGTTCTGACTTCAAAAGGAAGAAGATGCTGCTCTTTGTGCTTTTAGACTAGAATAGTCGTCCCTTGTGCTCTTAGATATAGAAGGAAAATTTTGGCCAATCTCACGTTCACGTTTTGTGCGATTAAAGCACAAGGAATTGCCTATGTTCATCTCCCCAAGCAAGGCGTTACATCTGGTTGCCCAGCATCCTAATAATGTGTCCCAAATGCACCGTATGATTCCCTCAAAATGGTTCATTTTGCACTAAGATGAGAAGTCTAAGCAAATCACTCAAAACGCATGCATAGTCACCGTTTTACTAAATCATGTGTCGAATCATGGACGGCATAACCTTGACCAATAAGGTTACTTCTGATTTCAAGTCCCTCTCATAAGTAAGTAATTAACATTTGGCAAAACTCAAGTATCATCAGTCATAAAAGATTGCTCTTCTATCTTTCAAAAATGTACTAACACATAAAATTACTTCATTTTCTTTGAATCTCAGCCTCAAGAAATGGTCTCGCCATTGGTACCCCGGTATATCTTTTTCTTGATAAACTATTTTAAGTGTTATGTTGCTACCTAAAGTTATCATGGTTCGGTCCCAAACTTGACACTTCTAAGAATTTTTAAAGGGTTTTCAAATTTTAATAAATTTTTATTTAGAATATAATTTAGATCTCATTTGGTCGTTTGTATGTTCATTTGTGATATTCATTTGTAAAAAAGATGAGATGAAACAGCAACACTAAAAATATTTTAAGGAATGAGGGATTATATGAAAATAAAATATTTATAGAGGAACACCTATCTATTAGGAAGAGAAAAGAATCTTTCCCAATCTTTTTTAAAAGGGTGTTCAAAATATCATAGATTACTTATATAAAATAAAGTCTAAAACCCTACTCTTAATCAGGTCTATCAATCGCCAACCACTGTATTTCATGTGATTACTTAGGACCTGTTTGGTATGATGTATAAGATAAGATCTGATAGTATAAGACCTGATAGGATAAAATCTGATAAAATTTTAAGATTATGCAATGTTTGGTATGATACTGTATAAGATAATGCATCGTATAAGATAATATTATCATTTATTTAATAATGCATTATATAACATTGGATAGGATAAAAATCAACTCTTCTTATGTTATATTAATTTTTTAAAAAAATTATAGGTGAATGAGGTTGCATATAGTGCATGATAACCTAATGACTTGAGCGACCTAATCTCTTCTTGTCACGTCAGGCTAAATAGTTAAAATATAATTTTATAAGGACTTATGAAATTTTTATTTTTTAAGAGTTAATTTATAATTTTTACCAAATATTTTAAAAAAAGCGGATTAATTAGTTTAAGAAACCAATTTAACTCAATCTCATACTAAACCAATTAGACTGAGTTTAATACTAAATTAGTTTTTGCAGAACCTATCCCAATTCTATTAATTTTTTTTAGAAAATTATTTTATAGGGACTTATATAAAAAAATTTTAATGGTAAAATGCGATTTTATAAGGGCTTATATAAAAATTTTATTTTTTAGGGTTATTTTATAATTTTTATCAAAAATCATTTTATAAGGACTTATATGAAAACTTTATTTTTTTAAGGTCATTTTATAATTTAAAAAAATTTAAAAATGACCCAACTAACCCAATCCCAACTAGTATTAATTAAAACCGATCCAATCTAGCTAATGAATATTTCATAGGTAAGGGATTAAAATTGAAAAGTATTGATAAGTATTTATACATTAAAACCTAATCAGGCTTAATCTCACCCCCAATATATGATTAGGTTATACATTATTTTAATATATAAGAAAGTTATGATGTATAAGCTTATACAATACATTACATGCACCAAACAAGTTATAAGTTCATAATATATTGTATTAGCTTATACTATCAAGTCTTATACGGTGTATTAAACATACCCTTATTTCCATGTTTCGAACTAAATAATTATTTACTTTTCTAAATTTTAAAAAAATGAAGTCTCAATTATGAGTAATTTAATTATCTCAAAAGGTCTAATATGTCCTAAATGTAGGCTTGATACCATGATATTAGAGCTTGTTTGAATCACAAAATTGTTAGCAATATAATAAGAAAAGAAATATTGAGATGAAAATTATTGTATAGTTTGTATTTAATATAATATTTAAAACATAAAAATATCTTATTATCTATATGCCTGGTTGTATAAAAATAATATTAAAATAAAAAGATCATATCATAAAATGACAAACATACATTTGATGAAAAAAAAAAAGTAATTTGTTTTATTCTGAGTCAAGCAAAAAACTTGATCTCCTTGTCACCTTGATCGCCGGTGCCGGCACACTGTCTTGCACGTGTAGCTTCAGCGACGACTCCAGCTTCTTCACCTGTTGCTTCTTGTGTTTCGTGAACTGCTTAGATTCCTTGCAGGGGGTGAGGCCAAAGATGTCGGCGGTGACAGAGAGAGTTGCGCCGCCGCCGGGGGGGAGGGAGGATGGAAGAGAGGGCAAGTGCGACAGTGAATGCTTGAAGCGACGTTGCATCTGAGCTTTTCTGGGAAGAAGATGCAGAGCAAAGGATTGTGGTAGGTCTTCGTTTTGGGATGGATTGGGAGTTACCCAAATTGGGCTTGAAGGAGGTGAATGTGGAGAAGGAACGCGTCCGATCTACTTGGATTCTTTCTTGCACTTTGCTAACTGCTTTGAATTTGGCTTTGTTTAAAGGTGACAAATGGGTTGCTTCATTGAAGAACAACAAGGGCAAAATGGACTTTCTCTTATTTTGGCTCCAAAGCTCTGTGACTTTCACAGGCAACGGTAGATGGAGAGGCATTTTCATCAACATTCCTGATTAGCTCTACAATGGACAAACCAAACGCATTTTGTAAACTGAATCTCTTTTTCTTTGCGTTTCTCTTGCCCAACCAAATGGGCCTTTAGTAGTAGTTGTTGCATTGCATCCTACAACACACGGACATTTAAAAAAAAGAAAATTATGTATATATATCGGAGCCATGTCAAATATTATTAAAAAAATTAATGGGAAGACTTCAAATGATGACGTGTATTATTGTCGCCCAAAATTTCTTTTGGTTATAGTCAAACTCATCACTAAAAATATGTTCAGTTACAACAAACAAAAATTATCATAAATTTAGCGGCAATTAAACCTATCATGCAAAGATCTTTTAGTGATGATAACAAAGTCATCACTAAAGAATGCTTCAATGATTGAAGGAGACCTGGTCGTTAGTGAAAAAAATTTCTATGATAGCTTTTAATTACTAATTACTAAAACTTTCAGTGAAATATATAAGTAGCGACATTTTTGCGTCACATAGTGGTCATGGAAAGCAATAGGTGTCTGGTCGAAAAAGAAAGCAATAGGTGACACTTTTACTAAAATACCTTTTTTTTTTTTGGTAGTATGCAACTTTTTAATTTATTTATAAACACCACAAATTTTATTATATTGCCATGTCTGTTTTCACATCATGTTCCATATTTTTTTATATACATAAAAACAACACAAAATTGGTGAAAAGTTAAAACTTAAAATAAAGATATAAATGAATCAAGTTGTTTATAAATTATTTAGATTCCATTTGTTGAAAATTCAAATTTCGTTCAACTCATTTATTAAGTGAATAAATTTGTCAACATATTAAGCCGATTTAATTAAACGAACATAGCTTAAAAATTTGATGCTCAATTTACTAAGTTCCCAAAAACTTGGTAAATATATAAGGTGTTATATATATATATATATACATATATTAAAAAATAATGTATTTAGATATAACCTAAATAAATATATAAAAATTTATGCTTCGTTAAAATATTTGAATATATTTTATAAAATTTTTAATGATAATTTTTAATTACTGTTATTAAAACTTTAAGTGAAATATCTAAGTAGCAACATTTTTGCGTCACATAGGGGTCATTGAAAGCAATATGTGACACTTATACTAAATTTTTTTTTTTTGGGTTAGTATGCAACTTTTTAATTTATATATAAATACTTCAAATTTTATTATATTGTGATGTCTGCTTTTGCATCATGTTCTATATTTTTTTATATACATAAAAACAACAAAAAATTGGTAAAAAGTTAAAAACTTGAAATAGAGCTGTAAATGAATCAAGTTGTTTGTAAATTATTCAGATTCGATTTGCTGAAAGTTCAAATTTGGTTCAACTCATTTATTAAATGAATAAGCTTGTCAACATATTAAGTCGAATTAATTGAACAAGCATAGCTTAAAAATTTGATGCTCAATTTATTAAGTTCACAAATAACTTGGTATATAAAGTGTTATATTTTTTAAAAAAATATATATTTTATTTATATATAACCTAAATAAATATCATAAAAATATATAAAAATTTATGTTTCATTAAAATATTTTATAAAATTTTATAAAATTTTTAATATATATACACATAAATAATATAAAATTTTATAATTTCTTCTTAGTTTAATTTATATAGATACATAAAAAATATTATAAGTATAATATTGCTCTTAAATTATTCAGGCTTGACTTATTTAAAAATTATAAATTTTTACTTAATTAAGGCTTTGCTTATACAGCTCTACTTGTCGTTTTTATTAATTCCAAATACATGCTGTGTGTTTCTATCATTTTAATTTTTTTTAAAACTGATTATTTGATTTTAATTCACTTTTATTTAATTTATCAAAAGCTTTAGGTTGTTTATAAAATATTAGAGTAAACCATACAAAATTCGGGTTAATACAAATCTCTACGAGATATTGGAGGAATCTAAATGTACTTTCTGAATTGCAACTTGCAAAAGCGTCAAGTGACTAACTACCCATCTCTCTAACTCTCTCTCGAAAACAAGGAATTCTTTATCCTTTTATTTAAGAAAAAGACAATATCGATCATTCATAAACTTTTAAATATTAATTCATACTGCTCATCGTGCTTGAATTTTAATATATTTTTATTTTATAAGAAAAATTATTTATTTATTGTAATTTTTACCTTCAATTATGATATTGCTTTTAGTTTTAAAAAAAATTACAATCAGCTCTCAATTTATTATTTCCCCTGCACTAAGCCTTATATCATCTAAATTTGAAAATTTTAATGATATAAATTTAGTAAAATATCACTTGTATAATTTAGTACCTTTTACCCTTCTCTTTATGATCAGAGGGAACAACTTCTTTGATCAATGACAGCAACCCTTTGGGAAATTCAGAACAGAAATCTGAGATTCCTCTGCTCAATTCCGAAATAATAAATTTATGGGTAATATTGAACAATTTCTTTGATCAACAACAGCAATTTTTTGGAAAATTTAGAGAGAGAAACTCTGTTTTGAAAACCAAATTTGAGAAGGTACATCTCCCTAGCAACAACCTAGAATTTTGCAGGTCATATGTAAATTTAAATAAGGAAAAATTACATCTAAAATTTAAGATTTTATAAAATTTACAATAAAATATTTTAAAAATTATAATTAATATCAGGTTTTAGGAGATCTATCATTAGTTTTAGAAGATTTACTATTAGGTGTAGAAAAATTTAGCATTTTTTTATACTCAATAGTAAATTGTCTAAAACCAGTAGTAAATCTCTTAAAATCTAATAGTAATTGTGGTTTTTAAGAGTAATTTTAATTTTTAAGATCTTTTATTATAAATTATATAGGATCTGAATCCTTGATTATAATTTTCTTTTTAAATAACTTTATTTAAGAAAGATGTTAAGAGAGGTTTTCTTTTTGCCATAATATTCTTTGTTGTATTGTATAAAATACAGTAAGAGGGGGGAAAAGAACTTGTAGTAGGTTTTATATATTTTTTATCTATCTTTTTTCAAAATGACATTGTTAATTTCATAAAAAAGCTTAAAGAATCCATTTTCATATATTATCACTTAACCCACCCATTAGGAAATCAAATTAAATCCTTTGTATATGTGCAATTGAAAAAAAGTAACACAAAATGGTAGAAGTATGTATAAGACTTGTAACAATCAGAATTTTTGAAATTTTTCGGTTATAGTCTGGCTATAGCGAATGTATCTGTTCATTATAGCGAGAATTCAACTAGTTATAGCGAATGTACCAGTTCGCTATAGCGAGAATGGTTTTAGATATAGCGAGTTCGGGCATCCCATACAAAAATCAGAGAGTTTCTTGCAATAGCGCGTGTCATAACGAGAACAGGGGTCTGGGACTAATACGTGCTCGCCGTAACGAAGGTTATTTTTCACTATAGCGAGGTTGGGTCTGGAAAGTATGAAAAAGTGTATTTTTGCTTCTTAAAGACCCTAGAAGCTTCTCTTCTTATCTAACCAACTTAAGCTTTTACCAAAATAGAGAAAGGAGGCTTAAGAGAGTGAGAGACAAGAGAAATTCACGAAGAGAGAAGGAAGGAAACCAAGGAAGAAAGGTAAGAATCTTAAAAATTTTCATGCTTCTTCTTCTTGAGACTTTATCCTTCTCCTTCTAAGCTCTCTTTTTCGTAGGTTGCTAAGTAATATAGCTCTATTCTGACCTAGAACAAGTAGGAAACCCTTGAATTAGAGTGTGAGAAGTTGAAAAATGTAAAGGAATTAGAAGAAAAACTAGTAAAATTCTAGAGGGAAAAACTAAGGATTCTTAAATACTTTGTAAAATTTACTTTGATGTAAGAATCCCCTAACCTTATGAGTTTTTATTTGAGTTATAAGAGAGTAATTTTATGCTCTTTATTGTGTCTAGGCTCAAGAAATCAAGCTCTATCTAGTTTTGATTATGAGTCTAAGAAGGGAGAAGAGAAGTTGAAAGAGAAGGCTTGTGTTGGCTTGTAAAGTAGCTCACCACTCTTTCTTAATGCATTCTTAGATATGTGATGGTCATTGTATGCTTATGTGTGCACATGTATTATGAGATATGGCATTTGATATTACCTTGATGCATTGGTACCAATTTGCCTATATTTTGGATAGTGGAAATTGCTCTTAAAGGGTGAGGTGGTGCCAAAAGTTCCTTATGATGGGTGAGGTAGAGCCAAAAGTCCCTAGAAATTGGTAAGACAAGGTCAAAAGTCTCATGGATAAGTGAGGCCAAGTTAAAAGTCCTTAAACTAAAGGTAAGACCAATCCAAAAGTCCCCAAAATAAGGTGAGGTTAGACCAAAAGTCCCTAGAACTTATTCTTAGCATTGATATTATTTTCATGACATGTAAATTATATATTGTATGATTTTAAATAGTTAGATGCCTACTTGCATACTTTAACATGTTTATATACTATGATTACTTCCTCGAATGAGTGCATAAGCTATTGAGATTCCATGAATCTCACCCCCTTTCCTCTCCCATCTTATATATTCCAGGTGGAGCTTAAGAGGCAAAAAGTGGAGGCCATGAGGCATAGATGGTCATCTCTTGACACTTTTGCACAATTATGCATAGTTTGATGTATAAGAAAGCCAAAATATTTATGTATACATGTTCTTTGTGAGATGTAAATGTTTAAATAAGTGTAAAAGTATATATAAATAATATATGAACTATGTATAAAGGCAAAGCAATGAAAATATGAGATTTGGCCCCTTGGTGGCTTGTATGCAATAGTGTATTCTTGTGTATAGTATAGTAAGTTTGATATGTGTGATGGTTTGGACTACTTAGGCAATTCACATATGTTGTGTTTATACTTTAAAACTTGTCTAAGAAGTGCTAGAACATATAGGAAGCTATTTGGACCCACTTTGAGCCATGTATGGTGTTAAATTTGCCAAATTTGTGAGTTATATCAAGATATGATTAAATGAGCTCTTCTTGATTTGAAATTTTGCATGAATCTAGAGCTTGTTAATATATTTTTGGAAAACTAAAGTAAAAAATATTTGGAGGTCTATGGAATATTTGGTGAATTTTTGAAGTTGGAGAATTTTCTTATTTTACTTAGTATACTGTTCAATTGGTTTGAAATTTGATTTGCCTCATTCATGGGTCAAAAGATGTCCAATTATCATGACATTTTATTAGAATAAACTAAATATCCATAGTGACCTATAACAACCAGAAACACTTCAATTGGAGGTCTATAGATGGAGAAATAACTTTTTGAAGTTCTGTGTCAGCATTAGGGATGCTAGTCAACCTTTATTACTATTCCATCAGTTTTTGAGCTCCAAAGGCTATTGAAATGATATGAACTTATTTTTTTCCTCTAGTTAACATCTCTAAATTTTCAAATTAGTATAGTTTTCCTAGATTGGATTTTTTTGAAAATAGTTATGAATTTTTGAAGTTCATGATAGCAAATTGTATCAGCACCAGGGACAGCCAAACCTTTAGGCTTTTTTTGATGTCAAACATGGTCTAAAAGTTATATTCATGTCCTAAAATTATTTTTAATGTAAATTTAACATCTAGAGCTTTCCAGAAAGTTATGGTTTTCTTGATTTTCATTTTTCTAGAATTAGTTATGACTTTCCAAAATTAAAACCAAAAATTTGACTTTTGGACTTATTTGAGAAATTGCATTTTTCTGGTTTTTGGCTTCATATCCGTGGTTCATGGGTTGTTTTATACTATATATGAGTTGTATGAATGGCATTTGAGTAGAGAATGTGATTGACAGATTCATGGGACCCATGGGACAAAGTATGACCTTTTAAAACCCCGACATATAACATTAAAATACCACAATTTTGCTCTTTTCTTTGGAATTGTATAGAAAGCCTAAGTGTAGATTAGTTGAGGCTAACACATTATGATATTACAAGACTCACTTTCTTTCTTTATACCTATTTTTACTTTCTTTTTATCTCTTTTCCACTAAACTATATACCATCTTAATCTGTGGACTGTAAAAGAGAGCTGGACTACTAAAAAACACCATATGGAGATGGTGGTGAGTTTACAAAGAATTAAAAAAGTTATGAATATTTGTATAATAAGGGCCAAAAGTATTAAATTATATTAAGGATATTTTAGCAATTTTACATAGTTAATTTTTTAAAATTTGGATGATAAATGTCATATTGCAATGGAACTATTAGATTAGGTCAATTGTATTTTTTTTTTTTAAGTTGAGGACATATTGAAATTAGAGGTAAAAATCAATGTAAGTAAGTATAATTTTTCCTATTTCATATATGTTGTAAATATTATAGTTATGTAGTTGTCCATAATTCTTAAATAATGACTTTTAGGATCTTTTTTTATATTTAATGGTATATATCATAGAACTCTCAAAGCATTTATAGTGCATAATTATGTTAATTAATCTTTCTATTTATTTTATTATAACTCTTAGGTTGATCTTTATAATTTAAGACCTATAAATAGGTGTTATATGCTAAGTAGGAAAGACCCTAAGTAAATGAGACGTATTCCTTCACTTCTCTTTTCATTTTTCTCTCTTGCTCTTATTTGATTTCTTATATTTCCATTAATTTTACAGACATTATCAATACGAGTCTCTAGCAAATTAGTCTAAAGCTTCAATTCTTGGAGCTTGGTATTCATCACATTAAGGTATCAAAGATTTTTTATTCTTACTTTATATTATTCATATATTCAATATTTTATATTATTCATAAATTCAAGGCTTTTTTATATTTTTAATATAATTATCAATTTGATATTAGCAAATATCTTAAAAACCAAAAAATTAAACATGATTAGATAATTAGTGGCTAAATCATTTTTTATTTTAGTTATTTTAACTTTATCATCTAAATAAATAGTGTAGAGATAGAGAGAGAGAGAGAGAGAGAGAGAGAAAGAAATTCATGGCATACTTTGATGATTTGGTGGCTATAAATGATGTTTTACTATAACCCCGAAGGCTAATAATTCATGAATTTTATACTAAAAAAAACTTTAAAAACTTTTTAAATTTGACATGTTTATGAGTAAGCTAATAACTACTTAAAATTTATGCACAAATTAATTGTTAAAATTCAATAATAACTTGTCATGATTATTTAAATAAAATTACTAGTAATGGCTATGTATTACTAAAAGCCATGTATACAAATAACTATTAATTCTTTTAAAATAGGAAAGGCAAAAGTGACCATATAGCCTATTGAATGGTCATGTTATTTATTATAACAATTTATTTGTAAATTTTTAAAATTCCAAGAAAGAATAGCAATTACAATTTCCTCCTATAATTGATAAACTTCATTATGATGGAAAACAAAAACAAAATGTACTTATTTTATACTTTAATTTTTATTCTCTATTTACAATTAAATTTTTTATACATATCACTTGAATAAAATATCCTATATTCATATGACACTTGAATTAAGAAAATGATTTATTTTTATGCATTTATTATGTTTGATTTTTTATGAGAACATTATTTATTATAAATATTTGATATTGAATTCATTTTTTTGTTGTCAATTTTGAAAATGCTTTAAAGATAGAAAACCAAACATTCTTGCAAAATGTGTAAAATATTTATTTTTATTTCTAGCTAATTTCATAAATAATAGGACCTAAAATATTAAATAAATAGACTTGCTGTCGTTAACATAATTTGAAGGGAGAATATATGTACTAGAAATAATAAATTTTCCAAAGGAAAAATATTAGAAAAGTATGTGCAGAGGAACTTAATTATTTCATATTTATATTTTATACTTTGAATGTACTCCAACAATAGCATAATTAAAGTAATCAATACTATATTGTTAACTAGTAGTAAAAATGTATAATAATAATATATGAAAATATAATGTGTTTTTGAGCTACATATAATATAATATGGTTTTGTTCCTAAATAGTTAATATAAATACTTTCCATTTTATGGTTGATCACAATATCTATAGTAAAGACATATGTCTCATAGATAATACTTAAAGATAAAAAATATTTTTTTAATTTGATAATAGGTGATGTTAATATTAATATTATATCAGTAGTACAAAACTAACGAAGATTTTAGAATAGCTATTATATTATTATCTAAGGGTGAAGTTTATTAATGATGACACATTATTTTTATTAAGTCTTAAAGAAATATATTAACTTAAAAAATATACACTACAATGAAGATTATATTAAAACTGTAAATGAGAAAAATATTAAATATTTATTTATTATAACTATTGTATCAAGAAAGAAATGTATATTAAAAAAATGTCTATCTTATCTTCTAGTTTGTACTATACAAATATTGGTATAATTGAAATACATGTTACAGCAAACCAAAAGTTTATTGATGCTAATGTATTTATTATTTGGCATGATCAATTAGGCCATCCTAAATCAATTATGATATGGAATAATTTAATAAAATATTATGTGTTGCTTGTTTTTAAGATAAATTAATTATTAGAGTATCACTAGTTAAAGTTGGGATTAGATCTCCTGCACTTATAAAACGTATCTAATGAAATATATGTGAGCCTTTTATCTAGCATGTAGACTATACGAATATTTTATGATTTTGATATATGCATATACAAGATAGTTACTTGTGTGTTTATTTTCAACTTACAATCTGACAATTATAAGATTACTTGCTTAAGTAATTCTACAAAAAGTAGAATTTTTATATTATGCAATCAAGATAATTTATCTTAATAATAGTAGTAAGCTTATATTTCAAACTTTTAATGATTATTTTTCATCTATTGGAATAACAATTGAAAACTTTGTTACTCATGTTTACATGCAAAATGGTCTAGCAAAATCATTCATTAAATATTTTTAATTAATAGTTAGACCAATATTTATGAGAACAAAATTTCTCATTTTAACATGGGGATATATGATTATACATGCAGCAATACTTAAAGATATATAGCTAATAAGTTATTATAAATTCTCTCCATTATAATTGGCTTTTGGTCATAAGCTAAATATTTTTCATCTTAACATTTTTGGATGTCTAGGATATATTCCAATTATTTCATCACAATGTATAAAGATGGGTCTTTAAAGAAAATTGGGAATATATGTTAATTATAAGTCTCCTTTTTTATTTATGACACAATTTATTGATTGTCATTTACACAAAATAGTTTTTTTTTTAAATTAGGGGGAGATAATAAGTAGTTAGAAAAAAATATATTATACAAAATGCATTATCATTATATTATATAAATCCTTATACAAAGTAATGAGAATATGAAGTTCAAAAATAATGCATTTATAAAATATTGCAAATCAATTACCAAATGCATTTACTAATATAAAGAGAGTTACCAAAATTTTTGTATTGGCTAAAAATGCTCCAATTTGAATTGATGTCTTAGTAGAACAATTGGTTAATACAAATGAAAGTTAAGCACGTTTGAAATATTGTAAACCAATCGATTTCAAAGATAAAAAATATTAAAAAGAAAGGAACAAATAACTAAGATTGTCATATTGAAGAGGTAGGCACTCCAAGAGAAACTTAAGACATAACTAATCATAAAATTTTAGAAGAGATTCAAGTACCTGAAAGTAATAAAGAGATCTCGATATGTCATACCACTACAAGAAAAAGATGGAACCAAAAAGATACAGTTGTCAATAGAGTTTTTAATACAATGTTACTATTAAAATAATAAAACAAAATAAGGATCTTAAACTTAAATTTATTGAAGAATATAGATAGAGAAATGATTGACCAAAATGAAAAGATTTAATTCAAGAAAATTTGAATTCACTTTTAAAGCATGAAGTTTTTAGACTTATAGTCTAAATGCTTGAAGTGTAAAGTCAATATGGTATACATAAGTATTTGTGCAAAAACAAATGAGAAACGTAAAGTCATCACATATGAAGCATAACTCATTGTACAAGAGTTTTTATAAAGGTCTAGTATTGATTATAAATAAACGTACTTTCATATCATGGAAGCAATTACTTTTAGGTATCTTATTAGTTTGACAATACATGAAAAGTCTATTATGTGTCTAATGAATGTTATTATAGCATGTTTATATAATTTACTATATAGTGAAATTTACATAAAAATCTTTAAAAGATTTAAAATGCTATAAGCATGTAAATATTTTAGGGAGAATAGTTTAATATGTTTACATAGATTCTTTTATAGATTAAAACAATCTAACATATGTGGTATAATTGTCTGAGCAAATATTTCTTTAAGGAATATTATTAAAGTAATTCAATTTATCCATGTATTTTTATAAAAAGACTTAGATAAGAGTTTATCAAAATGGCTATATATATTAATAATTTAAATATTATTGGAATTCCTAACAAGCTTAAAAAATAGTTGATTATTGAAAGAAAGAAGTTGAGATAAAAGATCTTGAAAACATAAAGTTTTGTCTCGACTTACAAATTAAACACTTAACAAATGTAATTCTTTTTCATCAACCAATTTATACTAAAAAGTTCTTAAAGTAATTTTATAAGGATAAATCATATCCACTAAATATTCTAATAGTTGTAAGATCATCATATATGAATGAAAATCCTTTTCATCCTTGAGAGAATGATAAATAATTTCTTAGTCATAAAGTACTATATCTAGTATTACAAGAACATTAATATATCTTGCTAATAGTACACAACCTAATATTGTATTTGCTATAAATTTGTTAGCAATATTTAGTTCTTCTCTAACAAAAAAACATAAGAATGAAGTTAAGTATTTAATACAATATTTCTAAAGAATCATTGATATGGGATTATTTTATCTAATTGAATTGGGATAACAATTAATTGGCTATACAAATGTAAGATTTTTATCCGATTTACATAAAACTTAATATTAAACAAGTTATTTATTTACATGTGATAATATAATTATATCATGGCACATCATAAAACAAATTTTAAATACTATCTCATTAAATCATATAGAAATAATTACAGTGCATAGGGTAAGTCAAAGAATTTATTTGGCTAAGGTTAATAATTCAACATATCCAAGAGATCTATGATTTACCTTTAGCAAAAAAAAAAAAATTCTAACAATACTGTACGAAAGACAATGCAATATCCATAGTTCAATTAAAATGATAGTACATTAAAAGAGATAAAATGAAACCTATTTCACCAAATCTTTTTTACTCATAATCTATAAAAGAATGGCGATATAAATGTTCAATAAATTTGTTCATGTAATAATCTAATAGATTTGTTCATTAATGCATTACCAACTGTCCACTTGATAAATTGATGTATATTATTAGGATGCATGGACTTAAAAATATAGAGTAATATTATTATTGGGGGGGAGTAAAAGATGTCATACCTTACCATCTGGTCATCTTACTTCAATATCAAGACTTAGTTTCATGCACTTTTCCTTAAAAATAATACATTTAGTGGGATAAAGTTGTGTTACGCAAGGCCCAAAAATTCATTTAATGGTTTATGGACCATATGAACTCATCCATATCAATTTCCTATCATAACATATCCATACAACTATAAAACAACTCTAGAGTCTTGGGTTTTGGATCATATAACACAAAATCAATATATTGCTCTCGGGTTGTTGTCATAGATTTATTGATATAAACTTTAGAAAATCATAACTAATTTTAGAAAAATTGAAATCAAACAAGTGATAGCTTTTTGGAAATTCCTAAATGTCAACCATAGGTTAAAAATTATTCTAGACCACAAAAACATCAACTAAACTATGAATGATAATGGAATAGCACTAAAGGTCTAGCTGCCTAAGTTTGCTATCACAGGTTTCTGATATAAATTTTAAAAATACATAACTAATTTTAGAAAAATCAAAATCCAACAAATCATACTATCCTGTAAAGCTATAGATGTCTACTTTTGACTAAAACTAGTTCTAAATCAAGAAAATGACATCTAACTTACAAAAATTGATAGAACAGTACCAAAAATCTGTATACATTACTGGTACTGACCACCAACTTCAAAAACTTATATCTCCCTCAATATAAATTCAAACGAGGTGCTCTTAAGTGCTATAGAAATTTTATTATGCCTAGTTTATTCTTGTAAGATTTCATGAGTATTAGATATCATTTGAGTTTCAAATGATACAAGAAAAGAAACTGACCATATGAATAGTGTACATACCAAATTTAAAAATTTTTTCAACTTCGAAAATTCATAATTTATTCTCTAAAACTCTAAATAATGTGGTCTCTGCAAAAAGCTCTAAATGATACTTATATTTAAGCCAAATTTTAAGAGAAAATTCGTTTATTTGGTCAGTTTGTGACATAGGGTGCTAAAATAGGCTTTTTAGGCACCAAATGGAGTCAAATTTACTTCAAATGCTCTTCTACCTTGGCCATGACCTCTTGAGCATGTGAGAATGGTAAAAAACAACATGAAAAACTTGTCTAAGAGGTCTAAGTACCCATACATCACAAAACCACTTCCTTACTTGTTCATATATACAAGATTCCATAACTTATATTAGGCATAAGGATGTTGATAACCTCCTAATTTAGGATTAAAAAGGGCTATATTTGACACTAAATTAGGGAGGTAAAATACTGTTCTCTTGACTAATATGATTAAAAGTGCATTAAATCAAACAAAACAAAGAAAGTATTATAATTGTAATGATCTTATCAGTTTAAACCTCATTTTAGATTTGATTTCAATTTCAGGAAAAAGTGGCAAAGTATAGAAGGAGTTGAATAAAAAAGAGGGAAGCTGAAAATGGCCAAAGCAGATTTACCAAGTCTTCTCGCTACAGCGAGACCGAAGTTCGCTGTAGCGATATGGCATCTTCGCCGTAGCGAAGGGGAGGCTTCGCAATAGCGAAGTCGTGTCGCATAGAAATTCCAGAGAGCAACTCGCCATAGCGTGGGAATAGCGAAGCGCAACGGAAACCTGAGGACTTATGAGACCTCGCTATAGCGAGAGACGCTCCTCGCTATAGCGAGAGCGGACCTGAAACGCGCAGTTTTAATTTTTGAGCTTTAAAAGAGGTTTTCTGAGTTAGGGTTCGGAGGATTCGGCGGCAGAAGGAGTTCTGAGAGTTCAAGAGGCGATTCTGGGAGTTCTTGAAGGCTTTTTACGCTGGGAGTGTGAAAGAAGAGAAGGAATCAAAGGGGGAGCTCTACTTTCTGCATCTCAATCTTCCCTTTGTTTGCTTTCTTGTTCTTTTCAATTCTCCATGTATTTTGATTGGGAATTCTCTGTAGATTTAGCTATGTGCGGCTAAATTCCTTTTTACCTAGAGTACTAGGAACTTGATGTGAACTGAATCATTGATTATCTTGTTAATTGTGATGATTGGAATCTTGTGTATCCTCTCTTGCTTAATGCTTTCTTAGGGATTGGCCACCTCTTTGATTTGATTTGGGAAATTAGAATTTACCTTGAGAAAGGGATTCTAATTAGACCTAAGAGTTGGATAAATTAAGTTTAGAGTCATCTAATCTGTAATTAGGATAGACATATACCTGATTACCTTAATTGGTTTGTAGAGGGATATAGAATCTAATGCATTCTCACCTAAATCTAAGGACACTTAGAATTCAGGAGAGAATAGGGCTATAATTACATCGACAGACGGTTATAGCTTTTGAATCTCTTAACCCACAAGGTGAAAATTAATCACAATTGAACAAGAGGTTAAATTCTAGTGATCATCAAGGGAATAGTAACTCTAGGTAATTTCAAATCTTGGATTTTATCTTACTGCCTGTGCCAACTTAGTTTTCTTTAAATTGTTTTGTTTTAAGCATTAGTCTAAGTTCATAATTCACTTAATTGACAGTTTAACGTGGATGAAAACGGATTATACATTGCCTAATTGTAATTAACCCCTTCCTCGTGGGAACGATACTCATACTTATCACTGAACTACTTGATCTGACCCGTGCACTTGCGGAACGCATAAAAAATTTCGCGATCAAGTTTTCTGGCGCCGTTGCCGGGGAAAGGCTTAATTGTTCAGTTAGAAGTGTGTAATCTTTAGTAGTCCTCGATTAAGCATTAGTAGTAGATTAGCTAGAATTTCTTTTATTTTGTTATTTGCTTTGAATTTGTTTTATTTAAAATAATACAGTTGGCTGAATTCTTCTCTACAGGTACCACAGTACATGCCGAAGCAAACTTCTACAACAAAGAAGCGTACAACAAAGAAAATCAGTGATCTTGTGGTGAACTTGAACTTTGAAGAAACTCCTTCTAAAACACCAATTTCTATGAGTGAAGAAATGGCTCAGGAAGGGAACCAAAATCAGTCCATAAAAGACTTTGTGGGTCGTACTATGAAGGGCACTCTATCCAGTATAGTAGTGCCAGACTTTCAAGCTGCTAACTTTGAGTTGAAGCCGGTGATGATCTCCATGTTGCAGCTCAACGGACAATTCACTGGTGAAAGATCTGATGAGGATCCCAACCGTCACATTTTATCATTCTTGGGAGTGTGCGATTCATTCAAGCAGAATGGAGTACCAAAGGATGTTCTAAGACTTCGACTATTCCCTCTTTCTCTACAAGGAAAAGCCAAGGAGTGGTTATTGACTCTACCCGAAGGTTCAATTGATACTTGGGACAAGCTAGAGGCAAGGTTCAGAGCTCGCTTCATTCCAAACAATAGAATAGCAGATGCACGTCGTGAGCTCATCAACTTCAAGCAGGCTTCAGACGAGCACTTATATGCTGCTTGGCAGAGGTACAAACATCTGCTCCGTCAATGCCCAAGCCATGGGATGGATGACTGCGCTATTGTTCAGAACTTCTGCACGCGTCTAACCCCACAAACCGATACAATGTTAGATGCCATTCTGAATGGGCGTTGGGACGAAATGCCTGTAGACGATGTTATTCAGGCATTGGACACATTGTCTGAGAGTTACGTACAAAGAGGAGGTGAGAGAAGGATGAGTGCTAATGTTGCCAATACTCAAGAAGACCCTTCTGTTCCGCTTGCCACTATCCTTTCTGCTCTGAATAAGAGATTCGATATGTTGGAATCTCAAGTGCAGCGAACCCAGCAATTAAATGTCTGTTCTGCTCAGGTGGCCCCAATTACTTGTGAAAACTATGGGGATTTGCATTCAGTAGACTCCTGTCCTTTGGTATCTTCAGAATCAGTTAGTTATGTGGGGAATTTTTCAAAGAATCAGAATCCGTACTCCAATAATTACAATCCTGGGTGGCGAAATCATCCAAACTTCTCTTGGAAGCATGGACCAGCACTGAATCAACCAGCATCGTCCTCAAGCATTAGGCCTAATCAACCACCAGGCTTTGCTCAACCTGTAAGGCAAAATGCACCGATTCAAGAACCTAAGTCGAATCTGGAAGATGCATTGGCAAAGTTCATTAGCATTCAAAGTAAGCAAAATGAAGAACAAGCTCAAGTGAATGCTAGAGTTGACACCTCCTTGAGAAATCTAGAATTGCAGATGGGTCAACTAGCCTCAGCAATGAATTCATTGAGACAAGGAGGATTGCCAAGTGACACGGTACCTAATCCTAGAAGAGAAGGCAAGGAAGAGTGTAAGGCCATAACTCTTCGAAATGGGAAAGAGTTGCCGGAAGTCCAAATACCAAAGGTGGTTAGCCACACACCTGCATCAAAGGCTGTTGTAGAGGAAGCTAGAGATGAAATTACCACTGAAGAGACGAGTAATGATAAAAAATTAGGAGAAGAACATGTGGGTACATCAGCTGAAAAGAAGAAAAAGGTGAGTAGTGAAGCAGTTAAAAAACAGGCAGATGCTGATAAGGGTGAGAAACAAGTAGAGAAACTGTATACATCACCAAGGATAATACCTCCACTACCATTTCCTCAAAGGCTTCAAAAGAAGGTGGAAGATAAGCAGTATCAAAAATTCCTAGAAATATTCAAGCAACTTCATATCAATATTCCATTTTCAGAAGCATTGGAATACATGCCTAAGTATGTCAAGTTCTTGAAGGAAATGCTGAGCAAGAAGCGGAGATTTGGTGAATTTGAAACTGTAGCACTTACTGAAGAGTGCAGCAAAATAATCAACCCACGGATTCCAATGAAGTGCAAAGATCCGGGTAGTTTCTCTGTGCCGTGTAAAATAGGCACTCACTTTCAAGGAAAGGCTCTATGTGATCTTGGAGCAAGTGTCAACCTGATGCCCTTATCTGTCTTTGAGAAATTGCAACTTGGTGAAGCAAGACCTACCACAGTAACATTGCAATTAGCGGATCGGAGCTTAGCATATCCACGGGGTATAATTGAAGATGTTCTAGTCAAAGTTGGTGAGTTCATATATCCAGCTGATTTCATTGTTGTGGATTGTGAAGAAGATAAGGATAATCAGTTGATTATTGGTCGTCCATTCCTAGCCACAGCCAGAACCCTTATTGATGTAGAAAAAGGGCAAATAGTGATGAGATTGGGGGATGAGCAAGTGGTGTTTAACATGGACAAGGCAATGAAATATCCTAGAGATGCTGAAAACTGCTTCAGAGTTTCAGTGACAGATGAGTTAGCCCAAGAACAATTCAATTCAATGATCATCCAAGACCCTATTGAAGCATTAGTAATGGGAGTGAAGCATGAGAACGCTGAAACTAGTTATGAGGTAGCCCAAATGCTGAATTTTTCGACCACTCGAGCCAAACAACATTGGCAAGTGGAATCTTTAGATTTGGCATCCCGTTCAGCACCATCTCTTAAGCCTTCAATTGAACAACCTCCGATTTTGGAGTTAAAACCACTCCCTACGCATTTGAAGTATGCATATTTAGGGGATTCAGAGACATTACCTGTCATCATCTCTACAGCATTAAACTCTCATCAAGAACAAAGACTGATTGAAGTACTAAAGAGTCATAAAAAGGCCCTGGGATGGACACTTGCAGATATCAAAGGGATAAGCCCTTCCATCGTAATGCATAAAATTCTACTGGAGGAAGATCATAAGCCATCTATAGAAAATCAGAGAAGGCTGAACCCGATGATGAAAGAAGTCGTCAAGAAAGAAATCATCAAGTGGCTAGATGCAGGAATCATCTATCCAATTTCAGATAGTGCATGGGTCAGTCCAGTACAATGCGTCCCTAAGAAAGGAGGGATGACAGTGGTGACAAATGAAAAGAGGGAATTAATTTCTACAAGAACCGTCACTGGTTGGAGAGTGTGCATGGACTATCGGAAATTAAATGCAACCACTAGAAAAAATCATTTTCCTCTTCCCTTCATTGACCAAATGCTTGATAGGCTGGCGGGGAAGGAATACTTTTGTTTTCTGGATGGGTATTCAGGATACAATCAGATCTCTATAGCACCTGAAGACCAAGAGAAAACAACTTTCACCTGCCCCTATGGCACTTTTGCCTTCAGGAGAATGCCTTTCGGGCTGTGTAACGCACCAGCAACCTTTCAAAGATGCATGACGTCAATTTTTTCTGATTTCATCGAAGACATCATGGAGATTTTCATGGATGACTTTTCTGTCTTTGGTGATTCATTCGAAGTTTGTCTGGCAAATCTTTCTAAGGTACTTGAAAGGTGTGAGGAAACTGACTTAATTTTGAATTGGGAAAAATGCCACTTCATGGTAGAGGAAGGAATAGTACTAGGACACAAGGTGTCTAAGGAGGGTTTGGAGGTAGATCGAGCCAAGACATCATTGATTGAGAAGTTGCCACCTCCTGCTAATGTCAAGGGAGTCGAAGTTTTCTTGGGCATGTGGGATTCTATAGAAGATTCATCAAAGATTTCTCAAAAATTTCAAAACCCTTGACCAAGCTGTTAGAAAAAGATGCCAAGTTCTGCTTCGATGATGACTGTTTAAAAAGTTTTGAAGAATTGAAACAGAAAATAATAACGGCACCTATAATCATTGCTCCGGACTGGTCATTGCCCTTTGAAGTAATGTGCGATGCAAGTGACTATGCAGTAGGAGCTGTTCTAGGACAGAGGCGAGACCGAGTTTTTCATCCTATCTATTATGCCAGCAGGACATTAATAGATGCTCAGGTAAATTACACTACCACTGAGAAAGAAATGTTAGCCATTGTTTTTGCTTTTGAAAAATTTAGAGTTTATCTGTTGGGAGTCAAAGTTACAGTACACACTGATCATGCTGCAATTAAATATTTGTTGAAAAAGAAAAGTCCAAACCTAGATTGATTAGGTGGGTTTTATTACTTCAAGAATTTGACTTGCATATAGTGGATAGGAAGGGAAGTGAAAACCTAGTAGCTGATCATCTTTCTAGGTTAGACTCTGAGCATGTTAGTGATAGTAAGCTTGTGAATGATGTTTTCCCTGATGAATGCATAATGGCTGCTAATTTGCTACATGTACCTTGGTATGCTGATATAGCAAATTATAATGTTTGTGAAGCTTTACCTCCTGATTTAAACTATTATCAAAAGAAGAAATTCTTGAATGAGGTTAAGTTTTACATTTGGGATGAGCCTTACCTGTTCAAAAGATGTGTGGATGGAGTTCTTAGGAAGTGTGTCCCTGAGATTGAACAACATGACATTTTGCTTGCATGCCATGCATCACCATTTGGGGGACATTTTAGTGGTCAGAAAACTGCTTTTAAAATATTGCAATCTGGTTTTTATTGGCCTACATTATTTAAAGATTCTCACTTATTTGTTTCCCATTGTGATGCTTGTCAAAGATCCGGTAATATTTCTAAAAAGCATGAACTTCCTCAAACCGGTATCTTTGAAGTTGAATTATTTGATTTGTGGGGGATTGATTTTATGGGTCCCTTTGTTCTGTCTAGAGGCCAACAATACATCTTAGTGGCAGTTGAATATGTTAGTAAATGGGTTGAGGCGGTAGCTTGCCAACATAATGATGCTCAAACAGTGGTGCGATTTATAAAAAAGAATATTTTTTCTCGCTTTGGCACCCCTAGAGCTATCATTAGTGATGGTGGCACTCATTTTAATAATCGTTTGTTTAAAACTTTGCTGGAAAAATATGGAGTTCACCACAAAATGGCTTTAGCGTACCACCCTCAAACCAATGGCCTTTGTGAAGTGTCTAATAGGGAGATCAAGAGAATTTTGGAGAAAACAGTAAGTGTTAATAGGAAGGATTGGTCTGATAAGCTAGATGAAGCTTTGTGGGCATATAGAACAGCTTACAAAACACCAATTGGTATGTCTCCATATCAATTAGTTTTTGGTAAAGCTTGTCATTTACCTTTGGAACTTGAGTACAAGGCTTTTTGGGCCATAAAGAAGTTAAATCTAGATTATAAAGATGCAAGTGAAAAGAGGCTGTTAAACCTTAATGAACTTCATGAATTCAGATTTCGAGCTTATGAGAGTTCTAAGCTATATAAAGAAAAGACAAAGATTTGGCATGATAGAAAGATTTTGAAAAGGGATTTCATACCTGGTGATTTAGTGCTATTGTATAACTCTCGTTTGAGATTGTTTCCAGGAAAGCTTAAATCCAGGTGGTCTGGTCCCTTTAAGGTGGTATCTACCACTACATTTGGTGCCATTGAAATTCAAGATGAGAAAAATGGAGAAACCTTTAAGGTCAATGGCCAACGCCTGAAACATTACCTTGGTGGACCAGTGGACAGGATGAAGACAAATGTGCAACTCCAAGATTGCTCATAGAAGCGTCATGATAGTCTGGCTGAAGACTTTAAACTTAGCGCTTCTTGGGAGGCAACCCAAGTTTTCTGTGTATTCTTTTTGTTTGAATTTAAAGCCCTTCTCATTTTGGGTTTGATTTTTTTTTTGTTTTTTGTTTTTTTTGTTTTTATGTGTTTTACAGGTTAAAATGTGGATATCAAGGAGCTTAGGATTGGCAGGGATGAGCAACATTGGGCATGTTCACAGGGAGTCTCTAACCATGCTTTGAATTTTACTTTATTACTGTATCTGGTTGCATTTGAGGGAGAATTTTAGTGAGCATTCAAAAAAAAAAAAAAAAAAAAATCGCTATAGCGAGGATCCATCTCGCAATAGCGAATCCACTCCTGGTACATACCCGAGTCTCTCGCTATGGCTAGAATATGGCGAGTCTGCAGTTTTAAGTATTCTCGCTACAGCGAGAACATTACCTCGCCACAGCGAGTACAGCAGCTCCACATCCTGGTACAAAATCCAGAGAGAAGCTCGCTGTAGCCCGGCTATTGCGAGTAATTGTTGCCCATAATTGTTGCCAAGTTTTCTCGCTACTGCGAGAAATCCATTTCGCCACAGCGAGTACAGCAGCCCCACATCCTGGTACAAAATCCAGAGAGCTCGTCGCTACAGCCAAGCTATAGCGAGACTCTTCGGCCATAAAATTTTAACCAAGTTCTCTCGCAATGGCGAGATTTACTTTCGCTGTAGCGAAGATGGCAGCTTTACCTCTCGTAATAACTCCAGAGACGCTCTCGCTATAGCCCGGCTATAGCGAAGCGTCTTATATAAATATCTCCATTTCGTTTTTCTCTCTCGCCACTGCGACGAAGCTCCGAAAATCCTCCATCCTTAATCTCACTGCATTTTGTGCATCATATTCTCGCATTCCCCTCAAAAATCGCATCTCGTACATCAGGTAATTCCTTTTAAACCCTTTCCTCCCTGATTTGCTGGTTGATTTTGCTGATTATAGTCATATTAGGGTTCGAAAAGTTTTGCTTCGATCTGCATATTTAGGGGTCTATTTGGTTAGTTTTTCTGGATTAGTTAGGTTAGTCGCCTATGTCTGTGCAGAAACACGGCTTCAAATTAGCTTTTCATCCGTTTAAATCTGGCTATGCAAATGTCGGTTCGAATTCGCTATAGCGAGTTCGATCTCGCTACAGCGAGTTCGACGCGTTTTCCAGAAAACTGGATCTTTTGAACTATTTGGCTTGATTTGTTTCCTTATTCCTCTTTCCCTCGTCCCTTATAGACCTTCAATCATGTCTTTCCTTATTAGAACCATGCTACATGTGATTGATTACTGCTGCTACTGATTTTTATCTCTTTCTTATTGAAATTTTGCAGGCATGGCTCCTAAAAAACAAACAAAGACTGCTGCAGCCTCCTCCTCAAAGCAAAAGAAGCAATCATACGATAAGGATCGGTTTGCTTCTGCTCGGGCAGAATTTCGCTTCGACAGACTCTTCTCAGAAAGAGGGGTCGTAGAAGATCGTTACTATGCACCAACCACCCGGGACCTGATTTTTCATGATTTTGAATGGCACGGGCTGCAAGGATTCACGAAAAAAATGGTGCATCGGATCCCCTTAATGATCCAGGAGTTATATGCTAATTTTGAGGACACTGAGGAGGACGATGATGAATACTTTTGCCGTTCGGCATGGGTGCGCATAAATGAGAAAGTCTTCCAAGACTTTTATGAATTGCCGGACATCCCAGAGTGTGCGTTTCAAGCATATTTGGAGAACCCTCAGTCCATTCCCTGGGAAGAAGTAGAGACCACCATTGCTGAAGAAGGAAGAGCTAGGTTAGTGAACAAGGTTTATCCGGTGAATCAGCTCAATAAACCAGCTCGTTTTTGGTTACAGTTCATTACAAGTAACGTCCTAACAAGCTCCCATGGATCCGACATGATCCAAGAACGAGCCACACTTACATGGTGCTTTATGACCAGACAGCGGGTCAACATCCCTCGCCTCATGTACTTAAACTTCAAACAAGTGGCGAGGTCTGATAGGGTGAGCTTAGCATACCCTCATATGCTTACTGAATTGCTCACTATGGGGGGTAGCCGCGTCTTGAAAAATGACGCGCAGTTCAAGCCGAAGGGGCCGTTCAAATATGACAGTATGAAAGATGCACCAGGGCAACCCCGGCGGCAGAGAGCAGAGGCACAGGCACAGCCTGAGGCTTCTCCACCACCTCCCTCACATCAGCACCGGGGTACTCCAGCGCCATCAGGACATGGGGCTCCTTATCAGACTGACTTTGAGAGTTGGACACGAGAGTCCATTAACAGGCTGGAAGGTCATGTCCTATCAATGAAGGAGCAACTACAGACACTTATGGACTACTTAATGCCAGCTCCTCCACCGCCACCTCCTGAGGGCCCTCAGTCACCAATCATCATTTTCCCTCAGGAGCCTGCACCTCAGGATCGACCTGGGCCGTCTGATTCTTAGGACCTTTCTATCCTGTTGCCATTTTTTTTTTTTGTTGTTTTGCTCATTTTATATTCTGGATAACTGTATTATGGATAACTGTATCTATTATGCTCTCAAATCCTGACTTGGCTGCGCTCTTACATTGTCTTATTAATGCTAATGCCAACTTACTATCTCCTATATGTATTTTTTCCATTTTTTGTCTCTCAGATGAAGGAGCCACTCACATGCATTCCCTCGCTCTGTTATTCCTTCTTATCAGGGGAGTCTCGTCTCTCCCTACTTTCTTTTTATCCCTTCCCTGCACCCCCTTCTGCTTCTATTTTTCTGTCCATTTCTGAATTGCTCATTCTATACATTGCGGACAATGAAATTTCTAAGTGTGGGGGAGTTAAAGTAAACTTAGATAAATATAGGATAAGTGGATATAAATTGACAATAACTTCCTCCTATTAATAATATTCAAGTGCTTACACTCTTTATGCTCATATGTTAAATCAGATTCAGCCCTTCTCACTTTAGATGAATATTAATGAAGGAATGTAGAGGTTAAGCGAACTTGAATTGGATAAAGTAAGTGATGTAGTTGTAGTATGCACCCTAAATAGGAACACCTTCCAACAAGATGATTTTTGAAGTAATTCAAGTTTTCTTATAATGAGCTTCTAGTTGATTTAGATCTCCCCAATTTGCTTGTTCCTGATGGATACCTGATTGTTAGTTGAGAGGGATATCTAAAGCAAAAACAAAAAAAAAAAACAAAACAAAACAAAACAAAAAAAAAAAAAAAAAAGCAAAAGAGGATTCTCTACTCCAATGGTTGAAATCACCTAGTAACCGGGGGTTTGCACCAAAAAGTGTGAACTTTCGCGTCAAACAGTGATAAAACTAAGAGTATGCTAGTAGCCCTCTGAAAATTTCTTTAATCTGAGTAACCGGGTGGCTTCATAACCAATGTTGTCATTCGCGTCAAAAGGATTAAGTAATTTGACGAGGAGAGAAAAAAAAAAAAAAAAGTGCTGAAAATAATTCTGCTTTGAATAATAGAGATCCTTCTCAATGAGCTTTGATGATTGAAGTTAGTACAGGTGATTGGGGTAGATTTTGAAACTACTGGGAAGACTTATTTAGGATTTCTTGATTATTTCTTAACATCTATTGTTGAGCACACACACACTTTAGGAATAAGGGTGTTACTATGAGTACATTGTTTTCAATTCCTATTCGAGTTTTGCTGAGACTCTGCTTCTGAAGTTGGATTCATAATAAGTGTGGGGGGGGATCTGAACTTCTGATTGGTTGGGCATGCTTCTCTCTAAGATTTGCTTGAGGACAAGCAAGGATTTAAGTGTGGGGGAGTTTGATAACCTCCTAATTTAGGATTAAAAAGGGCTATATTTGACACTAAATTAGGGAGGTAAAATACTGTTCTCTTGACTAATATGATTAAAAGTGCATTAAATCAAACAAAACAAAGAAAGTATTATAATTGTAATGATCTTATCAGTTTAAACCTCATTTTAGATTTGATTTCAATTTCAGGAAAAAGTGGCAAAGTATAGAAGGAGTTGAATAAAAAGAGGGAAGCTGAAAATGGCCAAAGCAGATTTACCAAGTCTTCTCGCTACAGCGAGACCGAAGTTCGCTGTAGCGATATGGCATCTTCGCCGTAGCGAAGGGGAGGCTTCGCAATAGCGAAGTCGTGTCGCATAGAAATTCCAGAGAGCAACTCGCCATAGCGTGGGAATAGCGAAGCGCAACGGAAACCTGAGGACTTATGAGACCTCGCTATAGCGAGAGACGCTCCTCGCTATAGCGAGAGCAGACCTGAAACGCGCAGTTTTAATTTTTGAGCTTTAAAAGAGGTTTTCTGAGTTAGGGTTCGGAGGATTCGGCGGCAGAAGGAGTTCTGAGAGTTCAAGAGGCGATTCTGGGAGTTCTTGAAGGCTTTTTACGCTGGGAGTGTGAAAGAAGAGAAGGAATCAAAGGGGGAGCTCTACTTCTGCATCTCAATCTTCCCTTTGTTTGCTTTCTTGTTCTTTTCAATTCTCCATGTATTTTGATTGGGAATTCTCTGTAGATTTAGCTATGTGCGGCTAAATTCCTTTTTACCTAGAGTACTAGGAACTTGATGTGAACTGAATCATTGATTATCTTGTTAATTGTGATGATTGGAATCTTGTGTATCCTCTCTTGCTTAATGCTTTCTTAGGGATTGGCCACCTCTTTGATTTGATTTGGGAAATTAGAATTTACCTTGAGAAAGGGATTCTAATTAGACCTAAGAGTTGGATAAATTAAGTTTAGAGTCATCTAATCTGTAATTAGGATAGACATATACCTGATTACCTTAATTGGTTTGTAGAGGGATATAGAATCTAATGCATTCTCACCTAAATCTAAGGACACTTAGAATTCAGGAGAGAATAGGGCTATAATTACATCGACAGACGGTTATAGCTTTTGAATCTCTTAACCCACAAGGTGAAAATTAATCACAATTGAACAAGAGGTTAAATTCTAGTGATCATCAAGGGAATAGTAACTCTAGGTAATTTCAAATCTTGGATTTTATCTTACTGCCTGTGCCAACTTAGTTTTCTTTAAATTGTTTTGTTTTAAGCATTAGTCTAAGTTCATAATTCACTTAATTGACAGTTTAACGTGGATGAAAACGGATTATACATTGCCTAATTGTAATTAACCCCTTCCTCGTGGGAACGATACTCATACTTATCACTGAACTACTTGATCTGACCCGTGCACTTGCGGAACGCATAAAAAATTTCGCGATCAGATGTTAAGAACATGCATACTCATTTCTATGGTTCCAAAACCAATACACACATATTATATTCATGCATTTTACATGTGTTCAAGTGTCTATATATCATATACAACATATGATTACATCATTTGATACTAATATGTTAACAAAATGACTATTTAGCAAATTCCTTATCAAAGTCCTTGTCTTTATGAGTGGTGGCTTCAATTTTTTGGCTTATTTAGCCCACCTAGACATAGCCCACCACTACTTAGCCTCTCCCTGGGCTCGGTTCCATATGATTTCCAAAGAATCAACACTAGTCCGTGGCATTTTCATGCAATGAACCAGGGTTTCATACACTCATCTTATACCCCGTGGGTCCTGTGAACCCATCATTCACATTCTTGACTCAAACTCCACTCATACAATTCATACATAGCATAAAACAAACCATAAGCCATGGGTATGGAGCCAAAAACCAGAAAAATACATTTTTCTCACTTGTGCCCAAAAGTCATATTTTGGCTCTAACTTTGGAAAATCATAACTAATTGTAGAAAAATGGGAATGCAGAAAACTTTAGCTTTCTGAAAATTTCTAAGTGTTAAATTTATACTAAAAATCATTCCCAACCACAAACTCAGTGTTTGGACCATGTTTGACATCAAAAATGGGAGAAAGGTCCAGCTATCACTGTTTCTAGTGCAGCTTTCTGTCATGACTTTCGAAAATTCATAACTAAATCCACAAAAATCCAATCTAGGTACACTATACCAATTTGGAAAGCTACAGATGTCTACTAGAGGAGACAAATAAGTCCAGATCAAGTCAGTAGCCCCTAGACCCCGGAAACTGATGGAACAGTGACGGTGGTTAGGTAGGCTCCCTGATGCTGATATAGAACTTCAGACGGTCCAATCTCTCTCTACAGACCTCCGATTTAAGTGATTCTAGTTGGTATAGGTCACTGTGGTTTTCCAGTTCATGTGTATAAAATTTCATGACATTTGGCCACCGTTTGGTCTATCTATGACATGGATTTCATTTCTGACCTATAGGAATAGTACAAAACCAAACTACCATATTTTTCCCAACTTCAACAATTCACCAAATATTCTCTCGATCTCCGAATATTACCAACTTTAGCTTCTCAAGAAGCTCTCTACAAACTCTAGAGGCATGCCAAATTTCATGGCAAGAGGAGCTCATCTGGTCATACTTTGACGGAGCTCTCAAAAATACCGATTTTGGCACCTAAAGGGTCCAAAACGGATCCAAATAGCCTCTCACATGTTCTCACTCCACATGGACAAGTTTAAAAGTATAAAACTAGTAGATATGACATGTCCATATGATCCAAATCAACATACATTCCAATTTCACTATGCTACGACCAAAAATATGCTACTACATTCATTCATCACAAGGGGTAAAACCCACATTTCCATTACTTTGGCTATAAACATAGTTCATACATCATCTTTTCATACATTTACACTTGTTACAACCTTTACATCTTAAAAATAGAAGGTGCATACTCATTTTGGGCATCTCTTTACATCAAAATACATCAAAATATCCAAAATAAGCTACTATTTAGCTAAGCATGCTTCTAGGCTCCTTAGTGTGTGCTCGGTTCTCCTTGAGCTCCACCTAGCATATTAAGTTGGGAAGGGAAGGGGTGAGATTCAGGGAATCTCAGTAGCTCATGCACTCATTCAAGTAAACAATCAAGGCATATAACAAGTCAAAGCATGTGAAAAGCATTTAGCCATTCTCAAACATTCAATACATGTTGTACATGCTATGGAAATCACAACAATGCCAAAAATGGGCTCTAGGGACTTTTGGTCTAGCCTCACCCGAGTTTAGGGGCTTTTGGATGGTCTCACCCGAGTTTAGAGACTTTTGACTTAGTCTCACTCGGTTGAGACTTTTGGCGTTGTCTCACCCATTCTCAAGGGACTTTCGGCTTCACCTCACCCATCTCAAGGGACTTTCGGCACTACCGCACCCGAGCAATTCTCACATTTCAACACACAAGCATATTGGCATCAATACATCAAAGCAATAGCACATGGCATATTCCACACAATAAGCATATACATAATCATACAGTGACTATTACATCCAAGAATGCAATAAGAAAGAGTGGGAAAAGAGAGAGCTACCTTTGGAGCCAAAACCAACACAAGCCTTCCCTTTCAATTTCTCTTCTCCTTTCTTAATTTCACACTCACACCTTGATGGAGGTGCTTCACTTGAGCCTAGTCACAATTAAAGAGCATGGAATTACTCTTTTAACATGGAATCATCAGAGCAACCTTTTAACATACCAAAACCTAGAGTTCTCTCTCTCTCTCTCTCTAGAATGCCATCAACTCTTTCTCTCTCTCAAGCTCCCATGGTAGTGGAAACCACATTTTCAAAGAAAACACAAAGGTTCAAAGGTGTTTTCCACTTTCCCTCTTCTGACCCATGCCCAAAATCCAACCATTTTCACAAAGAAAATCGTAGGAAGAGAGGGCAAAGAGAGGAGATCAGAAATCTAAGAAGAAATGGGAGAAATTTACTTACCTTTCCCTTGCTCTCCCTCCTTTTCTTGGTCTCTCTCACTCTCCACGCTTTTTTCTCTCCTTGGGTTGAAGTTTAGGGCAGATATGAGGGAAGAAATGAGTTTGGGCGTTTAATGAAGTCTAATTCTCGCTATTTACCCTCTTCCGGACCGACCCTCGCTACGGCGAAAATTAACCTTCGCTTTAGCGAGCTCGTGTTATCTGGCTTCGCTATGGCGAGGTGTAACCTTCGCTACGGCGAGGTGTAACCTTCGCTACGGCGAACTCGCGTCAGTTCCAGACCTCACTCTCGCTATGGCGTACGCTACGGCGAGTTGTCCCCTGGTTTCTGTATGGACTGCTGCCTGCACTCGCTATAGCTAGAATCTCTTTTGCTATTACGAGAAGACATTCTCGCGACAGCGAGACCATTTCTCGCTATTGCGAGAGGACTTGGTAGAAATTCTGAATTCTGAAAATTTTCAGCTTTCTACTTTCTTTCTTTTCCTTTTCTTTTCTTTTTCCCGGTTGTTACATTTCTACCCCTCTTAAAAGAAATTTCGTCCTCGAAATTTAAAGACTTACCTTAAGGGAATAATTCTGGATATTTTTGCCTCATTTCATCCGCCAATTCCCAGGTTGCTTCCTCAGATGTCACACCTCTCCATATCACTTTCACCAGAGGAATGCTCTTGCTTCTCAGCTGTTTCAGCTTAGCATCCACAATTCTCTCCGGTTTCACTACATAGGAAAGATCTTCCTGCAATTGCACATGCTCATATTGTATGACATGTGAGGAGTCTGGTAAATACTTTTTCAACTGGGAGACATGAAAAACACTGTGGATTTGGGCTAGGTTAGGAGGTAAGGCTATTCGGTAAGCCACGGGTCCGATTTTCTTAAGGATTTCAAATGGACCAATATACCTAGGACTGAGCTTCTTTACCCTCATTGACCGACCTACTCCCGTCATTGGAGATATTTGAATGAATACATGGTCCCCAACCTCAAACTCTAACGGCCTCCTACGCTTATCAGCATAGCTCTTTTGCCTACTCTGGGCCGTGAGGAGTCTCTTTCTAATCAATTCTATTTGTTAGGTGGTCTGGTCTACAATCTCAGGTCCTATCACACTCCTCTCTCCTAGCTCAACCCAACACAGCGGGGATCTGCACTTTCTCCCATACAAAGCCTCATAAGGGGCCATCTGGATACTGGAATGGTAACTGTTATTATACGCAAACTCTGCTAACGGTAAATACGCATCCTAGTTACCCCTCATTTCTAGCACACATGCCCTCAACATGTCTTCCAATGTTTGGATGGTCCTTTCAGTTTGACCATCTGTTTGGGGGTGATATGCAGTACTAAACCGCAATCTGGTCCCTAAGGCATGCTGCAATGATCTCCAAAAGTTCGATGTGAACCTAGGGTCTCTATCCGAAACTATGCTATTGGGTACTCCATGAAGTCGCACTATCTCTCTGATATACAACTGGGCCAATCTATCCAGTGTATAAGTAGCCTTAATAGCTAAAAAGTGTGCAGACTTCGTCAGTCTATCCACAACTACCCAAATAGCATTGTGTCCAGAGGATGTCCTGGGTAACCTCATAACAAAATCTATGGCTATACTATCCCACTTCCACTCAGGGATATCTAGAGGTTACAACAACCCAGTCGGTTTCTGATGTTCTATCTTTACCCTCTGACACACTAGGCATCTAGCCACATACTCCGTCACATCACTTTTCATCCCTGGCCACCAGAAAATTCTTTTCAAATCCTGATACATCTTGGTGGCACCTGGGTGGATAGTATACTTACTCTTATGCGTCTCTTCTAGAATGCTTTCTCTCAACTCATTCTGACTAGGCACACAGATTCTCTCTCGATATACTATCATACTATCCTCAGACACCTTGAAATCTGAGGTCTTACCTTGGGTAATTTCATTCCTAATCCGCTTCGGGAACTCATCCTCCTTCTGGGCATCTAAGATCTGGGTTCTCAATACATTCTCAATTCGGGTTTCACTCAGATACAACTTACCCGATACCACCTGACAAGAGAGGTTCAAATCTCTGAACTTCTCTAGGAGCTCCTGCTCCCTAATCATCATATGGGCTACATGGATGGATTTTCTACTCAGGGCGTCTGCCACCACATTGGCCTTACCCGGATAATATTTCAACACATAATCATAATCTTTCAAGAATTCCATCCATCTCCTCTGTCTCATATTGAGTTCTTTCTGATCAAACAGGTATTTCAGACTCTTGTGGTCACTATAGATCTCTATGGTCGCACCATACAGATAGTGTCTCCAAATTTTAAGAGCAAACACTACGGCAGCTAACTCCAGGTCATGTGTGGGGTAATTCTTCTCATGAGGTCTCAACTGCCTCAAGGCATATGTCACTACTCGGCCCTGCTGCATCAACACACATCCTAACCCTTTGCCCGAAGCATCACAATAAACTATAAATGGTTCACTAGGGTCAGGGATAATCAGTACAGGAGAAGTGGTCAAACAGAGTTTCAACTCCTAGAAACTCTTCTCACATCTCTCATCCCACACAAATGGTGTATCTTTCCTAGTTAGCCTCGTCAGTGGTAAGGCCATTCGAGAAAAGTCCTGAATAAATCGTCTGTAATACCCTGCCAAACCTAGGAAACTCCTAACCTCGGTGATCGTTCTAGGTTTATCCCACTGTAATACAGCCTCAACTTTATGGGGATCAACCATAACCCCATCTCGTGAGATCACATAACCTAAAAATCGCACCTCGATCAGCCAAAACTCACATTTACTAAGTTTGGCATACAACCTTTTCTCTCTCAAGGTGTCTAGGATTAGTCTCAAATGCCTCTCATGCTCCTCAAAAGATCGGGAGTACACTAAAATATCATCAATAAAGACCACTACAAACTGATCTAGATACGGTCTGAATACCCTATTCATGTAATCCATGAATACAGCAGGCGCATTCGTCAATTAGAATGGCATCACAAGGAACTTATAGTGCCCATATCTCGTTCTGAAAGCCGTCTTGGAGACGTCTTCAGTTCTCACTCTCAACTGGTGGTAACCAGATCTAAGATCTATCTTAGAAAACACAGATGCCCCAGCCAACTGATCTAACAGATCATCAATTCTAGGGAGAGGATATTTATTCTTGATGGTAACTTTATTCAACTTTCGGTAATCTATACACAAATGCAAGCTACCATCTTTCTTTCTCACAAACAACATCGGAGCTCCCCAAGGTGAAACACTAGGGTGGATAAACACTTTCTCTAACAATTCCTCTATCTGCTCTTTCAACTCAGCAAGCTCGGCGGGAGCCATCCTGTAAGGAGCCTTGGACACCGGTCCAGCCCCAGGCACTATGTCTATAGGGAACTCTAATTCTCTCTCAGGAGGTAGGCCATAAAAATCAAACTCTCTAGGGAAAACCTCCGGGAATTCCCTGACAACTGGGATCTCCTCTATCCCTTCTTCTACCTCAACCTGAATAGAGAAAAAGACTAGAAACCCTTGACATCCACACTCTAAATATCTCTCAGCCTGGGCAGTAGTCATAAAGGATAACTCAGCTCCTACCCTAGGTATGGTCCCACAAGCAGGTAGGGAAATGATTCGGTGTTCACAATCAATATTGCATTATTTGCAGCTAACCGGTTCATACCAATAATCAAATCAATTTCATGGAAAGGCATACAAACCAAATCAATAGTGGTATGACAATGGTTAAATTGGACAGTGACATTTAAGTAAGTATGGGAAGTAACCACGTGGCCTCCAGTGGGTGTAATGACAGACAAGTCAAATGGCAAGACACTAATGACCAGACCCAATTTCTTCATACCATCATAAGATATAAACGAGTGACTAGCACCCGAATCAAACATAGCAACTACAGGAAAGCCATTCACTAACAGCGTACCTCGGATCAAACTGGGAGATGCGCTGGCTTCCTACTGAGTAAGGGCGAACACTCGGCCCTGGGTCTGTGGTCTAGGAGGAGGCGCTGTCTCCATCTGAGAACAGTGTCTAGCAATGTGCCCCATCTTCTCACACTTGTAACATGTCACGGGAGACTACTGGAAGGATGACTGGCCCCGCGGAGGTGGCACATCTCACTGTGGTTTTCTATTCCATGGCCCTTTGCCTCTCCTCTTAGTACTAGGGGTCAAACTAGAACCCTCTTCTGGTTTCGGCCTTTTCAAATCCAGAACCCTCTTCTAACTAGTTGTAGTCGCAGCAGGCATGATAACTTGCAAGTTAGTCTCAATCACCCTGCTGACCTCCACAAGAGTATTAAACTTCCTGATCCACTGTGAAGTGACTCTATCGCTAATCAGGGGCCTCAACCCAGTCTCAAACTGCTCACATCTCCAGGGTTCATTATCATACCTCTGGAGGTAAGAGGAATACCGAGACAACTCTATAAACTTGGCCACATACTGATCCACAGTCATCTCATCCATCTGTCTCAAGCCCATAAACTCCATCTCTTTCTTTTTCCTCTCTGAACTCGGGACATACTTCTCATAGAATTCGACTAAGAAAGTCTCCCAAGTTATCTGTATATTCTTGGTCTCCATAAGGGGTTTCATACTATCCCACCATCTATCAGCTTCCTTTTCTAGCATAAAGGTGGCTAGCTGAGCTTCTGCTCAGTGGTACAATCCATCACTGAGAATATCTTCTTAAGCTGCATCACCCAAGCCTCCACCTTATCCGCATCCAACTCCCCGTCAAATGAGGGTGGATTATTCTGCCTAAACTGTTTCAATACTTTTTGGATAGGCGTCTGGGTCTGTGGAGTAGCAGGCTCCTGGGGAGGTACAGGTGGAATGCTGGATGTAGATAGCTGAGTTACAGAGGCATCCCTTCTAGCTTCTTCTTACCTAGCCAGGGTGTCTTGCAAATGCATGATCATATCATGCTGCTTCTGGGCAATGTACCTCTACTGCTCTAGCATCTCTTGGTGCTGGCCCATCATGGTCTCATACCGGTCTAGTCTCTCTATGATGGCCTGCAGAGGATCCCTAGTCTCAATAGGAACCTCTGGCTCAGCTCTCTGAGCCCTAGGCGGTCTGCCTCTGCCTCTACCCCTGCCCCGTCTAGTCTTAACCATGTCTGAAAAGAAATAGCAATCCTCAGTTCACAACACTATCACAAACGCATAGGCATAAGGATGCTACAACTTGCATGACCATTCACACCAAACACAAGCAAATCATAGCATTCAAAAGCCTAACATTAGGCAAAAGTGCCTGAATCTTTGCTCTGATACCAAAAATGTGACACCTTATTCTACTACCACTACCTAGCCTCTCCCTGGGCTCGGTTCCATATGATTTCCAAAGAATTAACACTAGTCCGTGGCATTTTCATGCTATGAACCGGGGTTTCATACACTCATCTTATACCTCGTGGGTCCTGTGAACTCATCATTCACATTCTAGACTCAAACTCCACTCATACAACTCATACATAGCATAAAACAAACCATAAGCCACGGGTATGGAGCCAAAAACCAGAAAAATACATTTTTCTCACTTGTGCCCAAAAGTCATATTTTGGCTCTAACTTTGGAAAATCATAACTAATTGTAGAAAAATGAGAATATAGCAAACTTTAGCTTTCTGGAAAGCTCTAAGTGTTAAATTTACACTAAAAATCATTCCCAACCACAAACTCAGCGTTTGCACCATGTTTGACATCAAAAATTAGAGGAAGGTCCAGCTGTCACTGTTTCTGGTGCAGCTTTCTATCATGACTTTCGAAAATTCATAACTAAATCCACAAAAATCCAATCTAGGCACACTATACCAATTTGGAAAACTACGGATGTTTAATAGAGGAGAAAAATAAATCCAGATCAGTTCAGTAGCCCCTAGACCCCAGAAACTGATGGAACAGTGACGATGGTTAGGTAGGCTCCTTGATGCTGATACAGAACTTCAGATGGTCCAATATCTCTCTACAGACCTCTGATTTAAGTGATTCTAGTTGGTATAGGTCACTGTGATTTTCTAGTTTATGTTTATAAAATTTCATGATATTTGGCCACCGTTTGATCTATCTATGACATGGATTTTATTTCTGACCTATAGGAATAGTACAAAACCAAACTACCATATTTTTCCCAACTTCAACAATTCACCAAATATTCTCTCGATCTCCGAATATTACCAACTTTAGCTTCTCAAGAAGCTCTCTACAAACTCTAGAGGCATGCCAAATTTCATGGCAAGAGGAGCTCATCCGGTCATACTTTGACGGAGCTCTCAAAAATACTGATTTTGGCACCTAAAGGGTCCAAAACGGGTCCAAATAGCCTCTCACATGTTCTCACTCCACATGGACAAGTTTAAAAGTATAAAACTAGTAGATATGACATGTCTATATGATCCAAATCAATATACATTCTGATTTCACTATGCTACAACCAAAAATACGCTACTACATTCATTCATCACAAGGGGTAAAACCCACATTTCCATTACTTTGGCTATAAACATAGTTCATACATCATCTTTTCATACATTTACACTTGTTACAACCTTTACATCTCAAAAATAGAAGGTGCATACTCATTTTGGGCACCTCTTTACATTAAAATACATCAAAATATCCAAAATAAGCTACTATTTAGCTAATCATGCTTCTAGGCTCCTTGGTGTGTGCTCGGTTCTCCTTGAGCTCCACCTAGCATATTAAGTTGGGAGGGGAAGGGGTGAGATTCAGGGAATCTCAGTAGCTCATGCACTCATTCAAGTAAACAATCAAGGCATATAACAAGTTAAAGCATGTGAAAAGCATTTAGCCATTCTCAAACATTCAATACACGTTGTACATGCTATGGAAATCACAACAATGCCAAAAATGGGCTCTAGGGACTTTTGGTCTAGCCTCACCCGAGTTTAGGGGCTTTTAGATGGCCTCACCCGAGTTTAGAGACTTTTGACTTGGTCTCACTCGGTTGAGACTTTTGGCCTTGTCTCACCCATTCTCAAGGGACTTTCGGCTTCACCTCACCCATCTCAAGGGACTTTCGGCACTACCTCACCCGAGTAATTTTCACAAATCAGCACACAAGCATATTGGCATCAATGCATCAAAGCAATAGCATATGGCATATTCCACACATTAAGCATATATATAATCATACAGTGACTATTACATCCAAGAATGCAACAAGAAAGAGTGGGAAAAGAGAGAGCTACCTTTGGAGCCAAAGCCAACACAAGCCTTCCCTTTCAATTTCTCTTCTCTTTTCTTAATTTCACACTCACACCTTGATGGAGGTGCTTCACTTGAGCCTAGTCACAATTAAAGAGTATGGAATTACTCTCTTAACATGGAATCATCAGAGCAACCTTCTAACATACCAGAACCTAGAGTTCTCTCTCTCTCTCTCTAGAATGCCATCAACTCTTTCTCTCTCTCAAGCTCCCATGGTAGTGGAAACCACATTTTCAAAGAAAACACAAAGATTCAAAGGTATTTTCCACTTTTCCTCTTCTGACCCATGCCCAAAATCCAACCATTTTCACAAACAAAACCGTAGGAAAAGAGGGCAAAGAGAGGAGATCAGAAATCTAAGAAGAAATGGGAGAAATTTACTTATCTTTCCCTTGCTCTCCCTCCTTCTCTTGGTCTATCTCACTCTCCACGCCTTTTTCTCTCCTTGGGTCGAAGTCTAGGGTAGATATGAGAGAAGAAATGAGTTTGGGAGTTTAATGAAGTCTAATTCTCGCTATTTACCCTCTTCCGGACCGACCCTCGCTACGGTAAAAATTAACCTTCGCTATAGCGAGCTCGTGTTATCTGGCTTCACTATGGCGAGGTGTAACCTTCGCTACGGTGAACTCGCGTCAATTCCAGACCTCACTCTCGCTATGGCGCACGCTACGGCGAGTTGCCCCCTGGTTTCTGTATGGACTGCTGCCCGCACTCGTTATAGCTAGAATCTCTTTCGCTATTGCGAGAAGACATTCTCGCGACAGCGAGACCATTTCTCGCTATTGCGAGAGGACTTGGCAGAAATTCTGGATTCCGAAAATTTCCAGCTTTCTACTTTCTTTCTTTTCCTTTTCTTTTCTTTTTCCCGGTTGTTACACAAAGAATCTCAATAGCTCTTTACCCTTTCAAACATATATAATAGATGCCATACAATTGTTAAAGAATGCATGCATGCTTCTAAGGTTACTAGTGAACATATATATAGCATTTTTCATGTTTAAGAAACTCAAACATAATATACATAGGCTCTCTAAGGCATTGATTTAGTCTCACCCACTTTTGTTGAGACTTTTGGATTTACCTCACCCATTTTCAAGGGACTTTTGACTAAACCTCACTTTTCTTGAGAATTTTGACTTTGTTTCATCTAATCCTAGGGACTTTTGGCTTATTCTTACCTTTACTAAGGGACTTTTGCCTTTACCAAACCCATTCAAACTATAAAAGTATTCATAAAACTCATTTCAATAATATTATAGTACCATGGCATATAGGTATTAACTAAAAATATTTCTCATGGCATAAACATACATACAAACACTTAAAGACTAGAAAATGCCTAACAATGTATGAGAAAAATGTTAGAGAGTTATCTTGGAGCCAATGTCACACACTTTTCCATTGAAATCCTTTTCCTCTTTCTCAGCCAAGACTTTGTATTGGGTGACCCTTGGCTTCCTTGGCCTAGACACATCAAAGGAGGCATATTTAGGTAATGAGAAATAAGCCTTAACTTCTCTCAAATGCTATACTATGTTACTTTCTCATATGATTCTATTATGCTTCCATATAAGACACAATGAAGCAACTTTTAAAATTTATGATCTTGGTTCCCATTTCCTATTTATTCTAGGTCTTTTGATTCCATTTGGACTTTTTGGAGTCATCACATATTCATTTTAAGGAGTCTAGTTATAAGTTGCTTCTTTATGTTTTATTATGAACCCTACACCTCTATCTCACATTTCATAGCTTCTAAAATTTTTTCAAGGCATCCACACATGTTTTTCTATCATACTTAGTCTCATTCTAGCCTTGGAACAAATTAAAACACTTCCTAAGTACTTGGAACCCCTTTGGCTGAGACTTGTACCTAACATTGTGCCCATAGAGTTTTGCAAACTTCCTTGAAATGGATGGCATTTAGGAGGCTTCCTAGATATCTTAGGAACTCATAAATACTTTTAGACATCTTAAATTACCCTTAGGAAGCTTTATATTTGCTGAGGAACACTAAAATCCCTAGGTAGCATAACATGTTCTCTAATGCTTCTTACTTAATTCCAATTACATATTCTAAATCTTTACAGTCTAGAACCCTTAACTCCACTTTGCTTTGGATAAAAATCATCCCTTAAAGAATGGCCTCTATACTGGCCGAATTACCCATAGAAGAAAGCAATAAAGAAGTGCAAGATAGGTCTTGGAATTTACCTTGTTCCAATGCTTTTTTCAAGGGTTCTTTTCATTACTTCAAGCTTCTTCTTGAAATTCTAAGCTCTCTCCTCTGGACCAGCGACAAATCAGTCCCATATGAGCCACCAAAACCATAGGAATGAAGAGGAGAATGAAGAGAACAAGTTTATTAAAGGAAGGCGTGTGAATTTTTATACTTTTCTAACCTTTTTCTTGGATTTTTTCTCTTCTTCTTCCTCCCTCTTGGTGCGCCCTTCTCTGCTAGTCCTCTCTCTATTCTGGGCAGAAGCTATGTCAGTCTTAAGGAGGAAAAGAGAGGGACGCTACATATAAAGCCATGTGTCTTAAAAATTGTTTATAAAAATTCTATTTACGTCCCGTCTTTTGGCTTTTTTATTTTACGCTCATTTTTGCTCTTTTTAAAGAACTGTCTTTTTCATTATAAAATTTATATTCTTTAACTTATAAAATGCCTTTGGAATTACTTAATTTTGATCTAAAACTTTCTCAAAATAACCGATCAAAGTTTTAAGTCAACTAGAGGGATTTTAATTATTTTGGAGGGTTCCTATAGTCTTTAAGGTTTCTGAGAACTTTGAAAAACTTATTTTTTTTCATTTAAAAATCCTTCTTTTATGTTTTCTAAAAGTATCCAAAATTATGAAAATATTATTGCATTGTTGTTAATTTTCGTCTGGTTATTCTAACTTTATTTTTAGGGCACTTCTAGCCTTGGATTTTCATTATTTAAAGTCTAGATTATCATTTTAATTTTATTGGATCTCAAATCATTCTATCTAAGTGACTTCTTTTTATATTTGGTGAGTTTCGTATATTTATGGAGAAACCAGATATTACGTTTCTCATATTTACAGAGGAACCGGATGTTACAAAAGACACCTTATACTTTTTTTCCCCTCTTTAATTAAGGTTTTATCTCAATTGGTTTTATTAGTAAGATTTCTGATGAGACAATTTATATTATAAATACTATGTACTTTTTTTTCTTCATTAAGTTTTTATTCCATTGGATTTTTCTTAATAGTTTTAATAAGGTACAATATTTGTTAATAGACATCTAATGAGGAGTGTAATAAATATTATAGTTATATAGATTTCTATTATCCCCAAAGAATGATCTTTTAAGATCCCTTTTTATGTTAAATAACATCCATCATAAGGGGTTTATATTGTATAATTATGTACATTAATTTTCCTAACTTTTAAGTTAATTTTTATGGTTTAAATGTTATAAATAAATGCTATATACTAAGTATTGAGACCTTGAGTAAATGAGAAATATTCCTTCATGTCTCCTCTCAATTTTTTTTATTAAATTTCTTATATTTTCATTAGTTTTACAATAATATAAAGATTTATATCAAATTATTCAATTGTTTCAAAGGCCCCATTTGATATAATGAAGGAAAGTAAGAGAAAAAAAATTTGTATAATATTTATTTTATTCTAATAACCATTATTCAATATCATTTAACACTACTTATTAATTATTATTGAATCATTAAAAATAAAGATATTAAAATTATTTTTTTATTTTTAAAATTTTAATTTTTATACCTAATTTTTTATATACCAAAAATAATTTTATTTTAAATTTTATTTTTATTGTTAAAACTATTGAAAAACCATACTCGCAAGTTGACACATACTGTAATATAAAATGGTTCAAATCCCAATACCGAAGTCATAAATAATGTGACATTTAATGTAAAACTCACCTAACATTCAACGTGGCCTTTGAATGTAGACATTATGATTGTTTAATTATTTAAATTTTTTTAATAAAAAATTTAAGTATGACATATATGAAATATTTTTTATGTTATTTTTTTAGACATTTATTTTTATTTTTATGTTATTTAGAACGAATGTATTTTAAATTTTATACTCAAATATTGTATAAATAAATTTTTAAGTATTTAAAAATTTAAATTTGTATATGTCAACTCTGGCCTAAAAGAAAAAAAAATATCTAACAAATATAACTACACTCTAAGTAAGATTTGATTTCAATCTTTTTTTTATATACCTAGTGGAGTTATCATTCCTTTGGATCTACTTTTTGTTATTCATAATATTTTCTCGCGCGACATGTGATTATGTCTAGTTTGGGACAGTTTTCTTCAGATCCGAGGTGTGATGCCGACAATTTGATCCAACATAGAAGCAAGTGTTCAAAAAACAAGAAGAAAATAAATAGACGAAATTGATAGACACCATTTTTTACTAGAAAATTGGGGTAAAAGTCACTATAAATCCAATAAATAAAAGAAAAATATTACATTATTTTACGCTTCCAGATGCAACTGGTGTTTGGTGTTAGGACAAGGACTTTAACAATTTTCATTATGAAGAAGACTACTGTATTATTGTTGACTAAAATACCCCAATCTTTGTTATTAAATAGAAGTGCTTCTTCAAGTTGTTGAATAGCAAATAGCAATGGCAGCCATGAGAGTTGAAGGTTTTTTCTTCCTCTGCCTCTTACTCTTCTTAGTGGGTGGCACTGAGAGTGCTAAGCCAAGCCATTATTCTGTGCCATTCAATAGGACCCTTTTCCCTTCTAGCTTTGTTTTTGGAGCAGGTTCTTCTGCTTACCAGGTAATTCTAATAACCATCCCATAAAAACGGGTTCATTATCTTCTTTCTTCATTTTTTTTTTTTTGGTGAATAAAGTAGTATGAATATGTTATTCCGGCAAGGATGCCAATGACACTGGCATATTTGGAATCCGTAAATGATCTTCTTTATTGATTTGCAATTAGCAGTTTCTTAATAAACTAGATTAAATTAGTTAAAATTCCTTTAAGTGTTTAAGTTTTTTAATAATAATATATTATGTGGAGAAATTTTTTTGAAAGAACCAATATTAATTGTGGTGCTAAACAATAAAAAAATATTTACTTATCATATTTTTATTAGAGAACTTGATAGCAAAAATATAAAAATCACACTAATTTTTTTTTCTATTATTAATATTTTTGTTGTAAATTTCATTCTTTAGTCAGAAGGAGCAGCAAATATAGATGGCAGAGGACCAAGTATATGGGACACCTTCACTAAACAGCACCCAGGTTCACTACCTGTATATCTTTTTCTCTATGATCAAGATTGGCATTGAGGAATTTTTAAGTTGATTTCATTTATACAAGATAAGCTAAACGGGTCAATAATCAAAAGACACCTAGATATGTTAGGGGTGATCAATCTCATTGAAAAATCAACAAATATACTTGATATATTTATATGTCATTTTATAATTAATTTAATATATATATATATATATAATGTTTAGATTGATTTTACACATGATTTTCATTAAGGTAAAAAAATATATTAAAATTATAATAAAACTATTTTTAAACTTTAATTTAAGAATTTAAGTTTTAAAATTAAATTAATTCATGATATAATATCAGAGCATTTATAATTAAAGTATATTATACAAAATTTTCTTGAATTTGGTTGAAATTATATGAGCCTCCCCTATCTTTGAAATATAAATAAATCTCTTGTGAAACAAAAAGTTGAACTATCTTTTAGTCTAATTTAAAATTTTTTTACTAAAATACTTTTCATAATTTAAATGCATATCTTTTAAACTAAAATACTTTCTTATAAATTTTTTTATAGAGGGTATTTTAGTGTAAAAAAAATATTTAAAAATGGACCAACGTATATATTTTGAAAATAGAAGAAAGTCTATATAATGTTAATAAAACTTAATATAAGTTTATGTAATTTATTTTTATAATTAAGTGATATTTTATTTATTTAATCAAGTGAAGATTTATTAACATTAGATATGGTTAAGTCCAGAGTAAAGAGACGTGATTGAGATTATATTAATAAATGGGTGACAGACTATATGAATGTTAACATTCACGAATTTATATCATGAATGTATATATAAGTATGTCATGTGGGAAAGAGATATCCTAACTACGGAATAAATTTTGATACAGAAAAGATCTCGGATCATAGCAGCGGTGCTGTGGCAGATGATTTTTATCATCAATACAAGGTGCTCAAGAATTTCATCAATTTTATTTGATCGCGGCTTAAATTTTCGGTTTTTTTTCCCCTTATCACTTCTATCGTTACAAGTAATGTTAATTTTTTTCTGAACTAAATTGTCAATGACGTGTTGCAGAGTGACATAAAATTAATGAAAAAGATTGGGCTGGACTCCTTCAGATTCTCCATCTCATGGCCTAGAATATTCCCTAGTAAGACTATCCTCTAGTTTTAAATAATGGTAGCAATTCCTTTCATCTTGCACGACATTGAAATTAACTTGAGAGTGGTTTTAAAAAAAATGTTATTTTTTTTCCTGCAGAGGGAAGGGGAACAGTAAATTACTTGGGGGTTAAATTCTACAACAACGTCATCAATGAGCTCCTATCAAATGGTCAACTGTTCTATCTCTTCCTCTTTCTCTCCCAACGCTTATACGTTCAATTTTTGTTATAAGATGTCTTCAATTATGATAAATTTGAGCTTCATCTAGGTTGAGTTTGTTATGTTAACTAATTATAATAAAGGGTATTTTCGAACTTTGTCGGGGGTTAAGTTTTCTCTAAATTTCATACACGTTCCTTCACTTAAACTAATGCATTTATAATTTTACTCTAAGTTTTAAAAAGAAAAAAATTGTTACAAGAACTTTCAATACATTAAGATTATTTTTAAACTTCCTTTTTAAATGTTGTTTAGTAAGTGAGCACTTTAATTCATATAATATTTGAAACTCTATTTATAACATATTCAAACATGTAAAGAGATAAAAGTATAAAAAAATTTAAATTTTTATGTATGACTTAGGCAATAAGGATATTAAGTTTTTTAATATCTTTCATAATTTTAAATTTTACAAATAAATTTGTCAGTGCTTAAAAATTAAAATATTACTTACGAAAATCTTATTCAACACAATTTTAAGATTTTGAAATCAAATAATTCTAAACCCATATTACTGTGTACAGGCTTAACACCGTTTGTGACTCTCTTCCACTGGGATCTCCCACAAGCCCTTGAAGATGAGTACGGTGGATTCCTTAGTCCTAAAATAGTGTAAGTCACACCACTTAAATTACCAATTAATGTCCTAATGATGTATTTTTTTATGTGAATTTGTCTTTTTCTAATTTGATTGATATATGATCTAGGGAGGACTTTCGTGAATATGTTGACTTTTGCTTCAAAACCTTTGGAGACCGAGTGAAGCATTGGGTTACTTTGAATGAACCCTACTCATACAGCAGTAATGGCTACAATAGTGGCATATTTGCACCAGGAAGATGTTCTAACTACGTCGGAAATTGCAGCACTGGCAACTCTGCCACCGAACCCTACATTGTTGGCCACCAATTGCTTCTTGCTCATGCTGCTGCTGCTACATTGTACAAGACCAAATATCAGGTTTTTCCCTATTCACTACAACGACACTGCATTTTTTAGACCTAATTTTTTTTGTTTTCGATGAAGGGGTTTGTAATGAAAAATTTTTTGTTTTGTCACAAATTAAAATATGTTTGTGATGAAATTTCTTGGATTAGAAACGGATTTTATCTATCTCCAATCCATTTATTTATATATTAATATCAATAACAAAATAACAAGTGAGCCTAACAATTTTTCCAAACATTTTTTAAGTGTATATATATATATATATATATAGAGAGAGAGAGAGAGAGAGAGAGAGAGAGAGAGAGAGAGAGAGAGAGAGAGAGAGAGATTTAAGTATAAAATATATTTAAAAAATATTTTATATTGATTAAAATAGGTCAAACATTGCATTTTGACATTTTCTTATATTCTCAAATACTTTATGATTATAATTTAAGAAAATTAAGACACTAACAATAAGAAAAGTACGTACTAATAAATATATGGTAATCAATTGACATACCCACTTGTGTATGTGTGTTTTTAATAAAATTATTGGACAAGTAACGAAATATTATATTGTAAATAGGGCTATCAAAAAGGACAAATTGGAATCACATTAATAACTCACTGGATAGAGCCAAAATCAAATACTGCTGCAAATCGTGAGGCTGCCAGTCGAGTTCTGGATTTTTGGTTCGGATGGTATGTGACACAATATAATGAGCCAGTAAGAAATTCTATTATTTGTTTTCCTATTCTCTCTCTTGGCCATTAAAAAATATTTATATATTATGTTTTAGTTTTGTCACTAAAAAAATACTAAAAAGTTCTAGTTTTGTGGCTAAAAAAATAGTTTTTGAAGCAATAATTCATTTTAAGCAGGTATGCTCATCCCATAACATATGGAGATTATCCCCAGAGCATGAGGTCTTTAGTGGGTGATAGGCTGCCCAGATTCACAAAAGCTGAATCAGAAATCCTGAAAGGATCTTACGATTTTCTTGGTGTAAATTATTATACCACTAATTATGCAGAAAATGCTCCCTTGACCAGTACTGTTAATAGGAGTTACGCTTCTGATATACAAGCCACTCTCTCTGGTAACCAAATTAATATTTCTCCAAAAACCACCGATCAAAAACATGTTTACTTCTATATACACTAACAAAAAAAATCACATCATTTTCCTTTGATTTCAGGTGTGAGAAATGGTGTCCCCATTGGTACTCCGGTATATATTCTTTTTCTCTTTACTCTTCCAAATTTACTATTTCTTTTTCCAAAAAATTTAGAAGACCAATAAGTTATTTCATAATAGGTAATATTATAAAGAGATCAACTTTTTGAAAGGTTAATCTCTTTACCGTTGAATTTTCTTAAAACTTTTGTAAAATAATTTTTTATTATTATACTCATTATCATAGATTTTAAAATAATTTAACGGTGAAGAGCTCAACTTATTAGAAAGAACGAGAGAATGGGTAGATATTTACCGGAATGTTAACCCTATCTTATTATTTGTTTACTGCACGATATGAAATATTATAGATAATTCCAATCCGATGTTTCAACACCAATTTAAAAAAACTCAAGAATCAATTCTAAACTTTTTTGTTCACGTGGTTTAATTCTACCATGTCAGACAACTTTTGTTACTAACATCAACACTTTAGATCTATACTCCTTCCTTCTAGTCTAGTATATAAGGTATTTTTAAAAAAAATTTATTTGATCTAAAATATAAGGCACCATGTAATCTTTTGTATTAATTTTTTAAAAATGTCCCTTTTTTTTTTAAAAAAGAAATATTAGTTTATTTTTTTTTCTCTTCCATAAATAATGATAAAAATTAAAAAAAATGATAAATTTAAAGAGTTTGAAGTAGTTAAATAATTTTATTAAATTGTATAAAATAATTAAAAATGTCTTATAATATGAATTGAAAGTAATATTAGCCAATCAAAGTATTTAAAAGTGTGGTACTTGATTAAAAAAATGCATTTAGTTGTTTGTGATCAACGTATGCATAATAAATAAGGAAGTGAATTTGGATGGTTTCGCAGACTGCTTTGAGTTGGCTTTTTATCTATCCCAAGGGACTCCATCAGCTTTTGCTGTATGTAAAGGACAAATACAAGGACCCACCCATTTATGTCACTGAAAATGGTAAGCAAAATTAATGAGGCAATGAGCATTGTGCCTTTGTTTCATCCCTAGATAGTACATAATTTTCTTTTCTAATATGTTCAATTATACATATGTCTCTTTATTTATTATAATTCAAAACATAGTGAGAGCCTTTATTTCACTTATTTATAAGTTCAAGTTATTTACTTCATATATAATTGTTCTAAAAAATTTCAGGAGTAGCTGAAGCAAACAATGCCTCTAAACCAATTAAAGAAGCTATCAAAGATAGTATCAGGATTAGATACTATGATGGGCATCTCAGATATCTTCTGCAGGCTATCAAGTGAGTGAGATATTACAATAATAAAGTTATTAAATTGTTTTTTAAAAAATAGATAATTGTTTCAACTTTAGAATAAAACCCATTGTAATTAATAAATGTTTATCAACAAAAGATTATATGTAAAAATCAAACTAAAGTCATTTTAGTCAATTGAGTCAATTTTTATTGACAAAGATTATAAAATTTAACCACATTATGGCATCATATAGTGAATATTTAGGAGATATAGTAATTTAATTTGTGTTTTGCATGCAGGGATGGGGTGAATGTGAAGGGATACTATGCATGGTCATTTCTTGACGACTTTGAATGGGATGTTGGTTACACAGTTGGATATGGAATTACTTTTGTGGATTTCAAGAACAATCTCAAAAGATATCTCAAGTATTCTGCTTATTGGTTCAAGCTGTTCCTCCTCCATTAGTTACTTTCTTTAAATTATTGTACTCTTTATGATTCTTGAGATTAATTTCTTTTCTTCGTTCTTTCCCACGAGTTACTTGCTTAATATGTAGTTCTAAATTTCAAAATAAATGAGTCTCATTGCAGCCTAGCTACTTTAAGGTGACCATTGCAATTGCATATTACACTATTGCTGTGACTGTGAGAAAATAGGATAAATTATGAAATATATATATATATATATATATATGTGCGCGCGCGCGATTATTGTGGAACTTCCCACTTACACAATCAATGTCATAAATATGCAAATGTATGTGAGAGTGGATGAACATATCTATTAATTGTAAGAATTAAGTTGGTGATTGTTGAATTTTACTAAATTACTCAAATTATTAGGCTTTTTAACTAGTATCCTATAATAGAGAAAACTCAAGAATAAAATATGCAGCTGCAAAACTTAAGAATCATTAAATAAATTTATATTGTTGTAGCGTCATTAAATGTCTCCCCCCCTTCCTTTCATACCCAAACAAATGGATAAATTATAGTGCGCCGCAATAGTAAAGATGATCATGGGTAGGATATGAATAGCATGTTATAGTTGCGTTTGGATTCCCCAGTTTTAATGCGCCAACCGCACAGTTGGCAAATAGCTGGTTCCTTAAGCATAAGCATGATGTTCAAGGTTCGATTCCGTGTATGAAAAAGACTTTGCTGGAGAGACCTATCTATTTCGGTGATCTCCGTAGCCTCAAAAAGAATTAGTCTCTCACTGCCGGTCGGGAATAGCCTTGGAGCAATCCAAAAAAAAAAAAAAGCGTCAACCGCACGCTGTGATGTCGATGAATTCCCCGTTGTGGACTCGATCCAGCGGCGTGCAGCACGCCATGTGTCAACGTTTTTAAAATCCGAAACTCAGCCAAAATCCTTGCCGTTCACTCTCCATCCTCCGTTGCATTTAACCAGAAACACAGATTGTGAAGTCAGAAACGCACCAGATGCTCTGTTGCTGTGTTTTACGAATGCATCTTAAGTCAACAAAGAGGGAGAAGAAAAGCAGTTAAAGCTGACGGTGGTTCTGCCGCAAGGCATGCGACAATAGCAACGTGTTAGGGTTCGGGGGAAGAGTAAGGGTGATTTTCAACTGCCATCTGTTGCGACGGCGACGTTGAAGCGGTGAGAGAAAGGGAAGACCAAAAGATAAGGAAACAAGAAAATTAGGACCGAAAGAAAAGAGCAAAAAGAGGCAATATTTGTGAGGAAAGCGGGTATGATGTCAAAAAATAAATATTACATATATTAACAAAATTCTAACCTTGCGCTGTCAAAATCTATCACTGGTGCGTCTCACCAAGCAACATTTGGGACACGTGTCAAATCGCAGCGGTGGATGAGATCGGACACGTGGCGTTCTGTACATTGTTGGACTCCTTCGACGGCTGGGTTTTCTTCGACATCACGACGCGCGGTTGGTGCATCAAAAGCAGAGAATCCGAGTGCGTTATAGTTCTATTCCTAGACCTATTAAAAAATTTTTTCTCATTGTAGTGGGTAAAAAATTCAATTCTATTTCTTTGTTTAATGAAATTCTTAAATCTTTGAATTTAGACTTATTTATTCAAAAAACAAAATTGATGATTTTTTTCTTAAATTGGAATTTATCAGACATGAAATTTATTTATATAAAATCACAAAAAAATAGTAATCATTAATGTTTTTTAATCATACAATCAATATAATTTAAATTTTTTTTTTGTTTTAATATTTTTCAAGTTAATTCTGAGACCGAAAATTTTGAAACAAGTATATATATATATATATCTCAAATGCGGATATAAACATATTTATTACCTTCATATGTAAACTAAATATATAAATTTTATAAATACCCAAAAAATATAAATATTTTAATCTTTTCTAGACAATAATTGCCACAAAACATCTATATATCCATATAAAATCTCGCAGACGGCCTTGTTCAATATGCACTGTTTAATAGCGTGACATCCCCAATACTGTTTATTCATTTTTTTTATTTCTTACTAAGATCTAGGTTTTTTTTTTATCTTGTCGGGCCCACAATTTTCTTTTTTCTTCAATGTCCCTGCATAAGATGCTGGGGTAGATCCTAGTATCTTATAAAAGTCAACATCTAAAGATTCATGCATGATGGACCCATCAGCGGAGAAAATATAGTTTACTTTATTTGCAAATCATCATCCAAACTACGAGTAACTCTTACATATATATTTCTTACACACACACACGCGCGCGCGCGTACGTATACATATATATATATATATACATATATATATATATATATATATATATTAAGTTATGATATTTATATAATTAACAGTTAAAATTTATTTTATACTTAGATCTTATTTATATTATATATAAATTCTACTTATATAAACTTAATTTTAATCATTAATTTTTTTAGATATATTTGAAAATTCCCTAAAGCACTGCCACACCCAATTGACAATTCCGACAATTCCATTAATGGTTATATAAAAAAATATTCATTTATTTCTTTACATTTACTGTTCAAAAATTTGTACCAAACGTTATTGATAGAGTATTCAAAATTTTTTGAATAAACTATATTTATTTTTCTTAAAATTTAGTTAAATGAAATTTAATATTTTTTTTTAGGTTAAAATAATGACATGATCCTTTAATTTTATTTATTATTTTAAAATAGTCCCTTAAATTTAAAATATTTCAAAATAATTTTTTAACTTTCAAAAATATTATAAAAATGATTCTTTTAAATAAATTTCATTAATATCTTAACATCCATTTATTTATTAATATCTTAACATCCATTTATTTTTATGTTGACATGGCAATTACATGTGTTTTTCTCAACAATTTAAATAGTCACTAGTCAGCAGCTTTTGCTCTGTTCACCCGTCCCTTAATTAATAAAAGTTTTGAGTGCAATGTGTGTTAATATAATTTTAAAAAATTATATCTTAAATTAAAAATATTTATATTAAAAAAATTTGAATTTTAAAATTATTTTAAATAACTTAAGATCAAAAATTTAAATTATTAAAAAAAATCATAATTCAAGATTTCAAGATAAAATTTTAATCTTAACATTTTTTAAAATAATTTCAAAATTTTAAAATGACTTATTTACTTAAAAAGCTTGAACTTCAAAAAACAACCTTTAAGTCTTTTTTTTTTTCTCCTATAAGTTAAACACTAATCATGTGCTTTAACAAGTGGAAATTAGTTTTGTGTTTGAAATTTAATAAATTTTTATACACAATAAAATTTGAAAATTGATTTGCCATCAGATCTAATACTAATTAACAAATTTTGCGTGCAACATGTGTATTTAAAAAATTAAAGCTAATAATTTGACTAATAGAAATTTAATAAATTTCTATTTAAATGAACGGTACGCAAGACCCTTCATTTTATTTGATTTCATGTTCATTGTTGACGAATTTCTAGAGTACACCACAAAACCACTACGCTTTGTCCAAAGTCACTTTAAAGTGCGTCTTGATATGTTTTGCCCTCTGCCAAAGGAATCACAGGTAAAGGAATTTTTATTTATTATGAATTTCTTTTAAAAAAATTCTTAAAATTTGAGTTATTTATAAATGACTTTTGAAATTTTAAAATTATCAATAAGGTCCCTGAATTTTTAAATTTCAGCAAATAAGTCATTCTTTCTATTTTTGTAATTGATGTTGATTCATTTATCACATTAAATATTTCTATAATTGAACGTTAGTATCGAGGATAAATAAAAATTTGTCGCATCAATTGTGGAGATATTTGAAGTGAAAAATAAGTGGACAAAAAGATCTATTTGTTAAAATATAAAAATTTAGAGATTTAATTGTTGATTTTAAAAATTCAAAGAATTATACCTAAGTAACTTAAACTAGCTTTGTATATTTATTCTCTTTTTTAAGTGACTTTAATAAATCAATAATTTTTAAATTATTTTATTAATATTAAATTTTGTATATTAGTTCATCTAATCATTAATATTAAAAAATTAATCTATTCTTTTTAGGAAAAATAATTGACAGTATTTTTTTATGCAAGAAAATGGAATTTTTTTTTTATTTTTGGAAATTGACAATGTCAATTTAAAAAAATAACACTAATTGTAAGACTCATTATTTCAAATGAGTTAGACACATTTAAATAAAATTCAACACAATCTGATTAAATAATCTTTTCTTATTTGCTTACTACTAGCAAATGATGAGCACGAACAGTGGACGACGTGAGGTACATGTCATGGGTGAGGGGAAATCTACAGTGAAAAGCAGGACCAGATTGACCGTAGCTCCAGGAAAATCAAAAGTGCTGACTACTCTTTCAATCTGAAGGAGTCCTTGTGGCATTATGACGATGTGAATTGTTTTGACAATCCTCTTCTTGAGGAGGGTGACAGCTCTAGAAAGAGATATAAGTAAATGCTAACCGGGGATATGGAGGAAGATTACGCTAACTCGTGTGACTCTGAAGATGACTCCGATAACTCATGGGTTCCTAGCAATGAATTGTCTTCTGATGTAGGAAATGAAGTCATGGGAAACCAAGTTAAGCTAAAGGAAGATTTTCTAACGATTACGACTTTAAAAGGGGTATACGAGTGCCCTAAACTCATTCTCTGATAGAGTGAAACGTTTGCAGCGTCTATGGTGTAAGTACCTGATCGTCAAACTGCTAAGAAGGACAACAGGTTATAAAGCTTCGGAGTCATGCTTACAGCAAACGTGGGCGAAAAATGGTGTAATCACTTTGGTCGGCCGGGGCAACAATTTCTTTCTTGTGAAGTTTACTAGAGAAGAAGATTTCGACTTTGCTCTTTCAGGGGGTTCGTGGATGATTTTTGATCATTACCTTACTATCAGAAGATGGAGTCCAAACTTTGATCCAGATTCTGCGAAGATTGAGAAAGGGGCAGCCTGGGTGAGGATCCCAAATCTTCCCATTGAGTATTATGATGTGAGGGTCTTGAGTTACATGGGTAATAGGTTTGGCAAAACTATGAAGATAGACTTTAATACTTCACTACAATCTAACGGAAGGTATGCCCGGATCTGGGTGGAACTTGATCTGGAGAAATCTCTAACCCTAGTTTCAAATTGAAAAGAAGATGCTATATGCTTATATATGAAGGATTTCACTCCCTGGGTCTTCAATGTGGCAGATTTGGACACTATGCAGAGGAGTGCCCAAAGACATCTGGCCTACAGGATGCCCAGGATAGAAGATGTTGTGATGAAGGGGGCTGTACAAATAACCAGAACCGCCCACCACCACCATCCGATGACTACCCAGGGTCGTGGATAGTGGTGTAGAAAAATCAGAGGATGAGGAGAAACAAGGAGAAGGTTTTGACGCAAAACGTGCAAAATCCTTCGAGATCTAGATTTGATACATTGAGCACATTAAACTAAGAGGATTTTGAGGACAATATCGTGTGTGATCAAGGAGTGGTTAATGAAGGCAATCATTATTAGCGGACTCATAGGGCTATAAAAAGAGAGACATTTAATAGCATTAAAGGGGGACCTCATGCTACCTGCTCCGGTAACTCCCAAAAAGGATCAAATGGGCCACCTAGCTCAGCTGGGTTGAATGGGAAGGATATACAGAATGTGGCCCACACTAGCTCCAAGAGGAATGGAGCGATGGTAGGGCATGGTAAGGAGAATATGAGCCATCAGGTTATGGACCCTATGGGTCACATTGAGGCCACGGGATCTGCAAGCGAAAAACAAATTGGAGCTGAAGTCAAACTTCGTCTCTTCTATGGATGGGAACCTCAAACCTCCATAATTTGAAGCATATTTTGTGGCAAAACCTGTTTGAGATTGCTAATAGGATGAATTCTTTGTGGATGGGAGTCGGTGACTTCAATGACATTAGTGGTCCCAGTGAGAAGAAAGGTGATACTCCTATTGACAGTTATGGTCTTATGGATTTGGGGTTTGTAAGGTCTCGCTTTACTTGGAAGGCCCCTAAACTTCGTCACTTCGATAGATTGTTTGAGCAGTTGGATAGAGCTTTGGGTAATGCAATTTTTATTCTATCGTTTCCTGATTGTTTGCTTAGCATCCTCCCTCAGACTAAATTTTCAAACTGCCATCATTTGCTTATCCTTCCTTTTGGTAGATGTACTTGTCGTAAGAGAATTGCCCTTTTCGTTATAAGGCTGCTTGGCTTCACCATGAAGATTATGAGAAGTTTCTAAAGTCCAGTTGGACACAGGATCTTAGCCTTCATGAAACTCTTGGACACTTCAAGGACAATATTGTCAATCGGAATAGAGAGGTGTCTGGCCATATTAGGAGAAGGACCAGATCCTGGTCAGACTTAGAAGGATTCAGAATAACCCTTCATTTCATTATTCAAAGCACCTTAAGGACCTTGAGATCAGAATGCAGAATGAGTCACAGGAGGTTTTGTTTCGAAAGGAGGTTCTCTGGTTTCAAAAAGCCAAGACTCAGTGGGTGGAGCAAGGGGATAGGAATATTAAATATTATCACGTTAAGACTACCTTGAAAAGATGTAGAAATAAAATTCTTATGCTTCGTGGTGAAGGTGGGACTTGGATTGAAGATCTGGAGGCTCTTAAGTCGCATGTAATTGGTTATTTCAAATCCTTGTTCCATGAGGATGATGATGAAATTACATTTTTCTTTAACTCCTATTTCCTATCCCCTTCTTGACCAAGATGTTGCTATTAAGACGGCAAGGTTGGTCACGGCGGAGAAGATTAAAAAGGCTATGTTATCTATAGATGCTTTTAAAGCCCCTGGCCCGCATGGTTTTTCCCTTATCTTCTACCATTCCTCTTGGGATGTGCTAGGGCCTAGTATTATCAATTTTGTTATCAACGCTTTTTTAGGCAAGATCTCTCTGAAAGAGGCGAATAAGATGCCAATCACCTTTATTCCTAAAATGGATAACCTTGAATTTATTATTCAATTTCATCCTATTCCGTTTTATAATGTGTTTTATAAATGTCTCACTAAAGTTATTGCTAATCATTTAAAACTGTTCTTTAATACTGTTATCTCGCCTTTCCAAACTAGTTTTATTCCTTGCAGATGTATCCAAAATAACATTGTTATTAGCCAGAAAATCATTCACTCTATGCAGAAAATGAGGGGTAAAAAAAGTTTCTTTGTCATCAAAATTGACTTAGAAAAGGTTTATGATAGACTTAGATTAGATTTTTATTTCAAATATTTTGAAAGAGGTGGGTGTTAATGAGGATTTAGCTACCCGTATCATGTACTGCTTCATCCTCTTTGAATGTGCTTTGGAACGATGACCAAACTGATTTCTTCTATCCTTTTAGAGGTACAAGGCAAGAAGACATTATCTCACCTTATATTTTTGTTCTGTGCATGGACAAGTTGTCCCACTTCATTGGTGATGAGGTCAATCATGGATCGTGGAAACCTTTAAGATGGGGCAAATTGGTCCAAGCATTTCTCATCTTATATCTGTGAATTGACTTGCTCCTGTTTGGTAAGGCCTCTGAGGAGCAAATTGTTTGTATTAACCAATGTCCTGATTTATTCTCAAACTCTCTGGTCAAAAGGTTAATAGAAATAAGTCCTCTATTTATTTTTCTTATAATGTTCTGCCCTCTCTTAGCCTCTCTCTCCCTCTGATATTTTTGGGTTCAAGAGCTCCTGTGATTTGGGTAAATACCTTGGAGTTCCATTAAGTAGACGGAGAAGTTCCATTCAAGCCTATTTTTCTGTTGTAGAGAAAGTGAATCAAAAGCTTGCTAGGTGGCAAGCGGGTTGTTTATCTATAGCAAGTAGAATTACCTTAGAGTTAGTGCTATTCCTATTTACCAAATGCAAGTTGCTAAGCTTCCTACTTCCATTTGTCATAACATTACTCGCCTCCAGAGAAGTTTTATTTCGGGTCACAGTGAGGATAAAAGGAAGACCCACCTCGTAGGTTGGAACACTATTTGCAGACCTAAATGGTTGGGAGGCCTTGGCTTTCGAGACATGGTTGCAATGAACAATGCCTGCATTGCTAAGATGGCTTGGAAAGTTTCTTTCAACCCGCCTGGGCTTCGCTTCAGTGTTCTGCGGAGTAAGTATATTGCCTCCAGATGTGGCGATGATTCTTTTGTTTGGAAACCAGGTGATTCCCCTCTTTGGAAGGCAATCTGCCAACAAAGTCGGCTTATTTCTGAAGGTACTTCTTGGGAAATCAAAGATGGTGCTAATACAAATTTCTTCCTCGATAATTGGGTTGCCCCAGTCCTGCGTTTAATTGATGCAACCCACACAGAGGTGAGCAACGAACTGAAGTTGACCAAGGTAAAATGAGTGGGTCTTGCGGAAGGGTGACTGGGATTTCGCCCGCATCTCCGAAGTCATCAACCACGAAGCTGCCGTGAAGCTTCTAGGCATCGTCTCTCCTCAAGCAGATAGCAGGATGCATTGCAGATTCTGGAACGATGAAACCAGTGGCAAGATTTCCGTCAAAAGTGCTTATAGTATGATCAGAAGAGAGCCTCGTACAGTCGGTACCAGCACTGGGTAGTTGATTTGGAAGTGGAAAGGTCCTAAAAGAGTTTGATGTTTTCTCTGGTTAGTTTCCACGGCAGATTACTCGCTAAGAAACAAAACTGTAAATGGAGTACCTCAAGCCCTTACCATGATTCCTGCCCTGGCGTGGTTGAAGATGAACTTTAAATTGTGATTGCTTTGTCTCTTCCAGTTCTGGGAAGGCGAGGTTCGGTGGCTTGCCAAGGAATGGTAGAGGTGAATATCTTGGTGGTTTCAGTAGGGTCTTGGCTTATGCTCGGTCCTGAATGCTAAGTTTTGGGGCATAAGATTGGGTCTCTCTTTAGCTTGGGGTCATGGTTACCAAAATATTATCGTTGAATCCAACTCTAAAGGAGCTACTGATTTGATTCGTGCATATAAGCCTGTTAATTCAGTCGGTACGAAGTGCTCCATCATCTCTGCTGCATGATGAATGGAAACTGGATTGTTCAGTTTGATCATATCCTAAGAACTGACAACTACGTACTGCGCTGAGGCGCTTGCTCGTGCTGGGGCGATGCAGGAAGAGATTTATATTAGCTAGGTTGATCCTCCTGATAGTATCTCCAGATTCTTATCTACTGATAGTGTGGGAACTTACGTGTCCTCAAGTTGTAATTTCTTCTTAGTTTTCTTCTAAGTTTTGTCCCGTTTGTTCACAAATAATAATAACAAAAAAAAATAAGGCTTATAATTAAAGTAAGTATCATATATTTTGTATTTAATTTTTTAAATTAATGCTATTATTTATTATTTAAATAGATCTTACACAACTTTTTTTTTTCGGCAATATTAATTTCAAAAAAAATTGAAAAGATTCAAACTCACAAAGTTCAATGATTCCTTGACTAGTGGATTCCACAAGGCATCATCTCTCTTTACCAATCAGAAGACAAGAAGAGCGTACCAGAATTTAGGTCTTGTGATGTGTTTAGTTTATGTTTTTGACAGGGTGTTGCTTCTTTCCATATCTGGCTTTTACCTGTTTTCAAATAACGTGGGCTCGTTGATTTGTTTTGTTCTGTTTTGTGTAGCCCACTGTAGTCTCCTTCCCGTCTTCCTGATCTTGTTGGGTCGGGCTCTATACATATTATTGTTCCCCACAAAAAAATACCTTGGGCAGGAACTTCAGAACGGAAAAAATTTAAAGGACTGTGTTTGTTATTGACATTAGACCCTCTAATAAAGATATAAAATGTAACAAATATTTTTAAAAAGGCCAATCATTTCTAGTGAATCATAAAAAAATATTTATATATTATATATTTTTTGATACACTATATATTCTATTTTTATTAAAGAATATTATAATAAATATGAAAAACATACATCTAAGTTTCATCCTCTTAAAATGAGGGAAATGTATAATATTGATTTTGCGTGTTGAATGTGCATTACATTCAAAAAAAAATTATTGTCATTTAGTCATTTAAAGGTAAATTATTCTCATTTTTCTAAAAAAAATAATTTAATTAGATTCTTTCTTCCATATATACCAATGACTCGTTTAGTTACGTGAGAGGAAAGGTAATCATTTTCCTTTTATTTTATGTAATATTTATTATGTCTTTGTAATTAGTATTTAATATTATTTATTTATTTTTTAGATTTTTTAAAGTATAGATATAATAGTTATTTTTTATCTCCAAAATCACTTTTTTTATCCTATTTGCTATTTTATTTATTTTCATTCCATATACCAAATAGATCATAAGATTAGAGTGTAAGGTTATACCTCTACATAGCCCAACAACAACTTGCCACCTCAATGCCATATGGATTAGTATATTAACTATATAATAAGCTTTGAAAATTAAAAAGAGACCCAACAAATCTCAAACTAAATGATAATATTTACACCTTGGCCCAATTCTTTTTCATATTATAAAATAATACTTTATAATATTTACATTTCAATCCTACATAACTTTATCATTAACGAGATTCCCTTTATTCTTTATATTTACAACATAACCCACTAAATTATTCAATTTTACCCAATCCCATATCTTTTTATCATAGCTCCAAAACTAATTCAATAGATTCTTCCTTCAACCTTATACATCCAAAATCCCATTGCCAAACCTCAAATCTCACTTGTAATATGATATATTCCTCTCTCACTCTCTCACTTTAGTGCTTAATTATATTATTTTTTATTTCAAAAATACGAGTTGGTTAATAGACCTAATTACTTAAGTGATCATATAATATTTAGGTATTAACACACATTTTAATTAAAGCTTAGTTAACAATTAAAAGTATAAGTTATTAGATTTTACTAAAGTGTGTGATGGGAAGACCTAATAAAACACTATTTAAGATAGAGTTAGATCTCCTCTTTAGTCCAAATTAGTCAGTTAGCCCCGTTAAAAGCTATTATTGAGTCAATGGACATAAAAAGAAAAAGCTAGCCTATTGTACACTAAGTCTGATCTTAAAAGCATTGAAAAGCATGGTAATTCCTATATCAAATTTATTTAGTATTTTAAAATATCATGTATATCAATCCATTGTTTTTCATACCATCTAGATTTTTAATTTTGGCATAAATATATCATGTAGTATTATAACCTAATTACATGATCTTAGAACCTAAAATTCATGTCTAATAGCACATCTTTGATCTCTATTTTCATGCAAAATTAGTTTTTTAATCCTTCCATAACAAGCTTTCTATTAATATATGACTTACCTGTTACATCAATCTATATAGAGAGAATTTTAGCCTTTAAATTTTTGAGTTTCTAATATTTAAAATTATTTAATCTTGTGTTATATGAAGTTTTAATTCAATTTCTTGTATGAAATTCTTCCTTGCATGATTATAAGGCTATTTAAATTGTTTAATTGTATTAAAATCTCTTGGAAGAGTAAAAAATTGCAGAAGTTTTCAAGTTCATTCTAGCAAAACTCATACGTTTAGATCCAAAAATCACATGGTTTTAGCTTGTTCTTTAGCCAATTGATGCTTTAGGTCAATTGTAAATGCATGAATCCTTCTAAATATGGGTTTTGTAGCACCAAACAGGCTAAAACATTGCACAATGCTCTAGGAAGGTATCAAGCCTGAAAATGGGTTTCGACTCATGGATTGACCTCACTAGAGGTTAGAGACAAGCTTCTAACTAAGTGGAATAAGGCCCACATGCAACCTAATGTAGCATTAGCGCATGTAGGCCACCCTTGACCCTAATTAGCTTGTTCTTTGCATCATCATTATTATTATTTTTGGGTATAATTTTATTTTTATTTTTATTATGCCCAGGATAATTATTTGCTCGTTATTTACCATTTTATTAGTAAAAGTTAAACGTTTTATTTTTCTGTGGTAGTAATTGACATCAAAAAATTATAGACAAATTTAGGAAAGTATTTTCATATATGTTGAGCATAAAATTAGGCCTTAATATCTGTGGATAGGCATATGGTTTATATACTCTCAAGCTTAAATTAATGGAATCAAATATTACACTATTTAATATTTATTTCATAAATGGTTTTGTTGTTTCATGAAATAAATTGATGATTGGCAAGGTTTTTACACCACTTTCTTTTTCCCATTTTTTTTATAATTTTATTTTATTTTTATTATACTTAGAAAATTTATTTACTAATTATTTACTTTTTTATTGGTCAAATAAACTATTTTATTTTATTTTATGTACAAATTAATATCAAAAAATTAAAAAAAATTACAAAGATATTTTTTTTGGTATCTTGAGCATAAAAATGAGTTATACTCTCTTTAGATATGTATATATATATTTTTTATATATTCTCAGTCATAATAATCTAAAGGGTAAAGTAAGTCTTATAACTTTGCTGAGAAGACCTTATACATGTAGAATTTTGGGAGTGTTTAACATGCATTGGGGTAATCTAATAAATTTTCAATAATTTGATTGGAAATTATGTCAATTGAGTAGTGATTCACCTATTGCTTTAATCAATGTGCTTTACTTAACCATATATTTTATGTTGTACCTTATAAGATGATTCAAAGTTTACTTTTGTTTTAAATGAGTTAAGGTTTCTGGGAATTTTGATTTTGTATACACATGAAATTTGTATAATTTGATTAAATTTGATCTTAAGCCTGATGTTATACCAATAAGTATATAGTTTATATACTATGAATCCTAATTTAAAGGACTAGGTTATGCTACTTGGATTTTGACTTGTTGCTATAATTTGCTGTTGCAAAAATGGTTCATAAGTGATCTCTTAAGATACATTTGGTGAAGTATCTTGCTTATTTGATCATATACCAATTTTCCTATCTTGGGAACTTTATTTTTGTAAAATTATTACGAGTGCTTATCATCAAAGTGGTTTATCTATCAAAATTTTACAAATTTGGCTAGTTCCCTTGTTGATAGAAAATAAAGCATAATTGCATTTTCCCTTAGTTTGAGAATTTTATTTTATAAATTGTTATAAATTTTAATCATCAAAGTGATTTATTCATCAAAATTTTACAAAATCATTCAGTTCTTTTGTTGATTGGGGGGGGGGGGGGGTTAAGGCAATTCTTTTGTTCATTCTGGTCTGGAAATGTTATTTTGAGAATTGTTGAAAGTGTTTACCACCAAAGTGATTCACCATCAAAATTCACAAAATTAGCTAGTTCCTTTGTTAATTAAGTTATTTAAATTAATATGTGTATATACATGTATATATAAAATTACCTATCCAAAATGAGTTATTATATGTATTAATTTTGGTACTACATAGAGCTTGAAAATAGAGGTACATGGTTGAAAAAGTCCATCAGCCTAAAGGAGATGGATTTCTTAAGATCATATATTTCCTTGTTAGATCGAGGTATGTATTTTGAATGATCTATCAACCCAAAGGAGATGGATTTTTCAAGATTACATATGCTCTTTTATCAGTGAAGGTATATGGTTTAAAGGGTTTTTACATCCCTTTCTATTGTGCTTAACTTTATGTAAAAAGGAACCAATAACATATTATAATCTCTATCCAAATAAAAGTTTATGGTGATGCATCTAGTGCTCCTTAAGATAGTTTTTTCAATTCCAAACTATTCAGAAATTGCTGATTTTACTAATCATGTTGTAATTTTATAAATCAATATAATTAACTATGAACAACAATAAAGGCCTTGATAAGTTCCACAATTTTTAATTTTCATTTATAAATCTAAACTAATAATATTTATATAAAATAAAGCAATTATTTACATTTAATAAATTACATAAATATTTCATACATATATTATTAAATTAAATATATATATACCTCTTATTCTTTGAGAAAATAAATCTATGCAATGAGCAAATTTCACCAAAATAAATATCGACAATAATTAACGTAATTTGAAGTAGTATAGTAAAATTAAAGAATATTTAGATTTAAGAAGAGAGTAAAATAAAATGGTTGAGATATAAAAGGAGAGGATAAATCTTGTATCATTTTGGCCCGATAACGTTAGAGTTGTTCTATATAAGATTGAAATATTTAAATTCAAATTTTAGTTAAGTTAAAATTAAATAAAAATTAAAAATGAAACAAAAATACAAATAATTAATAAAAAAAATTGAATTCAATCGTCCAGTAATGTACTCAAAAAAATATCTTTAAAGATAAGTCATGGGACATTTTGTGCTGGCACAACTTTTTGTTTGACGAACTGAATAAAACTTATCTATGTCCATCGTACATGTCGAGTCTGGCTTTTTGGACTCTTATTGGTACCATGACCCATTTCAAGTCATTGTCAACTTTCAAATTTCACCCATTAATTAATAACCATAAAATTTATCTAAATCCGTCCGTGCATTTCCACATCATCAACATTATCTTCAATTTATTCTACAATTTCCAAAAAAAAAATTATAATCTATTAAAATGTGAATTATTACATATTTCCAAATATGTTATAGCATAAACTCTCTCATCAATGTATTATTATCTATTTTGAAATTGTTCCCTCATCACCACCAGAGAAATCATTATTTTTCCCATAACAATTAATTCAATTACACATACACATATATAATGGCTAGACCTATTATGTAATTTTAAGGATATGGATAAATCATTAAATGAATGTCTAACTTAAACTCTAATTTATGAACTTCTGTTGTCATGTATGTTCTGTGTGTGTGTGTGGATCTAAGATATGCCATAGTCATCTTTTGTAATTGAGGTTACTTTAGAACTTTGAGGGTAGGATCATGTTTGGTTAGCAAATTAAAACTTGCCCCAAGTAGTTACAAGACATTTAGAGCTGTGTTGAGTATTTTAGGCTACTATTTTAGCTTGTAGGAAAATTTTTGCTATCATAATGGTATATGTGTTGATATATTATGTGTCTATATTGGTGTGATTGATTTTGGAGTCCATGGATTACATAAGATTAATTATCTGGAGCTTATGTGGGTTATAAGCCTTAAAAGCATAGTATTTTAGCCCCAAAAGGGTCTTAAGTTGGAGTGGGAAAGTTGTAGGTGAATTGGGATAAGTATTAATGGGTTTATGACCAAAAGGTAGTTAGGTCATGGCCAAAACTTATTTAGGGGATCACAAAAGCTAAGTGCATCGCGGCACAGGTTCTTTACTTGTAGTGCCACTTAAGAAAAGTAGGGAGAGAGTGTTCCAAAGAGCAATCTCACCATAGTGCTAGAGGGGCTCACCGTGGTGAGAATCGAGCAAGTTCCTTGGAGGAGTCCTAATAGGCACTCTCACCATAGTGCCATGTAGGCTTGCTGCAATAAGACTTAGAAGATTCTAAATGGTGAGGCCTAAGGAAGAGCCTTACCGCAACATGGATTGCTTGAATTGAGATGAGGATTAGGAAACCACGAATATCTTGTTCTAGAATTGAATTGAGTACTTTTAGAGGTTACAGTAGCCAACTTAGCCAAGACAAAGTCCTTCTAAGTGGTAGCCTAAGTCCTTAAACCCTTATTTGGCTTATAGGACCTAGTTTTCACTATGTTAATGATATGTTATGACTTATAAATAATTATATAGGAGTTTTGTGCTTTTAGATTCAATTGTGAATGAATTGAAAGTCTTAAATAAGAAACTAAATTCCCAATGAACTTAGATCTTCTAGTTTATAGGAATAGCAGTGATTAATTAATAAAAGGTTCAAATTTTCCCACAATTTCATTCATTGGTAACTAGTATTGGCTTTAGATCTTAAGTATTGAGCATCAAGAGTGCAATTATACTTAATTAACGTGATTAGTAGTTAGGGTTGTTACAAGAAATAATTGAAAATTGTTGATAGACAAGTTAGAAAGCTTTGCTTTAAGACAATTTCTTGCATTAGAATCATTTAGCAACCCCATTGCAAAATGGTAATCAAAATAGTATAATCAATGTAAAAGCCATAATTTGGACACCATTTTTGCAAATTTTCACCCATTTTCCAACTTTCTTTCATCCTCTTTTTCCTCCAACACTGGGATATCAAAAGCTAAGTGGTTTTCTTTCATTTTTACTTGACTCTTGCAAAATTTACATGATTTCTTAGTCTCCTTCATCATCTATGTTAGATTTTCCTCCTCTAGATATGAAAGATTCACCCTAAATCTTCTTCCACTCACTTCTAAAGATACCAAGAATGATTTAGGCTTGATTTAGTATTTATAGAATATGAATTTTTGTTCTAATGGTTTCAAATTTTAATATAACAATTTTAATTTTTTCCATCTAATTTCTAACACTTGGGATAACAATTTTAAATTGAGACAACAATTGGATCTTATGGTTTCACATTGTGAGATAACAATTTCATTTTATTTAGCTCAGTGCCAAAAGTTGTTCACTCTTCTATTTCCAAGGAAATGAGGTGTTCATAGAAGTAATTTCTACCATTTTAATCTCATTCCTCATTTTGTGTTAGATTTTTCAAGATTGATTAAAGAATGGTGTTGTTTGAATTTCAAAATTTTACCTTTCTTGTTGTGATGGTTGGATATTTGTGAACATATTTTAGGTGAGATTTTGGCAATATTTACTGGTATGGTTTGGCCTTGTGTTAAAGAGTTTGGGTAGAGTTTTGTTGTTTAATGTGTTGATTTAATTGAGATAAGTATTGTTGCTTCCCTCTTACCCAAAATCGTTTATCTAATTGTGATGGGATCGATACTTAGATAATGTTAATTGTGATGGGATTTTTTTTAGGCCAACCACAAATAGAATTCATTTAATGATAGGACAAAAATGTAGGATTGCCATCATTATATTTTAATAAGTAATTCTTTCATTATATAATTATTAGAAAAATTTGTAAATGTTGAAGTTATTAGTCTATTGCAAAGTTCGTTTTTAAATTTAAGCAAGTATACTTGTTTTATTATATAAAAATTGATCATACAAAAGAAAATAGGCACCCACATTTGGTTTGTGCTAGAGACATAACAAGCACAACCAGTGACCATTATTACTTCCTAATAAAAGTTTTAAACTTCTAGAAAGGGTTCAATAACTAATGACAATATTTGTTTCCTAATGTCTCCATCTTGGATTCCAAACCCATCACCACTTTGGTAAAGGGTATGTGCCACTCGAGCAGCATTTGTGGATTGAGTTATAAATGCTTGTACCAAAGCATCTTGAGTGAAGACATGCTTATTTATCTTCTTCCATGCTCTATTTATCATATCTTCAATGTGCTTTCTTGCTACTTCCTCTGTCACATCCATTTGATTCATATAACACAAGATTGATGAAGCTGCATCTCCTCTTTCTCTTTCAGCCTGTTATAAACAATATCTCACTTCAATGTTAAGTCATTAGAGTCATTTGGGAAAAATATAAATACTTCACTTCAATTTTGAGTCATTTGCAAACACCTCCTTAATTTTAAAAATAAAATAATGTCCCTCTCAATTATCATGCTTCACAATTTAAACCCTTTGGTTATTTGTCTAGTTAACTTCATTAATAGAGAAATATCATATTAAATTTTGTCATTTGTGATGTGACACACTCTCATTCATTTGGAAACAACATATTGCTAATGACAAGTATGATGTGAGCACCTAATGTTGCATCTTCATTAATAGAGTTAATGGGAAATGGACACAAGGATTAAAGTGTTAAAGATTGACAGTTTAAGAGGTTATTTTCTAGTTTTTAAAATTGACAGAAGTGTTGGAAATGGCTCAAAATTGAAGGGGGCAATTTGCATTAAGAAAAGAAATGATAAAATCTTTGAAGAAGCAAGAATTACCACTGTGGTTCCTAGATCATTGCATAGTCGAATTATAAGAGATATGTTGTAGATAAAATCTTGATTTTTCAGCAGAAAATTGTCTATCAGATCTATTGGTTGATACATAGTAGCAAAATATGCATGCAATAGAATCATTGGGCCTGAAGATGAAATCCAAGCATTGTTGAGATATTCTTGCAAATATGGCGTATAACCCTCATTGTACCACTTTGCTTCCACATATAAAGCTTTGCAAAAGTCTATCCACTGTAAAAGAGAGGAAATATCAATGTTATAATCAAGAGAGGGTTTATTCTACTTTTCTTCTATATGCATTCAAAATTGATATGAGAGAAAAGGAAAAAAAAAGGTGCTCTAGTTTGTTACTGCTCTCTTAATGTATGGTAACACTAAGTCAATGTTCTTTGCTCCAGCAATTTCATGAGCAGTTTCAATGGTAACATCATTGAGTGCTTGGAAGCAAATCCTCATGTACTCTGGCAGTAGTTGAAGTTCTTTGGCATCCCACCTAAAAAAAAAGAAAAAGTTGATGAGACCCTGCTCTTTACTAGTTGTCTTGTTTGGTTTTATATAGGGTAGAGTGATTAACTCTATATAATTGTATATATAATTATGTGCAATATTTAGTATGTTTTGTAATCATTACTTATTATTATTCAAATTACAGCAGGGGCATGAAAGTTTTTTCATTCTACAAAATCTCTTTTTTCTTTTTCATTTCTTTTTTCATTTTCTTTGCCAAATGAGTAAGTAACATTTTAGATGTCTTTCTTTATAACCTATTGGGGTTAGATATGCCTACATGTAAATTTTTTTATATAGACTTGGTAAACTTTTTTGGTGTTATTAACTAATTTTTCAATAAAATCATAATATATAGAATTTTTTTTATAAAAGAAATTTGATTATGCAGTGTTAAGTTATAAAAAAAAAATTATTGACGATCATATTTTTATCAAAAAGCTTAATATTAGACACTTAAAAGTTATAATTAACTAATCTTGTCATTTGTTTATGGAAAAACTTGTAGTCCTTCTTGCTTTCCACATAAAACTCTTTAACTCTCATGTGTTGTTATGCAGTGTTAACTAATCTTGTCATTTGTTTTTATTTTTAAAAAAATGTGATGGCAATTATTTATCAACTGCTGTTAAATAACAACAGTTATGCAACCCTAATAAATAATGGCAATTGTTCAACAACAACAATAACAATATCAATAACAAAATAGTAATAATAATAATAATAATAATAATAATAATAATAATAATAATAATAATAATAATAATAATAATAATAATCAAACCTAACAACTGCAACGGTGAAATGCTTCAATTCTTCAAACGAGGCGTACACATCATAAATATCATCGATCACCAATACAAAATTTATCACTTTAGTGAGCCATTTCCTTAAAGATTTGAACTTTGGTTCAGAAGATACTCCTGCTGCACACATGAAGCTTTCAACCAATCTATTCCTTGCGAAGTTCAAGTCTTTTTCTAAACCAAGATTCTTCCACCACCTATAAGTGCCACAAAAATTATGTTAGTAATTTTTATTTATTTTTGGGTTCAACAAGAACTTCATTAAAATATCTTCTTCTAAGCACTAAAATCGGTGGACCGCATAAATTCTCGGAGGTAATATTTTGACCTTCTACCTACCCCCTGGATCATAAAATAACGCACTCTAACTGCCATTTTGTTAACCAAAAAATAATAATAATTTGACATATTAGATCAAAATTACCTGGATAATTCCTGGACTTCCTTTTGAAGCTTGGCTTGAATGATGTTAAAGTTTAGTTTGGCCAATTCAAGTAATAAACTACAATTCATGTGGTTTTTTTCATATTCCTTGATGTGCCATTTAACGTGGAACCACTGCACTCTCCAATGAGATGGAAGCTCCGAGGCATGGACCGCATGCTCAAAAACGTTTGAATTATTCAACTTGGCGGAAGCATCCTTGAGAGAATTGATAGCGAAGGTTCTTAACTCATCCAAGGTATATTCACTTTCCAAAGCCAAGTGTGAGGCCTTAAGAAGCTCAATAATCTCTTTGACATCACCAGAAAATGCTAATTTCTTCAGCACATTCCCTTTTTCAGCTAAGAATATTGTACCAAGTTTATCTGTATTTTCAGCATCCATCAAAAGTTATCTTAGTTAAAGTTAATTGATTATGTAGTTGGTCCTTGAAGTTTTACAAAACTTTTAATTTAGTTCTTATATTTTATAAGTCTGTAATTAGGTTTTTACAGTTTTAAAATGTTTTAATTGAGTTATTTCCATTAAACTTTTGTAAATGGTTAAATTTTGCTAATTTAAATAACTATGTGTTGTTTTAACACTTTGAACTATGCATGAGTTAAAGCTCAATTGGAGTTGCTATGGGTTTTGCTTAATTTGAAAGAGTTTTTCAAAAAAAAAATTAGAGTTTTACAGAAAGTATGATAAGAAAAGATTAGTAAAATCTTTTTGTCAATATTATTATGTTTGACAAATCTTCCAAACAAGAAAAAGTGTTTTTTACTATCAAATAAATAAAAAGGGCATGTATTTAGGAGGGTAAGTAATTATAGTAATTAATAATTTTAAGTGCCAATACGATTGTTTAATAATAATAATAATAATAATAATAATAATTTTTTTTGTTTGCTTCTACTCCTGCTTCAAAGGAAAATTTCAATTTTTACTTCCTCCTCGTAGTAGAAAAATTATTTCTATTGCCACTTGAAAGCAACTTTTTTTTTTTCTTAGAACTTGGGCCAACCACCACATTTTATCAAAGTAACACTTTTTTTTTTAATTTTAAAGCAACTTCTCCTCTTCCAGAAACCTAGTCAAACATGCTATAAATTGTCAATTCACCCAAACTATTTAACACATAGGGCATCATATGCCGCATATTGGAGTGAATTTCACTTCATTTGTACTTTTATCCTTTTTGTGGTTATGAACCAATCATGCATACTTTAAGTATATATTGATGAAAATTTAATAGTAATTAAGAACTAAATTAAAATAATTTTATAGTAAGAATGAAATTAAATATTGAGTGAAATTATAGAAATTAATTGGGTAATTTATTTATTTTTTATCTGGCATAGAACAAGTTCATTATCCCAAGTGAAAGAAGAGACTTACCAGGAGAAACTTCATATCCATTCTGCCTTAGAAGCCTGAAGCATAGTGCAGTAAAATACAAATTCTCATGTACCCTTAAATTGCTGTTCTTCACAGAGATTATGTTTTCTAGAACTTCCTTGATTTCTTCCTGGAAATGATTAGCCAGGCCAAGATCTTGGATGGTAGCAACCAACTCTAACTTGGGCAAAACACCTATCTCTTCAACAAACAGACATCTTGCTTCGTTAATCAACTTCTTCAACCTCATACCAAATTCTTCTTTCTCCTACATTCACAACAATAAGTTGGATACAATAAGCTCAAGTTAGGAACTTTATTTGATTTGACTCCATTGCTCAAAGCAAAATAAAAGATTAGAAAAAAATATTTAATTAAAGAAATGAGAGTGAATTCCCCAGCGAACACACATCTAGACCCTCCATATTCTTTTTTTTTTTTTTTACTTTTTAAATCTCAGCCGTCCTTTTTTATGTATTTTTTTATTTTTTTAGAAAAAGTAAAACACAAGATGAAGACAGATATTTGATAAAAATTAAGAAATTGTCTCTATCTTGTATTTTACTTCTTTCAAAATTAAAAAGAAATAGATAGCTAGAATTGTAAAATTAAAAAAAAAAATTATTATTATTATAATAATGGAGAGTTCAGGTATGTTCAGATTGAACAACACACTTTGCTGCTCAATCTAAGTAGCACATAATTCATTCTTTAAGGAAATTCTAAAGAAATTTTGTTAGCTGACAACTAGGATTGATTGCTATAGATAATGCAACATATCTTAGTTGTGGCAACTAATGAGCTGTGTGTGTGACATAGTAACATTTGGAATCAAATAAACAAGTAAACAAAGAAATAACAAAAGTATTTATAAGAGCAAGTCTCACCTCATATTTGCTGGTAAGTGACTGAAGGAAGTTGTATTGCCAAATGTTGGGTTTATAATTTGCAGATCTTCTATTCTCCATTACTCTGTGAAACACTCCGTTGCCTATCTCACATAGTGCGTTGTCTTGCTTTGTTTCTGATTGCTTCATACGATAATCCATGTCGGCACTTGCAACTGATTTCTCCAGTTGTTTGTTGGTGATTGGCCTTTTCATTTTTAGGCAAAGCCTGCAGGTCCTTATATAGGCAGTAGGCAATACAAAGGAATCTGCGCTGGATGGTTGTGGCTTTTCGTTGTTTAGAAAAAAATTAAATTTATTACTTTAATACAAATAAATAACATTAAAATAATATTATTAAAAAATGAATTTTAATAAATTATACTTTAGCTTCAAAATAAATTTATTTTTATTTTTATAATAAATAAAAAATAAAATAATTTGTATTTTTCTCCAAAAAAAAAATAAATAACATGGCCTTGTCCCTCGTGAAAATAAATGGCCTCGTCGTTTGGACCACGAAGGACAAGTACGAATTTGGTAAAACGTCAGACTCATCAGTCATTCCTAGAGTCTCGCAATGACCACCACAATTTTGGTGGCATGTACGTTGCCTTCGTGACCTCATGTTGTTTATGGTGAAATATAAGAAATTTGATTTTTTTTAAATATATCTAATAACCAAACATTTTATGCATAAATTCCATAAATTTTAAAAAATTAAGATACAACAATTACCATGTTAGATTTTTTTTTTCGGAAATAGTGATATTTTATTGTTGTAGTAATTTTTTGGTAAGAATTTTATTTAAGTCTTTTGACACGAAAGTTGGGGGAGTCTTATAGACTCAACAAGAACTAGGCCACAATATCAAGGTCCATATGAGCAAAGAGACGTCAAAAAATTCTAAAAAATCAGGTAATAAGTGGCACAAACCCTTGCTACATATATAAATATATATATATATATATATATAAACTCAAACTCTAGACTATAAAGACAACCAACTGTTGTCCCTTAAAAATAGTTCATCTATTAAAAGCAAATACAACACGCGCTAAAAACTATAGATAACCCTTGATTGAAAATCTCTTATAATTCATTCTTACTAAATAATACAATAATCCTAAGTTATATTAAACTTCTTCAATCGTTTCTTACCATACTATTGATGCCAACACACACATATAGATATATATATTGTTATAAAGATGTATCATTTGATGTTTTATAAAAAAAAGAAATCACTTATAAATTTAAGAAGCAATTAATTTGAACTATTCAATAAAATTTCAACTTCACTTAAATATTTATTGTTTTAAAATTTAAAATTTTTCATGTAATCTTTTAATGCGTCTTTTCTGCTATTCTAGATACTTATAGTTATTTTATGATAAAATTACTAAACAGAATTATTAATCAAAATATATTTGATAATAGCTTTTGTCACATCTTCAACAAACACAAATTTACATATTTTTCATAATAAACATTTGTCAAATAGTCAATTATATATTATAGACCTATAAATATATCATATATAAATTTTTAATAAAATTCACTTCTGTTATGGATTTTATTTATAATCAGCTTGATTTATTTATCTTCAACAAAATTAAATTTATCCAAAAAAAACTCTAAAAGAGAGAGATATTTTGAAAGGCTTAGGTGCATTGTATGTGTTTTTGAAGGGCTTAGACGCATTGTGCGTGTTGTGAAAGGCGTTTCGAAAGGCTTATGCTGTGTTTGGAAACACTTTTGGAGACTCCCAAATCATGGTTTGTAACTCACAAAATGTAGAAGTTATATTTTGTTGCTTTAGTCAAAACCACGATTTGAAGAAAGCAAAAGCTGAACCAAACATACATTTAGATGCATTGTACGTGCCGTCTAAAAGAGAAGAACGTTTTGAAAGGCTTAGATGAATTGCACGCGTTGTCATTGTGTATTTGAATACTATTTCCATTAAGGAGGGAGGTTGTTGTCACCAACAGTTCAATCGCATTTTTAGAATGTGATTGGCTGCGCCTTTGACGGAGGAAAATCACATTTTCAATTATGTTTATTCAAAAGTTATAATTAATGTGATTGGCTGCGCCTTTGGAGGAAAATCACATTTTCAATTATGTTTATTTAAAAATTATAATTTCTTGCTTCAAACAAAATTATGTTTTTTCTTCTCCTAATATGGTGCCAAACACGCACTTAATGATTCAAATATTCTGCATTTAATTTTTAAATAGAAAAATAAATTTAAGAGAGGAATCAAAATTTTTTTTTTTCATTTTCATTGTCAACCATTGAGCAATCCTATCCAACGTTGTCGAGAATCTCTACCTCCTCATCAACGTTTCTATGTTGCCATTAATATATAAGTAAACTATATACATTTTTTTAAAAAAAATTTATTAAAATTATAAGAACATTTTTTATTTTTAAAACATATTTGAATTTTTTAAAAATTAAAAATTATGCCATACTTTAATATAATTTTAAATTTTTTTATTAAAATATCTTCAATTAACATAAATATATGATTAATTAATTCCTCTCTATTTAAGTTGATGAAAAATATTTTAATTTAAAATTTTATTAAAGTATATATTTTAAAAATAAATTAAAATACATAACTTTAAATATTCTGCATTTAATTCTCTTCTCCAAAAAAAAAAGGAAAAAATTCTGAAAAGAAAAGGGAGTAAGAGGATTTTATTCCCATATATTTTTGTACTTTTTAACAAAATGACGTCTTGCTCGTATCGAATAAAAAAAATTTCAAATTATTATAAATGGCTCATAAATATAATATTTTTATTTTCTAAATTCAGAAGACACACATCAACTCTCTTTTCTATTTTCCCTGCCTCTCTTTTAAATTTATTACTTATATTTAAGGATTAAATGCAGATAATTCGAATTTTCACAAACGCGATCCGGTGTGGACGCCAACAGCCTCCTTTTTTACCTTAATATCAACGTTTCTTTTTACTTTTTTCTGTCAAAGCTGCCAAGAACTTGGTAGTTGGATGACTCTAGCAAGCTTTAGGTCATGCCCAATAATCCCTGCCGACGTAACAATTCTGGATTTCCAAGAATTTTTTGTCTTGGGGACGAAGGGATTATAATGTTTTAGATGTTTTATGAATTTCTTTGTATTTTTGAATAAAACACTCAAATATAAAATATATCAAACTTTTAATATATATATATATATATATATATATTGCTTGTCCTAAATTACTAGAGTGTTACTTTTTTATTTTTTATTTTCAAATATTTAAAAATTAAAAATCTTTATTTTGGTAAAATAATAGTTATTGAAATTGGAGTAAGTAATTCGAAGCACATGCATAGGTAGTAGCCGTACCACAACTCTACCATAGACTCACAAGGTCCAAACACAATACAATAAATAACCAATCAATTCATTTAGCATTTCAAATTATTCATGTGTAGCAAATATAAAATTAAAACAAATATATGCATGGAATTAATATAGTCCTCGGTTACCACTTGAGGTAAATTTTTTAGAGAACCAACAACAATGCTACATGGCTATATATGGATGCTACATGGCTCCTGCGCCATGAACATTGATGCGTATAATGTGTTAGCTTGCTTGATACTATGCTTTTTGGTAGTTCAGATTGCATAAGATGATTGGGTACCCATTCCATATTTGTTGTGCGGATTTCTTTTGTACTGCATAAATGAAAGCATCTGCATCTTCACACTTCCACCCATCTTGGCTTAATTCTCTGTCAATATCATTTGACATTTTTATAATTTTATTCTAGGCAAGACAACTTAGAAAAATCTGGTGAAATTTATTTCAACATTTAATTTTGCATTTCCCTATGTGTTCTTGATAATTGAATTCTCAAGATATGGTTTGCTTGGTGAAAAGTTGGACTTACAGGTGATAAAAAATTTGTTCTTTCGTTATTTTCCCAATGTTCCTTTTTTCCCCTCCCTTTAGATGATCAGGTATTTTGTTGTCACCTAAAGAGATTGCAATATTTAAAAACTGGCACCCTTGCTTCCCCCACATTAATTTGTGTCAACAAAATGGAGAACTGATACATGGAAGTAAACAAAGAAAGGAGATATAATATATGAAGAAACATTTATATATATTAATATTGAATGAATATTATTTATATCATTATTAGAATACTTGATGTTACCTAAAGCAAGCTGCTCGTGGTTCTGCTTGTAATGTGGAGCAGGAGTTCAATGTTGTCTTATATGACTATTATCTAAGATTGAAATGTTTGTTTATTGGAATACAATATGGATTTAATTCTATCAAAGTGAAACTCGAATCCATGTTGATATATGATCCTATGGTGCTGCAGAATGTGAGAAGCTTGGCTTAGACAATCGCATCTTCATAATGGTTAGGCAATATTAGGTGGAACAGGTTGATTCCCGAATTGTAAATATGTTAGTTTACTTTTTACAGGGAAGGAAGGTGCAGGATGGAGGAACTTTTTGTGCCAAGTTTGTAATGGCACACCAAAATGAAAATCTTAAGCAAATGGTTCCGATATTAGCTCCCAAATGTGCATTTTGGGAAGGATGGAGGCGATGTGGCAGCTACTTCAGCGTTGATTGTATGAACGGCTTCGATTTGGGATGCAATTTGAGTGGAAAAAAAATAAGAGTTAAAGTGCAGCATTTTAGTTTCCTATGTGCTAATGCGACATGGCAGCTACTTATCTTTTGGATCGATCGAAAGGCTGTGATGAAGGCAAAATGAGCGCTCCTATTCCAGCAACAACTTGAGCAAATCCGAATCCACTATGGGGACAACACCTCATGAAATGCGCAAAACCTTATTAGTCATTCCTAAAGTTTCGCTAAAAGGACATAATTTTGGTCAACATTCGTGTTTACTTCGTGATCCTCATGTTCGTTATGATCAAATCGAAGAAAGCAGTCTGGGGCACGTCGGGTCCCATACAGTGAAAATTAATATATATATATATATATATATTAGAAAAAAGACTGATACGTAGCTCAAGATATTAGTTGCACTGTTTATGATTTATGAATAGTGCAACTAATAATGAAAATATAAGATATATTAATTTATTTTTTAAATATATCTTATATCTAAATATTTTATACATAAAAATTCATAAATTTTTAAAAATTTAAGATACAACAAACACCACGTTAGATTTTTTTTAAATAGTGATATTTTCTTCTTGTAATTTATTGATGGGAATTCTACTAAGTTTTTTGACACAAAAGTTATGAGAATCTTACAAACTCAACAATCTAGGCCCCTATGTCAATGTCCATATGAGTAAGAAGACATTAGAAAATTCTAAGAGATCAGGTAATAACTAGTACAAACACTTAGTTATATATATATATATATATATATATATATATATATATATATATATATCCTGAATCTTAAATTATAAGAACAATCCACCATTATCCTTAGAAAACAATCATTCCACCAAAAGAAAACACAACACACATTGATAATTACAAACAATATCTATTTATCTTAAGAGAAAAGTCCTTATATTTTGCTTCTACTAAATAATACAATAATCCTTAACTAGGTTAAACTTCCTCAATGGGTTTTTACCATATTATCCACCCCAACATATATGAATATATATATATATATATATATATATATATATATATATATATATATATATATATATATATATATATATATATATATATAATGTTATAGGGATGTATCTTTTGATGTTTTATTAAAAAAAATCACATATAAATTTAAGAAGCAATTAATTTGAACTACTCAATAAAAAATTGATCTTTACATAAAACTTAAATATTTATTATTTTAAAATTTAAAAGCTTTCATGTAATCTTTTAATGTATCTTTTCTGCTATTCTAGATACTTATTTTATAATAAATTTCCTAAACATAATTATTAATCAAAATATAATTGATAATAGCTTTTGTCACATCTTCATCAAACACAATTTTACATATTTTTTATAATAACTATTTGTCAAGTAGTCAAATATATATTATAGACCTATAAATATGTCATATATAAATTTTTAATAGAAACCACTTCTGTTATGGATTTTTTTTATAATCAGCTTGATTTATTTATCTTCAACAAATTAAATTTACAAAAGGAAAAAAAACAAAAACTAAAAGAGAGAGACGTGTTGAAAGGCTTGAAGCATTGTATATGTTGTCATTGTGTATTTAATATTTCGGTTGTCCTAATTTAACTACTATTTCCATGAAAAAAAAGGAGGTTGTTGGCACCAACACTCCAGCCACATTTTTAATAATTTGAATATTCTGCATTTAATTCTTAAATACAGGAAATAAATTTAAGAGAGGAATAAAAAGAAAAATAAGTAAATAAAAAAATGAGAATGAATGAAAAACTTATTTCTTTTTTTCTCTATTTCTTTTTAATAAAATAATATTTTATTCACACTGAATAAGTGAAAATCCAAACTCATTACAAATGACCCATATTAAATCTAGATTTACAAAAAAAAAAAAAAAAAAAAAGCTAAGTATACGGGGGCTTGCTAAAAGGGAATGGCTTACATCCACTTTCTTTTCTATTTTTCCTGCCTCTCTTTTAAATTTATCCATTATATTTAAGGATTAAATGCAGATAATTCAATTTTTTACAAATGCAATTGAATATTGGTACCCAAAAAGAAAAACGTCTAAAAGAGAGAGACATTTTGAAAGGCTTAGATGCATTCTATGTTTTGTCTAAAAAGGAGAAACGTTTTGAAGGGCTTAGATACATTGAATGTGCCATCCAAAAGAGAGAGACGTTTTGAAAGGCTTAGATGAATTGCATGTGTTGTCATTGCGTATGTAATACTTCCGTTGTCCTAATTTGACTACTATCTCTACTGTGGAGGGAGGTTGTGGGCACCAACAGCTCAACAACATTTTTAATAATTTAAATATTCTGCATTTAATTCTTAAATGTAAAAAAATAAATTTGACAGAAGAATAAAGAGAAAAAGATAAAAGATAAAAAAATAATAATATATATCAGAATTTTTTATTCTCTTTTCATATACATTTTTTTCTTTATTTTTTCAATAAAATAATATCTTATACGTATTAAATAGAAAAATATTTAAATTTATTATAAATGGCTCATAAATTTAGTATATTTATTTTCTAAATACAGAAGATACAAGTCAACTCTCTTTTTCTATTTTCCCTGCCCCTCTTTTAAATTTATTCCTTATATTTAAAGATAAAACGCAGATAATTCGAATTTTTACAAACGCGATTGGGTGTTGACGCCGACCACCTCCTTTTTTAACCTTAATATCAACGTTTCTTTTTTCTTTCTTCTGTCAAAGCTGCCAAGAAGTTAGTGGTTGGATGACTCCTGCAAGCTTCAGGTCATGCCCAATAATCCCTACTAACGTAATAATTCTGCATTTCCAAAAATTTTTGGTCTTGGGGACGAAGGGATTATAATGTTTTAGATGTTTATGAATTTCTTTGTATTTTTGAATAAAGCACTCAAATATAAAATATATCAAACTTTTAATATATACATATATATAGATATGTTGTATGTCTTAAATTACTAGAGTATTATCTTTTTATTCACAATTTTCAAATATTTAAAAAATAAAAATATTTATTTTGGTAAAATAATAGTTATTAAAATTGGAGTGGGTCATTGGATCACCTGATCAATCAACTAGGAGATTACTAATTAAACGAACCAAACATTTTTAATCAAAAATATGTAATTGATTTAAATATATAACATATTTTAAAATAGAAAAACTTACACATATTAATGTTAATCTTTTTCCCCTATTATAATGTCCCTTAATTCACAAAAAAAGAAAAATTACCATTGACCCTTTAGCTTATTAACTCCAAATATTTCAATAACTTCAGTGTCTAAATTAGAATTTAAGTCCAACCTTAGCTTTTGAAATTACTAAAATACTATTTTCATTGTTTAATTTACATTGAGAATATTGCTTATACAATCCACCTTGAATTTTGTTTTATATTATAATTAATGTCCTACAATGTATAGCAAATTACAATTAACCCCCTAGCATGTGCCTCAATGAAATAACTATCATACCATTTGTGAAACACCATATTTTGTTCGGACATATTTTAAAAATAATAACAAAATCAAATTAGCAAAAAATATGAAAAAATAAAAAAATTTAAAGAAAAATAAAAAGGAAAGAAAAATAAAATTTAAAAAAAGAAGGAAAAGAGAAAAAGAATACCCATTTCTTTTTAGAAAAAAAATTAAAAGAGAAAACAATATCCACTTCTTTTTTTCCAATTTTCAAGAGCCTAAATAACCAAAATAACAAATCAAAATAAAAAAAGAGAGGAACCAAAAACAAAAAGAAATAAAAAACAAAAAAATAAAAATAAGAAAATTAAATAAAAGTAAAAAAAAAAAAAAGAACCAAAATGGTGAAAATTTAAAAGAAAAAAAAAAGAACCAGACCCTTATTCTATCTTTTAGCCCAAATATAAAAAGCTACAGCCCAAACTTATACCGAAACAAAAAATTAAGAAAAATGGAAGGGCCTTTCACTCCTCTGCCACAAGGAGGATGCAGTGCAGAGGCATAAAGCAGCTCCCTGTCTAGAGAGAATTTTTTTTCGGTGCACTTGGTGCACCATGCACCAAGTGTAATCAAGGGCTAAAATTTAGTTTGTATAGGTGGGGTCATGTATAGTACAGGTAAGGTCTACGTGTAGAGAAAATCTTAACCTTTGAGTGTATAAATAACGTGGCGCTCCCGGTACACGTAAGAATTGCTCGTCTAGAGAAGCACGAGGATGGAAATAGTAGGGCAACAGAGAAATCAACAAGGGGAAGAGTAGCGGCCCAGCGGCAAACTCAAGGAATTGACCTCCCTCTCGCGTCCTTTTCATCATCAGAGGCAGAGAGTTAGTGGTATGCTTGAAAAGTTGACCTCCTCTCACATCCTTTTCATCGGAGGCTGTAACACCCCAAAAATTAATTAAGGTATTAATCATGGATTTGGGTTCATTAAGAATAATTAATATGGGATAATTTGGCAAGTTAAGTGAATAGAAATTTTAGAGAGATAAATTATTAATATGATTTTGAGATTTAATTAAGTTAGAAACCCCAATTAGACCCAAATTAAATTAAGTAGGCTAAGGTTAGGAACTAATAGAGGGCCCAATCTGATTTAATGAATTAGAAACCTAAGACCCAACTTGCATAAGCTCTTATAAATGGCCAAGTAACCCTTGTGCAGACCCAAATCAATTGAGTTCTTCAAATTTGGTCTAACCTAATTAAAAGTCTAAAAGTCTGTAGCCCAACAAATGAAAGCTGGCCCAACAAGGCTTAAAATCAGAACCCACTTGCAATTGGACCTTTGGGTCAGCTTATGACCCATATTAGGACCTAACTTAAAACCCTAAAAACCAATTTGATCACCCCTATTCTGTAAAAACACAAGAAACATAAGGGAAATTCGGAGGTCCAAAGGGAAGGCTAGGGTTCTTGACATATTTACACCATTTCTCATTTTTAGAGCAAGATTTAACTAGGGTAATAGCTATATAACTTAATCATCTCCTCTTCCTCTTCAATTTGACCCGATTGGCTTCTCATTTGGAGCATTTTCACTATACCCAAATTCTGAAATATGATTGTTTGGTATTTTCTTAGAGGATTTTCAGAGGTAGAGGCTAGAAGGGATATTAGGTAAGTGTAAATTCTCTATTCTAATGTATTTTCTGCTGGTTTAAGAACCCTATGATTGATTTGTAGTCTGGATATTAATTATGTATGAATTTACTTGGGAATTAGGATGATATATTGAAGTTTCTGGTATAAGACATATTCAATCCGAATTTAGGGATTTGTAGTGGCTGGGTAAGTGTCCTCTGAGTAACCATTAGTATTTTAATTTTTGGGTACTTGTTGCTGCTGTTATAAGGAGATTTTGGCACTGTTGGTGGCTTTTCAATTGTCTACAAAGTGAGGTAACCAGGGTTCATGCATATGTCTGTTTAATTTTGTACCTACTACATGATTATGATTTTGAATGCTAAATAAATTGGTTGGCTATCTATTATATGTGATTAGACCTTGTGAGTCCATGGTGGAGCTGTGGTGCAGCTGCCACCCGTGCATGTACTTCGATCGAATACCGGTTTATGATCAGACCGCAGATGCACTGAGCCCTAGTTGTGCTCATTGGGGAATAAGTGCCGTGGACGGGCTTCTCCCAGTGTTAATGGCCTATAACATGTGGAATTGTGATTGCTAGTATGGGATAGTAATCATAGATAGCCTAATTGTTCATTTACTGATATGACTGGTATGTTTTCTGATGCTTATATGAAATCATGCATATATGTTGATTAAACTGGAATATATGAATAGAATTTGCCTTGGTTACTGAGATTTGCATCTCACCCCGTTTCATAGGATTATACTTTCAGGTGAAGGCCCTTCGGGTAAGGATAAAGGGAAGCAAGTGGATGAAAATCCATGAGCTCCACCCATGTGTGGAGGAGGCTACACTTGGGCTGATCCGAGTAGAATAAATGCAATTTTGTTATTCATTTATATAGCATCATCATGTAATCATGTTGCCAAGTGTAGGCGTTTACATTTTGATTAGGTGGAATGTATCTATTAAGAACTTAAGTCTCATTATAGCTTGGTATTAGATGTATGAACTTATAGTATCTGATGTATGAGCTTTGTTGAATTCATGATATGGTCTACTATTGGAAATGTCATCATGGGATATATTAGATTGTTGATTTGAATAAGTGATGTATGGAATCTTTAATGGAAAATGTATTGAATGATAATGGTTAATAGTTCATGAACTCTTACTGTTATTACTCTATAGACTTGCTGATATAGGGTAGATGGAGGAGTAGAAATTAACATGTAAGTCTTAACTAGTAATGATAGATAGGATGGGTAAATTAGGCTAGTGAAAGCTATTGGAACTCCACAAATTAAGGTCGAGTGGCCCTAAGATGTCATTAGAGGGAGAGTGGAGAGTATGCGAGAATATTTTAAGAGTTGTAGGATCAAAAAGTGTTTTGCCGCAGCCAACATATTATTAGCTGCAACCAATAGAGGCGAAGTTGCCCAGTTAGAGCACCAAAGAACAATTCAGCGCAGCGAAAAGTGGAATTAGTCACAGCAAAATGTGAAAGGCAAAATTGGGAGTCGTCCAGAGGATAATTCACCATGGCTAAATAGAAATTAGCCGCTGCGAACTTTTGTGAAAATGTGTCAGGTGTTCCAGAGAGGAATTAGCCATGGTGAAAGGGGGAATTGGCTGCAGCCAATAGCGAGAGGCAAGCAAGGTAGGTTTCAGGAGGTTTTCTCACCGCGACGCCATGTAGGTTAGCTGTGGCAAAGCTCCAACTCACCGCAGAGAAGATAAAGAGTGAACTCGAGAGCAATTGGCCACGACACAAAGATATTTAGCCGCAGCTAACAACCCCAAATTCTCATTCAAACATAGAAATCTTAGTTTTTCCTATGGTAACCTCAAGGGATGACTTAGAAACATTGGTGGAAGATTCTTGTGAGTTGGAATTAATCGGTAATAGAATCAAAAGCTTATAAACGAGTGTTTGTTTCCCTTGTGTACATCAATACTTGTAATTATTTAGTTGATGACCCTAATAACATTAAGGTTCAAATTTTCCTACATTTTATTAAATGTAATTAGTCGTAATGTCTTGTAACCACGATTTATGGTTATTAATCATGTATTTAACTTTAGTTACAATGATTACAGTTAGGGTCATCACAAAGGCCAAGAGAAGGAGACACAAAAATAGAAGAGGGAGACAGAGACACAGGTCAATAGAGGAAGAGAAAATGCCAAAAGGGAAGGAGAATCAGAGGAGGGAAGACTTTTCTGATTAATTAAGTGAGAGAGGCTAAAAAGTAGAATTGAGAGCGAGAAAAAGGGGGATGGAGAGAAGAGAACCATGTAAGGGGGATTTTTAGATTAGAAAAAGAGAAAGCTGAGAGTGCAGAAAGGGGAAGAATTTGGATTCATTCTCTTTTGCTCGAACACCATAAAGGTACATTGTCTCTGCTTCTCATTTACTCGTATCTATAATTTGGTTTGCATGTCTATGGGTAATTAAAAATTATTCGGCAAAGAATGTGATACTTCAAAATCCAAAACTTGATCAACACCCATAGGATAGATGGTTTGATTCTGAGAATGTTTGTTTCCATTCGCATAGCATCTGGTTAGGTCATCTTTTAGGAAAATAAGATTGCTTCACTAAGGAAAAAACTTGATTCACCGTTTCTGTTTTATCTGCTCTTGAATTGTGGGTTGGTTTGTTTTAAGTTTTGCATGTTTCCTTAGGTCCTGTCACCTTGTTTGGCTGGCATATGAATGTTATTTTTTATTGGTGAGTTAAGACAAAAGAAATAGGTTTTGTGGCTTATAGTTGTCAGAGAATCTAATATCCTAATTCTTGGCCTTTGTAATGCTTTATTTCACTTCCATTATAATTGAACTACTGAGGAATATCATCTCTACTTGGTGATTTAAGATATGGAATATGGCTCTCAAATTTTGGCTCTACTTGGTAGGTTGGGAATGATACTGTTTAAGCTTCTTGCATCTGTCTTTGAATTCCCAAGCCTTGACGACGTTAAATTATGGATACAAATTGTTTTGGGATTATGCATGTGCTGGATTTTGTTTTGGATATTTTCTAAATTCTCAAAGGTTTTTCTTTGCAAAGCCATTGCATGGTTGTTTAAATACAAAACTTTCTTTGGTTGTCATGTGTATGGTTTATACCTTGCTTCATGGTAACACTAGTTAGAGTTGATGTTTGAACTAGTATGCTGTTTCCCATAAGATTTCAACTCTAATCACATTTAGGGGATGTTTAAATGTTATTAAAAAAAATGTTGGCCTCTGTCTTACTGCTCTTGGTTATGCTGGGAAGATTTAATTGAATAAGGATGTAATGGCTCATAATATGCTATTAAATTGATTCTGTGAATGTCAACATATGGCAAATATGTGGTTGTTACTTTGAGTTGTACAGAAATTTGTTTTTCACTTTTTCTAAAAAAAGTATCACTAAGTGCTGCTACTTGCTGTCACTCTTCTAATGTTGGTTAATTTGTCTGACACCATGTGGAGCAACGTGCAAAACTTGGCTGGATAACACATGGGAGCTAATCATCAATCAAACAAAAAAGGATGGGAAGATGGCATATGATTTAAGGGTTTATATTTTCTCATTCCTCTTCTGTTTTATGATACTATTATAAATATTTTTTTTGTTTTATTTTTTTTAGTAGTTTATTTTTAATCTTATTTTTATTTTTATTATTTTATTTTATCTTTTTACGTGTATCTTCATCTTTATTTTACTTTAGGTTTACCGTGTGGGATTCTTTATCCCCTCAAACCTACAGAAATTAATTTAAGGATCATGTGTGGCAATAAATGTCTTTAGAATTTAATGGGTTTCAAATTTATATTTTAATAAGTTTTGGGCTCCAACGGTCCACACAAAATTGATTTTTGTAAGGAACTTTTTTTTTTTTTAAAAAAAGATAAGATAAAACAAGAAACAAAAAAGGAAGAAAAAAACAACAACAACCAAAAAAAGGGGGGATAAAAAACAAATAAATGAACTTTTCAATTTTAAAAGTTAATTTTAAGTGACTATGTTTTTATAAGTTCCCATTTCCAAATAAAAAAAGTAAAAAATTAATTAAATTCCTTTTTGTAAAATTTAAAGCTCTCCTGTAATTTTAAAATCTTTTGATTATGAGAGTTTAAATGATTTTTACTTTCTTTTTTTTTCACAAAAAAAAAACAATAAAACAAAACCAAAATAAACCAATCCATTGATACTGTTTTCTATGTATTTGAACTATGTGAATTTTGATCCTTATGAAGGGTATGTAGGTGTTAGGTTTTTATCCTAAGTCAAATGTCTTTGTAAATAAATATTTTCTTTTAATTTTAATTTTTTTAATTTTTTTTAATTTTATTTCTTTAAGTTCTTTCTTTCTTATTTTGTGTGTGATTTGTTAAGAAGAATTAAAATAGAATAAATGCCATATTAATTTCACATAACTAACTTAGAGTAACTGTTCTTAGAAATGGGTATAGTGGAGTGTTTAACACCTTCTTTACTTACAACTGATTCTCGAATCTGTATTTGATTCGCAAACCATTTTTCTTATAAGAGATTTTTTTTAAAGTTCTACTTTTTAAAAATTAAAGTTTTGGTGATGATTCTACTACTTACTTTGATTTAGTTTTTCTTTTCAAAATTAATTTTTTTAAAAAATTTTTTAGATGTCATGCGGTCGCATTTTAGGTGTGACACCATTGTAATCATTTTTTTTTTTATGACAAAATTTGGGAGTCAATTGTGGCAACTCATTATTGATGCGATAGGTCTTCTCTTTATATGCACAACACAAAATTATTTGTGTTGGTATGTTGCTTTCATCTTGTTTTGACATGTGTGGCTTCAATTTTTTCAATTTATTATTAAGATAAAGTATTCCTTTTCTTTTAAAAAAATAAAAATAAGTCATAATTAAATTTATTTTGGTTAAAATATTCTTATATTTATTTTGATATAATATAATAATTATAAGACATGTATTTGACCAAGTTTTTCACTTTATTATTAGGATAAGTTACTCTCTTTCTTCTAAGAAAATTTTAAATTACATGGTCATTGTCTTTTTATTTTAAAAGATTGTATACTCCCCTAAAATTAAAGATGCACTACAATAAATTTTCATGTGATAAAAAATGTGATGCAATTGCACTTATTTTAACTAAATTATTTATATATATATATTACATATAATATGAAATTAATATATATTTAACTAATATAAAATAATAACTTCTGAGATTTAAAATCAATTAAACTTATAATTTTTAATACAAAATAAATAATATTGAAATAATAATTTAAGAAATATACTTTTAATAAATTATATTTATAATAACAAAATATTATTTTTAAAGATATTTTGATACTTTTGATTTTATGAAAAATTTTATATATTTTTATAATAAATAAAAAAATTATAATTTAAATACAAAAAGAGAATCATGGGAAACCCTTTCCCTTGCCTTGTGAAAAGCTCAAAACAAATGGATCGGTCGTTGGGGCCCTTGAGGACTGTCGAGCTTGTTGGCCTATCATTAATGAATTGTCATCAACGTAAAAATTGGCTTTAGATTTCTGTTGTGTGATGTTTGTGCTGGACTGGTGATTTATATTATTTAAAAATATAAAATTAAAGTTTGAAAATAAAAATACCTGTGTCTCCTTTTATTTGTTTACGCAAGATCGCTCCTACGCACGTTACAGCATGGGATCCAAACTCAAAAAAATTATCTTTTTCTTAATGTTTTTAAAATTAAATTTGTTATTAAATTAGTAGAAGTATTAGTTCATAATTTAATAATCTAATTGTAGTTAAAATGTGATTGAATCGATGATAATTTTATATATATATATATGTATTAAATATTAAATATTAAAATTTTAATATAATAAATAAATATTAATAAATCTTAAATATTTAATTACTAATTTTATATTTCTTACCATATTTGAAAAATTATTTTTTAATTAAAAAATAAAAATGACTCAAAATCAAAATTTAAGAATATTTAATTTTGACTTTTTGGGGTTTTAAAATTATATTAAAATTCTATTTATTATTAAAAAAGAAATTATAGTTTAGAAAATTAATTTATCAAATGAAAAAATTTAATCAAATTTAAAATATAATTATAAACAATGTATATATATTAGTTTAGATGTTTTTATCTTATATATATGATATATAATTATTTATTATATTATTTCATTGAAATGTTTATACACACACACACACACACACACACATATATATATATATATATTAAAAAATATGTAATATTGTTGAAGGAGATTAGTGGTTTAGATGACAAACAAGTTTGACACTTGGTAAAGTGTCATATGTTCGAGATTTTTACTGTTACTTTTACAAAATAATTTTTTAAATCAGTTTAAATAATGATTTGGTAAGTTTTTTAGGTTCTTAATTGATTTTGAAACTATACGGTTCTAAGAGTTAACCAAACTAAACCATATACCAATTCTTAATCTAATTACTCAAACTAGCTGGTCCAATTCAATTTTTAAAAGAATGCTCACCCTTGTAAACAAAAAGGTTCATAATCCTCGTGTTGTTTATGTATATCAAATCAGAAACACCACCTTACTTTTTTTTTTTTTGGGGTTTGGAATATTGATAAATTTTTAATTAGCAACCTTTTTTTTGTAGGAACTCAAGAAATTATTGACACAAAAGTCATAAATCTAGTTATACATATAAAATGTTATAAAGATGATTCTTTTGATGTTTTATAGAAAAATCACATATTTTTAAGAAGCTATTAATATGAACTATTTAAAAAATTTAAACTTCCCTTAAAACTTAAAAATATATATTTTTTAAAATTTAAAATTTTCATGTAATCTTTTAATGTAGGCAAAAATGCATTTCTGGTTCTTTAACTTTGCATAAAATTTCAATTTCATCCCTTCAATTATGTTTAGAAGTTTAAAAGAAAACAAAATAGAATTATTTAAAATGGAATGGAATGAAAAGGCAAAGAGTGGTATGGAAAAGTGTGTCATTCCAATGTTGGGAAGTTTAATAGAGGAAGAGAGTGAATCATTAATAAAATGAAATGATTTATAAATTATTTTTCTAATATAACCTTTATAATTAAAATGTGATTTTAGTAAGGTTTTAGCAAAAAAGAACATAATTATAATTGTACCATCTATTTCATTCTATTCCTTCCTAGATTAAGGACTTGGAGAGATAAAAAAATTTTGGGTTTTGAATGGTAAGGAGAGGTTTTGAAATCTCTCCTTTGCAATTCCATACTATTCTAAAAAAATCTTTTGAATGAAGGTTTACTCCAAATTGTTTATTCTACTCATTCCTTATCCATCCAAACATAGCCTTAAGTTTGTTTGGTTTTATTTTAGTCTTGATTTAAAAAAAATTAAAAAAATTTTTCTTCCAAACACTATTAGTTTACTTAACCAAAAAAAAAAGTTGACTTGAAATTATGAAGAGACCACTTAAATTAAAGCGTTCAGCAATTTAGGCTATATTGTAATTTATTTATTTATTTGATAAAAAAGATAGCTATAGTAATATTAATAATATAAATTCTGACATAGATAAGGAAAAGGATGGTTAAAGGTTTCTAGCCAATTCCTTGTAAAAAGTGGATTAGCATAAGAAATTTTTAAAGATTTGAAAGTCAGACTAAAGTGCAAGAGATCCTTTTTCAAAATACCCCATTTCCAACTTCCTCTATTGCATAGATTCAAAATTGAAGTTTGCAGTGAAAATCATTTAGATTTCTTGTCCTTTTGGATCTAATATGATGCTAGCATGCAAAATCCGCCACATTGCTTCCCTAATCACTTTTAGGCAAATGATTCTCTTGTTGGGGGAGTTAGACAATTTCCATTGAATTTTTTGAACTAAAAGGCCATTGAGAAAGATTTTTGCATTGAATTTCCTTACCTTAATTTTTTTTTAATCTTGTTGATGATTTGAAACATGATTGTCCTTCTTTCACTAGGAATGCCCTTTGCTTCATTGACTTAGAAATGATTATTTATCATGGATAGACAACTTCTTTTTAAATTATTTCCTTCCCATGATAAATGATTGATTGCAAGAATTCCATGTAGTTTCATCAATAAATTGCATGGGTTGTGAGTAAGGCCTTCATGGATGACCCTATTCCTAATTTCCCAAATACCATAAAGCACAATCATTAGTACTTTGGTGTGTCATGTAATAACCTATTTTTTTAGAAATTGAACTAAACCTAATAAATTAGATAGAATCACCATAAAGCAATGCATATTGAGACTAATTGAGATTAGAATGAGAATTAGAATATTTCAAAGTATGATTTTAGAGCCTAAACATAGTTTAAAATCAGAGCCAAAACAGCTAAACTAATTTAAAGAAAACGTAGTGACAAAATCATAATTTCGAGCAATATTTGAAAACTTAGATAAGGGAGTTTTAAATGGAAAAATTGAGTATTTTGGGATCCTGAGAGGCCCTAAAAACTATAGGAATACCTAGAATGGTTAAAACCCCTTTGTGTACATTTTAGGTCATTAGTTGACCAAAACTTTAACTGAATGGTTTGGTAAGGTTTTAAATCTAATTTAGGTGAAACCAAATACATTTTATTAATTAGAAGACCTAAATTTTATGATGGAAAATATGGTTGTTAAAAAGGATTTGAAATGAGTTCAGATAGAGAAGGCAAAATTTAAGAACATAGTTGGAATTTTAAAAATGATATAAAATAGCCCCTCCCTTCTTATATATCACGACCCAACTTCTTCCACTCACCCTAACTAACTTTCCTCTGGCTAAAAACAAAACCAAGGGTAGTCTTGAGTGGTGCACAAGAAGAGGGAGCAAAGGAGGAAGAAAGCAAGCTTGAAAGGGTACAATTTTGCTACTTTTTCATACTTTTCTTTTTACTAAAGTTCTTCTCATCTTTTTCCTCTCCTCATGGTTTTGGTGTCTTAAATGGTGATGTTTCATGGCTGGTTCAATAAAGGGAAGGGAGAATTTAAAGGAAGACTTTGGAAGCCTAACAAAGTTTTCTTGACAAGCTTTGAAATAAGGTAAGAAACCATGGCCAAACTTGCTCTTCCTTGGCTTTCTCCTATATGTGTGTTTTGACTAGACCTAGGGGGTTATGTAGAGAGTTTGATTTTGGTCCAAACTTGATAGAAATTAGGCTTTTGAAGCCTAAGGAATCATATGAAAGCAAGAGAGCTCAAAAAAAGGCTATAGATAATAAGTTATGGAAATTAGGATTTCGATTACGCCTAGGGACTTATGAAGCTTTCTAATGATGATTTAACTTATGTAAGAGCATGTTTAGGTTCTTAAGAGATCTAGGAAGCTTCACAAGTGCCAATTCCTTAAGAAAAATAAACAAAACTCCATGGGTGTTCCATATGGGGGGTGTCTCAACCAAGCACTAAAGGAGATACCTAGGGAGAATTTTCCTTGATTCTAATAATAGAAATAGTCTAGGTATGAATAATAAACACAAAAGGAACTATTGGTTTAAATTTAGAAATCATATTTTGAAAGTTGGAAGTTTAGAGTTCCTTTAGGTATAAAGAAGTAACTTAATGTTTAACTCCTTGAATTAAGTTTGTGATGACTCTAATGAGTTCAAATAGAGTCATATGACTTTGACTAAGTGAGAAATTAGAGCCAAGATGATGAATTATATGAGTTGCTTCATTATATCCTGTATGGAGCCATATGGATGCCATAAGTTAGAATTAGTTTGTGTAGAGTTTATGTGAGGCTAGAGATGGTTCCATTGATGTATTTATATGTTTTTTTATGTGTCTAGGCTAAGCAAAGCAAGCCTATCCTAAATGTGTATGTGAAGTCGAAATAAGGGGCTAGGAGTCAAAGGAAGAGAATTGTGCTTCTTGACTCAAGGTAGTTTTTCATCCATTCTTATATGCATACCTTGGTTGTTTAATTGTTATTGATTGATTGTATGTATGTTTGAATCTTGAAACATGTCTATAGCTATTTGTTTGATGGTTTAGTACCATTATACTTTTTGAATTGCTTTTGAATGTGTTATGGCTTTTGATGGGTGAGGTTGTGCCAAAAGCCCTTTGATTTGGGTGAGGTGAAGCCAAAAGTTCCTAATTAAGGGTGAAACAAGGCTAAAGCCTTATAGAATAAGTGAAACTAAGTCAAAAGTTCCTAAAAAATAGGGGAGACTACTCCAAAGCCTTAATAATTAGGTGACGCTATACCAAAAGTCCCTAGAGCTAGCTCTAGATCTTGATTGATCCTTATAACTTTGAAAATATGATTATGTTTGGTATTTGGAAGCATTTGATGCATGCTTGCTTTTTTTGATATGATAACATGCCATATATGCATTTTTGAAAGGGTGAATGAGCTATTGAGATTCTTTGAATCTCACTCTCCTTACTTTATATATAACCTTGCTTAGGTAACTCTCACAAAGCAAAGAATGGAGGCCAAGAAGCTTAAGTTGTGGCACTTTGGCAATATAATAAAATTTGATATAATTTAATGTCAAAGTGTGTATATATATATATATATATTATTTATGAGATGTAACCTTTCACTCATATGCAAAAGTATGGAAATATGTTATATGTACCATATTTGGAGCCAAATGTATGGTAACATGAAATTTTGGTATGTGTGTAGCTTGCCAAGTATGTATATGAAGCCAAGTGAGAGAGTGGTTTTGAGTTCTATGATATTTTGGATCTGATATGCTACTCTTATATGTTGTATTTGAGGTTTTGCACATGCTTAAATAGTCACAATGTGTGACACCTTAATCTACTACCACTACCTAGCCTCTCACTGGGCTCGGTTTCATATGATTTCCAAAGAATCACTACTCTTCTGTGGCATTTGCATGCTATGAACCGGGGTTTCATATACTCATCTTTTGCCCCGTGGGTCCTATGAACCCATCTCAAGCATCCTTAACTCAAACTCCATATAGAAGACTCATACATAGCATAAAACAAACCATACGCCACGGGTATAGAGCCAAAAACCAGAAAAATTACATTTTCTCACTTGGGCCCAAAAGTCATATTTTGGCTTTAACTTTGGAAAATCATAAGAAATTGTAGAAAAATGGGAATGCAGCAAACTTTAGCTTTCTAGAAAGCTCTAAGTGTTAAATTTACCCTAAAAATCATTCCCAATCAAATTCTCAGCATTTGGACTAAGTTTGACATCGAAAATGGGAGGAAGGTCCAGCTGTCACTGTTTCTGGTGCAGCTTTCTGTCATGACCTTCGAAAATTCATAACTAAATCCACAAAAATCTAATCTGGGCACATTATACCAATTTCAAAAGCTACGGGTGTCTACTAGAGGAAAAAAATAAGTCCAGATCAGTTCAGTAGCTCCTACACCCCGAAAACCGATGGAACAGTGACGGGGGTCAGAAGAGCTCTCTGATACTGATACAGAACTTCAGACGATCCAATCTCTCTCTACAGGCCTCCGATTTAGGTGATTCTAGTTCCTATAAGTCACTTTAGTTCTCTAGTTTATGTGTATAAAATTTCACCATATTTGGAATCCATTTGGTCTAAGAGTGCCACAGATTTCATTTTCTGGTTTAGATGAACAGTACATGACCAATCCATTAAATTTTCCCAAATATTCTCTAGACCTCCGAATATTACCTACTTTAGCTTCCCAAGAAGCTCTCTACAAACTCTAGAGGCACGCCAAATTTCGTGGCAAGAGGAGCTCATCCGGTCATACTTTGACGGAGCTCTCAAATTTCCCGGTTTTGGCACCCCAAAGGTCTAAAACGGGTCCAAATAGCCTCTCACACACTCTAGCCACTCATGGACAAGTTTAAAAGCATAAAAATAGTCTATCTAACAAGTCCATGTGGTCCAAATCAACATACATTCAAATCTCGCTATGCTACGGCCAAATATACACTACATCATTCATTCCACAAAAAGGGCAAAACCCTCATTTCCATTCATTTGGCTATAAACATAGTTCATACAATATCATTTCATATTTTTATACTTGCTACAACCTTTACAACTCAAAAATAGTGGGTGCATATTCACTTGGCACCACTTTACATCAAAATTACATCAAAATATCCAAAAGAAAGTAATATCTAACTACGCATGCTCCTAGGCTCCTTGGTGTGTGCTCGGTTCTCCTTGAGCTCCACCTAGCATATTTAGTTGGGAGGGGAATGGGTGAGATTCAGGGAATCTTAGTAGCTCAAGCACTCAATCCAGCAAGCAATCAAGGCATATAACAAGTCAAAGCATATGAATAAGCATTTATCTATTCTCAAACATCCAACACATAATGTACATGCTATGGAATTCACAACAATGCCAAAAATGGGCTTCAGGGACTTTTGGTCTAGCCTCACCCGAGTTTAGGGACTTTTGGATGGCCTCACCCGAGTTTAAGGACTTTTGACTTGGCCTCACTCGTTTGAGACTTTTGGCCTTGTCTCACCTATCTCAAGGGACTTTCAGCTTCACCTCACCCATCTCATGGGACTTTCGGCACTACCGTACCCGAGTAATTCTCACAATTCATCACACAAGCATATTGGCATCAATGCATCAAAGCAATAGCATATGGCATATTCCACACAACAAGCATATACATAATCATACAATGACTATCATACCCAAGAATGCAACAAGAAAGAGTGGAAAAGAGAGCTACCTTTGGAGCCAAAGCCAACACAAGCCTTCCCTTTCAAGTCCTCTTCTCCCTTCTTAATTTCACACTCACACCTTGATGAAGGTGCTTCACTTGAGCCTAGACACAATTAAAGAGCATGGAATTACTCTCTTAATATGGAATCATCAGATCAAACTCTTCTACATACTAGCACCTAGAGTCCTCTCTCTCTCTTTAGAATGCCATAAACCCTTTCTCTCTCTCAAGCTCCCATGGTAGTGGAAAACAACATTTTCAAAGAAAACACAAAGATTCAAAGGTGTTTTCCACTTTCCCTCTTCTGACCCATGCCCAAAATCCATCTATTTTTACAAATAAAACCACAGAAAGAGAGGGCAAGGAGAGGGGATCAGAAAAGCTAAAGAGAAATGGGAGAATTTCCTTACCTTTCCCTTGCTCTTCCTCCTTCTCTTGATCTCTCTCACTCTCCACGCCTCTTTTCTCTCATTGGGTCGAAGTCTAGGGCAGATATGAGAGAAGAAATGAGTTTGGGCGTTTAATGAAGTCTAAATCTCGCTATTTACTCTCTTCCGGACTGACTCTCGCTACGGCGAAAACTAACCTTCGCTATAGCGAGCTCGTGTAATCTGGCTTCGCTATGGCGAGGTGTAACCTTTGCTACGGCGAGCTCGTGTCAGTTCCCTTCGCTATGGCGAGATATACCATTCGCTATGGTGAACTCGCGTCAGTTCCAAACCTCACTCTCGCTATAGCGTACGCTACAGGGGGCAACTCCCTGATTTTTGTATGGACTGCTGCCAGCACTCGCTATAGCTAGAATCGCCTACGCTATTGCGAACAAGCACTCTCGCTGTAGCGAGACCATTTCTTGCTATTGCAAGAGGACTTGGCAGAAATTCTGGATTCCGAAAATTTCCAGCTTTCACTTTCTTTCTTTTCCCTTCCTTTTCTTTTTCCCGGTTGTTACACAATGCTTGTGAGAAGCCATTTTAAACCACTTAAAACCATTTGTGTATCATTTTGAGTTATAATGTTGCCCTGAACCAAAATTAGACCAAATGGATGAATTTTAGCATGATATTTGGCAGACATATAGATCTCGTTTAGAGCTTTTCACAAATTCAAAGAACAAAATTTTTTAACTTTTGTAAAATTTCTTATGATTTCTTAAAGTTAGTTGAATTATGTAGAAACTGCCTATTCATTGTTCATTTGGTCAATTTTAGTTTTCTAGATATTTGAGGGGCCAAATAAAGTTTTAAAATTCCAAGTTGAGCAAAATTCTAATAGTGGTACTGTTCCATAAGAATTTCATAGACTAAATGATATTGTTTTTATCTAAAATTTTTACAGCATGTAGATTAGGTCCTGAGCTTTCCATAGAGTTTTAGTTTATGTGATTTGGATTTTATAACTCAAGTTATGAATTTTTGAAGTTGTGACAAAATTTATGGAACCATGGAAAATGAAAGTGTAATGCTAGTCTTGATGTATATGGCTTAAACTTGAAATTCATACTTCATTTTATGATGTTTCTGTATGAACAAGAGTATTAAGGATGAAACATAAGTTTGGTAAGTTGAAATGGTCATTTAATTATAAATGAATTATTCTAACATTTAATGATAGCATTTTTAGTTGCCAAAAGTATTGATTATACGAAAAGTGATGTTATAGACATAATATGATGTAGAAATTACACTATCTTAATATGGTATTACATGTCACTATTGAAAAACATGGCTTTGCCCCTGAGTGCCTTTATTTTTGTTGTCATCACCGCTGCTAAACCAAGTCCTAATTGCGGTTATTGTAATTGCAATTAGGACTAAAGTCTTGATGGTGGTTTCGTCAAAAACTATAGTTAAGACTTAGTTCTAATCATAGTTTATAAAAACTATGGTCAAGAATAAGTTTCTAATTGTGTTTTCAAAAAAGGTGGTTAAGAATAATTTCCTAATCATGGCTAGGATATGAACTTTTAGAATCCCTAATTCCCCTTCTTCCTCCCCTCCCCCCATTGTGACAGAACATCCCAAAAAAAAACCCCTAGTTGTTGTCTGCAAAACCCCCATTGTTGTCAGTCATTATGACATTACCATTTGCTGAGGGTAGAGAAGATGCCAACGGATCCCTAGCCCACAACCCCCACCTGCAATGCCATTGCTTGCACTCTCCATCCATTCTCTTTCTGTTCGCCTCCTTGGTATGTTTTCTCCCTTTTTTTTTTCATAATTTTTCAAGTCCCCTTTATTATCTTCTTTGTTCTCCTGCATTGAAGCATATGATTGTCTCCTTGAAATATGTTTTTTGATCCCTTTATTGTTTCCCTAAAATAGGTGTTCTTGGATGGATAAAGTATATTGTTGGTTGAATTAACAAATTTTTGCAATGAATTTGAAAACATATTGGATGGATATTCAGAATTATATGGCTCGTTGTGAAACTATCAAAGTAATAAATATGAATCACTCAGCCCTCTTAGTCTATTGCAACCTTTACCAATCCCTTAGCATGTTTGGGAAAATGTTAGCATGGATTTCATAGTAAGACTCCTAAGAAGTAGCAAGCATGATGTAATTATGGTAGTGGTTGATTGTTAACTAAGTATAGTCACTTCATACCTTTATCCCATCCCTTTACCACTAAGGACATGGCAAAGGTATTCATTGAAGAAGTTATGAAGTTGCATGGGTTTCCTAAGACCATAGTGTTTCATAGGAATTGAATTTTCATTAGCCATTTTTAGAAGGAGACATTTGTAATGGCTGGAACTACTTTGAAGTATAACTTGGGTTATCATTCCAAAAAAAATGGGCAAATAGAGGTGGTGAATCAAAGCCTAGAATAGTGGGCTAGGATACTTCCATAGGCAAAATACTAGTTTAATACCTCCTATAGCCGATCCTCAAGTATGACACCTTTCAAGCCTTTGTATGTTAGAGATCCTCATACCATATTTAAGTGCCAAGATTACCCATCAATGGTGGAGGAGGTGAATAAGTAGTTGCAAGAAAGGAATTAACTACTGACAAAACTTAAGAAGCATTTAGAAGTGGCATAAGTAAGGATGAAAGACTAAGCGAACAAGTAGAAAAGAGAAGAAGAGTTTGAAGTAGGTGTCCTAATTTTTATTTGACTCAAACCATATGAATTTAGGTCCCTAGCCAAGAAATGGAATGAGTAGTTAGGTTCTCACTTTTATGACCTTACAAGATCATAGAAAAGTGCAAGATAGTGGTCTACAAATTGGAGCTTCCTAATACAATGAGAATACACCCTGTAGTCCACGATATGTAGCTCAAAAAGGCCTTTCTTCCTTCTGTTTAGGTGTAGAACTTGCCCAAAGCTCTGTTTGAGGATATGGAGATGAAAATGTATCCTAAAGAAGTGAAGAAAACACAAATGATGACTAATGGACAATAGTAGGTGCTTATTAAATGGGAAGGCCTACCAAATTGTGATAGCACTTAGGAGGATAGTAAAGTAATTAAAGAACACATTCCTATTTTCACCTTGAGAACAAGGTGAGGCTTCCAAGGGTGGGGAATGATAGACCTAATGGGATCATGGGCAAGGTTTACACTAGTAGGGAGAAGAAGGCTCAAGGAAGATAGGGACAAGTTTATAAGAGGAGGGGGATGAATAGAAATAATGCCTAAGATAAAGAAGGAAATGATGTGGTAAAGGAGGGTCAAAATAGGAAATTACAAGCATAACTACCTTTGTCATGTAGTGCATGAGGGGGATGGAGATTGGCATAAGTGTGAGGAATAAACTAAAGTGGCTATGTCATATGTAGCATTTACTAGCTCATTCATGCAATATATGAGAATAAAAACAAAGTCACATTCACACATAAGCTTTTTAACACTGAAATTAGACCATATACAGGTCATCTTGGACTATAGGGATCCAAACTTGATTCTTTCCTTTTCTTAACTCATTTTTATCATGAACAAGTTTTTTCATACTCAATTTATGGTGCATAACTTATGGAATCCCTTAAAACACCATTGGACCTGAAGTGACAACAAAGGTTTCAAAATTTACACTAATTTTGAAAATTTATAACTTGAGCTATACAATTCCAAATCATGCAAATTAGGTGTTTATGAAAAGCTTAGAATGTCAACTACATGCTATAAAAATTTCAAATGAAATTGAATTCATTTTCTTGGTCAAATGCAATGGAACAATAACAGAGGTTAGAAATGGAGGCATATAGCAAGCTTGAACTTTAAAATTGCATATTTTGAGCTACACAACTCCAAATTTAGAGCTCTTAGTAGCCACAAAAAACTTAGGATGTGACAGAAAGCTTAGGATGTGACCTAATTGTTATAAAAATTTGAAGAGTATCTGAGCTCATTTGGCTTACAAAAGACATTGCATATCAAAGACTGCTACAGTGTTTAGCATAATCAGACCCCTAAATTTAAAAATTCATAGCTTCCTCTATATAACTCCTTTTCATGCAAACTTGGTTGCTCTAAAAAGATTATAATTTCAATTATATGCCTGTAATTTTATAAGTATTGGACTTTATTTGACCTTAAAATTGTTCTATGTAAACAATAACAGGGCTTAGAAAGCTTTCTTTCTTCCATTTCTTTTGTCATCGTTACTAGTTATACTCACTGATTCTTTTGTCATCATTATTGGGATGATGCCCAAATGCATCATTAACTATGTCTTGTATAGGTTTTCAACGACAATCCTATCTTGAATCACATGTGACCTTGAAGGAGTTTCAACTATATTGTCCAATGCACATGTCTGCCCATGTCTAAGCCAGATAGTTTACCCTCTTGGAAATGGCTTGACAATCAAGTGGTCATAAGCAACTTGTCTGATTTGCCACTTGTCAAATTTGCATTTAAGACATGGGCATATTATCTTGCCTTCAATACTCCGATTAGCAAATGCGAAATCTAAAAATCTATTGAGTCCTTCTACATATTCAGAGGTGTTTCGAGGCTTATTAATCCAAGATTTGTCCATATTTGAAAACAAACTATCTATAAGTTCAAATCAAAATTCCAATAATATGAAAATAATTTTAAAGATTAAGTTACTTGAAAAAATTATTCTTTTTCCACCTGCACTACCTTCATTCTCCTTATGTCACATAGAAAAAGACATTTATAACTAACTAAAATTTTAAATCTAAAATCAAATTATTCAATTTAAAAAGATATTTCACAATTTGCTCACAGACTAAACAATATATAAGTTAGAACTATATTGTCTATAAATAAACAAAGAAGTGAATGCAAATTGTTAGTGTGACAAGCAATCAAAGTTCCAGAATAAATTTATAATAATAAAAGCATTAACTAATAATTTATATAATAAATTTATTACTAAATAAAAATTAATAAGGCTAAAACTTTTTTGTTTCTTTAAAAAAATCGTTTACCCCAAAATGGCTACCCATGTGTTTAGTGCTAGGTTTTGTTTTAAATGGAACAACATTCATTCATTAATTCTAGATGGTTATTATGTTTGGTAAATATACAGCATAAACATGAAATGAATTATGTAGTTGCAATTGATAAATATAATAAAAAATTATTTTTAGTTATATAAAATTGTTAATTTTTTTTAAAAGAAGGCTTCATTAACAGAACCAAAAACCCTACAAAACAATTATTCTTTTTTTTCACTTAATTAAATTGTGTAAGAATATGCAAGAAAAAAAAAATTAAGTCAAGATGAATACTAGCCCCTTAATTAGCAAATTATCACATGAACTTGCATGTACAAAAGCAAACATAAATTAAAGGTTTCATGAGAAAAAAGTAGCATCGTTGAAACGTCAAAGTTGAAGCACCTAAATTGCTTTAATTTAATTTAATTTTATATTTATTTGAATTTAGATAAAAGCTTCTACAAGGCAAAAAAGTCAATATTTATTACTGTCACTCATTTAATTAAATGTCTACACCATGTATATGGAAAACACTAAACATCTCAAAAGGTAAAAATAAATATTTAGCTCTATTTTCTCTAAAGCCTACATCATTCGGCACAGCTCTATTTAATTGATGCATAAAGTAATTCAAAGATAATCATATTAAAAAAAAAAGACATACAACCCATTGAGTTTTTGATAGTTTTACTGGTTTTCTCTGGCCAAAATTGTCCCTTAGCTTTGGATAAACGCCTTTGAAGTTATGAGTCCTAGGAGTTAACTTAATTTTGTTTTTTTGGTGGGCTTTTGGTCTTTTGGATATTCACCAAATTTTTGTTTTGAAAGCTTAGATATTAGCAAATAAGTAACACCTCACACAGATATATTTTAAAATGTTTAGATATGAATTGGGTTACTCATTTTTTCTTATAGTTTGTTTTAAAATTTCCCATTGTAGGGATATTATGAATGTCAGAAATCTATCACTTCCTAAGATTGCAATTTTGATGAAATCTTAGGGAGTTTAGTTCCTGCGATGACCAGTAGCCTGCCTTCTCACTAAAGAAAAGTCTTATACTTTATTTCAATATAAGGAACGGAGTTTACTTTGTATCTCGACCATAGGGAGAGGGACGGGCTTGACCAGAGAGAGAGGTATAGAGCAACCCATCCATTACTTTTATCTCTTTTTCTTATGGAAAAAAATACTTTAAATATCTTAATTTTATTTTAAATTTAACTTTAATCCCCTTAATTTTATTTAGTTTCAAATAGATTTTTCAACTTTATATCTAAAACCTCTTTAATGGCACGTCTTCTTGTAAGAAACTTACAGCCAATGAAAAACTCTGAAGCAAAACCACACACAATGGAGGGGAAAAAAAAAAGAGAAAATGAAGGAAACAAAATGAAACAAAATTGGAAAATATCAACACCAAGAGCAGCAAAATAAAAACCAAGAGCTCTCACTAACCAATACAAGCATGATGAAAAAGCAGAAAAAGAAAATAGAAAAAGGAGACACAAGCAACAAACATTCGCAAGATCAACACACAGGCACATGGGAAAAAGACAAAAAATGGATTGCTCTGTTTCTGTACAAGTCCACAACTTCGTTCAACATTGGTTTCAAGGCTTCCTCAAAATTGTCAATGAACCCGACTCATTATATGGCACCAAATCGGAGGGCAAAACGAAGGAGAGGACCACACAAATATATATGGGAGTGGGACAAACTAAACTTGTAAAGGACGTCTTGTGCTATGCAATCAGAGTGGCAGAACAGAGATTTCACCAAAATGGGGCCTCACACTTGGCTCAGATCAAAACCAGTGGAATGAATATGTGATTGAACAGGTTAAATCTCAGAAATTATAATACAAAAGAGCTTCTAACATTTTCTTGTCTAAATCAACCTATCCTTCTAATTTGTAATGGAGAAAGTTAATCTGTGGAGTTACATCTAATGGGACAAAGCGTATGGAGCTACATCTAAGCAGAATAAGCAGAATAACACCCTTAAGCAGTACAAATAAAGAGGAACTTACAGGTTAGCCGAAAATCTAGAATTATGGGCAATCAAAATCCACTAGCTTGCTACTCTGTCTCTTCTTTGGGAAAGCAACGTTCTAAACTAGAATGCAATGGCACAGCAATAGGTAGTGGGGACAACAAAAAAGTGAAGGGGCAGTGGGGACAGTGGAATAGTGAAGTGGTCTCACAGAGATGATAGAAGAGTGAAGAGGGGCAGTAGGGTCTCGATGGGGACGGCGGAATAGTTAGGGCACAACAGAGGGCTTTAGAATTATCTTGTCTTTTTAATTTACACGGACATTTGATGAACTTACATGCGGTTGTTATCAACCGCAATTAAACGCTCATTCAGCGGGGGTTGTGTCAACCGCTGTTACTCAACCGCTATAAATCTTTAAATTTCTTGTAGTGTATGTCAACAATGAAATGCTCATATCAAGGTAAACCTTTTAAGATGTTATCATGTGGTTCTGATTTGTTATTGTTTAACACATTAGACTTGCGAGTTTATAAACATTTTTATTTGACTAAATCTTACCTTGACGTGTATCAATCAGATGGCCATATCAAGGAAAGCATTTTTAAGATATTATTAAGTGATTCTGATTTGTTGCTTCTGGTTTTGTTTTGTTTTTTGCTGAATCTGAGTTTCATTTTAATTTCTGACAGTGGAGCTTAAGAGATGGTTTATGTCTATTTAAGTTTGAATATAAACTTCCTGTTCAGATGCAGAAAGCCATTGATGGGATTAACTTGGATAAATGATTTGAGTTCTTAGATTAGCATGAGAATGAGTTTCTGTTCTGATGAATTAAAGTGATCAAGTTCTTGAAGGTATTACTGTATGAATGTTTATTAGAGCTCAATGTACTTGTTTTCTGTGATATTAATTGGGTGATTTATTTATTCTATGAGTTTTGTTTCTAGTAAGGAGCTCAAATTAAACCTTTGTCTCCTGTGATACTTTGGATCTTGTCAAATTCAAAACTTATCTAAGCCAAATTCAGTTGTGATTGGGTCAAAATTATCATATAATACCTTTTCTTGTTATCCTTTTTGGTCTCCTGCTACATTTTTTTTTTCTTTTTCATTTTTCAAATTTTCATTTTCAAGACATACAAAGTTATTATCGCACTCATTTGTCTTTCTCGAACTGGGCAAGGAAAGTGGAGCCATGTAACTTGATGAATGATTTCCTTTCGATTTTGGCAAAATAATGATAATAATTAAACCCATATGTATATCTTGCAAAATAATTACTTTCGTGTAGCAATTTCTATATTACAAATGTATTTTTCCTTTTGTAGTTTTTCTTAATCGAGAGCAAGTTTTCAAGAGTAAGAAATTTATAATTTCACTGTTTCTTCGCCGCAGGCTACTGTAGCAGACCTACAGGAGGCAATACAAAGGCAAAGTAAGTGAAGCATTTGCTTTTTTCTTTTCTAATATATAAATTAGTTTGAAATATTATATTCTGCATTTATTTTTTGTGATATGTGAGAAGAAAAATGCAATTACTATTGGGACTATATCTTGCTGGCAAGGTCTCTGATAGCCAATGTTTTTTGCTTAATGTATTTCAACGTTATAATTAGTGAACTTGCTAGCCTATGTTATAATTTGTGGCTCAAGTGGTGCCAAGCAATAAGAGAATTTGCCTCCATATTGAGAAGCAGCTGTAGCAGCAAAAGAGCCCTGTGAAAGGATAAGATCAAGGGAAAAGTTCAATAATTGCACATTTGGATAATAAATTCATGTTCTCTCTAAGACATAGTCATTAAAATCTAAAGTGGGTTTGCTTTGATTGGTAAATTTAATGTGAAAAATTGCATAGCTGGGGGTTTCTAGGCAGAGCCTATGAGCTTAATTAATAACAGAGGTTTTGCTTATAAGGTTATGTTATGTTTCATTAATAACATAAATTTGAATTTTTTATGGTTTTTTGAAGGCTCTTAAGACAATTTTTACTAGTCTATTATTTCTCCCTATATTTATAACGACCGAAAAATTCTAAGGTTCAATTTATAAAAGTTATGAGTTGTTTATAAATAAATACATATATAAATATGTTTTATGTAGATTTTATTGGAAAAAAATTTCAACATACGTATCGGTTTTTTCTTAATTAACTTCTTAATTAGTTTAGTAAACTAAATTTAGGTTCAAAAAATTGAATCTGCTAAATTTTTAACCTTGATAGTTTTCCATTTGTTTTTCTTATATATAAAACTAAGTTTAAAGTCATTCGTAAGCAGTGCTTCTCATGTTATCTGTCAAGCTATTTTATTTCATTTGAATTTTTCAATGTGCTTCTCCCTTATTAAGTTTTAACATATTTAACAACATTGTTTTTGTGCTCCAAGTTGTTGCCTCTCGAACTTAATGATTACAATACGTTCTGATCTTAGAAATTGCTTTTTTTTTTTTTTTTTTCAATTTCCCTTGTTCTTAATATTTTATTGTTTTAGTAGGTTTTGCATTGGATCAGATAGAATTGTAGATTTTGGAGCTCCGCACATAACCACGACTTCTTCAAGTCATTCTTTAAACAGTTAGAGATTGTCAATTTAATATGTTCTTATAGTTTTTTGCACTTTAGAATGTTTAGTTAAACAATATTATAAACAAATAGTTTGTCAGCTTCTTATTAAAATTTTGTAACACTGATAATTTTTATTTCAATGAATTTATAAATTGCCCTTGTCTGATAATTATATTAAATATATAATTTGGTAATTGAGTTATGTTTAGTTGATAATTTTAAAAGGAATTTCAATAATGTACAATGAGGCTTTTAATTAGTAAAAATTATAATAAAAGGAGGTTGGCAAAAAAATTTTATAAATGATTTTAGTGACGGTTTGAACCAGCAGAAAAGATTGAATGCAGCCCTAATATTTGAACTCATTTGTGGCAGTTACAAAATTCACCACTAATTAATTATAACTGTCGCATGAACAATTATTGATGGTTGTTCCTACGGGTACAAAAGAAATGGCTACTAAATGCCTAGTGACGGGTGTATTAGGCTTAATCATCTACTTTAGCGACGATTAAAACCGCCGCAAAATGCAAAAAGGATGACGAACTAAACCTTTCTTTTGTACTAAGAAAATTTCATTCCAAATCCATCTCAAATACATGCTGGAAAAAATCCGCCTCTGATTTGTAATGAACCTAATCTTGTGATATTAAAAGAAGGACTTACTGAAATATAAAAATGATTGAACTGACATGCTATTGGATTTTTAAAGCCAAAGGAGTAATTTTCACCCAAAAAAAAAAAATGATTAAGTCGGAACAAGAATCGGGTCTTCAAAGCCTTATGTAGCTTTCTTTTCTTTCTTTCTTTTCCCTCGTTCTTCCTTGCTTCATCTCATCCTTCCCTCTCGTCCCTCTCATTTCTCTCTCTCTCTCTCTCTCTCTCTCTCTCTTCCCTCTCACTTGTGCACGAGCTTCCCTCAACCATAGTAGCTACTCCACCAAGCTCCAACCAGATACTTCTCAGGTTCAATCAGCAGCGACTCCCATTATGTGAGATGAACAGCTTCCTTTTCTTGATCCAACTTTGACTCAGCTGCTCCTTGCTTCGATTCTCGCCACCTCCGTCCCTCTCCAGCAGAACCTGAGTTGCTGCTGCTAATCCTCTTCAGGTCAACAATTTCAGCAACGCCTAACACAGGTTACTGAGCCCTTTTCTCCTTCTTTTGCTGCAATCTCGTCGCCCTTATCATTTTCACGTTTTTCCAGCTGCATTTTTATTGTTTGTAACTTCCCCTCTTTTTGCTATTATACTTCAAACCCACGGCCTTATCAGGAGTTTCTTCAAATGCTCTTAAATTTCAGCGTTAGCTCTTGTTCCTTATCAGCCTCGTTCATGGACATCCCTGCAAGCTCTTCGAATTGCAACATTCCCTTCTTTGGACAGCAACTGATGCATTTCAGGTTGGGCTTTTGATTCTCCTTTTTCTTCTCCGATTTGTTCAAAGTGGGTGGTGCATTGTGGGGTTCTTGTTTGTGGCTAGATAACTAAGCTGTGGGTTGGAAATGATGGAACCGAAGCCTAAATTAACTGAAACATTCTCCGTATTATTGATATCAATGAAGTATAACTCCTACTCTCATGAACAGAGGAGGAGGGAGCTGAATCCAATTTTAAGCTGAAAGAAAAGAACACACAAGAAAAAAAGACCCACACCCTGGCTTTCGAGAGGCCAGTTCTCTCCTTTCTACCCTCAGGTTTTCCACACCCCTTTATCCATACCTCTTCCTCCGCTTAAAGCATACGCACAGACGACCCACACATTTACTAGTTGACAAATTCTGTTATGCAGCTAAATTTCCTCTTTGACCTTCCCCTGACGCCTCATTATTGGTTCTCTCCTCATGGGCCATTCTCGCATAAATTTTTCCCCATTTATTCTTTGTAGCTGCAATGCTGAAATCATCAACTCCTTAGAATTTAGGAAGTTGGGTGGTAAGGCCTGGGAGGAAAATGGTGGAAAGTATATACATATATGTGTAGATATATATATATATATAAACTAATGAAATGTTTACTTTAAAGTTGTTGAATTGGAGGATCCTTATACAAGGGTTTGCTAGCTTACATTTGAGAAGAAGTTATAACTTAAAATAAGAAAGGTTTACTTAAATGGAGATGATTGGCCACCTATTTTGGTGGCACTTGATGCTAATATTTAAACCAATAACATTTCATCTTGTTGGATTATTAGGTTATGCTGGCTTAAAGCCATAAATTTATAAAGTAATTAATTAATTGTTAATTAATTAATTAATTAAATTAATATTTAGCATTTTATTTGAGTTTTGAAATTCAAAATAATTAGTCAATTATCATTAGGAAGAAAAGAATTGTCTCTATTCTAAATGCAATCTAGCCTAATATATACATGACGCAAGACTATTTAGCCTAAACACCTTGACTTGAAAAATACCAATTAATCTTAATGAAATGAATCTTTAAGTGTAGAGCTTATTCCTACCAATATATTGGTTATGGTAAGCTAATTCCTATTATTGTTATTGTTTGACCTCGAGATAGCAATCCTACAAATCCTAAGATGTTGAATTGATTGGTTTAGGACTACATGCATTAAGATAAAGTGATTTAACTAGCTAACTAGCAAAGATAGCTTGAATTGATGTGTACCATACTAATTGCCTAGGCTATAATTTGTCAAACACCTCTAGCACATGAAAATCACAACAGTTGCATTCTTCATAAATTGAGTATCAATTAGTACCATTGTGTTCATATTCCCTAATCTCTACCTAATCAATTATCAAGCATTTTCATCGATTAATTAACTCCTAAACTGAAAAACATGATGTATATGTGCTTATCAATGAACTAGAAGTAAGAAATATAAACTTGATTAAGAGCATTAAAAACATACAACTACAACATAACCCATACATGGATCAATAGAAATTATCACCACTATTAATTAATCAACATGAAATCATATTCAATTGGTGAAATCAAGTAAAAACTTCAAAATAATAAAAAAAATATATAGAGATTAAATGATCAAGGTAAAAACATAGGATTACACAATATAAAGCAAAATCTACCAATAAAAGACTTAAGAGTTACCCTTTTAAGTTGATCCAATCCAAATCTCTCTCTTAAAAGCTCTTAAATGCAAAGAAAATACTCTAATCCACTTGAAGAAATTTAGAAAATAAGTTAAAGGTCCTTTAATTTTGCATAAAGGAAGAAATTTATAAAAAAACTCATAATTCTCTAATTGTCCCAATGGGCAAGTATCGTTGCATATTCCAAATCTAAATTTAATCATCATGACAAAAATAACTACTCCTTATGAGAGGCAGAAGGTGTGAGCTTTTTGAAATTATTTGTATTTCAGTTTTTGAGCTCTTCAAAATCACTTTCTTAAAGTGCAAAACTTATTTATTAGCAAATAGGTTTCTACAAAACAAATAAAAACATAAAATATGAATAATTAAACCATAAAGGAAAATTTAAAACAATTATTCGCAAGAATATATTATATGCTTTTGTGAAAAGCACAATTTGCCACAAAAACATATTATTCAAGTAAAAGCTAATTTTTAAAAATTCTTTCAATTATGTTCTATTTTGAGGGATTTTTTTAAAAAATAACTCTAATTTGCACCAAAATAAACAATAATATAAAGTATTTAAGAATAGGTGTAATAAAGCTAAAAAAACTACAAGAAAATGAAGGATTTATCACAAAAATTTCTCGCAAAAAATAATTTATGAGAACTTCTCACGAAAATATTCACTAAAAAATTTACGGAAGGTGATTTTTCACGGAATTTTCTCACAGAAACAATTCTACAAGAAAAATGCGCAAGAATAATGAGAGAAATACTGCAAGAATAATGGCACGTAAACATAGAAAGATATTCTCATGGTAATTTTCTGTGAGAAAATAAGACAGAAACATATAAATCTATATTTTTTTTCGTAAAAAAAGTTCTCACGGAAGAAGTTTGTAAATAAAACACCATTTTCTCATGAAAAAAATTCGTGAGAAATTCACACAGAAATTTTTCGTGAGAAAATGGAGTATTTCTCATGGAAAAAATCAGTGAGAATTTCTCGCAGAAAATTTTTGTGAGAAATTTCCGTGAGAATTTCTCACGAATTTTTTTTTTGTGAGAATTTTTCACAAAAATTTCTCAGGAAAAATTTGAATTTTTGACAAAAAATTTCTGTGAGAAGCTACAATGTGCCAGCTGGACTACCACTTATTTCTTACAATAATTTTTGTGAGAAATTATTGCGAGAAAAGAAGTTTATATCCCCTTCTTTCCTTCATTCTGATGAACAACGCGAAGCCTCCCCCTTAATTCCACAGAATGACGTGAAGCAGCACAAGCGAAGGTGAAGCGGTGCTACAGCTTGAGTTTTCCATGGATCTAGGCTGCAATCATGCGTGAAGACATTGGAGGAAGGTTGAAGTCTGTCTCCCACACCGGAAGGCTGAACGAAGGTGCATATTGATGCTTTTTTATTTTGTTTGCCTTTTATTTTTGTTAAATCTGAAGAAAATAGCCACTTATATGTATATTTAAGGTGATGATTAAGAATGGTGAGGATGAAAATATATTGGATGGGGGTGGGGATGGAAACATATGCATGCAAATTTTTTTTTTCTGGGAATATAATGTTAGATGATTTAAATTTTAATTAAGTTTTTAGTTTTATTTTTTATTTTAAAAAATAAAGTTAGAATGAGAAAAAACATATGTATATAATTTTAGTTTTTTTTTTTGGTGACATAAAGTTAGATGATTTAAACTTTAATTAATTTTTTAGTCTTATTTTTTATTTAAAAAAATAAGGTAGGAATAAGGAAAAACATAAATGTTCAATTTTTTTTATGATGATATAAAGTTAGATGATTTAAGCTTTAATTAATTTTTAAATTTTATTTTTATTTTAAAAAATAAGATAAAGAATGCTTCTTAATTTTTATTAGAGAACTTTATTTTATAGGAGTTAAAATGTTTTTCAATTTATATTTGGCCTTTTAAATAAAAATAAATAATCAATTACAATGAACAAAAAATAATATTTAAATTATCTAAATCTATGTATGAGTTATTCAAATATGATATAAGTATAAGCATACTTTCAATATAAACACACACCACACTTGAGTCTTCTTTTTGTGTCCCCATTATCTCTATCTTCAAACTAATACCACTCAACTATCTATTTACAATAAACAACAAAATCACTTTGAAATTTCAACTTATATTACACCTATATATATATAGGCGTATATATAATCGTTGGATTTTTTTAGAATTGTAAAGAAAAAAATATGTTTTATTCAGATATGAAAACTTTGATATTTTTTTATTAGTTGAAAACATTGTGGATATCAAGATTTACTTTATATATATTCTTAGAATAGAAATTTTGACACAAAAGTTAATTAATTAAGTTATTAAAAATTTATTTCATCACTTTATAATACTTCTACACAAGATGATAATGATAAGAATAATAATAATTTAATTGTAAATATTTTTTAAATGTCAATAATATGATTATGCTTAATACAACATTAAGTCTTATTAGCAGACTCATGGATAGATTGTGTTTCTAATTACTTAAAAAATAAATTAAATAATGATAATGTATGTACTTTATTCTAATTACTCCTGGATCAGTATTTGCATCATTTTCTTTTCCGTCTCCACACATTCAAACACCACCTGACTCATTAACTTTTATCTGTTCAAAGATGCCTTCCACACATATTTTGAGTATAGATGCTGCTGGCTCATCTTTTCATCCTATTAGACATGAGCTAGGGACAAGGCTGAGTGATGGATAACTAGTTATTAGACCTCATGGGGTTGATGAGTAAGAATTTTTTAAATACAACTTTTTTTATTTTGTAGTTGTTCCATTATTTTTACTTTTACTGCACCACTTTATATATTTTGTAGGTTTTATCCACATGTTTCACCAGTCACCATATTATTTCAGATCATCCATATTGTCTCAAATCATCTATATGGAAGCCTTCATGAAACAAATTATGGCCCACATAAGTATAGGAACTAAAAGAGGTGACACTTCCCATGATGAACCCACCCCTATCGATGGTGATGATGATGATGGTGACCGTAGTGGTGATGATGAGGATGATGATAATGATCGGAATGAGGATGAGGAAGAGGATGATGAACAATGATTCTAGTATTCTTATTTATGTGACATTATGGAATTATGATTTGGAACTTTGTAATGTTGAATGCATATTTCTCTTAATTTTAATGTACTTTCAGATATTTTTAATACAAAATTATTGTGGTCTTATTATTGTTATAGTCTTATTATTGGTTGGTTGAACTTAGATATTGTGATTTCTAACTATTTGAATAACTTGTATTTCTTCAAATATAGGTAAATGTAACCTGGATATATGAATTTTCTCCATGTTTCTTACTGAAAAATACCGTGAGAAAGACCCCATGGCTACTATTTCTCGCAGATTTTTTTTCGTGAGAAATTCTGCGAGAATTTCTCACCGATTTTTTTCTCTTGGATTTCTTCGTGAGAAAGTCTGACACAAAACCACACCAAACTACGACTTTCACACCACTTTTTCTCTCTGATTTTTCTCACGGAAATATGTTGCGAGAAATGTTTCTCACGAAATTTTTCCGTGAGAACTTAAGTTTCCTACGGCTGATTTTTTCACGTCACTTATTGCATGAAAATTTCCATGAGAATAACCTTTCTCACGGAAATTCTTATTTTCGCACGAAATTGCATGTTTTCTTGTAGTGAAATCACAAAATATTCTATGTAAGTCTCCTAAGACATTACTAAAAATCAATATATTTTGGGACTTATCAATCACTTCTTTTAGTCAAGCTAAAAGTGGGCCTCTTTATGAAGTGTGGGATTGGTTCAAGGAATCAATGCAAAGATGCCCATATCACGACCTCCCTCTTTGGTTGCAAGTCTAAAGCTTCTTTGACAACATGATAGTTAGCACACGCATAATGGTAGATGTGACAGTAAGAAGCTCAATTATGGTAAAGATACAAGAAGAATTTGGGAATTGTATGAGAACATGGTAACAAATGCATATCTACTACTAGAACACTCAGCACACAAGGCTTTTGGGGCATGCAACATTGATCATATAGTGGCCTTAATATTACAAATGGAAGCTCTTAATAATAAATTTGATGCAATGAGTAGTTTTGAATATAATGGCTCTCTAAATTCTTTGAACCCTACTTTTAATTTTGATTTTGATTCTATAAATTTTGATGTTACAAATAGACTTAATTATGGGCTAAGCTATAAAAATGGGCTGGGCCTATCAGAAAAATGCTTAAGAAATATAGGATTAAACTTGACATTGTTCATTTTTGGGGGCCTAAACCTGGCCTAAAAAAAAGGCTAAGCCTAGCTCACAACTTTAAAAAACAGTGCCAACTTTTGTTTATCTTCCTAATATTTGTAGTGATTTCCTTTTCTAAAATTGATTTCTTTGTTTATGAAATTTGGCAAGAATTATCTTTACTAAAGACAAACATATCAAATAGGTTCAACTTGGGAATGTCTCCCCCCTTGAAACCCTCACGATCCCCTAAGCCGCTATCTCTCTCTCACACACACACACAAAAGCTTTTACTCTCCTCTCTCTCTCTCTCTCTCTCATCCTTCCTTTTTTACTCTTTGGCTTTATTGAAACACACTCACTCAGCCTATAAATATTCCCTAATATCAAAATCATTTAATGTGAGTTAATCAAATGAGAAAGGGAATGTAAATCATAGGGGAAATATTAAGGTTAGGTATGAGCAAATATACCTCACTGTCGATGGTGTGGTTACTGGTGAAACTATGGGTCAAGGGGCTAGCTACAACTGTAGGTGCAAAATTGCGAGCCTGCTATGATGTGTGTGTGTGTGACAGTTTGCTGTGGCCTGCGGTGTAGTATGGTGGATGTAGATGGAGAATGGAGGGCTAGGGCAAAAGCAAAACAAAAGAAAGGGGGGCTATTGGGCTATGTGGTCATGTTGCATGTGTGTCTTAGCACGGTAGTCCTCTCCACTAATAATTTAATTCATTTCATTAAAAACTAAAAAAAAAAAAGTCATTCGGGCAGGCTTGTCTAAGGTTCAGATGGGCTTTCTAAATATTGGCTTTTTTTTTTTTCAAGCTTTTTCTTCTAGGCTCATATTCATTTTTTTGAGCTGAGCTTATCGAGCCGGGCAGTTTTCTTAGCCTATGATCAGCTTTAGTTACAAACAAGGCTATTAGCTTTGTGTCTAATTTTGGAAGGCCAAGCAAACTCATATGGCAACACTTATAACCAAGTTGGAGGAATCATCCCAACTTATCTTGGAGAAATCAATCGAGGTAACAAGCTTAAGGATAGAGACTAGAGGGGAACTTTTGACAAGCCTACCATTAACTCATGAGAAGAAGCTAAGGTTATGGGATATGCTTGCAAAGTTTATGGTAACTACAAAGTTAAGGATCGATAACTAAGAAGTAGCTATGAAAATATCAAAGAACCAACTTAGTCAATTGGCAAATTTGCTATTGAGTTGGATCAAAGGAGCGCTACTTGGTAATATAGAAATGAATCCTAAGGAGCAAGCAAGGGCAAGTGTAGCTCCATATTAAAAGCATTGAAGAAGGAACTCACACATCAAGTTCTAGATGAAAAGAGCCTAAATTTTATTAGTTGTGTTTTATGTGGAACATTTGTCAAATTGTTTTTGATCGTTTGGATAATTTGAGTTAATATTTACTTTTAATCATAAAAATAAATAAATAAATAAATAAATAATAAAACAAAAAATATTTTCTTTAATTTTTTTTACATGCTTACTTGTTTTTGTTTTTAGGTGCTTACCAAGAGTTAGATATCTATTAGAAAAGCTTAAAATCAAATTTGGAGCTTATAAAAGATGGAGCATTGAGATTTGAGGGAGTTTCTTCTAACTCTTTTTACTATCTCATCTCTTACTTCATAATTCATTCTTGAAAATATAATTATTGAACTTCACTATCAAATATTTTCGTTGAAAAATTTCTTTCTCATATTTTAGCTTGTTTGTTTGATTTTTGCATGAGTTGAACATGATTTTTAGAAATTCATTAAAAATCATTGGTAACTATTTTTGCTATGATTTTTCTTTAAATATATATATATATTATATGTCTAGTTTTATATAGTAAATTTTTGCTATCAATATGATTCATTTGAATTGTTTTACATGTTCATTTCGTAGCAATGCTATGTTTTTCTACAATTTCTCATATGCTAAACTTGTTGAATTTATGAGAATTCATTTGATCGACTTTTTCCATGATTCAAGTGGCAAGTTTTCAATAAAATTGGTTTCACAAGTTTTTTTATTTAAATTGAATTAGACATTCATGGTTTAATACTTGATGTTCAGTGCTGTGAAATGTCGATTGTGTTGATTTTTGCATTACTTTGTTGATTTCTACACTTTCTTTGAGTAATGTTTGGCAGCCAATTTCTGCATAAACAATTAGCTTGACAACATGTTATATTTATCTAGAAATTCTCTAATGAATTTTTAGAAGTATTTGCGAGGTGAAATTCACCTAAATGCTATAGGAGCTTATTGTACTTTACTGCTTATATCTTTTCATATCATCTCTTAAGCTTCTTTGCATGTTGTAGCCAACATAAGGACAAGCACAAGAATATTTTCATTTGCAAGAGAAAGATAAGAAACAAGCTTTGCATTAGAAATGGGAATTCCTAAACTTTTGAACTCTTATATTTTTTGTTAGTTTGCTTGAAGTGTGTTTTGAATTTTAAGTTTAGAGGAGTATCCCTATATTTTTAGTTTTTGGTTGTTTGAAAGTTTTTTTAAAATGTAAAAAAATTTAAAATTAGAAAATTTCAAATAATATGTTATCCAAATTGCTATACTAATGTACCATTTTTTGATTTGTTGTAGTGATGTACTAAGTCATCACTCTGTTTCAGTCATATCCAGTCTTAAATAGTCTTATGTCTAAGAATTTGTCTAGATATGTTTGTTGAGAGACCTTGTGAAGTTAGCACAATCCAAGTGTTGTTGTTCTTAAATTAAGAATATAGTCTAGCTATGGAATTTTTTTAAAAAGCATGTTTTTAGTTTAGTTTTTGCTAAGATAGTTTTATGGTTTTTTTGATAATTTCTTTTAAATGTTTTTCCAAGATATACCACATCTTGTATTTTGTTTTATACCATAGTTTGCTTTAAAGGGATCCCTTTTTACCTAGTTTTTTATGTTATTAGGAACATTGAGTACAATATTCAATTTTAACTTTAGGGGTAAATGGTTGCTTTTATTTTGTTTAAATTTTAGGGAGAGAAATTTAAAATTGTTTTATGATTTTGATTGAGATATCTTTGTGATTTCATTGAAATTTTTTCCAAAATTTTTTCAAACTCCCTCCTACTTGGATTCTATTGAACAACTACTTAGTTAGTAGTTATATTTTCTTTGGATTTTATTAGATTTGAATGATGAGACGTGATTGTTGATTGATGTTTGTGGTTAATGAATTTATGAGAATGTTATATGATGATTAGTTGAATTTTTAATGAATAGATGTTTCTGACTCATTAAATGAATCAATGCATAATGCCATGCATAGTTTTAATTTTAGTTTTAATCTAAAGTAAGTGATTAATTTGTATGAGACTCTTGAATCTAGACTCTAGAACTTGTTTTAATTCTTTCTTGAGACAAAATCTTATGTCTAATACTTCTTTAAAAGATGATTATGAGTCTTATTTTGTTTCTCGTATAATTATTAGTACCCCATTGAGCTTTCATTGATGATTTGTGCATATTATGCACTTTGATAATTTCTTTTTTATTGCTTGCATTAATTATCTAGCTCATAAAATAACATATATACTTTTTTCAAGGAGTATATTAAGTACTTTGATTTTTCTTGCTTTGAAAAGGATGATTTTGAGAGTGAATAAATGTTTTAAAATGTTATACATGAATGTGGCAAAGAGTAAATTATAGAGAGAAAGTAAGAGAGGGATTTTATTGAGCTTTTGTTATTTTCTTTTCCTTATATATCAAATGAAGAAATAGAAAAATGCTATGTTTTAATGAAGAAAAAAAGGATGAAAATATTAAGCACAGAGCACTTAACCATAAGCAAAATACTAGATCAAAGATCTATATTGGGAAAGTTAAAAGAAGAAGAAGAAGAAGAAGAAGAGAAAGATAATTGATTTGTTTTGAGAATTGAAAAATACAATTCAATGATATTTTTATTCTCTTTTTTTTTTTTGTATGAACATTGAGAGAAAAGAAAGATACAAATTTGAGCAGAGATGATTTAAAAAGTTAAAAATGAAGGGGGTGAGAGAAAGAGAGTGAGAGAGAGAGAGAGAGAGGAGAGAGAATACCTTCCTTCTTGTGTTTAGTAATGCTCTTTTGAACTTTGAACACTATTTCCTCTTATCAATTTGAATGTGATTACCTCAACCTATTTAGCCCCCATTACAAGCTTCAAAAACCATTTGATCTTTGAGTTATATTAAGATCTACATTAGTGGGTATAAGGATGAGAAGCAAGCATATGAAACTCTAGGGAATGGATAATCTTATAGATTAATGAGCATATTTTTCTTTAAGGCTTGAAGTTGGACTGTTGCATGGTACACACACACATTCATGAGCTAGAAAATTATTCATTAATCATTTTGACTTTGAAGCTTATACTCATTTCTTATCTTTCTCATCTTGGATATTGATTGATATAATCCACACTGATTTCACAAATCCCATATTTCCAATGAATTGAAATTACTTGATTAAGTGATTAATTTTTTTAGGTGTTTAATGTTTTTAAAGATATTTTTCCATTGATTTTATTTGTAGACAACTAAAAAGCTAAGTTTATGGGTGTAATAGGTAAAAAAATATACATATCTTTTGCTATGTTTAATGGGACTTATCCATTTTTTAAAAAACTATTTTGAGTTCTTTTGTACCAATTTTATCATTAATTTGCATTTTGGATTACTAGGTGCAACTGAGAGCTTTTCATTCAAAACACCTAAAAATTAGGACTCAAATGCAATATTTCTTAGTTTTAGCTTGAGTTCTCAATTTTGTGGTTGTCTTGTATTTATGAGAAGCCATAACTATTATCTTGTAAATAGGTTAGTTTGTATATATGTTAATTTTTATGTTGTTTAATTTCTTGTTTTACAACAGTAGATATGTAAATAAATAAAGTTTCTAGCTAAAGAGTTTATTTCATGAAGGCTAGGGACTAAAGTGCAAAGATTTATTTGGATGGTCAAAATTAGCTTCTTGCCATGGTGAGCTTCCTTTTTAGCCATAGCAAGCAACAACCTCAAGGCTGTGATCGATGTGTTCTCACAGTGACCAAATAGATCTACATCATGGCAAGCAATTGTGTCCAAGTTCAGTCCCATTTGTAACACCATAATATATTAACTCTATCTAGTCTCCCTCTGGGCTCGATTCTATATGATTTCCAAAGAACCAGTACAAACCGTGGCATTTTCATACTATAAAATGGGGTTTCAAACACTCATCTTTTGCCCTGTGGGTCCTGTGAACCCATCATTCATATTCTCTACTCAAACTCCATGTATACGACTCATACATATCATAAAACAAGCCATAAACCACGAATATGAAGCCAAAGACCAAGAAAGTGCATTTTCTTAAATGGACCCAAAAGTCAGATTTTTGGCTCTAACTTTGGAACATCATAAATAATTATAAAAAAATGGAAATCTAGCAAACCCTAGCTTTCTGGAAAGCTCCAAGTGTTAACTTTACACTAAAAATACTTCCCAACCGCAATCTCAGCGTTTAGACCATGTTTGACATAAAAAATGAGACAGAGGTCCGACTGTCCCTGTTTCTGGCGTAGCTTACTGTCATGAATTAGAAAATTCATAACTAAATCCACAAAAATCCAATCTGAGAAAACTATACCAATTTGAAAATATACAGACGTTAAATAGAAGAAAAAAATAAGTCTAGATCAGTTCAGTAGCCCTTAGACCTCGAAAACTGATGGAACAGTAACGGAGATGGCTTCCCTAATACTGATATAGAACTTCAGACAATTCATTCTCTCTCTATAGACCTCTGATTTAGGTGATTCTAGTTGGTATATGTCACTGTGATTGTCTAGTTTATGTATATAAAATTTCATGACATTTGGACTCCATTTGGTCTATGAATGATATGGATTTCTTTTCGGGCTAATGACACAGTACCATGACCAAACCATCAAATTTTTTCAATTTCAAAAATTCACCAAATATTTCCTAGACCTCCAAATATTATCCACTTTAGCTTTCCAAGAAGCTCTCTACAAACTCTAGAGGTATGCAAAATTTCATATCAAGAAGAGCTCATTTGGTTATACTTTGACGTAGCTCACAAATTTGGCGGTTTTGGCACCCAAAACGGTTCAAAGTGGGTCCAAATGGCCTCCCGCATATTCTCACACTTCATGGACAAGTTTAAAGGCATGAACATAGCATATATGAAGTATCCAAGTGGTCCAAATCATCATACATTTCAAACTCACTATGCTACGGGCCAAAATACACTATCACATACTATCGACAAAAAGGGCAAAACCCACATTTTCATTACTTTGGCTCCCTACATAGTTTGTACATTATATTTCCATATATTTACACTTGCTACAACATTTACATCTCAAAAATAGTAGGTGCATATTCATTTTGGCACCACTTTACATCAAAAGAACTAAAATAAGCTAACATCTAACTAAACATGCTTCTAGGCTCCTTGGTGTGCACTTGATTCTCCTTGAGCTCCACTTAGCATATTAAGATAGGAGGGGGAAGGGGTGAGATTCATGGAATCTCAGTAGCTCATGCACTCATTCAAGGAAGCAATCAAGGCATATAACAAGTCAAGCATGTAAATAAGCATCTAACCATTCACAATCATACAATACATGTTGTACATGCCATGAAAATCATAACAATGCCAAGAATGAGTTCTAGGAACTTTTGGTTTAGCCTCACCCGATTTTAGGGACTTTTGGATGGCCTCACCCGATTTTAGGGACTTTTGACTTGGCCTCACTCGGTTATGAGACTTTTGGCCTTGTCTCACCTAACCTCAGGGACTTTCGGCTCTACCTCACTCATCTCAAGGGACTTTTGGTACTACCTCACCCGAGCAATTCTCACAATCCAACACATAAACATATTGGTACCAATGCATCATGGCAATAACATATGGCATGTCTCACACAATGAGTATAAACACAAACATATAATAACTATCACATCCAAGAATGCAACAAGCAAGAGTAGAGAGCTACCTTTTAGGCCAACACAAGCCTTCCCTTTCAATTTCTCTTCTCCTTTCTTGGTTTCACAATCACACCTTGATGGAGGTGCTTCACTTGAGCCTAGACACAATCAAGAGCATGGAATTACTCTCATGCAAATAAACCTTTACAAGGCTAGGAGATTAAGGCCCTACTTCTTCCCTTCTTAAACTTTACTAGCCCTTCTCCTAGTTCTTTGCATTTCTCAACTTAACACAAGGGTTTCTTGTTCATTCTAGGTTAGAATTCCTCCTTCTCTCTAGAATTTCACCACCTCTTCTTCACTCTCAAGCTCTACTCAAGGAAAGCAAAGAAATGCAATAGTGGTTTCCCACTTTCCCTCTTCTGACCCATGCCTAAATCCCAACGAATTTCACAAGCAAAACCATAGAAAGAGAGGATAAAGAGAGAAGATCAAGATTCTAAGAAGAAAAGAGAGAAGCTTGCTTACCTTTCCTTTGTTCTTCCTCCCTTCTCTTGGTCTCTCTCACTCTCCACGCCTCTTTTCTCTCCTTTGGTTGAAGCTTAGGTCAGATAGAAGAGAAAGAATGAGTTGGGATGTTTAAAAAAGTTAAATTCTCGCTTTTTACGCTTTTCTGAACTAACCCTCTCTATAGCGAGAATTAACTTTCACTACGGCGAGCACGTATCAGTTTCAGACCCCCGTTTTCGCTATGGCGCGCGCTACGGTGAACAGCTTCCTGGTTTTTGTATAGGATGCCCGCACTCGCTATAGCTAGAAGCATTTTCGCTATAGCGAACAGGCTCAGTCACTATAGCTAGACCATTTCTCGCTATAGCGAACAGGTACATTCGCTATAGCTAGGCCATTTCTCGCTATAGCCAGCAGACTTAGAAAAATTTCAATATTTCAAAAATTTTCAGCTTTCTTCTTTCTTTTTCTTTTCTTTTTCTGGTTGTTACACCACTCATTTCTTATTGTGACATGTAACATCCTTTAAATTAATATAGGATAAACTACTATTCCTAATTATAAATTAGAGAATAATTTTTGTAAAGGTTTGATTATTGATTATTGAATTTTGGATATAAGGAAAATTATTGGAATAATTAGGAATTTTTTGAATTGTTTAGGAATTTAATATAAATTATTTGAATATGTCTATGATTTACTAAGTAATGAAAGAATAAATATTAAATAATTAAGTAAAAAATTTAGTTAATTTCCTAGACCATTAAAAGTCCTATTAAAGGGACAAAAATTTTAAGGTGAAATTTTGAGGTCAAAATATAATTAATAAAAATTTCAAGTTGAAAGGGTAGTTTTAACTAGGACTAAAATGGAATTTAACCAAGGTCAAAGCATAAATTTTCCCAGGGCAAAAATACAATTTTCCTTAGGAGAAAATTGTTGAGATTCTTTATTGGGATTAGACCAAAATGATTCATAGGACATATAGGGTACTATGAAGCAAATTCTTTTTGATCTAATTTTGAACCAATCTCTAAATAATTAAAGTCAAAGTATTTTGACTCCTTTAACTAAAGCTTCTAGTGAAAGTGAAATGTAGAGAGAGAGAGAGAGATAGAGAGAAAGAAGCCTTACAGGAAACCACTAACTTTGAGTTTCAATAAATAAGGACCTTAGCTTTTCCCTTCATTGCTTTATACACACACATACACTCTTTAGGTGAGAACACACGTACACTCTTTAGGAGAGAGAGAGAGCAAGAACAAGAAACACTAAGAGAGTGTTTAAGAGTGAGAGAGTCGTAAAAGAGAAACACAAAGGGTAAAAAAAGAGAAGCAACAAGTTGAGAAAGCTCAAAAGAATTTCAAGGTAAAAACACTCCCTTACTAACATATAAGATAACAAAACATGTTATCTTAATCATTGTCACCTTTTTTTTCTCTTTTTTCCCTTTGAAATGCATGATGCATACTATAGGAGTTTTACTAAGTTAATGTTGTAATATTGAATTTTAGCATCAATCCTTAAGTCTTTTTTTTTTCGGTTTAAAACTTGTTTTTGACATTTGTATATTGTTTGGATCATGTTAAGTAGTTGTATATTAGAGGAAATCATGATTTTGAGTGATGAACATTGTTATTTTCATAACAAGAGACTTAAGTACAGACTAGCCATGTGATTTTACAAGGCTTGTGCTCATCAATGCTCATTTTTGGAAAAAGCATAGCCTAACCGCATGATTATACATGGTCGATGCTTAGAAAACAAGACTTAGTAATGTAAATTAACAGGGTTATGTAACTGTGTCTTATGCAAAGCCCTAAGAAGAACATGACCAGTTATGTAAAATGACATAAGCTGTGTAATTATTCCCTAACTTGCACATGCTTGAACTTACAAAATTACGTGGCCTAGCCATGTGAATTTGTATAGGCCATGTAATTCTTGTATAGTTGAGAAAAGTAAGTTTTTCTTACATCAAATGTTTGCATGAGTGCATCTGTATTTAATCCTTATATGTTTGAGTGTTGTGATGCATTAGGTTGCATCATTAAATTCTCCTAAAACCTGAAGAATTTAAATCAAGTAACCCTTCACTTAATGACATATGCAAAGGAGAAATGGAAACACATGCATGGATGATAATAATATAGACTGTTTCTATTTGCATAGATGACCTTGGTAGTAGAGTCCCTTAATATGGATTCTTGTGCATGGATGACAATACCTTGAACCATTCCTATGCACAAATTACCTTAGCCATGGAACACCTCAACATGGAATGGATATGGACTTATTTAAAGACACTTAACATTAAAAGACACAATAATAGGAAAAAAAGGATTCCATTAGAATTGATACGAGAAGCTTTTGCCTATATTTTCTCAATTGAAAATTAGTACATGCATTATTCAAAATGATCACACTAGTATATGCTTATATTTAAGTTTAGCTGTAATTGTATATGCTCATGTGAGATCAGTATGCATACCTTTCATGTTTTCAGTGTTAGGCAAAAGAAAAGAGATAACGATGCTTTCATGATGTTGTTAATATAAGATAATGTGATTAGGTGTTAGGGTCCCTCACCTGGGTTAAAGTTCCCACTAGAGGGTCATGAGGGTTAAAGTCATGATAAGAAGGTGATTTTATATTGTAAGATGTTTTGTGGATATGCTCCAGGGGATGCTCTAATGTGTAATCATGTTCCTAGACCATGAATGATGATTATGAAGTGTACTAATGTATTTTCATGATATGTAAGGATAAGTAAGGAAAATAGTTCTTCTTCCTTGACTACATTGAAAACCTAAATTTGCATTAAGTAGTATATGCTACTTGATGTAGTATTTATGAATATATCATTCTAACTAACTATGTATTTAAGTTTAGATTGCCTATAGTTCCTTTGCAATGATGTTTAAAGAACTATGATTTAATTAGCCCAACAAGTTGTATAGTCTAAATTTAGAAATATGAGGCATGATAGCTTATGATAATTATGAAGCATAAGCATGGTGTTTCAAATAATATTGCTTGCCATTCAGCACTTTACATGCTACTATAGATGTGCAAAATTATTATTGTCATTAGGAAACATTTTCATCTTGATGGATTAGATGGTGGGGATTTTGAATACCTTTACCCATTGTGTCAATGGTTCTAATTGTAGATCACAGGTGATGTTAACATATAGTTTAGTTACTCTACATCCTTGTATCTTTTATAGTAAAATGATATGGTAATTTATGGTTTTGAAATATTTTGAGTATTTATATAGAGGATATTATTGGGCCATAAGAATGGTTAGAAATAATCTCTATAAATACTCAAGATGTGTAACATATTTACCTTATTTGCATGTATGTCTATTACTATCCTTACATGTTTATGTAAGGGACAAGAAAACATTTTTTGAATATGTAGTAGCTGGACCATTATAAGTTTTCAAAAAATTATTAATATTTTTACTGAGAATGTAAATTCTCACTCTTTTATGGTAATGTATTCAAATATAGCTTTAAAAAAGGGCTAACTATATTAATAATTCTTAATGGTTTATAGTTTGAATGGATGTATGTGAATATTCCAAATGTTGGGCAGGTTCAAGTTATTGTGAATATGAAATAGCTTGTAGTTTACGAAGATGGACATGCACTATTTGCTATACAAAGCCTTCTTAATGTGACATAGGATCACAGGGCACTAACATATAAGTCATTGTCCTTTTTTCGTTGTATATACTATATATGTAACACCATGAATTGACCAAAATAACATTTTGACACAATGAAAAATTTTATGGAATGTTTTGACTAGTATGTTACTATAGCTATATTTATGAAAAGGATTAGCAAAATAATTTATATTGTTATAAATCAATTAGTGTAATCCTTTTGCTTAATTATTGTGAAATTTTAAAATTTTAGTTTCTACGACGTGAAATAATTAACTAATAAATAATAAGTAAGTGGGTTACATGATGAGAAGTCTCTAATTTGTTTTTTGTATATTAAACTCTTAAGCATAAATTAAGAATTTTTTATAGCATTTTTTAGATTTCTTAGGCTAGAAATCAGAGAGTATTTTTGAGTGATCAGAGATATAAAGAATTCTTAAAGAATTTGTAGTTGTTCTTCTAATTCTTTAGGGTTATTATGAATTACTTGCATTTGATTGTACTTAACTTTAGTTAATTCATACTAATGTATCTTACTCTTCTCAATTGTGTATTTGATTTGTATTTTCAATTTTTTAATTAATTTCAAAATATTAACTCATAATTTGATTATAATTTTAATTGTGATTTATTAATGTTAATTGAAATTTAGAGTAATTACATGATCTTTCTTATGTTTGAACCATTGTTATTAGTGTAATTCAAGTTATTAATGCATTGTTAACTTCCTAAACATTGGCTTAGGATGATTTTAAGGACAAATACTAATAACAATTGGTTAAGTAGATTAATAAAGTAATTAGACATTTGTTGGCTAATTAAATTGTTAATCACATTTGTAGTGTAATCACATACATATTAATCGTAGGACAAGTATTTGATGAAAGGCCTAAAGGAATTTTTACCACAATATTTTGTTAGAAAGCTAACCTATAAATCTATCCTAGGAAAGTTGAGAGGAGAAGTACTAATTATAGGCTTCTTCAATAAAGATAACTTGGTGAGTAACTAACATTGAACCTTAGCTAAAGTTAGTGATGGTTAGGTATTATTAGTGACATTCATTCTAGCGAAGGTATCCTCAATAGGTCTAGGCTCAATTATTTGTGCGTATAATGATTTAGTAAGGGTAGTATAAACCTAAAAGGAGTGTACTTGTCCAAACTAATTACTAGATAGATTATTGTATCTATGAAGAGTTCCAATACATTAGAGCTACCAATTAAATATCAATAATGAATCAAATATCTTTTTTAGGCTAGTGTATATTCTAATTTTAGTGTCTAGGTGTCATTACTCTTTGATTAGGATTGAACCTAGATTTTAAGATAGGATAAGGTTTAGGTTAGTTAGGTTCACTCACTCATCCATTGTTTTTTGTTGCTAGTGGCTAAATTTGGTAGGATATTGGCTCAAGAGTAACTAATTAAGCAAAATTTACTCTTCGTGGAAGTTAGCCAACTGTTTATGGGAAGTACTTTCTTTGAGGGATCAATACTTGGACTCCATCTATTTTATGCTACTTGAATGACTAATACACTTATTAGATTAATGCCTATTAAATAAGTGAATATAAAAATTAAGACACCATAGCCAAAGATGATTAGTCAAAAGAAATGGTAATCTAATATAGGAATTTCCAAAATTATCATCACTTTATTTATTTGCTTTCATTGCAGGATGTAGTTTGAGCACACCAAGATCACTACCAGATCATATAACAAGTGATGATCTAAATGTTGCATGCTTGTTTTAAGTGAAACTATTCGTAAGAAATGACGAAAGCAATGTTTGCTAATTTCATGGTAGGTAATATTATTTAATTAGTACTAAATAAAACTATACCCACACACACATTAGTATTATGTTGGAGCACTTTACTTTTATGTTTGTAGGGTACATATTGCTTAGCCACAGAAGAGGAATGTCTTTTAGCAAGGAGTGTGTGGAAGAGGACATGTTCAGAATGATACTTTAACATGCTACACAATGCAAGGAAACAAGCCATTAAAGTGGTAAACATAGCTAATATTCAAGAAACCATGGGTTGTGGTCTATTGGGAATACATATGGAAGTTTAAGATGGTTTCCTAGACATCTAGCCACAAAAAAGTTGGCAATGGAACTCAAAAACTGCTGAGAAGAATTGTTCTCCAAGTTTCGAGCCCTTATCATTACTATAAAATAAACATTTAGCCTTGTTCTCCAAGCCTGAAGCCTTTATCATTACTATAAAATAAACATTTAGCCATGGTTACTTAACTATAATTAAGTAAAGTGCAATTATGATAAGACAATGGTTTGTAGAATCACATGTACATCTAAAGACCTCACTACAAGTTTAACAAAATTGCAGTTTGGTTTTCTATCCTAACTCCAGTTTGGACCAAATTGCAATTAGTCCAAAAGGCTTAACTATGGTTAGACCTAAATTATAGTTGGGGCTACCCAAAATTTTCACCTTAATCCTTTGCAAACTCAACCTCTATCCCTTCTTTCAGAACCCTAATTTCTCTTACACATGCTGGCTAGCCCTCATTTCTTCTTTACCTTACTAGTCATTGTCATGCCTAAGATTGTCACTCATCACCAAAGAAGATGATCTTCCCCTAGCAATTTTATCCTCTTTCTTCTTCTATCCCATACATTTTCCTCTAGATTCATGTGTGTAGTTGTGTACTATAGAGTGGCATCCACCACATCTAGATTTGCGTCCTCTATAGACCACCTTCAATTTCTTCCCTCTTTTTATCTTCTTCCTTGCATTTCTTCAAATATTGTTCTTATTTGTCATTCTTTCTTTGTTTGTTTATGGCTCATCTTAAAAACAAATGAATCAAAACCTCCATTAGCTATTGTTCCTTTTGTTCATTCATTTCATGTTTACTTGTTTTTAATTTTGGTTGTAAGTGAGACAAAGAGTTGGAACTTATGCTCTTTGAAGAATGGTTCTTGAGTCATCTTCAAAATTCTTGGATCTTAACTCCTACTTTTTCTTGCTTTTTCAATTACTTCATTATCTTCTTAATGATAATATGTTCTAAATTTGTAAAACTTTGTCATAATTTCTACTTTAGTTGTGTGTTGAAATTTCAAGTTTTGAAGTCTTTAAAAATTTGATAAAAATTATTGGCTGCCTTGTTGTGGCTTTAATTAGACTTCTAGGTCTATATGTCTAGTTTTATACGATAAAATTTCTTAGCCAATTGATTTTATTTGATAATTCCTTTATGCTTCATTTCAAGTAATGTTCTTGTTTTCTAATATATATCCTACAATAACTTAAGAATTTAAGAAATAGAATTTGATAGAGAATCAAATTATAAATTTATATATATATATATATGAGATGAAACTTAATTTAAATTTAAAGTAGGATAAATTGAAACAAGAGAGAACTATAAAGGAGGACTCAGAGTTAAGAAAATATATTTTAAAAGATCTATTATCATTAGATTCAACTATTTTTTTGTTAAAATTAATGATAATTAACCCTAAAGAAAATGATAACATGTCCTTCAAGATAATTTTTCTTAACTTTGAGTCTTTATATATAATTCTCCCTTAAAACAAGCTAATGATTACGGCACCAGTTGTACTTTCCACTAGCATCCACAAGACCCAAGTTTAAGACTATAAGCAGTTCAACTCTAGTCCTTTTTTTTTTAATTTTTTTTGGCAATACCAAATTACCCTTAAATCTGAGTAGATGGTGCTTTTCCAATTTTCCGTCCTGCCATAGCTCTGGGAGAACCGTATATCAGCAGTAGGTTTTGTACCCTCCATTCAAGATTGTTTTGAAAACTGGACTGAACCGGCTGGACTTGGAATCGATCCCTGGTCTGGTTCAGTTGGCCCTCAAAACTAGAGAGCTTGAGAATCGGTCAAAAATTGGTAAGAACCGAGAAAACTAGTCAGGTTACTGGTTGAACCGGTTTTGTATTATTTAGCAAAATTAGCAAAGTTGCAGTTTGAACCCTGGTCCTCTTGGAGAGCAAACGCACCACTACCATCAAGCTGAAATGCATCTCTAGTTATAATATGCAATATTTAATATATAACCTTTACTATAATTCTATTTTAAAATAGTAAAATGAATAATAATTGATTCAAATTTTGACTATTAACAAGATAAACAATATATTTTTTATGAAATTATTATTATTGTCTTGTTTATAATCCAAAATTTTAATATAATAAATAAGAAATAAAATTAAAATTCATATAATTTTTAATAAAATTATGCAAATATATTTAAACAAATTAAAAATTATGTTATGTATAGTTTATTTTTATGTATAATTAGTCATAACATTTTAAAATTTATTAATATTTATTTGTTATTATGTATTATCTTAAATTTTTAATATACATAAATATATATTTAATTATCACCAGTTCGACCACGGTTGAACCAATGAACCGTGAATCGGTGACTTCACTGGTTTAATAACCGGTCCAGTTTTTAAAACATTGGATAAAACTAATAAAGCCTTCTTCTCTTTCCTTCACTTTTTAGTTTTTCTCCTTACACACTTCTCCTCAGAAGTTCTACATCTGCTGCCTTCTACTAGCTACTTCTCCATCAAGCTCCAACCTTGTTCCTCTTGAGTTCAACCCAGCAACAGCTCTCCATAGCATGAAATAAGAAGCCCCTTTCTTCCCACTATTTCTTTTACTTTGTTTGAGCGTGACAATCCGAGAAGGAGCAAAAATTCTAGGTTTAGGTAAAATCTTCCCCATCATAATACTTCTTTTCATATCGTAGTATAGAAGAAGGTTCTTGGGTTCATACTAGCTGATATACACATGAGTCCATTCTACTCCTTTCTGATTCTTCTTGTATTTGTTTAGTGACCTTAATTAAGGATTCATATTATGCTTTGTTCTCTATGAAGGATGTGTTATCAGAAAGATTAGGTTGACATGCTTTCGAGTTTTCCTTCTTCCTTTATAGGCATAAAACTAGGCTAGAAACTGGGGGTTTCATTTAATTGGGTAATTTGCTAAATTGTGGAATTCTTAGAAATTGAATTCTATTAAGATTATGGATGGAGAAGGGCTTAAATGCTAGTGCATCTATCATATAATATTGTGTTAGCAGTGCACACCAAATGTTTGTTAATATGCTTGAGAGAGAGTGACTTGTAATTAAAGATGATGGGTAGTCATTGATGATTGCAATTCTTATTTGGCTTTAATTTGTATGATACTTATCATCTTTATTAACTTGAAAGTATTAGAGTGATATTCTTTAACCATTATTAAAATTCCAAGATGATATTTCCATTATCAATTTTGGTAGTTTAAAGACTAAGATGATATTTCTATTATCAATTTTGGTAGTTTAAAGACTAAGAGTTGGCTTATGGAATGGGTGCTATATGTTGCAGAGCAATTTACCCCCTTCTCATAGGTTTGATCAGTTCTTGACCACATTTAGTTTATGCTTGGATGGAATTCTAAGAAGTTTATTATTATTATTATTATTATTATTATTATTATTATTATTATTATTACTAAAGTTTTCCAGTCAACACAGTTCTCGTATATAAATTGCTCTCTTTGCTTTTAGTCTTGGACTTGTGGCTTATTGCCATTCTTTTCAGTGTGTAAATTATTATTCCTTTTGAAAACCTATAAAAATTTTACTTTCCTGCACTTGGTTTTCTATAAAGTATTTGTCTCATTCTCAGCCGATTTTAGATCACTTCATTTCCTTTAAAACTCTTCCTCTCTCTCTCTCTCTCTCTGTATATATATATATATGTATGTAACATCTTGCGATATTACAGTGATGCTTTAAAAAAAATTATGGTTACAGTGTGCTGAACATATGCTATTTAAACACTCTTTGTTGAAAAGTCATTAAAAATATATTAAAAGTCATTTTCTTTCAATTCGCAAATTAATTTGTTGGCATAAAATGTTTGCAAGTTGTATAATTAAAAGCAAGTTAACTTCTTCTTTATTCAAAATACTCAAAAGTTACTTTACTTTTAATTATGAAGTACCCTATTGAATAAATTTAGAATGATATGAGATTTAGATATAGACATATATATATATATATTTAAATATTTAAAGGTTTTGAACTTTTTAATGGTCGAATTCAAGGCTTGCTTTGTCCTTGCCACCAAATATGTACAACTATTACATTTTCTCTCATTTACACAAAAAGTTACTTTAAGAATTTTTTGTATGTTAAATCAGTAAACAAACAAGTGCAAACGGTTCATGTGATAGTATAACATTTTTTTACCATTAAACATTTTTTTTTTAAATTTTATTCAAGTGCTTTTCTTGTTCATTTAAGTATTTTGGTTTTATTTACTTTACACATGTGAACACATGAGTAAGTATCGTGTTGCCACTAACCTTACCGAGAGCCCATTTCCTCTTCATTCATCATCTTCAAAACTCATGGAAAAGCACCCCCAGTTTCATTGACACCTCTTACATCTTTGAATAATGTAATCTATGTGCTCAATAAATTAGGGTCTTATTGACCGTTGAGTAAATTGGCTTATTTGAAGCCTTAAGAAGCACTTAGGAATTTACAAGAACTAGAAATTTATATAGGGGTGTGGCACTACAAAAAAATTAACTTTTGTCGCTAAAAGCCAAAATGTCATCACTAATAAGTTTTAGTGGCGACATCTTTTCCGCCACTCTACTCCAGTAATGCTAATACTTTTTAGCCGCGACAAAGTGTTGCTACTAAAAGTCGGTGCTACAAATATATAGCCGCAAATATAGTCGCCACTAAAACTTATTATAATTTATATCTAACAAATGTCGCCACTATATAAAAGAGTATTAGTGGCAACAATCGCCACTAAATCCATATATGTAGTCGCCACTAATTGTATGTCGCTGCTAAATCTAGAGTTTTAGTGGCGACATAAGTTGTCACTATAGGTACACTTTTAGTGACAACAAATAGTGACATTACTAAAATCGTTACTATATATATTTAGCAATGACTTATTGCTGTGGGTACAAATTAATATCATTTGTCACTATATAGAAATGAATTAGCAACATAGTCTTAGTCGCCACTAAAAACTTTTAGTGGCAATATGTGGTCACCACTAAAGAGTTTTAGTGACAACATATTGTTGCCACTAAATTTATTTAGGGACGACCTTATACTTGTCACTAAAGACATTTAGTAACAAGAAATTATGGTTACAAATTTTGGTGTTACAATAAAGCTTTAGTGGCGGTCATTTTGTTTTTGATATTAAAAATAAGCTTTAGTGGCAAAATTTGTTGCCACTAAAGGTAAGGAGACTGATTATATATATATATATATACGCTAATTGACATGCACAAGAGACATTAATTTCGTAATATTGTATATCATAATTAGTATTATAACTATAAGTACTCTCATAGTGTCCTACATGTCAGAATCAAATATAAAGTGATGGCATAAATTAATACATCAAAATGACCATCAACAAAAAAATCTAAATCCATCTTCTCTTCACCTAGCTTGTCCACAAGAAGAGTCATTGGTTGGAGCATTTTGTCCTTGTTGATAAAAAATAACACTAATCATATACTATTATTGTTTAACATAACATTAAGGTAAAAGATTATTTACAAGTACCTGTTGCATGGTAGCCATAAGGCTAGCCAATTGAGCTTGAATCTTTGACTGAACCCGCTGTTGCATTGTAGCCTGCTCTTCATGAAGCTTCTTTTCCATCTCAACTTGCATTTCCTCTCGCAACTTTTCTCGCTCTTCTTGTAATTTTCTCTCCATTTCAGCTTGCATTTGTTCCATCCTTGTTGAAACCCTTGAATCCACTTCAACTGAGTCCATAATTCTCCTTTTTGTCAGTTTCTTTCCATATCCTTTCCCCCTAACATACCCTGACCTCTCCCCCAGTACAGTGGCCAAAATTTGATTTCTTGTTAATGGATTCTCATCATCCTCTACTTCTTGCTCATGAACTAGTTCCTGAATGCGCCCCTAAAGGTATAACAACAGATAAACACCATAAACAATGAGGAAATGGTATAAATAATTAAAGCTTAATGATTTATAGCAACTTACATGGATTTCTTATGACTTGGGATCTACCCACTCCACCTCTCCGTCCTTATTCTTACGGGTGTATTGAAGTTCCCAAACTTAGTCAGGGGGTGCCACTTCTCCAGTGATGGGATCTCTCTACAATATTCATTAGATGATAATCCATGCTACCATAGAGGGAGGGGATGACACAAAGAGAAATGTTTATAAACTCAAGTACAACACAAATACTTACCATAGACTCCTCAACCTCAGCAAATGAACGGGTACCGCATGTATGCTTTGTCACTTGCCTTGCCTTATTTGCCTTGTTTCTGCTACTCGTAGCCTATAATTGGATGGTATTATAATCATGAAACCTTAAAATCATGTGAACACAAACAAAGCAAACAATCCTTTAAATTCATGTTAGAAACATATTACCTTGAACTCTGGACTTTCCCAGTAATGCATCAGCCAATCCCAATCATCACGGCTGATATTACTTGGTCGAGCAGCCTCCTTCTCTTCATTTATGTCACACTTAGCATAATCTGCATGTAGGTCAGCTTTCCAAGATCGGTATAGTCGTCGCATTGTCTCAACACAAGTTCTATTTAATCTCTCTTCAGGGCACCCATCACGAACATCAAATTTATCCTACATAAAACATAAGAAACCAAACTTATTAACTGATGGAGGAACACTATGAATGTTATATAAAGAAAAATGACCCACAAACATAATGTTATACTTTTACTTTCAATAACAAAGTTTCCCCATATTTGGCGTAAACTTTGGCCCAATCACCATCCCTAAGAAAGACTGTGGTTCGCACCACATGTCCACAATAGTTGGCAAAGTCACGGGCCCCATTTCCAACAGGTCTATCTGAGTTCTCAGGGATGTAAACTTTAATTTTTGAACCATATTTTGTCTTCATGTCCATTGATATACTCTTATATTTTCCCTTACCCTTCTTAACTGTGCTGCAAGAAGCTGTTGCATATGAAAAAAAAAAAAAGGCAAACAAATTAGTCATTGATGTATATATATGGTAAAAACATAATTTAGAAAACATAATTTGCATGAAGTGATACCTAAACTACTCGACACCTGTGATCGTTGTGTTGGAGGTGAATCATTATAAATAGTTTGTCTATCTCTCTATGGTGGGAGTGGTGAAAGTACATCTCCTGACTCCAAATCCCTCTGTGCATGCTCAGGTAAGAGTGCACCTCTTAGCACCAAATCTCTATGTTTACAATTAGGTGATGTCACCTCTCCAGTGGAGTTATGTCGACCTCGACCATTACCCCGCCCAATGCCTCGTCCTCCTCGACCTCCTGACCTACCTCGTGCAGAACCTGACATTTGCTACCTTTTGTCCAAATATAGTATAAGTAACAAAATGTGATGAAGTAAACATTAATGACAAATAAAAGTATACGATAAAACACATGCATAACAAGCACAAAAAAAGAAAAAAGAAGTAAAATAATATAAAAGTAAACAACATAAAACATATATGATATAAGAATATACTAAATTTCAAACACTTCAATCATTTGGTCATATAATGGGGATAGTTGTACAATAATTATAAATTTTTCAAATGATCAGCAAGATTGATACTAATCTTGATCACACTCAGTGTCCACAGTGTCATCATCATCAAGCAAATCTTCCCCTTCTTCGTCGGTGGACCCAATCTCATCATTGTCATCAATGAAATCATCAACCACACCCTTTGCATTATGCCCACTTGTTTGAGTATGTATACTTGTATGGCTTAGTATTTCAGGTTCAACATCATCTCGATGCAAGAGGACTACAAGGTCAATGCCTATGTCATCATTCCAAATTGGATTTAATTGGACTACATCTTGTTGATATGCCTCATCAAGAAGGAGGCCATCATTCTCACTATTTTCTTCACATTCTTCCACCTCTGAAAGGTTAAAGAGGTCACGAGGATTTGTCTTCATAACAATTAGCCACTCCGTGTCAATGATATCTTTCAGATAGAACACTTGTTCTGCTTGGCTAGCCAAGACAAATGGCTTATTTGTAGCCAACGAATGCCGAACATTCACACTTGTAATGCCAAACTTGTTAACCTTGTATCCTCTTCCTAAATGACCCACATCCCACTAATAACACTTAAAGAGATATACTTTCTTATTCCCAATATATGAAAGCTCATATATGTCCTCTAGGATGCCATAATACTCTTTGCCTTCGTCTGAGTCATCCCCTTTCACTAGAACTCTAGTATTATCAGTTTTCCTTCCTAAGGCATGATCTCTTGTATGAAATCAAAAACTATTAACTAAATAAGTAGAAAAACGGTGCACTGTTTTGGCTGGGCCAAGTGCTAGACTGATGAGGTCATCATTAGCTTGGCCTTGTGTACGTAATTGTAAAACCTGCATAGATTAACTATACTCTATTATAGTTTATTTGGATAAAAGTTCATAACTCAAAATAGACTACTTAACAAAGTAAACTATATTAACAAAGGAACCTACTTGTGCATAAAACCATTTGGGAAAGTCCTCAATAGTTGAAGTTTGAGTTTCGATCTCTAACTGGTACTCCCTACATTGTAGTAGTGATAGTTAGGAAATATTTGCTAACTAATTGTTGTCATAAAGATTGGCAAAGAAGTGATAACTTACTCCATGAATGGCAAAACATCTGCACAATTTTGTAATACATACATACAAGCTTGATAGAACTCTATCTCAGGCAAAATAATAGACTCATAACGCCCTCTTGCCCTCCCAATTTGATTGAAGATGGACTTGTCACCATTATCCATGGGTCCGTCATTATTTCTAGAAGGCTGATTAAATTTGGTTGGCATATTTTTTAAATAACGAGAACAAAAGGTAAGGCATTCATCGACTAAATAACCTTCTGCAATTGAACCTTCTGGACGAGATTTATTACGAACATAAGATTTAAGTGTGCGCAAATACCTACGTAAAAGGCAAGCAATGGATAAGAGAAATAAGTTGCAAAATTTTAGAGATAGAATAAAATATATATTAAAATATAATACCTCTCAATAGGGTACATCTATCGGTATTGCACAGGTTCACCAAGCATTGCCTCTCTTGGCAAGTGAATGAGCAAGTAAACCATAACATCAAAGAAAGCAGGTGGAAATACCATTTCTAATTTGCATAATATGAGTGCAATTTGGGTCTCAAGTTGTTCTAGATCCTCAATTTTTAGGCATTTAAAACACAAATTTTTAAAAAATTTACCTAACTCTATTATCGGCTCTGACACTTCCTTAGGTAACAAACCGCGTATTGCAATTGGAAATATGTCTTGTAACAATATGTGGTGGTCATGGCATTTCAATCCAAATAATTTTCGATCACGGACATGTACACACCTTGAAATATTTGATGAGAAGGCATCTGGAACCTTTAAATTAGCCAAAAAGTTGCACACCTTTAATTTCTCATGTGGAGACAAGGCATAACAAGCTGCAGGCATTAATACTCTATTCCCATCCTCGATTGGATGCAACTGTTGTCTAATTCCTAAATCCACCAAGTCATACCGACTCTTTAATGTGTCCTTGGTTTTCCCCGCAACCCCCATCACTGTTGAAATAAGGTTTTCAGACACATTTCGTTCTATATGCATGACATCTAGGTTGTGTCAAAGTAAGAGGGTTTTCCAGTATAGTAATTGGAAAAAAATACTTTTCTTCCTCCAATTATAAGCATTGGTTAAGCGATCACGCTTTCTTTTTTGTCCTTTCCCAAAGGTTACATTACCTAATGCTTGTAATTACCTTAGTGCTTCAATTCCGGATAAAGGTGTAGGTGCTCTTGCAGTTTGAACCTTCCCATCAACTGCCCTTCTGTTTTGCCGCCAAGGATGAGCAATAGGTAAGAAGCGTCAATGGCCCATAACACATACCTTGCTACGTAAAGAAACTAAATGTGTGTCCTTATGACAACAAGGGCAAGCTAACTTTCCTTTAGTTGACCACCCTGAAAGGTTTCCATATGCCGGAAAGTCATTTATTGTCCATAATACAGCTGCTCGCATCCTAAAATTAGATTGTGAGTGGGCATCATATGTCTCAACCTCTTCCTCCCACAAATATTGTAACTCGTCAATCATTGGTTGTAGATATACATCTATTTCATCACCTGGACATCTAGGGCCTGGAATTAGAAGTGTCATCATAAAGTATGGTTGTTTCATGCAATGCCAAGGTGGTAAGTTATAAGGAGCAAGCACCACTGGCCATATACTATGTGCAGCACTCATATTGCCATAGGGTTGGAACCCATCACTTGCTAAGCCAAAGCGAATATTTCTAGGGTCCTTAGAGAAGTCGAGATGTTCCTCATCAAAGGTCTTCCATGCAATGGAATCAGATGGATGTCTTAACACACCATCATCCTTTCGTGTATCCTTATGCCACCTCATCTCTTTAGCTGTATTACGAGCCATATGTAGCCTTTGTAGCCTAGGCGTTATGGGAAAATGGCATAACACTTTATGTGGGACTTTCTTGCCTCTATGGCCATCTGACTTCCATATGGATAGGTTGCATCTAGGACATCTTTGGGCATCAACATGCTCCTTTCAATACAAAATGCAATCATTTTCACATGCATCAATCTTGGTGTAGTCCAATCCAAGCTCTCGAATAACCTTCTTCGCTTCATAATAAGAGTTTGGTATTAGTGCTCCTTCTGGAAGCACATCCCTGAATAAGCTAAGCAAGGCATCCATAGACTTGTTACTCCAATGGTTGAGACATTTCAAGTGAAGTAGCCTTACAATGAAAGACAACTTGGAAGCTTTCTTACAACCTGGATACAGATCAGTTTTAGCATCCTCCAATAGCTTGAAGAAATGCCTAGCTTGCATATTTAGTGGGTCATTATATTCAGAGCCATATGTCCCCGCCTCTCTTTATGTATGCCCATATGCATCATTTATCATCTCAATAATGTCATCATTATCTTCTTCTTGCACACCTTGATCAACCTCCTGTGAGTAACTTTGGGCATGATGACGAAGTTCTCCATGTGAATCCCATACTTGGTAACTCTCACAAAAACCCTTTTTGAATAGATCCTCCCTTACTCTATGTCTTAGCTTGAACTTTGTGTTCCTGCACGCTTTGCATGGACAACGAATCATATCACTAACCCCTGATTGATTAAATGCTCATTGGAGAAAACTATCCACTCCTCGTATATATCTTGGATCAGCTCTGTTCCTAATCATTATCCAACTTTTATCCATCTATATTCTCTTTCTCTATTTCCTACATTAGGTAACATAGGCAATAAAATTTCAGCGATAAGAACCGTGTCATAATCAAGCCACACCTTCAGTTTCTCTTATAGTTGCAAGCAATAAACCACATTATGAATAAGAAATTATAATTCAATTAGAACCAAGTTTCATTTTCTACACCTAAAAATTTGAAACAACAATCAAAATTCAACTATCCAACCAACGAACAAGCTGAGAATGCTTCTTGAATGTTCATGTCACCCATTGGACTCATGCATGCATGCATGCATTTTTAAGACTTGAATTGCATATTCCCTCCTCTCCAACGTCTTAATATGCTAGTTGGAGCTAATGAGCAAGGAAATGGAAGCCAACAAATGGGAAGATGAAAGTTTAACAATAATATGTGTAGTTTTGTCCATTTTGTAGCTATATGGGTGGCATATAGCTACAAAACATTATGTGGAAAATGTTTTGTAATCAGTTGAACATGTGTAAATATCCAAATATTTGATGGATATATAGAACTTGATGCCAAATGAATGGAAGTGTAGACTTTGAACATTTGATGGCCATATATGGTGTATGTATTCTTATGGGAGTGGGAGATTTTGATTTTCGGGTTTATGCTCCTTTGAGAGACATGTTTAGTAGACCATTTTATTGCATTCATACGTGCTCAGGTGGTCATGGATGCAATTAAATGGTCCACGAAACACGAAATTTTCTCATTGCATGCACACTTTGAATTCAAGCAAATTTTAATAGTAAGACCATGTATTCTTGCTTTGAACTATGTCAAATGGTTATGAATAGGTAAGATAAGCTAGATAATAAAGGTATTACAGTAAGGAAATGTATACCTTTGTTGATACAATGGTTGAAGTTCTAGTAGAAAGTAAAGTAAAGTTCAATTAATTCAAGTTCAATAAATGATAAGTGCTAGTTTATGGAGATCAAATGTCAATAAAACCAAGTAATCCAGCATTAAAGAGCTTAGGATCAAAAGTAATTGGAGTCTCAACCAAAATTACTTGAGTCAGGGCCAGAGCTCAAACAGAACGAAGTTGCACTGCGGCAAGGAATATTGCGCCGCGGCACATTGCTTACAAAACGAAGTCGCGCCGCGGCTAGAAATATTGCGCCACGGCACATTGCTTACAGAATGAAGTTGCGCCACGGTGTGGGTATTTTAAGTCACGGCGCAAGTTTAATATTTTTTCTCAGAGTTGCAGAATCTAACCACGTCGCGACGAGGAGTATTTGAGCCGCGGCGCAAGTTTAATATTTTTTCTCGAAGTTACAGAATCTAACTACGTCACGGCGAGGAGCATTTGAGCCGTGGCGCAAGTTTAATATTTTTTCTCAGAGTTACAGAATCTAACTACATCGCAGTGAGGAGCATTTGAGCCACGGCGCAAGTTTAATATTTTTTTCTCGGAGTTATAGAATCTAACTATGTCGCGGCGAGGAGCATTTAAGCCGCGGCGCAAGTTTAATATTTTTTTCTCAGAGTTACAGAATCTAACTACGTCGCGGCAAGGAGCATTTGAGTCACGGCGTAATTACATTTGAATGTATTTAAAAGGTTTCAGTAATCATTTGAGCCGCGGCCTAAATTCTAAGTTTGTAATTTAACTTTCAAACTTTTAAAAGTCATAACTTTGAGCATGGTAGTCCGTTTAAGGTGATTTTTTTTGAATTTGGGTATTTTTTCGAGATCTATGCAATGGCGAACCGAAGGCGGTTTGGGCATTTATTTTTCTCAAAAAAGCATGTTTTAGCTTTCAATTTTGAGATTCTTATTTTAATTTCTTCTCAAAAGAGCATATTCTGATTCAAAAATGTAGAAGTTTGTAACTTGAGCAAGGGATCTCTAAATTTTGTTAACTTTGGCTTTAATTAAAGCTTCATATGTCTACTCTATGTTGTAAAGATTTCAGCCTAATCCTACATCTTTTGTTCCTAAAAAATTGCATGATAATAGAATTGGTCATGGTCATAAATTTTGCAGATTCACCTGATTTATCTTTTGCTGTCATGAGTTTTGAAAATTTAGAAAATATTCTATATAAATCCAAAAATTACCATCTTAAGGTTAAATTAAACCTCTAAATATCCTCTTCCTATTTGCCAAGTGTTAGACCTAGACTCAACCATTTGATCTTGCAAATGCATCTCTTTTTAAACCTACCTATTTAGGTTTTGAATTTCACACTATAGAGTATATATGTGCAAATAATGGCCTTACATCATTCCATTAACCAACCCAACACTTCTAACAAGTTTCAACTTATATTTCAAGACTACTTGAACTTCCCAAACTCCCAAAAAATCTCTAGATCAAAATATGACTACCTAAGTTCCTTATACTACATACAAGTCACCATGCTACTTAGAGCTTTAGAGAGCCCACAACCAACTATCATACATTCAAATTAGTAATATTAGGAGTCCACAATAATATCACAAGAACCACAAAACACTAATCAAAATAATTGCATTTATATCATACCAAATACATCAAGTATTAAAATTTTCAAATTAGCCAGGAAGTTACATGTCATATATGCATTTTACAAAATAATTAAAAGAAACTATATATATCACTATAACACCTAGCTTTACTTGCTACTAGCTTTCATGGTCTTCTCCTTATTGGAGGAGCTAAGATAGAAGAGGGGATGAGATATGCAGTGTCTGATATAATATAATAACATAACCATGCAATATATAATGCAATGTCTGATAATAATAATGCAAATAGGCTTTGGCATAATGTAGAGAGACATCACAATCACTTAAGTCATTTCACATGCAACACAGCACAACACATAATGTATATAAGAGGAAATAACTTTAGGTTACCTCTGTAACTCCAACAAGGTGTCCAATAATCAGTCCAACAAAACTTAACCTATTGAATAAGAGAAAATTCAACATCATAATTAGTTTCATTCTTTGAAATTCTTTTCGTATAAACTACCCAACTATATTTCCATCCCAACTAAACCATTTAAAGCTCCTAATCCTTAACACCATCTTCCATTCTCTATCCTCCATAGAATTCGCATATGTGTTTGTCTTAATAGTAAACTCATGCTAAATTGCCATATTAGGGCTCATCTTTATTAAAAATCATCATTTAAGGTCTACCCAAGCTTAAAGAAGCATTATGTAACCATTAAAATATCAAGATTGAATTTGAGGTTCCAAATTCGCATCCATGGCTGCCCTTACTAAGAAAACCATAAAAATCATCATATTTTTGTTCATTCTCATTAAAAATTATTAATTAAGGCTTACCCAAATCAAAATGAACCATTACAAGGCATGGAACTGGAATATTAAATCAAAAATCCCAATTTACAAAACTTAGAGTTTATACTTCCTCCATAAATCAAAACCTGGGGCATTTATGGATAAAGAAGCATTTTAGAGGCTTACCCAACTAAAATTAAGCTTACAATGACAACAGATTCAATCTTTTCTCAGCCTTCGTTCTTCTTCTCCTTCATTTGCTCAGCCTTCGTTCTTGTTCTTCTTCTCCCTCATTTGCTCAGTCTCAAGCATTATTCCATCGATTTTCATTAACTTAATGTCATTTTTTAAATCTAGAGCTATTTTTTCCCTAAAGTAGACATCTGTAGATTTTCATATTAATATGGTTTACTCGATTTGGATGTTTGTGGAATTAGTTATGAATTTTTGAAATTCATATTAGTAAATTATATCAGAGTGCCTGGGCAGCCAGATCTGTGATGCTTTTCTACTACCAATTATGGTCCAAATGATGTGTTTATAGCCTGGAAGTATTTTTAGCATAATGTCAACATTCAGGGCTTTCTACAAAAGCTATGATTTGTTGAAATTTGATTTTTCTAGATTTAATTATGAATTTTCAAAATTGGTGACAGAAATTTGAATTCTGGGCCCAAAAACAAGTATGCATTTTTTGATGTATGAAACTCCAAATCCACATTGCATGAGATGTTTTATGATGTTTATGAATTGTATAGATGGATTATGAGTAAAGATTGATGTTTGAGAATTCATGGGGTCCATAGAGCACAAAAGGAAAAAAATTTGAATTCCCTATGACATAGAATATTGCATCATTTAATGCTTTCTCTTCGAGAATTGTCATGCTAAGGATGTAAAATCCTTGCAAATGTATAAGGAAGGCTACAGTAAGGCTAGAAGTATTATGGAATTACACTACGCAGGCGATTTTGCCTCTCTTTTTCTAAAATCCATTGCATGCATACAATTCAAATATAGTATATCCATTTTTAATTTATTTCCATTAGTCCTTGGGCTTAATTATTAGCTAGCCCTTAGACTTGGTCTCATTAATTAGCTAAGAATAACAAGATACTCATAAAATAGTAAATAACATTTACATTACTCAAATTCATCCATACTTTTACTAGTTCATCTCTAACTATCCTCTCTAGGCTAATCTCATATACATCAAAGAAAATGTATATATGTCTATCTCAAAGTACAGTCTAATAAATTACAATATGAAAATACAACATTAAAGATATAATTCTTCATGGAGCTAAAGTCTTTCCTTGGTCTAGTTTGCTACTTTCACTTAATAAGGGGATTAGTGGATGAGTGAAATTATGAGGAGAATCTCAATAGCATTATCTTACTCCAATATGCATTAACCACTAAAGCACACAAGTATGCATGTATGTAGCTTTTTTAACATTTGTGCTTTTTAACATGTGAAAATATGCATACATGCAGCTAAAAATCTAGTTAAGCTTATTAGACTCTTTATTGAATGGCTCTAATACTTAGCATAAGAAAAAAAAACTATTGTACTCAATTCTTTGACCTTCTTCTCTTAGCCATTATTAGGTAAAATTTCTCTTACTAAGCCAATAACTCATATAAATCACATAAAACTTATAAAACTCATAACTCATTCAAAAATTAAGCAAACACAACATACAAACAACTAGGTACTTAAGTAATTAAAAGTATGATAGAGAGGAGGAAAATGATACCTGTACTAAAAACTAATCCTAACACCACTTAATGTTGCTCTTATTCTTTTCTTGAATTGCTCTTTTCGATCAGGCATAGACAATGAGGCCCTTTGTCACATTAGTGGCCTAAAACATCTCATTAACATTCATATCAATGCTATGACTTAAATATATTGACTACATGTATTGCTATGCCTTATATGATGCATTCTAAACTCTTTAGAAGCACTTTAGAACTCAGTTTTTAGAATTTTTCTTTCTTAATCACTTGACCATATTTTTAAAGCTCAACTAGCTCACTAATTAGCTTAAAATAGAGTTTGATACTTTTCTTATTAGCTTGCCTAACCAATCATCTCTGCTTGCCCTTTATCTAGGAATATGTTTTGGTATATGAGAAATTCTTGGTTTTATATGTATAGTCACATGTGAGATGGTGATTTTTAAAAGCTAGGCATATTTAATGTATTGACCCTTATAGAAATGATGTATGAATGGAATAAAATGTGCTCAAGGTAAAAGATTACATATTAAGGGCAAATGGACTACTTTGGAACCAAAATTTGGTTTGATGAATTATAAAATGTAACCTTACCATTGATAACCCAAATGATCTAATTTAAGGCTAAAATTTGATAAGCAATTAAAAGACATATAGAGCTTTTTACCAAGCTAAAGTTTGTATTTTTCTAACCTCTTATAAAATATTTGGTGAATTTTCAAAAGTTGTCCCAAAAAGTTATATTATGTAGTTACTGTTCATATTGGTGTAGTCACAATTTTCGTGCTCTTTGAGGGGTTAAATAGATTTATTTTAACTTGAAATTTACAACAATAAATTCAAATAATAAACTTTTCATAAAAACCTAAATTGTATACATCAAAATTATATAATCAAAGTTATAAATTTTTTAAGTTAAGACTGTAATATGGATTTATGGTCAAAATGCTACTTGCTCCTTTTAAGCACTTGGTGGTTATAAATAGGCTCCATGTGATGAGACCAGACGGGCATAGATGGTTTATGATTTAAAATGAAAAGAAATTCTATTTTTGGCCATTAGAAGCCCATTTGAGCTATTAAATAGTACAAGAACAGTTGCTAAAAGTCTTCTTGCACTTATTTTTATTACATTTGATGATAAATGATATGGAAATGACTAGGTAAAGTAAGTTATCACAAGGTTTATCATCAAATATTACTTGATGGAAGATGTAGTGTTGTAGTGTTTACTACAATGTTTTCTAATAGTTATGATACGTGGAAGAATGTTTGTTAATTCTAATTTAGGTACACTTGTTTAGTGGTTGCTATAATATTTTCAAATAAAATTATGACATGTGGAAAAAAATTTTTAAAAAAGAATTAATAATGTAAAGTTAAGTTGTAAAAAGTATTCATATATTATAATTTTGTTGGAGAACATGATAGCAAATTTTGAAAGAATTTTTCTTAACTCTTTTACTTGCTTAATAAGGTGTCCTTTTCTAGCCAAACGGTGGAATAAGTAATTGATAGATTTTTTCCTTCTAATTGGTTATGCTAGGCAATAATAAATTTTCTTGATCTATTATTATGGTGCTATGATCTCTACAAGATAGTGAAAATGTGTTGTCCATTGCCATTTGGTTAGTTAAGTCCTGACGTGATTGCCTTTTTTATTTATTGTGTATATATATAGTTAAGCAGCCTAAAAAAATAGTCAAATCAAAGAACAATAATTTTATTTTACCAAAAAGTATTAATAATTATGGAGAAGAATTTAAAGAATGATCTCAATACAAGTGGTCTAGTATATGCACTAAAAATATTTAAAGCTATAGCGTGTATTTGAAATAGTTGAATTGCCAAATGCTAGTGCTTTTGTGCTTTTTAGGTTTTAGCTTTCCTTAAAAAAAATAGGAATTGAATTGGAATTTGAGTTGTTTGGTTGAACTATAAAACTAATTCCAATGATTGTTAGTTTTAAGTATCCCCCAAATATGATAGTGAAGGTTGATGAGATATATAAGTAGGTAGAGGATTTGTATCCTTTTAATTTTTTAGGAAATTGAGAATGTCATTTTTTGGAAGAGATAGACAAAATGTATTTAGGACCCACACACGTTGTGAGATTTACCACTCATATGCATTTGCCCACATTGTGTCTCACTCTTTAAAATTGACACAGCCAATTTTCCAAGAAACTGAAAGGATTGAAATTAGCATGCATAAAATGAACTTCAAAAGGCTCAATAATATTTTTATTATAGTTTGAGCTACTGTCTTTGGGTCATATTTCAATAACTTTGTTTGTAGCATCTAGTAATTATGCTGAGGTTCTACTTTAAAAAGCTCAAGCTCTTGAGCTAGTGCCTTTAAGTAGCTAGGATGCATGTTGCTTAAGTAACACTCGCATTAGGTGTTTTATTCTTTGGTGTTTAGTAAAAAAAAAAAAACGAAAAAGTCTTGAGAGCTCAACCTTCTTGATGACGGTAATTTAAATTCCAAAGTACTCAGTAGTCAATGTGTGATATTGAATTCTTTTCATTCAATAGATAGAAAGCTTGAGCATCTTGAAGCATGACCTTATAGTTGTTGCAACTAATCACAAAGATTTAAAAGAATGGTTGGACTTAGTCAAGGACCTTATACTTGCCCACAACCACTTTTTACAACTTTCTTTTGCTAATGCTAACTCTTGTGAGTTTCATTCGTAACTCATCATGATTAGTAACTTACAAAAAATTGCTATAATGGTTTAAAAGTCAAGTGATTATCCAATTTTGTAATTTAACCTAGAATAATTGTTATGAGCAACACGAGAAATAAAAATATGGATAATTTATCCTTTTTTTAATATGATTTAATAATATGCACTTCTCTTGAAACTAAACCCATTTTGACTAATATAATCTCAAGGACAATGTTGAATTTTTATAAATATTGTTCTTATTAAAAAAAATATCACTTAAAAATTTTATTTAAGTATTATGTTTTTTGCTTTAAAAGAATAAGCTTAATTTATTCTAAAATGTATTGTCTTTTAATTGGTTAAATTTTCATTAAAAAAAACCATTTTGTGAAAGTGCTTTAAAAGAATAATCAATTTATGTTTTGCATTTTCCATGCCCAATCTTATCATTTAAGCAGAGTTTAACGAATTGACTCATGTTGGGAGCTCTAATACCAAACAGAATATAGAGATAATATGAAATTTATTACATCATCTCATTATTAGATGAAAACAACACAATACACCATATATAGAATGGTAGTTTTTTAGTTTGAAAAGAAAAGCATTCATGGTTTCTTAAAAGGGACCTTTCCAAACTTGGGACAAACACATTTACAAATATTACTAACACATCTAGAACACTCTCCACCGGGTTCATCACCACAAAAGTGATGAGATTGACAGTCAATATCAGTAGTGCATTCTTCACTGAGATTGGTGTTTGGTGTTGCACCACCTCATTTAGTTAGTGCTCTTGATCCCCAACCTGAAATTTCTTGTCTTCTTTTGTCAGTTCATTTTACTAATTTTGCCATGAAAGTCATACAACAACTAGTACTCGATTATTTCTAACAAATTTCATTAAAGCTAAATTATACAGGACTTTTCTTAAATTTTAAGTCATGTATAAATAATGTTTAATCTTTAAAACTTGATAATAGACCACAAACTTGAGATTATGCATAAGTAATCTGCTACCATTAATGGGTTCATTATTTTACAGAAGTATGATATGTCAAGGGATTATATATATATAACTCAATTACTTCTCATAAATTTCATTATTTAAAAAAGAACTGCATCAATTTCTATAAAATATACATTTTATGTGTAATCAAACATATCATACACAAGTGTGCATAGTCTTCTTTTGTCTTTTGAAAAATACATATAACCCCTTGAATTATAATTTGATCTAATTTTCATATACAAACTTTAAAACGTAATACTTTATATTCTTAAAATTATTGTGAAAAGTAAAAATATTACAAATTAATTAAAACTAGTGTCTTAGAAATTTGAGAAAAATTCAAGGCAAAATTATGTGGAAAGATGCTTGGATAGGATAACAAAGACATAAAATATCACATGATAATTACTTAACCTTTTTAAATAATTTTAATTAATATGTAATAATTTTATTTTATTTTTCCACCCATTAGAGGAGTAAAAATGTAACATTTTGAAAGTTGTGTTTCAAAGTTGTAATTGTGCTAAAATTTAAGATTATATGTAGTTTTTTTCCTTATTCATTGACGAAATGGGAGGAAAAAAAGGTAATACATGAATGAGTTACCTGATGCTATAAACAAAAACAAAACAAAGCAAGCTAAATTAATGGTCGAAGTCTTTGCCATTGTTTTGAAGTTTCTGAACACCCTAAATTTCAAAGAGATGTATAATTTTATGGTGAAGAAGAGATCCATAGGGTATTATTTATACAACAATTAACTTTTTCTTGGGAATCTATTGTGGTTTTTAAGTCTTGAAATATCATAATATGAACTTAATTTTATTATTAAATGCATATGAATACAAATTATTTATAAAATTAGAAATCTTTTATGGCATTAAATTGTTACGTTTCATGGCATTAAAAAACATGGATTGCAACATTTAAGGATACAAACTGTCATATTAAATGGTTATGCAAGCCAAATTGATGGTTGAAACTTATGTCATTACTTTCAAGTTTCTCACTACTCTAAATTTAAAAGGATTATATAATGTTTACAGAAGAGATCCATAGGGCATTAATTATATAACAATTAGTTTTTTTCTTGGGAATTTAAAAACAAGTCTTGGAATATCAAAATGTGAACTAAATTTTCTTTCTAAATGCATATGAATGCGAACTTTTTATGGAATTAGAAATATTTTATGGCATTATGTTGTCATTAATAATACGAGTAATTATATATATTTTTATTCTTTATACTTGGTTTTACAATAATTCAATGGGACTAATTTGATGACCCTAAGTTTATTTTATTTTATATTATTTAGGTTAAATTGGGATTAATGTATTTTTGTGTTTATTTTATATTAAATTTATACTTTAATTGTTATTATTATACTTTGATCAATAAAAGTCCAATTATCCATATTTTTGTTCTTGTAGATAAGTTAAGTCACACAAATAAATTTAGACGTTTGACAAAAGACTTTGGATGCTGGCCTTATTTCATTTAAGAATTATAACATATTTTTATTATTTTGGTCTATATGACGTAACCTTAACTTATCTAATGCTTTATATTTTCACATAAGTCATTATTAGTCACACACTCTCTCTTTTATGTAATCTCCAGAGCCACTTAAATTGTTTTTTCTAGAGCATTTCGTTTCTATTATGACGTTCTAAACTTTTCAGCAATTAATCCAAGATATCAAACCTAATGTCAATACTTGAATCTTTGGTTTAATTGTACATATTGGTTTGATTTTAATTATGGAACGGATTTCTTCTTCTTCTTCTCTCTATTTTAGTGTTAATCTCAATTACATTGATTAAGTAATTTAGATTACATAATTACTTATTCGTTAGTTTGATCTAAGAGTTATGTTTGATTTAATTGATTAATTAGTCAATTAGATTTGTTCTGTTTATCACGTTAGAGATTTCTGCATGTTAATCTTGGTACATGCAAATAGGGATTGATTCTATGTTGTTAATTTGACACAATTGCATTAAGATTAATAACAATGACTGATCATAACTCTAGGTGATAATTTAAGAACATCAAATAACAATAACCAAGACATTAAAATTAAGCCACGGGCATATTTAGAGCACAAGGAAGATGAAGTATCAGGGGAGAAAACCTAGAATTGATTGCCCATTAGTGAGTAAATTTGTTTTTTAATATGTTTCAATAACTAATTCCCTTTTTAATTAATCTTTTCATTTCACATAAAACCACCATTTTATTAATCATAAATATGTGATTTATTAATCTAATTGGTTTAACACTCTTGAGAGACAACCCAATAAGTACTATATTACAAACCAATAAATTTAACTAATCTTAGTTGGTTCGATAACCACAAATTTTCCTATTACCCATTATCTTTTATTGCATTAAAGAACATGGATTACAACATTTGAGGATACACACCATCGTATTAAATGGCCTCAACCATTTGCTTTTTGTCCATATAATGCAAACATCTCTTGTTGCTTACTAGTTGGGCCAATTTGACGGTTTCATATGAATTAGCCATTTTTTATCTTTTTAACCCAATGTGGACACAAGGTATGTATTGTTTTAAACTTTATAACTCGTTTAGGAATAACCAGTCGATGGTACTATGTTGAATTTAGGTATTTGAATCCAATTTCAACTAATCACAACAACATTTCCTTTATAAAATAGTTCAAATGCTTTTCCTAAATCTTAATCAAACCTATCCAAAAAGATCATAATGCAAATTACAACGTTGAATTCATGTATTTGTTCATCCAAGCATAGTACCGCCAATGATATTATTTGAACCCAATAATCCAAGATGCATGCTGATTCCCTAATTCACATGTTAATTTATCAATCACAAGCTGCACCCATGTTTAAAGTGATCCCATTCATCATATTTATCAACCCTTGGGACAAAAGCCAGTTCACGATTCCTCAACATTCATCACACATAATTAGGTGCACGGTTTTTCTGCATTCATCACATAATCAGACCATATCAGGCCAACTGATGTCTCCAACAACAGTGCAAATCAATTTAAGCAAATAGGATCGACTCAAATTGTACTTTAGACAAATAAAATGAAAACAATGTATATGTATTTCCTCTGACATAATCAAAGCACAATGGCAAATTGAACGATCTTTCTATCCAAATTTTGAGAAAGGACATGAACAGGGATTTGGCCACATATTAGAGACGAACCTCATAAAAAAAAACATTAATTCACTTCTGTTGATGTTAATCCTAACATCCAACAATTCCCTCACCCTTCAAGTAAGCATGTTCCATTGAAGTGAACAAAGGAATTAGATCACAGTTTTAGAGGATGCACACACCAAAAGAATAATGTAAGAGTGAGTCCTTCAATTCAGGCTGAGCAGAGATAGGGCAACCAACAAACAGAAATAATTTTGATCAACTTCTAGCGTAAAAGAATATTAACATCTTATTTCAGCCAAATGATTAGAGCTACCCAGGAATATTGGGCTGTGGCTTCTCTCCCGTCGTCTCTCTCCATCCCATCGTTGCAGTCCGTGTAACTAGCTTTTTATATTGTTTTGTTTTTGTTTTTTTTAAGGAGTGTATGGTTGGGAGATTTTTGGAAGAGATGGGGATAAAGTGTTTGGTTGGATAAAATTGGAGGAGAGGGGAGAGGAAAGAAATGAGGCCAATTTACCTCCCCGTTGAGAGGTTTTGGAAGAGTGAGGGAGAAGTGGAGTATTTTTTAAATGTTAATTTATTTTTTTATTTTTTTAATTTTTTAATATTTTAATATATTAATATTTAATAAAAATTAAGATATATTTTTTATCAGAAATTAAAAATAAAAAAAAATAAAATTTATAATTTTTTTAAAAAATTATTAATATAAATAATTTTTTATAAAAAATAAAATTAAAATAATATAAAAAATAAATTTATTCAAATATAATTACCTTCCTTCTCCTCCCCTCTCCTCCTGACCTAAACAATAATCCCTCCTTCTCTCTTCTTCTCCCCTCCCTTGCCTTCCAACCAAATATAATTTATTAAATCTCCTCTGTTAACCTCCCCCCTTAAACCAACGGAGCCTAACAAAAAGAGAAGAGGTTGAATGCTCCAGATTAGACGGACCGGAGGACTGGAGGGACTCTAAACTAGAGAGAAGCTGCTTCCGGAATATTGAGCTACAAATCTTAATATTAAAATAGATCAGGTCTATAGCTTCACCATTTCGAAGATCAAGAAGATGAGAGACGAGAAGAGTACCTTCGAATTTACAAGTCTCAACACTATACGCGAATCAAAAAGGATAATTCCGATTTTCCTTCCACTCTTTGATACATATATTCCAAAGACTCTCCTTGGCCAACCTCAATGCTTTGAAAAATGATGGTGACTCACGGCTACGTCTTCCTCTCTGATTACTCTATTCTACCTAAATTGAAAAAATCAAGCCGCTCTCTCGGTTTTATCCTCCTTCCAATCCCCCAGCTGAAGAACTGAGCTGGAAACAAATCAAAAGCCTCTCTCTAAAACCTCTGGAGAATCCTTCGAAAAGCCCTCTCTCACCGTCATTCCTTCCCAACCAAAAAGGGAGGCCACTATTTCAACGCCGTCGATGGTAATTTCTCCAAGCACTGTCGACCTCCCTTGACTCTAATTTCAAAACCTCCCTCTCACCGCCGTTCTCATGGCTTCCACCAAAAAATCCTAAAACCTCTCTCCAAAACCCCCAGCAAGATCCTTCTCCTAGCTGCCCCTTTGCTTCTGATTCGAACTCCTTTTATAGGAAGTTTGAGCATGGATTTTCCTTTCTCCTCAAGCGCATCTCACACAGCCGTTGCAACTTGTGCCAATCTGTTGGAACGGCCTCGTTATTTTCTTTTTCTTTGAACGACTTCATCCTTGGCTGCCGGAGATCGTTCTGCGCGATGGAGAAAAGCTGTGCGTGATGATTTCTCTGATTTCTTTTTTTCTTTTTTTATTAGCTTCTCTCCTTTTTTGGTTATTCTTGTTGTTATGTATGTTTTAGGTATTCGGTCATTTGGGCTTTGTTGCTTTTCACAATCAGCTTTGGGTTTTTTATTATTTGGGCTGAAAGAGATGGACTAAAAGAATTGGGTATTTTGTTTTTCCTAAGTTAAAAATTAGGTGTTTTATTTTGTTTTGTTTTTTAATTTGAAACCCTTTTTTAACAAAATTACTTTTCCTTTCTATTATTCTACTTTCTTTTTAAAATTTCTTATAATCTTTTCTTTCTATTTTTTTCTTTTATTATTTTTAGTTAGGTTCAAAAATTAATATTATTTAGACTAAATTAAAATTGACTAACGATTTTCTTTTTTTATATTTTTTAGTTATTATATTAATTCAATTATTATCATTTTAAAAAATATTTGAACAAAATACGGTGTTTATATTAGGTCTATGTTCATGATATGAGTTACTAGCAACAGCATCTATGACTATTATTTTTAATTAGACAATATTCATAAGGATTATGGAGTCTTGTTTCCACATAATAAGACTATGATGATTGCCTATAATGACACATTACATCATAGACATTAAGTGGATGACCATAGTAATAATAAGAGTAAAATTGTTTTAAGCCATAGTTAGCATGAAGATAACCATTGTCATGAACGAGAGTCAAACCTTTAGGCCCAACCTCCTAACTTAGCTATGTAGATGTTATAGTTAGTTTTTGTTGTATATATGTGACCATTCTATAAGACTAACTGTTATAACCTTTTTTGAATCTTGTTGTATGACCGAACATTTCTAGAAAAGTAGGCTAATAAGTTCCATTTCTTAAACATATGTTGAAGTTATCAAGTAATAATTATGTGACTTTTCCTTGCTTTTCCCTTGGTAAGATGAGGAATTAGCTCTTGCTAATGCTAAAAACAAATAAATAATATTAATCATTGGGTAAAATAAATATGAAATATAAAAGGAGTTACATTGTTTATTTATCGTTTTCTCCAACATTAGCCACATTCCATTGTCCGCTCACTGTGAACCACCGTGGGTGGCCATGAAGCCATAAGTGTGGGGAGCTTCCTCTTTGGTTCCTTTTTTTTTTATCTTTCCATTATTTTTCATCTTAGATGCTTCTCTCCCTCATTATTTTGGTACCTTAGCTGTCATGAATTTTCCAACTTCTTTTTCTTTCAAGTTTGGCCATTGGTGGATTTTGGAACTTGGGGGGTTTTTGGTTTTATGCTTTCAAGCGTGGAATTTATACCTTTATTCTTCAATTTCCTACTCCATAAGGTAATTTCTAAGTTTAATTTGAATTTAAGAAGTGTTTAATTTGAAAATTCTAGATATGGAGTTAGTGAAGAAGATATGGAGTTTAAATTAAAATTCAAGTTTTAGTTATTATAAGTTGTGTTTAGTTAAATTGAAATTATAGGACATCAATTGGATAGTTAGTGTAATGTCCGGTTTTTGTTAAATAACGGAAACAGATACGTTTTCCAAGTAAGTCTCTTAAGATGAGTAATTTAAGACCAAATAAAATATAGATAAAATTTTAAGCAATGAAAAATGAGAATTTAAGTCTTGAGTTGCCCAGAAATTGGGATCGTAGTAATTCAAAAAATTTATCGAAAAGCCAGTAGCATTTTCGTAAATAAGTATAATTTTGGAAAAACATATAGAAGGACTTTTTGAATGAAAATTTTGAATTTTTCGAGATTTTCAAAGACTCTAAAAATCATGGAAAGCCCCAAGACAGTTAAAACCCCTTCGATGTATATTTTTCAACATCATTTGACGCAAACTTTGACGGATTTGTTTAAAAAAGTTCTAGCTTCGATTTGAGTAATTCCAAAGGAATTTTATAAAATTGAAAATCTAAATTTTATGATGAAAAAGACGTTCTAAAAAAGGAGCTAAAATGAAATTAAAACAAAATTGTCATGTATGCGGGACGTAAACATCATTTTTTTAGAACAATTTACTCTTGAATTTTCCTTTAAGAAAGGCGTCCCAATCTCCTAACCGACTTGGTGCCTTGTTCAAAATAGAGAAGAGTGCTGGAAAAGGAGATGCACAAGAGAAGTGAGAAGAAAGCCAAGAAAGGTAGGTAAATTCAAAGAATTTCATGACTTTCTTTTCTTCAAAGTTGTTCTCCTCTCTTTGCTTCATCTTTCTATGGTTTTGGATGCTTAAATGGTTCTATTTTGGCCTTGAACCATAAGGGAAAGTTTAGAAATTCAAGGATAATGATAAAGCAAAGGAAGAACCCCTTTTGAAAGAACTTGATTCAAGATAATTTTCTTGCAAGATGTTGCTTCTTCTTCCTTAGCTTTTTCTCCCATGTTTTGGCCTCATACAGAACCAAGAGAGGGGGGAGGTTTTTAACTTAGAGTAAGTAATTAGGCTATGGGAAATTAGAATATGTAAAGAAATTAGAAGGAAGATCAATGAAATGCAAGAATGGAAAGTGTGAAGCTCTTGAATGGGATGTAAAAATTGATTTAATATATAAATTTTCTCACATGTGAGTGTTTATTTGAGCTTCTAAGATCTTTAGGAAGCCTCCCAAGTGTGTCTCCCATCAAGAAAAAATCAAGAAGTTTATGAACTCTTCCTCCCCTTTATGTTTTAGCCTAGGCTAGTTAAATAAATTAGAAAGTGTTTTAAATTGTTCTAACCTTATTTTAGAACTTCATATGATAGTAGAAGATTGGAGGAATCCTTAGGAAAAATTTAAAAGGCCTAGAAGATAAATTGGTGTATAACTTAAAGAAGCAACATGTAGTTAGACTCTTTATTTTAATTGTGTGATGAATCCAAGAGGCTTAAAAGGAGTCAAGAATCATATATGAAAGGAAAGAATAGAGTTTAGAATTTATTTGATGGATGTTATTTCATTAGGTGTATTCTTGGAACCATAAAAGGGTTTATAGACTAAGTTAAGGTTTAAGGAAGATGTGTGACCTTAGAATTAATTCCATGAACCTAATTGGCTCCTATAAATTGTGTTTAGGCTAAGAGAAATTAATTCCACACCTTTGTGTGTGTGAAGTCGAGGAAGGGAGCATTGTTTTAAGGAGAAAAGCATGTGGTTGCATCTAAAGTAACTCACTCATCCTTCTCTCATGCATGAATGTATATTTAGCTTGTCTTTGAATATGTGTATGTGTAATTTTAAGCCATGAAAAGTATTCTAGCATGATTTTTATTCCATGGTGCCATGATGTTACTATATGCTTTCATGTGATGTTTATTATGTGTGCTTGGGTTTGCTTGAATGTGGTGAAACCAAGAACCCTTAGAATTAGTTGAAACAAAGTAAAGAGTCTCCCAAAAGTGAGGTTGACTTCTAAGAATAAGATTGAGTAAAAAACCTCTTAAAGAATGGGTGAGGCAAGTCCAATATCTACAAGTGAATGGGTGAGGCTAATCCACTGACTTAGCAAGCCTATGTATGCTATGTATAATTTGTTCAAATGTTAAAAATGTCTCTTGAATGATTGCACATGTCAATATGCCCATGCATGCATTTGTAAGATTTGTTGTGCATCTTTTATGTGTGATTGAAAGGGAGATGAGCTATTGAGATTCTTTGAATCTCATTCCATCCTCTCCAATGCTCTAACATGCTAGGTGGACCAAGATAACAAGGAAATAGGAGCCAACCACTTGAGAGATGAGAGCATGACATTAAAGTGTATAGATTTTATTTCTTTAAGGCCATATAAATGGTAAATGTTGTAATCTATGGTTATATATGTCATATGATATTATGAACATGTATAATTATGCTAATGTATCATGTATAAATGAGATTCAAGGTTATATGTATGGAAATGTGCATTTTGGACATGTAATAGCAAAACTAGTATTATGGAAATGCATGTATAAATGGAAGTGGAATAGCCAAATTGAGATGTACGAGGTTTGGAACCACCTGAGCAATTCATACAAGTAATATTCATGTTTTTAAACTTGCCCAATAGGTGCCAAATATTAAGAGAAGTCATTTGGATATATTTGGTATCTTATATGGAGCAAAATTGACCATATTGAAAACTTATACTATTTTTTATCCAAATGAGCTCTTCTTAATTTGAGATTTAATATGCATTTAGAATTTGTTGAGATCTTTTTGAGAAGATAAAGTTCAGAATTTTTGAATGTCTATAAAATATTTGATGAATTTTCAAAGTTGAAAAAATTTCTAAAATTAGTTCAGTGTACTGTTCACTCAGGTCTGAAATTAAATTTTATTGCTCATAGGGCAAATGATATCCAATTGCCACGAAATTTTATAAGAAGAAACTAAACATTCCAAATGACTTGTGCCAATTGAAAACACCTCATTTTGATATCTAGAGAAGGAGATATAATTTTTTTATGTTTCTATCTATTATCAGGCATTAAGACTGACTTAGGTTACTATTTAATTAGTTTTTAAGTCTTGGACATACCTAAATTGGTCTGAATTTAGTTTTTTCCTCTAGCTAACATCTACAACTTTCCAAATTGATATCATTTTCATGGATTGGAATTAATTGGACATTTTTGAAGTTTATAATAAAAATCTGTATCAGTACCATTACCTAGTCGGACCTTTAAATCTTTTCATATGTCAAATATCTTATGTGTTATTTTTTATGACCTGGACATATTTTTAGCATAAAGTATACATCTTTAGATTTCTAGAATGGTAAAGAATGCATAATTTCAATTTTTCTAGAATTAGTTATAATTTTTCAAAGTTTGTGATAGAAAAGAGAAAATTCTAGCTGAGGTAGTAACTATAAATTTTATGTATTCCCTTGCCTTGCACGAGTTCTAGGCCACTTTTGGTGATAGAAATGAGTTGTATCTATGTAATTAAATATAAGAATATGATACATGAGTTTACATGCTCCACAGAACACTGAATGAGAAATTTATACGTTACGCAACGCTAAAATATTCATTATTTTAATCGCTTTTTCTTGCCTCCTATGTGAGATGCATTCTTTGAGGCATGAGAATAGCATAGAATGAGTTAAGAAATTATGGTGTTACAGTTAGTTATTAAAGTTATACTTAATGTGTTTCTAAGCAATGCTAAAGATACCTTGTTAATTGAGGTCATGCATTGACTTAGTAAGGGAGACCTCTACTATTGGGTCCTAACAGTGAGTATATAAATAGCAAAGTGGTATCTCTCATTTACACTTTTATCATATTTTCTTGCCTTAAATATTATTTTAATACTTTTTATTCTACTATGTTATAGGGAAGCAAATCTTCAACCTTTGAAAATCTTCAATTGCAAAATATATTTTAAATAGTAATGAAATTCATATATATGTGATATGAGAATAGTCCTATTCTCATATATGCCAAGTGTAGACTATGGCAAAATCCCTAATATGTTATTTCTTTTCTTTTTCTTACCATGAAACTTTATTTAAAATTTCTCCTTTATTTATCTTATAAATTAGTTTTCTTGTTTTACATTTTTTCTTATATAATATTCTTAAAATTGATTTCTTTCTAATTAATTGATAAATAAATAAATAAATATATTGCAATTTGTAATATATATGAATCATCTTTATTTTTTATTTTATTTTTTCTGTATATGAATCCTATAGCCGTTAACAAAAGTAATAGCTTGGATATACCTAGCTAAATTAAAATGTGATAAAAAGCACGGTGACACTATGCGATGTGCTTAAAAGCACAATGACACTATGTAATGTGATACAAAGTATAAAGGCACTATGAGATGTAATAAATAACATGATCACACTATGATATTGTCAAATAAAGTTCAATGACACTAAAATAAAAATTTCTAAAGAAAAGTACAATGATACTAAGATGTGAAATAAATGAAGTATAGTGGTATAATGAACAGTAACACCATATGGCCCTTTCACATGATACCCATCTAATGGGTTTTTATTTTATCTTTAAAAATCATATTTTTCTAGAAATTGATTATTACCTGAATGAATGTGTTTAACTTTTTGAATGTTTATGAGCTAATATGTTATCTTATCTTATTTTCTTGTTAATGTTACTCGATTGCAAAAAAGTCATGTATGTGTCTTGCTTCCCCTTAAACACACTTTATTATTTATATAATCACTAAGTTAGTGGAATTACCACTTAAATTTATAAATATATATCTATTTCTCATATCAATAGGTAGTAAAGTGAAGTGCTTTGTGTAACATCTGAGTTTTCATAAAAACGATGACTCAAGGTTTCAAAATTATTTAAGTCTCCTCGCTATAGCTAAGATGCCAGTTTGCTATAGCGATGATACTAATTTGCTATAGTGAGTTTGTGGCCTATACAAAATTCAGGAAATTTCTAGTAATAGCACAAACTAGAGTGAGAATAGCTGGGGTTTGAAACTAATAAGTTCTCGTAATAGTGAGAGGTGTTCCCCGCTATAATGAGACCCGTTTTGGAAAACTTATTAGAGGGCTTTTTAATTGGAAAATTTGAGTTTTTCGGGGTTCTCAAAAGTTTTAAAAACCATGAGAACTCATAGAACAATTAAAACGCCTCCGATGATTAATTTTGGCAAAGGGTTGACCCAAACTTTGATCGAACAGTTCAAAAAGATTTGAAATCAAAATTGAGTGGTTCCAAAACTATTTTATAAGTTAGAAAACCTAAATTTCATAATAAAAAAGACAATTTTCAAAAAGGAGTTGAAATAAGCCCAATTAGACAAAACCAAGAAATAGGGACTAAAGTGTAAAATGAAAAGTGGCAAAAAGTGGAACCCTAGCTTCTTAAAACGTCCAAAATTTGCTCCTTCTTCTAACTGACCTTGTTCTGCCCAAACAAAGAGAGAAAGACTAGGGAGAGAGACGCACCAAAGGAGGTGAAGAAGAGGAAGAAAGACAAGGCAAAAAGGTAAGGAAAATGATGAATTTTCATGGTTCTTCCTTCTTTAATGTTATTGTTCTCCTTCCCACCTTTCTTCCTCTGGTTTTTATGTGTGATATGGTGCTGCTTTGGGTCTGATCTAAAGGGAGGAAGATAGAGTTTAAAGGAGAGGAGCAAACTAATAGGAAGAGCTCTTGAATTAAGCTAAAATCAAGGTATGTCTCATGGCTTATCTTGTTTCATTCCCTTACTCCTTCCATAGGTGAGTTTGGCCAAGTAGAGAAGTGGGAAACAAGATTATGCAATGAAACCTAAAGAAAAAACATATAAATTCAACTTAGCAAAGTTAGGAAGTCGTGAATGTATTGCAAAATCTGACTTTCTCCAAGAGTTTCCTAACCTATAAGAGAGTGTAAATAAGCTCCTAAGACCCCTAGGGAGCCTCCCAAATGCTTCTTCCATCAAGGAAATAAAGAAAACTTCATTGGAGCTCAAGTGTGTGTGTGTGTGTCTCGGCTAAGAGGGTCTCACATACCTAGAGAGAGCCTTAATTTGGTCTAAGGCTAGAATGGGGTTAGATATGATATAAGAATATGATAAGAGGCCTTGGAAACAATTTAAAAGCTATAAATGGGGTTAGGTTCCATAATATGACTTAAAGGAGCAACATGTATCTAGGCTCTTGGGAATGATAGTGTGATGACTCTAAGGAGTCTAAATGGAGTCACGCCTAGATAAAGGGAGAAAATAGGACCAAGACCAAGAATTTTTATAATTACTTCTTTAGATCTTGAATGGAACTATAATTAAATTATAAGAGGAAGTAGGCTTCCTTAATGTGTGAGTGGCGTTAAAATTTGTCTCAAGAATATAATTGGATCTTAATTGATGTGTCTAAGTCAAAGGAATCATCCTCCACCTACTTCCAAGTGTGTGACCTTAAGGGAGCGAGAAAACCCAAGAAAAAAGGTTACATTCCTTGCTTCAAGGTAACTCTCTAATTTTCCTCACATGCATTTCTTGATTTCTTACTTGTCTTGGTTTGCTTGTATGTATGTTTGAATTATGTGAATGGATTATAGCCATTGATGTAGAGTCTTGGTGCCTTGACATACTTTTTTGAACTTGTTTGAAAGTATAATGGCTTGAATAGGCTTGGTAAAGCCAAAATTCCTTGAGAAGGGTGAGAAGGAGCCAAAAGTCCCTAAAAGAGAGTGAGATAAAGCCAAAAGTCTCAAGAAAGAATGGGTATAAGTCAAAAGTTTCTAAATATGGATGAGGCAAATTTAAAAGTCCCAAGAACTTGGGTGAGGCCAAACCAATGGCCCATAGAGCCTATGTTGAGTTAGATGAGTTGAATTGTCATGAGAAAAGTGGCTATACATAATTTTAGAAGTGATTGAGGCATGCTTGCATTCCTTGGCTTGTAATTATATCATGTATGTATGTTTGAAAGGGTTAAGAGCTATTAAGATTCTTAGAATCTTACTCTTCCCTCTCCAATGTCTAACGATATCTAAGTGAGCCAAGTGGGCTAAGAAGTGGAGGCCAACCACTTTGAAGAAACAAGATTTTGACATGTATGTAGTAGAATGGACTTTTTGTTTGTATCTTAATATCAAATCTTGTAATTATAAGATGTATCTATGATGTAAGCACTTGAGCAAGTCCAATTACATGTAAATATGATATATGTATCATTCTAAAAGCCATATCCATGAATATATGAGTTTTTGACATTGATATGCATTAATGGATTTATGGAACCTTATGTATATGAACAAGTGAGGTAGTGGTTTTGTGATGTATGAATATGAGAACCTCTTCGATAAGTTTAGTAGGCTATATTTAAGCTTTCTGATGTGCTCAAGAGGTCATGGCTAGGGTAGGAAAGCATTTGGTTTCATTTTGACCCTTTTTGGTGCTTAAAAAGTTCATTTTGACACCTTATGTCACAAACTAAGCAAATGGAGAAATTTGCTCATGAAATTTGGCATTAATCTAAGCCATATCTAGAGCCTTTTGAAAAGCTAAGAACCATATTATTTGGAGTTCTATAGAATAAATTATGAATTTTTAAAGTTGAAAAAAATTTTAGATTTGATATATGCACTATTCATATGATCAGTTTCTTTTCTTCTATCATTCATAGGCTAATAAATTCTAATTGCATTGAAATTTTACAAGTATAAATTAGACACTATAAGCTTTCCATAGCCATAAAGAGCACCTAATTTGGATTTATATTGAGTGAGATATGTATTTTTGAAATTGGGAATTACTGCTAGTAATGCAGTAGGACCCTAAGTACTATTCCATCAATTTTTGTTAGTTTAATATCATTTTTTTGGATCTAGAGCTATTTTTCTCCTAAAGTAGACATTTGTAACTTTCCCAATAGGTATAGTTTGATCGATTTGAATTTTTTTAGAATTATTTATGAATTTGTGAAATTCATATTAGCAAACTATATTAGAACTCCAAGATAGTCATATCTATATTACTTTTCTATTGTCAAAAGTGGTTCAAATGATGTTTTTATGGCCTGGAATTATTTTTACATAAATTTAACATTTAAAACTTTCTAGAAAGCTATGGTTTGTTGGATTTCTATTTTTTTAAATTTAATTATGAATTTTCAAAATTTGTAACAGAAAATTAGAATTTAAGCCCGAAACCAAACATGCATTTTTTTATATGTAAGGCTCCAAATCCGAATTTCATGAGATGTTTTATGATAGTTATGACTTGTATAGATGGATTATGAGTAGAGAATGATGTTTGAGAATTCAATAGGTCCATGGAATATAAAAGAAAATTTTTGAATCCCACATAACATGGAATAGTGCATTATTTAATGCTTTTTCTTTAAGAATTGTTATGCTAAGGATGTGGAATCCTTCAAAAACTATGAGGGAGGCTAAAGTCATATGTTGTTACACTTTGCAACTAGCATATCTTTCTAGACATGTTAGGTAGGCTTTTTACTAAATGTTTGGTAATGTAAAACTCTGTGATGTGTGACTACTTGGTGTTAGGTTGGATAGTGTAGTGTCAAAGTTAAAGTGTCATGTAAGTCTTATAATGGTTATAGTCATTTTGTGTTTCTTGCTTTTTCTTTTCCTTTTCTTTCTTTTTGTTTTATTTTGAAAAATTGTTAAATAATAAATTGGTGGCTAATTGTTTAGACTAGGAAACTTCCATTTTTTAAGTGAGGTTTTGCAAACTCTTAAGTGATTTTGTTTGCAAAATAAAATTGGCATTTTGAAAGTGTGGCAAAAACTTTAGGTTGTAGTCTTTAACATTATGGGATTATGTTCATACAGGTTTGTTAGGTTAAGTTAGCCTATGTTGACTTAGTTTATGCACTGGTAATGACTAAGAGTTTTAGGTCAACACAAAATTGATATCAAAGCATTTGTTTGTCTAGGTCATAGTAGTCATGAGATGGGAAAGTAATAAAATCCTATATGTAATTATATCTCTAACTAGTAGAGCTTATGTAACATTCTAAAATTAATTAAGTGAAATTATGAAGAATTAAAGATTTAATTTGGGAAAATAAGAAAAATCATGGAAAAAAGAAATTTTAAGAAAAAACATTATTTTAGATATTTTGGGACAAATAATCATCACTTGGCAATTTTGGTAAAAACTAAAATGTTATTTTGGATTTAAAATTTTATTAGGTCAAAAACCTAATTGAAGCCCTATAATTAATTTAATTATGCCAAGAACAAGTAGTTAAGGCTTAATTTTAGCTTTATGGAGACCAAAGTTAATCAAGCTCACTTGACCATGGCCCAAACACTTAAACAAGCCTAATTGGATCATAGGCTTTTGGGTTAGCCCAAACTTATTCAAAACACTAAGAGTAGGTTGCCCATTTTATTTTCTTTAGCAAATTACTCATTTAGGCAGCCAAGAAAAAGAGAAAAATGGAAAAGAGAGAAGAGGGGCATAGTTTTTCACCTTTTGAGCTCTGATTTGCCAAGAAGACGAGAGTTTTAGGCAAGGTGAGTGAAAAAAAACTTGCTCTACTCATTTTTCTCTATATTTTAAACTAAACAATTTGTCATTTTGAGGTTTTTTTTTATCAAACTCTAAGTGTTGGGAATTGGGGATTTTGATACTTTCTTATAAGATTTTTAGAGTTTGGAGTTGGTGGAATCATAAGATAAGTGTTTGCCTCCATTTTTTAGTGTAACTTTGCTCAAATTTCATGTTACAAGCTGACTTTGGTATATAGTTGGATGTATGTGCAAAAATTCAAGTTTTAAGAATGATCCATGGTGTGTCCTTGGTTATTAAGACTCAAATCAATCTAGTTAACCTCTTAGATGTATGGGCAAGTGTTTCTTCTTTTTTTTGTGAAGTATATATGATGAATTTCCATCATTTGAATTAATTTTTAGTGTATAACTATCACATGTACAAAAATAGAGATGTTAGGAGTGATTTATTGTGAGTTCTTGATATTTTAACTTTAAATTGGTGCAATGGAGTCTATAAAAACTTAGGTAAGTGATTTTTAATGGATTATTGATGAAATTGATTAATGAGGGTGAAACTCTTTTACTAATGATGGCTAATAATGGTAACAATACTTGTCTTAGGCTTGATGGGCCTTTTGGAACATGTGAGTAGTTAGAGGAAAAGTAATTGGATTTCATTAAAGTAACTAAGGGTTTTTCTAATTCTATGCATATGCTTATTTTAATCCTATATTTGCTACACATGTATAATTTTGAAATATTAAATGATTAGTTAGCTACTTAAATTATTATTTTTTGAACCCTGAGCGAGTCTTTGGTGGAGTTGTGGTGTAATTGCCACCCATGCATTGTACTTCGGTTGAGCACTAAATTATGATCAGACTTATGAATGTACTGAGTCATGAGTATGCCCGATAAGGAGTTGGCGCCGTAGGTGGGCTTTTCCTTTTGTTATTGGCTATTAACATGTTATATGTAATTGCTAATATGAGATAGTAGTCACTGGTAGCCTAACTAGTTCATTTGCTGATGATATTGATATCTTCAGTATGTTTTTCTATATAAATATATTATATTAATTAATTTGTTCATATATATGGAATTTGCCTCTTATTACTAAAATTGTATATCTTACCTCAATTGTGGGCTAATATTTTTAGAGATCGGACCTCTAGTAGCAAGGAGAAGCTAATTGGAACCTACTATGGTGGTTTAGTAATGTATAAATTTGAATGCCCTATTTAAATAAGGTTTGTATAGTAAGTATACTAGCATTGCTTATTGTGTTGTATAATTGTCATATTGCATCATGTATTGCCAAGTATAAAAATTGATTTTATAATAGGAAATATTATGGAATTGGTACTTGTGATTGTATTTAGATGATTATTAATGAGTACTTCGATATTCTATAACCACTAACTAATTAGCATTGTAAAATTAATATTTGAACTATTAGTATAAAAGATTTGGAGGTTCAAGTTAGTTTAAATGTGTTCTCTACATCTACTTAAGATGTTTAGAGGAATTTATAAACCATTCTTTGGGTTTTGAGTTGTCACTTGAAAGTTTTAAAAGTAACTTTTGCTTTTGTTGTCATTATAGTCATTTTGTTGTCATATAAGGTGTAAAGTGGAGATCAATACTTGACCAATTGTATTTTTGAGCTTGGTTGTGGGTTAGGGGCCTTGGGAATGTGGTTTCATTGCCTTGATCATATGGAAGGTGAAATGGTTCATCCCTTTTATGTTGCCACAATAGATTTTTCTATCATGAGTCTTTATGTGGTGATTCTGGAAAATGGCGCGCCCATATTTTGAACCGAGAATTGTGCCAAGTGTTAAGCATTGCAAACAAGTTTAATTTGTCAATTGAAACTTTCTTAAAGTGTTTTGATGATCTTGGGTAGTGTAAGGAGGATTTTAGGTTATTATTAGAAGTCATAACATACCATTTATTGTCATAGGCTCTTATGTGTGACATCAGGAAGTGTCATAGCCAGATTTTACATTTAAGGCTCCCTTGGAGAGTTATGGGTAAAATAATATTCAATTAGACCATTGAATCTTACTCTAAGTGGTTTGAGGACATTAGGTGGTGTACTGAGTGGTTTGGGTTGCCATTTGAGCTTATATTCCATCTTTTTGCTATCATAAATGAATCTTATGTTGATATGATATGCATTTTGATTGGTGTGATTAGCTTTTAAATCCTTGGGCTATGTAAGGTATTTGAATGGATATTATAAGAATGTAAATCCTTTAAAACCATTACCTTTTAACCATAAAAAGATTCTACAATTGATCTTGAGGTGGTAGCAATTTGTTGGTTTATTCATTTAAATGTTTAGGTGCAGTAGGTTTTCAAGTCACATCTTAATTTTCTCAAATTGCGGCCAAAATGAACTGTTAATGTTCCAGTAATGAATTTTGCCGCAACGCAAAATCATTTAGAAGCTAATTTGGTTGCGGCACAAGTATTTTGGCTGTGGTGTAAATATTTTTAGCCGTAGTGCAAATTGTGTTTGTGTGAAAAAATGGATCCAAACTTAAGTTTAGCCGTAATGCTAGTTAGCAGCGTAAGCATAGAATTTAGCTTTTAAAGATTCTAGAGGCCAGGTGAGCCATGACATAACTATTTTAAGCTACAACCTAAGTCCAAAAACTCTTAATTTAGCTATTAATTCCTAATTTTCATTATAATAATGATAAATAATTACTTTTAGTTTAATGTATATGAGTTTTTAGGCTTCTTAGAGATTTTTTTGGTTGAGACAAAAATTGTTAATGAGAATTTTGAATTCTTATAAATAATAATCTCATTGTACAACTTGATAGTGAATATTGATTATTTAAATATTTAAATATTTAAATTTTTTCATATTTTCACCCATTGATAACTCATTAACCAAATTAGACCTTAAGTACAATCGATTAAAAACACAATTATACTTAATTAGCTTAGAAAATAGTTAGGGGGTTTTTACAACTTACATATGGGAATCTGCTATCACTTAATCCACATCACCGAGTCTTGTGTCGTAGTCTATAGGTTAATTAAGTTTGTTACCTTATCTTTTGATGAAATCACCACTAGTGTGTACTTTATTGTCATTTTGGGTAAAATTCCCACCAAGAAGAAAGACGACAATTTAGAGAGCAATCCTTAATAAGGCTTCTAACACACTTTATGACACCATTCCAACTCTAAAGGTCAAGGACGTGGTAGTACTAAAGGTCATGAACATAATGGTGGTAGCATACTTGGTCATAGTAAGTGAGATAAGGTTAATATTGGTATGTTTAATTTCTTTATTTCTTCTAAAAACATGGTTCATAGATAGAAATTGTGGATGATAATCGAGTTAAGAATTCTTTCCCTTATATTTCAAGGTAAAAGCTTTAACTGGTCTATACAATAAAGACAAGCTAATTTTCCAACAATACTCTATTTTAACAATATTCCATATACTAAAAAGTTGTTTATTGTTCACATTAATGCTCATATGAAAATTCTACTTTTTCAAGATACCATATGTTAATATTTATTCCTCTTATAATAATTTTAACTCATCAATTAATGGCTGCAAGAATATATCAATCTTAATATTGAAATTTTATGGTTCAAGAATGATTGTCATAAAAAATAAGTAAAGAGTAGTCATGATTAATTCAGGAGAGAAATTATAAGGCATAATTATCACTGGCCAACATAAATATGTAAAACAAATTGGTTGTAAGGAATGAATCCATTTATCCATAAACCTAGTTGAACATTTCATGACTCTATGACAAAATCAAGATATATTATATCAAAATATTTTTCATATTTTTGCATCCAGTGGATGACATAGTACACTTTTACTCTTTTATTATTCCAATGTTATTGTATAAGTTTAGCAAAACACATTAAAGCATAAAATCTTTGCAATCTAATGGTAACTGATAAATAATGCATTCTTTTGGTTGGAGAATCACTTCTTACATTTTAATTAGCTAACCTACTAGTAAAGATATAAGCAAATGTATATAAGTTTTTTTTTTCTAAGAAAAAAGACATTGACATGATAGGAGAAGTTGAAAGAGTAAATGAAAAATTACACATTTAACCTTTTAGCTTTTATGGGAAAGAACTTTAGAGGTATTATCTAATAATCATGTTCTTATCTTTCTTTAAATTTACCCAAAAAAAAATTGTGTGAAAGAATTTTAAAAGGATTTGTTTCCCATTCAATTTTTTTTTCTCTATCATATTATTAATAACTTGTTGATTTTATACCTAATCATAAGTTAGACTTGTTTAAAAACAAGATAAGCCTATGAAAAAAAAATACAAAAAAGAGTTCAGGTCCTGCCCAACTCAGCCCATTTTATTATATAAAAAGAATTTTAAAAGCTATACATATAAAAAAGATATGTATACTGTTATTTGGAAGAAAAATAAACTACACTCTTAGAAAATTTAACTATAATAGAATTTGATTTTTTAATAAAGTGAACACTGCACTCTCTTTGGCAAGCAATTATTGACTTTTTTCTATCCTAAAATGAGAAATTGCATAATCATGAGCCTCATGTCATGCTTGAAGAAATCTTTAACTTCTTCCATACATTGTAGTTGGTGGACTAGTTTTTCTTCCATGAGTATTTCATCTTCCAGATGTTATACCAATTCAACAATTTTCTTGAGACTTTTAATTTTGTAATTTCCATTTGCTCTATATATTAAAAAAATGGCAAGAGAGTAAGGAAAAAAATTGGTCAATTTATTTAATGGTAAAATAGATATTATTCTAATGTAATTGCTTTTTTTTTTTGGGTAAGAATCTCACATAATTTCAAAATATGCATCATAATTGCATCAAAAGAAAAAAAAATTCTCATTACAATAAGGGTCTAGCTCTAACTCAGACTAGTTTTGAAAAAAGTTTAATCTTAACTCATTTTTTATTTGAGCTTTTTATAAAGGGTCCATTGTTTATTAAAATTTTTTTGGCTTATATTTATATTTTTTGAATTGGATAGGCTTTTTGACTTATGATTAGATTTAGTTAATATGAACGTCAAACCAATTTAAGTATGATTCAATAGTGTCGAATAAACAAATAATATTTAAATCAATAAATTATTAAATTTACAACATGTATGGTTAAGGGACAAACATAAATTTTTTTTAAGAAAATAAAAAATGACTATGTATGATTTGAAATTAAGAAATTTAAATTTAAATTTTTAGGGAGAAAATAGTATAAATAAAAAAACCTTATATATAATTTCTTGTATTCTTATTATCAAATTTTTTATTCAAAATATCATAAATGTATGATTTTTTAATTAAAATATGATAAATATATAATTTTTATAAATATTTATATGAATTTTTAACTAAATGATATATTTATTATATTTTTATTAAAAAAATTATGCATTCATAATACTATGATTAAAAAAATTTATAATAAAAATATAAAAGATTAGATTTAAATTTAATCCACATAAAAGATGGATTACTAACCTTCAAAATTGTCAAAAAGAAAGAAACTGATCACATGGAAACACAACACGTTGGGGCTTATCCAACGGTGAAAACTCGGACAGAATGATTCAATGATGGACGGATCAGTGTCAGGTTTTGCCATTCGGGTCATAAAAAGCATCACGTGATTCACATCGGCTCTATTGCTTTCTCCGTATCATTGATTGCAAGCATCTGCGTCGGCAATAAAAATTGTGAGAGGCATAATTTTTTTAAAAAAAAAATTGTAAAAAAAAAAAAAACCTGTAAGGCAATGAGGAGACAATTTAAGATCCATATCTTTCCATGACTTTGGGGATGAAATATTTTTTAATTTTTGATTAAAATTTTTAATTAAAAAAATTAAATATATAAGTTATTAATAATAATATAATAGATATATATTAATTATTTTTTATTAAAAATTATGCATTTATTAGAGAACACAATAATAAAAATATAATAAATTATATATAATTTTTTTAAAAAAATAATTTTCATAAATAAAACACAATGGAAGTTAGCTATATTATTTTAATTCTATATATTTTACTAATTGATTGAATTTATATCAACAAAATGAATCATTGTTGACATGTGTAAAAGCATTATATCAGTTGTTTATAAAGTTTGTAATTTCAATGTTTCTAATTACACTTTGTTTATATAAATTATTAAATTTTAAGTTTTATTAAAAACAAAAACTTATTTTTAATAACTCAACTGATAATTAAGTATATATAATAGAAAATTGCTAAAACCAACAATATTTTTAGTGTTAATATGTACTCTCCCAGTACAATGTATATTAGTTTTTTTTAATAAATTAGTATACCTTTTATGCCTAAAATAAGTACAAAGAGTTAATCAAAATTCAATTAAAAAGAAAGGTTAATATGAAAGGGATAGAACTATCCAATTTTGTATTGTCAAAACATAGTTTCAGACATTTACTGTCCAAGTATTTTAATTAAAATATGACATATGAATATTTTTTATAATTTAACATCATAGGATTATTTCTTTGAAATTATATATATACACTACTTTTATTCAAAAAAATTGATAAAAAATACTTAGTAACTTCACCTAAATATCTTGGTGTTGTTACAAGATTAGAGCTATCAAAATTGATTGAATCCACATGTTATTTAAAAGTTTATTTTAGTATAGTCATCTCAATTTGACTTATTTAACTTTTAGGCTAACCTATTATTATTATTATTATTATTATTATTATTATTATTATTATTATTATTATTATTATTATTATTATTTTACACCTAAATAGTAAAATGTCAAATTGAAAATGTGAAAAAGCCATGGCTCATGTTGAAATTGTCTTTGATCTAAACTTACAAGCTCATCCTCCATTTAGCCAAATACTACAATAGTTTATTTTGAAAATTTGAAAGTTCTCATTTGTGTAACAATCATTTTTTTGGTATAGCAACCTAATACTTCGTACAACAAACATTCTCTTAAACTTCACTTTAAATATGTGATTAAGACTTGCTTGCTTTAGATGTGAGCAATTGAGCGAAAGAGAGCACAAGATAAGAAAAAGTCAAAAATATGAGAGTAGTTTAAGATTGTGAATAAAGGAAAGGGATGCAAAAAGCTTCAACAACAGAGAACAAAGGTAAACTTTCATAACTCTTTCTATGATTTTGTTTTTTATAAAATTGGATTTGAGTGAAACTTAGATAGATTTTTTCTATTTGTAAAAGAAATTCTAAGTACCCATTATTTTATTTTCACTTGAGTTTATAATCGGGAATTTTAGGCATACTTGAAACATTTTTCTTTAATATGGTTTTAAGATGGGAATTAAGATTGGGATAATTTCATTTTTCTTATTGAATATTTAACACCTAATCCTAACTATAGTATGTGTGGAGTTTCTAATTAGGAATACTAAATACCTATTTTGGCTTGCTTCAGTTTTTTTTTTATAGGTAGATTAAATGGGCTAGTCCATTTAACTTATTTAGTAGGTCAAATTCAATATCTTAACCCATTTAACCAAATAGATTCAAACAAGTTAACTTCTTTAGCCTGTAACTTGTGATGAGTTAGCCTAGTTATGTTGAGACTCACCTATTTTGACTACAATAGTATTCAAGAAAACTTGTTTATTCCTTAACTAATCTAACTTTTAATCTAGACAGAAGCTAATCATTCATTGAAAAACTCAAAGATCTACAAAAAGAAACTTTTATAGTATAACGTTCCCCAAAAAAAAAAAATGATAAATTTGAACATGTGATAAAAATGGGCTAATTACAAATGACAAACTCACCCCTACAAGCCTTCATGCCACACCCATTTTATCACTATAAATATAAGAGCTTCATGTAGTCGTTGATCAATGGCAAACGCAGCTATGAGAGTCGAAGGTGCCTTCCTCCTCTGTCTCTTATTCTTTTTGGTGGGTGGCACCGAGAGTGCTAAGCCAAGCCATTTCTCAGTTCCATTCAATAGGACCCTTTTCCCTCTTGGCTTTGTCTTTGGTGCTGGTTCTGCCGCTTATCAAGTAATTCTACGAATTAATTTCCGCATAAAATGGGTTCATTATCCTTTTTTTTTTTGGTTAATCGTAAGAATAGGTTATACTAAAACTACTAGTCTAGTGACTTTAGCATGCTTGAAAAAACAAGTTGTGTTTGGTGCTGATTTTGCTGCTTATCAGGTTCTAATTAATATATAATCACCACATTAAAATGCATCAATTCAATATTATACTCTTTCCTTTTTTTTTTTTTTTTCCTTTTTTGGAAGATTTGCTTATGTAGAAGTTTCTTGACATCTAACAATTTTTTATGTTAGAAAAATTTTATTCTTCACAGTCAGAAGGAGCAGCAGATATAGATGGCAGAGGACCAAGCGTATGGGACACCTTCACTAAACAGCACCCAGGTCCACTCACTTTCTCTTTTGCTTTTGGGAAAGAGTTTTCTTGCATGAATGTAAATCTATGAATGAAGCACCAATAAATCTAATAGCAGTATCAGAAATTATGGGTATGTTTGGGAGTTGAATAAAAGAAAAAAAATAAAAATAAAAGCAAGAATTTAAAGAAAATAAAAAGGAGGAGAAGGTCAAGAAAAGGATAATTAAATAATGTTTTTCTTTCTCTTTGTTTGAAGAAACTCTTTTATCTAAGATCATAAAATGAAGGATAATTATAATATAAAAAAAAAAATTTAAAAAATTTTGAAGTATTCGTTGAAAAACTTTCATTATCCTCTTTTCTTTATTAGTTACCACTTGAACATATTATATATTTTGTTTTGTCAACCTCATTGTATTTCGTATTATGTAATCTTAGTTGTGAATTAAACCTCATTCTATATATTATCAATGGCTCAATTAGTTATAGATTTATTGTGGAAGATCAGATCCTAATAATACAGATTAATTTTTGCCGTGGAATGAGCAGAAAAGATGTCGGATCATAGTAGTGGTGCTGTGGCAGATGATTTCTATCATCGGTACAAGGTGCTCATGAAGTTTAATTGATCAATTTTATCAATATTGCTAAACTCTTCCTTTTTTTCACTTAGAAATATATATATATATATATATATATATATATATATATATATATATATTATATAGACTACATAAATTGCCAATTTTCCATACTGCAGAGTGACATACAACTGATGAAAAAAATTGGGCTGGACTCCTTCAGGTTCTCCATCTCATGGTCTAGAATATTCCCCGGTAAGAATCTTTTTTTAGACACTGGTAAGACTAGTTTAAGAAAAGGACAATATTAGAATAAAATTATTTAAAAATGTAAATCATACTTTGCAAAAAAAATAATAATAATATGTGAATAAAATTTTTTAATAGAATTCAATCAAATTGTCCAGAATTAAAAAAAAATAGCTTAGCATATTTTTATTTTAAAAAAATCCAATAACAAAATCATTAAAATTACATCAAATTATTTCATGAAAAATTAAGATGGCAATTCTTTTCATCATGCATGATGGAGAACGTGATTTAACAAAAATGTTACTTCATTTTCTGCAGAGGGCAAGGGAAAAGTGAATTACTTGGGTGTCAAATTCTACAACAATGTCATAAATGAGCTCCTATCAAATGGTCAGCCTCTCTCTTCCTTTCTCCCACCATTTATCCATTCACCTAAATTATCTGTAAACTCTTAATGTTAAAAATGTATAGCAAATTAACTATTCTTGATATCTCTTCTTTTAATAAATTGATCTCTTATAATAAACTTAATTTTTTATATGGTATGAGATCTAGCTTTCAGTGCATCAAAATTATTTAAAATCTTTCTCATAATAACCTAAACTTTTTGGAAGGTAGTAATCTTTGACATATTTGACTCATTATTGTGGGCATATATGTATAGGTTTAAAACCTTTTGTTACTCTCTTTCATTGGGATGTTCCGCAAGCTCTTGAAGATGAGTATGGCGGATTTCGTAGTCCTAAAGTAGTGTAAGTAACACTAAATATTATCCATTAATTTTCTAATCATATTTGTTAAGGTTAATTTTCGGTCGGGTGTATTTAAATACGCTATCTTATGAGATTTATTATTCTCTTTGCAATTGCCATTTTATGACACTGTTCTAATATTATTTAAGATACCAAAGAAAAACCTGAATCTCATGATGTACCGTCTTGAAATCTAAAGCTTCCATCAATGGTGTAAAAGAATAATATTTTTTTTTTAAAGAGACAACAATACGTATTACTTTTTTTTTTTCTAATTGATTGATGATTTAGGGATGATTTTCGGGAGTATGCTGACTTTTGCTTCAAAACTTTTGGAGATCGGGTTAAGAACTGGGTTACTCTGAATGAACCCTACGTATTCACTACCTATGGCTACAATGTTGGCACCTTTCCACCAGGGAGGTGTTCTAGCTATGTCGGCAACTGCACTGCTGGTGACTCCTCCACGGAGCCCTACATGGTGGCCCACCACTTGCTTCTTTCTCATGCTGCTGCTGTTAGAGTGTACAAAAGCAAATATCAGGTTGCCTTCAAAATCGTATTCTTGAGCCTAATTATGTTGCTAACTATATAGTTAATTTAGGATGGATAAAAGTACAAGAAACAAAAAAGTAAGTGAGCATATATATGAAAAGGTTGAAGCATGAAACATAAATAAATAAATAAATAAAGCCATACTCAATATTAATAAAATATTGATTCAACTTTTTGTAGTTTTTTATTAAAAAAAATCTGTAATTTGTCATTATACATCCAATTTTTAAATATTTATAACAGTACATTAAATATTGCTTAAGGAGAAATAACGCATTTTTAAAATTAATTATAGGCTTCTCAAAAAGGAAAAATTGGAATCACATTAGTGACGCATTGGTTCGAGCCAAAATCCGAAACTGCAGCCAATCGTGAGGCTGCAAATCGAGCTCTAGATTTTTGGTTTGGTTGGTAAGTGAGAAAATATGGCATTTCATTTCATTTATTTTATCCTCCTATATGTTGTCTACATATCGATATTTGATCTCGTTCTTAAAAATAAAAAAAATTGAAAAAAAATTAGATTTTGATGCAATAATTCATTTTGTTCAGGTATGCTCATCCCATTACATATGGAGACTATCCCCGGAGCATGAGGTCCTCAGTGGATGATAGGCTGCCCAAATTCACAAGAGCTGAATCAGAAATTCTGAAGGGACCTTATGATTTTCTTGGTGTGAATTATTATACCACTAACTATGCAGAAAATGCTCCCTTGATCAGTACTGTTAATAGAAGTTACACTTCTGATATGCAAGCCACTTTCACAAGTAAGTAATTAAAATCTGGCAAAACTCAAGTATCATCAGTCATAAGAAATTGCTCTTCTGTCTTTCAAAAATCTACAAACGACATAAAATCCCTTCATTTTTCTTTGAATCTCAGCCTCAAAAAATGGTCTCGCCATTGGTGCGCCGGTACGTTCTTTTTCTTGATATACTCCTTTTAAGTTTATGATGCTATCTAAAGTTATCATGATTTGGTTCCAAGCTTGAAACTTTTGAGAATTCTTAAAAGGGTGTTCAAATTTTATAAATTTTTATGCAGAATATAATTTAGCTCTAGCTTGGTCATTTGTTAGCTTGTATGTTTATTTGTGAAAGAGATGGGATGGGAGGACAACTTTAAAAATAAATAAGGGATTATATGAAATAAGACATTTATAAAGGAACACATATCTATCGGGAAGAAAAAAGAATCTTTCTCAATTTTTTTTTTAAAGGGTGCTCAAAATATCGTAGCTTGTTTATGTATTTATCTTGTTTATGAAGTAATTAGTGCACCATTTTTCTTTTAATGTGCATCATAAGTATTTTCATTTGCTTAAAAAGTGCATCCTCTCTCTCTCTCTCTCTCTCTCTCTCTCTATATATATATATATATATATATAATGCATGCCTTCTTTTAAATGATGTTAAAGAAGCAAATGTTGTTGCTTTTTGCAGACTGCTTTGAACTGGCTCTTTATCTGTCCCAAGGGACTCCATCAGCTTATGGTGTATATAAAGGACAAATACCAGAACCCACCCATTTACATCACTGAAAATGGTACATATTAAACAGTTTTATGACTTCTTTTGATAAGCAAAATAAGAGGCACATTATAGGCCTAAACCTAAATATATAGTTTATAATTATTTGTTTTTGATATTTTAAAACATGGTTAAGTCTATTATTAATTTGTTTCTCGAAAATTTTCAGGAGTTGCTGAAGCAAATAATGCCTCAAAACCAGTTCAAGAAGCCATCAAGGACAGTATCAGGATTAGATACCATGATAGTCATCTCAGAACCCTCCTTCAAGCGATCAAGTGAGTGAGATATTACTATAATAAATCGCGCGATAACCGTCTCACACTCGTATCATAATTATGGGATAGCATTTTAAATTAAATTTAAACATTCAATATTGTTCATACCATATATTTCTTTTAAATCTGTATCAGTGTCTTTATCTTTTAAATTCTCGTTCATATACTGAATATTATTGACTAACTATGGTAATTTAATTTGTGTTTTATTTTATTATTTTATTTGTTTATTTACAGGGATGGGGTGAATGTGAAGGGATATTATGCATGGTCATCTTTTGACGACTTTGAATGGAATTCTGGTTATACAGTTCGATTTGGAATCACTTATGTAGATTTCAAGAACAATCTCCAAAGACATCTCAAATATTCTGCTTATTGGCTCAAGATGTTCCTCCTCCATTAGTCACCCTATTCTGAAGTTATTCAACCCTCTGGAGGAATATCTGAGACTGTCCTTCTTGTTCATCGATCATCAGAGTATCACTATCCACTACTTTTATGTGGTTGCTTATTTAATTTCCATATTTCCAAATAAATAATCATGTACTTTTATAAATTTTAAATAAATGAAGTCTTAATTATGAGCAATTTAGTTATCTCAAATAGTTTTAAATGATCTAAATATGAGATTGACACAATGCTGAGACTTGTGAGTATATATAGGATTTATTTCTTCTTTTTATATTAACTAGCTACCTTCTCTTGTGTGTTACACAAAAATATTAGAGTGAACAGTAGAATAATAAAAAAAATAACAAATAAAAGGAACAGAGTTCAAATATATGAGCTGCACTGTAGATGGTTTATTTACCGTGCAACTTGAATATAATTTATATTATAAAAGATTTTTTATTTTCTCTTCTTTTTTTAAGAGTCATTTGTGGGCTGTAGAAGATCCAAACCGCTAAAAACACTATATTTGACAACGTAGAGATGGTGATGAGTTTACAAGAGAGAGAAATAATGAAGATTTGGATAAATCAGTTGGAGAAGAGGAAGATGAGAGCCAAAAAGTATTAAATTGTATGAGGGATATTTTAGTTTTTTTTTTAAATTTAGGTTATAAATGCCATATATGCAATAGAGCTAATAGATTAGAGATTAATTGTAAACTTTTTTAAATTGGGAATATGTTGAAGTTGGAGGTCAAAATCAAAGTAAGTAACTATAATTTTTTTCTTATGTCATATAAAAATTTAGATTAAACTATGAAAAAATTATAGATAAAGATAAAAAATTGATAAAAATAACATTAAAAGATCTTAAAAAGTAAATTTTCTCTTAAGGAATTATCCTTAAGGATTAAAGTTACAACTCATGCTTCCCAAAGTTACCACTCATATTCATTAAAGTTACCGCTGAAAAAAAAACTTTTTGTAACATTAGGAAGATCATGTTGGTACTTTATGAGTGATAACTTTTGAAAATTTTAATGGTAATTTTTTCTTTTAATTTTTTTTTTATTTTTAAGATTCTTCAATAACATTTTTCCTTAAATAATCCAATTGTTTTTAAGAGTATCATTTAATTTTTATTTTTAGAATTTAAAACTAGTGAATCATACTCACAATTCGTCGCATACTGTGATATAAAATTGTTCAAATCGCCAATACCAAAGTCATAAATAATATGTAATCTAAAATACACTTCACATTCAAGGTGGCCTTTGAATGTAGACATTATATATAATTGTTTAATTATTTAAAAATTTGTCCATAAAAAAATTAAGTATGTCATAGATGAAACATTTTGATGCTATTTCTTTTTTATATTATTTAGAACAAATATATTTTTAACTTTTTAAATTCAAATATTTTATAAATAAGTTTTAAAGTATTTAAAAAATAAAATTTTCATATACCAAATACGGCCTAAAAGAAAAACAATGTATATATATCTCACAAATAAAACTATATTCTATAGAAGATTTGATTTCAATCTTCTACATATATATATATATATATATATATATATACACCCAGTGGAGTTATCTTTCCTTTAAATCTATTTCTTGTCACTCGTAATATTTCCCCGCGCGACATGTGATTATGTCTAGTTTGAGATAGTTTTCTTCGGATCTGAGGTGTGATGCCGACAATTTGATCCAATACAGAAGCAAAGTTCAAAAAACAAGAAGAAAATAAATAGACGATATTGATAGACGCTATTTTTTTTTTACTTGAAAATTATGGCAAAAGTTACCATAAATCCAAAAAAGAAAAGGAAATAGCAATGGCAGCTATGAGAGTTGAAGATTTTTTCCATCACTGTCTCTTTCACTTCTTAGTGGGTGGCACTGAGAGTTCAAAGCCAAGCCATTATTCGGTGCCATTCAATAGGACCCTTTTTCCTTCTGGCTTTGTATTTGGTGCAGGTTTTGTTGCTTATCAGGTAATTTTTATAATCACCATATAAAAATAGGTTCATTATCTTCTTTCTTGATTTTTTATGGTGAATATAGTAAGAATACGTGATGTAAGACAAAGAAAAAAAAGTGGAGAAGATAAAAGAAAGGGAAAAGATAATAGGAGAAATAAATGAGAAAAGGAAAATGAAGAAGAGAGATGCAAATATTCTGAAAGTACTTTATTATTAATCGAGTTTAAGTTTTTTAAATACAATTACAAAAATTTATCTTTATAGAACTCTAATCTTAATTTTAGTAAAAGATCATTTTTAATAATAAAAGATAAATAAATAAAATTCTAATTCTATTAAAAATCAGATGTCTAATCTTAAAAAATAATTATTAAAACTTAACAAAAAATAACTAATCTTAATAAAATATCATTTCGTATATTTATTTTTAATTCATAATTTTCAAATAATTTTTTAATTCTTTTTTCATTCTCCATCAATATGTTATTCTAAAATTATGGTACACTGGCATGTTTGGAATCTGTAGAGGATCTTTTTTGTTGATTTGCCACTAGCAGTTTCTTAATAAACTAGATTTAACTAAAATTCCATAAGTGTTTGTTATTTAAGTTTTTAATAAAAAATATATTTTGCGGAGAATTTTTTTTTAAAATATCCAATATTGTGATACTGAACTATAAAAACTATACCTAATTCTTTTTCCTTTATTTATATTTTTGTTGTTGTAAATTTCATTCTTCAATCAGAAGAAGTAGCAAATATAGATAGTAGAGGACCAAGTATATGAGACACCTTCACTAGATAGCACCCAAGTCCACTATCTACCTCTTTCTCTTCCCCTCACTTCATCACTCGTTCTCTATGAAACTGAGAATGGAATTGAGGAATTTTTAAGTATATTTGATTTATACAAGACAAGCTCAACAAGTGAAAAACCAAAACACACCTAGATATGTTAAGGGTGATCAATCTTATTAATAAATTAACAAATATACCTTATATATTTATATGTCATTTTATAATTAATGTAATCTATATATATAATTTATTGATTGATTTTACACAAGAAGTTTCATTAAAGTGAAAAATATGTTAAAAAATATAATAAAATTATTTATAAGCTTTAATTTAAGAGTTTAAGTTTTAAATCAATTAATTTTTTATATAATATCAGCACCTTTATAATTAGAGTATCTTACACAATTTTTTAAAAAAATTTTATTAAAATTATACGAATTTTTTTTTTCTATTTTCAAAATATAAATGGATTTTTTAAACAAAAAGTTGTACTACATTTTAGTGCAATTTAAACATTTTGACTAAAATGACATCCATTAATCCAAATAAATATTTTTTAAAACTAAAATATTCTCTTGCAAACTTTTTTATGGAGAGTATTTTTGTCAAAAAATTTAAAATTGGACCAAAGTATATATTTTAAAAATAGAGATAATGACTATATAATTTTAATAAACCTCAATGGAGATTTGTATAATTTATTCAAAGAATCAAGGGGTAAATTTATTTACGTAATCAAAATTAAGTTTTAATAACATTAAGTATGGTAAAGTCTCGAGTAATGAGACGTGATTGAGATTATATTAATAAATGCGTGACAGCTTATATGAATGTTAATATTCACAAATTTGTATTGTGAATGTATAATATAAGTATGCCATGTGGGAAAGAGATTCTAACTCCAGGATAAATTTTGATACAGAAAAGCTCTGGGATCATAGCAGTGGTGCTATGGCAGACGATTTTTATCATCCATACAAGGTGCTCAAGAATTTCATCAATTTTATTTATTTGATCATGGTTTAAATTTTCTGTCTTTTTTTTCTTATCACTTCTATAGTTACAAGTAATGTTATTAATTTTTCTGAACTAAATTGTCAATGGTGTGTTGCAGAGCGACATAAAATTAATGAAAAAGATTGGGCTGGACTCCTTCAGATTCTTCATCTCATGGTCTGGAATATTCCCTAGTAAGAACTATATCCTCAGGTTTTAAATAATGGTAGCAATTCTTTTCATCTTACAATATGTTGAAATTAACTTGAAAGTGATTTAAAAAAATGTTACTTCGTTTTCTACAGAGGGGAAGGGAACAGTAGAGTACTTGGGGGTTAAATTCTACAACAATGTTATCAATAAGCTTCTATCAAATGGTCAACTTCTCTGTCTCTTTCTCTTTCTCTCCCAATGCTTATACGTTCAATTTTTGTTATGAGAGTTCTTCAACTATGATAAATTTGAGCTTCGTCAAGGTTAAGTTTGTTATTTTAATTAATTATAATAAGGGCATTTTTGAACTTCGTCGTGGTTAAGTTTTCTCTAAATTTCATACACATTCCTTTACTTTAAACTAAAGCATTTATAATTTTATTCCAAGTTATTAAAAAAATTTGTTACAAGAACTTTCAATACATCAAAATCATTTTTAAACTTTCTTTTTAAGTGTTGTTTAGTAAACGAGCATTTTAATTTATATAACATTTGAAACTTTATTTATAAGATATTGAAACATGTAAAGTGATAAAAGTATTAAAAAAATTATATGTGATTTATGCAATAATGATAATTATTTTTTTGATATATTTCATAACTTTAAATTTTACAAAAAAAATTTGTAAGTACTTGAAAATTAAAATATTACTTACGAAGACCTCATTCAACAGAGTTTTAAAATTTTGAAATCAAACAATTCTAAACCCATATTATTGTGTACAAGCTTAACATTGTTAGTAACTCTCTTCCACTGGGTCTTCCACAAGTCCTTGATGATGAGTAAGGTGGATTTCTTAGTCCTAAAATAGTGTAAATCACACTAATTAAACTACCAATTAATGTCCTAATTATGTATTTTTTTATGCGATTTTTTTTTCTAATTTGAAAGATATATTATATAGGGAGGACTTTCGTGAATATGTTGATTTTTGCTTCAAAACCTTTGGTGATCGAGGGAACCTTTGGGTTACTCTGAATGAACCCTTGTCATCCAACAACATGGCTACAATGGTGGCACTTTCGCACCAAGATGTTCTAACTATTTTAGAAATTACAGCGTCGGCAACCCTACCACTGAGCCCTACATTGTTGGCCCCCACTTGCTTCTGGCTCACGTTGTTGCTGTTACATTGTAAAAGACCAAATATCAGGTGTTGCCCTATTCACTACAACAAAGCTACATTTTAGACCTTTTGTTTTTTTGTTCGATGAAGGGATTTGTAGTGGAAAATATTCCAATTCATTACAAATTAAAATGTGTTTGTGATAAAATTTCTTAGATTAGAAACAGATTTTTTCTATCTCTAATCCAAGTTTTTTTTTGGGTAGTGATTAAAGAGTGTGTGGGTGCGCACGCGCGCGCGTGTATATATATATATATATATAAAGAGAGAGAGAGAGGGGAATGGGAGAGAAATTTAAAAATAAAATATAAAAAATACTTTATATTGATTAAAATAGATTAATTAAACATTGCATTGTTGATATTTTTCTAAAGTATGATAAATATATGATAATCAGTTGATGATGGGTGTTGAAGCTACCAAAATAATTTTCTACTCTCGAAATAATTTTTATTATAGATAGAATGAGTAAAGTTATATTTCATAAGAACTAACTAAAATATTTAACTCAAAATTAAAATATAGAAGAAAGAATATAAGGGAGATTTTTCTTTTTAATAAAATAGTAATAAATAAATTTAGAAATTTTTTTTAGAAAGAATTCAATGCAAACAAATCCCAACTAAGGTTTATTTCAGGTTTAGCTCAACTAATTTGATTATCAAAAACTTTAAAAGAAATATAAATAATTTCTCTTCTAAAATATATTGGTTATGAATGTCAATTAGTTGTTCTAATGTTTTACTTTTTTTAAGAGTGTTTAAAGAGAACAAGTTTTTCAATTAAAACTTGTTCATTAATTAATCACAAATAAACTCTCAAAATTTAAATCATGAATAGCATTAAGAATAAGAAAAATTATTAATTATCATTTAACAATACATATATTCGCATGTTTAAAATAAAAGAAATATTTTCATCAATATACAAAAATAATTTTGGTTTATCAAAGGTATCAAATTGCTACTCTACTGAATCTAATAAATAAGTATGGATTCATAAATTCAAATAGTATTAATTATTTAGCTAAAAAAGATTCCAATTTAAATTAACTGAATAATAATGTTATAAAAATAGAAAATGTTTCAATACTCAAAAAGAGAAAAACAAATAAATCAAGATTTTCACAAATTGTTCATTGAAATAGATCCTCAATAACTCTGACTAACAAACTAAAAAAAATTAGATTTGTAAAGAAGTAGAAAGAAAGTGAGGAAAATATATGAAAAAAGAGGAACAAGAATAGATATTGAATTTGAATTTTTTTTTTTTGTATGCCATCAACCTTTACTTTTATAGGCCTTCTTTGCTGCGTCTTCTATGTGTTTGTTATGCTTATATGTCCCCTACTATTTCTCCTGACACATATCTTTATCTTTATTTTATTTTTGCACAAATATTAAAAAAAGAATATGGATAAGCTATATAGCAAAATTCTCCTTATTTTCTTTAACTATGAAAATAGATATATATAAAATCAACTTATTATTCATATAATATCTAAAATTTATATAATTTAAAATCTCAAAATTATATCTATTTAAGTGTGTAAAATATACTCATCGATTGACATACCCACTTATGTGTGTGCACATGTGTGTGCTTTTAATAAAATTATTTGGACAAATAATGAATTATTATATTGTAAATAGGGTTATTAAAAAGGACAAATTGAAATCCCATTAGTGACTTACTAGATAGAGCCAAAATCATATATTGTTGCAAATTGTGAGGCTACCAGTCAAGCTCTAGATTTTTGGTTCGGGTGGTATGTCACAATGTTAGCATCAAAAAATAATAGGTTAGATCAACTATTAGGATTTATAATTTGGGCTAAACCATTAGAAGATATTAGTTAAACTAGGATATATTTACGAATAAGAGAGCTGAATTGGGCATGATGCTAATTGGGCACTTGAGGCTAAAAATGGGCTATAATATCCCTGGGTCACATATTTAATTTATGAGATTTTTTGAAATATTTAAGAAAAATGACTTAATAACGTGCAGCTAAAATATAGGAGAATATTAAGATATTCCCAAATAGTTTTCAACAATTTAACTACCTTCCTACCAATTATGGATTGATCCTACAAAATATTCTAAATGTTGTTAACCAGATCAACTAGAAACAAGGGAAGTCTGTGACTTGATGACCCACTCTCCTAAATGGATATAGTCGTTATGGTCATGTAACAAGACAATTAGTTAGCAAATAAATATATTATTTTAATTTTCAAAAAAGTTGAATTAGTATTTACTTACATTGAGGTTGTAGGCAAAAAAAAAAAAAAAGTGATAGATAATTTAGTGGGGTTAACGACTAATTTTAGACTTATAAATACTCATTTTATATTTGTTTTTGAAAACACACATCAAATAAATCAAACGCAAGCCTTTTAAATTTATCTTTTTACTTTCATGCCTTTAAATTTTAGTTGTTATTACTTTATTTACAACTTTCACTATCACATTTCATACTTTTATTTTTGTTTAATGTAATTTCCAATCATAAGTGCTAATTACTCTTAGTCATTTTTCAAGCTAGGCACTTCCTTTAATAGCTTAGGAAACCAAAACTAAAGAACAAAATCCCTTCCTTAGTGTCTCACCTGAATGTGGGAATCAAAAGTGTAAGTTAGTTGATTAGTATAGTTAATCAATTCAAATTCACAAGCAACAATTTTAGTACTTTTGGTGGGACCAGAAGAAAAGCTTTCGATGAAATTCTTATCTCCTTGTCACAACTACAAGTGCATTTGCAGTTGTGGCTAAGAAAAAGTCTAAGCACTATAGATATTCCACGAGCAATTGCAAAAAGGAATGGTAGTCGAAAAACTTCTATCCTCAAGCTTTTTAACCTATTGTTATGTCAAGTTCAATCATGTCATCTTTGTTAGCTATGACAATAGTTATAGGACAACTTGTTACAACAGCTCTACCATCAATTGTGAGACAAGTAAATTCAACCATGAAAGAGGTAGTCAAACAAAGCCAACCTATGGTGATGATGACATCTTTCATCTGTCAACAAATTAACTTAGAGCTCAATAATCTTATGTATCAAATATCTTATCAACTTACTAAAATTGTAAAGCCAATGATACATAATAAAGTGCATAATGCTCAAGAACAAAGGCAAGTACAAATTAGAGAGCATTCTGCATCATCATTTAGTGTCAATCAATCAATTTAACTTCCAATTCCAATCTTAAGTGCCTTTTTAGTCACGAATGTAGTTAATCTTAGGGGAAAACACTAAATTAACCAATACTTTAGCCTATTTTGTAGTATAGGTAAGTACATATGGCCAAATAACCTCTTAAAGTATTAGATAACCTTGGTCTACCTTATATTTTGCCTAATCCTTTGACTATTAGTATCATCCCATAAGTGAACAAGCAAGGCACTGTAGTTTATCTCACAACTAGTTAAGGGGTAAAAAGATAACTTGGAGTTGTTAACAAGCCAATCATTAGAAGAAGAATTGGAGTCCTCAATCAAAAGCAAGTCCCAAGTTTTAAGGCCTAAGACCTTTTGATTAATGTCAACTTAGGTAATCATGAAAAGTCTAAGTTAACTAGAATAAGTGATTTGTTGAAGGAGGAAGATTGAAATTAGTTGATCGATCTTATAAAATAGTACAAGGATTATTTTAACTAGGAATACCATGAAATCTTGAGTTATTTAAGTAGTTAGTTGAGAATCAATGGCTGATTAAGGAAAGATTTCAACCACCACATCAACAACCAACTAAGAGATTTAATATAGAACTACTACCAAAGATTAAGGAAGAAATAGAGAGGTTGCTGAAGGCAGGTTTTGTATGCATACCTAGGTATGTTGTGTGACTTTCAAGCATAGTTCCATTGACAAAGAAAAATGGGCAAATCAAGATTTGTATAGACTTTCAAAACTTAAATTTGGCTACTCCCAAAGATGAATATATCATATTAACCATGGATTCTTACTTTTGTAATTGAAAGCTATGATCAAATCTTTGTAATTGAAAAAGATATCCACAAAATCGCAATTCATTGCCTAGGTGCGTTAGGTGTTTATGAATGGCTTGTTACGCCATTCGGCTTAAAAAATACATGTGCCAATTAACAACAAGTGATGAATGCTATCTTCTATAACTTAATTGGCAAAAGTGTGGAGGTTTATATGGATAATGTAGTGGTAAAATCTAAAAATGCTAATCAATATTTGGCTAATCTAATGATGAATTAAGCCAAATGTGCATTTAGAGTATCAGTTAGAAACTTCTTTGGTTTTCTTGTACGTCAACATGGGATCAAAATAGACAAAAATAAAGCCAAGGCAGTTTTAGAAGCAAGACTACTATGAAATGAAAAAGAATTGCAAAGCTTAATTGGTAAAATAAACTTTCTAAAAAGGTTTATTGCCAACTCAACTAGGAAGCTGAAAGCTTTTTTTACTTTTACTAAAGTTGAAAGATGCTGATGAATTAATTTGGGGAGAAAAACAACAAGCAATTTTTGAATAGATCAAGCAAAGTTTAGCCAACTTATTAGTCTTAGTACCTCCCTAACCAGGTAAACCATTGAAACTCTACATCTCAATTGCTAAGAAATCTATCAGTTACCTTTTTACATAGGATGCTAAGGATGGAATTGAAAGAGCTATTTACTTAGTCAATTATTGAATGATGCTGAGACTAGATATATTCCCATGAAAAAACTATGCCTTTCTTTATACCACACATATACAAAACTTGAGCATTACTTATTATCTAGAGAAGTTTTAGTCATATGCATGTAAAATTGACATAATAAAATATTTACTTAATAGGCCAGTCTTATAAGAAAAACTAATGGAATAGGCCATTAAATTAAATGCACTTGCTTTAAAATCTATTTTACTTAGGGTTGTCAAAGGATAGGCCTCAATTGATTTCTTTGTTCAACATCTATGTCTCAATATTAAAGACCTTTTAATGAAAATTAACAATTATATTCAATTCAAACTATGGGTATTAGCCTTTGATAGATTTAGAACTCAAAAAGTTGCTAAGGCAAAAGTTACTATCACTAGCCCAATCGATCTTATTGGGAAATTCATGTTCTAGTAGAAACCCAACTATTTAAACAATCAACTTGAATATAAGGCCTTAGTTATTGAGCTAAGATTTTTGATATCTATGAAGGCTCAATTTGTTCAAATAATGAGAGATTCTGAACTAGTCATCAAACAATTTATTAGAGAATATAATTATAACAATTTGAACTTATCACATTACCAACAATTTGTCGATGTGATAGTTATGTATATACTTAGAAAAAAAATGTAGAAGTTAACGACTTAGCCCAATGAGCTTTTAGATTTAAGCCTATGGATTTTGAAAAAGATCAAAGAATCTTTTAGATATATGAAGTTGCAGCTACTGACTAACATCCAGCTGCTAACAATTGTAGAACACAATTAATCAACTACTAAAAAAATCCTTCATTTAGAATAGATTTCATGCTCAAACAAAAAGGCATGAGAGGTTATTGCTAAAATGTTTAAACAAAATGGAAGCTTTGAAAGTTATGAGGGAAGTTCATAAAAGAATGTGTGGTTCTCATAAATTAGGACCTAAGATGTGATGATTAATTTATAGACATGGCTATTACTCGCCTAATATAATAGCTAACTTCAACTACACTAAAGGATGTGAAACTTGTCAATTGTATAGTCTTATTTAAAGATTACCAACTAACAAACTCCAGAGGTCAAACCATGGTCGTTTAGAGGTTGGGCTATGGATTTGATAGGTAAGACTCATCTTCCTTCATTTAAGCGGCATGCCTTCATTATTATGGCAACAGATTAGTTTACAAAATAAGTGGAGGCATAGCTGATGGTGAATGTCATACAAGCTAATGTGATCAGATTTATTTAATAACAATTTATTCACATATTTAGCATTCTTTAAACCATAACAGCTAATCAGAGTATATTATTCATAAGGTGTAAAATGGTGGCCTTTACTCAAAAATATGGTATCAACATGATTCATTCAACTCCATATTATGCTTAGACCAATGGGCAAGTAGAAGCTACTAACAACATACTAATTGATATGATTAAGAAAGCTTTGGATGACAAGCCCAGGAGGTGGCACAAAGTCTTATCTGAAGTATTTTAGGCCTATAAGAATGCTAAATATATTGCAACTAGTTTTACTCGATTCTAGCTAACTTATGGCCAAGATGTTGTTTTGCCTCCAGAGATAACTATAAAATCCTAGGCAAAATGACTTAGAACTAGACCAATATCATCCATCTCTTTACATGGAATTAAAATCAACTGATGAAGATTGATTAATGGCTTTTAATAATATTTAGTTAAATAAATTAAAAGTGGCAAAGATATATAATAGGTAAGTCAAATACAAAATGTTTGTTGAAAGAAACTTGGTTTGAAAAATGATTTTTTTTTATTAGTACTAAAGATCTTAAATTTGGCAAATAGTCACCAAATTAGGAAGGCCCTTTCATTATAAATCAACTTATTCCTAATGGTGCTTATTGACTAGTGAACATGTAAGGAGAAAAATTAAATAAAAGCATCAATAAGAAATATTTAAAGCTTTACTAGCCATCTATTTGGGATAGCATCTAAGATTCCAATTCTTAATTGGTAGCTACATGCCAATTACCTAGCTTTAAATCAAATCCAACAAAGTTTAGCAAAACAAAAACAAAAAACAAAAAAAAAGCCCATAATAGGCAACCAAAAACAAAATCTACTAAGTTTGATTTCAGGCATTGGTAGAGTGAGAAAAGATACTTATCAGAGGAATCACTTCTTCAACAATAGGAAGGGCAGCAATTAATGTTTCAGATATGGCAGCCTAGCTTAGAGGAGTAAGGTTATTCTAGTACTCATCCCAACTTTTGTTTTAGCCTTTTTGATTCATAATTCAAACACATCATTTCAGTTTCTTATTATTATTATTGTTATCAGTTGAAAAGGTGTAATTATTATTATTATTATTATTATTATTGTTATCAGTTGAAAAGGTGTAAAGGGTAAAGTGTTAACACAAAAAAATAATGGGTTGAATCAAATATTATACTTATGATTTAGCCTAAACCATTGGAGGATATTAGCCGGACTAGGCTATATTTACTAACAAGAGAGCTGAATTAGGCTTAAGACTAAATTGGGCTTTTGAGGCCAAAAAAAGGTTATAATATCTTTGGGCCACATATTTAATATATGGGATTTTCTGAAATATTTAAGGAAAATGAGTTAATAACATACAACTGAATATAGGAAAATATTCAAATACTCCAAAGCAATTTTTGGCCATTTAACTACCTTCTTATAAATTAGGGATTGAGTTTACAAAATATTATGAAAATAGTTAACCAAATCAGTTAAAAATAAGGGAAGTTCATGACTTCACCAAGTTAAGGGAAGTGCACGATACACTTAAAAACTTACTCTCTTAAATTTTAAGGATATGAGTGTTATGGTCAACTAACGAGATAATTAGTGAACAAATAAATATATTATTTTAATCTTTAGAAACCCTGACATGGCACCTATTTACACAAAAGTTGTTGGCCATGATCCTATACTATTGCTAACACAAGCAAAAAATAAGGAAGAAGTGTCAAACAATTTTAATGAGGTTAACTACTAGTTTTATCTTTATAAATATTCATTGTATATTTGTTTTTAAAGATATACATCCAATCAATCAAACACAAATGTTTCAATTTTATCTTCAACTTTCATGCCTTTAAATTTTAAAATTGATTGCTTTCTTTAATGAATTTCATGCCCTTATTTTGCTTTAATGCAATTTCAATTGTAAGTATTAGTCATTCTTCAAATTAGGCACTTTTGTTAATAGTATAGGAACCCAAAGTTAAAGAATAAAATCCTTTTCTTAGTGTATTATCTAAACGTGAGAATTAACAATGCAAGTTAAGTGATCAAGTTCAACTCATCAATCCAAATTTGCTAGCAATACACAATATAATAAGCCAATAAGAAATTCTATTATTTGTTTTCATATTCTCTCTTTTAACTGTTAAAAAATATTTATATATCATGTTTTTATTCAAAAAATTGATTAATTACATCACTAAAAAGTTCAAGGTTTGTCACTAAAAAATAGTTTTTGAAGCAATAATTCATTTTGTGCAGGTATGCTCATCCCATAACATATGGAGACTATCTTCTAAGCATGGGGTCTTCAGTGGGTGATAGGCTACCCAGATTCACAAAAGCTGAATCAGAAATTCTAAAAGGATCTTATGATTTCCTTGGTGTGAATTATTATACCACAAATTATGCAGAAAATGCTCCCTTGACCAGTACTATTAATAGGAGTAACACTCCTGTTATACAAGCCACTCTCGCAGTGTAAATAGTAACACAAAAATCACATCATTTTCCTTTGATTTCAGCTGTAAGAAATGGTGTCCCCGTTGCTATTCCGGTGTATATTCTTTTTCTCTTTACTCTTCCAAATTTACTATTTCTTTTTACAAAAAAATTAGAAGACAAATGATTTATTTCATGACAGGTAATAGTATGGAGAGATCAACTTTTTGAAAGGTTAACATCTTTATTCTTACCATTGAATTTCCTTGAGGCCTTTGTAAAACAAATTTTTTAAAATTATTATACTTATTTTCATAGATCTCAAAATAACACTGAGAGCTCACATTATCAGAGGGAATGAGAGGGTGGGTAGAGACCCACTTGAATGTGTCGTATCTTATTGTTTGTTTCCTTTTTCTTTTTTTCAACTGCACAATATGAACTATTATGCATAATCCCAGTCCCATGCTTCAACTCTAATTCAAAAAACTCAAGAATCAATTCTAAAATTTTCTGTTGACGTAGTATGATTCCACCATGTCAGACAACTTTTGTTTGAACATCAACACTTCAGATATATGTTAGCCAGTCAAAGTACTTAGAAGTGTGGTGCTTGATTAAAAAAATGCATGTGGTAATTTGTAATCAACATATGCATAAATAAAGAAACAAATTTGGATGGTTTTGCTGACTGCTTTGAGTTGGCTTTTTATCTATCACAAGGGACTCGATCAGCTTTTGCTGTATGTAAAGCACAACTACAAGGACCCACCCATTTACTTCACTGATAATTGTAAGCAAAATTAATGAGGCATTGAGCATTGTGCCTTTGTTTCATCCCTAGATAGTACATAATTTTCTTTTCTAATATATTCAGCTATACATATGTTTCTTTATTTATAATAATTTAAAACATGGTGAAGGCCTTTCTTTCACAAGTTATTTACTTCATATATACTTATTCTAAAAATTTTCAGGAGGCGCTGAAGTAAACAAAGCCTCTAAACCAGTTAAAGAAGCCATCAAGGATAATATCTGGATTAGATACTATGATGGCCATCTCAAATATTTTCTACGAGCTATAAGTAAGTGAATATTATAATAGTAAAGATATTAAGTTGTTTTTAAAAACATAGATAATTGTTTCAACTCTAGAGTATAACGCATTGTAATTAATAGATGTTTATCAACAAAAAAATTACATATCAAAATCAAACCGAAGTCACTTTAGTCAATTGAGCCAATTTTTATTGTCCTAGATAACAAAATTTAGCGACATTATTTCGGGTTCATGTACTGAATATTTAGGAGATACAGTAATTTAATTTGTGTTTTGCATGCGGGGATGGGTTGAATGGGAAGGGATATTATGCATGGTCATTTTTTGACGACTTTGAATGGGATGCTGGTTATCCAGTTCAATTTGGAATCACAAGAACAATCTCAAAGGATATCTCAAGTATTCTGCTAATTGGCTCAAGCTATTCCTTCTCCATTAGTCATCTTCCTTAAATTATTGGATTCCCGAGATTTCTTTACTTCGTTCTTTTCCATGATTTACTTGATATATAGTTCTGAATTTTAAAATAAATGAAGTCTCATTCTATTTTAAGGTGACAATTGCACTATTGCAGTGACTGTGAGAAAATAGGATAAATTATGAAAAAGATATATATAATTATTATGGATAGCAACTACAAATTTGATATAATTGTAGAACTTCCCGCAATATATAATAATTTTACAGCCACAATTACACAATCAATATTATAAATATGCCCATGTATATGAGAGTGGGTTAACATATCTATTAATTGTAAAAATTAAATGGGTGATTTTTGAATTTTACTAAATTATTCAAATTATCATATAATCGTCTTACTATAATAATACTATTCTTTAATAAAATATTTTCTAGTAGGTAATGTGACCAAATAGATTGGTTAAAATTTCAAAAATTTTGTGTGTGTATATATATATTCATTAAATAAATTTATATTGCCATAATGACATTAAACATTTTCTCCCCTTCATTTCATATCAAAATAACAAATAAAATTATAGCGCGCGACAATGCTAAAGATGATCATGAGTATGGTATGAATAGCATGTTATAATTCTATTTCTAGATCTTAAAAAAAATCTCATCTTTAGACCTATATCTTAGCGGATAAGAAATTCAATTTGTAAATCTTTTTTTATTAAATTCTTAAATTTTAAATCCAAACTCATTTATCTCGAAAAAATAATTGGTAATTTTTTCTCATGTTGGAATCTCTCAGGTATGAAATTTATTTATATAAAATCACAAAAAATATCAATCATTAATAATATTCAAACATATAATTGACATATTTTAAAATTTTGTAATTTCAATATTTTAAAGTTACTTCTAAGATTGATGTCTTTGAAACAAATATATGCACGTGTGTAGATGAGTAAGAGAGAGAGAGGGGTAGAGAAAATTTCAAATGTGGATAAAAAAAAAATTTTCAAATTTAGATATAAACTTATTTTATTATCCTCATATGTAAACCAAATATATAAATTTTATAAATATTCATAAAATATAAATATTTTAATCATTTCTAAAATCAATTTTAAATTATAATTGTCGCATAACATATGTTCTATCTTTTCTCAAAAAAAAAAATAAATAAATAACAGCCAACATCTAAAGATCCATGCATGGATGAACCCATCAATCAAATTAGTTGACAGTGGAGAAAATATAGTTTACTTTATCTCCAAATTATCATTCAAGACATTGCCACTTTCAATAATGACAATTCCATTAATGATTAGGTCCCAAAATATTTATTTATTTCTTTGCAATCACAATTTCATAGTTCACAAATTTGTATGGAACATAATTTATAGAGTACTCAAAATTTTTGCAATAAAGAGAAAGAAAATATAAAAAATTGATAGGTATAAGAAGAAATGACTTTTATATCTCTATTTTTAAAAAGATGATTTAATGGTTAAAATTAATATAAACCAATATTCCTTAGTAAAGAAGGTGTGATAAGGCTTAAGATAGATACCATTTAGTTAGTTTACATATTAATTCTCGTAGCTCGAAACTAGATCGGCCTAACTAATTAAACCAATTAGACTAGAAACCAAATTGATTAACTTAGAAATCGATTTGCTAAAGACCTAGCCAAAACCAATCAAATCAATTAAAAATCAATTGAACTAGTCAAAACTAAAATGGTCAAAAATTAGTTGAACCAATCATTAAAGTTTTTTTTTAAAATTATTTTTTTATTACAAAATAGAATATTTAATCTTGTATAGAACTGAAAAACTAAAAATAGGAGGCACTAGAAGAAAGAAATGATTGAAATAGAGGAAGGAATTTTTTAAAAAATAAAATAGAGAATATAAGATAAATAAAAAGTGCATACTTTGCTATTTTCAGTACTTTGTTCTCTATCACGCCTCATATCCTAGTAGCATTTCTCTTAAATATCAAGAGTTTAACAAAAATTGATATTTCTTTTTTGTTTGTTTTTTTTATTTTTTTAATGATAAATAAAATCTTAATATAATTTAAGAACTCTAAAAGTTTAATATTAAATATTTTTAAATTTTAATCATGGGTAGTTTTTGCTTTTTAATAAAAAATAACTTTTCAAATATCTTAAGAAATATTAAATTAATAATTAAGTATTTAAAATGTACTAATATTTATTTTTTATATTAGAATTTTCATATATAAAATTATAAAAATATATATTTAATTTTATTAGTTCAACCATAGTTGGACCAGTAAGTCAAAAACCACTGTTTATGTTCAATGATTGATCTAATTTTAAAAATATTGGTTAAAATGGTAATTTGATAGATGGGATAATGATTATAAAGACATAGTATACAATATGCAAACTTTATAAAAGAATTATATTCACGTTTCAACGAACTAAACATAACCATAGTTTACTTTATCTCCAAATCATCATTCTACATTATCACAGAAATGAGATATGTTAGTGTACATTCGTTGGCAGTTCTTCAAAAACTGCCAACGAAACAATAGAGTTAGCAATTATTAAAGAAACCGCTAACAAAAATCATGAATATAGTTGATGGTTCTTGTAAAACCGCCAACTATATTATTATAGTTGGTGATTTTTAAAAAATTGCCAACTATACAATTTTTTTATAAAAAAAACATTTAAGGATGTAATTTAATTTAGTTTGCAATTTTGTATTAACCGCTAACTAAAATCTAATTAGTGTTGGTGGTTATTTTATAATTGCTAACTAAAAGCAATTAAAGTTGGCAGTTTTTTATGGAACCTCCAATTAAGGTCATTATAAATTTTTTTTTCCCATCAAAACAGTTTGCAAAACCCTGTTTCTAGTGCTCTCCAGACAGAAACTCGTACACAGCCATAACCTTCCACCACTCTAGCCCATTGTTTTCAGCGTCATTCCTCGGTGGTTCTCTTCCCATTTTCGGTAGCTTTCCTTCTTTTCCTATGGTTTCACATTGACAGCATCAGTTTCGCACCCCACCAGTTCATTTGGCCTCCTCCACAACTCGTTCCTCTTCTCTCGTTGTCTTCTTGGGAATACAGAGATATTTCTCGGCTCTCTTTTTACCCCATATGTGAATTTCTTTTTTTTTTTTTGTTCTTTAATTTTGAATGATTTTCTGGTTGTTGTTTGTGCCACAAATACATCGTTCACTAACATTTTCTAGTGTGTATAGAACATATCAAGTAGCAAGTTATTAGTTGATTGTTTGGCTTTTGTGTGTGTTGCCAAGTTGAAATAAAACATCATCTCCCCTGTCATTATTAAAGCCCATTTTATGTAAAAATTATAAAGCATGAGTTTTTTAACACTTCCTGTCATTGCTCTGTTATTATGAATTGCTAGAATATTGTAATATTAGTTTAAAAAGAGGGTTTAGCTTGGGATACTTTCAATTTCAAGCTGTTATACTACTGATTTTTCTTTAAGATATAGATTGATTTTGCTTATTATTCTAATTTTTGTATTTGAATTTCATTGTAGGTGAATGACTTCTCCAAATGGTCATAATAATGTTCTAGATGATGTGACAATGGAGATAAACCAGATTAAACAAGGTTTGACCATCCTGAAAAAGGTGACCCGTGCAAGAAGTATTGGGACAAAATTCAAGGTTCAATAGAATGTTAAGGACCAACCAATTAAGAAAGCCGATAAAAAATTGATCAGCTACATCAAAGTTGTGGCTCATATGAATGTGCCCATCACTGTAAGTGATTGGCGATGGGTCAACCAAGTCATGAAGAGTACGATTTAGGATGAAATAGTGGTAAAATACTCTACCACTTTGTTTATGTTGTTTTTTATATATACATGCTCTAACAAGTTAATTTTATTGGTTTGCAAATTTCTTTGATATTGATCAGAGTTAGATGAGATTTGTACTTGGGATAACTGGCAAGGCACTATGATTGTTTTGATACATACTCAATAGTAGATTCTTGAGAGATGCCAATGGGAACATCCTTGAGCGTCCCCCTAAATTATTTCAAGCTATGATAACTCAAGAAACCTAGGATGCTTTTATCAGTCGATGTCAAGAGGAGTCTTTTCAGGTAATCATATTTTACAATATATAGTTGTTCATTGTAATGTACATTAGTATGTATTGATTTGATTATTATGTCTTTTCACAGAAATTAAGCTAGGAGAATTGAGAAAGAGCAAAGAATATTCCATACCCATACAAGAAAAGACAATTGGGATATTCAGGCCTTAAGCAATGGATTATATGTAAATATATATGTCATCTACTTATGAATATAAAATGTAATGTAATACTTACACACTAGTTTTTTGTCCTAATACACAGATAGAGCAAGAGGGATCAGAAGTTAGCACAGTATTCCATCATTTTCTCTAGGAGGCAGCTCAAGTCAATAAAGCATGCGAAATTAACAATTAGTGAGTCCTTGAAGTTTGGAATAAATATGTAAGTATTAACTAATTATTTAAATTTTCAATCATTCTATTTTACTTTCTTATTTTCAATAACATTTGCTTTTTTATTTATGTGTCATAAGACACCTTATCACAGACCCTAGGACAAGGCGATGTGCTCTCAGGGGATGAGGATATCTTAGGTATAGTGCTTGGTGTCGCAGAGCACCCCAATTGTGTTAGGGGTGTCAGCTTTGGTGTCAGACAAAGAGATTATTTTTGGACACAAAAATGCTCAAAATTGCATTCTTTAATCGAGGTTGCCAAGTTGATAAAAAAGGTGAAGCGACAAGAGAAAGAGCAATATAAGCTGAGAAAGCAACTTAAAGATCAACGGTGGCTCATTAAGAGTTTGACAAAAATGCAAATGATGGGGTTATAGGCAACAAAAGTTAGCCCCAGTTGTAAATATAGTTGCACGCTATCCTCTCAGCATCTCTCTAAGATAATTACTTCCTGTTACTTAATTAACAATTAAATACTTTCACTACTTATCAGTAATTTCTTATGTTATGATTTGTTTAGAGTGAAGCAGACTGTCTATTATTGTTAGACACCCTTGCTCATTGCGTGGTTGCAGAGGGTTGTGTGTTTAATATTGCAGAAGACACTTCACAATGTAATACTTCCCATTAGCCATGTGAGAGTAGCGGTTAATATCCCTATTGAAGAGAATGTTGAATTACTTGTTCCTACTGAGGATGTAAGAATGGTAAGACAAGTAATGGAGAGCTTTATTGCATGGCTCACCAATCTCATTACAATAGCTCCATTAAGTCAGTTTGTTAGTTAACACATACTTTTGGTTCACTTCCTTTATAAATTGTTTTTATTCCAAATTAAACTGACTCACTTTGTTGCACAGTCTAAGAGGAAACACCTGAAAGTGTCGAGACTTAGTAAGTAATCAATCACTACACCATCAAAGCCAAAGTCTAACCCTCAGGTTTCAAATAAATACATATTGGCTTTTAAAACATTAGCAGAACAAATGTTAAAGGATAATGGCAAAAAATTTGTAGATTTCGATAAGGAGATTTACAATAGAGAAACATAAGATCTACTTAGATTAAAAGCAATGCATGATATCCTTTAGTGTAAGACAATAGTGGCCACTACTATTAACTTATATGCTAGGTACTTCTTCCACTATACATAAATTATTTTTTACTATGTTTATTTTATTCTATCATTGATCCATTTGTTTCTTCATCTCAAGTACTTGTACCATACATTTTTTGGTCCCTGGCAACCTCACGAGGAGGTTCATGTTCATCAATCCCTATGACATAGCCACTTTTATTCCATAGATGCCACATAGCTAGCTTACAAGTCAATCACAACAAGTAGCAAATTTGTTCATTACAAGAGCTGATAATGAGGTATTATTCTTGGCCCCTTACATGCAAGGGTGAGTCACTTACTGCTGATATTTTCAATCATGTGTAATTTGAATATCAACTATTTAATTAGAATTATTTAACATTGGTTAATTGTCTTAGGGCACAATGGATGTTGGTTGTCATTAATTCGTGTGCTTTGAAAATATATTTCTTAGATCTGGTGAATGGCAACCCAAAGAATCGTGCATAAATGCAAGATTTATTCAATCAGTAAGCATATGCATTTATTTTCTATATATTTCTATATATTTGTATGTTTTAATTTCAAAATAGATTCTTATATTAAATTTTTTTCCACTTGCTTGATAGAGCTATGGTGATATTTCGTGCAAATTGTAGTCTTAAGGTGTTGAAGTCAAAAATACCCGCCATGTTATACAAATGGAACAAAGTAAAGGTATTTTATCCATATTTAGGTAATTATTGAGCACATAATTTTCTAAATTTAATATGTTTTGTATTGAATTTTTACAGTGTCCAAAATAACCAAATAACATAAATTGTGGATACCACATGATGAGATTTATGAAGGATATCATCACACATGGACAATCTACGATCCTAAACATGATATATAATTCATTTCTTTTCAGTGATTGGATAGTTTTCCCTTATCTTTATGTTTCCTTGCATGCAAAAATTTAATTATAGGATGGTGTTAGTTGTTGGTAATTTGTTGTTACTAGTTGTATTTGGTGATATTAATATATAATTTGTTGTTATTAGCTATAAAGAGAAGGCTTAAGACCTGAGGAATATCTATTTTTAAGTCGTTATGTTGTCAATTTTTCTTTGATATAAAATTTGCTTTAAAATAATATTTCTAAAATTTGACTAAATTCTAGTTATCTAACTTTAAACTGTTCTTATTTCATTTTGTAGTACTTCCCATATTCATATTACAAAGAATACTCTAATGCTTAGATAGATGAGCCTAAGGAAGAGTGGTCTCAATATGTATTCTAACAATATCTGTTAGTTTAGTATTAGCTTATGTTAATTTCTAGCTTTGTTTTAATTTGATTATTAATTAATACCCAGAAATAAGAGTTTTTCTAATTAAATGACTATAATTATTTTCTATTGTTCTTCTTCTTAAAAGAATAAAAGTTCTTTGATTGTTTTGAGTTGTTGAATATTGATAGCTGGAATCAAATAAAGAATAAGGATGAACCAAATACTAGTAACATAAACTATATATGGTAAAAAGAAAAAGTTAGTGGTTAATTTAAATAATAGCTAACAAAAATGAGACCTTTGTTGGTGGTTCTTATTTAACTGCCAACAAAGGTCTCATCTTTTGTTGTTGATTAGGTTATAACCGCTAATAAAGATAAACCCTTTTATTGGCAATGTGTAATTGACTGCCAACAAAAGATCTTTTTGGTTGGCAGTTTTTAATTAACCGCCAACAAAGTCCTTTTTGTTGGCAGTTAGTAACTGCTAACAAAGACCTTTTTTTGTTGGCGGTTGGTAACTGCAAACAAAATCTAATTAGCTTTACTGGTGATTGAATTGTTGGCGGTTACTATTTCCTAATGAATGTGAAAAATAACTGTCAACAAAGCCTTCTCCTGACATAGTGCTAGCCATAGCCATTTCCAATATTGACAATTCCATTAATGGCTGTGTTGGAAAATATTCATTTATTTCTTTGCATTCAGGGGTAGCTTGATTAATAATATTAGTGTGTTCTCAAATGAGATCTTTCTAAAAGCTTTTTTCTTTTGAAATCTTTTCTTGATAGTTTTCTTATATTTGTCTTACCAATATGAGTGTACTTTACATTTGCCTTTGAATAAAGATTTTGTATATTAGAAAGTATTGATAACATATCACAATATCCATAAGAGAAAGTTATTGTGTCCATAAGTTCATATCTCGCAAAGGTTTTTAGGAAAGTTATGAAAATGCTTGTTCTTAAGAGGCTAAGAGACTTAGTGAGCCCAAAGGAAAAGAGGCTAATCGTCCAAGTATACCTATGATTCTATTAATCGTAAATGGAATACTCGTGTAGAGTTTTATACTTTTCATAGACAAGGTATAGAGTCCAATCCCAGATCTTTGTCCTTTGATTGTAGGGACATAAAAGCAATTTTCTCTATAAATATTATGGTCTATTATCTTAAGAAGAACAAGCTGAATTAGATAGGATTACAAAGCCTCTATCTCTGTAAGGTTTTAAGATCCAAAACTATTCTCACTACTTTTGATTTTGAAAGCGTCATCTTCACTTCTTCATCAAATTATGGATTTTCATCGAACTTTCCTATTAAAGTAAGATAGGCATTTAGGAATGTTGACATTCCTAAGATAAACATGCAAGTAGTAAATCTTGAATATGGATATCTTATGCTAAAGTCTCTTCTTTCCTTGCAAGAGCTTCAAGAGGATTTTAATGGCCAAGTTCTCTTAACATATCTTTAAAAGAAGTTGGTTTTGGTGGAAAATTTTTAATTCCTACCTATTTTGGCTTAGGAGGGTTATCCTCATCATCATCTTTATTATTTTTCTTGTTATGCTTGCAAGGTCCTGAACAAGAGGAAGATAGAATAGTTATTAGAGTAACGCCCGGTATGTTGTAAAAACACCGAAACGGGCTAGTTTGAAAAGCAAGTCCCTTGAGATAAGTGATTCAAGGCTAAATAAAATTAGGATAAAATTTTAAATAATAGAAAATGAGGACTTGATATCTTGAGGTTGCAAACCGGAAATGCCATTATGGAAGGGCAAAAATGGAAATAAATTGCAAAAAGGAAGCTTCCAAATTCTCGTTTTAAGTCACGTTCTTCCTCTCCCTCCTTAAACTGACTTTCATCTACTCATTTTTAGAGAAAATTTTTAGCTCCTTAGGTGCACAAAAGAGAGGGAATTTTGGAGAAATAAAAGCCAAGGAAAGGTGAGAAAGTGTAAGATTTTATTACTTTTTCCTCTTGAAACTTCATCCTCCTCTTCTTGCTTCATCCTTCCATGCTTTTAATGCAATTGTTGGTGCTAGTTTGGGGTCATACCAGAGGAGAGAAATTTAAAATTCAAGGAGGAGGAAAAGGGAAGAGGAAATACTCTTGAAGGAAGCTTAATTGCAAGGTAGTTTCTCTTCCTTCGTTACTTCTTTTTCTCCTTCTTCTCTTCCATAGTAGAATGCCTAAAATTGAGCCATGAAGAAGGAAGAGTTTCTATTTTATAATCCAAAAGAATCCATCAAACTAAGCCATGGGAAGATGGATTACATCAAAGAAATGCATGAAAAGCTAGTAAAACTCAAGTTGAAAAAGTGTAGGGTGCTTGAACATAGTTTAAAATATGGGTTGATTCAAGACTTTTTCATCATATGTAAGTGTTTGTTTGAGTTTCTAAGACTCCTAGGGAGCCTCCTAAGTGCCCCATCCATTAAGGAAAAATCCCAAACTCCATGGATTTTTAATGGAAGCATAAATTGGTCAAAACCCATAGAGATAGCTAGGGGGTGTTTTAAATGATTCCAAGCTTGATTTGGGACTTTATATGATAAAAAAAGATAGGAGAAACCCTTGGAAAAAATTTAGAAGCCTTAGGTTGGGAGCTAAGGTAATGGCTTCTATAATGTAACTTTATAAAGCAACATGGACCTAGGTTTGTGAAAGTAAGCGTGGGATGGTTTCAAGGACCTTAAATGGGGTCAAAAGGTCTAAATATGGCAAGAGAATGGAACCAAGCATTTTACTTGTGGTAGTTGCTTCATTAGGTCCTTAATGAAACTATATTGTGAAAAATAGAATAAAGTGTAGTCTTAAGAGTGAGTTAGATGTTATAACTTATTCCAAGAGTATAATTAAGTGTTATTTATTGTGAATAGATCAAGGAAATCCAACCCCACCTCATTGTGCTTGTAGAACCGAAAAGGAGAAGGAATAAGTAAAGTAAGGCTTGAATTTGCACCAAGGTAGCTCTCCACCTTTTCTTGTTGCATATAGTGTCATTGTGTGCTTGTGTGTATATTTATATGTTTGAGACATACCATTTGATGCTATGTTGCTATTTTGATACCAATATGCTTTCTTGAATGTCTTTGAATTGAGAAAATGGCTTATAAGGGTGAGGTAGTGCCAAAAGTCCTTTAATGTGGGTGAAGAGATGTCAAAAGTCTCATGGCATGGGTGAGACAAAACCAAAAGTTCCTTAGATGGGTGAGGCTAAGTCAAAAGTCCTAAAAACCAAGAGTAAGGCAATCCAAATGTCCTAAAAATGGGGTGAGGCCAAACCAAAAGTTCTTACAGCTCATTCTTATTTTTGACATATGTTTGTGACATAAAAATGTGAAAATTGAATGCTTCATCGATTGAGTAGTTGCATACTTGTACCTTTGACATGTTGTATGCCTTAAAAATGTGCTTGAATAGGTATATAAGCTATTGAGATTCAATGAATCTCACCCTCTCCTTTCTCGAATCTCATATGATTTAGGTGGAGTACAAGATCCAAAGGATAGAAGCTAAGGAGTTCAAATCTCCATCTCCTGGCAAATCTTTCCATTTTTGATGTATTAGGATTTCTAAGATGTCAAAGTAGATATGTAAATATTATTTTTAAGCCATGAAACTTTGAACAAGTGTAAAACTATGTAAAGTTAGTGTATGAATTAATAATAGAGTTAAATGAATAGAAATGTGCATTTTGACCACTTGAGAGCCCACTTGTGCATGTATGTTTATGGAAGTGGCATGATGAATTTGGGTTGCATGAGAGTTCAGGCACTTTTTCTCGACATTTGATTCTTGAATGGTATATTTGGTTTGTTTTCAGGTGTGGAACAATGGATGGCTCATTTGGACCAATTTTGCCTCTTGTTGGAACCAAAAGTGCCATATTCTTAAGCTATAGCAACGTTTGACCAAATGACCTCTTCTTGACTGAAAATTTTGCATACAATTAGATCTTGCCTAGAGCTTTTTAGAAAGCTAAAGATCAGGTCATTTGGAGATCTACGGAATTTTCTATGAGTTTTCAAAATTGGTATCAAAATTTCAGATTTACACCAGTACTGTTCATTTGGTCAGTTGTGAAATTATGTCATCCGAGGGGCAAATGTGGTCAAATGGCTACAAAATTTTATAGGTAGAAACTAGGAATTTACAGTGACTTGTAACAACTAGAAGCACATTATTTGGACATCTGAGCTAAGAGATATGAATTTTTGAATTTCTAGAACAGCAACAGTAGCGCAACACGACCTGAGTCACTATTCCATTGAATTTCAGTGGCTGAACGTGCTTGCTCTAGTCTATGTCTATTTTTACCATAAAATAACATTCATAGATTTCCAAATTGGTATTATTTGCTTGGATTAGATTTTTATAAAATTAATTGGATATTTTTTAAGTTTACAGTTGACATTTGCATCAGTACCAGTAGCTGTCAGAACATTGGCCCCTTTTCACATGTCAAATGCTTTCTATGTTATGTTTCATGGCCTAGAAATATTTTTTTCATAAATTAGACATGTGTACCTTTCCAGAATGGCCAAGAATGTATAATTTTAATTTTTATGGATTTAGTTATGAATTTTCGAAATTGTGACAGAAAAACTAAAATTCTAGCCGAAAATAATAGTGTGAGTTTGATACTCCCCTTTGAATTCCACGAGTTGTGGGCCAAATTTGGTGATGTAAATGAGTTATATTTATGTAATTAAATATAATAATGTGATATACGAGCTCATAGGGTCTGCGTGACATCGAATGAAATTTTCATATGTGACGCAACGCGAAATAAGGCATTATTTGATGTCATTTTTTCATTCCCTTTGTGCAATTCATAATGTGAGACTTAGAAATGATAGGAAGTAAGTTGGAAATATATGGTGTTACAATTAGATCCATCATGATTATCACTCGATCCTTCCTAAATCTCAAGATCCCAACATCTGCATTGAGGATCGCACATAAATGGATCACAATCACATATGAAATGGCCATTTATTTTTACTATATAGACATAATGATCTTCTAGATAGAAAGCACATAAGGAGATTATTTTTTGGTTCAGCTTCTAGATTAATACTGGCGTGAGCATCATGGATTGTTTGGTGGCAGTTTTTCTGGAGGACTCTTCTTCTCTAGCTCTTTTAAAGATGGTTTTAAGTCTATCATCTTTTCTTGGGTACTAGTAGAATGAGTGGGCTTAGAGGTAGCAAGAAACTTCCATTCATAGTTGGTAACCCATTCTACAAGTATGATCTATATCAAATCCTTTTTAGGAAAGGTTCTGGGGGTTTGAATAATGGTTAGATGCAGACTTATTAGCAACTACATACAATGCATCTCTGGAGGTACTTGAAAAATGTAGGTCTAAACCATGATCTCGAACCTTATAGATAAGCTAATGGTAAAGAGTGGCCATGATAGCTGTAGGAATTTGTTCAAATCCAATTATTTGAACTCGGATCTTCTACTTAATAAGCATGTCACACCCGAAAATACGACCGCGTGATGCCTTTAAAACCCGAAATCAAATAAAAAGTAAAATCTGTAAAAGGTAAGAAGAAATAGGGTTCAAATAGATAGAGTACATTTTGTAAGGTTCAGGAGTCGCCACCGAAGTTTTAATTTTGAAAAGGCAAAACTTTGGAAAAAGCCTTTTTGTGAGGAAAATGGTCTGCGAATCAGAAAAAATGGATTCGGGAGTTGATTGTGAGTGGGGAAGGTGTTAGGCACCCCACTACACCCGTTCTTAAGAACGGTTACCCTAAGTTAGTTGTGCAAAATTATATGGCCTTTAGTCTATTCTAATTCTCCCTAACAAATCACATGCAAAGAACAGAAGGAAAAATTTTAAGGAAATAAAATTTAAAAGAAGAAAGAAAACTAAAAGCAAAATAAAAAGAAATTCAAAGAATAAATAAAGAAAAGAGAATAAAATAAAAGCAATTAAGGAAATAAAATTAAGAAAATAAAATTAAAAGAAAATGTTTATTTATAAGGGTGGACTTGACCTAGGATAAAAACTTAGGGCCTACGTACCCTTTGAAAGGGATCAAAGTTCACGTAGTTCGGTTAGTTCTGTGTTAAGGTTTTTTCCTTGTTTTATGCTTTGTTTTTGTTTTTGTTTTTTTTTTTAATTTTTTCTTTTTATATATTTTTTTTGTTTTGGGGTTTTTTGTGAAAAGACAAAGAAAATAAATTACTTTTTTTTTTCTTTAACAAATAAAACAAGTTTTGAAATTGATTCATGTGTTTTGATTTGTTAAAGGTAAATTTAATTTTGTTTCCCTTGCATTTCCAATTTTTTCATCATTTTATGTTTTTTTTTTTTCTGTTTTTCTCTTTCTCCATCCCTTCTTATCATTGTCTTGTTTAATTTTTGCTTAGTTTTGTAATTATTTATTTTATTATTATTTTTATATATTTTATATAAATATATATATTATTTTATTTTATTATTTTATTTTATTTACTATTTTTTTTTACTTTCGTTTTTTTCCTTTTTTTATTCATTTTTCTTTTTTGTTTGTTTGTTTTTTTTTCATTATTTGTTTTTGTTTTTATTTTGTGTTGTTTTTGTTTTTATTTTTTTGTCATTATTCTTTGTTTGTTTGTTTTTTTTTTATTTCTATTTCTTTCAGTTTTGTTATTATTTTTTTCTTTTGTTTTTTTTTTATTTTTATTATTGGTTTTTCTATTTCTCACTTTTGTTTTTGTCCCTTTTTTTTGTTTTAATTTTGCTTTGTCTTTGTTTTTAATTTTGTTTTAGTTAATTGTATTTTTATTTTTTTTTGTTTTTATTCCTTTTATTATTATTTTTTTATTCTTTTTGCTAATCTTCCTTCTTTTTGGTTTTTTTTTATTTTAGTACATTTTTATTATTTTTGTGCTTTGTTTCATTTTATCATTTTTATTTTGCTCACTTTTGTTTTTTCCTTCTCTTTTTTTTTGGGTTTTTAATGATATTTTTTTTATTTTAATTAATCTTTACTTTTAATCTATTTTACTTTTTTCGTTTTCTATTTTTCTGTTTTAATTTTTGATTGATTTTGTGCTATTGTGTTGTTTCTACTTTTTCTTGATTCTTTGCCCATTTATTTTTGCTTTGTTTGTTTTTTCCTTTTATATGTGTATATATTATTATTATTTATTATTATTATTATTATTATTATTAAGGAAAAGGATCGATTCTAAAAATATGCTTTTGGGCTTTTGCTATGCGAATTCTTTTTTTGAATTTTTGAAGATACCCATTCTAAAAACATTAAGACTCCAAAAAATAATAAAAAAAAAAATTTAAAAGGGAGACTTTCAAATGGGGCCATTGGAGCCCAAACAACCATGAAAATGAAAGTTCTCAACCCAAAATGGTACCACAGAGGCTTATTGCCACACATGGCCTTTTGATTTTTTCTTATGGGCACAAGAAGATATGAAATCCCACATGGCCATACTAATAACTCGGATATAATAAATCAAAAATCAAAAAAATCAAAATCAAAATAAAAGAAAAGAAAACTCATATTTGTGAGTGTGGGGTGCTCAGTGTTAGTATTCAGCATCATTATTAGGCAGATATACAAAAACCATAGAAAAGAAAAAAAATAAAAATAAAAAAAATAATAAAAAGGTACATGAATTACAACTGGGTCTTCCAACCCGTCACCCATTTTCCACGAGACCAACACGGTCGTCCCTGGGGCAGTGCCATCAGGTTGCCTCGACTTCATTCTCGCGTTACCCAAAACAAGCGACATACTCCACAGAAATGCAACAAATCAATGGGGAAGGAAACATTCACAGGAGCAGAAGTTTTTAGAATTCCATTATATCAATAAAAATGATATGAGCGAATAAAATCAATCCACATAACGATTCCAGACCCCATCACACCAACAAAGTACATCTCGATTGCATATGGAAACAAGACAGAAATGGCTCAACCTACTGGAACCTCATTCAGGCACTTCCTAGAACATGTACTACTGGATAGTATAAGATTCAATCTCTTATGGTGAGCAGAACTAAACGCATACCACACTGGCAGTCAGACTATAAGCATCTAAAGCCTTCAATAGCCAATATAAATCCACAGCAACATTTAATCCTTAGTTAACTTTCAAAGACTACGCAGATCGATAACATCAATTAAAATTCGAGGACTAACACAGACCAACAGCAACAACAGCGATGTTTAATCAGAGATCAACAACAAGGTTTTAATCACACATCAACAGCAATGTTTAATCAGAAACCAACAGCAAGGTTTTAATCACACATTAACAACAATGTTTAATCAGAAACCAATAACAATGTTTAATCAGAAATCAACAGCAAAGTTAAATCAGCAATCAGCAGCAGCGTTTAATCATCAGTTAAAATTCAAAGGTTCATTTCAGGAGCCAGGACTCTCAGCAAAGAAGATAGACCGAAACAACGTACCTTTCGACGTTTTCTTGCTCAGATTAAACGCTGGAATTGTCAATTGATTCTGGGGCTGATAGGAACTGTTCCTCTTCCCCGAAAGAAGAAAACCCCTTCTTTCCTGACTTCCTTCGCCTTCTCTCTCTGGCCTGGAATTACTTCCCCAGAAAACCCCGAAAATTCTCCTTCCTCTTTCTGGTTCTCGGACTCCTCACCAGTCCCCGAAAATAAAACCTAAAAAATCGCCTCTCCACTCCTCGTCTTCCCCTCCTTTGAAGAGAAATTCCCCGAAAACTCAAAAACTCCCCCTTCCTCTCGTTCTCACGACCTTTAGCTTTTCTCTTCGAAAAAAGAAAATCACCTCTCAATTCTTTTCTTCTCCTCCCTCGCCGAGAAAATCCCCTCTCCCAAAACCTCCAAAGTCTCCCTGCACTCCCTCAGCCTCTCCTATTTATAATGAATCCGAGAGTGGTCTCCACTCTCGCTTACGCGCCTCACCCCTCTGCTCTTCGTACGGGTTCCTTGCGCTTCTCTGCTCCATTCCCTCGCAGCACCAGCACTCCCCCGTACCCTTTCATTCCATTGCCTTCAAACGCGCTCGTGGGAGCAGCACCAGAGCAGAGGGGGGGACCAGCAATCTCCTAGGGTTACCTCGCCTCTGAGGTGTTTCATTTCTTTCGGTTTTGAATCGGGTTTCAATCCGTTGGGCCTCTTATTTATTTTTTGTTATTTCTGGTCCAATTCTTTCCCTCTTTCTCTTTTTTTTTTGTTTTTTGGTTTTATTGTTCATTTTTGTTATTTTTCCTTTTTTTCTCTTTTCTTCTTTGATTTTTCCTTTTGTTCTAATTTTAGGAGTAATGGTTTTTTTGGTTTTATTGTTCATTTTTGTTATTTTTCTTTTTTTTCTCTTTTCTTCTTTGATTTTTCCTTTTGTTCTAATTATAGGAGTAATGGGCCTTTGACTTGATCTATATTTATTTTTCACTTTTATTATTTTATTTGTTTTAATTTATTTTGAGACTTTTTCCTTTGGTGCTCTCTTTTTTTTTTTTGAGTATGTTAGGCTAAAAATGACTTATTTGATTTTTGTCTTTCTCTTTTTTTTTGTTTTCTATTTATATATCTTTTTTTATTTTCCTACTATTATTTTTTTTTTGTCATTATTTTTGGAGCTTGCTCGGACAAAATACGGTGTTCACAGTTGCCCCTCTTTACTTGTTTTTGTTAGGCAAAGAGATAAAAAATATATTTTTTGATATTTTTGTATAAGGAACAAGTAAAGATAAGAACACGTATTTTGTCTGAAATGATTTAATTGTCTCTTAAAATTAGGGGATAGTAAACAAAAGGGGAGAAGCGACCCAAACGAAACATGGTGTTTCCAGGTTGCCCCTCTTTGCTTATTCTTTAAACGAGGAGATCAGAAATGCAATATTTGATATCCTTAGCTTAAAAATAAGCAAAGATGGAAACGGATGTTTTGTTTAGGGAGCTAGCAGGTTAAAGGTAGTTGACTTACCTGGGAGTTAATGTACTCGATAAACGACGCTTGCAAGTACGAGGTTTTCGAACGTGTGCTATTCTAGCAGGCCTTTGGTGCCTGTTCTGGCAGGACCTTTATCGGTGCCTACTCTGGTAGGACTTTGGGTACCTACTCTGGCCGGACTTTTATTTGTTCCTATTCTGGTAGGACTTTGGGTGCCTATTCTGGTAGGACTTTTGAGTGCCTATTCTAGTAGGACTTTTGAGTGCCTGTTCCGGCAGGACTTTGGTTTGCCTATTCTGGTAGGACTGTGAGTGCCTGTTTTGGCAGGACTTTTGAGTGCCTATTCTGGTAGGACTTTTGATTTGCCTACTCTGGTAGAACTTTGGGTGCCTATTCTGGTAGGACTTTGAGTGCCTGTTCTGGCAGGACTTTTGAGTGCCTATTCTGGTAGGACTTTTGAGTGCCTGTTCTGGCAGGACTTTGAGTGTGCCTGTTCTGGCAGGACTTTGATTGCCTGTTCTGGCAGGACTTTGATTTACCTATTCTGGTAGGACTTTGAGTGTGCCTGTTCTGGCAGGACTTTGATTTGCCTATTCTGGTAGGACTTTGAGTGCCTGTTTTTGTAGGACTTTTATTGGTGCCTATTCTGGCAGGACTTTGCGTGCCTGTTCTGGCAGGACTTTGAGTGTGCCTGTTCTGGCAGGACTTTGATTTGCCTATTCTGGTAGGACTTTGGGTGCCTATTCTGGTAGGACTTTGAGTGCCTGTTCTGGTAGGACTTTTGGAGTGCCTATTCTGGTAGGACTTTAAGTGCCTGTTCTGGCAGGACTTTTATTTACCTATGTTTGGGTGATGCATATGCATATGTGAGATGCATGATATATGAATAAAGCTTCATGGGGGAAAGTAACCAGAGGGTTTGGTGGATGAATGTAATTTTGCGAGCAGGAAACATGAGACATGTGGATGTTGCCCTTGATTTGGTTTCAGCTTCTTAGGCAATGAAGGAAGAATATGTGGGATGCTTTATTTGATATTTACTTGCCCCAATATGAAAGCATGTATTATTATTTGTTGTACTTTCCTCTTTTTTTTTCATTTTCTTCTTCTTTTTCCCTTCCTTATTTATTTATTTATTTTATCATTATTATTTCTCGTCTGTTTCTTGTTTTGTTGAGTCTTTGTCTTTTCTTTTTTTCATAAAAATGCTAATTTAGAGGCATTACCAAGTGTTGAACTTTTAATGGACTAACTATAAGGACAAGGTATATTGTCCTCTCGAATCACTACCCATTTAACCAGACTCTTGGCATTTTGGCTTGCATTCAATTGGGGAATCCTTGACATTCCACCAGCAGAGGATTTCGTACATTATCTTTGAAGCCACAATTAACCCTTTCATTTGTTTTCTTGGGAAGAAGAGTCATTGTACATGTCATTCATGAACGTCCTGATAACTGAGTCTGAGATGAAAATGGTATTTTAATGAGAGACATTTGAGATTTGGTCTCGGTCTATCCTTCTAGTAATGATTAGGATAATTGGTCCAAAGAGGGTCGCAATGATGATGTGTCAAGTATTTGCTTTGATAAATGTTATTCCTTAGTTGTTAATTTATTTATAAAAACATGAATGTAGTGGTTGCAATATGAACAGAAATTACTAAAAGAATAATCTCCGATTAGAAACCTTATCAAGCACATAAGAGTTCAGACAATAGGTAATTTGCAACATAGAAAAGATAAAAGAACTAGGATCAAGAAGTTCTTTCAAAGAATGTCCTCTACGCTTGGCCCTGTCTGCCCCTACAAAGTGATTCTTTGCGTTATACAAGACATGCAATTTGTCGAACCTAATTTGAAACCTTTCTTGCCCATACTTCGACCCGACTTTAGACCTCAGATTTTGCCCCACCTTGTGCCTAGGCATTTTCCCATATCCCCTAGCGAGCTGTTCTTTCCTTTCCTCCCTTTCTTTTCCTTTCTCCTTTGCTTTTGTTTTGTTGTTTCTTTTCTCTTCTTTTGTATTTTTTCGTTCTCTTTTTTTCTTTTTTTTTTTTTGGCTCTAATTTTTGCCTAGGCCGCCCTTTCGGATTTTCAGCCTAGCGAGCTATTATTTTTGCTCTAACTTTTGCCTAGGTCGCCCATATGGGTTTTCAACCTAGCAAGCTTTTTCTCTTATGCAAAATATTTTTTTACTGCATCGAAATTGCAAGGCTTGGTCAATTCATGGCCATCCATATTCGACAAAACTAATGCCCCTCCTGAGAAAGCTTGCTTCACAATGTAAGGCCCTTCATAGGTAGGAGCCCATTTGCCCCGAGCATCATCCTGGTTGGGCAAGATTCTTTTAAGAACTAAGTCACCAGCTTTGAACTCCCTAGGGCGAAGCTTTTTGTTGAAAGCCCGTGCCACCCTTTTTTGATACAATTGCCCATGGCATATAGCCGTGAGTCTTCGCTCCTCAATCATATTTAATTGTTCATACTGAGCCCTCGTCCAATCACTTTCATCTAAATTGGATTCAATTAATACCCGCAAGGTCGGGATTTCAACCTCAATTGGTGTGACAGCTTCCATTCCATAAACTAGAGAATACGGAGTCGCTCCTGTGGAGGTACGCACAGTTGTGCGATAACCATGCAATGCGTATGGGAGCATGTCATGCCAATCCTTGTAGGTGATTGTCATTTTAGCAATGATCTTCTTTATGTTCTTATTTGCTGCCTCTACTGCCCCATTCATTTGTGGTCGATAGGGTGCTGAATTATGGTGCTTGATTTTAAACTATTCACAAAGTTTAGAAACTTCTGTTCCATTCAGGTTTGTAGCATTATCTGTAATGATCCTTTCAGGTAGTCCATATCGACATATGATGTTCGTCTTGAGGAACTTGTAGAAAGCTTTTTGAGTGACACTGACAAAGGAATTAACTTCTATCCACTTAGTGAAATAATCGATGGCAACCAGAATAAAATGATGTCCATTTGAAGCCTTGAGGTTTATTGGGCTAATTACATCAATGCCCCACATGGAGAAGGGCCAAGGTGCCACCAGACTGTGTAACGAAACTGGTGGTGCATTGATTTTATCCGAGTATATCTGACATTTGTGGCACTTTCGAACATATTCAATGCAATCCTTCTCTATTGTTAACCAAAAATACCCACACTTCTGGATTTGTTTGGCCAACATGACACCATTTGTATGCGTACCGCATATTCCCTCATGCACTTCCATGACTATCTTTTGGGCCTCTCTCGCATCCACACACCGTAACAGTGTGCTATCGTGACTTCTCTTGTACAGGATCCCATTGCTGATGAAGAAATTCATGGCTAGACGCCGGATAGCCTTTTTATCACTTTCGGTGGCCTTAATTGGGTATTCCCTACTTGTCATATATGTTTTAATGTCATGATACCAAGGTTGTCCGTCATGCTCTTCTTTTATGTTCAAGCAATATGCTGGTAAATCTCTGGCCCCCACTCGGAGCGGCTGGACTTGGACTCCATAGTCGAGTCAAATCATTACTGCCAAGGTGGCTAAAGCATCAGCAAATTGGTTCTTATCTCGAGTGATATGGTGAAAATTGATTTCTTCAAATTGTTCAATTAATTAAGCCAAAAATTTCTGATATGGAATCAGTTTTGAATCCTTAGTTTGCCACTCCCCAGTCACTTGATAAATTATAAGAGCTGAATCGCCAAAAACTTCGAAGCTTTTTATACCAAGAGTTATTGCAGCATTTAACCCATTGATGCAAGCTTCATATTCAGCTACATTGTTGGTGCATTCAAATTCCAATTTAATGGCCACTGGGAATTGCTTTCCTTCAGGGGATATAATTACAGCTCCAATACCATAGCCATGCATGTTTGCGGCTCCATCAAAATACATCTTCCATCGTCCATCTTTCTCATCTCCATCATCTTCATCATCCTCTACGGCTAGGACATCCTCATCAGGAAAATGAAAGTCCAATGGTTGGTATTCATCCAAAGGATTCTCGGCTAAGTAATCTGCTATAATGCTCCCTTTTACAGACTTTCGCGTCATATACTTGACATCGTACTCAGATAGAATCACTTGCCACTTAGAGACTCTACCAGAAACGTGTGGGCTTTCAAAAATATATTTGATGGGATCCATTCGAGAGATTAACCAAGTAGTGAAATAAAGCATATATTGCCGCAAATGTCTGGTAGTCCATGCTAACCCGCAACAAGTCTTCTCGATTAGTGGGTAGTAGGCTTCACATTCGTTAAATTTCTTACTCAGGTAATAAATTGCTTGTTCCTTCTTTCTGGAGGTGTCATGTTGCCCCAGTACGGCCCCCATCGATCTTGGCAAGATGGTCAAATAGAGGATCAAAGGTCGTCCCTGTGTGGGAGGAACCAAAATTGGGGGATTTAATAAATAATCCTTAATCTTGTCAAAGGCTTGCTGGCAGCTACTATCCCATCCTCCAGTGTAACTCTTTTTTAACAATTTAAAAATTGGCTCGCAGGTTGCAATTAAGTTGGCAATGAATCTTACTATATAATTTAGTCGACCCAGAAAACTTCGCACCTCCCTTTCAGTTTTGGGAGATGGCATTTCCCGAATCGCTTTTACTTTGTCAGGATCCACCTCTATCCCCTTTTGACTCACCATGAAGCCCAATAACTTTCCAGTTAAAGCCCCAAAGATACACTTGTTGGCGTTTAAGCGGAGTTTGTATTCACGTAACCTTTTAAACAATTTTCTCAAAACTGCCACATGGCTCTCCCCTTCCCCAGATTTAGCCACCATATCATCGACATACACTTCAACCTCCTTATGCATCATGTCATGAAAAAGTGCCATCATGGCTCGTTGATAAGTCGCTCCTGCATTCTTTAACCCGAATGGCATCACCCTATAACAATAGGTTCCCCATGGTGTAATGAATGTAGTTTTCTCTTTATGGTCTTTATGCATAGGGATTTGATTGTACCCCGAGTAACTGTCCATGAAGGAATACTGATGAGCTCGGGCCGTATTATCGACTAAAATATCAATATGAGGCAGTGGAAAATCATCCTTAGGGCTTGCCTTATTCAAATCCCTATAATCAACACACATGCGAACCTTTCCATCTTTTTTAGGGACTGGTACAATGTTTGCTACCCATTGAGGGTATGTGGACACTTGGAAGAACCCTGCTTCTAATTGTTTCATGACCTCTTCTTTTATTTTCAAAGACATGTCGGGGCTCATTCTTCTCAACTTTTGCTTCTTTGGCTCGACATTTGGGAATAAAGGAATCTCATGAGAAGCAATCTTTGGATCGAGTCCAGGTATGTCTTGATAAGACCATGCAAAGACGTCCATGTATTCCTCAAAGAGTTAAACCATCTCCTTTTTTTTTGGATTATCTACTATTTTAATCTCCCTTTTATCTTCCTCTGTCCCTAAGTTAATGTTTTCAACTGTTTCTTCATATGGGCATATCCCATTACCTTCAGAGTCGAGCATTTTTTCGAAGATTTGGGTTAACTCTTCATTATCAGATTCAGAATCATGCATATCTATAGTAACGCAAGAATCACTCAATAGGGGCTCGGGGACCTCTGCGTTGGACATGAGTCCCGAGGAAAATGATTTCCTGGAGGAGGAAATAAAAGGAAAATGAATGAGCAAAAAGAATGAAAGGAAAGCGTGATATTCAAGGACTTTGATTTCGTTAACAAAAGCCACTATCATTCATAAAATACTGAGTGCAATTGTAAAGTAAAACATCTTAAACAAATTAAAACAAAGGAACAACATAATCGTAGCAATTACTCTAGAATTACGACATCAGCGATATCCTCAATTTCCCAATTATCTAATCTGTCTCCGGAATCGTCGACCGTAATCCAAGCTTTAACTCCTTGTGTGGCTCCATCATCAACCATTGAAATACTTAACCGGCCCATAACCTCTGAGGGAGGCGAAAAAGTTTCCCTGATGTGGGGGACTTTCTGCTTCTCTTGCTCTTTACTTCCCTTTGTGCTTGGTTGTGCCTTTAGTTGATTTGACAACAACGGTTCATACCCTAATCCTTGACGCTTAGAATTTTCTGGGAGACTAATAGGCCGTTCAATTCCTTGAAGCTGTATCCCCAGTCCTTTTCCGGATTTGAACCCATTTCTTTCTAACATTTTCATCACAATCTGGTTAACATTCCCAACGACGTGCTTGGGTCCATCCAGCTCTAAACTTTGAAACGGCGTTTCAATCTCTTGTTCAGCAGCTTCGATATAGGGCAAAGAGCTGGGCTTGCTTAACATTATCTCCTCTTCTCCCTTAATAGTGATTATCCTCCCTTCATCAATGAACTTAACCCTTTGGTGAAAAGTGGAAGGCACGGCGTCGGCGAAATGAATCCAAGGCCTACCCAGCAACATTGTATAGGATGGATCAATATCCATAACTTGAAAGTCCACCACAAATGTTTTCGGCCCGATCTCCAAGGACAACCGAGTATTACCAATTACTGCTCTCTTGGAGCCATCAAATGCTCTAACCACCATATCACTTTTTTGAATGAGTGATGCCTCAACTGCCAGTTGGTCAAACGTGGCTAATGGTAACACATTAAGTGCCGATCCTCCATTAATCAAGACCCTCGCAATTACAAAACCATTGCATTTCAATGTAATATACAGGGCCTTAGGCTGATTGGCAGATGTCCCCACAATCTCTTCCTCAGAAAATGAGATGGTAGATGTGGATTTGACAACATTCATCACATTGGCAATCTTATCTGGGGTGACGTCGGGTCGCACATATGCTTCCTCTAATACTTTCTACAAAGCTCGACGATGCACCTCCGAGCTCATGACTAAGGACCACATTGAAATTCGAGCTGGAGTTTTCTTCAGTTGTTCTACCACATCATATTCGCTCTGCTTCATGATTCGTAAGAATTCATCGTCAGTGCTTTCTTCTCTTCCTTTTTGTTTCTCTTTTTGATCGCTGTTATCAACCCCTTTTCCCCTTAGACCTTTATCCACATTTGTAGGAAGATAAACCCTACCACTTCGAGTGACTCCCCTAGTCTCGGCTATATTTGTGATAGGCTCTCCTTCTGCCTTAGCGATTATTGCGTGATTCAGGGGATATTCGATAGTTTCCTCATATCTCCAGGGTACAGCGTAATTACTTTCATATGGGAAGGGTGCTGGCATATTAACAATTATTGGTGAGGGTTTCGGAGGAGAGGAGGCCGCCGTTGAAAATGGCTCATTAACAATTAGAGTAACCGTTTTCAGTTGCCTGGCAGGGATGACAACATCAACACATTTCTTATCTATTATACAAACTTCTTCCTCAGACTTCCCCACAACCACAACTCCCAATGTCATTAATTCCTTCAATGCTCCCATGAACTGCGCGCAATCCTCGACATTATAATCTGTAACTCGTTGATGGTAATCGTAAAATGTAGCTTGTGACTCAGCAACAGTTTTAATAGACTCTTCCAGTGTTAATTCCAACATGTATTCAGCCGATCGAAGATTAGCCAAAAGAATCTTCATGGGGAACCCAATAGTGTCAGGGTTCTTAGAAAATCCCGATTCATTCTCAATAGCATTCACTTGTCGTCCGTGGCTGGGTAGAGGATTGATAGTGATTGTCGAATCTTCCCTGGCCTTAAGCTGGATATGATTTGAGTCTATTAGATCTAACACATTCCTCTTGAACGTGATACAGTTCTCAATTGAATGCCCCAGGGCTCTCATATGATACTCACAGGAGACGTTGGGGTTGTACCAAGTTGGGTATGGTGGTTGCATCCCCTTCACGTACCGTGGCCTTATGAGTTTTTCCTCCAATAATTGCTGGTATAACTCTGCATTGGTGGAATTGAAATTAGGCCATGGACGGTTGTCCCTCGGTCGTACATTAGCTCCCCTCTCCTGTTGTCCTGGTCCATTCAGTGCCTGCCTATACTGAGTTTGGCCCTCATTTCCCTGACCAATCTGATAAGACACCGGTTGTCGTGAGAATGGCTTTGAGGGTTGAATGTAGCTTACTTCCCCTTCCTTCTTCTTCATACCCTGTCCCTTTCTAAATCCGCCTTCCATTAAAGGAGATGCAAGCTTTCCGTCTCGAATGTCCGTGTCAATTCTCTCTCCTACCTTAATTAAATCCGCAAAGTTAGTAACATGAGTTCCCAACATAATTTTGTAGAAGGGATCGGATAAGGTCCGAATAAAGTATGAACAAAATTCAGATCCAATCATTGGGGGCTGAACTTAGGAGGCCATTAATCTCCACCTTTGAGCATATTCTTTGAATGACTCAATTGGTTTCTTATTCATTCTCTTCAACTGTTCCCTAGTTAGGGCTGTGTCGAGATTAAACTTGTATTGTTTCATGAAAGTATTTGTGAGATCTCTCCACTTACAAATCTTAGAATGGTCTAATTGCATAAACCATAATAAGGCAGATCCAGTCAGACTTTCCAGAAAGAAATTTATCAGAAACTTTTCATCCCTTAACCAAACAGTCATCTTTGTGCAATATGACTTGAGATGAAAAATTGGGTTACCAGAACCATCGTACTTGTCGAAATCTGGAACTTTAAACTTTTTCGGAATTGATACTTCGGGGGTTAAGCACAACTTTTCTATCTCTAATGACCCCCATATGGTTGGCCCTTGTAAATTATGCAGCTGGTCTCTGACTTCCCCTAACTCTCTTTCCCAGTCTTCCTTAGCATTATTACTCTTCCCTTTGCTATCCGTAGTTGGGATCTGGAATGTATAGGTTGCATCATACCCGGGAAAATCTTGTATATCTCTTGCTTCATCACGTGGAATCGGCTTATCAGCCACCAGCATAGGAGGATCTTGTGCATTCGTCTGTTGTAGTACAGGGTCAGGTACTCAACTAGAATGTTCTTCAGTTATAACCACTCTGGGTGAGCTTCTTCCCATGTGTGCAACGATGGGTGGATGACTGGATGCACTGGGTGAATTATCAATGCGTTTTCCTTTGATAGCTTCCAACAACACCTTCATCATATCACTCATTTGAGCCATCTGATTCTCCATAGTCGTGATGCGATTATTCAGTGTGACTGTGTCTTCCTCAACTCTCTGACTACCTTCCCCTTGACGTTCCTCCATAAGTCTGGTTTTTGAGCGTGTGTCGTATATCCTAGTAGGATGTATCTGGTGAGATGGGACGCGTTTCAGAGACGCAATATTGTCTTTCTTTTATTTGACTCTTTCTATTCTTTTCTCTGTAAATAGAAAACAAATTTAGTGATAATGAAAAAAAAACCTCTTATTTTATTATTATTATTATTATGTGCACGTTCTTTAATTTGGGTCAACTGTTTTGGCATAAATGGCAAAGGAACATTGGGACCTCTGATTCTTAAAGGATTTCATTAACCCATGTAAGAATATCAAAGTTGACACTTGACACAAGAGGGAATTAAAAACCCTTACATGATCAGGTCTTTGTATTCATCTGAGCTATTTCCCTTTCATCAAGCATAAGGAGCATACAACTTTTGTTTCTTCATTACATCGAAATTTTGTTTGGAACTTAATAACTATTAAGATATTTCAACTCATTTACAATGTTATAACATAACATAAAAAACTCTATCATTTCCTTTGGTGTATTCCATGGGTTAGGCAAACCCTCAGCTGCTTTCAATGTGCTTGTGAAACTAGGGAGAATCTCGTCAGCTAAAAGTAACAATTTCCTAAACCAAGACATGAACCTTTCCTTTTCTGTGGCTCGCTCTGCATGAAGTACTTTCCATGTCTCGATCATCTCAGCTTGCTAGTTAAGCTGTTCCACCAAGTTTTGCACTACTGCAGGATTATCACTTCTGACACTGGATATCTCATGCATTTTCTGCTCCAATTCCCTTGCCAGCATATCAATTTCATGTTGAATCCCACTAGATTTAAGCTTCTGCACTTGTTTTTCTAGTACATCTTTTTCTTTAAGGACCTTCATCAACTGGCTTCTACTGATACGCATCTTCTTTTCATTTTCAGTTACCCGTTGTTGAGCCTTTTCTATGGTATTCCTCAATCTTGTGTTTTCTTCCTTCATCCTTTTCATCCCAACATGCCCCATATTTCCTTTATGCCTCTTTACCCTATCCGCTTTTGCTCGCAACACTGCACATTCACTTCTCATTTGGCTCAAACTCCTCAGGCGTTCTTGCCTTTTTTCTTTTAAACCTTTCAATTCTTCTTGCTTCTCTTCCACTTGTCTCGCTAGTTGTTTGTCAATTACTTGCATGTCATTGCCAAGCATGGGGTCAATGGGTCCAAAAGAAGGGTTAGCCCCCTTTGTCCTTTCCTTTAGCCATTCTTGATACTCCTTAGTTATGGCTACTATTCGCTTGCCCAGTTCGCATCTCCCTTTGCATATCACTCGACTCTATGCGCCTCTTATTTTTTGGCAAAGTGTCTTGGCCTTTGGATCATTATGATAAAAATGAACCAATTGTATCGCTTCCTTGGATGGAATATCTTGTTTGTATGCAAACTGTTGATGGACAATCGAGGGGTTATAATTAATGCAACCCCAAGGGCTCATCAGAGGTACATTCAAGAATTCTCCGCAACAATACACTATTTCTTCACTTTCCCACCAAGCCAGCTTCCACCATACTGTGTTCTCATCCAATTGACTGAGGGTTTGAGTCCAATCATCGCAAGTTTTCTTTGAAGATAACAGGATAGCACCTTCACGATTAAGGAAATCCTTAACAGGGTGATGTATGGTATCATGTCGTCGACCCAACTGATATTGTCTCCCATAAATATGATTGAACATCCAAATGGTGAGGAGTTGTAGGCAATACATCAATTTCCCCCCATTTTCTTGTTGATAAAAGCTTAAGGTCAAGAACGTTTCTGCCAAGACTGCAGGCGTGGGATTTACGCAATGATTTTCCACCATCCATAGAACACTCACGGCCACCAAATCAATTATCCCCACTGCTGAAGGGAATAACACTAGTCCATATATGGCTAGCGCAAGGACTCTCTTAAAAGTCACCCAATCTTCCTTTTCAGTTAAGATCTCCAAACGCCTTTCTACGTACCTCCTCAAAAGGCCTTCAGTCTGTCCTCTCTGATGTAATTGAATTCTACTAGGATCTTCCCCTAAAATTTGAGCTACTGTACGCTTTGATGGCGAATGTCCAAAATAGTAGTAAACGGAAGTATCCTTTCCCATGAGTGTATTCATGAAACTCCCATATTCCTCTAGAGTAGGTGTAATCTGGAATGTAGAGAACATAAAACACCTTAGTGAATTATCCCAATACTGAGCCAAGGCTGAAAGTGCTTCTGGCTGGACCGGTATTCGTAGCAAATCTAGAATATCCCCATAATCCCTTCGAAAATCTCGGATATGCCTTCCAGTCAACTTCTCACTTAAGCCAATCAAACTCTCGACCGATTCGGCTTCTGCCTTGATTTTAAGCTTCGTCCCCGTTGCAACTAGGCCAGTATGTCTTGAGCTCAGATATCGTCCATTGCCCAAAGGTTCCATTACCACCATTGTGCCAATTAACCCAAATGACTGTTCACTATTTCAAAAGATTAAAACTCATTGGTTAGTGTATCATTATCGTTAGCTTGACAATTCTACCCAACTCTCAAGGAATTTATTATTCCATAGAGAATAAAGGGTACGAGGATCAATTTAAGAAAGAAAGCTCTCTACACAATTGACACCGATATGCTCAGTAAGTTAACATAATGATGTACTGACATTCATGCTATGATATTGGATATAATGCCTCGGCATGAGAAATGAAAAAAAAAAATTTACACTCCTCTTTGAGGGGCCTATTGCTCCATGGGAGAAAAGAGTCGATAATTAAATCGAGAGAAATAAGTCTTTCTACACCATTCAACGTCCTAAAAAAAAAATAATTCTCTAACCGAGACATCACATCTGTTTATTGATGATATAAAACTATTGGATTTTATAATTTCCATGAGTTGAAACATTCATCTTTTATTAGAAATTCATTGTTTTGCAGGGTAGAGTATATTATGCGGTGTTTATTATTTTAACTCATATCCATTTCTTTTATGCATGAATGCATGCTGAAAAATTTCCCTTTCAAGGAGCCATGAAGAATGCGATTATGGCCTTTTCGGGGTTGAAAACCCACTAGGCAAGGGTTAGTTTAACTAATACGTACTTTCATCATAGTTAACTTTATGTCTAGTTGGCATCATAACAACCCGTCAACTACTCCAGTAATCAGTGGCGATGTGTCACTTTTCCTATAGGTATCATTGGGATGTAATGCATGAACAATTAAAGGTGCTCTCCTTTGTCCTACTATGGATAGATCCTAGGTTGTGATCATTGGTCTATAGAAGTATGGCTCTACCTACTTATGAGGCATCTATGGCTTGACTATCAGTGCAAATTTTCATGGTAGATCTATGACCCCTAATCATTGGTCCCTAAATTGCCCCCACCGTGAGATGAGGATCTCATTATATGAATTTGACCCTGAGAGGAAAAAGATCCTACACAGGTCCAGTCCATATAACAAGGTACAATTTAGGCGAGGTCTTCGTGATAGCCTCAGGAAGCATAAGGCTTCACAGGGAAATCAATATAAACCTCTACTAACCTAAGGAACACTCAGACCCGGGTATAGGGCCCATAACATGTATGATATATTTGTGTCTCAGTGATGTGTGTGAGGAGAGCATTTACCTTCTATCCTATAGATTACCAACCCTCATCCGCTAAGCAGATTGGTAGAATAAAAGGCAGAGAAATATATGCAGATAGAAATAAGAAGTAACATATATAAATATAATCATCCACCCTAAAGTTTTATTCCACATATTATCTATCCTAATATATATTATATACAAAATCAATGAAATGAAACTAATAAAACAAGCATGTGAATGACACGTTATCTACCCCCAATCATGTGAGACAAACAATAAAAGGAGAATCGAAATAAAAGAAGGCCATAATATCTTGCACAGCTAACTTAATTTGGGCTTGACTCTCTTAATTATGATCCCCAGTGGAGTCGCCAAACTGTCACACCTTAAAATGCGACCGCGTGACGCCTTTAAAACCCGAAATCAAATAAAAAGTAAAATCTGTAAAAGGTAAGAAAAAATAAGGTTCAAATAGATAGAGTACATTTTGTAAGGTTCAGGAATCGCCATCGAAGTTTTAATTTTGAAAAGGCAGAACTTTGGAAAAAGCCTTTTTGTGAAGAAAATGGTCTGCGAATCAGAAAAAATAGATTCGGGAGTCGATTGTAAGTGGGGAAGGTGTTAGGCACCCCACTACACCCGTTCTTAAGAACGGTTACCCTAAGTTAGTTGTGCAAAATTATATGGCTTTTAGTCTATTCTAATTCTCCCTAACAAATCACATGCAAAGAACAGAAGGGAAAATTTTAAGGAAATAAAATTTAAGAGAAGAAAGAAAACTAAAAGTAAAATAAAAAGAAATTCAAAGAATAAATAAAGAAAAGAGAATAAAATAAAAGCAATTAAGGAAATAAAATTAAGAAAATAAAATTAAAAGAAAATGGTTATTTGCAAGGGTGGACTTGACATAGGATAAAAGCCTAGGGTCTACATACCCTTTGAAAGAGATCAAAGTCCACGTAGTTCGGTTAGTTCTGTGTTAAGGTTTTTTCTTTGTGTTATGCTTTGTTTTTGTTTTTGTTTTTGTTTTTGTTTTTTAATTTTTTTTGTTTTTATATTTTTTTTTTGTTTTGGGGTTTTTTGTGAAAAGACGAAGAAAATAAATTACTTTTTTTTTCTTTAACAAATAAAACAAGTTTTGAAATTGATTGATGTGTTTTGATTTGTTAAAGGTAAATTTAATTTTGTTTCCCTTGCATTTCCAATTTTTTCATCATTTTATGTTTTTTTTTTCTCTTTCTCCATCCCTTTTTATCATTGTCTTCTTTAATTTTTGCTTAGTTTTGTCATTATTTATTTTATTATATATTTTATATATTATATATATATATATATTATTTTATTATTTTATTTTATTTATTATTTTATTTTTTTTACTTTCGTTTTTTTCTTTTTTATTCATTTTTCTTTTTTTTTGTTTGTTTTTTTTTCATTATTTGTTTTTGTTTTTATTTGTGTTGCTTTTGTTTTTATTTTTTTGTTATTATTCTTTGTTTGTTTGTTTTTTTTTATTTCTATTTCTTTTAGTTTTGTTATTATTATTTTTTCTTTTGTTTTATTTTTATTATTGGTTTTTCTATTTCTCACTTTTGTTTTTGTCCCTTTTTTGTTTTAATTTTGCTTTGTCTTTGTTTTTAATTTTGTTTTAGTTAATTGTATTTTTATTTTGTTTTGTTTTTATTCCTTTTATTATTGTTTTTTTTTATTCTTATTGCTAATCTTCCTTCTTTTTGGTTTTTATTTTTTTATTTTAGTACATTTTTATTATTTTTGTGCTTTGTTTCATTTTATCATTTTTATTTTGCTCACTTTTATTTTTTCCTTCTCTTTTTTTTTGGATTTTTAATGATATTTTTTTTTTAATTAATCTTTACTTTTAATCTATTTTCCTTTTTTCGTTTTCTATTTTTCTGTTTTAATTTTTGATTGATTTTGTGCTATTGTGTTGTTTCTACTTTTTCTTCATTCTTTGCCCATTTATTTTTGCTTTGTTTGTTTTTTCCTTTTATATGTGTATATATTATTATTATTTGTTATTTTTTTTTTTTAAGGAAAAGGATCGATTCTAAAAATATGCTTTTGGGCTTTTGCTATGCGAATTCTTTTTTTGAATTTTTGAAGAGACCCATTCTAAAAACTTTAAGAATCCAAATAATAGTAAATAAAAAAAAATTAAAAAGGAGACTTTCAAATGGGGCCATTGGAGCCCAAACAACCATGAAAATGAAAGTTCTCAACCCAAAATGGTACCACGGAGGCTTATTGCCACACATGGCCTTTTGGTTTATTCTTATGGGCCTAAGAAGATATGAAATCCCACATGGCCATACTAATAACTAGGATATAATAAATCAAAAATCAAAAATCAAAAAAATCAAAATCAAAATAAAAGAAAAGAAAACTCATATTTGTGAGTGTGGGGTGCTTAGTGTTAGTATTCAGCATCATTATTAGGCAGATATACAAAAACCATAGAAAAGAAAAAAAAAATAAAAAAATAAAAAGGTACATGAATTACAACTGGGTCTTCCAACCCGTCACCCATTTTCCACGAGACCAACACGGTCGTCCCTGGGGCAGTGCCATCAGGTTGCCTTGACTTCATTCTCGCGTTACCTAAAACAAGCGACATACTCCACAGAAATGCAACAAATCAATGGGGAAGGAAACATTCACAGGAGCAGAAGTTTTTAGAATTCCATTGTATCAATAAAAATGATATGAGCGAATAAAATCAATCCACATGACGATTCCAGACCCCATCACACCAACAAAGTACATCTCGATTGCATATGGAAACTAGGGGTGTACATCGGACCGGGCGGCCCTAGGGGCCCGCCCTAGCCTGGCCTAATCGGGCCGGGTCGGGCTAAAAATATAAATGGGCAAACTTTAAACAAAACTATATCGGGTCAGGCCAGGCCACGGGCATAGACATTCTGCCCAACTTGCTGCCTTAATAGTTATTTTTTTTAATTATTAATATCTTGTCATCTTATATATATATATATATACATATATATATATATATGTTTATTTTATCTGATTCTCTTTACATGCTGTAATTTTTATTATCTATTTAAACTTTTCCTATTTTTTAATTATTTTCATTATTGATGTGTATGCTTACTGACATTTCTTTTATTGAATAATGAAAATACATGTATTTACCTAAAGCTAATTATGTTAGTATAAGTTATATTTTGTTTGATAATTCTAAGCTATCTTTTTATTATTGATAAAAACATGAAGGTTCCAAAAGCTTATTGTTTTGAAGTATATGCCTATGAGTCTACAAAAAAATATTTTTATATTAAGTATCAATTCATTAAAAAAAAAATTTCGGGCGGTTTAGGGCCGCCCTAACCTGCCCTAAAATCGGGCTTGTTCGGGCCAGGCCGGGCTATGGGTATAAAAACAAGCCCGATGTCTTAATCGGGCCGGGCATCGGGCATACTAGATGCCCTGTTTGGGCCTGCCCATGTACACCTCTAATGGAAACAAGACAGAAATGGCTCAACCTACTGGAACCTCATTCAGGCACTTCTTAGAACATGTACTACTGGATAGTCTAAGATTCAATCTCTTATGGTGACCAGAACTAAACGCATACCACACTGGCAGTCAGACTATAAGCATCTAAAGCCTTCAATAGCCAATATGAATCCACAGCAACATTTAATCCTTAGTTAACTTTCAAAGACTACGCAGATCGATAACATCAATTAAAATTCGAGGACAAACACAGACCAACAGCAACAACAGCGATGTTTAATTAGAGATCAACAACAAGGTTTTAATCACACATCAACAGCAATGTTTAATCAGAAACCAACAGCAAGGTTTTAATCACACATTAACAACAATGTTTAATCAGAAACCAACAGCAATGTTTAATCAAAAATCAACAGCAAAGTTAAATCAGCAATCAGCAGCAGCGTTTAATCATCAGTTAAAATTCAAAGGTTCATTTCAGGAGCCAGGACTCTCAGCAAAGAAGATAGACCGAAGCAACGTACCTTTCGACGTTTGCTTGCTCAGATTAAACGCTGGAATTGTCGATTGATTCTGAGGCTGATAGGAACTGTTCCTCTTCCCCGAAAGAAGAAAATCCCTTCTTTCCTGACTTCCTTCGCCTTCTCTCTCTGGCCTGCAATTACTTCCCCAGAAAACCCCAAAAATTCTCCTTCCTCTTTCTGGTTCTCGGACTCCTCACCAGCCCCTGAAAACAAAACCTAAAAAATTGCCTCTCCACTCCTCGTCTTCCCCTTCTTTGAAGAGAAATTCCCCGAAAACTCAAAAACTCCCCCTCCCTCTCGTTCTCATGACCTTTAGCTTTTCTCTCCAAAAAAAGAAAATCACCTCTCGATTCTTTTCTTCTCCTCCCTCGCCGAGAAAATCCCCTCTCCCAAAACCTCCAAAGTCCCCCTGCACTCCCTCAGCCTCTCCTATTTATAATGAATCGGAGAGTGGTCTCCACTCTCGCTCGCGCGCCTCACCCCTCTGCTCTTCGTACGGGTTCCTCGCGCTTCTCTGCTCCATTCCCTCGCAGCACCAGCACTCCCCCGTACCCTTTCATTCCATTGCCTTCAAACGCGCTCGCGGGAGCAGCACCAGAGCAGAGGGGGGGACCAGCAATCTCCTAGTGTTACCTCGCCTCTGAGGTGTTTCATTTCTTTCGGCTTTGAATCGGGTTTCAATCTGTTGGGCCTCTTATTTATTTTTTGTTATTTCTGGTCCAATTCTTTCCCTCTTTCTCTTTTTTTTTGTTTTTTGGTTTTATTGTTCATTTTTGTTATTTTTCCTTTTTTTCTCTTTTCTTCTTTGATTTTTGCTTTTGTTCTAATTTTAGGAGTAATGGTTTTTTTGGTTTTATTGTTCATTTTTGTTATTTTTCTTTTTTTTTTCTCTTTTCTTCTTTGATTTTTCCTTTTGTTCTAATTTTAGGAGTAATGGGCCTTTGACTTGATCTATATTTATTTTTCACTTTTATTATTTTATTTGTTTTAATTTATTTTGAGACTTTTTCCTTTGGTGCTCTCTTTTTTTTTTGAGTATGTTAGGCTAAAAATGACTTATTTGATTTTTGTCTTTCTCTTTTTTTTTTCTATTTATATATCTTTTTTTATTTTCCTACTATTATTTATTTATTTTTATTTTGTCATTATTTTTGGAGCTTGCTCGGATAAAATACGGTGTTCACAAAGCAAAGTAGGATCATCTAGCTTGACATTGTAGTTAGGAAACATTATGAGGATGACGCTTTCACAATTAAGAGTAGTGAGAACAATGCCAATCATAACATTTTAATAGTTGGTACAACTAGTGTTAAAAAAGGCAACTCTTTGTAACAACCGGGAAAAGAGAAAAGGAAAAGAAAGTAGAAGGCTGGAGAATTTTCGAAATCCAGAATTCTTGCTAAGTCTTCTTGCAATAGCGAGAGTGCCTTCTCACAATAGCAAACGTGATTCTAACTATAGCGAGTGCGGGCAGCAGTCCATACAGAAATCAGGGGGCAGCTCGCTGTAGCGTACGCTATAGTGAAAGTGGGGTCTAGAACTAACGCGAGTTTGCCATAGCGAAGGTCAAATCTCACCATAGCAAAGGGAACTGATACGAGCTTACCGTAACGAAGGTTATACCTCGCCATAGCGAAGCCAGATAACACGAGCTCGCTATAGCGAAGGTTAATTTTCGCCGTAGCGAGGGTCAGTCCAGAAAAGAGTAAAAGGCAAGAATTAGACACCTTTAAACGCTCCAACTTATTCTTTCTCTCATTTTTGCCCTAGACTTCGACCCAAGGAGAGAAAAAGGAGTGGAGAGTGAGAGAAATCAAGAGAAGGAGGAAGAGCAAAGGAAAGATAAGCAAGTTCCTCTCATTTCTTCTTAGAAATCTGATCTCCTCTCTTGCCCTTTCTTTCTGTGGTTTTGTTTGTGAGATTGGTTGGATTTTGGGCATGGGTCAGAAGAGGGAAAGTGGAAAACACCCTTGAATATCTTTGTTTTCTTTGAAAATATTGTTTCCACTACTTTAAGAGCTTGAGAAAGAGGAAGAGTTGATGGCATTCTAGAGAGAGAGAGAGAACCTCTAGATTCTGCTATGTTAGGAGAGTTTGATCTAAAGGTTACATTCTAGAGAGTAATTCTATGTTCTTGATTGTACCTAGACTCAAGTGAAGCACCTCCATCAAGGTGTGAGTGTGAAATTAAGAAGGGAAAAGAGAAAGTGAAAGGGAAGGCTTGTGTTGGCTTTGGCTTATAAGGTAGCTCTCTTTCCACTCTTTCTTGTTACATTCTTGGATGTAATAGTCATTGTATGTTTATGTATATGCTTATTGTGTGGAATATGCCATATGCTATTGCTTTGATGCATTGATGCCAATGTGCTTGTGTGTTGGATTGTGAGAATTGCTCGGGTGAGGTAGTGCCGAAAGTCCCTTGAGATGGGTGAGACAAGGCCAAAAGTCTCATAGCCGAGTGAGGCCAAGTCAAAAGTCCCTAAACTCGGGTGAGGCCATCCAAAAGTCCCTAAACTCGGGTGAGGCTAGACCAAAGTCCCTAGAGCCCATTTTTGGCATTGTTGTGATTTCCATAGAATGTACAACGTGTGTTGGATGTTTGAGAATGGCTAAATTCTTATTCACATGCCTTGACTTGTTATATGCCTTGATTATTTACTTGAATGAGTGCATGAGCTACTGAGATTCCCTAAATCTCACCCCTTCCCCTCCTAACTTAATATGCTAGGTGGAGCTCAAGGAGAACCAAGTGCACACCAAGGAGCCTAGAAGCATGTGTAGTTAGATGTTAGCTTTGTTTTGACTATTTTGATGTAATTTTTATGTAAAGAGGTGCCAAAATGAATATGCACCTTCTATTTTTGAGATGTACATGTTGTAGCAAGTGTAAAAGTATGAATATATGATGTACAAACTATGCATAGAGCCAAATTAATGGAAATGAGAGTTTTGCCCCTTTTGATGAATGAATGAGATAGTGTATTTTTGGCCGTAGCATAGTGAATTTGGAATGTATGTTGATTTGGACCATATTGACATATTATATAAATTATTTTTATACTTTTAAACTTGTCCACGAGCAGCTAGAATGTGTAAGAGGCCATATGGACCCATTTTGGACCTTTTGGGTGCCAAAACTGGTAATTTTGTGAGCTCCGTCAAAGTATGACTAGATGAGCTCCTCTTGCCATGAAATTTGGCATGCCTCTAGAGTTTGTAGAGAGTTTCTTGAAAAGCTAAAGTAGGTAATATTTGGTGAATTGTTGAAGTTAGGAAAATTTCCATGAATTGGTCATGGCACTATGTAGCTGGTCAAAATTGAAAACTTTGTCATTCATAGACCAAATGGAGTCCAAATGTTGTGAAATTTTATACACATAAACTAGGCAACCACAGTGACTTGTACCAACTAGAATCACTTAAATCGGATGTCTATAGAGAGAGATTAAACCTTCTGAAATTCTATATCAGCATCAGGGAGCTCACCTGACCTCCGTTACTGTTCCATCGATTTTCGGGGTGTAGAGGCTACTGAACTGATCTAGACTTATTTCTTTCCTCTAGTAGACATTTGTAACTTTTCAAATTGGTATAGTGTGCCCAGATTGGATTTTTTTGGATTTAGTTATGGATTTTCGAAGTTCATGACAGTAAATTGGGCCAGAAATAGAGACAGCTAGACCTTTGTCTGATTTTTTATGTCAAACATAGTCCAAACACTGAGATTATGATTGGTAATTATTTTTAATGTAAATTTAACACTAAGAGCTTTCTAGAGAGCTAAAGTTTACTAGATTTTCATTTTTCTATAATTAGTTATGATTTTCCAAAGTTAGAGCCAAAATATGACTTTTGGGCACAAGTGAGGAAAATGCATTTTCTGGTTTTTGGCTCTATACTCGTGGCTTATGACTTGTTTTAGGCTATGTATGAGTTGTATAAGTGGAGTGTGAGTAAAGAATGTGAATGATAGGTTCACAGGACCCACGGGGCAGATAATGAGTGTATGGAACCCCGTTTCATAGAGTGAAAATGCCACGGATTGGTATTGATTCTTTAGAAATCATGTGGAACCGAGCCCAGAGAGAGGCTAGATAGCGGTAGTAGATTAAGGTGTTACACTCTTTCTATAGTTGTTATGCCTTTTCTTACATGCAAGGTAAAGACCATTCTAACTGCTCCAAGATAGAAGTAAGTGCAACCACTGTTTTTGCAATAGTTGAAGAGCTCATTTAGGATTTCAATAGTAACATACTATTTAGATTAGGTTAAAACTAACCCACACTGGTCAAGTTTAAAATATTGAAAGATCTCTTTTTTAGGACGACTTTTTCTGGTGATCAAATATCTAAGGGAACTGGTAAGAGTCTTATTCTAATGATATACAATGTAAGGACTAAGAAGAGGAAGGAAAGCTTCTTCTACCTTGGTAGAATCTAAAAGATGGGTAATTTTATAAGGTCATCTATCTTATTAAAAAGAATTTTAAGATAAGAGAAAGGGATGTTATAAGGAAAGAAAGTCTATGTTTAGAAGATTCTAGTTAAGTATCCATAGGAATGAAAGTTTTCTTTTTATTCTCTTTTTCCTTTTAGAATTCTTCCATTTATCTTAAGAACAAGACTCTGATGCCAATTAGGGGGGCTAGATCTTAAAACCTCAAAGAGATGAAGGCTTTGCAATCCTATCTAATTCGACTCATTGTTCTTAAGATAATGGACCATAATATTTACATAGAAAATTACTTCTATGTTCCTTCCAATCAAAAGATAGAGATCTACGATTGGGTTTTATACCTTGTTTATGAAAGGTATAAGTTTCTACTATAAAGTGAAAAAGACTAATAGAATTCTCTTCTAAGTATGCCTAAAAAAGTATTCTTTATTCCTTTAGGCTTTCTGAGTATATTGGCCTCTTAAAAACAAGAATTCTCTTAACATTTCCAAAAAAAATTTCGAGATATAAACTCATGAACAAGATAAATTTCTCTTATGAGTACTATGATCTATTATCAATACTTTTTTATGCATAAGAACTTTATTTAAAGGCAAATGCAGAGTATACTCATATTGGTAAAACAAATGTAAGAAAACTATCAAGGAAAAAATTTGAAAAGAAGAAAGCTTTTAGAGATATCTCATTTGAGAACACATTGATATTATTAATCAAGCTAGATCTTGGATACAAACTTGCTTAAAAATGGATAGAAGCAAGCCTTGGATATATAGCCAGAGGCAAGCATAAACAGATAGATAACATTATCACATAAATCATACTTAGAAAAACTACTTTATAAAAGCAACTTTAACAAAGTCGTACATCTTATCAAAATATTTAAAAAGAGAAGTTAATATAAACATTCATAGTATAACAATATAGGAACACCAGGGCCCATCACTAGTCTTTTGCAACAGAGGATAAGTTCATAAGTTGGACAGAGGTTATTGCACTCATCATTTAAGCTTTCTAGGTATACTTTCTTTTCCTGTGATTCCTTGCTATTAGTTCGTCTACATTGTGTTTAGCATATGGGTTCTAGGAATCTTGCATAAGGATATTGTAGGCTAGAGTTGGTCTTTCACCAAACCATTAGGCTTGGCTTAGATATTGGAATTGAATCTTTGTATCTAGGGTGTCAAAGTTTGGCATCCTTTAATTTTTCTAAAATGAATTTTCTTGGAAGTGGTCCAAGAGAGGAACAAAAAATATGATTAATTGGGTAAAGATAGTTATTTATTTTATAGAGAAACATTTTTAAAATTTCCAACACATCAATTCTTTGGGTTGGCTAGTTGCTAAAGCATTCCACAAATATGCTTCATTCTAAGTCCAAAGAAAGTTGTCATTAGTAATGTGATATGGCAAGTGCAAGATGAAAATACTAGCAGCTATTTTTCTATTGAAAGCCTTTTAAGCTAGGTGGTAAGTCATAATGACTTTTTGAAGTTCCTCATGATGCCATAAAAATGGAAAGAACCATTCAAGTAAGGTTCAAAGATTAGAATGCTTGTTGGTTGGTTGACAAAAGAAATTGTTGGTTACCAAAGGATGGACTTTTATGGCCCTTGAGCAAAGTGCAATTAAGGACCATAGTACCAAAGGGCTTCATTTGGAAGGATGGAGTGAATTTCAAATAGAATGAGGTAAGGAACTTTTTCATTGAAGTAGGATGGGTATTTAGGATTGTTAGCATTCCTGAGATAAAGATAAAGGTAGCAAAATAGGAATTTTTCTATAAAAGATCTAACCTTTGCAAGAGTGGTTGAAATTTTTGGACAATAAGGGAAATATTTCTTTTAGTTAGTTGTTAAGGCTAAAGAAAAGAAATAGGCAAAACTTGGAACTATATTGGCTATAAATATAAGTGGAATTGGTCTTTGTGAGATGATAAGGTTAATGGCTTTGGGTCTTGAAAGAAGGTCTATAAAAATATTTTAAGTTTCCTTGATGTGTTGCACTGAGAATTTATAACCAAAAAAAAAAATCATTCTTTCCATCTAAGCTACTGTTTATCTAAAAGGATTTTCTGCTTAAAGTCTAGTACCTTAAGAAATGAAGAGTTATCCATTTCTACTATAAAATGAAAAAGGCTAAGATGAAAGCTAAACTTTTTAATTCCTTTTTTTTTTTACAACAAGAATTTTCTTATAGATTGTGTGGCAGTGCTTTTCAGACTTTTTGAATTATCTGCTAGTATGTTTATAATAATAGAACTTTCGATCAAATTCTTCTATGAGCATAACTCCTTAATAGTCCTTATTAGTATCTATCTATAGAATTATTGTCCTTTTGTCTGGTATCTTTAGAGGCATAGGATTTTGGGTAATCCTTTCATGATATTAGACTATAGCTATCTAACCTTTTCCCTAAGATAGGAGATCCTTCTTTTTAAGGAGTTTGGACAACTAGCTGGTGTGATTTGAGACATATGAAATAAAACCCTAATATAATTTACAACCCCAAAGAATTGCTGTATCTATTTAACTATGTAGTATTCATCAAGAAACTTTTATAATTCTTGAGCAATATGTGGACTTAGTTAGTATTGGTCATTTGCTATTTGCATATCAAGAAACTTAATATAGGTTTGGCCAATTAACTCTTCTAAGCTAATTACATGATTTCATACTTTTTTGTTATTTCAACGAGTTGTTGCAGGAGTTTCTAATTTGTTTTTCTTATCTTTTGAGAAGAGAAAAATATCATCTATGTTGATAAAAGTACTATATAGAATGGATTCATAAATTCTAGTCATAACGTTTTGGAACAGTGATGGTGCAACTTTTGGTCCAAATGGCATAACAGTTCCAGATATCAAGCATTTGGGATGCAAAATGCAATCTTATACCTTTATGATAGGTCTATTCTTAATTTCCAAAATCTAACTTTAAGATCAAACTTTGAGAATGCTAGGGCATCCTTTAGTAGAATGATTTGGGAGCTTATTTTTTAGAAAGGAAGCTTGTCATCTTGTAAAAATGTGTTAAGAGACTTGTAGTCAATAACTAACATCTTTTTTCCTCTCTTAAGTTTTAATCTTTTTTATATAAAATGTTTGGCAAGTCCACTCAGACTTCATGGGTTTTATTAAACCTTGTCAGAGAAGAAAAGCACATTCTTTTCTTGCAAGAGGTAAATCTTCAAGATTCATCCTAAGATGGGAAGCCTTTATAAGATTGATGTCTTCATTTTGTTTAAATATAAGTTGAACATAGAATTTCTTATCTTCTTTTTTTCCATAATGGAAATTAATGTAAGAATAGGCCATGGCTTTCTGGATAGAATTCCATAAGATGGTTTCTTATTTCTTCATATCCTTGTAGAACTTCTTAAAGTTCAAGCAACTTTAGATTATTAGTGTAAGAAGTGAAAAACTGCTTAAATTTGATTACTTTTGGATGGATCTACAATTTCTCGACTTTATGATAAACATCCATACTAAAGAGTTTATCTTTACCCAGAAGGTCACTTTCCAAGACTTTAAACCAAATAAAAAAATTGGGGAAAAACATAATTTCAATTTTTTTTGGGGAAATCAAATTAACTTTGAAAATCTTTTCATCCAAATTACTAAAATATTCAGTATGAGGATTCTATGTCTTTTGTGGGTGGATTGCTATATTCATAATGGTTTTAGAGGCTCTTATATACATATAGCCAATTACAGGATTAGGCCTATGATGCTTTCCTTGTAGACATGCATTCTGATGTAAAGAAGAGGAGGTTTTGTCTTGTGGCTCTAGCAGCAGGGCCATACCAAACAGCTGGGTTGATAAGAGGATTCATTAGGAGTATATGAGTTTTGTAAGCTAGTATTTGAACTATCTTCTAAGACAAATATCATATCTTGATTAGCATAATCTTATTTTGAAAAAAGATCATTAGTTTCTTTATTTTATTGAAGCAATGTGATAACTTGAAGATGTTGGATAAGTTTAGATGTCTTTTTTTTATTTATTAGGGTTTTCTTTTGCAAAATGCCTATTTTTTCTATAGATGATGCATCTCTTTCTACTTGAAACTAAATGTTTTTCTTTTAAAGAACCTTATAGGTTTCTTTCAAGTTTTCTTTCTATATCTACTAGTTTTGTGAAAGGCTTTTTAGTAATGAGATTTCTTCTTTATAAGACACAAACACCTATTGTAAAGTTCCACATCGAGTAAGAAGACCCTAGGCTAAGACCATATAAGTGGGAGTAATACTCTCCCTACCAGTGATGCATTTTCTTAGGAGTTAAAGGGAGAAGCCATCTACTAGGGACAATATCGCTGGAGGCTTTATATGAAGGTGGTATCAGAGTTGGCCTAGCCGCATGTGTAACCTGATGATAGGTTGGCCCCGAAGAGGATGGAATATAAAGTCTCACATCGGGTAAGAAAATCCTAAGCTAAGGCCATATAAATGGGAGTAATACTCTCCCTACCAATGATGCATTTTCTTGGGAGCTAATGGGAGAAGTCATCTTCCAGGAAGAATAAAACCTCAGAGCTAATGGGAGAAGCTATCTACCAAGGACAATATTGCTAGATGTTCTGTATGGGTCAGGGTCTTCTTACCCAATATGGGACTTTACATTCCATCCCCTTTTAGGGCTAACTCATTCTCGAGTTGCACATATGGCTAGGCTAACTCTGATACCACCTCTATACAGAGCCTTTAGCGATATTGTCCCCAATAGATGACTTTTCCTATTAACTCTAGGGTTTTATTCTTCCTGAAAGATTGCTTCTCCCATTAGCTCTTAGGAAAATGCGTCGCTGGTAGAGAGAATACTATTCCCACTTATATGGCCTTAGCCCAGGATTTTCTTATCGGACATGGGACTTTACACCTATCCTTTGCTTTGCATTTGATTTGAAGGCAGGATTTTTTATAAGTTTTCTAAGTGGACATCTTGCCTTTCATCATTCCATTAAATGTTTTATGATGTCTCATATAATTCCTCAAGAGTAGTTTTAGTCAACTAATATATCTCTCCTAAAGAGATTTTTAACATATCCCTTTAAAAGGCATCAAATATTTCATTAAAGTTCTAGCTTAAACTATTTTAGAAGAGAAGCAATAAAGTATGGCAAAGGCTAACATCATTAAAGCCATTGAGCATGCAATATCTTTTTGCCATTCTCTTGTAATAAGGGTCAAGATCTTTTATCTTTAATGAGCAACACTTCATTTCAAAGTATTCCTAACTCTTATATTTATCAACCAAATGGAATTTTCCAATAAACAGTTTATGGATTAATCCAAGAATAGAAGATGTAATTGGACTCTAAATAATTTGCAATTAATGATACTCTTCTAGGCTTTGGAACCATTCTCAAAGAGTGCTAGTAAATCTAAAGACAAACTCCATAAGCATTGTCCAAATAGTTATTCCTAGTTTTGTCATTTACAAGTCTATCCTTACACTAAACTCAAGTAATTTATCTCTCCACTTGTCTATTTAATTGTTGGCTTAGTTTGATTATCAATTGATTGGTGTTAATGATTAGTATGACTTCTAATATGAACTTCTTTATCAAATTCTTGATTGTCATTAAGATCTTCTACTGCTGACTATTTTGGTTCATAAATGTTGGCCAGGTAAAGAGTAGAGATATCAACAATATGGTTTGAGGCTTTTGTACTTAAATCAAATCTAGAATTCTTAGAAATACTAGATAATACATCATCTTAAGGGATTTTACTAGCAAGAGCAATAGGTTTTATCTTGTTTTTTTAAGGTTTTAGAGGCTCTCTTTTCCTCTCTTTGATGAAGGAGGAGTTATTTTTTGTGGCGATGATGGTGAAGGGTAATGGATTTCAATGGTGTAAACCTAAGGGCTTCAACTGGTTTAGTCTAAGAAAGTGAAGCTAAAAATATTTATGGCATATAAGGGTGGTCTAGTTAAAGGTTTATGCTTAGATCTCATATGTGGTTAGCATAATGCTTTTCTAAGAACTTCATGGGCCATCTTAAAGCATTTTTTGTAATAATTTTCTACAAGGTATAGGAAATATAGTGGTGTAATAAAGGATGCACAGAGAAGGTGTATAATAATGGGTAACGTTCATAAATGCTTCTAGTATGGCTTCTTGCTATGTCTGTGTCAATTTGACTTATCTCTTTTTTCAAATATTTGATTTCTTACTCTTTTTGACAAATCTTAGGACTTGCATATCATTTTGCAATGAATCTTTTTAGTTCTGCATCTAACTGATTTTTCTTTTGAGAATGACTATGGTATAACTATTGAATTTTTTAGAAAAGTCCATCAATCCTACAATTCACTTAAGAGTTGTGTCTAGCTAAGTTTTATAGTCTAGAGTTTATTCTCCGAAGGACTTTATTTTAAGCAATAGCATTATGAGAATGCCAGTTTAATACTTTTTCTACTTGTATAATTGGAGATCTCGTCCTATTATAAGAGACATTTGTAAGAATTGCAAAAGGTCTAGATGATACCCTTATATTGGGATCTGTCTATCTTTCCAACGATGGAAAGCTAAATTCATAGGTCTATGATGCTGATGAGAATATCATACATGAAATCAGTTTAAGTAGATCCTACAAGTTGATTATAGGCTCCAATTTTAGGAGCAATTATTGCTATGGCCTTAATGGCTCTAGTCTTTTCAACTTTAGTTAAATTAGATTTAACAATTTTTTAAATGTTATTTCTTGTTTTGACAATTTATATGTATATATTTTTTTAAAACTTCCTCTTTAATTTATCTTTTATTAATAAATGTAAGTTTTTAGATAATATATCTTCATTGCAAAAATAAAATTATTTAATTATTTTTATTGTCACACTAAAAATAAAATATCAAGCTTATATTAAAACTTAAAATCAACTTAGTCATTTTTATTTATGATATCAAATGTTAGAACAAAACCAAATAATATTTTTAAAATAAGAGAAGTATGAATTATAATTTAATTTAGAAGTTAGTGTAATTTACTTAATTGTTTATTATTAAAACATATTTAATATAGGTATCAATCATATATTCATTTTAACAAATTAAATATATTCTATAATAGAAGAGTATTAAATATTTGTATTATTTTAAACATAATTAAAAATATATATTCAAATATATAATTAATTACTTTCTAAAATTTCTAAACTATGCTTTCTTTTCCCTCAATTAATTTATTATCCCCTATTTAGTATAACCAAGGAAATGGATAAGTAAATTGATTCCATCAATCAGCTCCATTTGGCACCCAAAAAATTGGATGGAAAGGGAAAGCTAGCTTTCATTACAATTTGCCGCACTGTAGCACAAGGAAGGGAGAAAGCCTGTAGGAGATCTACAAAATGTCCAATTCACCCCTTGTAATTATACAACTTCTATGTTGTTTTGTTTGACTCAACAAAGTTTATACCCAAACATTTAATTTATCCAATTAATAACCATGATATTACGAGTAAAAATATGCAATATTACATACTATGTTCTCAATTTTTGCAAAAAAAAAAATTTTTAAAAATTGAATCTTTAAATATTTTTTAATTGTCTAATTTTAGACACAATATTTATATGAATTCATAATCTAGTGAGTATTTCTATCATCAAACTATTCGATACTATAGCTTATGAAGAGATTTTTGCAAAAACATTTTTTTTAAAAAAATTGGATCTTTAAAATTAATGCTTTTTATTTTTTATTATATTAAATATAATATATTTTGTTACTAAAAATTCTAGATATTTAATCGCTTGAAAACGCCAAGGATCATTGATGCCTTTCGTGAAAAGAACCGAGCTGATCAGCAGAATGATAAGGAAAATATGTTTAATAATGATCACTGAGAAAGTGGTGATGCTGATGCATGATTTGCTTGGTAAAGTTTGCAAATGTTTGGACAAGCAGATGACCCGTAAATGTATCCACTTTTTGTGACATCACTACTGTTCAGCAGCTTTTGCTCAGCCCACCCCTCACTTAATTAATTAAAGTTTTGCTTGCAACATGTGTTAATATAATTTGAAAAAATTATGTACTTTTAATTTTAAAAAATTTATATTAAAAGAGTTTAAATTTTAAAATTATTTTACATAATTTAAATACTAAAAATTTAAATTATGTGAAAAAATTATAATTCAAATTTTAAGTTAAAATTTTTATTTAAAATCTTTTAAAAATTTAAAATTTTTCAAAATAAATAGTTTTAATTTGAGATTTTTAATTATAATTTTTCTTCTAATTTATAGTAAATTGTATTATTTCTTTTCAAATTTTAATTAAATTATATTTAATATTTTTAATTAAAAAATTACACCCAATTAGATATTATTTTTTCTGACCAATGTCGGCCTCAACTATTTATTAAGAGTAACTTATGTTAATTTGGACTTAATTAAGTTATAATTTAATATAGTTTTAGAGAAAAACTATATTTGATTTGTCTAAATTTTTATATATATATATATATTAAAAATTCCTCTCAATTTATATTTTGTCAAATAAATTAATTTTTACACAATATAGGATTGTAATTTTATTTTTGACATGATAGTAAATGCAATTAAATAAATTCTATTATTAAAAGAAACACATATTATTAATTAAGTGGGAGTTAGGTGTAATTTTTTAAAAAATTTATTAAATATAATTTAGTTAAATCTCATAAAAGATTAATATAATTTACTCAATTATTAGTTAACAAATTTTGCGTGCAACATATGTATATATAAATTAGAGCTTTGTTACAGAGAGTTTTGAAATTTGAGCTCTTAATCATTTGAATCATCTAAAAATGTATGTCAAAACAATATTTTGTGATTATACACAAATTTTAAAATGACCCCGCCACTTAAAAAGTTTGAACTCTCAAAAAAAAAAACTTTTTACGTCTTTTTTTTTTTTTTGCATAAGTAAAAACTAATCGTGGGCTTTAATTAGTGGGAATTAGTTTTGTGTTCGAAATTTAATAAATTTTTATACACAATAAAATTTAAAAATTGATTTGCCATCAGATCTATGCTAATTACTAATTATCAAGTTTTACGTGCAACATGTGTATTTAAAGATTAAAGCTAATAATGTGCTTTAATGGGTGGGAATTAGGTTAGAGTTTTAAATTTATTAAATTTTCATATAAAATGAAATTTACAAATTGATTTGCAATCTGATTTAATACTAAATTTATAGCATCACATTAAATAACTGAATATGGAAAAAGAGATGGTAATACAGTAAATAATATTTTATGCTAATTATTTAAGAAAATATCTAAGATAAATTTTTAGATTTATATTTGTTGTATTTAAATTAGGTAGAAAAGACAAATTCTCATTTGACAAAGCAGCTATAAAGAAATAGAGTATATTGATACACTTTAGTCCCTTATAATTTGTCCCTTGTGTATATGTATAGCTAAGGTGATTAATATATATATATGAAAAACCTCAAACGCTATAGAAAATTATAGTTAATATTGTTTTAATTCTCATCCATGCTCCTTTTCTCTGTCTTTACTCCTGAGAATTCTTTCTTTTTTTTTTAAGTTTATTATTAGGACAAGGCTGAGGTGAAGTTATGGAAGCATTTGTCATCAAGTTTCTAAGTATATTATATATATATATATATATATATATATATATATATATATATATATATATATATATATATATATATATATATATATATATATATATATATATATATATAAACGCATACATTTTGTTATAGGTTAGCATTCCACCATTAATCTTCTTTTAAGAAAAAAAAAAAGAAAGACTTATCACAATTCTATTGAAAATTTTAAATAAACATTTAAGAAGTACACAGAAATTATTATTATTGAAGGAATGGCCTCTAGGTATAAGCCAGCCTTTCTTGGGACCCTTTTTTTGTAAATTTTTTTTTGGGGTATATTTAAAGTATTTATAATTAATATTTTAACTTCAATTTTTAAATATATTTTATCGATTAAAATAAGGTTTTTGAAAAAAAGAAGAAGGAAGAAGTCTCTGTTATCCAAATATCCAATCTAGCGCTTTGAGATGGAATGAATTTGACAATTGATTAACGGTTTAACCTGCTGGGACGGACTAAACAAAATTAACTTGCTACTTATGGCTTTTTCTGGGCCCATTTGTTCAAGCCCAAAAACAAAAAATGATTGCTGAAAATTGATCCTATTTGAGCCCAAGGACCTCTTGTTTTTATTGCTCCAAGAAACATCGCAAGGATTTTATTTTGTCAAAAAGGACAAGGACAATATATAGGGGCCAGAATCCAGTATAATATATAGCGGAGTCTCTCTTCTCTATCTACTGTCAGGAAATGCGTCTTTTTAATTTTTCTTTGAAATTTACAATGTCAACTAAAAAAAAAAGGTAAAAATAGAATATGTGAAACTTAATATCATGAGACTCATTTGAATATTAAGTTTTATATATTCTATATTTATTTCCTTTTAAAATTAATACTATCCAAAAAAAAAAAATTGAGAGAATCCAAACTCGGCAATGATTCCTTGACCCCTGAATTCCACAAGGTATCATCTCTCTTTACCAATAAGAAGAACAAGAAGAGTACACCAGAATCAATATCTCGAGACTGTTTAGTTTATGTTTTAGAGTGTGTTGCTTCTTTTCATGTCATGTTTTTACTTGCTTTCAAAGAGCGTAGGCTCTTTCATTTGTTTTGTTTTGTTTTGTTTACCCTACTGTAGTCTTGTTGGGCTAGGTTCTTTACATATCCATTAGGCAGGAACTTCAGAACAGACAAGTGAAGGTGTTTGTTATTGAAATTAAACCCTCCAAAAAAGATAGAAAATATTAAAAAAAGATTAAAAGAACCAATCATGTTCTAATAAATTGTAAAAGAAAATATTTGCATGTTATATTTTTATTAGATAATTTAATAATAAATATTAAAAAAATACATCGAAGTTTTGTCTTTTTAAGTTAGCGAAATGTATAATATTTGATTGAGTGTTGAATGTATTTTACATTCAAAAAAACTTATTATCATTTAGTAATTAAAAGGATAAATCATTCTTTTCTCTCTTAAAAAATGACTTGATTACATTGGTTTTTATTGATGCTTTCTTCCATACGCACTAAGGTTGGTGTGCAAGGTTACAGCTGCACGTAGCCAATAGCAACTTGCCACTTCAATGCCACGTGGATTAGTATATATAGACTACATAATAAGTTTCGAAAATTAAAAACAAAAACCAATTAACCTTGCGTAAATGTTAGAATTTACAACCTAGACCAAATTTCAATTCTTCCATGGACTACAATTATTACTCTCTCTTCTTCTAAAACCAAAAAATAAATTACAATTATATTTATTTTTTACTAAAATTCTCTCAAATTGTTACAGTAACTACTTTTCTAGATTTAACAAATTATAACATGACTTCTTTTTCAAATTTAAAAAAATTTAAAATATTTTAGTAAATTAACTAATTTTTAAAAATAGAGTATATTCACAAAATATTCTTTAAAAAATTTAAAAAATTAAAAGGAAATATTTAACTTCAATAATAACATCTTTATTAAATATATATTTTACCAACAAATGCACTACTATAAATATAAAAAGTTTTAGAATATACTTAGTTTATTATTTTTAATGAAAATAAGTAACATTGAAATAAAAAAGTTTTAGGAAATATATTTTTCATTAGTTCCATTTTAAATAAAAAAAAAAATCCATTCTACTGTTGACGATATTTTTATTAAAAGCAGTTTCGTTATATATTATTTTTTAATTTAGGGAGGAGAGAGTAATTTTCAAATTAAAAAAAAGGTTGAGCAATCAGTCATCTGTTAAAAGAAGAATGAGTAATTTACCCTACTTTAAATAAAGAAATAAATATTGCAGGACAATATTCTCTAGCCTCCTATGTGGTTTCGTTCCCTCCAATTCATTTTTGGCATATTAATGACGTTACCAAATCATTTTTTAAATTAAATTTTTTTATTTTTAATATTCAATATATATTTTTAAGTACGCCCTAATTTTTAAAAAAATAACACCAAAAGTAGTTTCACACACAGAAAGTTAAAATGATTAAAAGCATTTCATTGATGTCCAATATGCTAATAGACTTGTCCGTTACTCCTAAAAGTACTTGTAAAACCAATCCTTATATGGGAAATTTCTTCACTCCAGCTCATGACTTCAAAGCAAAATTAAACCTATAAAAAAAGTGTATATATAATGAAGTAAGATTACATTAGGCTCATTATAAATAAATATATAAATACGTGAGAAGTGAGAGTTTGACTAAAAATATATAACATTTATTATACATTTATTTATAATTAATTTGATTTACTTATTTTTTATAGATCAAGTTCATCTAAACAATTTTCATAATAAAAATAATGGCCTAAGCCTTCTTGCGTAGGACTCAAACATCACCAAAGTTGAGATCCACAAAACTGATGAAACCTCTTATGCAGAAATTATTTGTGTAATAATGCAAGATATCCTCTAAGAATTATTCTTCCTTACAATAAAAGCACCTATATGAGAGCAAAACAAGAAAGGATGCAAGCTTGTTTGAGTGATCACGAGCAACTAAAAGGGACTGAATGAAAGCACATGGACGAGGGACAATCCTCGCATGTCAGAAACATGGCCCTTCATTGCTTCGTTTCCCAATTTAAAAGTAATCCCTCTGTGGTTTCTTATGAAGCAGCCAATCAACATGTCTTCTCCTTATCCTCTTGCAGAAGAACCCCACTGTGTCTGTTCTTTTTGTTTTTCCGGAATGGAATTTTGGATAAGGCCATAGCGAATGTTCATGACACAGTTTCATTTAATTAGCAATAAGACCAATAATACACTAGATTATCCTCAACATAAACGCTCGATCAGTCATTGGATTTTTTTGATTCAATCTTCAGCAAAAATTTCAAAGAGATATATAAGTTGGGAAAAGAATAGAGTATCTCTCCCTTTTATCAATTTAGGTTTAATTTTTTTAAATGCACGTCTTCAAAATTATTCAAAAATGGCACTTAGTACAAAAAAGTTAAAAAAATATGCTTAACTGTAGTATTTTAAAAAAAAAATCCTTAGGTAAAAGAACATTATTTATTGCAACCTCTTAAGAAATCTCAAAGATTCACTAGAAGATTTCTAATCAAGGTGAGAAGATGCTTAAATTAGAGTTCAACCCCCCTTAAATGTCTAATATAATTTGCTTACCATGTGATGATGCGCATATTATTATTCATTTTTAAATTTTCATTTTAATATATACCAATTGGAGTGGGATCGATGAGGCTTGAAATGTTTTCACTTATTCTTGGTAAGGCTTGTGTTTTTTGTTCATCTCTGCAGGTATGGATTGTGGACACATTATTTTCTTTAATCATACGCAAAGTGAAATATATTATGAAACTGGCTGGCTGGCTAGGGTTTATATGACTTCATTCAAAATCAACTATTATGTTATCTTAGGAAAAAAGTAATATGACCACACATTTATTCACTATCAGATTAAATCCATAGTGCCAAATTGCCATTATAGAACAATCCTAGTGGTAAGTTGCTTGTGCTATATATATTCTTAGCTCAATTATACATAATGGAAAAATTCGATCAAGATCTTGAGTTGTTAATGGGATTAGTTCAAGTGTTCATCCTTGGCCTCAACCCTTCCAACCTAAGCAAATGTGTACTAAAATTATTTAAAATAGTTATTACACCTTCCTTTCGTCTGACGTTATTGCTATTATTGATGAACAATTCACTTGTATTTTGGAATGCATACACCTTTGGAATAAATATATTGCGGATTGGTTTCGGGCTTTATTTCAAGTAGAATTTATTAGAAGTTGAGTTCATTAATCTCATTAAGAATTATCAAAAATTAAACCCATAGCCTAATCTAGTCATATATAAAGCTTAAAATGACGATATTATGAGACTAAACTAATCATTTGATCACTTGATGATTCTTGTCTTTAATTAATAGTAAATGCACAAATTATTTTAAAAAAATTAAATTCAGTGTAAATCAGTCCTTTTAGTATATATATATATCCCTCAATTCTTTGACAAAAAACATATAATTTGTTTATTATTTTTAAAGACTAAATTGTGTACTTACTAATTTTTCAAAAGTTAAAATTAATTTAGTCGAAGATATTATAAAGTTGGTAAGGTTAAGTTAGAAATAGTTATATATACAACAACTCAATAATCACATATATTTAAAAACCTAAAATAACTAATATGATTCTTTTTTCTTAGTCCAATCAATGTATTAAGCAATGAATCACCCCTTAAACTTCCAAAATATGTTTTTCTAGAAAAATTTGGTCAAATCTGTGGTTATTATATAAACAAGTTCAAATATTCTGGATAGGATATCCTCAAAGACAACTCTCCATGCATGCAAGGAATACTTGTGAAATATGGCGATGCTATTTAGGTAAACAATTTGAATGAGCCAAAGAAGCAGCCTATTAATTAGAGAAGGGGGAGTTTCTGTAGGGAAAAATAAATAAATGAATAAAATTGTAATTTTAGAACACAACAATATGAACTCAGATACTATATTGTTTTACTTCTTTTAATCATTCTTCTAACGCCCAAATTAAATATCATCTCTTCATCAATTTTGCTCATACCTTGGTGGGAAGGAAGAAAAATCTCTTGAATTTAAGTGGTTAGGTCTGATTCACTTGAATCCCATCATCAACTGAAAGCAAAAATTACATAAATTAATTAAGTGCGAGTAGATCAACGTTAGAGAAACAAAACAATATTAAATCTTTTTTAAGATTTTGAGAATTATATATTGAACCAAAATAAATTATTAAGATTAAAACAAAACTTGAATAAAACATTAGGAATTAAAAGTATATTTTTGCCTTTAAATAAAACCAAAGAGATGTTGTGTACCAACAAATTCTAATGAAAATCGGTTTTTGTAAAGAATCCATTATCCATCTAATAATTATACAGCACTTGTAAACATTAATTTGTTTTGCGTAAAATTACATTTTTTATTAAAAAAGAAATTATTGATGAGAAGAGAAAATTACTTATTTTTGTTTTTATTCGTTTAGGATAAATAAAAATATATAACCCTGTGTAAATATAAATTTAAAAAGTTAATGATATTCGTAAAGTATCAGTAACTAGATTAATTGACAATGAACCATCAAGTTAAAAAAAAACTATTTTTATCTCACGTTAATAATAATGATAATTAAAACTTTTTAATGCGTTTTGAGTGTATGTGAAAAACTATCCACATAAATTATAAAGTGCGTACAAAGTTTATTAGATAAAGTGAATTCATATTGATAATCACATAATCAAACCTTTATATAAAAGAAAATTGGCAACTGTCTCAATTTGATGAATATATAATAAATTATCTTAAAGATATATATCATTTTAGTTTACAAATAAAAGAAGAATGACGTCAATTTCTCATTGTTATGGAATTATAGTGACTTTTCCACCTTAGGGTGTTTGTCTTTAGGGCAAGTCCCAAAAGATTGAAATGTAAATTAATGTCATTATCTCATTGGTTTTGTTGGGTCACTTTTAATCATCCACTTATGAAGGTTAATGCTTTCCCCACTCAAATCATTTTCTAGTTCATCTCTTAGCTCTTAAGAAATATCGTATGTGCCCATTCTTTTCTTTCTTTATTTTTTTCTCCCTTCTTTTTTATATTTCACTTCATCATTTTATGCTTGATTTTATCGCAATGATAATGATGACATTAACAATAGAGGACCCTTTTTTGGGTTCATGAGTTTTTTCTTTGAATTTATTTATTCATTTTTATATTGCAGTTTATCAGTAATATATGGTAGAATTCTCACATGGTAACTTACAAGTCTTTAAGTATAATTTTGTTATAATATTATAATTTCAATTAAAATGAGATTTTAAATTCTAGTTTAATAAGGTTTCGATTCTTTTGTTAATTTTTTAGTGTCTATTGTTTTTCTTAAATTATTTTATTAACTCAATAGTGATTACTAATCAAAATTTATATATAAAATCACAAGGAAGTCCAGAGTATAGTATTAATTTTCTGGTATGCATACCTTATCAATGTTAGCAATTTTTTACTTACTTCATTTGTTTCCAGGAAAAATAAAAATTGTTTAAAACTTTTTATTGTTTGTTTCATCAATAAATCTATAAAAAATTTTATTTGGGTTCAAAAGTAATTTATAATAGGCTTTGATGATCATGTTGCCTCATAATAGATGACAGAGCCAATAATAAACTTACAGTAGGAGGCTAAAGTAAATTGAAGATTATTTTTTAACTTATTTTGACGAATATTTCGTTTAAAAAAATTAAAAGTAAATTTTATATTGGTGAAAAATTTTTTCCTGACAAAACAAACACAATTTTTTATAAAAAAAATTTACGCAAAAAGAAAAAAATGAAACCAACTAATTAAGAGTGAATTTTTCAATGGATACCAATATTACCTAGATAATCTGTTTATAGCATCAATAATAAATCAATTTTACGTTAAGATTTTCCTTATTTTAATAAAATATTATTTTTTAAAAGATACATGTCTTAATTATTGTATTCATAAATTATAAAAATATAAAATTTAATCATTAAAAATTTTTAGCTTGCTATTTTTCAGTCTCTCATACATTAAAAAAAATAAAAATAAAAATAAAAATATTTGTTTCAACAACTACCAAATAGCAAGTTAAAAAAAATTTGAGAATAAATAATATATCTTTAAAATTTAAAAATTAGTAATTAAAATACATCTCTTTCAAAAACAAAAAAGTACACTTCTTCTATTTTAACTCTATAATTAATAATAAATTACCCGATTATGTCGTTTTTCTGTTTTAGGCATTGTATTTCTACCTCGCATGGGATCAAGGACAGGCACGTGGAGCCCACAGGCCCAAACCCAATAGAGACGTCTCGTGTGGCAGCGGTTGATGCGTCACTGTTAGACACGTGGCATAGGAGTGCTGGCGTGGTTTGAAAGATTCCAACTTGCATGTGGGACCTGAAAAAACAGGAAAGAAAAAAAAACAAAGTTGGAAATCACTCTTACTCAACATTAATAAAAAAATGAAGAGTGAAAATGAAGTGAATGAAAAAAATATATATATATATTCTTATTTTTTCGGATTATTCTTTTTATATTTTTAGGAGAATGATAAATTGAGTGAGAAAAAAATCAAATTAATAAAAAAGAGAGACACCCATCATGTCTATGGATAGAAGATTCTTGCTTATACATTAAATATTTTTATTATGCTCATAATTATAATAAAAGATAAATTATTCTTGCTTTCTTAAATTACATAATCAAATAATATTAATTTTTATTAAACATATAATTTATTAAAAATTTATTTTTAAAAATTTCGTTTTAAAATTATTTATTTTGTATTAAAAGGTATAAATTTATTTTATTCTAAATTTAAAAAAAATTAATTATTTTTATATTAGTTCAGTTAAATATATTTAATATTATTATATTATATAAATAATAAATATAATAATATTTTAATCAAAATAAATATAAATATAATTTATTTTTTATTACTAAAAAATTAATATAGTGTATATTTTAATTTAAAAATATATTTTTAAAATTAAAAAATTATATAAATATCTTTTAAAAGATGGGGATGTAATTTAATAGATAATAAATTATAGTTGTATTATGGAGAGGAGGGGAGAGATGGCTCGCGATTCTCTATTGTTGTCGTATTTTTTTAAATAATGTTTGAATTTTAATTTAAATGGTTTAGATTTTAAATTTTTAAATTTTAATTATTATTTTTTAAAATTTATAATTAAAAATTATTATTATTTTACATTTTATTTTTTCACATAAATATATTAAAATATAAAAAAATTAAATTTTAGACGATGTAAAATAATTGGAACGACCCAAATAATTTCGGAGAGGCAAAGAATCGCCGTGCCGGAGACGGAAAGATAGGGGAGTAAAATAACGGCAGCGGATAGAGTCAATGATGCTGATACCACGGGCAGTCTCACTTACTCTGTCGTTTATCGTTGTTGGCAGCTGGCTTTTACCGTAAAACGACACGGCTTCTTTTGTCGAGATATAAACCACAATCCTCCATTTAATTCTTAACCATAACAAGCACAGCATTGGTCATTCATTTACCATTGTAACCTTCATTATTTATGACCTGGCATAATTTATAGTTAAATCCCTTGGATGTCTACTAACTTTCAATTTCATACTGAATTCAATACAAATTTTTAAAATATTATCGTGATACTATCTTATAAAATTATACTACAAATGTAATATGAACAATGATGATTATATATATATATGATATTGTATTGTGAACTAAAATTATTTAAAAGATTTTTCTTTTCAAAAGAAAAGAAAACATCAAGCTAAAACGATAATTTTTTAATTCCTAAATTTAAATATAAAAATTCTATATATTTAATACTACAATCATAAATGCACATAATTGATACTTATAACTTCATGTGAATTTAATAAAACCTATCCTAGTCACTTATTCAAAAAGATTACTTAAACAATAAAGCACTTAAGCAAATAAATCACTAAATTGTAACAAAAACATTGATCACATAAAGAAGTCTTTTTAATCAAACTTTAAAAATTTAATTAACATTTAGATTACAGTTAGTTGTCTTGTGATTTACTTCGAAGTTCGAACTAACCACATTTGGTTGGAGCAGTATTATTGCAAATGATAGTAGCCGTATCTACGTGGAAAATTCTATTTTTACCTGAATTTGTAGTATTTTTTGGCTAAACTCATTTTTCTGTATTTAAGATATTAATTCTAGCTACATGAGTTTGACTTGTTGGGGAGTGCTTTTAACTCTAAAATTTTAAATGTTAATTCGAAGAAAAGCAGTAAAATTAAAAAAGAAAAACCTCAAATTAATTCAAAAAATATCTTATATCTCTGACTAAGCAAACCAACTCCTTTTTGTGTCCATCATCTCTGTATTAAGCTCCCACAGCATGTCCAAATTCCAGCTCTTTTTTCCATTACTAGCAGACAAAGTGATCATCTTGCTTTGCGCTCCCGCCTTGCCTCGTTCTTTCTCTCTTACAAAAATACAAACCAAATGCGTTAATCTCCCTGAATTCTGGGGAAAAACCAAACACGAGCCTCTCTGGCTCTCATAAAGTTACACTCATTCCCCAACTCTTACAGCAATGGCCAAGTGGAAGAAGAACAACGCCAAGAAGCTATCCTACATCTCAGTCCCATCTCAGATCATCAACTCCATATCCTCATCTTCTCTCCAATCTCTACTTGACTCCCCCAAGAAATCTTCAAGGAACAAGAGGGTCTTCATTAATGACTTCCCCACCAGACACTCAAGATTCTGTTTTTTCACTCTCTTTCTCCTTGCCTTCCTTTACATTTTAAAGTTTGGCTTCAATCTAAAACCCCCTTTTACTCCCTACCCATGTGCTACAACTCTACGCAATGTTTCAATCTCAAATGTACCTCACTCAAAATCCGAACTTGGGGCTTTTTCATCAGAAAATTGGAAAAAACCAGCTGAAAATGGTCAGAAATATGAGGGTTTTTCCTCAAATGGGTATTATTCAAAATCCAAACTCGGGGTTATTTCCTCAAATGGGTATGATTCAAAATCCGAACCTGGGTCTTTTTCCTCCGAGAATGGGAGAAAATCAGATGAAAATGGTGAGAAAAATAGGACTTCGGAGTTTTGGAAGCAACCAGATGGATTGGGGTATAGGCCTTGTTTGGATTTCAGCAAAGAGTATAGAAGAGAAAGTGAAAGGATTGTAAAGGAGAGAAGGAAGTACTTGATGGTTGTGGTTTCTGGAGGGTTGAATCAGCAGAGGAATCAGATTGTGGATGCTGTTGTGATTGCTAGGATTCTTGGGGCTGCTTTGGTTGTCCCTATTTTGCAGGTCAACGTCATTTGGGGCGACGAAAGGTAAATATGACACACACTAGAGCTTTTAAGGAAATGAATATGCTAGTTTGAACTTTGAGTAATTTTAGGATTGGTTGGATGGTTCAAAAATAACAGGGTGAGACAATTAATACCATAATACCAGCATTAGTGCTTGATTAGGAGGACAAGTTGGAAGTGTGACAGTTAAAAAGTAATAGGGTGGGATGGTGTGGATGGATTGAGAGTTCTCAACCCATTTCAAAAATTGACACCCCAATTTCCAAATTTCTTAAATTGAAAGATTTGAATTGGGTTGAATTCTTTATATTTATTCATAATTCCTTTTTTACTCAACACTTACTTTTTCATTATTTTTACAATTCATTACATAAAGATTAATTTCTAAACAATGGAAAGTAGGTTAGTGTTAATTTCTTAATTAGACTTTGAAACACTGATTCCCACTCCACCTATGCCACTGTACTTCCTTTCAAACTCCCAAACAAGTAAGCTTTTTGGAGGGCTATGGAAGCTGTTAATGTTCCAAAATCTTTTCAAATGTTAACGGAAAGTCTTTCCTTTTATCGAGTAGCCAAGAAAAAAAAATCTTCTTGAGTTAATATTGATTCGGTTGCAGTGAATTTGGTGATATATTTGATTTGGAGCACTTCAAGAGAGTTCTTGCGAACGACGCACGAGTAGTTTCAGCGTTGCCTTCTACGCACCTCATGACAAGGCCAGTGGAGGGAAGCCCTCCTCTTCATGTCACTCCTACTTGGATCCGTTCTCGCTATCTCAAAAGGGTAAGAAAAATATACTGCTTCTGTTACTGGAAATAATTTCTTTAATTATTTTGTTAATTTAGTTTTTATTCGAAAAGTTCGTAATTGAGTCGTTAGAGATTTAAAAATTTTTAATTTGGTCTTTATCTTTAAACCTCCATTTCAGTGTGATAAAAATTTGCCGACCCAACAACGTGCTATTTTCACATTCTGAATATGTAAGATATACACCAACTCAACCCACCCATTAGCATCAGAATAATCATCTCCGTCATTGTCAGGGGTTGAGAGGGCATAAATGGTGTATATTTATAATGCCAAAATAGTCGTCAATGGCTAAGTAGTAGATTTTCACAAATTTCAGAAAAAAAGTTTAACGACAATGGTCAAACTAAAAAAATTTAAAATAATAGAAACTCAATTATGAATTTTTAAACTGAAAATTGAGTGAAAATCTGGGGACTAACAAAATAATTACACCGAATTACTATTATTTGATCATATTTGTTGATGACATAAACAAGGCCACAGTGAGAGTTGTAATGTTTTTGACAAGAACTTAGTCAACTTTCAGCCCCTATTTCTAGTTATTGGTTACAATTCCGTATAAGCTTGTAATATTGCTAAAGAATAAATGATGTTGTTCTCTGCAGCTCAACAGAGAAGGTGTTTTGCTTTTACGTGGCTTGGATTCAAGGCTGTCAAAGGATCTTCCAGCCGATCTTCAGAAGCTTCGATGCAAGGTATTGCACACTCTCTCTTTTCGTAATTGGCTTTCTAATATGATTCTGCTTCCTACAGCTAAATCATAAATTATTGTTTAATCCATCAATTTGTCCCTTTTAGTTTGTTATATTACACCTTCACAATCTTGTGATATTCTCCGTCCTGCTTTCAACATAATTAATCGTATACTTGAATAGTTTTAAATGAAAAATTTTTTAATTTAGTTTTTAATAGAATTACTTTTTCAATTTAATCCTTCATAGATATAACATATCTCAATTTAGTTTCTTACAAAATTACCTTTTTAATTTGATCTCTTACAAATAAAACTACTATCAATAACATTAATATATTAAACTATTGTTAATGAAATTAATAGTCAATATTTTATATCTTCTTACTCTCTTCTATAGTGAATCTACTTCCAATTATCTTGAAAATGTGCAAGCACCGATACCATCTCGACCCTTGACCTTAGATTGGCCAACATTTTCTTCCATTTTTCTTTGTTAAAATCATCTAGTCGGTGGAGATTTTTTTCAGAGAGAAATCTTTTAAGAAACATCATGAGTTCTGGATGTTTCTAAACATACTATCAAGGAAGAGGAGGAGTGATTTGATCCACTTCTTTTCTTTCTTCAGAAGTAATACGAAAACAACTCAAATAGAGATCATAATCGTGCTCACACTTATCCCTTAATCTTCTGAGATAGATTCTATACCTTATCTCTTTAATGCAAAATAATCTATTCTGGTTTCCTAATTAGTTTTAATAAAACCCTTTTTCTTGGTATACTTGGACTAATAGCCTCTTTTCTTTTGGGCTATCTTCTTGTCCTGACTTATTAGGATTAAAGATTCTTTTAAATTTACCAGAAACCTTTTGATTAAAGAACTCATAGACAAGGGAATGACTTCTGTAGAATTATTTCCTCTTCAATATATTCTGATGTACAGGATTCTCACAAAAGGCAAGTGCAGAATATACATTTATTGGACAAGCTAATTGTAAAAGATTGACTGATAAAAGATTTCAAAAGACAAAGATACTTAGAAAGTAGTCATGAGAAACTGAAAGGATTTTATTATACACACCTGTTTAGAAGATTCTTCTTGAGCACAATTGAGGAGAAGCGCATAACTTATGGCCGAAGGCTAAAGCTTATAGACAAATGACTTTTTCAATAGTAGAGGATACAGGTACAGATACACTTTTAATAATTTATGATAAAGTAACTTTAACAGACTAGAAAGTAACTCACATGCAAAAGTAAACAGACATGAGGACAATAATTTAAGACAGCTAAGTAGAGGATAAGTTTTTCAGGATAAGCCTTATCTTTTCTTGATTGGCTCGTGAAATGGCGACAGATTAGGGTCATCTGTTGCTATTTCAAAACAAGTGAATAGCCATTCGTCAAATTTATCAAAGTCACTAAGATCATTAGGATCTTGTGAGTTTTGCATGTGGACATTTTAAGATAGCTCTAGAAGTGTCCTTAATGTAGATGCTCCTTAGGTCTTAGAACTGGTTCCTCTAAAGAAGTTGGTCATTTATGTGGAGTCCATATTTTAATGTTGGGAAGGTTTATTTCTAGGAATCTAGGTTCACCAAGGATGAATTCCCTAAGATAAGGTCCTAATAAGGAACATAAGATAAATATATTTTCTTGATAATTATTAATTTTACATAAAAATGATTTTAAAGCTTTTAAAGTATCACATGACTGTTTTGGCCAATTAAAAAAATGTATTCTATTCATATGCATGATTTCTTATGAGAAATATGTTCTGTCTATTCATCCATTATAGATTACGGATGATAAAGATGCTAGAGACTTTTTGATTTACTTCAAAGTTATGCCATAAGTCATGTTACATGATTATCTTATTGAGTTCATTGCGCCACTAAAATAATGGAGAGAACCATTCAAGAAGGGTGCAAAAATTGAAATCCTTGTTATCAGCATTTGTGAGGTGCTGGAAAATAAAAAGAGGTGAAAACTCAATAGCTCCTGAGTAAAGAACTAAAAGTGTCCAAAGATACCAAAGGGCATCATCTGTAACATGGGTGTGAATCCTGAGAAGGATCAAAGAAGGGATTTGCAACAGATTAAAAGAAAGAGGAAGGATTTTAAAAGGGGCATCTCTGAGATACTTATGCAGATAGTAAAATGGAGATTTTTCAGCGAATTGTTGAACTTTAGTAGGAGTGGTTGATTTTTTTCTCACATGGAGGAACATCCTTTTTGGGTCGGGGAGGAAGATGGAAGAGGATGGTGAATAGTGCATTTGTGTATGGAATGAGCCATGTGGATAAGAGGGATTGGTTTTACTGTAGTGATTAAGCTCACTACTTTAGGTCTGAAGAGGAAGTCTGCAAAGATGTTGTTGTAACCTTTAATGTGTTCTACCCTCAATTTATAACGAGAAAATCAATATTTTCGGTGAAGTAATTGTTTATCTTGTAGAACTTTTCTCTTAGACTCTAAGATTATAGGAAACAGAAATTGTCTATTTGCACCATTAATTGATATAGACATAAATGAAAGTTCAATTTCTTGATCTCCTTTTTAACGGCAAGAATCTCTTTGTAGATTGCATGGTAGTATTTTTCAAAGTCTTTAAATTGTCCACTAGCATGGCCATTGTAATATTTCTTTCTATTAATCTCTTCAAGAGCATAGCTCCCCAAAAGTCTTCATTAGCATCGGTTTCTTCTAGAGAGATGTCTGTCATGTCTCTTTTGAAAGATTGAATAGCTCTCAAGAGTTCTAATTGATAATTATTAATTTCATATAAAAATAATTTTAAAGCTTTTAAAGTATACCAAAAGGCATCATTTGTAACATGGGTGCGAATCCTGAAAAGGATCAGAAAAAGGGTTTGCAACAAATTGAAAGAAGGAGGAAGAACATTCAAAGGGATGTAAGAATATGTTGAGAGATTTGTAATCAATGACTAATCTTTTCTTTCCTTGCTTCTGCTCTGAGCACAATAGGAGTGATCATCATAGATTGACTAGTAAGCCTGCGAGAAGAAATAGTATAAGTGCCTTCATCAAGGAGAAGGGTCCCTCATTAAAATCTTTGACAAAAACTTTATGATGGGACTATTAAGTCTACCTTCAAGAGACCTGGATATGATGAAGGCACTTCTACTACTCTTTCTTGAAGGCTTACTAGTCAATCTATTTTTTATGACACTATTTGGCAAAATAACCTTTCTTTCCACAAATATAACAGCGATCCCATTTTCTGAATTGAGTTATCCTCCTTCTTAAGAGGAAAAACCAACCATTCCTACTGAAATTCAACAACTAGCTGAAAAATCTCTATTTTACTATCTGTATAACTATCTCAGACTCTATTAAAAATGGTCATCTTTCTCAGAGGAACTAGTTCCAAGACCCAAGGAGCATCTACATCAAAGACATCTCCAGAGCCACCTTAAGATGCCCACATGCAAGACTCACAAGATCCTAATGATCTTAGTGACTTTGATAAACTTGAAGAATGGTTATTCACTCGTTTTGGACAAGTAACAAATGACTTTGATGACTCTAATCTATTGCTATCTCACGAGCCAATCAAGAAGGGATAAGGCTTATCCTGAAAAGCTTATCCCCACACTAACATTGAAAAGGTGTTTGAGCTTTCTCAAGTTCTTGCTAGCAATGAAGATATTTATGATCAATTTATCCAATATTGTTCAGAGTCTCATGATCAATTTTCCCACTCATCTTCTCTTTGAAAAAATAAAAATTCTTCATCCACTTACCTTTCAAAAAAAATGAAGATGTCAACCTTACAAAAACTACTCACCTTTATATGAATCAGAGAAGAATGTGTAACCTTTCTCAAACAAAGCTTGATTGAACCAACAAAATCTGATTAGGCTTGCCAAATCTTTTATATAGAAAAGTGCTTAGAGTATAAGTGAGGGAAGAAAAGATTAGTCATTAATTACAAGCCTCTCAATATATTCTTACAAGATGATAAATTCTCATTGCCAAATATCAGTTCTCAGATTAGTTTGTTAAAAGAAGTAAAAGTATTTTCTAAATTTAATCTTAAAGCAGGCTTCTAGAAATTTAGGATTAATCTAACAGAGAGGTACAAAACTACCTTTTACATGTCGTATGCTCAATACTAATAGAAAGAAATATTATTGTGCTTATGCTAGTGGACAATTTAAAGACTTTGAAAAACATTACTATGTAATCTAGAAAGAGATTCTTGTAGTTAAAAAGAAGATCAAAAAATTCAACTTTTATTTATGTCCAAGTTTTAGAAGGAAGTAATGCAGGATTCACTAGACTTTTAGAAGCATCAATATCCATATAAGCAATTATTGGAATTGGCTTGTGGTACTTGCTTTGTATAATTTGCATCTGAACATAAAGCATTAGAGGCTCCTTGTGTTCTGCCTAGTTACAAGGTTGAACAGAATAATTATGGTAAACATAATTTGACACGTCTGAATGTTCTGAATTAGAGAAGTTTGAATCAATTATTGTAAGCATGGCAAGGCAAAGACTGTAGAATCATTGGCATCCAAAGGAGCTCATAGACAAAGGAATGACTTTTGCAGAATTTATTTCCTTTTCAATACTTTTTGACGCACAGGATCCTAATATAAGATAAGTGTAGAGCATATTTGTATTAGACAAGATAATCATAAAAGATTTACTGATAAAGTTGGCTATTTATGATGGAGTCCATATTTCAATGTTAGGATGGTTTATTGTTGGGAGTCTAGGTTCACCAGGATAAGGTCCTAATGAGGTGCAGAAGATAAATCTGTTTCTTTAATAATCATTAATTTCACACAAAAATGATTTTAAAACTTTTAAAGCATCACAAGACTATTTTGGCCAATTAAAGAATGTATTCCATTTATATATATGATTTCTTCTGAGGAGCATGTTCTATCTATTCATCCAATATGGACAATAGAAGATAAAAATGCTAGAGACTTTTTGATTTGCTTTAAAGTTATGCTATAAGTCATGTTGCATGATTATTTTATTGAGTTCATTGCACCAATAGTAGAAGACAAAAGTACAAACACATCTTTAATAATTTTACAATTAAGTAACTTTAACAAATTGGAAAGTAACTCACATGCAAAAGTAAATAGATATAAGGACAACAATTCAAGACAGCTGGGTAGAGGATAAGCTTTTGAAGATAAGCCTTATCTTTTTTTTTTATTAGCTCGTGAGATGGTGATAGATTAGGGTCATCAAAGTCATCTATTGTATTAGGGTCATCTGTTACTTTTCCAAAACTAGTGAATAGCTATTCTTTAAGTTTATGTGAGCTACTTTCTAATCTATTAAAGATATTTTATTGTAAAATTATTAAAGGTGTATCTGTACCTTTTCCTTTTACTGTTGAAAAAGTCATTTGTCTTTAAGCTCCAACCTTCGACTATAAGTAGTGTGTTTCTCCTGAATTGTACTCAAGAGGAGTCTTGTAAACAAGTGTGTACAATAAAATCCATCCATATGGGTCTTATGTTTATGTAGAAAAGATTAATGGTCACTTCCTATGGAATTGTGATCCTTCCAAGTATGACCCTGATTGTGGCTATTATGACCTTGAAAACTGGGAAGGCTTAAAAGACAATGAATGGAGACCTAAAGATTGCTTTGCAGTTGCTACATGGAAACAAGCTAAAAGGAAGATGGTATTAGAGCCTACATATTCCCAAAACAAGCGAAAGTAAATTTACTATAAAAGAGAGTAAGAAGATACTTTTGTCACCATGTCATCTACAGAAGACTTTTATGACCCTGTTCATTTTTTCTCTTCCCTTTCCTTACCTAGATTTATTCCTTCCTCTTATATATCCTATGCCTCTAATAAAATAAATAATCTTGTAGAAAAAACTTATATTTTGGATGAGTTTCACCTTGAAGAATCCATCGCTCCTATTCTTAATCCTTATGAAATTTACCATCAAAATCATTCTTTTACCAGATCTATTTGAAAACTTCTCTCCCCAAATACACCTTCCATCAAAGAAATAGTCTAAGGTACTAAACTTGATCAATGTAGGTTACAATCAACCCAAATTGAACAGTATATCATTTTATAGATCCCTACAAGTTTCATCTCCCACTGGATTTGACAAGGATACATTCACCTCCATCTTGGAGCCATTCATTTAGTCCTCACCCTTCGTGGAAGAAAAGGGATTATGACTACAGCCCATGTCTCCCCCCTTGATACGTCATATACGTCTTTTCAGAATGCTCTGATTAGTGTAACTCTAGTTACTTTAAATAGTGGAAGCATGATTCTCACTATAGTTGCTAACTTTAATATCAAGTTATCAGATCCCACTCTTCCCACCAGATTAAAGGTAAAAATCTATATCATTGATGTTGAGCAAGTTCAGAATGCTACCCCAGTAACTCTTCACCACCGAATGATCTACCATCTTCAGAATCACTTTATTGACCTTCAATTCCCAAATTTCACATATAATGTCCTTTACATGGTTTCTGATAGACCAGACTATACCACTATCATCTAGATCCCAAAGCAGATTTTTAAGAAAGATTTACTACAACTTATGCCTCTTGAATAGGTAACTAATTATAAAAAAAGATTTCATAGCTGATAAAAGGCTTTCCATACCAATACCCTTCTTATCCTTGGAAAACTTTAGGAAGGGATTGTTAAATCTACCTTCAAAAAATCTGAATCTGATGAAAGCACTTCTATTGCTCCTTCTCACAGGCTTACTAGTCAATTTATGATGATCACTCCTGTTTTCTTTTAAGAACAAAAAAAAAAACCTTGTTCCTATTTCGTCATTCCATCCAATAGGTCTTATGCTTATGTAACAAAAATTAGTAGTCACTTCCTTTAGGATTATGATCTTTTTATGTATGACTCTGATTGTAATTGTTATGACCTTGAAAACTAAGAAAGCATAAAAAATAATGAATGGAGACCTAGAGATTCCTTTGTAGTTGTTACATGGAAATAAGATAAAAGGAAAAAGCCATTGTGGAAATCTTGCTATTGCTTTCATAAAAAACATGATTTTAATACTGATGATGATAATGATAAGTCACCTAAGCCAAGATGGGTAGGTATTAGAGAGCCTAAACCACAGCCTAGAACTATCCATGAGTTACTAAGGGAACTTAGTTATGAAGTCATTCTCCCTCCTTCTCCACCTGAACCAGAACCTGCCATTCAACAACAAGGGTTGCCATAACCCATTCCTTGTATGATTTTTTCATCTATATCCAAAGCCTATGACTCAGACTTTCTTCCTATAGAAAGAAAAACTAATCCAGAAGCAAATGCGACTTATAAGCCATTCTCTATTCTAACAGAAGTTACTCTTAATAGGATAATGAGGCCAGTATTACAAGTTGAAGAAGTACTGAACTGGCATACCCATAACCCAATGGCACAAAATAAAGTTCTTTAGAGAATTGATTCTCGCTTAGAAAATCTCTTGAGTCAGATGGCTTATACCAACTCTCGAATGGATGGACTTTCTACTCATGTCTAATAATTATATGATCACCTTCAACAACAATTGACTTTTTTGGATGTAAAACTCAAAGATTTTATCGCTCACAGTTACATGGGTCTAGCCTTCACTTAAAAGGAACAAGCACTCAGAAGAATAAAATCTCAGATTGACCAAATCAAAAAGAATATGGCAAGAAACTACTCTAAAAGCATTTATAAACCATTCCCTTCGCTGAATAGAATGTCAAATAATCCTTACCCTTTTCCTCCATACTCATCTTATTCTTAGAAAGCTGGCTATTCAAAATGTTTCAAAATGAACTATGAGGTTTTCAAAAAGAAAGAAGAGTACATCAATCAAGCTTAGCTTAGATATCTTTAACCCAAACAACCTCCATCTCCTACTAGAAAACCTCGACCTCTACAAAGTTCACCTTATTTCCCTTCTCAATATGAACTTTCACCATCGTGGACCAAACCTCATGAACAACCTCTTCCATTAAAATTTCTACAGATCAAAACACCTCCTTCTTTACCTAGACAAACCTAATCTCTGGATCATACTTAGAAAAATAAACAACAAGTTCAGCCTTCAACTACTCAGCTTAAACCTCCCAAGTCTTCTGGAATAATAACTCTTATAATATTAGTGATTCCTTACAGTTCTGATTTGGACAATGATCACTCTGATATAATTGGCTTAGAAGTAGTCAGTTCTGATGAATCTCTTGATCATGCCAAGATCATAGCTTTATATATGGTTAATCTTTCTCTTGTGAAAAGAAGTAGATGGGTCCAATTTAGAACAAGATGATCTTGCTGATTACCAACTTTATAATACAATTCTTCCTGATTATGCATAAGTTCAAGCTTGCCCAACTACTAGACTATGGTTTACTTTTGATGAAATTCCTCTTGAAAAATGAAGAGATAAATTGCATGAGTTCTCTGGATGGACTGATCTCTAAATGACTCGTCTAGTTAGCATCTTGAAGTAGTACTTATTGAATTCACTACTAGATTTATAGGCACTCTCTGAGAATAGTTTCAAAGCCTAGAAGAGTACAAACAGTGTTTTTATACCACTATTGCTAATGCAAATCTTCTTGGATTCATTCATAAAAAATTTCTTGGATACTTCCATTTAGTTGATAAACAAAAGCGACAAGATTACTTTCAAATGCGTTGTTGTTCATTGAAGAAAAAGGATTTTAATTTTCATTATCAAAGAATGACAGAGAGATATTATTTACTCAATAGCTTTAATGATATTAATATACGCCATACATTTATTACCTCCTTACCTGAAGAACTTCAACTAGAACTCTTGAGAGCTATTCAATCCCTTAAAAGAGACATGACAGATATCTTTTTGGGAGAAAGTTATTAACTTGCAATTGCCACTCTTGAAAAGCTATGTGAGGAACATAAGATGTTCGATTCAATGATGGAAGGAAAACTAGCACTCCAAAAAGTATGCAAGAAGCCCTATTTGCATATCAAATGTAAAGACAAATTTAGGTGTTCTTGCCCTACAAAGAAGAAAACTTAGTTCAGAAAAAGTCTATACTGTAGTCATAAAAAAAGAAGGCATATAAAACCAATTCGATTTTTCAAAAGGAGAATAGCTCAATTCAGAAAAGAGGATCGATGTTATATTTATGAAAAAAAAGGTCATTTTGCCAAACAGTGTCTGAAAAAATCAAAGAAAGATATTAAACTCCTTATCAACTTCAAGCTAGCATTCTTCTTTTTGATGATTAAGAAATTGAAAAACTCTTTTCAAAGCAAGAGGATGCTAATGATTCTACAGTCTTTGCCTTGCTAGGCTTACAGTCATCTGATTCAAATTTCTTAGATTAAAAACCTTCAAACACGTCAGATCATGTTCACCACAATTATTCTGTTTAACCTTGTAACCAAGCCGAACACAAGGAGCCTTTAATGCCTTATGTTCATATGTAGATTCTACAAAGCAAGTATTATAAGTCAATTCCAGTAATTACTTATATGGATACTGGTGCTTCTAAAAATCTAATGAATCCTGCAGTATTTCATCCCAAAGCTTGGACTAAGCACTCAGAATATTTTAGTATTACTGATGGCAAGATATTTAAAGTTGATATTATTACTAAGAAAAAGATAGGTATTGAGATCTTTCCAGATCACATTGTTTGGACCAAAATACTTAGTAGTAGTCTTTCAAATAAAGATATTCCTATTAGAATGAATGTCTATTATCAAGCTAAAAAGCTTCAAATTCTCCCTGAGGGAATCTAATTTGAACAACAATTTAAGCCTTATACTAACATTCCAAAGGTGTTTGAGATTTCTCAAGTTCCTACTGAGTATGAAGATATTCGTGATTAGTTTACCCAATATTGTCCAAAGTCTCATGATCAATTTTCCCATTCATCTCCTCTTTGAAAAAATAAAGAATTTTTCATCCAGTTATCTTTCAAAAAAAATGAAGATGTCAACCTTACAAAGGCTACTCACCCTGGCATAAACTCTGATGATTTAATCTTAGCGAGAAAAGAATGTGCAGCCTTTCTCAAATAAGACTTGATTGAACTAACAAAGAGATTGAACCAACAAAGTCTGATTGGGCTTGCCAAGCCTTTTATATGAAAAAGTGCTCAAAGTACAAGCAAGGAAAAAAAAGATTAGTCATTGATTACAAGCCTTTCAACATATTCTTACAACATGATAAATTTTCATTGCCAAAGATCAATTCACATATTAGTTTGTTAAAAGAAGCAAAAGTATTTTCTAAATTTGATCTTAAAGCAGGTTTTTAGAAATTAGGAATTGATCCAATAGAGAGGTATGAAATTGCCTTTTGCATACCCAATGCTCAATACTAATGGACTATTATAAGCAACTTCTCCAACAATTTTTAGATATGACAAACCAATACGAAACAATGCTCTCAACCTAAAAAAGTTAATTAGGTCAAACCTAAATATAATTTCTTGGAATGTATATTTCCAATGGGTAGTATTAACCAGGCTCACATATTGTACAAGAATTATTCACTTTTCCTGATGAAAACTTCACAGTAAAAGAAATCCAACAATTTATGGGAAAAGTGAATTTCATTAGAGACTTTATATCTCATGTGCTTCATCATACTAGCCAACTGTCAAAACTTTTAAGGAAGGACCCTCCTCTTTGGGGACCAATATAAACAGCTACAATCCAACACCTTTAAAAAGTCTCCCAGATTCCTTCGTCTTTAAAAATTCTTGATAAAAGCAAACAAGTCCTCCAAATCGATGCTAGTGAAGATTTTTTGGGAGTTATATTTCTTAAAAAGATTGATAGAAAGAAATATTACTGTAGCCATGCTAAGGGACAATTTAAGGACCCTAAAAAACACTAACATGCAATCTATAAAAAGATTCTTGTAGTCAAGAGGGGATCGAGAAATTCAACTTTCATTTATGTCTATATGAATTTATAATGCAAATGGCCAATTCCTCTTTTCCTAAAATCTTAGAGTCTACGAAAAAGGTTCTACCAGATAAACAATTGTTTGGCTGGAAAGACTGATTTTCATACTATAAATTTAGGGTAGAATACATTAAAGGTCACAACAATATCCTTACAGACTTCCTCTTTAGGCTTAAAGCAGTGAACTTAATTACTTCAATAAAACCAATCCATCTTATCCATATAGCTCACTCCATTCCCGAATGCACTATCCACCATCCTCTTCCATCTTCCTCCAAACTCAAAAAGGACTTTTTCTCCATGTGAGAAAAAACCAACCACTCCCGCTGAAATTCAACAACTCACTAAAAAATCTCTATTTTACTATCTGCATAAGTATCTTAAAGATGCCCCTTTTGATATCCTTCCTCCTTCTTTCAATAAGTTGCAAACCCCTTTTCTTATCCTTCTTAGGATTCGCACCCATGCTACAAATGATGTCTTTTGGTATTTTTTAGTACTTTCAATTCTCTACTAAGGAGCTATTGAGTTTCTACCTCTTTTTATTTTCCAGCACTTCATAGACGCTAATAACAAGGATTCCAATCTTTGGACCCTTTTTGAATGGTTCTTTCTATTGTTCTGGTGGTGTAACGAACTCAATAGGATAATCATGCAATATGACTTATGGCATAACTCTAAACAAATCAGAAAGTCTCCAGCATCTTTATCATCCATTTTTCATATTGGATGAATAGACAGAATATGCTCCTCACAAGAAATGATATATATGAATGGAATACATTCCTTAATTAGCCAAAATCCTATGATGCTTTAAAAGCTTTAAAATTATTTTTATGTGAAATTAATAATTATTAGGAAAATAAATTTATCTTCTACACCTCATTAGGACCTTATCCTAGTGAATTCATTCGTGGTGAACCTAAACTTTCAGAAGTAAACATTCCCAATATTGAAATATGGATTCCATCACAAACGACCAACTTTCTCAGAAGAATTAATTCCAAGACCCAAGGAGCATCTACATCAAGGACACCTCCAGAGTCATCTCAAGCTATCTCCATGCAAGACTCATAAGATCCCAATGATCTTAGTGACTTTGATAAACTTGAAGAATGGCTATTCACTCATTTTGGAAAAACAACAGATGGCTCTGACACAACAAACAATGCTAATGACCCTAATCTGTTGCCATCTCATAAGCCAATCAAAAGAGGATAAGGCTTATCTTGAAAAGCTTATCCTCTACCTAGCTATCTTGAATTGTCCTCGTATCTATTTACTTTTGCATGTGAGCTGCTTTCCAATCTATTAAAGTTTCTTTATTGTAAAATTATTAAAGGTGTGTCTATACATTTATCCTCTATTATTGAAAAAGTCGTTTGTCTGTAAGCTCTAGCCTCTGGCTATAAGCTGTGCACTTCTCCTCAATTGTACTCAAGAGGAGTCTTATAAACAAGTGTTTATAATAAAATCATTTTAGTTTCTTATGACTACTTTCTAAGTTTCTTTATCTTCTGAAATCTTTTATCAATAAATCTCTTACAATTATCTTGTCCAGTACAAGTATACTCTTGCCTTGTATAAAGATCTTGTCCATCAGAAAGTATTGAAGAAGAAATAATTTGGCAAAGGTCATTCCCTTGTCTATGAGTTCTTTAATTAAAAGGTTTTCTAGTAAGTTCAAAAGAATCATTAATCCTAAAAGGTCAGGACAAGAAGAAAGCCCAAAAGAAGAGAGGCTGTTAGTCCAAGCATACTAGAAAAAAGATTCTGTCAAAACTAATTAGGAAATCAAAATAAATTATTTTATGTTAAAGAGACAAGATATAAAGCCTATCCCAAGAAGATTAAGGGATAAGTGTGAGCACAGTTATGATCTCTATTCGAGTTACTTTCCTATTACTTCTGAAGAGAGAAAGAAAATGAATCAAATCACTTCTCCTCTCCCTTTAGAGTATATTTAGAAACATCCAGAACTTATGATATTTCTTGAAAGATTTCTCTTTGAGGAAGATCTCCACTAACTGAATGATCTTAACAAAGAGAAATGGAAGAGTATGTTGGTTGATCTAAGGTCAAGGGAGAAAGGAAGTAGATCAAATCACTCCTCCTCTCCCTTTAAAGTATGTTCAAAAACATCTAAAACTCATGACCAAAATATTTGGCAGTAGTCTTTTAGATAAAGATATTCTTATTGAAATGGATGTCTATTGTCAAGCTAAAAAGTTTCAAGAAAAAGATAAGTATTAAGATCTTTTTAGATTGCATTGTCTGGACCAAAATGATTAGTAGTAGTCTTTCAGATAAAGATATTCTTATTGAAATAGATGTCTATTATCAAGCTAAGAAGTTTTAAATTCTCCCTGAAGGAATCTGGTTTATATTCATGATCAATTTATCCAATATTGTCCAGAGTGTCATGATTAATTTTCCTATTTAGCTCCTCTCTGGAAGAATAAAGAATTCTTCATCCAATTACCTTTCAAAAGAAATGAAGATATCAACCCTTCAAAAGTTACTCACCCTGGCAAGAATCCTATACTCTCCTAGACTTTGAAAACATTCTCAGAGAGTGCTTGTAAATCTAGTAGTGAACTCAATAAGTATTACTTCAAGATTAGAAGTTGGACGAGCCATTTAGAGATCAATCTAAGCTGAGAACTCATACAATTTATCTGTTCATTTTTTAAGAGGCTAATGATTCTACAGCCTTTGCCTTGCCAAGCTTATAGTCATCTAATTCAAACTTCTTCAAATATAAGTTGTGCGCTTTTCCTTAATTGTGCTCAAGAGGAGTCTTGTAAATAAGTGTGTACAATAAAATCCTTTCAATTTCCCATGACTACTCAGAGAAGTCTAAATCAGATAACTGTAAACTTGGTAATGCAAAAACTGCAGAATCATTGGCATCCTCTTACTCTAAAAAAAGTTCTTCAGTTCTCCACTCAGGAGCTATTGAGTTTCCACCTCTTCTTATTTTCCAACTCCTCACAAATGCTGATAACAAGGATTTCAATCTTTGGACTAATTTCATATACAATAAATTGATAATAATTTTATTTATAAGAAACCAAATTGATAAAAAAAATTTATAAGAAACTAAATTATAAAATACTCCACTTTTAAAAGACCGAATTGAAAAAAACAACCTTGTAAGAGATTAAATTAAAAAGTGCTCCATCTAAAAAGGATTAAAATGAGATTTTAGTCAGTAGTTTCATAGTCTTTCAAAATCATTGTTAGGATTTAGACACATTCTTGGGTCAAACCACATTGTTTAAATCCCTCATTAGTGAAGAGACAACTGTTAGCAGATTCTAATATTGTTACCTTACATGTTTTCAGGTGGCTTTTCATGCACTAAGGTTTGTGCAACCAGTTGAGGAACTTGGAAACAAGATTGTAGAGAGAATGAGGAGGAAAGGACCATACATTGCTTTACATCTACGAATGGAAAAGGATGTATGGGTGAGGACAGGATGCTTACCAGGTCTAAGACTGGAGTATGATGAGATTGTGTACAATGAGAGGACACAACGCCCAGAGCTCTTGACTGCAAGATCAAACATGACTTATCATCAAAGGAAGCTTGTTGGCCTCTGCCCCTTGAATGCCATGGAGGTTACCAGGTATATATAAACAGATTGGTTTGGTTCAGTTTGGTTTTGGTCAAAATTGATTAAATCAAATCAATGAACACCCCTAATATTATATTTGACATTTGCATTAGACATTATGCTTCAAATTATACTTGGGCAAGATATATTTGGTCATCACATGTCCCGTATTTGTGTCAAGCTCTGTGAATGTTGGCCTTCAAAATCTGAAGACAACAATAATTTTTATAACAAATTTTTGGGTTTTGTTTATAGGTTGCTTAAAGCTCTAGGAGCTTCAAAAAATGCAAGAATTTACTGGGCTGGAGGGCAACCATTAGGTGGAAAAGAAGCATTGCTTCCTATAATCCAAGAGTTTCCAAACTTTTACAATAAGGAAGATCTTGCCTTGCCAAGAGAACTAGAACCTTTCAAAAAGAAAGCTTCTTTAATGGCTGCCATAGATTACATTGTTTCTAAAAAGAGTGATGTTTTCATGCCATCTCATGGAGGAAATATGGGCCATGCAATTCAGGTATGCTTGACAATGACTCTTTCACCCTCTCATTGAGTCCCTTTATATATATATATATATATATATATATATATATATATATAATCCAATTGGAACAATAATTTGCAAGTTTGAGAAGCCTACAAAGACAACTATCAGTGCTTCTTGAACTTTGGTTAAATGAATGGTGTATTTAATACACACACACACACACATATATATATATATATAATACCAGATTTAGGTAAAGTTTTCCTTGTGTTTATTATCAATTTTTTCACTAAACAAAAGACATGAGGAGAAAATTTTTAAAAGATCTAAATTAAGTTGTAAAAAACATTCACTTATCATGTTTTTATTAAAGAATTTAACAACAAAAATCTAAAAATTACACGCAAGTTTTGCCCCCAAAATATATATATATATATATATATATATTTAACTCATTTTTTTTTTCCTCATGTTGTGATTCTGGAAGAAAAGCAGATGTTAGCTTGAGATGATTGTTAGTCTGAAATCAAAGTATGCAGTTCCAGAAGAGTGGAGTCTCAAACGAGCAAGCAAGGAAGCTTGCTTGAATATATTACAAAAGAATAGTTTAAAAGAATGTTCTAGTGAATACGGTGTAATGACAGGTCATATATCATGGTCTGTGGTGATGCTAAGTAAATACTTAGTCATATAATGAGACTTGCACATCTGTAGTCTTACAGAGTACTCCCAAGATACTTCTAGAGCTATCACAATACTAGTAAACACAAAGTGCCATTGTTTAGGAAATTATGACTAGTGCCTTGTTCTGTAGATGATTTGTTAAATTTTTGGTTCATGTTTCATACACCATATCCAAAACGTTCTGCATTAACTTCTAGCACTAACTTTGCAGGGTCACCGAGCTTACGCAGGGCACAAGAAATACATAACCCCAAACAAAAGACACATGCTCCCTTATTTTATGAATTCGTCCCTCCCAGAAGCAGAGTTTAACAGGATCATCAAGGAATTGCACCAAGACTCATTAGGGCAGCCTGAACTCAGAACAAGCAAGGCTCAGAGGGATGTCACCAAGTACCCTGTCCCTGAGTGCATGTGCAGTGACTCACATACTCCTTCCTACTTGTAACTGATAAATTCTCGATAACCGATTATCCCAACAAGGGAGTGAGCTCTATTTTTGGCAGGTCCTATGATTTTGGGAAGCGATTTAGGTGATTTTCAGGGCACCTCTCTCTGTCGGTGCTTTCATATTATTCCGTAAGCATACTCAATTATCATTATTTAATTCTTTGTACAAAAAGCTTGTAAAGGGTGCAAGGCAAACATGACAAACTAAAAGTCTCCCTACAAACAATCATGTGTTCAACTCTAGTAAGACGATGTACGGACTAAACAACAGAATTAACAAGTCATATTTCAAGTCTGTGAATCTAGAATTGAGCGGCGGAAATGTAAATTTCATATACATACCTCCAGCCATAGCCAATAATTGATTAATAGATGGAAGCAGGCAGTGAAATCCAACCGTAGGATGATCAGCAACCAACAGGAAAGATGTCAGAAGCAGCTTTTTGACTGACGAATGGCAACCAGTGTGAAGGACACCAAACAAGGAAGAAAGTATGTTTTTTTCAGTCAGGAACCCTTCCAATAATTTTTGTCAGACGAGGAACACCACCAATTAATTAGACCTCTGGAAACAACGTTAAAACTAGCAAAGATAACCTCTCAATACTTAAATAACTGTTAATGGCAAAATTGTAATTAAATGAGAAAATGAGGGCTACTTTTGTTTCAAATTTAAAATTTGAATAATGGGACATGTTTCTCTTGATTTATGTAAAGGTAGACGCATGGAGACTTATGTATATTCTAAGTGTGATTTAGGTCTTGTGTATAGAAAAAACTCAATTGGAAGAGGTTTTTGCTTTGAACGCCTAACAGTACCTTAAGGGATTAGTTTTCGCCAGTTGGATGGGGTACTAACCAAAGAAAGAAGATTATCAGTAGTATAATCTAGTGAATTTTTGGGTCTTCAGGATCATCTCATGCTACCACAGCTACCATTCAATTCAGCGGGAGTTCTTGACAAGTCATAAATTCACCCAAACTAAAAGAAACTGAACATGGGAATTATAGTGTATTGACGGGTCACGGTCATTTATCATTGACACACAGGTCTACTTCAAAATTCTCCCGTAAGAATATAATGGCAGTCCTCAATTTCTGCATCAAATGACCAAAATATGTATAGTTCTGTCAACCAATGGAAGACCATCTCAGAATGTTAGGTTATGCCTCTAAGCTAGTACGTTCTCCCAATGTCCTATCAAAAAGCTAAAATTCCTTCATCAGTCATCATTCACCACCTGGTCCCAATGAGATGAGCAATCAGCAGCAAGCTTATATTCCCTGTCCTCTGTTGCAAGTGAGCATCTAGCTACAGTACAATCTGGTGCTATAGGGTCCCTGATGGCCCAGAACCTCTCTAGTATCATTGGAAATTTTAAGGGATCTTAAAACAATAGGGCTTCGTTTTGATATACAAAATTTTGAGTGATAAAAATAAAAAAAGAAAGCTGAAGAGAATGTAATAAAATAAATTATATTTGATATGAGTTAAAGAAAAAAGAAATATATTTGCATTTGTTTGTTTTAGTCGGATGAAATAGAAATGAAATGAAAAGAAATAAAATATAAAAAACAAAAATGCCCAACGTACATTGCGTTGAATTAGAATTGGGTGGATGAGATAGATGGCGCTATATATATATATATTATCTTTTGCTGTATATATATATATATATATATATATATATATATATATATATATATATATATATATATATATATATATATATATATATATATATATATATATATATATATATATTGTCCTTTAGAGGCCACCCATCCAATTGCCTTCGATTTTCGTTGTTTCATGAAGGGATTGACTATTTCATCAAGTGACATTCCATTTTCACAAAATTAAGAGAGGTCAATAGATTTGTTACTTAGATTCATAATATTGGGTTAGCTTTTATATTTTTATATTTTTACCACCTTAATTTTTCATTTATAATGAAAATTATAGAAGAGCTTATGAATGTGGGAATAATTTTCTTTTTGGGACAATCAGAATGTTTACTTCATAATAAAAAGTATATATCAACATTTACTATAATGTGTCTATGTCACAATAATCAGCTATTTGTTATGATTATGAGTTAAGATTTAGAGAAAAATAATTAATCAAATGTCAAAAATATTCATAATATTTTTTGATGTTAATAGAAGAGAAGGCTCTTATGGAAAAAAAAAAAAAAAGCCAAATGCATAAAGGTATAAGGGTCACACCTATCGTTTCATTTTTTTTTTTCTTTTAAATTGTACACAATTGCCTCTAATTTGAATTTTTTGAATTTGTGGATGATATATCTAACCTTATTTAGTTGTTTTATATTTTTTGTAATTAATTTTGTAAATGATATAGTTAATTATGTTTTTTATGTTGTTTCTTGTTATTTATCTTTTTGTAAATGTTTTGAATTATTATTGAAGGCAATCAAATTTGAAAACAATTGTATTATGCCCATAGGAAAAAACAAGAAAACAAACCAAAAAATATAGGAAGAGACAAACAAATATAATAAAAAAAATCCTAACAAAGTCCAACCGTTGTTTGTTCAGAGGTGAACATTGTCGGATTGAAATTTAATCAAACTAATTTTGACTAAATAGCAATCGAAACATGTTTGATTGCTGTTTGGTTGGACACATTTTTTAATTAGGATGTTTTAACTAAAACTGAATCAAAACTTTTTAATTGAATTTTAGTCAAAGTTTTTTTGTTTGTTTTGAAATTATTTGAATTAACCCTTTTTTTATTTTAGTTGTGTGTTTTCTTTCTAGTAGCAATTTTTTTTTTGACCTTATTTAAGATTAACTTTTCTTCTATTATTCGAACATTTTTTTTAAGAATCTGTTTCCACTTTTTTTTATTTAATTATTTGGCTTAACTCTTTTTTTTTTGGGAAGAAATTGAGATGTGCTTTCACAAGTTTGTTCTTTTTTTTGGAAATTCTTTATTCTTATTTGTTGAGTATTTTTTTTTTAAAGAAATTCAGCTTTGGGTTTTTTTCTTTTTTGGTGTTAGTATCATTAATTTTTCACTATTCCCTTCTTTTGGTATTAGTATCATTAGTTTTTTATTTTTCTTAGAAGAACAGTACTAACCATGTTGAAAGATCATGTTGTGAATAAAAAAGAGAAGACAAATAACTAGCTTAGTCAATATGATTAGAAAGATAAAATATATATATATTATATATCCATTTGAAAAACGTGGCGCAAAAAACGACACCAAATATTAAAAAAAGATGCACAATTCCACTGCAATATCACTACTTTTTATTTTTTTTCTCCAATTACTACAACTAAATGTATTTCACCGAAAAATTCCTTTCACTTTCACTTTCACTTTCACTTTCTTCCATAACACCACATTATCTAGATGTAGCACTCTATAGGTAAGGATAGGAAAAAAATGTCAATTGAGTCTGGTACAAGCAGAAAGATGCCAAAGGACTGAAAGGAGTTAGTGATGGAACAGGGGCATTCTGAACCGAACACTAAGCTTTTCCGTTCCTGGTAATACAACCAGAAATTCAGAACAGATTCATTTTCCCACACAAAAGGTGCAGAAGAAAAACAGCTGGATGGGACTTCTTTTCTTTTTTATCCAATCAATTTCAAAATCAGCAACCTTGAATTCATTCCTTAGTTTTCTGGCCCAAAAAAAAAACAATTCATTCCTTAGCATATGAAGCAAGGTTATTCATTATACAGGAACTCAAGCATTGCTACGTTTTCAACGCTTTTTTTAGTATATGCTGAAACATTCATGAATCAGGAAAACCGAGAAAAAAAAATTGTGATTGAATACCAAAACTGCTCCAACTACACGAAAAATAGCTGGATCATCGATTTTGGAGAGTTTGATATGATGTATTTGCATAATAAATAAAATTACTAACCATACCAACGAAATGTATAATTAGCAAGAATACAAGCATGGTTATAGACCAAATGTCTCCGCATAGCAACAGTGAAAAGTCGAATATATCAAATCAAGTTTTGATACAAGTCACAAAACGAAGAGCCTTATGACACAATCCAGTGACCGCCGAACCTGTTCGATTCTTTTTGTTGTAATTTGTTACAAATGAGAAATGAGATAAAAATTTTCTCCTCAGAGCTTGAGATGCTTGAAGAAAAAAAAAAAAAATCCATCCCAATCTCCAACGCGTAAAATCAGATTTTTCTGTTATGACCCACTTCTGCTCAATCTGAAACAGCAATTACTTCAATAAAAATCATCACTGAAGTTTCCCCGGGAAGTGAGTTCTGTATTTCCAAAAAGCATCAGAGTACTCGTCTGCTTGCTTTTCCGCCTCCCATGAATATATCAACATCTCCACAATGAGGAGCCGCCTTCTCACAAGTTGCTCAGTAGATTACACATCAAATAGTGCTCATCATGCTTCCACCAAACACAACTCTTCTTTTGAAGAAAGTGGCCAAAATGGTGATAGCGCCACAACTTTTCCAATTATGATCAGTGTTGGTGACACTAACTGAGCAGATGAAATTTTCTCAGAGAGGTCCTTCAGTTCTGAAAAAACCTGCATTATTGCAAATATATGTACAATCACTTGTTAAAACTGATTACCAGAAAAGCTGAACCTTAAAGCATATATTACACATAAATTAGATCCAGAAACAAATTGATCATCTGGAAAAAGTTCACCCATGATTACAGAATTGAATCAATAAATGATCATACAGTCAACGGAGAAGGAAGAAACAACTATTGGAAATGAATAAAATGACAACATCAGTTATACTCACTGTGCGTTGTTGGGGAGTGGTCCCTCGCTCAATGGCTGCAGCTGGGGTATGAGGGGATAGACCATGATCCATTAACTTCTTGGCTAGTGAAGGGAGGGTTGACAAGCCCATATAAACAACCAAGGTAGAATCAGGATCAGCTGCATTTTCTGCAACAAAGAGAGGATCTGTTCCACCTTTCCTTGAATGTCCTGTGAGAAATCTCACACTAATTGCAATACCACGGTGAGTCAATGGAATCCCCAGCTCTGCTGCAATTCCAGAGGCTGCAGTTATACCTGAAGCAATGAGAACATTGATTATAGCAGGATCACCATGTCTTCTCTTTTTGAAAGCAATCACACAACTAATAGAATCACACACATCCCTTACAACATGAATGAGCATAATAGAAGTCATGTTTCATGCTTTTGTGTTGTATTCTTCCAATAACAGAAGCATACAATGCATGAATTTAATAAATAAATAAATAAAGGTCCTAATTTACTTTAAGACATCCACTTGTTTAAATTGTATATAACGGCATAAAAATAACACCCTTCTTTATTCACTTTTTAAAGGTAATGAAGCGTGTCATAGCCAAGATATAAAACCGTGGAAGCAATCATCTTTCCATGTCATTTTAGATTTTACCAATATCATCCTCTATTTATAATGTTGAAAAAAGCAGTCCATTTTACTGCGTAGCATAATCTAGTCATAGACCGGATACAAAAAACTCAGAGATGAACATACAAATTGAGAATATGCAAAGGTAGATTGTCATTTAAAGCAGAATCTAATCTATGCCTGTGATTGATGGGAATATACAGGTCTCAAGTTTTAATTACTAATCATTTTCTATAATGTCTCTATCTGGGAAAAATTAATATCTTTCTTTGTATAAGCCACTATACATACGACAATCGAGGAGCAAACCAACATTTTATAAGAAATTGAGAATCCAAGTCATTTATTAAGGGTTTCAGCTTCATAATGATATCAGTTGCATACCTGGTATAACTTTCACTTGAATACCTTGCTGTTGCAGAAAATCCATTTCTTCCCCACCTCTCCCAAACACCTAAAAATGCCCAATAGTAAGCATTTAAACAACTTCACAGTTGACAACAAAAATCATAAAAGACTAATTCATCAAATTACTTTACAGAAATACGTCACTTAAGACCCTCCCAAGTGAACACTCACCAGTGGATCACCTCCTTTAAGTCTCACAACAGTAGCTCCAGCTTCAGCAAAACTCAAAAGAAGCTCATGTATTTCCTCCTGCCATAAGTTAACCGGAATAAAACAAATTCAATTCCGTTAATATCAAGGCATCAAATAGCTCTATAGCACTGAAACAAATGCCAAAACACTGAAATCCCAAAAAGAAACTCCAGGAGAGGATTCAGAAATTTGCTAAGAACTACAGACACTAACACAGGTAGGAAACACAATATAATACCAACATCACAACATGGCAAATTAGAAAAGTGTAATTTGAAGTATTGTGTAGTATCTAATACGAGTGTGTGTGGACCCAGCTGAAACCCTAATAAAACGCAATATCCCACTTTCTTTTTTCTGGTCTGTCCAATATCCCACTTGAATTTACAACAAAGGTAGTCTTTATCACCTGCGTTCTGCTGTGATACCCAGCAGTTTTACCCACATAGAGAAGCTTAGCATCAGGATCAACCAAATCCAACACAGCATTCGACACCAGTCGATCATACAACAACAAATCAGCACTCTTTATAACCCTAACTGCCTTCAACGTCAAAAGCTCCGGATCCCCAGGTCCGGTTCCGACCAAGAACACATTCCCCGGCAGTGAACCTTCCCCTCCGCCGCCGCACTTCCCTTCACTTAACCTTTTCTCTCTCAGCACCCGAAGCAGCCTCTTCAGCTCCGGGAGCTGCAGAGCGATGTCGTCTTCCCTAATCGATCCCGAAGAGAATGGGAGAGGGCAGGAAAGGGTTTGACCCAGTTGGTTCTTGTAAACCCACTGGTCCCTTTGGTACCTCTCGATGGAGTGCTTCTCTGTGAAGGGCGAAGTAAAGATATTGCAGTTCAATGAACAAATGGGTTGCGGGTTCGATGAATGGGGGTTTCTGCTGTGGGGTGAATTATAGAGAGAAGAGAAAGATGCAAGCTTGTGAACAAGAGCCATAATGTAGAGTTCTAGAGAGGGTAGGAATAGCGGCGCTTGTGAATTGAAGGCTCAGAAATGAGCTTAAAAATGAGAGGTACAAGCAAAGTTTGAGACGAAGAGCAGGAATGGAATTTGGGGAGATTGAGAAGGCAAAGTTGCTCTTGGGGATTTGGAGCGACAAGCTTTTATTTGAACAAATCGGGTCGGGTTTTTGACTGGGACCTATCTTTTGTCTATCAAATACACCAATTGTTATACGCCACTTGCCACTGAGTTTACGATTTTACCCTCATATGAAAGGTGGCAGAATTTGGAGGACTTACAATAGGAGATGTAAAAGTGGAATATCACAACCTTAAAGAACTATACTGTGGAGCGCAAGGTGACAGCACAAACAAGATGCGGCGGCTACAACGGTCATGGATGGCACGGGCACACTAACCACTAGGTTGCGCTAGAATTGAAAATTAAAAAGATAATAATAAAAAAATATTTATTATAGTTTTATAATTATCTATTATTATTATTATTATTTAAATAGAGGCAAAAGTATTAGTTTTATTTTATTTTATTTATTTTTTATTTCATTTTATTCCTCCCCCTCCCAAAAGAAAAAAAAAAAGAAAAATGGAATGAAAAGGTAAGAATCATTTTATTGTTTACGGGTTCAGCAAAAGACGAGCATGACTTATTATTGATAAAAAAATTATATATAGTTTCTTATATTTTTCTTATCATATTTTTTAATCAAAATATAATAAATATATATATTTTTTAATAATAATATGACAATTACATGATTTTTGTAGACAAATATATAGTTTTTTGTTTAAATTATACTCTTATCATATTTTAATTAAAATATCATATATTTATGATTTTTTTAATAAAAAAATCTGATAATCAAAATATAAAGAATTATATCTAAATCCTATCCTTAATAAAATGGAATAGTTTATAAATTATTTTTTTTAATATTAATCTTATAACTAAAATGTAATTCTAACAAATTTTTAGTTAAAGAAAGTGTAACTATAATTGTATCACATATCTATTTCATTTCTTTTCAAAATCTCTCAATTTGAAAGGGTAAACAAATTTTGAGTTTTGAGTGACAAGGAAAAGTTTTAGAGTCCTTCATTTGTCATTTCATATTATCCTCAAAATATCCCTCAAATTAGAATTTATTAATTTATTTTAAATTAACCATTTTATTAATGTCATTCCATCACTTACCTTCTATCCAAACATAAATGTCTAAATCCCATCTTTGTTCTTACCAAATACCAATCAATAGACCCAATTTCAAATTATATTTAGATGAATAAATTTGTAAAATAACACTAAATTTCACTAGTTTTAGGAAAAAAATTTATAAATAATTTTTTTATATCTTTACTATTAGATAAATGTATAATTTTTTAATAATAACATTAAATGTATATTAATTTTTATAAATAAATATATGATTTTTACACCTTGATTAAATTTTTCAAAAAAATTTATTTACACATGTTATAATCTTATTGAAGAATCTAATAGCAAAAATACAAAAAATTGCATTTAAATCAAATCTTTAATTTTATTATTGAATTCAAACAAAGCATAAAATGTATGTAATATTTTCTTTTAGTATTACAGAGGTGTCTTGATCAATTTGAATTCTTCCATGTGAAATCACATTTTTTTTAATTAATCATTTTGTATCTAACTCTTTTACGCGCCTGAATTTTCTATGGTTGTGCTGTTCCAAGAGAAACAATAATCCTAAATAGGGGGACTCTCCACCTTATCATTATTATTATTTATTTTTATGCTATGCAATATAGAATTAATTTCTCTTTTTTATTAGGTAGTCACATATCACGTAAAAAAATTAAGTTTTTATTTAGACTTACTTGGTCTCCTTCAGTTAATGAACTTCTTTAATTATGTTATACAGATTATCCCCCTCCCCCCGGAAAAAAAAAACAAAAAAAAAAGGCTTTTATTGTAGGTTTTTTTTTTTTAGTGCGATTTAAATGGCTGCTAGAACTCCTAACTTGGTCGAACCATTCGGTAAAAAGGGTTTAACCGCAATTTTCATGAAATTGTAGGAACTACTGCAGTTAAACTATGGTTCAACTGCAGTTAATGAATCACAGTTAAATTATGGTTTAACTTTGGCTCTAAAATTGCAGTTAAATACGGCATAGGTTTTAGCGGTGGTTGAGACCGCCGCTCAAGCTTTTTTATTTTTAAATTCCTTGGCTCTAGATTTTTCCCCCTACTCTTATTAACACCCCCTTCTCACGACGTTGCTTTCTTTTCTGTGCCTTGTAACCAAAAGCCTAATGCTGGTTTGCAAGTTCCAACTATGTTATAGGGGTTGGCCATTTGCCAAATTTAGATCAATCCCCAACACCAGTATTATAAGCACAATAATGAGAACTGAAGCAACAAAGGGTTAAAAATTGTACTACTATTCGCATAGCATAAGGCAAGGAACAAAACATCTAGTGGTGTCAATATTCTTTAAAGTGAAAAAAGAAGGAGACAATTAGCATTTTTATTTTTATTTTTTTACTCCCACATCTTTACAAGTTCTAATGGCAATGAAAAACAAATCATAAATGGTATCTCTTCAATACTAAGGAGGCAATAGCAAATGAAGAAGAGGCCATGAATTCACGGAAATATATGCCATTGGTAGATTGTTGTTGAGAACAAGCTCTAACATTTAAAAAAGAAAAAAGAAAAGGATCTTCATGCTGGGAAGATTCCTCAAGAACTGCATGCAACATTAAACATGAGCGCATAGAATTGAGTTCCATCAAGATCAGTTCAAGGAATCAAAATTTAAACTAAAGATTCAAAATGAGACATCTTATGAAATTAAACAATATGCAAGGAACCCAAAAAAAAAAAAATCCCCAAACAGAATACTTACATGGTTATAGGTCCCTAATCTCTCGAGAGAAGGTGGTCCCTGTAGGTAGAAGGTTCAAAATGAGACATATTACAGTCCATATGAAGTTCAAAAAGTTCAATTTATCCAATAAAAACTGGAATAGATGAAAAACCATCAATGCATAATAGTATTAATACCAATCTGGGGATTTTTCTTCTCTACCGTAAGAATAGTGTTAAAATTATCAATGTATAATGGCTAGTTTCGTGATTATTAACTAAAGTTCAATTGAAAAACAATCTGATAAAACCCAAAAATACGAGCACCGACCAAGCAGCAAATTGAAGGAAGAAAAAGGGAGGTTAGTGCTAATGTGTTTGTTGACAACAGAGCTTATAGAGAATTCTCGAACTCCAAATTTAATGGCACCTCAATTGACATGGAAAGTGCAGATTTGCATTTTTTTTTTTTTTTTTGCCTCCAACACAAAACTACCTTTCATTGCCATTAGAGCTCTGTCCAATGAAGCTTCTGTTTTGGCATCCTTAGCATCCCAAAATTCAGTACATGTTCTTATCAGATTCATCTCCTTATTGTTGTCATAGCTTTTCTGTTTTCCGCTCTTGACATGGGAAAAGTGGAAAAGAAATAAACAGAGGGGGAAAAAAAATAGATTGTAAATTTTCATCTCCTCTGAAGACAGTTTCTTAACCTCTGAATATGATACATTTGTCAAATATATGCAAGGACAATATATATATATGTAATTTTATTCCCTTGTTGTTTTTGATCTCCTTTCCACCTAGCAAATTTACAAAAACAACAAAGCCAGTACTTGTCAAAGTCAATTCGAAATTGGAGAGGTTTAGTGTCTCCTTTCATTCTCGAAGTTTCTAGTTGCTATGAACGCTCATAGATTGATCATATCTGGGAAGGAATCATGCAAAGAATAATTGCTACTTCTTTTTTGGTATAACGCCGATAAGCAACATGATTAAGTTGTACAACTATGGATTTGCTTGTTTGATTAAAATATGGCTCATCTCTTAGAAAAAAACTATGGCTCAAAAGCTTATGAAAATTCTCGATAAAATTCATGTTCTTTTTGCTCAAAAGCCGAAGCAGGTAGCTAGACAGAAAAAATGCTTATAATATATGTTACACAAGCTAAAAATGGTGAAATTTTTATTTGTATACGTGTCACACAATCATAACATTATTATTCTGTAACATAATTTGATAACCAAAAATCATAAAAGATAGTACTATTAAGATCACGGTATATTTAGATTACCGTCCAAAAACACCAAGAATCTAAAACATACAAAAATTTTATTTATTACATAGACACCAAATAGCACTCCTAGATAGCATAGAGTTTGTCCTTCTTCACTTATAACCATCCACTTTTTGTTTAGGATCACCTAAACTGGTCCCATCTGTAGGGTTTTATACCAAATCCACTTCACTTTTACTACAAACTTGTAAGCTAATATAAACTAATGACTTATCTGAACATATTATTGTAAGATAGTACAAATATATATTCTCAATAAGATAATAGTTGGTTGAAAACTAGTAATAATTTAACTATATAACTTGCGAAAAATCATTTTTATTTTCTTTTTACTCACTTCATAGGGAAAAGATAATAAATTATAAATAAAAATAAAGCATACATCAATTAAGATATATATGACAACTATGATTATAATCACATTAGCTCACAATAACAAGCATCATAGCCACTTCCAATAAGGGGATGCAGAGCCCCAGCTAGCCCACATAGTAGTGCTTAAAAGAAAGTCAAACAATGATGTAAACTCAAAATCATTTGTATCCAATACCATTAAAATATAACAATCCATCAATATATCATAACATGAATCAACAAGAAACAAGATTATTAGGCTATAAATATTTTTCATTAGAGTATTTCTTAGAGTGGATCCACATAAATAAAATAATCAAAGGTCTCCTCCTAAAAAATCATCCGTTGTTTCTTAAGGCACCCCTCCTATAGAGTCAATTGCTGACGAAAATTATCTTTTATAAAGCCCATGACTCTCAAGAGCCTTGTCTTCTAAGATCACCTTCTAAATGATCATATCTCCTATAGCCTCAATTGTTCTTCTTTTCTTTCCATAACATATATAATTAGATAACAAGGTAAGTAATATAATAGTAAACCACAATAATATAGACAATTTAATTTAGGCACAAAGTTAAAAAGCACGTATAGATATATAGATTCATACTTGTTATCCTAAATAGCAAACTTTGGGAAATGTGATACTTTTACAATGCCTTATCTATTTTAATGTCTTTTACTGTCCTAATTCATAGTTTATTAATCAAAAGGTTCATATAGATCTAGTTATAAGGTCAATAGTCAAGTCTATATGTCCATATGGATTCAGTCACAAGTTCATATAGGTCCATTTATAAGATCTAATAGTTAAAATTTATATATGTCCTTATGGGTCCAATCATAAGTCCATATATTAGAGAATTAATATTTGATTAAGTAGCTTATTTAATATTTATTATCTTCTTCTTTCACATATATCACTCTGTGTATTTGGGTTTACCTTAACTTGTTAGGTTTCCCAAAATAGCTATCTCTAAATAAATTTCTAATTAAAATGATTATCGTGAGAATTTAGTCAATTAATGTAGGGATTAAAAGATTAAGGCAAATTGTAATTAAATTATTCATACCTCTATCTGACCTTAATAGATTCTTAAAATATTTTTAAGCACATCTAGAATGATCCCTATAAACTCCTAATCAAAGCAATAAAAAATATGCAACACAATAATTCTTTTTTTTCATCTGGGGTCTTGGTGTTAGATTCAAAATTTGGCTAAATTTTGAAAAATTATATAAAATTATGCAAAGCTCAAAAAATTACCAAATTCAAGATATAAAATCCTCACTATATCTATTTACTATGGTACAAGTATTAGGTCCCCACAAAATCATCTAGCCCCTTAAATTCTCCAAAATTTCACTCTGGCCTAGCATAGCTTTAAATTAACCATGGTGCAACAGTAGCCAAATTTTTGAGGCACCAAATGGAATTTAAAAATCATGAACTAAATCATGCAGGTACTTTAACATGTTTACAACAACATATCCAAAAATCAAGGCAATCCAACATGATTGGTTCAAATAACAAAAATTAGCAAAATTAGAACTTTTAGGGACAAATTTCACCCAACTATAGCATAATATAAAATAAGCCACTTTTTTCCATAGGAGGCCAACTTATAGCACTTGGTCATTCCAATCAAAATACCCAACATTTCAATTTCAAAGGAAACTACCAAATTTCCATTTTTTTTTTTCCAAATTTGAATGTTCTACGAGGTTTCTTTTAACTTTGCAACTAAAGACCAAAATATGCATTCTTTGGGACTACTTCTTTTTCCCCCATGAACATGGTCCCCTCCATAGATCCCCACAAGATGAAAAAGAAGACAAGATTAACATAAAGCCAAAACTTCCATATATGCAACAGCAAAAGGTGTCTTAACCATATTTTCTTCAAAAAATTCTTAAATTCCTTCTTTTTCTTCTCTTCTTCCTCTTTGTCTCTTTGAATTCTCTCTCTCTCTCTCTCCTTTGATCCACGTCCCCCTATACCCTCCTCCTTTTCTTGCTTTTAAAGCCAATTTTTTGCTTAATTTACAAGATTCCTAAAAAATTTTATTTTATTTCATTTTTATTTTCTTTTATTTTCTTCTTCTTATCTCTTCAAGTCTCCTCCAAGTCTCCTTATATAATTTATGCTTTTTCCCCACGCCAATTTTTCTTCCAAAGGAATAACAAAATGTCAATTTCAGTCAAAATTCAAAAATACTGTCGTATACATTTAACATTCCTTAAGTTTTAACTAAGGAGGGTTAGTATAGTTGGGGTTTTGTAGTTAAATTTCACGTCTTCTCCACTTGATTCCTAAGTCCTTTAGTTGTCCTAAAATAAGTCTCAAAATTCCTAAATTTTAGTTTTATAAAAATTGCATTTTGACCCCTAATAAAAATTACAGGTTTTTACTCTAAATTTTGTAGGCATTTTAATTTGTGACCAAAATTCTTCATATATTTTTAATATAAATTTTGGTAAATTAAAACTAATTTATTGACCCTCAAATTAATTATATTTTGTTATTTTCCTTATTCTGTATACAGGGATTTACCAAAAATTTTACATAAATAACAAATAATTCGAAATGGATTCTAATTTAATAAATTCACACAAATAACTAAATTTATTCACTAATTATTAATTTCAACTACTTATTTTTAATTTTTGAGAGGATATTACAATATATAAGTGCTAATATGCATCTCGTTTCTCTACACTAGATGCTTAGTTAAAGTAGTACCAATCTAAACCGTTAAATCATATTTGAATGGTCCAATTTTTTTTATTTTTTATTTTAAACATCTTTTTTAAAAAGAATTCATAATTAAAAGATTATTTGTGTTTTATTTCTTTTAAAAAAATTTTTTAAAAATTAAACCATTCTAATTTAATCTATACGACTCAAATTCAATTCTAAAAGTCTAGTGCGAAGAAGCTGGCATCGTGCTAATACTGTGCTATTTTTCTTAAAATTACGCAGGCTCCCCCGCTACTCTAGACTTCGACTACAGCCTTTTGGCTTCATTGCTACAGTTCTTCATGAGCCATAGGGATCCATTTCCAGGAAGCACTTACATTTTCAATTCAAAACCATTTGAGCTTAGTGTATTAGATTGGTTTACCCCGCTGTGGGAAATAAAGAGGAACCAACACTGCCGATGCATCACAACTGGTGGCATAGGTACTAATTAAGAGACAACAAATTTTCTTGAAGGACTATAAAAAATTAATAAAAATAAAATTTAAACTCGTTACAATTTAATTATGCAAAAAATTAGTGCATACTCTCCTGATAATATTCAATATAATTGGTGTGTAATTTGATTTTTAATTTTTGGTTCGATACAAAATAACCACTCAGGTTGAAACTAGGAAAGATAATCCTTTTTGTATCCTTCATGTGACTTTTCAATAACAAAGATCTCCTCATGAATTTTTTTTTTTTGAGGGATTCATGTGTGTTTTGTTATTTTATGGTTGTCTATTAAATACATACCTTCACTTTAACCATGTAAAGTTATTTATAAATTATAAGGATGACATTTCTTTTGGGTTGAATAAAATTTCAACCTAGTTTACTTCATCTTTTCACTTAATTTTTTGGGTTGTAAATTATTTTACAATAAAAAAAAGACAGTTTACACATCTTTTTTGGTATTATTATATTCACTTTTCAATTGTTGACTTAATTATTGACCGAAAGATGACGTTATTTTATTTTAAAAAAAACTGACCTTGCATCCCACTCAAGGATGCTGTCTATGTTCAAATTTTAAATTTTTATAGTCATGTATTAAAAAAAAAAAGAAGTCATATACTAATCTCTTTTTAACGAAAGTAAAAACTTAAGAAACATACATATACACACACACACACATATATATATATATATATATATATATCTCCAATATTCACATGTATATTGAATTCCAAACTCCTTAACAACAATATTTTAATTGGCCAAAAATAAAAGCAAAATAATAAATTTTAATTTCATATATTATATTAATTAAAAATTAAATTCATGTGTAATATTATTATTCTACTTTATTTTTTATTGAAATTTTACAAGTTTATAGTCTCCTATATAAGTTGAGATATCTTTGCCGGCAGAAATAAAAATAAAATAATTCTTCACCACAGAACAAGAACAAAAACATAGAAACAAAGAGAAGAACTCGATTAGTTTAATTTACTAAATAAATAGAAAGAAAAAACAAGAAGAAAAAGAAAAGGAGGATAAATTGTCTCCCACAGAGATCATAAGAAGGAAGAGAGGCCAAGTCATAGATTCACTGATCATCATCGATCTTCCATAACTTTGAGAAAGTGAAGTGGCTGAAGATTAAGGCAAGAGGCCTATAAGCGAGAGGGCTGAGAATTAACAGGAAAGTAAGAAGCAACGATGGGAGCCGCAGACTTTTGAATCTCTTTAGGTTTGTGTGTTAAAGAACCTGCTTCCACTGCATGTGGCTTGGTTTCATCTTCCTTGGTGGCCTTTGATGAAGATGATGATGATGACTTGGGCATGAAGCAGCAGAACATGGCTGAGAGGAGACTCATGGGACTTTGTGAGTTATACGTTATGTTGTCTTAAACTGATAAGGGAAGATGCATCTATTTGTAAGGAAGAAAACACAGGGATATATATGGTATTTTACATTTCATTTGTAGCTTCCTCACCACTTCACTTTTCATCTGTTTGCTTACCCAGCAAGCTAATATCCTAAAGTGCTTGACTTTGACTCCGTTTATATGGAAATTTTCAAACTAAATGTGCTGTACTCCTCAACCTTTTTTTAGTTCCTGGTAGGTGCCTCTTTCCTTTTGTAATATTTCTGTTTCTATCAATCCCGAAAAAAAAACCCTAAATGTTCTTCTTCTTATCATAATATATTAGGTCTTTCTTTAATATAATATTGTGGTAGAATGATATTCTTTAGAAGTAGAGCTGTTCAGTATGGGCTAAGACAGCTCAAGAATTTACATAAGCTATCTTGTTAGGTGTAGTACACAAATCACCTTAATCTCTATGTATTATTGTCAAATGTATCTGGAGTGTTTGATATATTGATAGAATTAATATCACACTTGTTATTATATTTTGTATGTTTAAATTTGATATTTTTATAGTTTTTAGTTAATTGAGCTCTAATAAAATATTCGAATTCAAATTCTTAAACTTTGAAAACAATTGTAATATTATTAGACTAGAACTTATTAAGATAAGGTATTATGTATCATGCGTTACATGATCCTCAAAAAATTTTATAGTATCTCAGTTCAACATAAGTGTTATACATTTTTACTTTCAAATAAACAATTAAGTTTGCCCTTGTATAAAAAGAAAGATTTAAAAATTAAAGAAGTAAATAATATTAATATTAAATATGTACAACTTCATACATGATTTTGAAAAAAAAAATTGCAAATTTTTTTTTTTACAAACTACACAAAACTATTCATGTAGCTTTATCTGAGACTCTTGGAAAATCATATACAGTCTCTTTTAATTACAGTCTAATTACAATTTTGATATTCAAATTTTAAAATGTCACACTTTATCCTATCACAAAAAAAAAAATGTTACAAATTAGTTAAAATCGATGTCTCAAAAAGTGAGAATTTGAAAGAAATGCAAAGAAAAAATTGAAAAAGATAATAAAGACACATAGTATTTCATAATAATTACAAGGTTTTTTTTTAAAAGTTAGTTTTAACTAATAAGTAGTGTTTTAATTTTAAATAAATTACACATTCTTCTTCTCCTATAAATATTCAAATTATACTTCCATCTCTTTTATTTTAAAAATTTTCACTTTTTTCCCTTAAAATAAAAAGATACACTGTATTAACCTTTCTCACAATAAAAAATAAGTTACAATTATGATTTGACCAAATTACCATTATATTTATTATTTATATAATATAACAAGTATTAAATATGTATTTTATCAATATAAAAATTGTCAATTTTTTAAATTTAGAATAAATTAAATTTATAATTTTTAACACAAAATTAATATTATATTTGAAGGTATTTTAATCCTGTTTTAATTTTTGAAAATTTGCATATATTTTCATAATAGAATGGATTACTATGAAATTTGAGCTTAAGAAAGATAAAATGTCATGTTTTAAATTTTGTATATCAATATTATAATTGAACTATAGTTTAGTTTGAGAATTATATATAGTTTCCCTTATACATTTCTATGTAATTTATGTAGAATCTTTCATAGAAACATTATGCAAGGGGACTAACAACAGAAAAAGAAAATGATGAAGTCGCAATCTTCTTCACGCTCCCTTGGTTTACGCTTAGAAGTGACTTTGTTGGTATGTCTTTGTCATCTTGTCTTGGGTGGCCGCTTGACCATTTGGCAACTTTTACAAGAAGTCACTTAAAAGGCCATGTAATTGACATTTCAATTTTTTAAAAAAATTGAGGAGTGTTAAATTTTAGAAATAAATAAATACAATGTATATGGGAGTCATATATATTACAAAATAAATCTCTACTACATAAGATATAATTAGAGAAACAAAATTAAAGAGCTTCTAATATTAGAAGCTTCTTTTTTTAGTTTTTAACATTAAAAGTTGGTTGATCACATATTTTCCAATCTATCTCCCTCCAATTGAATAATGTACTCTTATCCCCTAAATGCAGGGCATTTTAACTATATATATTGCGTGATTGATCACTTAAATACGTTTCGTACATATTATGTTTATTTTCTTTGAAATGGATATAGTTAACTTTATAAAAAATTTTGAAAAAATAGGCTTTTGATTTAAATATTATAAAAGGACTAACTTAATTAGATATAGTACCTTGCATTTTTGTTATAAATTTTTTTAATAAATATATGATATGTGTAACAAACATTTTAAAAGATCCAATTATATCATACTGAACTCTAAAAATTATATATTTGTATGCAAAATTATATGCTTATTATATTTTTATTAAAAATTTAATAATAAAGATATAAAAATTATATCTAAATTTTTTATATAAAAAAATTAATCACTGTTAAAACATGCACATGCCTTTTTTTTTTTTTTTTTAAGTATCTTGATACATTACGCGGCAAGACAATTTTTTTATTGTCTCAGCTCATGAGGATTAGGAGGCCATTGAATTCTTTACTGCGGAATAAGAAAAAAATTATAAAAGATAAAAATAAAAGAGCCCCTGTTTGGAAGCACCCTAATAGATCAATTAAGGATCCGCTTAATACACAAAAAAATTAAGTATAGAAACAAAAATAAAAAAAGAAAAGATAATTTTGGAGATAAAAATTTTCTTTTGCATTTTCCGTAATCATACTAAACGGGACCTGGAAGTATTGAAAATGATGATGCCTCTTTGATGGCCTCCCAATGCGTTTCCCTTTCTCACATGACATAAAGTAATCCAAGTTCTCTGAAGCCAATATATATATATATATATATATATATATATATATATATATATATATATATATATATATATATATATATATATTGACTTCAGAGAACTTGGAAATATATATATATATATATATATATATATATATATATATATATTTCCAAGTTCTCTGAAGTCAATATATATATATATATATATATATAAATTGGCTACTATATGTATATCTTTTAATTTAAATTAAATTAAATTTCAAAGTCTGAATGTAATTAATATGATGTAATTAAGGTTCTAACTTATGAAGTCTGAGTAGGTTCTTGGCTACAATTACACACAAAATAAGGTCCATATCTTTTTTAATTTTTATTTTTGGCCATATTAATGTTCTTATCATTTAAGCTATTTCCATGCACTTTCGTCCCTGATCACGTCTACCACAAAACAAAGGCAAGCCTATGCGTCTGTCAAAGAATTTCACTGTCATTATGCAGTAATATGCGCTGAACCAATGGGTGGTTGATCGTTGCTTTCTTTGACTCTAACCTCACTACCTAAGACGACTAGACCAGTATCCGTAAGATGCATGCTATGTTACACCAATAGCTGAAAATTTACATTAATATGAATTTTTTTAAAAATTCATTTTAAAAGGTTATTTTTGTTCAATGTCTTCAAAATAATTGCACAAAACAGAATCATATTATAAGCAATAAATATAAATCACATACTAAAAATATAAGTAAAAAAAATCAATGTCTGACTCAAAATAAAATATTGCAGTCATTTATCAAGTATCAACTCTAACAAAACAGTAGCAAAGAAACTCTCCTCCACTCCCGAAATTCTTCACAAATATCAAGTTCTTGGTCTTCATATTCAAAGAGTGTAAATCATCCTTGCCATCATTATCCTAATTAGCTTCATGAGCACTATATGTTAATATGATTCAATTACAAGTTACATATAAGGGCTCGTGACTTGTTGGAATATTATCAACTCTTAGTATTTTGGTCCAAGAATTTAGGTCACATCCCCTAAATCAAAATTCCATAACTCAAATATCAAAGAAGTGTAAAAGTCCAAGCTATAAAAAATAGCACCAGCATACCCATTGGAATTGACTAATTTACGTTTTAACCCTTATATGGAATTTTAGAATTTTGATCTCTTTAAAATCACCAATTACAACATTGTATACCACAAATGAAATTCGTTGCATAATGTTCTCCAACCTCTACCTCAATAGACCAAATCAAGAAATTGTCAACATTTATATCGTCTAGCTCATTAGCTGCATGATGCACGGTATAATACAGCTTGAGTTGGGAATTGACATTAATATGATTCTCTTAATTATTAATGTTAAAAGACTACTTTGATTCAACTTCTTCAAATTATAAACAGTCTAATATAATTGAGCAAAACATAATCATATAGGAAACAATAAAAGTAACTCACATACTAAAAGCATAAGTACAAAATATCGATGTCTAAATTAAAATAAACTATGGTAGTCCCTTATCAAGCATAAACTCTAAACCCTAAATCCTAGCGCCTTATCCGTAATAAGGCATGTTATACCAAGAGCAGAGGATTGATCATAGGATTGTACTTTCAGTTAAAAGGTTATTTTGGTTTAATGTTTTAAAAATATAAACAATATAAAACAATTGAGCTAAAGAAAAATAGATACGAAGCAACCAAAAATAAAAAGTCACATATTAAAAATATAAGTACAAAAAATCAATGTCTAAATCAAGAGATGAAAGTTATTGTTCTCCTTATACATATTTGAAATTTATTTTCTTTTTAAAAATAAAATAATTTTTAAATTTGGTTTAAAATATTCTAATATGAAGAATAATTATTAAAGTTAATTCCTAAATTTTAATTTTAATTTTAATTTTGTCACCTGAACAATTTCTTAACTAAATATAAACGTATAAATATATATGATTTTGTCTTCTTTACTTAAAACATAAATTATCATTTTTGATTTTTGATTTTTATTGTCTAAATTCACAAGGAATTTTTTTTAATTAAACATCTACTTTATTGTGCTTAACACATTAAAATAAAATCTTAAGATTCAAAGTGATAAATATAGAGTTTATATAATAAATATTCAAATTTTTTAACTTCAATCTTTTTCATAATATGTCATTTAATTATGATGATTAAATAACAAAATTAAATTACTAACTTTTATTTTTACTTTATCGCAGCGTAATGTGAACGGAAGAAAAAGAGGGAAATGTCTTTTAAACATGGGCCAATGACCCTAATCAATCATGCATCATGTGTATACATATAGAGGCAAATTAGTGTAAACTTTGGGTGCATTCTATATACGATGGTTTCTATTAGGAAAAGGAATTTAATAAATGATAACAAATAGATAACAAACAAACAATGGCATGTGTCCCCATGCTCCTCTCAAGTCTTATAGCCTCAAAAATTCCAAAAAAAAGAAAAATTGGCCATGCTCAAGCACCTCCTAAAGGCTGTTTTAGTGAAGATTGTTGCACCATTAACCTCTTCTCATCATGATCTCTCAGTTGATACCCTTAAGTGGCATAATAGAAATCAAGACGGACTACGCACGCCGCCTAAGAGAGTGCGCATCCTTCATCTTCTTCAACTTTGAAACTTGGCCAATTTCGACAAATTTTCAAAATTATTTTCATCTTCTTACTCATTTTTTGTTTGATTTAGACAAAATTAATTACATTGAAAAGTTTGTTTAATTTCTAACCATATATTATTTGCACCATTTCGTGGTGGTGATGAAAACACCAACCTTAAAAGAAGGCTATTTGATCACATTTTATCCTAATCTTAATATTGTGATTACTCGTTGATGGATAATATGATTTCTCTCAAAATTTAACCACATATTAGTTACCGTATAGGCTTCTTACAATATAAATTTTATGACTTAAAGCGATCTTTACAATATTTTGCCATTGAAGAGTTTCATAGAATAAAATATAAATATATGCATAATTCTCATATTCTTTGTGCAAATCTATAATATTAAGCACAAAAAATACACATATATGGGGAACAAAGAAATTAAGCTAAGTTCTAAACAATTACAAGTACTTACTATTGGATTCATTTGATATATAGAAAGAAAGTCAAGGGTAGAAAAAAAATGATTTTATAGATATGAAATATTCATAATATTTTTTATTTTTAATGATTAAATAATTATTATTAAAAAATATTAAATAATAATTATGAAAATAAAATTAAAATTTTTTCAACTCTCTATTTTCCCTCTCTCTTTCCCTCCCCATTTCTTGCTACCGAGCAGCCGTTATAGTGGAATGGCCATGTCAAAATCTGGACCAAAATCATTAGAAGAATTCTAATCACTATATCACAATAGAAGTACTATAATCCAAGAATTTTTTGCCGTAATGTCAAATTTTCTGTAGGTTACATTTTCATCTCTTCCAGTTTTTTTAATTTCCTTTTTAAATTTGTAAGCCACAAAAACTTACATATATTTAAAATTCAAATAAAACAAATGTAAATATTAATTAATTAATAATCATTAGTTAATTAATTAATTAAAAGTAAGTCACTGAATTATGAATCAGTCAATCATAGATAACTTAATTTCCAACAATAAAATTAACTTTATGGATTCACTAATACTTGCGGTTAATTTGTCTGAAATATCCACACCCCTCTTGATTTCTAGTTAATTCATTTTTCTTTTGAACCGTGTCCACTTTTATTTCAAAAAAAAGAAAGTTTAGTTTGTAGTTACTGACTTTAACAAATTTCAACTATTTTTTTTTTTCAGTTTTATTTGTAAATTTGAGAGATTTAGAACGAAAGTTTTACAGTCTTATCCCAAAACATTAATAAAGCTCAGATTAAGCTCAGATTTTAATCTTCTATCATATATCAAATCGTATATTACATATTGGAGCCAGTATTCTCTACTAGCACGGTGCTGCGCATTCTAAAAATACAATTTGAAGGTTTAAAAAATAAAAACAAGATTTAAAAAAAAAACAAAACAAAAGAGTAACACGGCACGGCAAAAGATCTGCTGGCTACATATTCAAGGCTGTACAAGTCATTTGGGGGAGAAAAAGAAACGCACAGTTAAACCCACGGATCAAATTGAACAGGGTGGACACATGTGACCCGACCCGTTTGTAATCCAAGAGAGGCCTTCCAAATAAGACAAGGAGGCGAGGCTAATGAGAGCCGTCCTCGTTTACGCCAGAAAGCTACGCGATTCCTGCTCGTTGAGAATTGGAAAAATGCCGTTGAAGCTATTTGATGCTACAGTTTCAAGCTTTGATGGAGTCTTTGACCAGTTCCGATCAGAAGCACCCAAGAACAAGGCCAATCTCATCCTCTTCTTGGCCGACAAAGACCCTGCTACCTCTCTCAGCTGGTGCCCTGGTATTCTTGTGTTTCTTAAATTGCTTTTAGAATCTCGATAGATCAGACTTGTTACTTTGTGTTTTCGTTTACCATTTTCGGTTTTGCCCAGGTAGCAGCTTCCAAGAAATTTTCAGGTATGGTGAATTTTTGGGGGATATCTGGAATTCTGCAAGATTGTATTGATAATATACCTGCAATTAATGAGAATTTTTTGTATAACATAACAGTAAATATCCATAGAGACTTTGAGGGATAATTCTGACCATTATAAGCACTTTGAGATTTTCTTATTTCTAAATGAAAAACTGAAGTGAGAATTTTGAAATATATCTGATAGTGAGGGAGCTCGACTTTGAGAGGTAAAACGCTTTATAAAATTACCCAATTTTCAACACCAGCCAACCCAAAAATGGGAAATAGATTTGTTTTTCTTGGTTGGGGAGGGAGGGGAAGAGCTTCTCACAGAATTGGTGTTTGAATCTGTTTTCTCTATTGATGTTGAAGGAGAGGGTAGCAGGAGTTGTGTTACTCTGTTTCTGGTTTTTGGCATGCAGACTTGGCTGACTTGTAATTTTCTTTCTATAGTGGTGGATAGATTACCCATGAAAATATCATATTAAAGATGAATAAGCTGAGCCGCTTGTTGGGGAGTTTTGATGAGTGGATTTAAAAGAGAGTTCTCACCTTGTTGTTTTGAAATTTTATAACAAAAAATGGTAACTTGTTTTCTATTGTTCAAAAATTGCAATGTCATAAAAGTGGAGAGGGGGTGTGAACTGTGAAGTATAAATTTTTCTCCATAGAAGAAAAGGAAAGTGAGTGATGTATGATAAAAAGTAAATAGTAATTGAAAAAATAAAAAGGAGCCCAACCATTCCAAATCCTCCAATTAGAGAAGTTTGGAAATTGGAGTACGAGATGGGGAAGAGTAGTTTGAGAATTCATCTTAACTTACCCCACTCCATTACTTCTTTATTTTTAACCACCCAATAATGATTCGAGGTTTTTTTCCCTATCCTACTCCATCCTCCCAAATAAGTCCTTAAACTAGTTAGAATTCATGTAGCAAAATCCAAAAATGACTAGTTTCTTTGTCCCTTTCTGTTCCTAGATTGTGTGAGAGCTGAACCTGTGATCTACAAAAAGCTGGAAGCTGCGTCAGATGATATTGCAATCTTGAGGGCTTATGTTGGAGACAGACCAACATGGAGAAACCCCCAGCATCCATGGAGGGTTGACTCAAGGTTCAAGCTCACAGGGGTACCAACGTTGATCCGCTGGGAGAGTGATACAATCAAAGGTCGCCTGGAGGACAATGAAGCCCACCTTGAAAACAAGATTGAAGCTCTTGTTGCGTGAAATAATTGCTGGTGTATCTCACAATCGTATCATGTAAGAACTAGTTATGGTGCACCTTCCCAGCAATTCATCCATCCTATACTGTGTCTAAACCTTTGCTGGTGGATCTTATAAATAAATATTGATTATTGAGTACTTCTGATGAAAATGAAGGTATATACAGAGTTAATGAACCCCCAACATCCTTAAAGCATCATCTAAGAAGCACAAATACTAAAACGGATACAAGATATGATACAATATATTGTGTTTAGGTGATATTTGAAATGTCATGTTGCATTCAATGGGAGTGTTGGACATAACATGAGTTTTACTATGTTGCATTTAATGGGGGTGTTGGACATAATATGAGTTTTTATTTTTAGTATAGGTGCTTCACAAAACATCGAGTCTAAGTATCAACGATAGACTGTACTGAGGAAACTGAAAATTAATTTTTTTTATAAAGTGCGCGTAATATGACAGTAGTATAGGGAAAAGCTTCAAACTAGAGATAACTAACATGCAGATCAGGACACAAGGGATCTTTCCTAAGAATAAACAGTGGACTTCTTTTTCTCTTTTACTTTCTTTCAAAAATTCCCAATTTCTCTGGATTCCTTTCCTCCACCAGAGAACGCATATAATAATTGAGCATCAAAATAGAGAAGCCAATGCATCAGCATATAAGCCACAAGCTATCAGGAATATTGAACAAAAATTCAGATATTACAACACTGAAGTTTCTATAATTAAAGAAATATCTCATAGAATTTAGCAAAATTAAGCAAAATTAGTGCTTAGTACAGATTTGAAGACGAAATCAAAGTCTTAAATTGGCACTAACATATAGGTCAAAATTCTACTTGTACATATCATGGCATTTAGGCATTTTAACAGTCTCTCTGCAGGCACTTGAAAGAAAAAATTATCCTATAGATTTTAAATTAGAGATATTTATTCTAAAATATCTTAAATTTTGAAATTATCCTAAAAGATCTTGGGATCAAAAATATTAATTGTGAGGAAACAAATTTTAACTATAAAAAAATTATATTTCATATTATAAATCACATAAGCTCTTTTTATTATTTATCTAATTTTTTCTCCCATTGTTGTTCATTACTCCTCAGTTAAAATTTTTTGCACTATGATCTTTTAAAGTAATTTAAAATTTAAAATTTTTTAAAATAAATATCTTTAATTTGAAATCTTAGAATATAATTTTTCCTACTTGTAATTCCATTCATAGACCCCTTAACAATTATTACTTGATTCTTTTAAAGCGCTTCAAATCATAGACTACTGCTAAGAATAAATGCATATTATTTCTATGATCAAAAGAAGGCAGCCTAGAAAAAGCTAGAAATGAGTCTTCAAAAAATTCTTCGAAACTAAATAGTTGCAAAGCCTGTGGTGAAAAAAACATTAACTCTTATCTCTGTAGATCAGGGGCTGCAAAGCACTCCACGCATCGTCAAGTTTGAACCTTTGATAGTGTAGGGGTCAACTTCAGTTGATATCATCACCATGTCATCGGGTCGGAGGCCTAATAGGCTAGATGCACAAAAAAATTTTAAAAAAAATTTAGAGTCAAGTGAAGCCAGACACTGAGCCAACCTTAAGACCCATATCAACCTGACTCGACCAAAAAAATAAAAATAATTTTTTATAAATATTTATATCAAAATTTTAAATTTTTTTTAAAAATAAAATATAATTTTATAAAGATTTATATAAAAAAATTTTAAATTATTTTATAATTTTAATAATAAATATAGGCTTGTCCTAAAAGATATATTGGTTTGGTCACATTCAAAGAAAATAAAAAAAATAAAAAATATATTTTTTTTATAAAAATTTGTATCAAAATTTTGATTTTTCATAAAGATTTATATAAAAATATTTTTTTAAGATCATTTTATAATTTTAATAATAAATTATAAAAAATATCCAACTGTCCAATATTAGCACGACCCTATCTAGTATTAAATCGGACTAAACCAAGCCAAGCTCAGTCAAGTTCAGATAATAAATTTCATTTTTAAAACTTGTTTAAAATTGGGCTAAGTATTAAGTTAAACCAAAACCTTATTCGACCCGACCCATAAACACCCTAAAATTCTTCTTTTTGTATCTCTATAAGTTCATAACTTTTTATAACTTGAAAAAACAGTAAACTTTATCAATTATACAACTTAGATTGGCTAAGTCACAAAAAACACAAGTTAAAAATAAATATGAATCACTATGATAATTCAAAATTTGCAAGGAACTTGTTTTGAAAGAGTGTATACATGACAGAAACAGAATCGAAGAACATAATACTAATGAACACCCCCTTGACAAATTAATCAGCTACATTCTTTCTACCACATTTGCAGAATCAGATCTGCTAGTGCAGAATTCAAACCTAGAATTATATTCATCACGTAAAACAGTATTGCTTGAACATCATTAATATATATATATATATATATATCATTATTCACCCTCAAATTCACACTAATTTTCACCCAAGAAAAACACACACGCACACAAACACCAATTATTCTCATCTTGCGGAGAAAAATGAGGTGCTTGTGTAAATGTTTCAGAACTCACCAACATTTTAAAGAACATACGGGCAGAAAGCTTTCTTGTTTTCCCTTCCAAGATCTTGTTCAAATTAAGAATTCCAGCTACGTCCTCCGAGATTAGGCTAATCAGAGAATGTCTTTTCAAATAGTGGGCGACAGCCCTGCAAATAACATGAAGAATATTAGCAGTCCAGACTCCATAGAGGTAAATGGGCTTAGACAACTAATATGCGATACAAAATAACATATATCCTAAAACGTAGAAAGAAAATTTACAACAAAGACTATTAACAGTAAATGATATTCTAAAGCAACCACTGAAACTGATTTTAGCCTATGCGAATTACTTGAACGAAAACTAAAAACAAAATGGTTAGATGGAACCCCTATATTTAGTAATATAGAACTATAATAAGGACCTATTCCTCGCGGACAATGAGTTAACACCTTCGCTACCTTGCGAACCTGCCATTGAAGTGGGTATGTTATCCATGCACTGTACCACCTAATATCTGAGCATCATACAAGTAACACCACGATAACAAGTAAAAATGTGATAACAAGTAAAAAATGGACACATTTTTACAGAATCATCAAATTGGAGATCGCAAAAAAATTGAAACCTACTGATCGGCGTGTTGCTGTCAACTTCCAGAAAACAAAGCCCCTACAGAGGACAAGTTAAACAAGTTAGTCTCTTATTAAATATAATGCTTCAACTCAACCAATTTAAGAAGATATGCATGCACGATGACTTTTAGCAGGTTTGCCGCTTCTGGGAAGGACTTTAAACCACAGATGAGGAACAGAAATTGCATAGGGTAGAGGACAAAAAGAATATGTAGTGTTTATAGCAACTTGAGACTGAAATGACTCAGCCCTAGTTATGGAGCAATTTCATAGAGTTCAAAGAAGCAAGAACTTGTAACATCATCAATATTAGAGGTTGAGTACATTACAGCAATCTCATCAGCTTGTCAAGCAATTTGGATAAGGAGGCTACTTGCTGACCTTAGTCGAAAGCAAGCTGGTGCAATAATAATTTTTCATTACAACAAATCAACAATCTTACTGACAAAAAATCCAGCCTTTCACAACAGAACCAATGACATTGATATTTGTTATTACTTCATAAGAAGTCTTGTTACAAATAGAGAGATAAAAATAAAGATAACATTGAAGGCATGTAATAAAAATGAACAGGTGAACAAGTCACCTTTCCCAAGCTCAGCGTGTTATAATTTATTAGAATTATTTTATTTATTTTTAAGCTAGCTCCTAGATTTATTCTTACTGGCTTAGTTTGTTATTAGTACACCTGTAGTTGTTGCTATTTTTCTTAGAACAGTGGGGTCGTATCACAGTTTTTTTTTTTTTTGGCCGAACATATAGATTTAATTTAATGGGGTCGTAATTGAATATGTCAAAGACTCAGAGTAGACCACCTCCACTCTTTCTTCTGCAAACCTACATAAAGGCATCTTCAGCCTCGGTAATTCAACAAGAAGCACAGCCTTGAAAGAAAATTTCAGAGTTTAATCGTTCAACCAAAACCCAAACAGAAGCTTGAAAAATTATTCACACAAGTTGCAGATGCGCAGCGATCCACACTATTACCTGTGGCCGCTTTCGCTCCAACTGTGTTTGTCCTCACCTTCTTTGATCACAAAGATAAATACAGACATTGAATATAAGCGAGAGAGATCCAAATTGGGAGTTAGGGTTAAGTCTGTGTTTTTTGGGATGGCAGATAATTGTGAAATTTTGGCGCGGGAAACCATAATTGAGTGAAGCGAATTGATCACTTGCATAATTTGGTGTGCAGCAGGGTGATGAGTATTATATTACAAATTATTTGAGTCATTCAAATTATATTTAAATTGTTTAAATTTTATTTTTTTATTTTTGAAGTTTTAAAATTTTAATTATAGTTTTTTAAATTGTTAATTAAAAAACTATTTTTACTTTACATTCTATATCTTTTAATTATAAAAAAATTAAAACATAAAAAAATAAAATTTAGACTAGCATCATACTGCATACCAATCTAAATGGTCACTTGCTGTGTAGCTTGTACAACAGTGAGCAATCCTCACCTTTGATTCAGTTTTTTTTTTTTTTAATTTTCGTTTGATTTTGATTTTTTTTTTATTTTAAAAGAAACAAAAAATTATGATGAAAATAATATTTCAATTTTTACTAGATAGAGATCATATTATATTTTTATTGTTTTAATTAAAAATATTTTTTATTAGTATAATAAAAGTTAGAAGATTGTTTTTAAAAAAAACCATTTTCATTTTATATTTTATTTTCTTCAGAATAAAAAAATAAACAGTTAAAATTTAAAAAAAAAAGTTAAAAAGCTTAGATTGTTGTACAGCTTACCCGATGCAGCATTCTCCACAAGTTGCAGCGAAAATCCTAGTCCGATTGTGAAGGCTCTGGTTTTAAGTATTTTAAGATTTGGAGCACAACCTCATTTCTCCCGAAATTTTACAACAGTTGCATCTGATTTGCTTGAGGAACTGTCCCTAGAGTTATCAAAATTTGAAGTGCTTTTTTTTTTTTTTCAAAAAGTGCATGTTTAGTTCAGAAAATAAATATTAAGTAGAAAATAAAATTTTCAATATAAATTAAGAAAAAATATATTTCTTTTACATGTTTTTAAATTAATTTTTGGTTAATTTTAACAGCAAAAAATTTAATTTAATTTTTTTTACCCAGAAGTTTTAACTTAGTCAGTTAATAAAAAGAGACAATATTTCTTCACATCAATTTTTGCCCAATTCTTTTAAAAGTCAAATCTTCACCTTGACGTGGGGTACATATTACTCATATATATTTTCTCAGTTAATTTGACTTCAACTCTGATCCGAATAAGCAATTTAATTTTTTCTTTTGGGTGGAAAGATAATTTAGATTCTAACAAGATCTCAAAACATCCTCAACTACAAACAAAATAATAACAATAAAATTATTGTCAACTTGTTTCAACTATTGTTCATGAAATCCGTAAAGTTTCAAAAATTGTTTTTGGTAATTTTGTCATATATGTTTGTAAAAATTTTCAATATCATGTTAAATGCTAACTTTATCTATCAAATTAATGAAAATTGATATCGTGTTGTCATACATAAACTAACAAGTCATTGTAGCATGTTAGAGTGGATTATAAATTGCTTATCTAGATATTACACTATTTAAGCTCATAATTCTAACCGCTAAATAATATTATTTCTATTTTTCTATTCCTAACATTTTATTATTGAGCCAACACTTCTTCAAGTTGAATACCAGAAGTGACAAAGTCCTTGATTCAATACTTAAGGTTTGACTTCCATACATGTCACACATAATCAATTTTGGTTAATTTAATTAACACAAGTGATATTTAGGCAGATATTGAAAGTTTTGATAAATAAATAAGACAAAATTAAAAAAATAAATATTTGAGAGAAAATTGACAATAATACTAAATTTTTAAGATGAATAAGATTCTTGATATCAAACAAGTATTGTGAACAATTATTTAAAATACTGATTAAAAAAAATACTAATTTAAAATGCAATAACAACTTCATATGTTAGAAATCACATCATAGACTACATAAAAGTCTCTTGGTTTTAAAGTTGAGGTGAATTTGCCTTTTACACTTTCTTTCCCTCTAACCTCATTTGACAAACACAGTTGTCAGACTCAATTAGTGCAAAGAAAACTTAAACATGAAGATACAAGGAAGTCGCAAATCTTCTTTATTGTTTTGTGCAAGACAACCGAATATGCTTCAAGACCTGCAACATAAGCACTCAACTGCTATGCTGCAAGAAAGATTGTAAGCTGAGAAGGATGAGATTTAGGCTGCAAGAAAGAGAACTAGTTAATGACTTTGGTTTCAAATGATGTGGATAATCTGTTTCTAACCAAATCAGGTAAGCAGATTAGTTAAAGTGCATATAAATTGACCTATAAAAACTGCAATACCAATGCCATTAGAAGGATGCATGCTAACACTGTGCTTGATTATCTACACCTTATTTACCCGAATTTGTTGTGCTGGCAACGGATCACTTACATATCTAGAAAGCAAAATAATCCCTCATAAAAGTTTATTATTATATCTGTAATTGAAAATTAATATTCGTCTAAAAATATTCAAATTCTTTCCTCTCACATATTTATTTTCTCTCAATCCAAAAATAGCATTAATTTTCGAGTCATAAATTTTCTCATCGTTCATACCAACAAAACAAAATTTGTTATCATGCGCATTATTAGTGATTTAATTTGTCAAGGTTGAAAGCGAAGGATGCCTTATGCGTTGGTGGCTTACATTACACCTACAGTTACCTCCGAGAAATTTCGAAGGCAAACGGTAAATGAGACGTGGGTCACGGAATTAACTTCTCTTAATTATTATTATTATTATTAATCTTTTTCCATTTTGGTTCCTTCTGTTCCTTGTATCTTCCTCTCTCTGTTACCTTTTATGATACACAAACAGAAGAACCCTTCACAGTTTTCCACATTGATTGCCATGAGAAATGGCTTTTAATTGAAGATTTTGAGCAGACCCAATATTTATTTCCCCTTGATATAGGTCTAGGAGAAAATCTCAGCCTCCTCAAATGTTCTCTTAAGGGTGCTCTCTTGCCCCTGCTTCGGCCTTTTTGCTACTCCCATAGCCTCTATCGTGTATTGTATCTCTATTTGAAACCTTGTTTCACAAATATTTCAGGTAGTGACTACGGTTGCTGTTGTTGGGTTCCATTCTGTTTGTTTGCCAAGAAACTTCACGAAATGAAAGGGAACTATGATTTCCGAGTTTATCTGCTATTATCTCTTTCTTTGAACTTTCAAACTTAGTTATGATTTGAGTGTGATAATCTCCAGAAACGTATATATATATTGTAACGCGTTCAAAATTTCCATGCACTTTTGGTTACTGTAATTACAAAGGATTTTGCACAACCTCTAATTAGTTGGTTTACATTGCAAAGATAATAAAACTATATTTTACCCCCCCCCCCCCCCAAAAAAAAACAGAAAAGATAATAACCTTAGTTTCGTGATTCTGTAGGATTTCTTGTTGTATCCCACATGGTTACTTATATCTTTTCTGCTGGGTTGATTTTTTTTTTTTTGGGGTGATTCTACTCAAATTTGATCTTTCCTTATGTACGATTTGATAGGGGTGAAGAGAATGTCTCTATTTGATTTATTAAAATGGCTTCTTTCAATATCTGTGATTTGATCTGGTGAAAGTAGTGTTTCAAGAACGGAGTCGTCTATGTGTCTAACTTGAATATCAGAGAGGAAACGACATTTAAAGGCATGCTTCAACATTAGGTGATCTTAGTGTTGAAATATTTATAGAGTTGAATCCCATATTCATGTATTTGATATATCAGGATCCTTTTGGAACAGTTTTCGAGAATATCTAACATATTTTCAGGCCATTTCTGCAGACTAAACAATGGCTAATCAAAATCAAAAGAAGCCACAGGAAGATTTCTGTCTCAAGGAGACGACCCCTAACATTGCTGCAGGGAGAGTTAAAAGCGGAGACAGGCTTCCCACTGCCTTTGACCTCGTAGAGCAAATGCACTTTCTCTTTGTGAGGGTAGTTAGAGCCAGAGGCTTGCTAGGAACCACTAGTTCTAATACTTGCAACCCCTACGTTGAAGTGAGGCTTGGAAGTTTCATAGGAACAACTCGGTTCTTCAACAAAATTCCAAACCCGGAATGGAACCAGGTCTTTGCTTTCGCAAAAGACCGGATTCAGGAACCAGTTTTGGAAATTCTGCTGAAAGACAAGGTAAATGGTACTAATGAAATCATCGGTCGAGTTTCATTCAGTGTATCTGATATTCCTATGAGAGTTCCACCAGATAGTCCATTGGCCCCACAATGGTATAGACTCGAAGATCAAAATGGGGTGAAGCTTAAAGAAGAGTTGATGCTATCCGTTTGGATGGGAACCCAAGCAGATGAGGCTTTTCCTGATGCTTTTCACTCAGATGCAGCGGCAACTACTACTGGTGATAATATTGCTCATACTCGTTCAAAAGTGTATATTTCTCCTAGGCTCTGGTATCTAAGAGTGAATGTGATTCAAGCCCAGGATTTGCCGCCCAAGAAAAAGAATGAAAATTCTGAAATCTTCATCCAAGCTGTTCTTGGGAATCTGGCTCTCAGAAGCCGTCCCATGAAGATTAACCCAAACCCCATTTGGAATGAGGATCTGATGTTTGTTGCAGCAGAACCCTTTGATGAATCTTTGGTTCTGAGCTTAGAGCAAGCGAGTTCAAGTTCGAATAAGCATGAAAAGTTGGGAATTTGTGTGGTTCCATTGAAGAATGTGGAGAGGAGAATAGATGCTGCACCACCAGCTAGCAAATGGTACAACCTTGAGCAGCCTAAGAAGGTTCATGAGGGGTGTGAGAAAACTAATATGGTCAATGAAGGTGAAGAAGAAGGAAAAGAGCAGGTTAAGTTTTCAACTAAGCTTAACATGAGGATCTCTTTGGATGGTGGGTACCATGTTCTTGATGAGGCCACACAGTACAGTAGCGATCTCAGGCCAGCGTCTAAGAAACTGAGCAAACCGGGAATTGGGGTTTTGGAATTGGGCATTTTGAATGCTATGGGGTTACCACCAATGAAGAAGGACAATAGAACTGATGCTTATTGTGTAGCCAAGTATGGCCCCAAATGGGTCAGAACAAGAACTATAGTTGATAGCCTCTCTCCCAAGTGGAATGAGCAATACACTTGGGAGGTCTATGATCCTTGCACAGTCATAACAATAGTAGTGTTTGATAATGGCCATTTGCAAACAGGAAAAAATTCTGAGTCATCAGTAGATAAGAGAATTGGAAAGGTAAGAATCAGGCTTTCCACACTTGAAACTGATAGAATCTACACCCACTTTTACCCACTCATAAGCTTACAATCTGAAGGAGCCAAAAAAATGGGAGAAATCCATTTGGCTGTGAGATTCTCTTGCCCATCTTTGTTAAATGTCTTACAAACATATACACAACCTTTGCTTCCCAGAATGCACTATATTAGCCCATTATCTATATTTCAGCTAGATAGTTTAAGAAATCAAGCAGCTGTTATTACCTCATTGAGACTAAACAGGGCTGAACCACCATTGAAGAGAGAGGTTGTGGAGTATATGTTTGATGTGAGAGCAAACATATGGAGTATGAGAAGAGGAAGAACTCAATTCCAGAGAATCCTTGGCCTTCTGAGTGGTCTAGTTTATGCCTGCAAGCTGTTTGACGAAATTCGTAGCTGGAAAAACTCAGCTATAACAATCATCGCTTACGTCATCTTCCTCTTCGTGATCTTCTTCCCACAAAAAATCATTCCCATGACATTTTTCCTCCTTCTCCTAATGGGAATCTGGCGGTACCGATCGAGGCCGAGACATCCGACACATATGGATCTGAAGCTATCTCACGCCGATACAGCAACGAACGAAGAACTGGAAGAGGAATTTGATCCATTCCCATCGAAATTCAACGGTGAAAATCTGAGAAAGAGGTATGATCGGTTAAGAGGGATTGCGGGGAGGTTGCTTGCTGTGATGGGTGATTTGGCTACTCAAGGAGAGAGGATTCAGTCTCTGTTGAGCTGGAGAGACCCAAGAGCGACAGCCCTGTTTGTGATTTTCTGTTTGGTTAGTGGGATTCTGAGTTGGGTCGTTCCCTTTAGGGTTGTGATCTTCGTTTTGGTGACTTACTTGTTGAGACCTCCAAGGTTTCGATTTGATATGCCGGCGGTGCCACAGAACTTCCTCAGGAGGATGCCTGCAAAATCAGATGGCTTGCTTTAAGATTGATTTTGGATTTTATTCGTTGATTTGTATCTTCTTTGGAAAACACATTTGATGTCTTCTTCTTCTTCGTCGTCGTCATGTTGTATTGAAGTAGATGAATATTGACAAGTAATCTGCTGTGACTGTTACAGAAATGGCATCACCTTTTGATGCAGAAATTCGGTTTCTTCAAGAGCATTAGGCTGCTTTCTTTAAACATGGGTTGTGATATGGTCATATATAATAGTCATTCTTGGCTGTGGTTTTTCAAAGCATGCTGCTGACACAAAAGAAATGGAAGGAAGGCTACATTTCTTCTTGTTGGTAGACAAACATGATAACGGAGAAGATATGTTCTGTTATGTTGACGATATCAGATATCAGTGCCATGCATGAGATTTTGTTTTCTGAGTGTTACCTACCCATATCTACAAAATACACAGACATTTGAAGCAAAAAAAAAAAAGTTCGATTAAAGCAACGATGGTTCAAATTCAGAACCTGCAAGACTTGACTACGAAAAGAAGCTTGGCCAATTCTAATTATGGTACTGACGTCTGATAGATTGTCTTGTTTTTGTTCATATCATCTGGTCTATACGGACAAATAACGTATATTTCTTTGTCGGCTATATATATATATATACACACACACATATATTGCATTAACTAACTACAATAAAATTTAGTTTAAATCACACTAAAGTCCTCTCAACTCTGATTGAGCTAGAATCAGATCTTTGCATTGCACGGACTGAGAAACGGAGGACAGAAAATGATTTGTAGAAGATGTCAGAAAATAATAAATTTTAAACTAAATTAAGAAGAATGGCATGTAATATTCAAATATGGATCAAGAAAATGTTGAAATTATTAAGATGATATAATTGGTGAGACATAGCTAATGAAAGTAAATCCATATGAAAGACCAAACATTGATTAAGTTTGACTTTTATAATAAAATAACAAAAGCCCCTAAGAAAATTATTAAGATATAATTAAAGGAAAAAAAAACTTACATGTAAAAGATTTCTTAATTAAAATATAATAAGACTATAGTTTTCAATAACAACACGATAAGTGTATAATTTTTATAAATAATTATATAATATATAAATTTTTAATTAAATTATACATTTTTATGATATTATTAAAATAGTATATACTTATAATATCTTAATTAAGTAATATGATAACAGAGATATAAAAAGTACACGTAAATTTAGTCCTTAATTAAATGCACAGAGGCGAAAGTTTTAGAACTATAAAATGGGACAAGAGTGAAGAAAGACAGTCGCACAAAGGAGTGATTGTTAGAGTAGCAAGATTGCAAAAAGAAATACATGCATAACTGTTAAAATTAAATGTCTATAGTTCAGAGATATATAAATGGAGCTAAATAAGATAGACTCATAAATACAACTGATAACAAGAAATTGAACAAAGTGCTTATGAAATGATTCCTCTGGAGGAAGAGAGGTCTATGGGCATGTGGAGGCAAACTGGAACCAATAATAATCATCTTCAAGGTCAAAGCATCTAAGAACTTTCAGGTGTCCAGTGTCCTAGTTCTAGGTGTAAAGGTCAAGGCTTTCGTCAGATTCGACTGGAATGTTATGAGTATCGAAGGTTAGAAGCATAGTATTCATAATAATGCGTAAAGGCTTGAAGCTTGATGGAAGATGATCAACGATAGTAATCAAGGACCAGGAATTTCTATTGCAAGTTGATGCATCAAATGTCCAAAGTTGAATCGCGTAACTCGATCGGTCTTCAACATTGTAAAAAATTGCCCTTGCACTTCCGTTGTAACTAACTAGCCTACATCTGACCTTCTGCCAAGTGCTGGTATTAAAATTTTATCAAATGTGCAATCAATGAAATTGTAGACAGTAATGATATCAATATGGATAATGCCATCAATGTCATATTCAACAAACCATGCTAGGAAATTGTTAGAAGTGAATGTATGATTGCTGAAGATCCCCATGTTCAAAGGACATAGTTTAGCACGTTCCCATATGTTTTGTTGAAAATACCAATTAGTCATATAGATGTTATTGTGATCATCATTTTCTCTTGTGAAGATGATGAAAATGAAGTAGTCATTTCAGGACAAATTGTATGTGAATGTAGCGAGTGATAATGCTAAAAAAGTTAAAGAAGTGGAAAACTGATAAGATGTTAATAACAAAGTAAGTAAGTGAACTAAAAACTTACTTGTCTTTAGTTGAAATCCAAAGGTCAATTACTCTGTCTGTTGCTTTGCTTCTTGGGTTGAAGATGTTAAAGTAGAATTGCAAGTTAGAGGTGCAATTATTATGCTTGTTTTAAAAATATCATCAACTTCTTTCGACATTTAACGTATATTATAATAAAGTTATTTATTATTTATTTTTCAGGAATAAAGTTAATTTTTTGCATAATAATAGACTATGATTTTCTTAGTGATATAATAGTAAAGGTAGTTAAGTTGATTATAAACTCTAATATAAAATTAAATTTTATTTTTAATATGACAGTAGAAACATTTAAATAATTTTATTTTTGGAAAAATCAAATATTTGCATAAAAAGTTAATTTCATTAACATTGGATGGGAGGATTTTGCAATATTATTAAATAAGGGTCAAATGATATTTTTGAAATAAGAAAAGGTATTATGTGTAATTGAGTCAAATCTTTGGGAGAATAGTGTAATTTACTTTAAAATTAATTTGCTAAGAGGAGATACAAAGACCTAGTGGTCCATTAATTTTATCTCAAATATTACTATTATCTCTTAATTTTATATTATTCCATTTTGATCTATTAACTTTATGGAAATGTTCATTTTTGTTCTTGATTTTATTTTATTTCAATTTATTTTTTAACTTTAACTCATGTTTCATTTTTGTCTCATAAGTTTATTTTGTTTCAATTTACTCATTGAACTTACAAAAATCATTCAAATGTTTTTTTTCCTTCTAACATCATCAAAATGCCAAACAAATATATATATATATATATATATATATATATATATATATATATCATGTGACTACTTGGTGGCTTAACTCTGCTAATGTCTTGCCAATATAGATCATACTTATCATAATATCATTCCTTATCATCACCAAAATGCTGTATTTTATTATCTAGAACTTTCCCATAGAAAGATACTGTTAATCTCCAGTTGGATTGACCATAGTCCTCTTTGCTAATTTCGTAGAAGCCCACCAATAAGCATTGGCGACGTTCAGGTTTTATTGATCAATTGAGTGATCAATTGAGAATATGCGCACATTATCTCACATTTATATAATGCAATGTTTGAATAGGGACAGAAAAGGGTATTACAAGAGATAGACCCAAGTTGACAAAAGATTATTAAAATAAGTTACCAATGAGTCTATTAACTAATTGACTTAGTTAGAAGGAGAAAAACATTTGAGTTATATATTTTTTATGATAATGACAAAATGGGTTTTACCAAACAAAAAGGAAATAAAATAAAATTAATGAATAAAAGTGAAACTTGAAATAAATTAAAATATCAAATTTAAAAAAAAAATCAAGGAATAGAAAATGAAACTTGAAGTAAAATTATAGAACCAAAAGTGTATTTTTGTAAAAATTGAATAAATAAATAATCATGCTTTATAAGGCTTAATACTAGGGAAAATTTACAAGATTTTTTTCGCTTTCTATGGAGAACTTGATAAGTTGAGATTAAGAAATTTTAATTAAACTTAACAAAAACAATTAATCTTTCAGTAAATACTAATTTGAAATAATAAATATATGTACATGTGCTTAAGTGTGAAAAGTCAATTTAATTAGTCAAAAAATTAGAGAAGAATATTATTTATGTTTGTTGAGATATTATTTGAGTTTCTTGAGGTAGTATAATTTGGCTAAAAAACACACTTTTTAGCAATTTGGTTCCTTAAAGTTTGACTATTTCATTTTCTATTTTTAAAGAGTATTGTACAATCAATATCATTCACATGTTAAATTCGCTAACAAAGATAGAAAAAATAACCAAAAAATGAAGTCAGTGTGGCCGTTAAGTAATTAGCTATCTCTAAAACATGCAATGATACGAAGGTCCACGTGCATACATCTTGTAAGGTAAATGCATGCAATTTCTATGAAGGTGTCCATGCATGTATGCAACATTCTATTTTTCAGACTCTCTCTTCCACTTTTTTAATGTTTCAATTTAAAGTATTCATTTTGTTCTAAAATGGTATTCTCAGTACATGGTACATAGGCGTGTGAATCTGTAAAACTCAAGTCAACAAAATGACTCTCCAGCGCAATGGAGAGGGAAATGCTACTAAGAGCTCATGGCATCTTTTGGATGAGAAAAGAAGTTGAAAACATAAGGACTAGGGACTCGTTTGGAATCGCGGTGAAAAATGACGTCCATATAGAACCATTAATATTTTCTTTTGCGTCAAATGTGATTTTGGGAGAGATTACCGCATTTCCAAATACATACTAAAACTAACACTAAAGGTGAGTTCAAGGACGAGGACATTGCTATGGGAGATTCTCTAATATCCTTCAAGTCAATACAAGGTGATTGGTACATGAATTTTGTTATTAATTCAAATGAAGAGAGAGAAAGAGATTTAGAGATTGGATCTTCTACAATAGATGAATTAAAAAAGAGAAAGAAGAAAAAATGAGTATAAAAAAAAGTAAATTCAATATATACTCTCGCCTCCTTATATCATTATCTTTCTTTCCTTTTATTAAAATGTAGAGCATCTAAGGTGAGAAATTTAGTACAAGTTTGAGAAAGAACATACATCAAAAGACAAAATGAGATGGGGTCCAAATTTCATTTTGGCCCTTGCATTTATGTATAAAAAGACAAAACATAGGGTAGAAACAAACTCTTTTCCAAGATCTAAGTGACCTACATAATAACTTTCTAAGATTATGTTTGGAAATTTTATAAGAAATAAAGGAAACAAAACAAAAAATAAAGGAATGAAAAAGAAAAGAATGAAATGGAATAAAATTACCTTCATTCTTTTTGGGAGTATAATATGGAAATAAACAAAAATTTCCTTCTCTTTGTTTGGGAATCATACTAAAAGTAAGTGAAAATCTAAGTATTATAGATATCAAATTATAATATAATTAAATTTAGATATAATTTGTTATATTCTTACTATCAAGTTTTTTAGTTAAAATAAGTGTATAATTCTCAAATAAAAATATGACAAGTATATGATTTAATTAGAGAATCATATAGTTATTTACAAGATTTATATACTTATCATGTTTTAATTAAAAAATTATATATTTATTATATTTGGTTGGAAAATTGATAATATAAATATAAATAATTATATATACATTTTTTTTCATTATCTTATAGTCATTTTACTTGAAATGAGAGAGTTCATATTACTAATGGATTGCTTTGAAAAAAAAAATGTATGAAATTATTCAATATGCAAGTCCTACACAATATGCTTTTATTTTTATCTTTTTAAAATCGTTCCTCCTAATAAGCCATATACTAGGAAATAATGCAATATAAGTAGAAGAAGCAGATGAGAATCGTAAAGTTCTAAAATTACAGAATGGGAAATTATATATTCAAAATGTTCCTTTCCTTTGCCTTTCATTTTGGGGAGTAAACAAAAATTAGTGTTCCGTGAGAAAAGGGATGGACATAGTTGTCCTTTGGGTTCATTCTATTCCTTTAACTTTGTTTAAGGAAAAAATATTTTTGCTTTTCATTATTTTTCATTCCATACCGCCAATTCTTATCCATCCAAACACGCAATAAATTATTCATAGGAATTGAATACATATTGATAAGAAGAAATATATTATCTTAATTATCACTATTAGTTAAGCATTAGACTAATAGGTATTAACCTCAACGAATAATAATAGGTATTAACAAAATCTCATCTAAAAATATTTTTTTAAAAATCATTTCATCAAAAATTAATTAATATCAACTGAATAATTGGCCTAAAAGATAATAAACTAAACTTAAGTGCAATTTTTTATATCCTTATTATCAAATTTCTCAATTAAAATATGATAAATATATAATTTAATTAAAAAATCATAGAATTATTTAAAAATTTATACATACGTTAATTAAAAAATTTGATATAAAAATATAAAAAATTACATATAATTTTTTTTCAAAAATAATTGGTATCAACACTCAACAGTGTTAGAATAAGTCGGGCTGGACTCAGATTGAAAATAAACAAACAGGTCGGGCATTGGGCAATGCATGAGCCGGGCAAACGGGTCGGGTGAAATATGCATTGTGAAGTTGGCATGTTTCTGAAAGCCCAACCCGGACGATTCCGTTGGCCACAAACCCTAGTGGGAGGGGAAGGGTAAGCGACATATATACATCACAGCATACTTGAAGCGTCGTCTCGCATTTACGCAGAGATTGAAGGAGATAGCAGCAGCAGTAGCAATGGCGCCGAAGCAGAGACCGCCAAGGGTGAGCAGAAACCCTGAATTGATTAGAGGGATTGGGAAGTACTCAAGGTCCAAGATGTACCACAAGAGAGGTCTCTGGGCAATCAAGGCCAAAAATGGCGGCTCTTTCCCTCGTCACGATCCCAAGCCCAAGCCTGAAGTTCCTGCAGAGAAACCCCCCAAATTTTACCCCGCCGATGATGTTAAGAAGCCTTTGGTCAATAAGCGCAAGCCGAAACCCACTAAACTCAGGTGCTTTTCCCTCCGTTCATTCTGTTATCTGCTGTGTTGGGATGTTTGATTTTCCTGGGTTTAATAGTGGGAGTGTTGACGATATAATTTGTTATCTATCGTGGGTACTTTTCTTAAAAAAATTGTTTTAAGGTTAGAAAATGTATATAACAGGTGGGGCTTTTGGATGTTGGTTGTCTCTCGATTTGGGACGTGGTATAAGGTGTTGATTGGGATTAGCCATGTCAATTTTGGATGACAAATGACGAAATGAACTCTTATCAATTTATCGTTAAACAATGAATAATTTAACGGCCACTAAATTTTGCTGCTTTTCCCCTACTTTCATTCTCTCTGTTTTCTGCTATTTTAGGATGTAGAGTTACCTGGGTTTAATTGTGGGACTGCTTATGTTATTTTGTTTTGATTTGTTGTCTATGGTGGTTTATTATTATTATTATTATTATTATTTGGTTAAAGGTTAGAAAATGTAAATGACAGGTGGGCTTCTCGAATGTGGGAGTCCTCTTAATTTGGGATATGGAGTAAGGTGTGGATTTGGATGAGCCATGTCAAAATGTCGATGATAAATGATGAAATGAACTCTTATCTATCACTTTTTTGAAAAACATAAAAATAAAAAACCAATTTCATGCTCTTTAATCTCAATTAACAATTACATGTGTCTGATTCATATGGATTCTCTTGGCATTTTGATTTATTATTTATATTTGGCCTGCTTGTGTCTTATCCTTTAGGGCTAGCATTAGTCCCGGGACTGTGCTCATTCTTCTTGCTGGGAGATTCAAGGGAAAGAGAGTAGTTTTTCTGAAGCAGCTTCCTTCTGGGTTGCTCCTTGTTACTGGTAAATGATCTGATTCCTTCTGTTAAAAGAGTTGTTTCATGATAAGCATTTGTAATAGGCATTGCTTCATTTGCTATGATCATTGAGCGAGCTTGATTTATATTTTTAGATTATTCCTGTGAAATTTCATTTGGTTTTGGAAATGCTGCCTCTTGTGTCATTTTGTTTAAGTTATACTGTTGTCACACTCATAGTTACTGCCTCTTTTTATGTTGCTGGCCATTTGTGTGCACAAATGGTGATGTTTATATGTTATTGGGTATTATGATTGTGTTCGTACTTTGTTCGATCTAGCTTTTGTTTTAGTGTGTCAATGGTAGTTTCATGTTGCCTGTTCCTACTCTTTAGCACTTTCTGGGATTGGGACTCTTGTTTTTGTGTTTTCTATCCTCTTGACTAGCTCTGGTCTGTTTTTTAATCTTTCATCCTTGCCATTTCAGGTCCATTTAAAATTAATGGAGTTCCTTTGAGACGTGTAAGCCAATCTTATGTTATTGGCACTTCCACAAAGGTTGATATCTCTGGAGTTAATGTTGATAAATTTGATGACAAGTACTTCGCTAAGAAAGTTGAGAAGAAGAAGAAGAAGGGAGAAGGGGAGTTTTTTGAGGCAGAAAAGGAGGTTGGCTTGTCAATTTATTGTGCTTTGTTTTTATTCTTTGTTATCTCCAATTGTGTTGCTCTTGTGATCCTGTTTCCCTCTTCCCAGTTTATTCTTTGTCAATTTATTGTGCTCTGTTTTTATTCTTTCCAAATGCAGGAGAAAAATGAGATCCCCCAAGAGAAAAAAGATGACCAGAAAACTGTGGATTCTGCGTTGTTAAAAGCCATTGAGAGTGTTCCAGACTTGAAGCCTTATTTGGGTGCAAGGTTTTCCCTCAAGGCAGGCATGAAGCCTCATGAACTAGTCTTTTAAGAGAATACAAGAATGTTAGCTTTGTGTTTCTTATTTGGTTTTGTTGAAGTTTGTCCTAATAGTTGTACTCTTTCTGTCTTTCTTGGTTATAGACATCTAAAGGATATGGTTTTCATTTTAGGCAACGCGCTGTGCAAGGGTTTTCCCTTTCTTAAATTTTGCTCTTGTGAACTACTGATTAAACCTATAAATTTGTTAGATATTTTGTGAGTGTTTCTTGTTGGCAAATCAATGAATATGGTAGTACACAGAAAAAAGGCCAGGGTATGTTTCTTGATGAGTTTGCGAAATGGTTATATATATGTGTGCGTGTGTGTATATATATATATATATTTTTTCTGTGGTGTAGTAACCTTTAGAAAATAAAAAAGATTATTAAATGATGTGATACTATAGTGAATGTGTGGTATTCATTATATGATAATTTTGTTCATTTATAATTCTTTTAAGGTGACAAACTATGATACCGTAAGCAGCGACCATTACAATGTATATTGTTGATTTATAATCTTACAGAACCGTCAAAGTATAATACTGGAAGCTACCGTTACAGTGTTCGTAATGTGACAGAACAAATTACCAATGGAGAAACTCGTTCGAGCAGAGTCTCCACTTGGCTTCTTAAATTATAAACAATTCACATTCTGTGGTGATGGAATCTGAAGGGAATAATTATATTGAATTCACTCGAATAACAACGCAGGAAATAGATCAATTACATACTGAAAAATGCATATTACAGTAAACAATCTGTTCTAGCCGGCAGCCTTTTGAAGAAATTGCTGGGCACAGGCGGCAGCTTGCTCCGAAAACTTGGATGGCGCAAGCAATACAAACCGGTGGCCAGAGCCACCACTCTGAATGGGGTTGCATAGAGCACCACCGCGGCTGAAAAGCTGAACCCGACAAAGAGAGTGGTTGCTCTGGGGTCTCTCCAGCTCAAGAGAGACTGAAACCTCTCCCCCTGTGTAACTATGTCCCCAACGACAGTCTGAATCCTCCCTGCAACACTTCTAAGCCTGTCATACCTCATTCTCACGACATCATTGGATCTCGAAGTTGGGAATGTATCGAACTCTTCATCAAGTTCATCCGGCTGTACAGTTTCTGCATACGATAGTTGGGGATCCATAAAAGGAGGGTGTTTAGGACGGAACCTGTAGTTCCAGATCCCAATCAAGAATATGTAGAGAAACTGAGTTGGAAGTATCAACTCTGGGTAGAAAATGAGTATCATAAAGAGAATGTGAACTAGAATGGATATGATGGGGTTCTTCCATTGGCAAACGTCGCTGAACCATCTTCCTACTGTAATCAAACCAGAGAAGAGTGACATCATGCGAAAGAAGTTAGCTTTGCTTCTTCTCATGCTCCACATGTGGGAATCCACATCCAACATGTACTCTACCACCTCCTTTCTCAATGGGGGTTCAGCTCGGCTAAGCCTAACAGCTACTATATTCATGGCTTGGTATCTTAAATTGTCTAATTGGTTCACTGTGAATGGGTGTAAATAATGCATCATGGGCAGCAAGGGATGGCCATAAATGTGAACCATATTGACTAGTGAGAGGGGGGTAAACCTGATTGCTACTTGAAGCTCACCCATCTTCTTGACCCCATGCGGATGCAAAACAAGAAGTGGGTAAGAGTGGATGTAGATCCTATGACCTTCTAGTGTAGAAAGCCGAATCCTTACCTTCCCTATTTGCGAATCACGGGCTGAACTTCCACCTCCCAGATGGCAATTGTCGAAGACTCCCAATGTTATCACAGTGCAAGGATCATAAACCTCCCATGTGTATTGCTCGTTCCATTTGGGACTGAAAGCATCAAGAATTGTTCTGGTTCGGACCCATTTCTGGCCGTACTTAGCAACACAATATGCATCCGTGCTGCCACGGCCATCCTTCATCTTCACTGGGAGAAGCCCCTGTGCTCCTAATATGCCCACTTCGAGTATCCCAATGGGCGGCTTCCATAGCTGTCTTGATGTTGGTCTTTGATCGCTTATGTACATAGTTGATTCGTCTAGCACATGATATCCACCTTCAAGACAAACTCTCAGGTGAATTCTGCTTGCAAACTTGAGCTCATTCCTCCTATCACCTTCCATTAGTCCAAAACCATATTTCTCAAGATTGAACCAGCGAGAATGAACTGGCCTGTGGTCTAGCCGTTTGTCAAAATGCGTCAATGGTAAATTTATCTTCCCTAGAACCTCATCTTTCGAAGGGTGCACACGATCCTCCACGGTAATCGCCAAGTGCTCCTCAAATGGTTCAGCAACAACAAAAATCAAATCCTCATTCCAAAGGGGAGTAGTTGTTGGATTTGGGCATATATTTGTCCTTAGTACTTGGCTGCCAACCTGAGCTTTCACGAAAACCTCTGGCAGGCGGTTTCTGTCGCTGGGAATCACATCTTGAGCTTCAATGACATTGACTCTGAGATACCACAGTTTTGGTGACACATAAACCTTTGATCTGATATTGAAAACACCCTCTCCATAAACTGTGGCAGCATCAGAATGCCAAGCATCTGAAAAAGCTTCATCAGCTTGAGTTCCCATCCACACTGCTAGCATAATGTCACCCCTGACTTTCCCTTCTCCTCGCCGGTCCTCAAGTCTATACCACTGAGGAGCCAGTGGGCTATCTGGTGGGACTCTAGTTGGTACCTCGTTGAGGTCGAAAACGACCCTCCCAAGATAATCTTCTCTCCCCACCATTTCCTTATCCTTCACGAAAACTTCCAGCACAGAGGACTGAATCCGGTCTTTTGAGAAAGCAAAGACTTGGTTCCACTCCGGGTTCAATTTCTTCTCGAAGTGCTTTGTTCTTCCTTTGTAGTTCCCCAGCTTCACTTCCACGTAAGGATCACAGCTTGTGGTAATGAAGTTAGGAGGAAGATCTTTTGCTTTCACGACCCGAACATACAGATAGAACATCTGCTCAACAAGGTCATACTTGCTTGTGAACTTTTCACCACTACTACCACCACTCATCCACCCACTTCCAGTTCCACCATTTGGCCACCTCTCGCCAAGCTGTGGATTGGTGTCCTTCACATCGTAGTCCTCATCATTGTGACTAGAATGGACTTGAGGATTGACTGAGTGCATATTTGTCAATGAAGAAGTAACCCCTGGTCGTTTCTTTATTGAAATCACTGGCTGATGCATAACTTGGTGTTTGTGTAGTTGTTGAGCTATCTCTAGCACAGGTTCTCTGCTTTCCTCGTTTGGCACTTCAACAGTATCTTCAATCCCACTAGACTTAGCCCCTGCCTCAACTGGGAAATTTGTAGCAGCATCAGAGTTTAATTCCTCTATGATAACTTTTGGAGCATCAACTTCAGGACCTTCTGTTATTGCTTTGTCAGTAAAACCTGTATTTTCTAGAAGATTGGTAGTAGTAGTAGTAGTGGCAGTGAAATCTAGTACTTGTGGTGGAGAAGGTGAGATTTCTCCTAGTTCTGAAGTAAATGATGGAGAAGGAACTTTTTTGGGTTTGGATTCTGATGCAAAGTATAGTTTCAAGCCAATCTCACCCTTCACAGATGAGAAAACCCACTTCTTTGCTAGTGGGAAAACTTGATAAACTTCCTCCCCTTCCTTCACAATATTGGAGCCAGGAATTCTCACCCTTCCAAGGAAGTTCCTCCCACTAATGGGCCTTCTCTCGTTGTAGACCGAGACTTCAATAGTTTGCCGATGGTAAGGTTTGGTTGCATCTAAATGAAAGATCAGCTTGTGATTCCAAGTGGGGTTGAGATTCTTTGGGACAGTTCTGGTTCTGCTCAACTGGTTTTCAAACTCTACTTCCACAAAGGGACTACTCAATCCTTCGCCGTCCTTAGGCATAAGATCATGAGCATCAATAACCTCCACCACCAGCTTCATGTCCTTGTCTTGCTAGCCTCGCTGCCACAAGAAGCTACAGCCAAGTGGCTATCCACAACTAACCCGAAATTTGATTTGAAAGAAGCGAGGAAGGTCTTCTTAAGAAGGCAAAAGATGACAGAAAGAAACAGTTATAGTTTTCACACTTTCTTACACACAAGAAGTACTCACTACTACTACCCCTTTGGTTAAGCAAAGAATAATTTGATGGAGAAGCTGCTTGAGGAAAGCTTCACATTGATCTAACAAAAAGCTGACTCATTCTTTTGGTATGAAATGCCTTTGGATTTAAATAGGATGAATGGGCCATTCTAGCTTTCTGTTGTTAATGTAGGAGTTGCCTGATGAGGGTAAAGACCTAAAGGGTTTAGTCGAATCAAAGCAAAAACATATGGGTTTTGTATATATGTGCATCAGGATCAGTTCTTTCTTCTATGTGCAGCAATGCAAAAGTGAAGAAAAAGTGAGTGAACATAGCTTGAAAGGCACAATAGAAGCTGCAAGAAAGCAAAGGCAGCTTAAGGGCTTTGTGAACTTGGCCAATGATGCTTTCCTTCTGCTTCATTCTTCTTTTGACATTTGGTATGTGAATATTTTAATCTTCTAAGTCTCCAGAAACCTATTTATAAAATATGAGTTTGACATATATAAAAAAATTACAGTCCCTATAATGTTTAGGATATATAAAGCACATGAATATTATATTATCTGTTATATCCAAACAATTTTAAATAATTTTTCATATGTTTAAGAAATTAAATTTCTGGTACACCAAACAATAAATTAAAATTGTATATTTATAGTTGTGTCTTGGGCTTTTGGACTAGCCCGCTCAATTCCCTACATAAAATTGTTCAGAAGGTGCTTTGGGGCCAATTTTATAGATGTATCCTGCATAAAGTGAGTTCTGGACAAGATACAAAACGATCCTTTTTGAAGCAGCATGGGTATTTCCAAGGGGTGCATTATTTGTGATTGATATAATAAATTTCATTAGGCATTTTTACCATTAACGAAATTCCTAATGCCAATTGTTAGAATTCATGTAGAAGATAATGAGATAGAATTCTAAGTTTTACTTAAAAGCATGCTTTAATCATTCAAAAAACTTGAAATGAGTTGAGAAAGAATTTTAGAGCAAATAGAGAGAGCACTTCAACTTGCTTGGCCACTACTCACCTTGTCCCACAAGCTAAGCAAATTATTATATATATATAGCCACCACTTCACTTTTGTCACAAATAATAAAACTTTTAATCAGTATAAATATGATAACTATTTGTAAATAAAGGTTTTTTCATTAATTGATTTATGGATAACCAAATTTATTATAAGTTTATCTATAACATGTGACCTAATATATTTAGTTAATGCTATACATATAAATAATTATTTGATTATTAGCATAATTTATTAATTAGTTCAATAATTTACTAATACTAATTTACAATTAAATATTCCAACATTACTGAGATTTAAACTTGGATTTTGCAGTGGTTTTCAGCAAGAAATGGAACGCCAATAAACAATTAAACATAACGTGAATTAGTTTGTAAATTGTCAATACAAATTTTTTCTATTTGTTTGAAGGTTTGTAAATTCTCGCAGGGTGTGCCTGCTGGGGGAATACTTGTTAGACTCCCTGGCTGTATCTCTTCTTTAATTATTTATGAATAAATTTCTAACTCAATAAAAAAGAAAAAATTTTAATTAGATTTAAGGTTAATAAACATCTTGAAAAAATCCAAAGATACTGTGACTTATACTAATACAGTTAAATAGTGTTTGATACATAGAAATTTTAGTTTTTTCTAATATTTAAGAACGTATTTATAAAATATGTGAATATATACAAATTTCAAAATTCGTGTATTATATATCCTTATTCATATAAGAATATTATTTGTTATACATATATCTTATGTTCAAAGTTTTATTATAAATTAGATAGTGACCTATACAATGCATGAGAATATCTAATGAATGACTATTTTTATAAATTTTTTCTGTCAAATTATACAAAAAATTTAGTTGAGTATTATTTGAGTATTTTATGAATATATTTCGTAAATAACATTGAAAAAGCAATATCATATTGAAGATTTATTTTGTAAGTAAATAATATTTAATCGTATCAATTGCATTTAAGAAATATGATAAATAAAGAGATGTATCTATGTCTAATCATATTGTATAGTTTATATAGTTTTAATTTTTTATCTTGGTTAATTGATTCTAATAAATTAAAAAAAACTAAAATTATCTCAAACATGTATCTAAAGCTTCAGAACACAAATTTTATAGGGTACAATAAAATGTACATCCACCAAGTTATGTTTAGAAGCATGAAATAATTAAATTCTTTACATATAAACAATTATATAAATAAAAATATCATAAAGTGTTCAAAATAATTCAATTAAATACATTTTAATAATTCCTTAGTTGTCAAATATTATCCAGGCAATGCGCATTCCCTGTTGTTTCCTAATCAATAGCAAAATTCAATTATGCTCAAATCCATATAGATACGCTTTGCTTTGAAAACTCTCCAACATAGGAGCAAAACACCAAATAAAAGGCAATCACTAACAAATTTCATTAGGAAATTTTTCTTTCCCAACTTCATTTCCCACATAATCTTGCAACTTTCCAAAACTAACACCACAAAACAATGCCAGGAGAAGGAAAATAGCAAAAATGACAGTGAAAATATGAAAAGATACCTCAATTTTATATCAACATACAATTAAAGGTTTTCTATATATCGAGTGAAATCAAGTGTATATGTTTCTCAAATGGAAGATGATGTTTCCTTGTGTTCAAAGTCCTTAATCCATCACCTCTATCTTTTGAGTGCGATATATATATATATATATGTTGAACAATTTCACTTGACACTAATTAGTTTCGGTTTGGAATCTAACATAGTATTAAAGTTTAATTCTATAGCACATTGCCTATTCTGAACAAATAAAATAAGTTATAAGACATAAATTTCAAAGAGATTGTGAAATAAAGCTAATTGGCCTAGCAAAATTAGTTAAAAAAATACCATCCTATTGCACTATGGTCATTATAGATTCTTTCATCCTATGTTACTTGGATACTATATTCTTGACATGTTTCAAGAATATATACATGATGTGCCACACTATCATTATTTAATATGCCTATTCACATACCAAAATCAAATTCCATATACTAATTTTGAAAGCTACGTAGGATCATGCCATATAAAGAGTCATTGTTGTTTGAAAGAATGGCAATTAGCAAAGAAAATGATAAATATTAATATATAATATTCAAACCAAAATTGGACAAAACACTTATATGTACAAACAATGAAGTACTCTGTCTAATGCGAACATTAGCATGTCTTTTGGCATCATAAAACTAAGTGGACACAATCTAATTTTCTATAACAACATAATAGTCTAAAATTACACTTTTTCAAGTAAAAGGGAGAAAAATCTATTATAAACATTCACAAAACCAAACCATTTTCTCAATTTAGAAAATCAATGTCCTTCACACCATGAAACAACTAAGCTTCATTCTTTACGAGAGCTACAACAACTTCCAAAATGTTTCTTGCTAGTCGCTACCACACTCCTGGAAAAGTTCCTTTATTTCTTTTTTGACCTTCAACTTCTCTTCTCTCAATTCTTCATACTAAACAAAGTTCAAATCACCTTATAAATCCCCAAACTAAAAAATGACTTGAAACATAAAGCTATGCCGCAAAAATCTTGTTTTATACTATTGAGTGCAATAAAATAACATAAATTACATTATTGATTAAGCTTTGATGAATGGTTGTACCATAAGGCTCCATTTGGTTTAATTCCATCTTTATTGTAAATATAGGAATAAAATTTAGATTACAAAATTTTGCTTGTTTGATTGGACATTTTGTCTATTATTCCACTCATCCATCAATCTCATTTCCATTATTTGTGAAAATCTAAACTCCATCTAAAAAGAGTGAGATTGATGGGCATTCTAGGAAAGCGTACCTATAGGATTGAAATACTTTTCTATGAGTATAAAGTGTTCAAGTTCTTTGATTTCTGGGTGCCAACTATATCTTTTGATTTTGACAAAATCATAGCCATTGAAGAGATTGTTCAGCATGGATAATACAACCTGTCAAGATGTTGTAAAACGTAGTACTTCAATTAATGAAACAACATATTTTGCCAAATGTTTAAAAAAAATTTCTAGCATCAATCATGGTCGTCCGCTCCATCTTCCATTGAGATGGTGACATGTCTCTATGTGCATAAATGCCATAAATGCAGTGAAGCTCTGGAATGGCAAGGATGGTTAGAATGGCGATAATAGAAGGCAATCCCTTTGTTCACTCTTATTATTTTCTTTGTTTGTAATTATTTCGTAATTGTTATTTGGTTAATATGCAGGAAGAGGGAAGTGAAGGAAAACCCAAAGCTAAAATAGTGGTGGTTAAAAAAGTTTCAATGAATTTAAAGATGGTAGAATTGCTAGATAGGAAAAAGATGAAGATAAAGTCTAATTGTTAAATTCGAAGAAAACTTCCAATTGAAATAAGGGTCAATGGTCTACCCATCAAAGCGATATGCTCTCAGTTCATTTCTTTCTTTTTTTTCAAATTAATTAAACAATTAGCATAATGTAACTACACTTTAGTAAGCCTCATATAAGTTGGAAAGTATGATTTGAATCATTATAAGTTGAATCTATATATTAGTTTATTCTCTTTAAGTAGTTGAATCAAAATTTAGATTACTATTTGTTATTGCAAATTTCCAATATGTATATCTGCCTTAGTCTAATGGTTTCTTCTATTTATGTTAGGTTTGTAGAAATCATAAGGAACAAAGAAAAAAAAAAAAACCATTCTTATGCAATAGAACTATAAACACCAAGCTTGTGCTAATGTAGTTCTAGTCTCTTCTGTCATTTAGTGCAAAGTGTTTGCATCAGATGTGTTAATAAATATGCATAAGAAAAGGTATTTGTTAATAAGGTAAATGAAGAGTTATGATTTTTTTTCAAGTAAAGTGTGATGTTAAGATTGAAATAGCCAAATTATTTTGTTAGGATTGAAGTAACCAAATTGTGATGTTGATAAATCTTATTGGTATCATTAACATTTTGTTGTTGCATGCATTTGAAGCAAACTAATTACTAAATTTGAAATGCTTGCATTCATTTTTTTTTCGTTGGAGCATAGGATAAGTAAACTTAAAACCTGGGATATTTTTAGCCAATTTTATATTGCTAGTATTCATGGATTATTTAAATTAGTTTGTTTAATGCCATATTTTAGGGCTTATATATGATGTTTTATATATATATCTTAACAATCTGAATAGTGCATCAATTATTGTGTGTTATCTACTTAAATTCTAAAATGAGGATATATCTGCTTTTGATATATTAGGCATGCCTTTGTCTTATTAATGCATCTATTTTATGTCTTGTGTTAATACATATGTTTAAAAGGATTTGGCTTTGTCTTATTAATGCATCTATTTTATGTCTTGTGTTAATACATATATTTAAAGGATTTGGTTGTGTTAATGCATTTGAAGTTTTATTATTCAACTTAGATAAGGGTACGAAATTTATCAAGGCAAGACATTTCGAATTGTTTGTTGACACGGACAAAGTTAAGGAAAACCTCTGAAATTATTTCAATATTGGACCTTGGACATATCATAGTCCCGAATTGAATTTCTTTAAAAATATATCTAATTTAGAATTACTTAAAAAAAAGATTGACTTTGAAAATCCAATTTTTTAGAATTCTAATATATGAATCTATTCATTATACATATTAAATACATATTAAATCTTAATGTATAAGAATATTGTATATAACAATATTGTAATATAATTACTCTAATCTAATTATTAAATTACTTGAATTATAAAATTATAAATTTGATTTATTATATATTATTAATTGAAATATAATTTAATAATAAATAATTATTATTTTCTATTTATTTAGAATACATTTTTCTATTTTTTATTTATTAATATATTTTAATTTTAATTTTAATTTTAATTTAATTATTATAATTAATTTTATATAAATTTTGTTAAATATACTAGATAATAAGAATTTGAATTCAAAAATGAAAAAAATAAAATCTTACAATACTAATTCTATACTAATTAAGATAAAGATATTAATCATACCCTTTCATTCATTATGTTAGATATCAAGGAAAATTCATTCTGGCTTCAAAGAATATGTCTTTTTTGATGAAAAAATGGAAATACTATCTCATTAGAGTAGTTTGAAACTATATTAAACTATAATATATTTATTAGAACTTTATTTATGTTAAATATAGAAATATATAATAATTATTTATATAATTCTAATATAAATAGAATAATATTCTATTTATTAAATTTCGAGCCGTTTACCAATGTTAGTAATTGATGATTATACAATTCGAACAATTCAATTCAAATAAATTTCTTTTTTTATTTATTTTAAAAATTTATATAAATTTTATTATTTTCTATTTAAATTTAAATATTATATTATTAAAAAATATATATTAAAAATAGAAAATAGATTCTATAGATTATAACTTATTCTAAAAGTCTAAGTGTCTCTTGTTAAATTTAAATCATTCAAAATATTTTTCTTGACATAGAAATATAGAAATTAAATTCAATATCAATATATATGCAAATAATTTGCGTCCAATAGGATTTGAACCTATACAGAAGGTTTAGAAGACTTCTGTCAATAATTGTTTTTGATCCAATCCGAAGGAATCAATAGAAAAGGCAAATCCCTTATGATACACCAAATTTATCTCGATTATTGAGAGAGTGAATAGATCTGCCATTTCTTGAAATCCCTCTTCTGATTTAAAATCGTGGTGTAACATGTATCCCCCCTTGTTTCGGTCATGGAATAGATGAAATAAATCAAAAAATGGATTTTCGTTCAAGAATGAAATCTTATTGGAACCAATTAATGTTTATATCAAAATTCTTTCTGGCATCATCCCATTCCAAGGACTCACAGAAATTTCTCAAATGGTGCCACAATCTGTTCTATGTACAACAATGTGTTGAACCACTTTAACAAGTTTGCGTGTTAATACATATCTTTAAAGGATTTGGTCGTGTTAATGCATTTGAAGTATTACTATTCAACTTAGATAAAGGTACAAAATTTATCAAGGCTATAAAAAAGCCAAAATGAAGATTAAAGGGACTATAATGTAATGATAATGTTAATGAAGTAGGATGTAATTAGTGATTGTATAGTAGGTTTTTGGTAAATGTAATTGTAGTAAAGTGTTGAATATAGAAATGAGATTATTGTAAAGAAGACATAATTTTGAATAAAATCATTAATTTCATTTATCAAATTTTCATTGCTATTTACATCATTCTCAAAATATCATTGTGATTTACAAATTCCAAAAACATATACTAGTAGCATATACCATGAATCAATATATCAAACATTTTGACAGTTGATAGTTGAGAAATTTTCACTTTTCTCTATTACTTCAAGTGATGGCATAGGATTATCAAAAGGCACATTCATTGAAAAACAACACTATGTATAACATACATGACCACTAATTATGAGGCAATACCATATTATTTTAAGAAAACTAAGAGCTCTTACTAATATCATTTTTATGAATGTAAGTTCATCCTTATGAGATTAAGCTTATTTAGAGGGTGCTGATGGTGCCAAACTGGATACACCAACATGCATCTAATTAGATGCAACATTTAACTATAAGAAATGTGCATAAACATTAATTCAATGTGGTGATAATGACATATAGATGATATAAACAAATATACCTTTAATTATCAGAGATTACTACACTTGTGAATTTTGGACACTTGGAGCTCTTCTTCTTCTTCTCTTCTGGTGATTAAGAAATCTCTTCATGCAATTTTTAGTCTTAATACTGATTCAATGCTTAAATCCCTTTACTTGTGATAAGCTTTCATTGGTTGGTAATGTGGTTATGCTACCTTCATTTTTAAAAGTCGTTTGACATAAACAAAGTGTCCTTACTTGCTTGCCTAACTCAAATATGACCTTCTACACCAACATGAAGGCTTTTGAACTATCAGTTGTTTTAGATGTTATTCTTATTAGTGTGGGACATAGTTGTTTAATCATTGCATGTTATCTATCCATGTATCTTCCATGGTTTCCTTTCCTTTGACATCATGAACCATACCACCCTTTTTTTTTTTTTGGTCTACCTCATGAGAATATATAAACTTTAAAGTATTTTAACATTTATGTGATCAAAAACCTTCAACAATGGCAACCCACTAAACCATCATGTTCAAACTTCTTACAACTACAAAAAATGAACTTATAAATGGGATGAAATAACACTTTATAATCTCCATTTTTCTTCAACATAAAAATAACATACTCAAACACAGACCCACTTACATTCTTATGCTTTACACAGGCTATTGTAATTTGATCAAACTCCTTTTAGACCATTTTAAAGATAGTGAAGGTGTAGATCTAAGCAAATTGTTGTAACATAAGTAAATTCTCAGTTTTTGACCTTGGGGTTTTTTGGTACTACTTAAACTTACATTTTAATTCATTGTAATGCTTGTCATCCATCACCCTTTTAAATGCCTTAAAGAATTTAATGATATCCAAATTCAGATTTATGAAACTCTTCACATTTGAATTTAAGCTCTTGCTCAATTGTGTGCTTTGCATGTTAAGAGTGAGGATTTTTTTTTTAATGAAACAAGCTATCATTTTTTCTTTTATGCTATATATTGATTTTAGCCATGTCTTATCATGAACACCATATTTTAACAATAACCTCCTCTATTCCATCTTAAGCTTTGCTTCATCATCATATTTGCACATGCATCACTTGAAGTCTCTTAAGAAATGTGATCCATTCTTTATTAAGTAACCTAGGTGCTTTATACCATTTTGCTTCAAATGCTAAATGTATAATTCGTGCGACATTTCAATCATCATTTCTTGTAATACTTTTACCATTGTCACATCTAAATCAATAAATATAGTAAAGGGCTTTTTATGTTAATTAGCTACCAAAAAAGTCTCAAAGAACCATTTAAATAACTACGTAGTCTTATTATAAAGTAAAGCCACCTTAAAACCACCATTTCTCTATAATGATTGAAGCCATAAAAACAATGCAAACAATTCATTTCCTTTGTTTATACAATGTGTTGTATTAAGGTATACCATATTGCCAAAGCAACCATAATTAATCAATATTTTCCCATCAACCTAAAAGATATTAGTCATTTGTTCTTTTGTATCTATTTAATTAGTATAAGCAAATAATGGATTTTCTAACAATTGGCCTTAGAAATATTACAATAAGGCACTAGTTTTCTTATACATCATGCTCTGTTGACTTCTTTCCTTGAGATAATTTTTGGCATCCAAATGGGTATAGTTGACATTTGCTCTTCCTCCCACATAAATACTCATCGAGCCAAAAGATGCTTTTTAACAAAGCTTGAAATCTTTTGCCAACTCAATCTTATGAGCTTGAATTTGAGATATTTTACATTATGATGTCAACATATGAGTAGTTTTAATAAGATGAAACGAGTGGTTATATTTCTCAACCAAGTAATTCACTTTATATTTTCCATTGATAAGTATTAATCTCATTCTTACTTGCAATCAATTCTTGTTTTTAGCTGAGGATTCTAACTTATGAAATATTTTTTCTCTTTCTTTTAAACTCTCTCTTCACAACATCTAGTTGATGTTATGGCGCTATCTTTGTTCTTGTTGAAATAATTTTTCCTAATATCAAATCCAATTTTCCCACCATATTCACCCTAAGACTTCCATACTGTCATTAAGCTATCAAATTTCATATGAAGTTTGAACTTCAAATCAACCTCTATAAACAAATTCACCATAACTTTTTTTTTTCAACCGAAAGGATTGATACTTACAAAAAAGCTAAAGTTCTATGATTCACTTTCTTTAATATAGTTTGTCATAATATTCATAAGAAAGAATTGAATTTCACTATCTATTTGCAAGGGGAACATACTAGATGAATTTCACTATTTTCTATGTTCCAGCCTCTTTTTTTTTTTTTCTTTAATGAAATGCAATGGTAACTATCTATTTCCTTGCTTTCTTTTCCCTATTTTCAGCATTAGAGTTAACTTGCAACGGTAACAAAAATCACAATCATGATCATCCATGACAGGTTGAGTTTAGACTTCATTATAGAACTTCCAAATAATTTTTACTTCTTTCAACATTCTTTCAGCTACATTGATATTGGCAAAAGCTTATATGTATACACATATTCATATATTTCAAGAGCAAGAATTTGTTTTAATTAAAATCCAACATTATTCATAAGTTCCATGTCGTTCAATTTAACTTTCAAGTACTAATGGTGAAATTAGTTTTCTTTTTTTTTTTTTTTAACAATGGGAAAGAGTTTTGAATATAAAAAAATTTTACAAGTTAACCAGTAAACCACATTAGTAAGTTAGTTATGTACCCTCACTTTCAGTAAGCAAAGAAACCAAGGAAAATGAGGATAATGATTTAATATTGTAGTGTCAATAACGTTCAAGAGAAAACAAACAAAATGTCAGATGAATATTTAACATACAAAGAACAAGCAAAAGATAGAAAAAGAAGCTACCTTCAAGTTGACTAGCATAAGATGAATATTTATAACTCAAGTGAAATAAAGTTGAAGCAAGAGAAATCTAGAAGCTTACCTTAATAAAAATGGCAAGGAGAACAAAACAAGAGCTTCCAAAGGTTCGTGCAAGGATGATGGAAGATTTGGTGCCAACTGTTGGTCTAAGGTTGATGGAACAAGGAGCTTCTAGCTAGACATGAGAGTCTACAAAGGTTCATCAAAAACGCTCCAAGGGAAAGATAAAACACAGCATGTGGTTGCTTTCCACTTTAGCTTGTTGGATGTTCGTAAATGCAGGGTTTCTAGGTTTTAAATTGCTATGTGTCGCCATTTCAATAGAGGAAGGAGTGGATGACCATAATTGATCTTGGGATATTTTTTTTAAACACTAGGAAAAAAGTGGCATTTCGTTAACTAAAATGCTACGTTTTGTAGCGTTTGGATAAGTGGCATTCTTCAACTTGAGCAATCTCTTCAATAGCTACGATTCCATCAAAATCAGAAAGTGCAATTAGCGTTTAAAAATTAAAAAATCCAAACACAAACATATATGATCATATAGGTAATCCAAAACTGCTCAGTATATATAAGGCCAAATAAAAAATAATTATTTTTATTATTATTGTTTTAATTAGTAGAAAAAATTATTATTTTATTATTATTAAGAATACAAATTTTAATATATTTTTGCACGAAGAGTATTATAGCCATTTGATTATCTTTTTTATTTTATTTCTATATTTTTTTATCTAATCAACAAAAAAATAAGAATGTCTATTCGTTTTTGTGACATTCAAATATAATTATTTTATTTTATTAAAATTAAATTCTATTCCTATTGTCATTTTCATTCATATTTTAATTCCCATAAAAATTATTCTGTGATTCAAACGCAACATAAATTTTCTCATAAAAAGTTCATATTCTTCCATCTGATGCGACATCTTCTCCAGCTCTCCTTTTGAATTTGCATTTGTTTCCAAAAATACTGCCAATGTTGAACCTACTCCATCTAGATTGGAATTATAAATTTTCACAAATAGAAAAGGTAAAATTAAAACAAACAAAAAATTGTAACACTTACAATATCATACAATAATGATTATATTAATAACATTATGATTTTTTTTCTCTTTGAAAGCAATGCTCTTTATTTCTTTTTTCCAATAAAAGAAAAAATAAAAAAAGGCGGACTTGATATTTTTTAGCACTGTGAAAGAGAAAAAGTGGCAAATAAACCCATCAAGTAGAAGGTCAAGAAAAATTGTAAGCAAAAATACGAGATAGAGCATGATGAAGCATCACCATTCCCACCCCCCCCACAAAAAAAAGAATTCACAATTAAAACAACTAACTTAAGAGGACATATATCACATACAAAGTAGTTGATCAAACAAATAAAAATTTACAATATTCTCCCATCTATGCTTTACAATGTAATTAGGAACTACTTTAGGCTTAAGAGAACAAAAAAGCCAAACATAATGACATAAATAAAACCACCACAATATCATCTTACAGGTATACTCCACATTACATTGAGTGATTTTCTATTTCCAATTGCTTGCCAAATTTTATTAAAGCTAGTAAATATATATAATTTCTTTACTGACAGTTTAATAGCCTAAATACATACCTCTTCATGCAAGGAGAGTTTAGATTACTGAATAGTGATTTCCACGTAAGAAATGCTAAACATGAATGTTCTTGTAACAGTCATTTCCTAATCAATAACATATTGCCTGCAATACCTTTAAATGAAGAGTCAAAACTAAACATGACTCACTGCTATTACACAAAATGAAATCATATATATATATATATATATATATATATATATATATATATATATATATATATATATATATATATATATATGATTTCTATGTTTTTGAAAATAAATAAATAAAACACCTATATATCAAACATCATCTTAGTGCCATTAATAAATTACAAAAAGGAAATAACGAAAGACAGTTGAGATAATCACAATAATTTTTTAATTTTTTTCAATTTTTAATTTTGGATTTGAAATGTACATTTCATATTTATAATGTTTTGGTGCAAAGATACTAGTTTTAACGAAGAGGCAAGTTCTATATTTAAAAAAAGAAAAAAGCATAAGGTTGCCTTAGTTTCTTTAGCGGCAAACTATAGGAATATGCATGGTATATACCCTAGCAATAATATGCGTTCATATTATGTTACTGAGGAGTTCAAGCCTCCTTCCCTCTCCCATTACGTGAATATGAATGTTTTGTATCAATTTTTAATAATTAATTTTAAAGCATTTCCTGTTCTTCGAGATTTTGGCTGTTTTCAAGTTTCCAAATTCATATATTTTACATCAAAATCATCTTAATCTTAAGGAATGAGATTAATATTAAGTGAGTCATCATTAATTTTTTTATTCCTTCGTAATGATTAATTGATGTTAAGAAATACATAAATTGTTATGGCATGTGGAGGGCAATCCTTTATACTGCGTACTTTTATTTAAATCACATTAATCAAAATGCTTGTTCTTTTGTTTATCTTAATATTAAATTATTTATTAAACCATAAAAGTTATTTAATTTCAAACTCATTTATTACATTTTACATCTAAACTCAAACGAATGATTTTATAGATATTGATTGAGACTAAGAAAAGTAATATTCTTAACTTTTTTCTCTTATTATTTGAACTAATTTCTTTTTTTCAATGGGTGGATTACATGAGACATCTCTTTTTGGGATTTTTGTTTGTTTGTTTTTTCTTGGACTTTAAGCCCTATTGTTTTGTCCCCAAAAAAATTTAAATATCTTTAAAGATACATTTTTATATCTACTTAATTTATTTAAAATAATAAATTATCAAGGGTCAACATTTAAAACTAAATAAATAAAATAAAAACATATCTTCTAGCCAACTCTTTGAGTTATATGCCACAAATATAATAAAAGAAAAGAAAAAATTTATTAAATGATATTGTTAGATATAAATTTTACAAGATTAAAAAAAGAATTTATTTTCATTTCATAAGTGTGCAAATTAAAAGTAATGATTATGTATAATTTATGTTAAATTTATTATATCCTTTTTTTAATTTTAATACTATTTTTAAGTAAAGACATGAAAATTATTTTTAATTATTTTTATATTTTTTTTTATTTTTATTTAACTAAATATATAAATAAAATAATATTTTTATTTATTTTATATCATATCAGATATCATTATTTTATTTTATTTTATTTTATTTATATTTTAATTTCTAAAATTTTTATACGGAATGTTAACCACACGCTAACTGAACTAAACGCCGTTCGTATCGTTTCCCACAAGATTGGGCCATCAATAGTCTCTCTCTCACCCAAAATAAATTCAGCCCTTCCTTCTCTCTCTTCCCCTGTCCCCTCGGTCCCTACTAGAACCTTCCCCATCCTCTGATTAGGGTTTTTCCGGGGTTTAGCGCTCTCAATTACGACCACCCATCTGGATCATCTTTCGAAGCTCCAGCTTTTGTCATTGAAACTCACATTCAGAATCCCTAGAGCTCGAAGATGGTTCGCTCCAATGGCGTCAGGCTCGTTCGTTGGGTTGCTCGTCGATCTCTGGCCTCAAACTACCTACGTGATGCCACGAACGACGTACGCGTCCTTCTCTTATGCTCCATGTTTTTGTATGGTTTGTTATAGGCATTTTTTTAGTGACTGTGATCTGACAATGTGAGAATTTTTCTCTTGTTGCGAATTGCAGATACACGAGGCTGTGTTCCAAAGGGGTTATAGGACATTGAATTCAGGGGTCTGCAAGCCATCTAGAATTATTGGAAGTAACACTTCAAAAGGTATTTGTTAAAGCATCATTTTTAAACTCATTGTATAGCCGCCTGGGAGACTAAGGAAAGCGTTGAATTTTTTTTTTTTCTTCTGCTTTTGAATTTGGGTTCGTTCTTAGACAAATGAGAATTTGTTGGACTAGTCGATACTTCCATTTCTTCTTCTTCGCCTAGACCACTGGTCTAGCTATATTTGTTTCCCTTGGGAAGTTGATTTACTTTCTTTATTGGCTACTGAGTGCTGACCTCATTGCCCCCTACATATTTGCAGTTGGAGATGGTGTTAGTTTGAAGAACCGGTTACTATTGGGAGCAATGAATACATATTGGAGCACAGCGAGATCCATTCATGGCACGGGTATAAATTATCTGATTGCATCAGTGCACGCTTATGCGTGTGTTTATGTTCTTCCTGGAACCATACTTTCTGAGAAAATCATTTGAAAAAAGTGTTTTCTGTTTTTTATGTCTTGCATTCTGTCTACAGTGTTATCTTTTTGGTTAGGACTTAGGATAGTACTGTTATCCTCCACTTAGCTAGTCATTTTCCCGTTATGTCATCTGACAAAGTAGGAGGAGATTGTTGTTAATACTAATTTCAACTTTTCATTCAATTATGTCCCTTTTTGTTATACCTTCCTTTTTATGCATATTTGTTTGTTGGCCCTGGCACGTTAGTGACTCTTTCCGCCCCAAAACTCCTTCACAGCTTCATTGGCAAGAGATTATTATGATGTTCTTGGTGTGAGTAAGAATGCAAGCGCATCTGAAATAAAGAAAGCTTATTATGGGGTAAGTTTTTCCTAACGGTTTTCTGATTAAACTTTGCAATATCTTATGCATTTCCTGGAAATAGGGGATTGCATTTTCAATTTTTTTCCCGATTCTCCCTCCTCACAGTGCCAGTGGACTGTTAAATTTTTTTATTTTACAAGAGGGAGCTTGGTCCATTCCCCAAATAGCCAGCTTAAAAATATTAGCTTGAATGGCATGAGGACGAGTTCATTTTGTATCTTGTTAGTCTCACTTTGGGTTTAATGTGAAATCCTGTATCTGTATTTTATATTTTTATGTATTTTAGTTTTGTACTTGCTACCATATGAGTAAATCTATGCCAGAATGTATCATCTCAAACTATATTCATGTCTACACTCTGCCCATGTCATTTGCTTTGCTATTGGGAAATATATTAGGCCCCCTCCCCTTACCCTTCTTTCTCCTTTGACATGACTTCTTCGGGTGTGGGTAACTATCATATGAATTATCTACATGAAATGTTTATTTGTTTTTACTTTTCTTACTGTGTCTCAAATTTTGTCCAAATTCTACAGCTTGCAAAGAAGCTCCATCCAGACACAAACAAAGATGATCCTGAGGCTGAAAAGAAGTTTCAAGAAGTTTCAATGGCATATGAGGTATAATTTTATTGTTGTTGTTCATGCTATTACCCAGAGATCTAGTAGTTTATACATCCATATCACTTTATTTGTTTTTTTTTTTTTAAATTTTTCCTTAGATATTTTTCTTTGGTGAACTCTATTGTAGGTTTTGAAGGATGAGGACAAGCGTCAACAATATGATCAGGTCTTGCACCTCTCCAGATATTTCTTGGCTCCCTTATTTAGCATTTTATTGCTGTTGCTATTCTGTCGATACACTAAGATGAATCGTGAAATAGTACATGAAAAATTATCAAACGGGAGGATGATGATGAGTTATAATTTATTAAACAGAAAATGAGAGGAAACAGTAGGATTTAAGTGGAAGAGCCCTTGCGAAGTACCTCTATTCTATGGAGAAGATGGAATTTATACAAAGATCTTATAGAAAGAGGTGGGGGATGAGAGAAAGCCGTGGAGAATGTGGAACATTTCCTTGCATGACAATAATGAGAGCATTTTTTTTTAATCACTGTTGTTTGTTAATCAAGTTAAAGTGATGTTATTACTAAGAAGACAGATAATGTGATCAGTTTCATATATTGCATTATGTTAATGCCATGCTAAAATGGAAGAGATATTTTTATTTATTTCTTTTGGGGGGTGGGTTATATGGTTACGCTGTGAAATATCTCTCAGATTTTTCTCTTGTTTTTCTTTATTGAACCGTGAATTAGTTGACATTTTTTTGCCTTTTCCCTTGCTTTCTAGAGGAGGGCAGAAAACTCTGATAATGGGCAGACTTGGAAAGTTAACACTTTACTAGATGTTATAATTTTTCAGAACACCTTTTCACTTAATGTTAGAGTAAGAGTGTAGAGCATAGTTGTGCATCCATGCGCTTATGTGTACAACTTATGCTCATGTTCATGTTTCTTGGTTGTTAAGGTGCATTGGTTTGTTTAATTTGTTGAGTGAATTCTATCCTTAAAAAAAATTGTTGGATAAATTGTATTTTTTCTCCCTTTTATCTACTTCCTAGTTCTTTTGAATTCATTTTAATTTTGAACATGTAGGTTGGCCATGATGCCTATGTAAACCAACAAAGCACTGGTTTCGGAGGCGATGCTGGCTTTAATCCATTTGAGCAGATATTCCGTGATCATGTAATGACTTAGCTGCTTCTATCTCTTTTACTGTCTTGTCTGTCTGGAGGCTTCTTCTTCTTCTTCTTCTTCTCTCTCTGTTTTTTTTTTTTGTTGGAAGGTCAATCTGTATTGTGCTAGAAAATCTAAAAGGATTATCTATAATGAAACTAATGTGTAGTAATTTTTAATTTCATTTTGGGATCTTGTCTATATGCTTTCCAAATACCCAAGTTGGAGACCTTGAGTAATTATAAAACCACCAGGATCACTAGTTCAAACCAAAAGCAAAATGATTCTTTAGTACTCTTAATAGCTGAACTTCAGTGATGACATTTCTACGTTTGATTTTAGTTACATGGTATGCTGTTACATAACTGTATCTAGAGTGAAATATTGGGCAGCATTACATTTTGTTCAGCTTATATTATTTATTGTTCTATTTTCCTCATTGTTGCTACTGTAGTTCTAGAAATCATGTGCTCTGTAATTAAATGTAAGTACCTTCTGAATTTTCTTGATATATAAATCCCAGATATGAAGTCTAATTCGGTTGTCTTTAATGCTTTGGCATTGCCCTCAATGGTGATCAGGATTTTGTCAAGAGCTTTTTTCATCAAAATGTTGGTGGAGAGGATGTCAAGGTTCTCCCTTCTTCCTTCTTCATGTTTGGACATCTTTAAGATGCTAACAACTAACAAGTAGTTTAATGTAATGCATCTCATTATATTACATTTTGTACAGGCCTTTGTTGAACTATCGTTTATGGAAGCTGTCCAAGGATGCACCAAAACTGTGTCATTTCAAACTGATGTGCTTTGTAATGCTTGCGGTATGCCCATCATGTAATTAATATTTATACATTTTGGGTCAAATGTCCACTGGTCCTATTATTTGTCAACTATCACTCTTATATCCAGTTTAGTTAGTTAGTAAAGTCAATGCACTTAGAAGTGAACTTTCAGTCTCAAATTGTTTCTTCTGCTGAGCTATCGCAGGTGGTAGTGGTGTTCCTCCTGGAACAAGACCTGAAACTTGTAAACGCTGTAGGGGGTCTGGTGTGGTGAGTAACTTCTTAAATTGAAGGCTAATTTTATTTAAACTTGTTCCAGGTTCCAGGTTTTAGTTTTTGTCATTAAATTGATCATCTTTGATACATTTTTTTTAGACGTTTGTACAAGCTGGCATATTCAGGATGGAGAGCACCTGCGCCACATGCAAGGGAACTGGAAAAATTGTATCGGTATGGTGCAAAGTCTAGCTGTCATTCATGTAATTGTTTATTGTTGATCTTATTCTCTTGTAGTTAAGCAATAATTTATCTTTTACATTAACTTTGTGGTGTCACGGACTATATAGCCACTCGCTAGAATGAACGTTCACATATTTTTCTCATGTCTTACCCCGAAACCTAATGACTGCTATTTACATGTTTTTTGGCATCTCCTAATAATTCTCTCTTTATGATTTAATTCTTGTTTATGCTTTTAAAAGATTTTTGTCTATGTGGAATTTGGTATATTTGATGTCAATCTATGAGTTTGCATTTTTGGAAATAATTAATATCTTTCATTGTTAAAAGGTTAAAGAACTCAATCCATTTAACTCTAATCATTTCTTTTTTTCTTTTTTTAAATAAAATTTATTAACTTGATGTTAGGTTGTTTCTGCTGCTTCCCTCTTTCATTTTTTTTTTAAAATCACATGATTAAAAATTCATAATGCTTGGGTATTGCTATTCATTTTTTTTTTTTTGGGGATTCCAATTGCAAATAACCTTTTATGGGGAAAAATTTAATAATTTCCTTCTTGCTGGTGTCAGAGCTTCTGCAAGTCTTGCAGGGGTGCAAAGATTATCAAAGGAACAAAGTCAGTCAAGTTGGATTTCGTGCCTGGTAACCATTTTTTAATATTTTGGGATGCATTGTTATGTGGACCACATTTTAATGGAAAATTTCCTCATGAATTTTCCTGTTAGTTTTATTAATCCACTACTTTACTGTCTACTAAACTAAATAGTAACGGCAACACAAAAAAGAAGAATTCAAGAATGCTACTGATTAGAGTGAAACGCCAATTTTAGAATAATTTTAGCCTATTAAAGTTGATCACTTTAGAGCTATCTTCGGTCAACAAAATAAGTTCTACCAATTGAGATGGCAAAAGGACAAGAATTATGAATATTTGCTGTTAGTAATGCGCATCTGCTAACTATTTTTTCTCTTTCCAATTGTGAAAAATGTTAACTGGTTTATGGTTTTTCATATTTCCAGGGATAGACAACAATGAGACCATAAAGGTTTATAGAAGTGGTGGAGCAGACCCTGATGGAGATCACCCGGGTGATCTTTACGTGACTGTCAAGGTATTATTTTTTAATCCCTTTAATAGCTGAGGGGTCATCTCCCCTTCCCTTTTATGTCTTCTCATAAGTTAAATCTTTTTTCTTTAGCCTCATTAATTTCTTTTTTGCAGGTTAGGGAAGACCCTGTTTTCCGAAGAGAAGGATCTGATATTCATGTCGATGCTGTCTTAAGCATCACTCAGGTAGTCTTCCCAAAGCGAGAAATATTTGAGCAATGTGTTATTATGTTCTTTAGTTGAGGGTTTTCAGGTTAAATCCACTTTTTTTCCCCCCTCTACTTTTGATTCATAAAACTTAATAGTATAATTTTGGGGAAGCACATTGGATGTATGCATATATAGAAAGAGAAAGAGGGGGGAAAAAACTGTGACTATGCCTTTTTTTTTATTTTGGGTGTATTTGTATGCTTCGAAAATCACGTGATATTCATAGTCTAGGCTATCAAGGCCTCCATGGAGTTGAGATTTTAGTCAATGGGTTATATTTTTCTGGTAGCAAAGGGCTTTCATTATCTTATGATTTATGATGGGCCATTTTGGGGAATGATCTCATTGAATGAATTTTGATGGTATGAGTTCAGTTGATCACAATTAGGAAGTTCTGATTGATGGAGATATTGGTTCTCATCCTCATCTCCCTAGTATAAATGTTATTCACTGGCTCCCCTAAGGAATTTGAACCAAAGACGTTGAAGTTTTGCGTACTACTAAACGCTTGGGGTGTCCACCTAGAGACTTCAACTTCCAATTTTTAATGTAGACAGAGACCAAAGAACTAGCAAAAACAATTTGCTTCCCCACATTTACAAATCTGCAGCTGTTTTGAAAGTGTATAGAGGTGCTAGTTGTTTTATTCAGTATTTTCCTAATATACCCCATAAGCTACCATCTTCCCACACTCCAATTCTTGTCGTAAAAGTCTACAGTATTCATTAATGAAAAATGGAAACTACTGGTTTGAGAGTTTGGTAGTTTGTAATTGATTGAGAGGCTATGATCATTTAATAGGACTAGGGGGATTGGGAGTCAGGCAATCATCAACGTGGCTAATTTGTGGGAATTCTGAGATTGCTGTGGTTGTGGTTGGTGTTAGAACCATTTTGTTTATTTGTGTTTCTGTTCTCAAAACATCTCATCAGTTATTTTGTGTCACATTTTTACAGTAATGTTAAGATAAATCTAAATAATGGAAGTATTTGATTTTCCTTTTCAGGCAATTTTGGGGGGAACCATTCAGGTCCCAACTCTTACAGGAGATGTTGTTCTCAAGGTTTGTATGGCAACACGTTATATATTTTGAATATTTTGCGAGTGTTGAAGCATGAATGACAGGCTCTGTTTGGCAGGTTCGTCCTGGCACCCAACCTGGTCAGAAGGTGGTTCTGAAAAAGAAAGGTGAGCAAATTGATGGCATCCTCCATAAAATTAAGATTTTATTATTTTAACTTGTTTTAAGAAGGATTGTGAGAAATGTGGTGCATTTGGATTGCATGAACCATTTCATGGATTTGTAAGTTGGTAGTTTGAACTAATCTTCTTCACTATTATTATGTGTGTTTTTCTGACAGGGATCAAAACCAAAAATTCGTATACATTCGGGGATCAATATGTTCATTTTAATGTCAGCATCCCAACGTAAGTGTCATTGAGATCATATTTAGTGGGGTTAATGAACTACGAACTATAATAAAGATACTCCAGGCTCGGATTTTTCCTGTTCTTATTTTGGAGAGAAACTCATCTATGATGAATGCTTGGAATGTAAATTGTTTGCCTTTTGCTATGTGTTGCAGAAACCTGACACAAAGACAGCGTGAATTAATTGAGGAGTTTGCCAAGGAAGAGCAAGGGGAAGATGATAAACAGAGAGCTGCTTCAGGTTCTGGATGAAAACTTCGCTGGGTTTCAGCCGGTCATTTATTATTATACTGTCTCAAGAAGAAAAATGGAAGAAAAGGGTGATATCTAGGCGGGAACCGCCCGTGGTAGAAATTTTGTAGGATTGGTACTTTTGTCTTCCCCGTTGGATGCATTAATATTTTTGTCATAAATGATGATTTACGATATAAATTTGTAAGGTTAGAAGGCAAGTCCCTGATGCACAGGTATTAATTTAGTCAGTGATATGTACATATCTTCCTTATAATCATATGTATTGGAAGTAGGGTGCAAGTTTTAAGCTGCAATCCTTTTTCCTACTCCAAGGAGCCCTTGCCTGATAATGTTTGGTAGAGGAACGATTTTTAAGGAAATTAAAATGAGAGTTGAAATTAAGATGAGATACGTCTTTTAATATTCAAAACTATGTTGGTATAGCATTTAAAGATAAAACTTTTATTTTTTTAATCCTTTATTTGTGAGGATATTGCACCTTATTCTTCTAAAACTTGGTACTGATATTTAATTCCATCTCTGCTTAAATTAATTGTCAGTTACTATTAACTGATAGCGGAAATATTATAAAAACGTGGAAATTCTTATCATTCAACATCATACAGTATTAAAAACTGATGGAATAAGATTAATTATATTTTCAAACGATATTAAAAATATTCATAATTCATAAATTCACCTATTATTCTTCATAGAATCTGAAATTTATTATACACAAATGTATTTATTAAAGAAAAGTGTAAATCTTGAACTTCATTATTAATTATAACCCTATTAATGTTTTGATTTACTTGCATAGTCTCTATTGGCGGAACTCTAGTTCATGTCCATTCCATCTTCAAGACCACATGGAGTATTGACATATCTTACTTTATAATCTGAATACATTATGACATAGAAAATTATGAAAATTAATATTCTCTGTGAAGGTAATTATTTATTTTGAAAATATATAATGGTTTAGTAGTAAAATTTACTGAAAACATGTTATTCTCACTTACTTTGCTTTAATCTATAAATAGAATAGTTTCAACATAGAATATAGAAATAAAGCTAATTATTAATCTATTGAGATACATACATCAAGTACCTACCTAATTCCTTTGGATCATATACATCCCCAATATATTATTTTACAAGGTTTATAATGTATCAACTACTCTACATAATAAATAAATACAGAGGAACATAAATTTTCGAATTTACAAAATATTAACTACACTTTTTCTGAGTCATATTTTGATTTTGATGGAAATAGGAACTTCTCATTCCAACCATGGAATAGTAATGATTTCATAACCAATCTCAGTAATAACATGATCATGTGCTCTTTGTGGAGAAAATAGTTTAACTTATTAATCACAATCCTATCATATTATAACTTTGTTTCCAACTTACTTTTAGCCTACTCGGACATCTTCTATAATAGATCTACATAAATCGATGGACTCTTACCACCATCCTTATAGCCCCTAGTTCTTTTATTTATATTTTCTTAATGTGGCTTCATGGTTACAATGAAAAAAAAAAATACATTTTTCCTTTTAGCCTCATTTTCCCCATTTTCTCAACGTACCATGAAATATTTTTCTTCGTAAAAAATCATACAAATCACATAATAAGTACAACATACAAGAATTACATTACTGCACATGTTCGTTGTCCAAAAGTAATAAATTCTTATCAAACCTTAATTTACAAATTTTAACATGTTCTAAATCCTTTGTTCTTTTGTCCAAAGTCCATATTCTTGTGCACTAGTCAAATCCATAATAATTAATATGTACTTAAATGGTCGTAATATAAATAAAATATTCAATATAAAAACATTTTTTAAGTCAAAACTCACAATTTAAATAAAAATTCAACTTTTACTTTGACCTTCCATATTTTTATAATTTTTAAAAATACTATATATAAATAAATTACTTCCACTAATTTTCATACTTAGTAATTCTATGAAATTTATTTAAGAATAATAATACATAATAATCAAGTAATTACATGTTAAAAATATCACATGAAATTTTCTATTCATGTATTATAAGTCATACCATGACTTTTCCTAATTTAACCATGTCTCAAACTTTTATTTTCATCAACTACATGTCAAATTAACTAATCAAGTCAATCATCATGGAATTTTCGAAAATTGCTCATACATATTGATGACATCAATTTTTCAAGTTTACTTTATCATGCACGACGTTGGTGTTTTTCATGCAATTAGTCACTTCCATGCAAATACTCATGCATAATACACTAGTCAACTTTATGCATAATGTTTCTTTTAACCTAGGCAACCTTAACTAACATGAAATTTTAAAGAATATCCTATTTTATGTTATTCGAATTTCCATGCCTACAAACCTTATACGTCTATAGCTAACAACATGTATATTCATATTTAATAACCTCCTAAATAACACAATATATAACATGATCACTATATATATATATATATATATATATGAAAAACGGCATACTAATGAGAGAAATTAGAATCCTAATACTTCTTTTATCATGCAACAAATATTGATTTATGGACACAATAATTTAAGGAAGAACAACTATCCTTAACACTACTTTACTTGATCTTTTCTCCTCGTTCTTCTTCCTCCTCTTCCTTCTCTTGGGCGAAATTCACTCTCATTCTAGCATTCAAATTTAGCTAAGTTTTTATGATGATAAGTACATGAGAAAGCTTGCTATTTGTAGCAAAAAATTCCCATGTGCTTATCATGCAAAGTGGTCCCCAAGACCATCTTGGAATTTGTTTCTCATTTTCTTATCCATTCTGACAAGGATTACTCAATGTGGGTCCTTGTGTTATCTTTTAAAACATGTGGTCTCATTATCCTAGTTACTAATTAATTAAGATAATCTAAATTTACTCATGTAACTTTACTTAATCACTAAATTGTACACACATTCTTCCTTAGTCACTATGCCTAAATGACTTCGCCATTTTCATCCTTAATTCTTACCAAAATTTGCATTCTTAATTTTTATCAAGATCATCAAGAACTAATCCTTCCTCTAATCCCTTAATTAAAACCTTCAATTTGTTGTTTAAAAATGGTAGCCCACCTAATTATGTCTACATCATTAAGCTTAGTCAAAGAAGGTTGTTAATATTTAAGAGTAAGTGTTTACATTTTCTTTCACATGTTTCAACTTTGCTTTCACATGCAAAAGGTGGCACACTCTTATAGCAATTTCTTGGCTTCTTCTTATGATGCCTAAATCTTCACCTTGTCCTTTCTTTTTCAGATTCTTGAACACACTTAATCTTCCCTAATCCTACCCTTAAAAATTTCAAACCTATCATGCCCCATAACTACCTTTGATTACTTCTCAATTATTATCATAATCCATACTTTGCCATTTTGCTTTCCATTGATTTCAACTTCCATACTACATGAACAATTAGACAAAAAAAAATTTTCTACTAATCCACATAGCCTTTATCCATTACTTACATCCTTCTACTCTCTTAATTTAACTCTTAATTATTATTTAGTCAATAGACAATTACATGTATTGCCTATTAATTTCCTCTCTTTTTACTAAAACTAAATTCACTTGTCCAAGTCAAGTAAGATGGTAGAAATCATCTTGTTATCATCCCTAGTAAATTTTAGATGTGCAAGAAATGAGTCTAGAAAGATTAGAGTTCAATTAAATTTGGAAACTTCCTAAAACTATTGTCTTCCCTTTGCTCCCTTTGACCAAAAATTCAGTCCCTAAGTTGTGTTGATTCTTGAAATTATAAATACTCCACTAAAAATTACAAGACTTGGGACCCATCATCCTCTATATGTTAACTTAGATCAAATTTTTGGACAAAAACACCTCAATTTAACTCCTCAATCAAATTGATTTTTGGAGCAGTCCAGATTTGCCTAAAGCTCGCTTAGCTATTGTTTTATATTTATTTGACTAAGCAAACCAAGTCCAAAAAAATTTCATTTTTAAGCTAGAAGTTCTCCTATATGTTAGCTAACTTCATTAAGAATCTCATGAAAAGATAACATGATTTGACCTTTTAACCATCCAATTTTTCAAGATTACTCAAATATATCTGAATTTTGCTATGTCTTGCTTTAGTGAATTTTTTGTTGACCCAAATGCTTTTTTAATAAGACCAATTCTTTTCTAATACCTTTCTAAACATGTTGACTACACTATTTAAAAATATTAATAACTAACTCATTCATTAGGATGTACTAATTTATTTTTTTCTTAAATTATCCTTTTTGGTACCTCTATCTTAATTAATTACATCTTGTGAACTAAGTATTCCTTAAATCATCCTATAATTCTCTTTTTCTCTCCTATTGTGTCACTAAATGCCCTAATCTCATGCATGGCTCCTCCTCCACCTCGCAAGTGATTTCTTTTTGCATGAAAATGTGACTATCCACACTTTCTAGCCAACTTCATAGGAAGTCAACATTCTTTTGTCACCTTCGACGATGCAAAAACTAACAATTTTAGTGTCATGTGAACTCCTAAGCCCAACTAATGTTTTGACACTTCAAGTATTACATATAAACAAATATTTAACAAGCAAATGATAGGAACTTTTCAAGTTATACATATATGCTACATATACTATGCATTTATTTTATTTCCTAGTTATGAATTATTATTATTATTAGGCAAAAATATTCTTTTAGTTCCTTAACTTTACATTAAGTTTCGATTTGTTCCTTTAAGTTTGATGAGTTCCTTTTTAATCCTTTAAATTTCAAAATATAATAAAAAATTTCTTCACTCTGAACACCATTAAAATTATTTAATAGAAAATATTGACATATAATTTTTAATACCAACTCATTATTATTATCTATCCATTAATCTTATTTTAAAATTTTTCTAAAACATCAAAAAAAATTATAGGTGACATTCCAAATTAAACCTAAATGAATTTTGTACAAATAAAAAACACTGATGTCTTGCCTTTCAATTGACAAATGAAAACAATAAACCAGCACATCATGCTTCACAACACTTTAATAATGATTATTTTGCTAGCACATGATTGGAATACTTTATCACGATTGGAAAAGATTTGGCATCATCTTAGAGATAATTATTGCTTTTCCTTATTACTCTTTACTTTCATTGTTCTTTTTTTTTTAAATAAGATAATTGGACTTTGCTTTTCACTATTATCAAGTTTTATCATTGTTATTGTTCACTTTTTACTGTTATTCATGTGATTATAGCACAATAGCATAAAAAGGGATAGTATAAAAGCAAAAATGAGACAATACAATTATTTAATTATTTTTGTTTTACTTCCTGTGCAATCCAACATCTGTTTTTACTTGGCACAGTTTATAAAAAAGAATATTTTTAATTATTTTTTAAATAAAAGAATAAAATTTAAGTAAGAGTATACTTTTTTCTAATTATTTTTCTTCTAATATTGTTGAATTGATGCAAAAAAAAAAAAATCTTTTATCTTATGTTTTTATGATATTTTATTACAAATCAAATATAAAGTAGTTTAAAGTTAAGGTGCACAATGAAGGGTATTTTGTCACTTCCCTCAAATAGAATATGTATGTGGGCAAAAGTTATATAGGATAATTGTAATATTGATAAGTGGAGTTATTTTGAGACCCTAGGTAGTTTGATAGACCTAGGGTATGTTAATGTAAATGAAATATGGTACAAGTCACATGAGGTTAGTATGAATAATGGGTTCAGATTCATTTCTAATGGCCATGCTACCATGGACATGGGCAACATAGGTATTAAGCATGGAGTGTTTGGAGGTATATGTAACACATGCTACGAAAGATGATGAAAGAGTGAAAAATGACGATGATGCATGGGTGGATAAAGAGGAAGATAGTGCCTTGAACATTTACTTCAATGACAATTGAAAAGAAGTGGTAGATGAAGATGATGAATTTGAACAAATGCAATCCACTGCATAAAAAGGCCCACTAACCTAAACTTGTCCATTGCTGGTGCAAATTATAAACATTATGCCTACTTTATCAATGATGAACAGTATCTCAATGACAATGATTAGGGCAATGTGCAAACTAAAAGTGTTATAAGGAAGAAATGTAAAGGAATTTCAAATTATGAGTATGAGAAGGAAGAGTTGGATAGCCCTAGTTGTGAGGAAAAAGAAGATGGAGATGGAGATGGATCCCAAAAGAAAATGTTTCCTTATGCATAAGTTGCTAAAAAGAACATGAATAAGTAAAAGTGGGAGTTAGGAACACTTTAAAACACTTAAGATGATTCTAAAGAAGTTATAATTTCTTATGTTGTGCATGCTACTAAGGGGCTTAGGATTCTCAAGAATGACAAGGTAAGGATTAGAGTATGTGCAAGTTTAACTATGATTAGATGGCGTATTATAGGAATTTGAAGGGACAAGAGCCATGGCAATTAATGAAAATCAACAACAAACATGCATATAGCAGATAGGTGAATAATAAGTTGTTAAAATCTAAATGATTGAGTAAAAGTATTCATAAAAGGGTGAAAGAAAACCTTAAGTATGAATTGAAAAATATTATTAATAGAGCTAAACGAAAGTGGAATGCAAGTGCCTCAAACACAGTAGCCCACAGAGCAGAGAAGAAAGCATTAAATCACCTTTATAGGTCTTTCAAGGAACAATTCAAAAGGATATATGGCTATTGTCATGAGTTGATAAGGTCCAATCCTAGCTCTATGGTGCTACTAAAAGTGAATAGGCCACCTGACTATAATACAGAGCTTAATACTCTTATGGCACCCAAAACCATGTTCCCCACATTTGAAAAGTTGTATATATGCTTCAAGGCTTTTAAGAAAAGTGTCTTGACTTGTAGACCAACAATCAAGTTGGATGGGTACTTTATTAAGGGACCATATGGAGGCTAGGAAAGATCCTAATGGTCAAATGTTCCTTATTATTGTTGTTGTTGTAAAGGTAAAGATAAAAGATTTATGAATTTGGTTTCTATCCACTTTAATCAAAGACCTTAATGGAATGAATGCATGCAAATCTTACACTTTTATTTCAAACCAACAAAAGGTAAATTGCATTTTAAAACATGGTAGACTTCTTTGATTTCATATATCTATCACTAATATTATAATAATTTTGTAAGGTTTATTTCCTACCTTTGATGAGTTTTTACCCAAGAGTGGGTTATCAATTTTGTGTTTGGTACCTATAACCTCAAAAAGAGATTCCCTAGAACATACTTGAACATAAAGATATGGAAGGCAGTTAAAGCCATCTACCCACAAGTATAAGAAAGAGCAATGAAGATCCAGAAAGTTAATGAAGATGTATATAGACATCTGATTAAGATTCCTCCCAAATTTTAGAGTAAGTCTTTGTTTTCTTTTCAATCAAAATATGATATATTGCTAAATAGTATGAGTAAAACTTTTAATAATATTATACTTAATGCAAGAGACAAACCAATAATGTCAATGTTGGAGGACATTAGGACTTATTTCATGGGTAGGTGAGCAAATAATATAAAGAAGATAAAGAGTTTCAAGGTTTTGTTCTTCCAAAATTAAAAAGAAATTGAAAAAGGAGGGTAATGATAGTGGTAGATGGATAGCTGCTTGGGTTGGGGGATAAAAAGTTTGAGATTTAAGATAGGCATGAGACATTTGCAATTGACCTCGTAATTAGAGAATATAGTTGTAGAAAGTGGTCATTAATTGGCATGCCTTATGTTTATAATATATGTTGGTCAAAGAACCCAAAGGATTATGTACTCTCATCTCTATATAGAAAGTCTATTGGAAGACCAAGGAAAGTAAGAACAAAGGATCCAAATGAAGAAAAAAAGGGAAATAAAAGATGAAGAGGATTGATTTTGCAATAAAATGTTCAAAATGTGGTGCAGTTAGTCACAATGAAAGAGGTTGTGAGACTTTAAGGCACATTGAAATTCATATCACTTAAACTGATATGGTAAACTTATTTATTTACTTACTTATGTCATACAGAATTTCAATTCATAATGTAAATCATATAAAGATGTCATTTTGCCACTATGTAAGGTAGTGCGATTATCACTTAGCCTAATATGAAAGTATTGTAAATAACACTCAACTAAGTGTGTTAAGGATTTCAAGTCAACCTTTGCCTAATGTATCAAGGACTTGGCTAAATATGCAACCAAGTCAAGTAAAATTAATTATTCTGATTCTATGAAATTTGATAATCTAAGAAAATTGCCTAAATAAAAATATGAATTTTAATAAAGGAGACTTCAAGTCAACCTCTGCATGATGTGTCAAAGACTTGGCTAAATGTACAGCAAACTAAGTAAGGTTGTGTAAATAGTGCTATATATTTTGATAATATAAGGAAGTTAAACTTAGCAAATGTCTTAATGTTGGAAACTTCAAGCCAACCTACTGTGCAAAGGTTTTGGCATAATATGCCACCATGTCATATCCCTGGATCACATGTCCTTGTGCAAAGGTCAAATAGGACAAATACAAAGAGGAGGGCAAGTTAAACACAAGCAACTACATCAAGTCAGCAAAGTAAGCTAGCACTGACAAAGCATTCCAATAGCCAAAACAATTCTTCTGGACCTAATGTTACAACATAAGGCATTTAGTAAACTATGTAACTTTTTGGATTCACTATTGGTATATGACTTTTTGGTTTGGAATTTAGCATGTATTGATGGATATTTAATACTTATTGCAAGTATCTTTTAGATAAAGGCAAAAGTATATTTTTAATGCCAACTCATTACTATCATTATCTATTCACTAATCTTACTTTAAATTCTTTCTAATTCACAACTATATTTGATATCTATTGAATATGTTTTTGTTAATCTGTAAAGTTTGTACAGCTTAATGAACTTTTTTTTTATTCATGCATAGCTTTATAACAATATAACAATAGGAAAGCCTTTGATCAACTTCATATAAAATGTAATTTTATTTCAATTTGTACAATAAATTGTTCAATAACACATAACATTTAGCATTTCTACAACTTAAACAAATGCATATATCTATTATATTTGTACAACTCTAGTTAGCCTATGGTTTTTTTTCCGCCTATGGTTTTTTTCTCCTTGTTCTGAGCTTCACTCTACTTTATTATCATTGTGTATCACCATTTTCTTACTTTATGTATCACCATAAGGGGAATGCTGTAAAGTATAGTAGCTATGTTAAAAAGTTCTATCTATTATGGTTGTTCCAACTTGCATCATTTTGCTTCTACAACTTGCTTCATAGTAATATGCACTGCTTATAAACCAAACACACAAAATCACCAACTAAAGAGTGCATGTATGAGTGTGTATGTATAATATATCATATGCAACCAAGTATATAGATCAGTGGCATGCAAATATGGCAATAAACAAGTTCAAACAACAACCAAAACTAAATCAAAAACCAAATAACTTCATTACAAATTTGGCCATATTTACAGCAAATTTCAAAGTTTTCATAACACTTAATTACACCAAACAACACTTCAATCAACAGTAGTTAGCAATTTTGTGATGCAAAGTATGGCAATTTTGTTCAACAATTGCACCAAATTCAAGGTTTTCACAACAGTTAATTGCATCAAACCAAAAGTATGCTTTTATTTTAAAAATTAATTAAAAATATACATTACTAATATTTTTTATAAATTGTGCCAAGTAAGAATAGATGTTGGACTGCACAAGAAGCAAAGCAAAAATAATTAAATAATTATATTGTCTCATTTTTTCTTTTATACGGTCTCTTTTTTAGCTATTATGCTATAATCACATGAATAATAATAGAAAACAAACAATAATGATAAAACTTGATAATGGTGAAAAATAAAATCCAATTGCCTTACTATTATATGAAAAAAAAAAACACATGCACAAGCACGCATGTGTGCATGTGCAACAATAATGTTTCTAAAATGATGCCACCCTTTTTCCAATCACAGTAAAGTATTCTAATCGTAAGCCAGCAAAATAATCACTATTGAAGTGTCATGAAGTATGATGTGCTGATTTATTGTTTTCACTCATCAAATGAAAAGTAAGATGACACAGTGTTTTTTATTTGTACAAAATCCATTTAGGTTTAATTTTAAATGCTACTTATGATTTTTTTAAGGTTTTAGAAATGTTTTAAAATAAGATTAATGAATAATAATAATAATAATGAGTTAGTATTAAAAATTACATGCCAACATTTAAAGGTGTTAAAGGTGAGAAAATTTTTTACTATATTTTGAAAGTTAAAAGGTTAAAAAGGAACTAATCAAACTTAAAAGACTATATTAAAACCTATTGTAAAGTTAAAAAACTAAAACTATACTTTTGTTTTATTACTACTAGAACTAGTACCACCATCACCACTACCATCCTTATTGGTGTTATTATTTAATAAAAAATTAAAAATGTATATAACTATTTAATTAATTTTAATGTTTTTTTATATATATTTAATAAAAAAAGATAATATTACATAAAGGAATGATTTTATTTGTATATTTGGTAAATTTAAAGTAATATAGGAATAAAAAAAAGTTAAACAAATGACTAAAATATTCTAGTATCAAAAAATATTTAAGAATTTAGTATTTTATGTGAATAAATATAAAATATAAATTAAATATAAATTTTATATCTTTATTATTAAATTATTTAATAAAGGATAATAAATAAGTATTTAAAATTACAACTTAATTTTATATAATTTAATTTTTTTAAAATATTTTTGTATAATATCATATTTTTATAAAAATATTTTAATAATAAAGTATCAAAAATCACACTTAAAATATTAATTTTTGTTAATTGAAATAAAAGAATATTGAAATATAATCTGCTGGAAAACAAAACTTAGAGCATTCATGTTGAGGGCAATTTAAACTTTTGGTACACCATTTTATTGTTTTGTTGCCCTTTATATCGACTCAACGAAGAAATCACTACTCATGCGAGATGCTGAAATACCCTTTCTCTAGGGAAGTCTTTTGTTTCCCTCTTCCTCTCCCTTTCCTCACTTCTCTTTTCCTACCTACCAAACAGCAGGACGTATAGATTGTTTGGGATTGGCGGTTGTTTAGGTCAGTATTCAATATTTGTCTTTATTAGCTAAATCAGGAAAATGATATCATAAACCACAAAGGAGTACTTAATAAGTCTAAATTTGTAATACACTAACATTATTGACTTGAATTGAGCAAGGTACCTATACTCAATGCAATTGAGACTCCGAATAGCATTTATATATATTAGACAAAGGACTACAATAAGCTATAAAGCATATTAATTTTTAAGAACCAAATTTTTTTAAGTGTTTGTTACCAAAGTTATGACTTGTAATAAGAGCTATGATATGAGGAGGGATTGTTTAAATGAGTCAATTATCCAGTGATTTTTTTTAATATAAAAATTCTTAAAGAATTGAATTTAATTTTTTTCTTAATTAATATATTAGAAAGATAGTCTACGTCATTGATATTTAACTAAAAAAAAATTTTGTAATGAAATTTTGAGTAAATGAACAATCTAACCCATAAATTATTATACTTTGGATCCCTTATCGTGTAGTGATTATATTGAGTAAAAAATTCAAAGTGTTTTAAAAAAAAATTAAAGTTATAACATCTCTGTTATGCAAATGGCATAACTAGGGATTTAGAATTGAATTATTAGGTTAATTTATTTTTAGTTAAAAAATTATTGGATATATACGTTATTTAAAATGAATAAATTTGTTACAAAGTAGTCTGTATAACATTTTTTTAATCACTAGACCAAAAGAATAATATGTAATAAATTTATTATTTTTAGAGGTTACTAATTTTTTGGACTAAAACTAAATGAATATAATAATTTATGAGTTAAATAAGTTGTATATAATATCTGTTCAGAGAATTAGTTTATCTTAAATTTTTTTAAAAAGAAAAACAATTATTAAATAAGCTTATATAATATCTGTTCAGAGAATGAGGAGTAGTATAATTCTGTCCCTATCCACCAAATAAGGGGGAGGAGTAAATAATCTGTGAAACAGCCATTTCTATATATTATAAATTTAGCAATACGATAACTGAAAGTAATCCCAAAGTACAACATAGATTGAAACTTGAAGCTGACCAATTCAGTACATAATCCCATGCAACATCCATCTCTTTATTGTGAGAATTACCACATAAATTGCCCCAAAAAGATAAAACACATTTATTCATAATAGCTTTCCATATTTGTGCTCTTCACTTCATGACATCACCTGCGCCAAAAAAGAAAGGAAAGAGAAAGAATAATCATTGGTCTGCATATATGTTTTTTTTTTAAGATTTTCATCTAAGACGGCTAATAAATTATAATGAATCTATTTACAACTTTTTATGGAACATTTGCTTGTTAAAAAGCAAAAAGCAAAAACAAAGATGAGGGAGAGAGAATACATGGTTCAAAGTTTGCGGTGCATTTCTCCGGGAGCTGCAAGGCCATGTTCCGGTCTACGCCGGAGATCGGAGGGCCATTGACAAGGACACACAAGCAGGGCTGCCCTAGAGCCTTAAGGGCATTGCAGCAGGCTTCACTTGGTGGAATGGGACTAAAGGGAGCAACTGATAGCCTGCAAGGTATGAGCTGCACAAGGGCAGAGAAGAAGGTGCTTGGGCATGAAGTGCTTTGGCCTTGTGCCACCAAAGCCCTCACTATTAACAAAACCAACAATAGTGTAAAAGCCCTTGAACCAAAATGCTTCATCCTTAAATCTCTCTAGTTTTCTGCCTGAGTGAAAAATTAAAGCTTTCTTGCTATATTGGGAATCATAGAGTGAGAGGATTTGAATTTATAGAGGATGAACTTCATGTCATGAACTATACCTGTTCCACTTCTAGCTGAGGGTCATGCTGATAAAACCATTTTAACTTTTGGTATAAGAGGAATCACCATCAATGCAATTGGTGCTTGATCACTTTAGTTAGAAGATTCAAATCACATGATGTCTCCCATTTTGCAAAAGAACAAAAGTTAAATAAAATTTTTAAGTATCTACTATAAACTTTTTTATTAAAAATATAACACGTATACATTTTTAATGACTCAATAATATACAATAAATTTCTTTTTAAAAATAAAAATTCATCAGTCATAGTTTTATGAAGGAATTTGATAATAAACAAATCAGAACTGCAGATTTATTCGCCACAAAAAAAAAAGTTTTGTAATATTATATTAAAAATGGTTAAGATAAACTATCTTTAAATATTATTTTAGCAATATTTTACCTAAACGTTGTTAAGACATGAGTATGATTAGTCCAAAACTATAGTTATACTTGTTAATTAAAATTGAGTTAAATTAAGTTAGATCTAACCACAACGTTTATAATCGTTGTTAGGCCTATATCTAACTACGATGTTCAGCCAACCATAATTAGGCTTATGGCCTAACGACATAACCTAACTAAGGTTAATCTAAAACTATTATTAAATTTATGGCTTAACCAAGATTTTGGACCAACTATAGTTAAGCCTATTAAGTGGGGGCGTAACTCTCCTTCTCCCAAACTAATGTAGAGTTGAAAGAGCCCCCTTCCCTTCTATAGTACCTAAGCCTCCTTGTCCACCATCTTTTCAGTTAGACACCACCGTCTAAGGCCATCCACACTGCCGATAGCAAGTGCCCCACCCAAATCTCTCTCTTGCAGCGTTGGTTCTTCCTCTGTGGTAGCCTCATTCCAGGTGGATTGTATTTCATTTGAGTTGATTGGATAATGCTTCATTTTGTGTAAGTGAGTTTTTTTTAAGTGTGACTTGTAAATTGTTTTTTTTCCCCTCCCTTTCTTCCCAACTCATATCCTGATGCACAAAGGAAGTTCAAATTGTAGCATATACAAAGGCTTGCTAGCTTAAATTTGAAAACAAGTTCCAACTCAAATGAGTAGGGTACTTGAATAAAGATGATTATAATTTTAGCATTTTCACATGTTAAAAATTTTCTTCCGTTGATTCAGTTCTGGCTTAAATTTGATGGGTATGGTGGGGAGGATTTTGTGTGAGAGGTTACCCATGCGCTCCTTAGTATAGCGTGACCATATGTGTTGTCCAAAATTAATGAAACAATTGTCAATAATATTGGTGTTGGTAATTTAGACGTTGCGAATTTAGTTACAATGGATAGACCTTTTTGTCTTCAGCAAATCATTTGGAGAATTCCAGCCTACAATAATGAAGAGGTCAGAGAGGAATTTAGTTGTAATGAATACATCTTTTTATTTTTCACTTGTTGGTAATTTGATTGCAATTGATAGAGAGGAAAATAAGTGCTTTTTATGTGAAAATAAGTTCTTTTTTTTTTTGTGAAATTAAGTGCTGAAATTTGTTGAATGAATAAATATGTAATTGGATGATGAATTTTTTTTTTTGTAATTTTTGAATATTGGCCATTAATGAATATTCTTTTCTTTTTTTATTGGCGATTACCTTATTTCTTTCTTTTGTAAAGTTATATTTATATTACACGCTTTCAGATGAATGTCTGGTATATGTACAACAAATAGTTATTTGTATTACAGTTTTTTTATTTTCAATTTCTCGCTGATTTATTCCAGTATGCAGGGAAAGACAACAATTAATTAAGTATTGATAAAAATTCTGTTTTATATTTTCAAAATATAATGTTGTAATTATCAATTTAATACTTGGACAATTTTTTTTGTATTACTTCAATAGTCATTTGAAAGTATGACTGTATTCAAACTCTATAAAATTTTAGTTCTCAAAATCTAAAGTTGGCATCAGTTTATTATTTTGGAAAAGAAATTAGAGCAAAATTAGAATCCTAGTTCTTAAAATAGTATGAAAAAATTGTACAATATAATGGCATCATTTTTTAAGTATCAACATGATATTTGTATCTTAAATGTTTGATTTTTTTTTTTAAGCAGTTAAATGCTAATTAAAAAACAAAGGGAAAAAAACTATTGAATGCGTGCGAGCAATTATGTTGAAAGGTTAGTGTGCAAAAGTTACCAAAGAAACCAATGATCTTTCGTTAAAATGCATTTTTTATTTCTTAATTTTATTTTAGATTTTATTTGTATTCTTTAATTTCATTTTGTTTCAATTTTGCTTCTTAACTTTATTTCACATTTCACTTTCATCCTTTAATTTTATTATGTTTCATTATGACCCCTCAACTTTGCCTTAAATTTCACTTTTTTTCTTTTTATTTTATTTTAGTTTAGCTTCTTAGCTCACAAAAACCACTCAAATCTTTCCCTCTTTCTAATACTACCAATTTGTTTAATACAAAAGTTATCCAGAGTTAAATCATCAAAGAGCCCCATAGAACTTTTCTAGTCAGCATTATAATTTGGCAATATTTGAGAGAATAAAACATTTAAATAGTTTTTGAAAGTTAAGAAATTAAATTGAAACAAAATAAACTCAAAGAATAAAAAAATCTGAAATAAAGTTAACTGGCCAAAGTAAAATCAAATAAAAATAAAATATAAAAATAAAATATAAGGTAAAATTAAATAACTAAATTAAAGTCAAATGAAATTAACGAATAAAAATGAATCTTCAGATAAAATTAAGAGATTAAAAATTTGCTATGAACTTTTTAACACAATTGTCAACCATGAAGGATCTCATTTATTTCCTTTAATTGAGATTTGATTACTGCCAGTTCTTATTCAACTTACTCTCCTGCTAACATGGGTCGATATTTTCTTGCACGTGACCATTTTGCGGAATGCACAGCATCTGATGTTAGAGAAACTTTTAATTATGCTTAGTTTATAAAAAAGTATGCACCAAATAGATATATAAAAATCTTAAGTGATAAATTCTATTAAAATGCATTTGATATGTTTTATATTGTTAGAAAAGTTAAAATCACAGTGATATCTTGCAAAAGCAGTGCCACCTGACCATATTTTTTAGAATAAATTTTTTGTAATACCATATGGAGAGTAGAGAAAAATTGAAAGCTTCCAACATTGAAAGTTATTTTTCAATATTAGCCTTTTACTCTCAATCTCTCTTTCTAACTAAAGGGCTTCAATGTCCTTCTAAACTACGGAAGATCCAGATGTCATATCTTTAAAAGCCACTCCCTCATGGAGCTAAAAGATAAAAAGTGGTATAATAGGAATTTGTTTTCAGTACTTACAAAGTAATTAGTATTCAATACTATTGTTATTTATATTTTTCACATTTAGTTTTACTCATAGTTTATGCATGAATAAACTTAGGATTTGAGTAAAACCTTAAGTTCCAAATTTGAGAAACTCAAAGAATAGACCAATTTTTACAATGCCAACAAAATCATAAGGAGTTCTCTAAGGCAAAAGATGTGGCCATTCTTGTCTAGAGAAGATTATGTGTCCCTACCCCAAGGAAATTGAAAGATAGAATTTGATGGGAAACTCATGAAAGCAAGTACACCATTCACCATAGTGTCACCAAAATTTATTAAGATCTAAAAAAGATGTACTAGTAACTAAGGATGAAAGAAAAAATTACTAAATATGAATATGCGGCAAAGTGTATAGTATACCAAAGGATTAAAATAAAACACCAAAAACCCTCAAAATTATTACAGCCCTTAGAAATCCTTAAATAAAAATAGGATACTATCTCAATAAATTTTGTTAGGGGGATTACCTAGAACTTAGTATGAGAATAATACTATTTGGTTAATAGTGAACAGATTGCTCACTTCCTAACCATTAAAGCCAACTATCTGTTAGACAAATTAACCCAGTTTAATTTTAATAATTTTTGGCATCTTCAATTCCAATCTAGGTATCTCTTATGCTCTACCAACATGTTAGAGCAAATGCACTCGTTGAAGTAGATAGAAATGAAAGAGGATGGTTTGTTGTTGATGTCAACACTGACTCTCAAGGTTACTTAGCAAATCGTTTTAATGAGTTTTGCGGGTGTAATTCAGATGTGTCTTGCAGCTTGGATGAACTACATCACTTTTTGAGGTTGTTACACAAAGAGTCTTTCGGCATTTGCCTTCCCATTCTTGTTGTGTCATGCGCTGCTTCGATTGTTGAAGCTGATGCTTTTCTTTAGGTTGCTAGACAGTTGAATCATTTAATTGTCCAAAGCCGTGGGATATCCTTGTTTCTGTGTTGCTTGCCTATCAGCTGGATTGTGGCTCATTTTGCTATCCATGGTGAATTTTGAAGTTGTAAAGTATGGATTCAAGAAATGGGTAATAGTTAATTGGGCATGTGAATGAACTTGTTAGAGTCTGAGTAGTTAATAGTTATTATTAATGAGTCGTTGTTGGAAACTGTTTTGAATGAAGTGCCTTGCATACTATGAACTTTATACTACAATATTCGCATGATTTGATTTTTTTTTTAAAAAAAAAAGTTATATATAAATTAAGCCATTTGTTATTGTCCATAACAAGTATTGATCACTTATGTCTCAGATTATCAACAACAACGTTTCAATATTTCATATGCTCTAATTAAAAAAAGTATAGCAACAGCAAAATTAGAGCATTGCTTGAGGCATTGTCAAAATCTGAGTTAGGATGAATATATGTTAAAAAAAAAAAAGTTGTATAGATCAAATTATTTTTTAATATCCATAACAAGTATTGATCACTAATATCTCAGATTATTAACAACAATATGTTTGCACAAATCATTAATTAGAGCATATGAAATACTGAGACATTGCTATTACTAATAATCTGAGTAGTTAATAGTTATTATTAATGAGTTATAGTTGGAAACTATTTTGAATGAAGTGCGTACTATGAACTTTAGATTATATAGTTGGCATGATTTAATTGAGCTATGTGAATTGAAAAAACAATAATAATAAAATCAAGCTATATAGATTTAATCATTTGTTAATGTCCATAACAAATATTATCACCAATGCCTTAGATTATTGACAACAGCAATGTCTCAGTATCTCATATGCTCTGATTAAGAAAGTGTATAACAACAGCAAAATTAAAGCATTAAAGTGATGTCATTAATTTTCTTCAAAGATCTTTAGGAAACTCTGAGCTAGGATGAATACCATAATAAGCCATATATATATATATATATATATATATATATATATATATATATATATATATATATATAGAAAATTATAGATAAAATTTTGAGAAAAATAAAAAAAAATTATAAATAGAATACCCCATTTAACGTATAAAATATTAATAAAATAATATATATAAATAAAACAATACATAAATAAAAACATAATAACATTATAAAACAAAATATTACAATGTACGCCCGCGTGCGCGCGCGCGCACACATATATATATATATATAACATATAAAAAATATAAATATATAAAACATTGATGGGGTATACTTAAAAAATTATCAAAGATTCTTAAACATGTAAAAAAATCCTAAAATATTTGTAATGAACCAAACATGGGACGGCTATATTCCTTAAAGTGCGATTCTCAAGAAATCTGCTGATCCGAGAATGTTTGATTCTGCAAACCAAATGCTTTCTAAGGAGTCATGTATCCTTATCATAAAGTGTTACTTCCCAAAAAATGGTTAATTAATAGTTACCAACATGTTTGGTCAAAAAAAAAAAGTCACCAACAGGAGTACTTGGTGTACCATTATTCATCCATAATTGTCAATAATATTAAAATCAGAAACAGGTAAAAATAGAAAAAAAAAAAAAAAAAAAAAAAAAAAAAAAAAAAAAAACCCATAAAGCGGTAGCTAAAACTTGAACAAGCAACCTTCCGCTAAATACCAAATATTTTTGCTATTTAAATCACAAGTCTCCTTCTATGATATTCCATATTGTTTAATAAATATATATATATATATATAAACATCTCTACAAAACAATAAAATAAAAATATAGTTATAAATAATATATATATTAGTTTAGATGTTTTTATATAATATATATATATTATTTTTTTGAGATGTTTATATATATTAAACAATGTATAATATTGTTAAATAAGGCTTATATCTTACATGGCAAAAATGCTTGATAAATTATTTTTTATTTGAAAAATTATTTTTTTAATTTATAATTTCTAAACTCTTTATTTTTTTTTTTGTTTTTTAATGACAAATAAAATTTTAATATAATTTGAGAACCCAAAAGTTCAAAATTAAATACCGTGACATTTTTATCATGGGAACTTTTTATTTTTTAATTCAAAAATAAATTTTCAAATATCTTAAGAAATATAAAATTAATAATTATATATTTAATATTTATTTGTTATATTAAAATTCTAATATATAAAATTTTAAAAATATATTTAATTATCACTAATTTAATTATAATTAAATCATAATCAGATTATCGAATCGTGAACTACTATCTCAACTAATTCAATTTTTAATAACATTGATAATTGCCACTAATCTTTACATATCGACATGACTAAAAAGGTTTTTTTATCTCTTAAATTATTTTAATTTCTTTTAAATATATTGCATACTAAATTAATATACACATCATAAAATTTTAACCTTTGTCAAAATAAATTTAGGCCAAACCAACACAATAAATAAATTTACAGAGTTATAGTATTAATTTAACATATTCATGTTTTCCCCTCGCAGTACAAGAGACCTCTCTCTTCGCATACCTCTCACTTCCATTGCAATCATCGCAGAGTTAAATACCAAGCTGCAGGAGAAATCTTTCATGATAAAAGAACGCACATGAAACATTGCAGAAAGAATAAATAGTCTCCAACCATATGCAATCATCGCAGAGTTAAATACCAAGCTGAAAGAACGCCCTTGAAACATTGCAGAAAGAATAAATAGTCTACAACTATACATAGGCATATTCAGTATAAATAAATGAGACAGTTTATGCTACTCAACCTTTTTACTTGTTCCTTCTTCTTCTAACCTTCTTTTTTTTAAATTTATCATTCAATAGTAAGATTTCCAAAGTAGAAAATCCAAAATAAAGATTATCCCGAAACAAATAGACCATGTAAGGCCACCCTATCCACAATTTTTAATTCAACTCCATGGACAATATTGGGAGGAAAATTTAATATCGACATCCCAACTATTTCCATTACATTCTTCCTCTCATCTTCATGCCATCAAAATCCACAGCCTTGCAATGTACAGTAGTTTTACCAACAAGAGATATTTATAGGCATCATTAAACTTCATTTACTATCAACCATGATGTGAGGAGAAAAATGTTCCAAAAATTAAACCAGACGTCTCCTTGCATTGATAACTCCATTTTTTTTTTTTCCAATTTTTTGGTCAACGGTCATTCTCTGATGCAACATCAATTCTGCTGTCACTCTAAGGATTGAACTACATGGTACCCAAGCTGCTTGGCTTGGACTCTGTTCTGATGTAGGTGAGACCGCGAGCAGCAGGCACAGTAATACTGGTATTTAAAGAAGCACCATTGTCAGGCGGAGTACCCTGAGCATCCCGCTTCCATTGCATGCTCCTAGCCCCAATTTTAACTGGAGGTCGAGGCCAAAATGCACCACCTCTTGGAAAGGGAACTCTCGAAAACCTAGCAACGGGAAATGGAGAACCCCGAACTACACGTGGCCATGCCATTGTTGGCGAGGATTCTTGATGTGCAGCACTTTTCTTCACAACCTGCATTAGAATGAAGAACATTGCATAAGTCTTAACAAAGCCCCAACTCTTTACACGTATTGCAACCCCTGAAAAGCCTCATTAATCTTAATAATCCATCCGTGGTAGTACCTTTAGAATCCGTGACATGAAAGACGTGCCATCCAGGGATAATGCATTGTCTGCTGCTTCTTTTCGCATGAATTCCACATAAGCTGACCTGCTCAGGCAATATGGATCAATACAGGGTTGCATAAAAAATGTATTGGACATATAATGAGCTAGACCAACATATGAAATATCTTACCCTTTGGGTTGCCCTGTCGCTGCATCAATAACTATAACCACTTTTAGCACTTCCCCAAATTTATTGAAATGGCGAGACAAGCTATCTTTTGTAGCAGCAAAATGAACCTGAGAAAATTAATACTAGGCAACTTTAGAAAATGAGCAGTTCAACCTATCCCACGAGCCTAGCCTCCCCCACCCACAGCAAAGGAGCCAGAGTCATTACATTGCTAACAAAAATGGTCCTGGAATCAGCATCCTCTAAAGGACGACCAGCAGCACTTGAACCTGAGAACACACAAGGTAAAAAATAAAACTATAAATCATCAAATACACGCAAGGTCACCAAAGTCTTAAACAGCAACCAAAAAGTTAAGAATACACAGCAAAAGGTGTAACTCACGTGTCACAACTAGCAAACCAGAAGTATAGCAGGAAGAATTTCCTTGAATGAATATTTGGTACTCACCAGAAGTAGGTAATTGTGTCTTCTGAGACTCTTTTTGAACTTTAAAAGCAGCGTTGGCCTGTTAAATTTCATAATTTCATAATATCAATGAAAATGTGCAATAACTAAAAGCTCAAGCACATTATTTCCCTTAATTTTTAATAAAAATTCAAGTTTCATCAGACTATTTGCATGTATGAATAACTCACATTTCCATTACTAACTTTCACAGTGTTGGCACTGTCCTTCATCAGTTGAAGGCCAGATTTGGTAGCCCCTGCCTCAGTGTCTCTAGCTTTAAGACCATCTATTTCTGCTACCTCTCTTGGTTCCTGATATTGTGATGGCTTCCAAGTATTTACATTTACAGAAATATTCACTGTCTTATGGGAAGTGTTAGGTGCAGCAGGTTTCTCATGACCTCTATTCCGTTTTAGATGCATACTATCATCAGCATTCTTAGCCACACTATACTGCACCATCGATGAATTATCACCCCTGTTTCCACTAGAGGAGCCAATCTGCAAAGCACCAGTCACCCTTTGACCCATGACGCTCACATCATTATACCCTTCATTATCTGAAGTAGAATCAGAAGGAAAATCAGCTTCATCTTCCAACATAGTATTATTTGCAGCATACTGACCACCGTACTCAGTTCTTTGAAGATACAGTGATTGGTTTTGCTCCTGATTTTGATAATCATCTTCAAGCTGGCTGCTACCATCTGATGGATTCGTACCACGACCAAGTCGATCAAATACACTGCCTGAGGATTTGAATTTCATCACATCTTCAGCAGCTTCTGCCACAGCCTTAATCACTGTAGCCATGGGATTTGATACCCCCGGAACAGGTTGTAAGCGCTGAGGACGTTCAACCACAGATGAATCACCAGAAGATGTAGAAACTACAGAACGAAGACGCTTCAAGGAGCGCTCCACAGGTGGGCCCAAATTAGATGGCCTTGAAGTAGCCACTGCATCTCGTACAGCAAACTGAAGTAGCCGCCGAGGAGCATTAATAGTTACTTTTGAAATTGCATCCCTCTGTCAAAATTCCTCAGATTAGAAGTTTCAATGAAAAGAAAAATAATAATAATAATAATAATAATAATAATAATAATAATAAGAGGCACTATCTTGTTTATTATAAAATTAGAAGCAAAAATGAATAGGAAAAAAGACCAACAGGGAAAGAGACACAGACATCTACAAAATTCATGAGTATACAAAAAGACTTGGGGAAAATGTAATCAAAACATCACTCTTAACATTTTTTGCCAATATAAGCAATATTCCCAAATGCAAGACCACACGGTTACCATCAATTAAACACCAAATAATTAAAGCAACTATTATCCCTTCCCTCTGTTGTATAACCATAGTCACTTACATTCCCTTAGGTAATAATCTACTTGTTAGTGTTGAAACACTGCCAAACCATATTCATTTACAGAAATTTGTCATAAACATCATATAATCAACGAATATTTGAACAATTCAAACCTTTGTCTTTTGTTCATCCGGATGGCCCCTCTTCCTCCGAAGTGGAGGTGAAGATGGTGAACTTGGACCATGATTGACTTCGGTTTGAGTTTTTTCCTCCAAATGAGTATTGTCAACCTCAGAGCTTCGCAGGGGAGGTGGCTCAGCTTGTCCCCTTGCTAATCCTTTCCAATCTTTGTTATGCTGACTTCTAGATAATTTATGAGACCTTCCTCTTTCTGACTCTGAATTTAAATGCTGAATGTCATCACCTCCAGCTTGGACCTCTGATATAATTCTTTTGGGAGCCTCAGACTGCAATTCTTTAGGTTGTACATACAAACCTATATTCACAGTCAGATGATCCCACAGCCTGTTAACAATATAAGCATATCAATTAGCACATATAATTATGGGTCAGCTACTATATTGATTGCAACGACACTGACATAGATTTAATTTGTCAAAAAGGAACAAGACAAAAATTACCAGGATACAAAAGAATCACTGTCATCCCCCAGGAAAACATTCAACTCACTCCTTGCTTGTTCCTTTCGCCTGCCATTCCTCAATAGCACAATAACATAATCCTGCCACAGCATATAGTGAATTTCAATTTACATTTGTAGTGGAAAATTTTTAAAATCTCCAAATGCAAAATCCAACATATGAAGCCAATGCTATAAGAGTAACATATGTAATTGAAAAGCAATCTCAATATGACATAATTAGAATAAAGTAGATATCCTCCTTCAGATATACATCATTGATCATATATACTATTTCACTAAAAGACAAAATAAATAAAAGGTATTTAAGCCATTTGCTCATAACCTTGCATATATTGTGGTGTAGGAAAATGACTTAAATACTCCTGTATTAATCATGTCTTCATGAGGAAACAACCTAAATATCCCTATATTTATTTTGTCTTTTAGTGGGAGCGCAAGGGTATTTTGGTCAGGAGATTGCTAACCTCCACATAACTATTTTGGAGGTTAGCATTCCCCCCCCCCTAAAAAAAAAAAAAAAAGCAACACACACACAGAGCCCACCACCTCCTTATTTTTCATTAAGAAAACTCACAGCCTTAAACTCCCTAAATACCAAGGAACACAAAAACCATATACAAAACTCAACCCTCCCCGAAAAGAGAAAGTAACCTTGGCACTATAGGGCCCTAAACCAAAGTGAACCACCACTGACCCCTTCCTCTCATATCAAGCAACATGTGAACATGAAAAGGTCCATGAAGTGAGTCATCCTTAGTAGCCATCCTAGCGTCCAACATCAATAGCATACTACTTGAGACTCCAATAGATGGCATGCGTTCCCAATTCTTGAATCTGGAATCCAAATTCCCAAATACTTTTAAGTTCTAACCATCAAGCCATCCAATCTGTGCCCTCCAATTAGTTCCTTGAAGCATAACCATACATAGCCTTAATACCAACCCCCATTAGATGCAGCAATACTGCAATACCAAAGATATCTACTCAAATCCAACTCATGGGCCAAAAACAAGTTGAATCTAACTTGTTCACCCCAAGTATGACCATTACAGTTCCCAAGCCGGACTCCAATTAAGCATCATTTTGTTGCTATTGTCTAGAAAACTAAACAAAAGGAAAGTATCAGCACAGTGCTGCAACCAGTAAAGGCCAAAGCTTCTCATTTGTGAAAACCATATTAATATCTTCTGAAAGCACAAACAACTAGTGCCTTTAACTTTGTCTCATTTCTCGTTTAGTTGCTCAGAACTGCAGTCTTTGTATGTGCATCAAATCTCTATGTTCCTCATAAATATATGTTGTAGAATAGATTATATACTCATCAATTTGTATTTTCACGTTAGCCTATATCTGGTACCAAGTGCATGTTTGGAAAAACTTTCTCATCCCCCAAACCACGGTTTGTACAAAGCAACAATGTGCTGCTTCTGCAAAACCATGGTCAGCAAACGTGGTTTTAGCCTCACCAAACGCATATCCAAACGCACTATAAATCATTCATACAGAAGTTACCGGTAAGTTTCAAAAGGGGCATGTGAATGCGTGTGTGTGTGTGTGTGTGTTTCATGTTATATACACAATTTACAGCATGATTGCAAGAAGCTCGCTCTACATGTGCCATACAATACCATCGTCAAGTTTCCATCTAATCTGAATATTAACTAGAAGTGTGAAAAGGATGAAATCATTTTGGCACATATCAAAATAAATTTTTCATGCATTCAAACCTGTATCAGATTTTTTCAAACACAGTACACATTATAGCCTTCACTTTTTATGTGACAAGTGGCCTTGTTGTCTACAGCTTAGATGAAAAAGCGACGCATAAGAGTTATCATAGAGGCATAAATCATTATAAGGAAGGTACTTATGAACAAAAATTTGAGTCAGTTAAATCTCAGTTTCACTTTTACAGCCACCAACATATCTCGACTTCATATTTATTTAAACCTTTTGACATTCTTCAATCTGTAGAACTCTTACACATTCCAGTCACATATATAAGGAATTTTCTATACGAGTCCTTCTCACATCATTCAATCCTAGGTATGCTTATATCTTATAGAATATTCAGAAACTGTATCTCTTTATTTGTTAACAGGAAAATGACTACTTGTTCATCAGATGCAACTTTCCTGCTCCTGCAGTATACATGTCAGTAATCACAATTAGTCCAAAAATGCTTGTAGGGATAGTCAGGCAATGATTTTCTCCATGTTCAATTTCATCAAATTACATTCGGGAAAAAGAAAGGGGTTACAAGAAGTTAAATTCATGATTTGAGACCTTTAAGAGGTCCATACTTAGACAAAGAGTGGCATTCTCCTGATGGCATAGGAGGCATAACCGAGTCAAGCTTCTTCTAAGTAGAGTAGTAGACTATATATAATACATTATAGATGAAAAATGAGCCAACCCAAGTAAACAACCTAGTTTTCGCTCCAAAAGGCAATCAATAACCCAGTTGATTCATATCGCGGACAAAGAAGGGCTGCATGATGAACCCAGATTGATAAAGTGAACAAGTGCACAAAAATGACAAGCGTGACAATAAGCTCGTACCACAAGAGTGTCATCAGTGTAATCCCCCATGAACTCCTTTAGTTTCTCGTTCACTCTTTCCCTCAGCTTCGACACTCCATCCACCGTGAAATTAGCCTTGAATGTCCGATCATCGACCCGATCCACGCTCCCCATAACTAACAAAACCCTAACCAGCGCCTATATCTTACAATGATCAGAAGCCCAAAGGAAACAAAAGAAAACTCGACCAAAATCGCGATGCTCTCCAAACCCTAACGAACTCGCGAAGGTTGATCAGAATCTTCCACGAAAGGATGAAAATCTTCGGACACTCCACAGATAGGAGGATTGATTGGTAGAGGGATGGGAATTTGCTGCGGGGTGAGGAAGGCGGTGGGCATTCATGGAAGAAAACCCTCTCAGACTTTTCCGTGAAGCTGGGGAGGGGATTGAAAAGACTCGAGAAGAGGATCTAGGAGGCTAATATAGTCGGTCTGTGTACCCTACTAATACCATCAAAGATGGTGGTGACGAGGACTTTTGGTGGTATTGATATTTATGCATACGCATCGGAGCCGATTTGATTTGCCCGTCTGGGAAAAATAGGTTATGGGTGTACAAAAAAAAAGGGAGAGGAGGGGCTCATATTGTTTGCACATAATCTCAGTGCCAGTTTGTATTCCCGTTTTAAAATTACATTTGTATAGAAGTAATAAATTATTATTTTGTGAAAAATGTGATTTTGATCCATGTAAATAAATACACCATTAATGATGGGAGGTGAAATTTGAATCATTAAGACTTTAGATTTTAATTTTTAATTTAAATAATTAATTTTTTCAAAATTTGTAATTAAAAAAATTTTATTTTATATTTTGTTTTTAATAAAAATTCAAATTTAAATAGAAAATGAACTGCCTAAATCTGAGTTAAATAATCTATATTAGATGTACATTCTCAACACATTTTTAGAGATATGCAAGAGATGTAATTTGAAAAAAAGAGACAAGTTTTCTCAATTCATATTAAGGGATCCGTTGATTTCTTTTATTTTGTATAATATTCATTATATTTTTATAATTAATTTTTTAAATAATTTTTATATTTTTATTATTTTTTAAATTCAGAATTTAAAAGTCATTTTCATTCATTCTATTCATTTTTTTAATTTCTATTTTTATACTTATTATTATGTGTATCAAATGACCTTTTTCTTTGGAAAAATAAAAATAAGTTATATTAAACATGCCAAAGAAAAATAAATGAAAGATCAAATTAGGATATGAGGTAAAAAAAAAATTTCAATTTAGAAGTTTTTGTAATTTATCCCCTCAATTTTAAATGTTTATCATAGACTTTCCAAATTTTTAGTTTTATGTAACATATTTTTTTTAAATAAAAATACTCTAACATAGCTTGTTCATATAAACTAAAAAATGTCAATTTAACCCCCTAAAAGAACCTAATTTGCCATCTCAAGTGATAAAATAGGATTTCATTTGTTGTTCTTGTATTTTTTTATTAATTTGACCTCTTTTAACTTGCATGGACAAATAGTATTAGGGTTTTAGATGAAAAAAATCAAAGAGTTATGGAAAGAATTTAGAAATCAATGCTTTTATTCTCTTATCATTGAAGTCTGAAGAATGGTACATTTATAGGGAGGGTTAGATAGCCCTTTAGGGTAGAAAAAGATAAAGAAATACATGTATAATAAAATACATGGACAAATTAACACTGATTGAAAAAGAAAAAAAAACCATAAATAAAGATCTAATTAAAACCCAATTAGTTAAAAAAAATATTGACTTAATCAACAAAATAATGAAACAAATAAAAGCATTCAAATCTAAAAATAATAATATGTTAAATGTGATTTCCAACACACTCCTTCAAGTTAAAATTAGGTTAAACTTAACATTGTCAATCATCCTCTTTCTTATCATTTAGAGGTTGTTCAAAAAATGTCTTCCTTATCATTTTTCTTGATTTTGGTTTCTGACCCTTCGTCTTCATGACTCCTTATTGTAGAGTCTCATTGTTTATTTATTTTTGTTTGCACCTTCATCTTCGTGACTCTTTACTATAGAGTCTCATTATTTATTTATCTTTTTTCACCCAAGTTTGCAACGAGGGTCTTAATTTTTGGCATCCTTATGTCAACCTTCTTGGGAGGTGGAGATATTAGTTTTTACTAACTAATACACCAATTACTAACTATGTTTTTTTACACTAACCATCATCGTATCATTTTCTCATACTAATCAATAATGTATTTTGTATTTAGACTTCATAAACTCTAATGCCATGAAAAAAATTCAAAGGTCAATACTCTAATTCTCTTATCATTGAAATTGTTAAATGTGATTTATAATAACTAATCATATATTAAATATAATTCCCAACATTAATAAGAGAATCAAAGTATTGCTCTCTGAATTTCTTCAATTATGTTACATGAAACTAAAAAATTTTAAGCTTATAACCAAATTTTAATGTTAAAAAAATTAAATTGTACAAACCTTTAATTGAGAAAGATTTTTCATATTTTAGCAAAAAAGAAGAAAAAAATATTAGACATTTAAGAAAGTAAATTACCCCTTTTTCCATTAAAAAATTGTTACATTGAAGATTTTTTTTTTTATTATTATTTACTTAGTATTCTTACCAAGCCTTATAACTTAGGCCACTGACTACTTTTAGGCGGCCAAAAAATTGTTTTTTTAATCATAGTTAATAATATATCAAACTTTTTTTGAGTGAAGAAAGAATTTCATTACCCAACAGGGGAAAAAACAAAGACCCCCAATACAAGGAGGAGCAAGAAAGAAAGAAAATTACAACCTAAAGGGATGAGATTAATCAGTGACTTGGAGAGTGTGTTGAGCTAGTGTTAATACTTCATTTACTAGCTTATGAGCTAGGAAGGAGGTATTAGCAAAAAGCCTTTTGTCTCTACATTCCCAAAGTTTCCAACAAAGTAAACCAAAAGTAGTGCACCAAGTAAGTGAATAACAATTAGAATTTAAATTGGCATTTAGCTACTCCTTTCAGAGGATGGTGGAAAAAATTAGCGTGGTCTTGTTGCTGAACTATGAGATGCCAGCAGAAAGAAGCAAGAGGGCAGTCTCAAAGCACATGAATAGCATATTCTGTTTTGTTGCCACAATGGTCACAATCATCAGAATCAGTCATATGCCTTCTTTTCCTTTCTTTATTTGTGAGCAACTTGTCGTGAAGAGTCAGCCAAAGAAAGGAGCAGACTCGATGTGCACCTTTCTAATTCCAAGCCATGTCTCAAATAGGGTCAGGTTCAGACCAGTTATCAACCATAATGGCTTCATAGGCTGAGGCGATAGTATGTTCCCTATTTGGGGTGTGGATCCAAGTGCAATTTACTTCATTCTGGCTTGTTTGCATGGGATTGTGTGTGTCAATCTCCTGCAGAGTATTATAGGGCAAAAGATGATGAACGGAATGCCAATCCCATTGTCCATCAAGTTTCAAAAAGTCTACAATGGATCGACTTAGATCTTCATCAGATAAATGGGCAAAAGCCAAGTGCTTTAAGGGGCCTAAGTCACCAATCCAATTGTCATTCCAGAATTTAATTATGGTTTCCATCACCAATTTTTCATTTGGTGCCCAGCTCAGTATCTTGCCATACATCCATAATGCACCTCCAAAGGTATGAGCAAGAAGAGCAATAACATTTTTTCCACTGGTTATCTTTCCATCCATATTTCTCCCTTAGGACCTAAACCCAAATAGCGTTAGGTCTGGAAAGAAGGGAGAAAGCAATCTTGGTGAGGAAGGCCTTGTTTTGTGCTTCAAGGTCTTTTAACCCACTACCTTCACACTGTTTGGGTTGGCACAAAGTCTCCCACTTTAACAGGCTTGTTTTCCTTTGGGTAGCAGTAGATCCCCATATGAAATTCTTGATCAGGCCTTTGATTTTACACAAAGTGGTACTTAGGATTTTTGTGGTTTGCATAGCATACATGGGAATAGTAGAGATGACAGATTGGGCTAAGGTGATTCGGCCAACAAGTGAGAGGGAATGGCTTTCCATTATGACAATTTGGCTTGAACTCTCTCCACAATGTATTTATAAATGTCTTTTGTGACTCTGCTATGGATGAGAGGGACTCTAAGACATTTCCAGAGATGATCTGTTTTTTGGAAACCAAAGTGCTGGCATATGTTTGAGGTAATTGAATTATGGGTATTTTTAGAAAAGAAGATTCTTGTTTTTGCTTGGCTAACCTTATGGCTAGAGGAGAGGCAGAAGTCTTCAAGAGTTTTCTTGATCAAATCAAGTTGGCTTAGGGCTGTCGAACTGAAAAGGATCAAATCATCCACAAAAAAGAGGTGGGACAAGGGAAGGCCATTCCTTCTTAGCTTGATTATTTGCCAGGTGCCTTGTTTAGCAACTGCTTCAATGGTTTGTGATAATCTTTTAATTCAAAGGACAAATATGTATGGTGAGAGGGGATCACCTTGTCTAATTCCTTTTGAAGGAACAGAAGCATCAAAGGCCTTTCCATTCCATAAAATTTGCATAGAGGTCGATGTGACACACTTCATAATCAGTCAAGTAAGCTTGTCTGACAACTTGGCATCTCTAAGGGTGTCCTCAATGAAGTTCCATCTAAGCCTATCGAAGGCCTTTTCAAGGTCAACTTTTATTGCCATCCAGCCTACTTTTCCATTTTTCATTTTCGTTGAATGGATGACTTCTTGTGCAATTAGGATGTTATCAGTAATATTTCTCCCTTTGATGAAGCTTGATTGGTAAGGGAGAGTGAGATAAAGCATAATGTGCTTGAGGCTGTTAGCTACCAGTTTAGTGACTATTTTGTAAGAGACATTATAGAGACTAATCGGCCTAAATTCCTTTATTGATTGAGGATGGTCAACTTTAGGAATTAGTGCAATTAAAGTGATGTTGACTTCATCCTCGAATTCACTGTCATTGAAGATGTTTTTGACCATTTCAAAGATGGAGTCTCCAACGATGTCCCATTGACTCTGGAAGAATAAGGCATGTAATCCATCTGTTCCTGGAGCTTTGAGAGGTTTCATATCAAACAGTGCTATTTTAACTTCTTCTTTTATGATTTCTCCTTTAAGCAAAATAGAGTAGTCTTCAGTTAGAGTTGCAAATTTACCTGTGGTAGCATAAGGAGTCATTTGTGGCTGATCACAAGTATATAGTTTTTGGAAGTAGTCAAAGGCCATTTTCCTCAAGAGATTTTCATCCATCTGCCAAGTACCATTATCATCTTTAAGCATAGTAGTTATATTTTGACAACGACAAATGAGAGCTTTAGTATGGTAGAAAGAAGTGTTTCTGTCGCTTTTCTCAATCCATTCACATATGGCTTTTTGCATCTACATAAGCTCTTCATGCCAACAGATGCCTTCATATTCCACCCTAACCTCACACTTAGCAGTATGCAGGCCTGTTGAGAATGGATACGGTTCAAGAGCTTTTTGAATGCCAGCTAAATGAAATCTTAATTTCTTCTTTTTCTGGCTTAAGTTTCCAAAAACCTCCCTGTTCCAGTTTTGGGCTGCTTTGGAGAAGGATTAGATGTTTTCTTGGACTATTTTGTTTTTCAACCAGTTACTCTCTACCAAGTTTCTGAATTGGGGGTGTGCTGTCTAGGATGCAAGGAAATGAAAGGGTCTGGTAGATTGGTCCATTTCTTCATTTGAGCCCAGGTTGATCGTTATAGGTCTATGATTAGATGCCAATTTTGGTAGGTGGTGCACCACAGCATTAGTGAAATTATTGGCCCATCTTGCATTCGCTAAAGCCCTATCAAGTCTTACAAGTAAAGTGCCACATTTGCAGGTGAATTTGGGCCCATTAAAGCCCAAGTCAAGTAAATTATTATTATTGACAAATGAATTAAAGGACTTACAACTCGAAACATTTCATCTAGCTCCTTCTTTTCTTTCTCCAACAATCAACATAGCATTAAAGTTTCCAACTAGCAACTAAGGTAGGTTGTTATCTCTCATAGTGCAGGATAGGTCCTTCCACAACAGTTCACGCATAGAGTAATTTGGACTATCGTAAATTGCTGTGAAGAGGAATTCGTTACTGTCAATCCATTGCACAATAGAAGAGTGAAAAAAATTGGCGATGATTTGCATTAACTTGTAACTCAACGTTATCATTCCACAGGATCCAAATTCCCCTAGAGAAGCTCACTGATTCCACTCTGTGAGATCTTGAAAGACCAATTTTCTTAATGACCCTGTTGGCAGTGGGACCGGATATGCAAGGTTCCACTAGGACAACTATTTTAACTTCGTACCCTTTGATAAAAGAACGAAGAATGTTGTGGAAGCTTCTAGCTATAGCTCCCTAACAATTCCACACTAGTATTAACATAAGAAAAGTTTTAGTGCTCTATGTCAAGGTATTTGGAGCCCAACTCTTCTTTGAATTTGGACCCATTGGTTTCAGCAAAGGGTGTGTTCAGATCATCTGTTATTGCCTTAATAAGCTCGTTAGAAGGGATTTTAGAATTCCCCTTCGATGTGCTGTTCAGGTTTTTAATTTTGATATTAGGCTGGATGTTCACTCCTCCTTTAGAAGAATTTTTATTGGGTGGGTCTGGCAACTTATTCTCCTTACCGAATGGGCTAATGGAATTGTTGTGCTCATTGGACTGAAGGATATCTTGTTTAACGGGCCCAGGGACTTGTGGTAGGGCTTTCTTTTAGGCTGCGAAGGCTACTGCTGAGTGTTTTTCTTTGTCCAAACTGGTTTCGACTTGCATTTCCATATAAGCTGAAGAGTCAAAGATTGTACTACCCGATTGGACAGGAGCAGAGGCTTTAGGTGTACTTACCGCCTTGGCTGACTTCTTACTCTTGGGATTACTGGTCTTTTTGCTTCCTGCTTCTTTACTTTTACCCGAGGTGCTTGTATATCTTTCACTAGAATTGCTAGTGGAACCCATGAATTTCGAAATTGGTGTATGCTCCTGTTCTTGTGTTTCATCCGAGGTTACTAGGAGTCCATACCTATTGCCGCTCACATTAGCAGGTTATTGCTGTCACGTAGTTTCTTCATGCTTCTATCAGCTTTCCTGCCTTTTTTTGGGGCTTGCATCCACGGACCATAAGTAGTATGCTCATGCGCTTCAGCAGCGGGTGCTGCTTTGGCTGGGGGTGTTTTCATTTTCATCATGTTTGCTTGCTTTGCTAGATTATCTGCTTAAATTTTCTTAAGGCAAGATGTTTCTAAATGGCCATAACAGCCACAATGGAAGCAAATGGTGGGAAGTCCCTCATATTCCACATATTGAATCTAATCATCGAGTTTGATTTTGGAAACCAGTGGCTTAGTGAGATCAATTAGAACTACTAGCCTGGCAAAGCGAGCTTTATCACAAGTTTCCGTGTTGTAATATGCTCTAAGAACTTCACCGATAATTTCCCCAACTGATCTTAACATGTTTTTATGGTAATAGTGATAAGGCAGATCGGGAAGTCTTACCTAGCCGAAGAACTTGCTGATGGTCAGGTTTGTCGGAGAGATTGTTGGCTGCTAGGGGTGAACTGTGAGATACAGACCACAAACAACCCAAGGGCCCCCAAAGAGAGCATTTTGATAGTTTGATTCTACATCAAACTTGACGATATAGCACCCTCCTTCCAGTTCTGTGAGCTTGAAGCCTGTTGTTGGCTTCCATAGCTGCATTATTTTATCATATAAGGCTTTCTGTCCTACATAATCACCTAGCAGTTTAACAACCATCGCATTTTTCATGCTTTGTATCATGAGGTCTTTCACTCTTTGCGAGAAAGTGATCGAAGGTATTAATCCTTCTCAACCAATGACCACATCTCCATCTTTGAGGATCAGTTTTGCAGTTGCTATGTCTCCTCCTTTCTTATTTAAGAGCTCATCTTTGAAGGAGGGGGTTTCCTTTCTTAGAAGGTTACTCTCCTTGCTTTGGGATACTCTTCTTCCATATCCATCAGTAGAGTTAGGTTCTCCACCATCTCATCTTCACTTTCACTATTGTCGGTTTCCATTGTGCATATTACTCAGTCTCATTTTCTGATATTGACCTTCTTAGTCGATCGATTATCATCTGGATGGGGAGGGCTTAGTTCTTTTTCATTGAGCTCCACATTCGCTTGACGTTCCATCGCTTTGTTTCCTTCAAAGGAGCACTTTCTTCCAATAAAATTATATATTTTTTATTGTCAACAAAATATATGCATCATGGATTTAGTTTGAATAAAGTTTGATATATTACTATATATCAAACTTTATTCAAACTAAATCCATGATGCATATATTTTGTTAACAATAAAAAATATAATTTTTAAATATTTATTATCAAATTCTCAAATAAAAGTAATAAATAAAATTTTTTATAGTTCAACATTATATAATTGAACATTTCAAAAATAAAAATTCTACATATTATACTTTAAATGAAACACGCCTAAAAAAATTTATTGAGTACTATCTTTTTTTAAAAACTTAATATTTATAAAAAGAAAACATATTTAAAATTAAAACAAAATGAACTAACGCTATTTGGGAGACTATATTGTGGAGGTTTGAGGTGAATAGGTAACATTTTGACTAATTTGTGGATACACAAAAAAATTGATTGGATCAAAATTTTGAAACACCTCATTTATGTTGAGATATTATAAAAAGTTTAGATAATTATGATTCAAACATATTACATTACAGTTACTTACATATTACATGCTCATCTTCATTCCTAAATCAACTTTTAACATTTTGGGAAATTATGTCTTAAATTATCAATCATTTATGTATTATCAACTCTCACGTTTCATATTGTTGTTAGGAATAGGAAAATTACAAAAATTACAAAATAAAAATAGCTCTTCCAACATGTTGATGTGAAACATAATTGAATTCTCTTTATTTTTATAGTACTTGCTTTTTTGTTCTTTTAGGGATTGATTTTTAAGATACTTGCTAAGTTAGATAATTTTCTTTTACAATATCTGATAATTGAAATGTAATGGAAGGGATGAAAATAAGCCCCGCTGCTAATGAAGTACTCAAATTTGGTTCATCAAAAGTTCAAATTAGGTTCAATTTATTTATTAAATAAATGATCTTGGTTAATACATTAAGATGGTTTAACTAAATAAGTCAAACTTAAAATTTTGATGTTTAACTCATTTAGCTGGCGAAGAGCTCAATCAATAACAAATATTACTTTATATAATATATATTGTTGTCATATATATACTTTTTTACTAAAAATTATTAATAAACATAAAAGCTTATACATCATTGAGTTTATATTCAAACTCACTCTATTTTAAGTGAACAAACTTGATTATACTACACCTTGACTCATTTACAATTCTACATAACACTAAATATATATATATATATATAAGATCCATTCTTGAATTTTGCTCATTTCCCTCCTTACCTAGAGTCTAGATCCCCTAATGATATGTTTGGTCTGATGTAATGCTAGATATATAAAGGAAAAATAAAATATAAAAAAGTGGGTAAGTAAGAAGGAAATTAACATTTTTACTCTACTTTTAAAAAATTGAATAGATAAAATAGGGAATGATAGATATTATTAAGTAATAATTAATATTACAAAAAATATTATATATATATATATATATATAAGATCCATTCTTGAATTTTGCTCATTTCCCTCCTTACCTAGAGTCTAGATCCCCTAATGATATGTTTGGTTTGATGTAATGCTAGATATATAAAGGAAAAATAAAATACTAAAAAGTGGGTAAGTAAGAAGGAAATTAACATTTTTACTCTACTTTTAAAAAAATGAATAGATAAAATAGGGAATGATAGATATTATTAAGTAATAATTAATATTACAAAAAATATTACATCAAAAATTACATTGCAAACTAGCTATCAACCATACCCTAATTTTTCTTAATAATTATTTTTTATAAATTTCAAAGAGACAAACGAGAAAAGAGAGAATAATTAAAAAAAAAAGTGAATTCTAAAATACACAGTCTCACATTTATGTAACTCTCTCTCTCTCTCTCTCTCTCTCTCTCTCTTATATATATATAATTTATCAAAAAAAACTTGAAAACATTCTTATACCCTTACCTCTATCAATTTTTATGGCACAGCTCCATCTTTTTTTCTTCCAACATACCATACCACTTTCTTTTGGGGACAAACAAACCACACCACTGAGAAAATATGGCTTATTTGGTTAGTTTTCAATGTCCATAAGTCCATTGTCCAGCAGAGTGTGTGTGTGTGTGTGTGTGTCTTTAGCTTTGGATGGCCATGTAGGTGGGCCTGGCCTTATGAGTGGGTTTTGCATGTGGACAAGTTGGGCTTGTATTAAGAGGAAAATGTTGCCTTCATCCCAACCCAACAACCATGATTGGCGTAATTTTTAAATGCTTATTATTTTTAAAAAAATTATGATATATAAAAAATAAAGAAAATTTAATGTGATATTAAATTATAAAAAATTCATAAATTATAAAATATTTTAAAAAATAAATAAATATATAAAAATAATTTTACTTAAATTTTGTTTTTCATGAACATGACTTGAGTAAGGGCAGCTTTGTTTTGGGTCAAGTTGAAATATTTTGTGAAAACAAATTTCTTTTTATTAAAATATTAGATAAATTATTTTTACATGCATTAGTTTTATTTTTTGGTACATTAAAAATGCTGAATCCTTGAGTGTCATTTGGTGTATAAAAGTTAGGTATGAAAATAAAAATAATAATAAATAAAATACATGAAAAATATTAATCATATTCTTACTTAAAAATAATAATAAATTATTATTATTATAAAAATATAATAAATATAATAAATAAATTTTTTTTTTTTTATATACCAAATGAGTCATATGACTATTCATATCTCCGTCTCCCCTTTATTGCCTGAGCTTCCCCTGGGTAGCACGTGGGTTTGCGTGTTAAATAAGCAAACGTTTTTATTTAAAATGAGATTATATTTTTTTGTTATATTTAAAAAAATATGTTTTTGTTTTTTTAGAATTTATAAAAGCATTTTAAAATAATATCTAACAGAACAACAGTATCCAATTTGATGATTATATATCTAATATATTATTTATTTATTTATCTATCTATATTCATATAATTATTAAGAATTTTGATGTGTTTTATCATAACATTAATATAAAAAATAAAATAGTATGTTTAGAAGTATATATATAAACTAAGGTGAGAGAGTGAGATGTTTGAGTAATGTCAAAAAGTAAAAGGTTATAAATTCTTATTACCTTTAAAATTAAAAAAAAAAAAACTTACAAACATAATATTTGAACTGGACCTGGCACTAAACTCCTAATTATTGAATCACTAATTAAATTGTTTGAACAGATTATTTTAATTAAAAATAATATATATATATATATATATATGTGTGCACACTTTAAATTGTATATAATATAAGAAAATTTATACATATAGACACTCATTATATTATAGTAAAAATAATAATCAACCAACTTAAAATACTTTGTAGGCACAATATAATAATTCTATGTATTTACTTTTGGTAAATTATAAAATAAAATAAATTTAATATGCTTTACTGTTAGTAAATTAAAATATAAAATTAAAATTTGTAATTCATGAAAAAAAGATTTAAAATATTCCTTTAAACAAAAATTTAGCCTGATTCAGTTCATTAATTCAGCGACTCAACTATCGGGCAAAACGGTCCAATTACATAAATAGTCCAATTATAAAATTCAACCCTAATTGATGTCTAGTTCTCATTCAAATCCTAAAACTATACTTACTAAATATTTATTCATTTATTATATATAATAATATATCTATATTTACATATATAAAAGATTAAAAATAATATTAAGGGATTAATGTAATAATAAAAATGAGAACGTAATATATATATATATATATATATAATTACATGTATTGTTATATAATTAGATTTTAAATAAGTCAAATTCTCAGTGAGATTATTAAGAAAAAAAGTCATGTTGAACATATTTTGCATTTTCCCTAATAAACGAGGAGGTAGTCGTAGCCGCGTGTGGAGCACACGAGAAGGACAGGGACGATAGGGACGTATGAGAAAAGGAGAGGTGTGGCGTGGTGGTCAGACGGGGCGGCTCAATCTCCGTGGTGACCTTCCCAATTTCCCATTTTGCCCTTTCCTTTCTTCCGCCACTTTCCTCGTGGACGATTACAGCAAACTCCAAACACGCCCCAACTTGGAATCACATACTTCCACAACAAAGTAAAAGGCACACAACTTGCACAACAAATGGAAAGCCATCAACTTGTGACAAGACTGATTCAGCGTCTAGATTCTTCTAATTGTCCAGAAATCTTTCATTTGGAAAAGAATAATTTAGATCTTCTACTATTCAATACATTGTTTTGTTAAAGAAAAAATATATAAAAAATAAGAATATATATATATATATAATTAATTAATTTTTTTCACCTATATTTTTTTTTATCATTTTTCAACAAGATGACACAAGAAAAGATTTGAACTCAAAAAAGAAAGTCATACAATAAGTATGAAATCTCCATAGATGACTTGTATTGGATCTCATTCATTGTAACATTTTCCTGTTCGCATGAAGACCTATTAAACATAATAAAATTTGGATTAATTTGCTACGCCTCTAACATATCTTCCTACTGTTCAAATCAATTACATTAGAGTATAAATAATTTATCATGAGTAAAAAATGACTTAAAATGTCCATATAAGTCTGTCTTATTGGGTATTTTATATTGAGAATAGTATGATTTAATTATCAAAAAAATAATAAATCAACATATTTTTTATTTTTGTTATTAGCCGCATTATTCATAAATTATAAATAATATAACTTTATATTTTGGGTTACAGGTTAATATATTTCTTTTTTCACAAAATCATTTTTTGTTAATTTAAAAATATTTGCACAAGTTAAACATTATGAAAGACAATGGTTTTTCTTTTCTTTTTATTTTTGGGCCAAATTAATGAAAGACAAGGTTACTTACTTATTAATATACTGGAATTCGTGACTCCTACGTATGGGAAATTCTCTATTAAAATGAAAGAGTGGTCAAATTGGATTGGTTTAATATAAAATTTAGCTTATTTAGGTGAAAAAATTATTGTTCGTCATTAGCTCTAGTTTTAGGTAATTTGAACTTATCATATTCATGAAGGTTATGTCACAAAAATATTATTTGATATATCTAACATTAATTTTAATGTAATTTATGCCTTTCGGAATTTAGATCCACATATTCTTTTTGGGGTTGGGGAGAGGTGGCTGTACTGGAATTTTAATTTTTTAATTTTTTATTATTAACACAACACTAAATAATCAACTACGTTTAAGAATATCGCATAGTCTATATATAACGAGTAATTTTAGATTATCGTCTCGTACTAATATTAAGAAACAGTTACTTTCTTAGATAAATGACCAAAAAAATAATAATTTTTAGTGAAAGTTAGGCTTAAACTAACCCTTCGTTTGGATGGAGGAGGGAAAAAGTTAAGGGAGAGAAAAGTGAGGAGAAAAAGGAGAAGAGAAAAGTGAAGAAAAATATTATCTCTTGATGTATTTAGATGAAAAAAAAATGAAAGGAGGAAGAGAAAAAAATGTAAAAGGAGAAAATTAATTATTTTAAATATGACAATAATATTGTTATTATTTTAAATTTTTACATATATATTTTTTAAAAATATAAAAAAGTAAAAAATAAAAATCAATTTAAACAATATTCAAATGATAAAAAAAATTATTTTTGAATAAAATAAAAAATTCTTATTAAAAAGCACATATTTAGAATTAAAAAATACTTTAAAAAATATATATGAAATTAATTTAATTATAATTTATATAAAATTATTTATAAATTATGATTTTAATACCATAAATATTAATATATTTTTTAAAATTAATATTATATATTATGTTAATATATATAATTAATTTAAATATAATATATAAATATAATAAATATTTTTAATTATATATAAATATTATATATAATACTTTATTATATATATATTAATATTATTATATATATTATTATATTATTATATATGTAGATATGAATTGTCAACTTTGTTCGACTAGCGTTTGGTCGTAGAGTCGTCCAATTGCAAATAGTCGGATGATTTTTTTTTATTATTTTATTTTAAATATACATAATTTATTAATTTTAATATTAAAAAAATATATTATTAATTTATTAAAATTATTTATAAATTAGTATTATAATAAAATAAATATAATTATTTATTTTAAAATTTTATAAGTATTATATATTAAAAATATTTAATATATACATATATTTTATTAAGTTTTTTTCTATAATTTCTATAAATATGAAGAGAAAATTTGTGCGTAGATCTTATGGTACTTTTTTCCTCAAGTTTTCTCTTACCTTCCATTTTCTTCTTTTGCCAAATGAGAGAAAATTCTATTCTCTCTTATCTCCTCTCTCTTCTCCTCATTTTTCCCTCTATCCAAATGTAGCGTAAATGTTCTCCTTTTTTTAGCAAAATTATTTATTTTATAGTAAATTATATCAATTTTTTAAAAATTTTGTTAAAATTATATAAACTTTTTTATTTTTAAAATATACACAATTTTTTTTAAAACAAAGAGTAAGTTATATTTTTTTTTTTGAATTTTTCCAAAATTATTAAAATTTTATTTCTATTTCTAAAACTTGTATATATATATATATATTTGAGATAAAGAGTAAGATACACAAATATTCTATGAGTCAAAGAGTGAATTATGTAAATATTCTATGAGTTTTTTGTTAAATTATATAGAATTTTTATATTTTAATTTATATATATTTAAAAAAAAGTATAAATTACATAAACTTCTCTTTTATTTGCAAGAGAAGTTTGCATATGTTTTAACATTAAAAATAAAATTTGTATAATTTCAATAAAATTTATGAAAAATTTATATAATTTATTTTTTTAAGAAAAGTTTATAAATGTTTTATATATAGAAAGAAAATTTATATAATTTTAGTAAAATATAAAAATATTTAGATATATATTTTGAAAATAAAAAAATTTTATGTAATTTTTAATAATTTTTTTTAAAAAAATGTAATTTACTTCTCATGTTATATGAAAAACAAAAAGAATATAGTTAGCTTGAAAGAAAAAAGAAAAGACATGATTAGAGAAAAAAAGAAGCAATAATAATAAATAACTGTCTGTCTGACAAGGACATCAAAAAGAAAAGAAAAGCCTCTCTCTCTGACAATATCAACAAATCCACTGGGACAATTTGGTCATTACAGTCGCCATGAAGATGTAAGTTGTTAGATACGCGTCCCTATGAGCCTCATATTTCATTGCCATTACCCACCTCCCAGTCTTCATATCCATCCCCATTCATTCCTCTCTCCCCTCGATTTTCCCCTCCTCTTTCCTCCTTCCCAAACAGAAATCGAAACTTTCTCTCCCTTAATCCCACGAACTCGACTCCCCAGCCGAAATCCCAGAACGCAAAAAATATGGCTCAGAAGACTGAGAAGAAGGAAGAGACCGAGTTTAAGGTTCCTGAAACCATAATCCCCTGCGTCAACAACTGCGGCGTCACCGGCAATCCTGCTACCAATAACATGTGCCAGAACTGCTTCAACGCCACTACATCCACCACCACCACCTCCTCCTCCTCCGCCTCTTCCTCTGCCGCCGCGTCCTCGGCCGGAATTTCAGCACCTTCTAAATTTTCCGACGACAAGTCTATTAGATCTACCACGTCTCGTTCTCCCAAGAGATCCTATCCTTCCGATGAGCCAACGCAAACGCCGGATCGATCGAAGACAGACGAGGCGATGCCGTCCGAAGCGAAGCGGGTCGTGAATCGGTGCTCCGGATGCCGGAGGAAGGTCGGGTTGACGGGGTTCCGGTGCCGGTGCGGCGAGCTATTCTGCGCCGAGCATAGGTACTCCGATCGCCACGATTGCAGCTACGACTACAAAGCGGCCGGACGCGAGGCGATCGCGAGGGAAAATCCCGTGGTCAAAGCCGCGAAGATCGTGAAAGTTTGAATCTGCCAGAAACCGAAAAGAAAAATTTATCTCATAAGGATTATTGATTAAACACGATTATCTTCCATTTCTAAGCGATCGAGTTTTGATTCTCCAATCTCTCTCGCTCAGAGATATGGAAAATTGTTAGCAGAAAAAGTTTAAGCGTGTGTGGGATGGAGAGATTGTAACCAAAGATGAATTAATTCTGTGATAGTCTGTTTCGGATCAAACTTTGATTTTTTCTTTAATGTTTTTATTTTTTTTCCGTTGGTTTGGAAATGATAAATTATTGTGATTTACGATATTCGTTGACTTTGTTCTGGTTTCTGTTTTCCTATTTTTCCCTATAATTTCTATGTTGCTTCACGGAAATTCGGCAAGGGAAAGAGGGGCAACGACAAGTAAATTAGATGAGAGTCTGGGGGCATAATTGTCATTCGGCTTGTACTTTGAAAATGGAATTTTCGATAATGGTGATGATAGAAAGTTAGATGGACCCACGGATATGACATGTGACGTTGATATCTCGATATATTCAGACGATATGGCGAGTTCGTTCGCGATATATCGTCTCGTTGAGCTTTCGTTGGCCAATGATGTGGCGCCAAGTGCGTGCAGCATGAAGGGAAATGACGTAAAACTGAGAGCGGAAATTCCTGCAGATAGGAAACGTACGACGATTGGGCTTTGGGTTCTTGCTTTTGTATTTTCAATGAATAAATTAAATAAAACTGATAGAAGGTGGAGTTAGTGGGAATCTGGAGGAATGGCATGATCCAACGGCTACGGTTGAGTGAGGTTTGTACAGGTTGTAAATAGTAAAATGGGATATGAAATTAGAAATAGTTAAATTATATAATTATTTTATTATAAAAAATATGTTTAAATTTTTTAAAATAAAAAATATTAAAATATTATATAATATTAATTTTTATTTAAAATATAATTTTTTAAATTTATACTTCAATATTATTTATCTGATGTTTAAAATGATAAATTTAATTTATTACACATTTAAAATGTGTTTATTTAATTTTAAGATATTTTAAAACAAAAATAAACATTTCATAATTTGAGTATTTTACAAAAAAAGAAAAGTGCTTTTTACCCGTTAAATTATGGACAAAACACATAAAGTTTTTAGGTGTAAAAATTTTTTTTAAAAAATTAATGTAAAAGTATATTTTTTTGGTTTTTAAATTTAAGGTTAATTTTAATTATTTTAAATATATCGGAAAAATGAATAAAAATAAGATGCGAGACAAAATTAAAACTAACTGCAAATTTAAAGGATAAAAAGATGTTTTTATCTAAATTAATAATTTGATCTTTAAATACTAATTTTAATCTCTAAAAAATAATAAATACATAAATTAATTTTTTTAAAAATAATTACTTTGTTTTAAATTAATTTGTTATTAAGTAGTTCAATTTTTTTTGGGGTATTGTTCGAATTTTATCGAATGTTCTTGAAGGGGCAATTAAGTAGTTCAAAAATGCTTAAACAACTAATGTTTTAAAAATTAAATAAAAATAATAGTTTAGGAATAATAAACAAGTATAAATTGTTGTATTAATAATAAATATTTAAAAAAATTTAAAATTTATCCCTTAAATTATTTGAATAAATTGCATTAACATTTTATAAAATTTAACTAAATTACACTTGATATATTTCTTATTTAAAAAAAGTTTATAAAATTAAATTTTTATATAATATTTATTCTTTTCAAAAATAAAATTATTCAATTATCTTTATTTTCATATTAAAAATAATATCACAATCTCATATCAAATATTAGCATCAATTTTTTTTTATTTTTACTATCAAATTTAGAATAAAATAACAACTCCATATTGTATAAAAAGAATTAATTTTTACAAAAATTAAATTAAAATTTTAATAATATATATATTAAAATGTGAAAAAAAATTAATCACAACTTTTTTTCTTATAACAAACATATCTAATTCAACCAAGCTTCAAAAAAAAAAAAATTGCCTAATTTACTTGTACTGTTTTGAAAAGGGGGGCCTTAGTGGTTTATTTTGCCCTTCCAGTTCATCAAAAGGCACTGAGCCGAAAAGAAGGACATAAAGAAAGTTGGTAATAGATTTTGCAGAGCTCCCTGCGAAGCATGGCAACCTTATGCGTTAATCACACGCGAAGTGTTCATATTTTTCGGTATATTTGAAATTTTTAAATGTTAATAATGTGTTCGCCTATATTATGATTTAAACTTCACGCATTGAATTTGAAGATATTAAATTCTAAGTTCTTGTGCATTGAGTAAATCTTAAGTTAAAATATAATTTTTTTAATAATTTAGGTTAAATTTAATAGGGATTTAGATTGTCTCAAATAATTCACATGATTTGTTTTTTTATTATTATAAAAACAGTTACGTATCTGTTAAAATATTAATCATTGGCAAACACAAATAAAGAATCTTATCATTGAAAGGATGTATTAGGATAGCTTAAAATAATTCCATGTAATTTGAAAATTAAAACTCTAAACTTAATTTTTCTTAAAATCATATTTGTTATAATTTTTATAAAAAATACCACATGGAGATAAATAATTACAAATAGTTAAATGACTAACTTTAAATTGAGGAAAACAAATTATTTTTGAGCCAAACAAAAGGTGATAAAATTGTAATATACTTTTTTAGGCCAAATAATGAGACATCAAAAGAATTAAATGATAAATGATGATAATAGGAAAATACATTAAATAGATCATCTACTTTTAGATGGAGAAACATTTCAATAACCACAAAGGGCAAATAAAGATTAATATAGCCATAGGATTCTGGAAAATGAAAAACATAGAACAGTTGGGTGCTCTTGAATTGATTCATGATTCTCCTACTTTTAACAATTTCTGCCTTTTTTTTTTTTTTTTGGGGGTTAGAGAGTTGGAAAGTAATTGTTGTCTTTGCATGGTTACAAGATTTCGTTGAATGAGAGGAAGGCTAATTCATGACAAGACGTGTCGGACAGCAGCTAACAATGGACCATTTTAATTACAATAATGATAAATCTACTCACCCCACCAACCATGAAGGGAATCTCTAAATAAACAAAAGGAAAAAAAAAAGTATATTTTAAGATCATAAAATAAATATATATTTTTTAAAGATATTAAAATTTTAAATTATTTTAAAAGCTTAACAAAATTTAAAGGATAAAAATTTTAATTATAAAAAAATTACAATTTATATTATAGAAATCATAAATTTTTTATATTATTCATCCAGTTTTTTCTCTCATTTTTGTTTGTTGTTATTTAAGAAATAACTTGTTATAGTTAAAATTTTTTGTCTTTTGAATTTTAAAATAACTTTAGAATTTAAAGTTCTTTATAATAAATATTTTTTACTCATTGTTCTGAAATATAATTTTTTCAACTAAAAATTAAAAAAGTACATTATATAGACTTTTGTTTAGTTTTGTTAAAATTCTATGAATATTTTTATTTTTAAAAAATATATTTTTTGTAACAAAAAATCATAATATACTTTAGTCTAATTTTAATTTTTGTACTCAAACATCTTTCATTAATATATATATATATATATATATATATATATATATAAAATTAAAAATACCCTCCTTTAAATTTAGTAACTCAAAAGAGTATATTTGATGATAAAAAGAATCTATTAGTCAGAACCTAAATTATACTTAAAATTAATCTTAAAGAACTGGTTCATTGATAAATTAAGTCTAAACAAATGCATCGAAAAATTATTCAGAGTTAAAAATTCTAATTTAAAACAATTAATCATGAGTTAGTTAATTTATTCACTAGGAGGCTTGTCATATTAACTTTTAGATGATAAATGACAATCAATTTAAAATTTTATTAAATTTAATGAAAATAAAGTCTATTATTTTATTTTTATTTGTGCATATTTAAATATGATTTGATGAAAAACAATGATGAAGTTAGCGGTATTTAGGTTATAAAATAGCATAACCTTTTATTTTGGCATAGAAAAAATCATCTAATATGTAATTAGATTAATGATGGGTACTTTAATAAAAAAATTTTAAATTAGACTAAAATATATATTTTAAAAATTGAGAGAAAATTCATATAATTTTAATAAAATTTAAGAAAAACCTATGTAATTTACTTAATTAAAAAATCACAATCAAGATTGACTATATCTCATAATTAAAAGAAATTATATTACTTAAATGAATACTTTTTTTAGCAAATTATTACCAAAAAAGAGAAAAATAAAATGTTATTTGAGTTAAACATTTTTTTTTCTTTGACTTCTCCATCGTCTCCCAATATTGATCCATTGCAAAGAGAAAAGAAAGAAGAAAAGTTGGTGGAATGGTGAGTACAAAAAATAGGAAGAATATTATGTTCATAATTTTTTTAATAATTGATTTGATCTATTTACATATTATACACTAAATTTATACTTGAATAACTTGTAATTAATTGCAATTCTAAAATGAGAGTGAGCGTTCCTTGGCACCAAAAAAAAAACTCAGCGCACTTAGTACAGTGCCAAAATGAGATTAGTATTTTAACATGGTAATTATTAAGGTTTGAAAGATTTTAAGCTTTAATTATTTAGTAGTTTAAATATATATGTGATAAATATTTAATACATAAATACAGCATCTTGATGTATAATATCCACATGCAGGAGTGATGGGAGGGAAGAAAGTGCTGGTGGAGGACATGGACGGTGGAGAACTAAAGAAATGGCTGCACATAGCCCCAAACCATACACACAATCATGGAATTTGCAGATTTGGATTCGTCTTTTAATGGGATAATTATTCCAGATTAAAAGATATTTTATATTAAAGGTATTAAATTTTGAAATTATTTTTAAATATTTAAAGATTTAAAATTTTAATTTAAATTTTAAACTATAATTTTTTTATATGATTCAAACTTTTTATTTGTGAATCTTTTAAAATAATTGTAAATTTTAAAATTTTTTAATATAAATTTTTTTAAGTTAAGATCCTACAAGCACTAAAGGCGATAGTTTGTCACAAATAGAATCAAGAATCAAAATAAATGTCAAAGAGGATAGGGTGATGATACCTCCATTAAGAGGTACATTCTCTTAACAGCAAATTTGGCTACTTGAATTGCTGCCACATTTACTTGGTGATAAATCCATGTGGAAAGAAGATTATTAATCCTAACGCTACATAATATTCCTAATTAAAAGAAGAATTAGAACCAACAATTATCTTTCATAGTTTTGCGCTATTAATTTCTGTTACCCATAACCATGCGCCATCAATAGCGCCTTCTTTATAACTTTGCATTATTAGTGGCACATTCTTCGTTGCTGAACTTTAAGAAAAAGAAGATGAAAGAGCAGCATCAATACTGATACAGCTATCCAATTCTGTGCTTTCATGTGGTCTCAGAAAATGACTCTCTCCTCCATCACTTTTATAGGATTGCTTTCACATACATTGCATACCATAACATACCACATAAAATTTTATAGTTAAAATTTTCATAATAAAAGGAAGAAACTCTCATTAAAAAAGGGAAAAAAAAACACTCTCTTATATGAGAGGAAAAAAATCTTTTATGAGAGAAAAGTAACAGTTGACACACTTATAAATAATGTTCCCACTTTTCTAATAGAAAAAATTATTTGATATTTAAAATAAATAAGAATGCAACTATTCAATTAATAAAAAAAATCTAATTAAAATTATTTTAGAATTAATTTAAAATATTAGAAAATAACATTTTTTTTAAATATTGTACATTTGTTTATATCAAAATATATGTTGTATATTAGCTATTTATATCGATAAAGATCTATACTCAAGATAGTTAAGTACAAATATAGGAATAAAAAAGCTGAATTTTCTTTTAAACAAGATCTTTTTGTTCTAGGACGTTGATAAGTCCCAAAATGTTATGATTCTTATAGCTATTTTAATAGGATTTATCTATGTTTTCAAGAGAATTTAAGTGTTTTTTACACCTATTTTGGCTATATTTTGCACTTGTGTTTAGCTAGGTGTAAATAAGAACTTAATTAATGAAATCCCGAACCTTAGGGACTTGTTTGCAAAGAATTTTGAATTATGGATTTTACTTAAATTGCTCCAGTTTTATGGCTCTAATTTGGTGATTAATGAAGAATTTTATGTACAATCATTGTATATCTTGTAAATACATAGAATTACTTTAGTTTATTTGTTAAATTTGTAGTTTAATTAATTGATTTCTCATTGTGCTTGTTTGGTTTAATTTGTAGGGACTTAGTTGTATATAAATAAAGAAAATTGAGACCAAAGAGCCAAAGTTTAATTTGTAGGGACTTAGTTGTATATAAATAAAGAAAATTGAGACCAAAGAGCCAAATATTGGAGGCCAAGGACTAAAATGCAAAGAAAGAATTCAAAGGTTTGTTTCTACATTCATGACCATGCCCAAAACCTTTTCTTCTGCAACGGTGAATGCACATGATTTGTGATATCTTGAACTTAGTTGTCACAATGAGATCTTGCCCTTTGGCTATGGTGAGATCACACAAATCAAAATTTTTTTTTAACAAATAGTCTCTTTGGATCTAATTTAGAAAGTTTTAGATAAGAATTTTTTTCATTTTCCAAGAGCTAGGGTTGGAGCATGATTTTCCTTTATGTCCTAAGGAGTCAAATGAAGAGAAGAAGAAATTCTTGTAGGAGCATTGAAGAATCTTGGAAGTCTTTTATCTTTATTCAAGTTTGTAAGTAGGAATTGCTTTGTAATTTTGGATGTTCATATTTCCTCACTTTTTTCTCTTTTGTTCTTCATTCTTTTGATTAGTATTTTCATTTTTGTTCAGTTAATTTCTAGAATCAATGTGTTAATTGTGGATATAGGAATTATAGTAATGATTTCTTAGAGTATTGTTATAATTATGGTGTAATTACATTTGTTTAATGCTTTTGATCATCTTTCTCGTGTTTCTTCTTCTTATTGATGCTTAAATGTCCTATAAGTACGAGTTTATAAGTTAGATAACTAGGTTAATTATTTGATTAAGTTGATTAATTGATATTAGAGAATACAAACATTCTATAATAGGAGTTTATAAACTTTTAGTCATTTTTATGATGTGTAATTATTGCTTATTAAGCATTTATAAATGTTTAATAAAATGTGGCAGATGTAAATTAGTGTAAGAACCTATCCTTTTGGAACTATTCTTCTTATAATTACTATATAATTCATTGTTTTTCATGTGCAAAACAACAATTTGATTCCTAAACCAATTCGATAAACATCTTAGGGTAGATTAGAAGCTCATAATTTGTCATATTCAGTGGGATAACGATAAAAAAGGAATTAGCCAACCTTAATCCATTTTATATGAATATGGACTGCCTACTGCTCATTTTGGAGCAATATAGACTATCTAGAATTCATTTTTATTTTTTTAATATCAAATATTTATTTATTTATTTTTCAATGAAAGTAAACGTAGAATAAAAATGGTTTTTTGATTTTAAACACTATTATTGTTTTGCATTTTGTTTCCTTCAAAATAAAAAAAAAAATTAAAAAAATGTAGACAATCCAAATTGATCCAATAGGAGTAGTAGACAATCCAGATTCATCAAATAGAAAGGAGTAGCATATATTTAGGAAGCAATTAATGCACAAGTCCTATTTTAAGTCAAGGATTAGGCTAAGAGTCTTGAATCATTTACATGGTCGCTTAGGATGCATGTACTATAGGTAGAAACTCTTACTCCTATTGGTCTCTAGTGACTAGGATCTTTAGAATACTAGTGTGTATAGTAGTTAGATTAGGCTAACATTCATTCATTTAAGACTTAGGCAATTATCCTTGCTCTTAAAGAATATATTATTCTCATAGGACCGACACTTGTACCTGAATTTACTACTTAGTCAACTAGTATACTTATTAGCATAGACTTGAGTCATTCTTTTAAGTTTAAACAAGTTTCACATACCGCACCAAATTGTTGGCACTGTTGTTAGTCTTGTAAGATAAAGGTTAAAGTTTTAATAACAATTATTAGTCTAGAGGATCTAAAAAGGGAGCTAAATTGGGCACTTTAGAATAAAACTACGTTTTCTGTTTTTCTTTTTTTTTTTTTTTGGGAAAAAGGAAGGCCAATGCCTAAAAACGAACAGATTACACCATAGTAAGTCTGAGGAGAGCAACCCTTTGGAAATCCTAGTTTATGACAACCTTATATCCCACCGGAGGTTTTATAAACTCATGCATACCCGAAGGTAACGAGTGGGCCAAATTGGCAAGCCAATTTCTTTTTTAGATCAAGAATGTCAAGTTAACAAACTAAGACCCCTTCTAAGTAAATATAAGTTTTGAAAACAACGCTTTACCTATACATTCAGGTGAATCGAAAACTTCAATGAACGAGTCAAATATGTTAAATTGTGACAGATCACAAAGTGCAGTTTTGTAATGGGAGATAAACATAAAGATATATCCAACACTAGGAACGCTGTTTAACGTTTTTGGTAAAAACATTGTGGACACTTTATTGAAAAATAAAATTATATAGGCAAAATGTAAAAATTAATATGTATACATTTTTCTAAAAGACCCAATCCTATTCTTCTCCTTCCAACTTGACCAACGACGTGCACCTAACCTAGCTACCTTCTTAATTATTGAATAAAAGGCCCTTTTAAATTGATTAAACGCATTGGTACATTGTACTTAATGACACAATCAATAAATTATCAATCTTGAAGAAATTGCAAAAAAGAACAAAGACGGAAGAGATATTGACCAAAAATATTATTTTAAGTCGAAGAGAATCTATTAGGTGATGAATAGAACAACTTCAGCTCTGCGTAGAAAAGAAAAAAAAAATAGTCGAACTAAAAACCTCTTACATCTTAGCTATAGGAAGCATGCTAATCTGTGATCACACAATAAACACAAATAAGAGCAAAGACTAATATCGGAAAAGAACACATTAATGAGTTTAAATTCTCCAAATTTTTTATTGTAAATTTTTTGTAAAATTAGCAATATTTTAAAAATTAAATTGATCATTAAATTAACTCAAAATAAAGAGCAATTTATGATTTAATAATTTTATTGTGGTTAAACTAAGATAAATATAATTAAAAATCAGGGTTTAACTGTAATTGAACCATAGTTTAACTATGATTAAAAATGTTCAATGATTTTTTAAGTATATATTTAAAAGTATATATAATATTTTATAATTAAATAATACATATATTGTAAAATTAGTTGTTTTCTCCTACAAAATGCAGGGATTCAAAAAATGTTTCCATGAACCCAAGGGAAAAAAAAAGTGAATGAATAATATTTGTATGAACATATACAAATACAAAAAGTTTATAAACAATACTAGTACGAAATCCATGGGAAGCTACACAATAACCGGTTTAGCTACAGTGTTATCTCACCACAATTTATATATACATAAATATAGATAATTTTTAAAATAAATAAATATTAAAGAATATAAACAATAGTTAAAATATTCCACGTATCACTCCACCTTATAATCTCAACCCATTCCACGTGTATTGATTGTTTCCATCTTATCGGCAAGGGGATAAATTAATAACTAATCACGTTTGATACATAGGTATTAATCTTAGGTTTAAAAGTTGAATTTGGAAGGTAGTGCATTAAGTCCAATAAGAAGCAAAGAAAATGGGTGTACACGTGATTTTACAATGCCCAAAGTTTCAGTAAATTCAGTAAATTCAGTATATATATATATATATATATATATGTATATACACCCCCAACCCCCTTAGATATGCAAGAAAGATTCATCTGCTTGGAAGGTGGAAACATTAGTTTTAGCAAACTATCATGACTAATTAATCAGGTGGATCAAAAATCTTATTTGAACTAAGACGCGACTGTTAACCATAACTTCTTACGATATATAAATTTGGTACCAATTGGGAAACTTGAATAAGGTATTAGAGTTCCAAAAAGGAAGTTGATGAACTAATAATTCCACAATAAGTTAGCCTTTTTTTCCCACCGGTTTCCTATATGAATTTGCTTGAAAATTACAGTGGAATCTTGTGCTATTATGTCGTTTGTGAGGACATCCTGAAGTGGGAGAAGATGGAGAAGGGCATGCATAATATACAAAGTGGACTTGTTTTAATAATGGTGTCACTATTATTGCCTACTAAACATTTTTATAACTTTAAAACCGCCCCTAATCATAGGGTTTGCCACTTTATAGATTCTGTACAATGTTAATTACCGGACTGAGTGGGAATCTTCTGCAGTTTCTGTAGAAGTGTAGTAGGTGAGAGAGCGAGGAAAAGGGGGTGGGTCCTACTAGCCCATTTGAATGTGGAATCAACTCCCTTTTCTTTTCTTTTAGTTGCTGCATCATAATTTGAATCCTGCTTGATCAACATGCTGTACTATATGTTTATGAAATTAGGCTGTACAATATGTTATTTACTTCAGCTAAATGTAACAAATTTTGAAATTATATTGTACAACATCTAACATAAATTGCATAGTAACACATACATTTTTAGATAATTATAATGTCGTTTCCTTCCTCACTCGTATGTATAAGATTTCACTGTTTGGAATTTGATTTCCTTTCTGTGGAACTCAAGATGAAGGAATTAGAATCTCACAATTTTGGGGCAATTATTTTTATGGTGCTGTCTATGTGTATTTTATGTATATGTTTAAATATTTGATCTGAACTTCATGACCCATGTACTCAGTTACTAGCATAACCTTAATATTAGTGTCTTTAGTCAAGATATTTATTCTGTTTTATAATTTTATTAGTATAAATCAATGTTGTGCAATTTTAGTTTTATATCCATGCAAATCAACAACCATATAATTTCTAAAATATTTTTTAAGCATCTCCATATACTCAGTATGCATTTAATCCAACTTATATTTTTATCAATGAATCAAGTCTTATTCATTTAGTAGAAACAAAATTCCATCACTAAGTAATTGATATGAGAAAATAAGTATTTAAATTATAATTATATATAACATTTTAAATTAAAAATATTTATGCATTATTTAACATGTAAATTCAATAACTAAGATATTGTTTGACTATCCTATGTATCACAATTATACAATTGCTAGTTTTAGATTTTTTTTTTCTGGTAAAAAACTTATATATAGAATTTTCTATATTTTTATTATAAATTTTTTTTAATTAAAACATAACAAGTGAATGATTATCTAATAATAACATAATAAGTATATAATTTTTTTAAGTAATTAAATATCTTTTAATTAAATTATATACTTATTATATTATTATTGAAAAATCATATATTTATCATTGTCTCTGTACCGGGGTGAATGATCTTCGAACCACTGAAGATTCTTCCACTTGACCCGGGGTTTAGTGCATAGACGAATCTCTTTCTCGTGCACGACCCATTGAGTATGCATGTCCACTTGACATTTCCTTGCCATCCATGGTACATGCTTCCTCCAACGCTTATGAACCTTTCGAGTATGCCTTCCTTGTTTCATCTCGTGACAAGGTGAGGCTTCCTTTAGTGACTCACGTACCCTTATGTCCTGGTAAGGGATACTTGACTTCCTTCTTGGATCTCCATCCTTGAGGGCTGCCAAGTAGGATGCTTCTTCCTTTTTGAAGTCATCCGCTACTTGCATGGCTGATAAGTGTTGTCCACCACTTCCCCTTGAAGTTGGCACCACACAACTAGCTCCCTTCTCCAGTATAAGGATTGAGTCTGAATGTGGCACAAGACAGACGTGCACCTTCCTCATGAACTCTAATCCAAGGACCACCTTGAAGTCGTCCATGGGAACCACAGAGAGATGTACCTTGCCGCGCCAACCTCCCAGGCATAACTCGACCCCTCGAGCTATACCACAAACTGGTTTAGGAGAGGAGTTGACAACCTTCATCAATCCTCCTCCTCGTTCCACCTTGAGACCAACCTTTTTGGCCTCTTCAGGAGTGATGAAGTTGTGGGTAGCCCCAGTGTCCAACATGATATTGACAGGCTTCCCATTCAACTTTGCCTCTACATATAACAGTCCCTTTCCCTTAGGGACTTTAGGAGTAGGCTTGGCCTTCAGGGCATTAAGGAGTCGGAGTGACCCCATCCCTACCTTCTCTTCTTCTTCCACTTGAGCTTCTCGTTCCTCAACCATGGCCGCTAGTGTTCCTAACTTGGGACAATCCTTCATTCGGTGGGGACCTTTGCACACGAAGCAACTGAGGTCAGTCTTCCTCTTTTGACCATCATTCGCCTTCTTGAAGGGTGGCTTGCCATTGCCTCCCTTTTCCCTTTTGTCTTCCTCCTTACCCTTGCCTCCCCCACCTTGTTCATGATTAGACTCGGAGGGCTTGGGCTTAGAGGATTCTCCCTTTTCCCTTTGAAATTCTGTGAGGCTTTCCGCAACTGCTATGGCTTCATCAATGTCCTTCACTCCTTGGCATTGTAATTCATGTTTTGCCTAATTTTAAAGTCCATCAATGAAGTAGAAAAGAAGCTCCTCGCTACCCAGGTTAGGAATTTGCAACATCAACGTTGTGAATTCCCACACATAGTCTGAAATCGTGGTCTTATGCCGAAGTTCCCCCAACTTCTTTCGTGTCTCGTAGACCACGTTTATTGGGTAGAATTGCCTCTTGAGTTCTTTCTTGAACTCTTCCCATGTGTTAATGGTGCAAAGACCCTTCTCTATGTCGGCATGCTTCCGACGTTACCATAACATAGCATTGTCAGTGAGGAACAAAGAAGCAGTGCGTACCTTGGCTTGGTCATCGTTCAACCCCAAGCCTTCAGCGTAGCGTTCCATTTGCCACAAGAAGTTCTCCACTTCCTTGGCGTCGCGTACTCCCTTGAACTCCTTGGGCTTGGGAAGATCCAACCTTACTTCTTTTGGTCCACTGGTTCCAGCCACCAATGGATTCCTCCCTTGGCTTTCCAGTGAATCCTTAAGGGAATTTAATTGATTTTGAATCACAGTGATGGCATCCATCACCACTCTCTCCAAAGATCACATGGAGTTAGCACGTTGCTCCTCAGCATTGTGCAAGGCATCCACGCTTGTCTTTAAACTCTCAAGTTCTCCAAGAGAATGGGCCTCGAGAGTACTCAAGTCGCCCTCAACCCTTTCTACCCTAGAAGCCATCTCCAGCATGGCATTCTCTAGGGCAGAAACTTTCACGGACAAGGTGGCAAAGTCTTCCGCACGAACTTTGCTCGAGCCTTGCCCTTTCTTGCCTCCTTCGTGTGGCGGTTGGGACTCCCTTCCCCTTCCTTCCACGCGAACGGCAATTTCCTCAGTTATGCCAGACATTCTTGCCTACAAATATGGCTCCCTCGAACCAATGGTAGAATTAGGTTCCCTCGAACCAGGCTCTGATACCACGTTGTCACGGCCTTAGAACTTTTCTCCCAAAATCCTTAACTGTGTTGGCCTTAGCTTGGATCAACCCTCTTGATCTTACTAAGTTAGTTGATCGCTCAAGTAGGCAAGATGAGTAACAAAGTGAGCTAGAGAGCTTTTTGAAAGAAGAACTTGTATTGCACAAATCTTGGTTGTTTACAAATGAGGGGAGTGGAGGTATTTATAGGCCTCCCCCAAATTTTAGAATGTTCCACATAAGTCTAGAAATCTCCAAATCCTTCATGAGTTCTCTAGCACTCTCTGGAAAGTTCTAGACTCTTTTGGTTTCTTCTAGAGTACTCCAAAATTTTCTAGTCCTTTTTAGACGATTCTGGATACTCCTGCAAAGTCAATCTTCAAATTTTAAAAACCTCAAATATGGGGTCGTAACATGACGCCTGGGATTCGTGAAGCTGCAAAAATGGTGGAGAAGACGGCCAAAGGAAGAAAGGACGAGGTGGTCACCCGAGAGTACACGGTCAACGTTCACAAGCGCTTGCATGGATGGTAAGTTGACTTGGCCATTCTATCTCTCTTGTTTTTCTATTCGATTTGTCTGTATGAGTTTTTTCTCTGATGGAGTTCATTTGATTTTGAGACCCAGAAGAAGGCATTGTAAATATGTTTGTGACAGAATTTTCCATTTGAACTGTTCTAGGTTGCTTATAGCTTTGCTGGTCTTACATTTCCAAGCTCTGGCATCAATGCATTCTTTGGCAACAATACTTAATGCACATATAATATACTGTTCTGATAAATTCTATTCTGTTTTCTGTTTGTCATACCCATTGACATGTTTGTCTGGTAATTTGATCGACCTTAATGATGGGCAATATGGGAGGATTTTGAATTAGTTCACTTGCGCCGTGCTTTGTTTCTAGTCACTCTGAAATATTAAAATGAAACTCATAAACAAGCACGTTGCCCAGGTCACTTTTCGACTTGATAAGTGGTCCTTGATTATTTAGCTGTTGCGGTAATATCAGATTATGCATTTATTGTATTAAACTGTAGATATAGGTACTATCTATATTGCTTTCTAACTTCAAAATCAGAAAATGAGCCGATTTATCCATTCGTAGAAAGCATTGACAGGATTGAGTGAGTAATTTGATGGTAACCTATTCAGAGCATATATTGTGTCATCCACCGATCACCCTCACAGTTGCCATTAGGGTACATTTGATAACCTTCATCACCGTTTTAGTTTCTAGTACTCAATGTAGTATTGATTTTAGTGATCAATTTATTTTGTTAATTCTGGGAAATTGGAACAATTGCGTAGTGGACTTCATTTGTAGATTTTAATGTGGTTGAGATATGAGAAAACTGTTGCAGTAATCCGCTATCTGGATCCTGCAAATTTTTACTATGCGGTTATATTGCTAAAGAAAGCTTCAACCTTCTAATCTTAATCAAAATATTCAATAAAAATATGCCCTGTATTTGTTATGTTGCATCAGAAGAAAGCCCATCAGCTCTGGAAAATTTGTACATTGTCATGTCTCAGCTATCAGTTTTTAGCATCAGTACTGGATATGCCTTTTTATGTCAGGATGGTGTGGGATTACTGTTTGTGGATTTTGTGTACATTTGTGTCATCTGATATATATATTTTTTAAATGCCTACATTGCATACAGCACATTCAAGAAGAAGGCTCCAAAGGCAATTAAGGAAATTAGGAAGTTCGCCCAAAAGGCAATGGGAACAACTGATGTGAGAATTGATGTCAAACTTAACAAATTTGTGTGGAGCCAAGGAATTCGGAGTGTCCCAAGGAGAATACGAGTCCGCATAGCACGCAAAAGAAATGATGAAGAGGATGCTAAGGAGGAGTTTTATTCTTTAGTCACTGTTGCAGATATTTCTCGAGAGGAGTGGAAAGGGTTGGCCACTAAGGTGATTGATGAAGAGGATTGATCAAACTAGGCATCCTAGATGGTAGTTACTTTCCTCAATTTTTGCCTGTTTTGTTTAATTTCTATATATATATTTGTTTGGCTTGGATACATCCTAGAATTTTCTCTTGCGAAGACAGTATTATTCAATCTTGTTCCAATTACAGATGCAAGAACAATCCTTTTTCTTTTTTATTTCCCCCTATAATCAACAAGTAATGGTGATTTTGGATCCTGGAAATGGTATGATCAACATTGTAAAATGGTAATCCGTTAAAAATTTTTGCTGATTACCATTTGAGAGATTCGTTATTTGTCTCACAATTACTCAATGTCAGTAAACTTTGCTGGCTATACCTTTTTTGGTTCCTTCACCTGGCCCTAAGTTTTTGACAGGAAGTTGTGAATATAGCTTTGCTGTTTTGTTTTGAATATCTTGGAGGCTCCCTTCTGGTGCTTTTTGCAGTCACCTGTTGCATGTTATTAGTATGTTTTGATGGGGATAATGGAGAAGGAAAGGAAAGAGAAGGTTTCATTGAAATCTCTCTCTTGTTTGAGGGTTATTAACTAGGAGGAAAGGAGAAGTAAGAATTTTCAACTTACTTTTAAAAGTTTGCTATAGATCTCTTTGTATTTTTAAGTTTTGTCAGTTTGAAAGATTTTGGAAGATGAAGTACCTCCATGCAAGAGAAGTAAAATTATCATTTAACTATTCATTTGTCTTCCTTCTCTCTTTACTTTTTTTGTGTGCGCCCCCCCCCCCCCCCCTCCTTTTTTTTTTTAATTCCTTCCCTTCATCATGAGAAGAAGGGAAAAAGGAAATTGGATAAATACACAAGAGGTCTAGGGGGTGGAAGGTATCGCACAAACAGAACAAATAGTAAATGTTGGAGAGTAAAATAGAAAAGAAAAAATTGGTGTTATATTAACAGAAGAACGAACTTCTTCTGGGCAAAGTCTAAGTGTTTGAAGTCCAAAAGTTTTCACTCAATTAGTACTTTCTTTGGACAGAAGCACTAGGGCATCTGATATACGTGAATTTATTCTATTTATTTTTTCTTTCGTTTGCAGCTGCCATGGCCGTGTGTGGGTTTGGGGGGGGGGGGGGGGGGGGGGGGGTTCTTCTCTTTTTTTGTTAAAAAACTCAAGAGTGAAAGTGTTTGAATAAAATGCTTGACTAAACTTCAAATAGTGTCAGCTTTTCAAGCTCTATCCTGGCACTTGATCCTTGACTGGGTTCAGAGTTCTTATCTTACAAAATTGAGATGTGAGATCATTTATCAAGTTCCGAGAAAGGGTTGGGATGATGATGGTTAGGTTACTGATTGGTTATGGTAGTACATAACAATGTAATTAATGTTTATGACAGACTGATAAGCATGGCAAAGATAGGTGGGACTAGAATTCTCTAATTTTGGATAACATAAGGTGGCCTCTTGTTGGGCTTTAGGATGGGGTTTCAAGTCTCACGTCAGATTAGCTTGTGTTTATATGTATCAATATTTAAATAGGATGTCTGTTGTTTAGATAACACACTCATATTAGGTGTTTTACCTTTCAATGTTTTAGTCCCCCCCCCCCCCCCCCCCCAACAAAAAAAAAAAAAAAAGAATAAAAGCCGGACAAACTCTGTTACTTCAATTTGCTTGCAGAGTCATCCTTTTTTAGAGTTAATTCATGCCTATCCTCGATGCGTAAGCCAGCAAAAATAAAGGATCACCGGAAATTTTTAGTTAGACTTGATTTAGAAAAGAAATGAAGTGAATTGATATTTTGTCCTCCAAAAATTAAAAATGTATCTTTATTTTAATTTGGTTGCTTGAAGACTAAATATGCCATCTTAATCCTCTGGAAATTGTTTTTATATTTAAAATAGTCCTCATGTTAAACTCATTTAACGATATAGGTGATGTAATCAAACCGAATGTAATGTAGTTTTGCCATTAACTACTTGTGGCTATCGAAACCTTGCATAAGCACTCTTAATTATTTGTCAATGACCTTGATATGAGGATTGTTTTAACATAGAAATAATTTTCGGAGGAGTGAAATGAGATGTGTAGTTTTTCAGATTCAAATCGAGACAGTGTGTGTCTTTGAAGGGCAAAACATTAATTCATTCAGAAATTAACAGATTAAATTGATTTATATGCAAGTATATTAATATGCTTAAAATTTCTAGTAATTTATATATATTTTTCATATGTTTTGTTGAAACTATACAATTTTTTATTTTTAAAATATATACAATTTTCCATTGAAAAAAAAATTGTATATTTTAGTTCAATTAAAATTTTTAAATTAAAATTCCTTTATTAACCTAAATGTGTATTTTTAAAAAAATTTAATAGGAATAAATTTTCTCTTTTTTATTTTTATTTGTGTATATTTAGATATAATATATATTTATATATTTAGGGTAATGGAGAATATTCTAATAAAAATTTAAAATTAGACTAAAATACATATTTTAAAAATAGAATGGAAGTCCTCAAAGGAAGTTTACGTAATTTCTTCTAAATCTTTTGGTCTTTAGAAACTCATTTATTTTTCAATTTAATCCTCATAAGTTTGTAGTTAGATTCTCATAATTTGAAACCCAAAAAATAATAATAATAATAATCTGGTTCTTAATTTTAAACTTATGTTGTTAAAATTGCTAATGTGGCTAATTATGTGAAATTGTAACACTTTAAATTTGAATAATTCATTTGCCAATAAAAGCAAAAAACATATATAATCACTTGTATGACGTGATGCTGATCGAGTTAGTTGAGACCGTGAGTTTGCATAAAGTATACACTTAATTAATATGTTAATAAAATTTAACAACATACCCAATAAATATAGAGATCTACTAATAAACTTTTAATCTATATAAATCAAATTAAAAATTGAGTAAAATTTTGAGAACAAAATGTAACTTAACCTATTTACCAATAGATAACATAGTGATTTATTAACAGATAACATAGTTACTTGATTTAGAATTGATTTGATTTATTAATTCTTATAAATGTAGTCTGTCTAAATGGATCCAAAAAAAAAAAAAAACCTGTCTAAAATTTTTCATATTTACATATAGAGAGGTCCCTAGATTTTAGTGTAAGTGTGTAGACCATGCCCGCATTTTTCAAGGAAATGAGTTAGGCTAATTTTTGGTAGATCTATTGTTAAGAGGCAAGTACTGAGGCATTTAATGGTATGAAGATTTGGGGATTAGTTGATGCACATGAGAAGAGATGAGACCATGTGCCTCTTCAATGGCAGGCGATGCTGTGTGATTACTGATTACTAATATTTTACTTTTTTATCTTTATAATACATAGATACTCTTCATAAAAATAAGAAAAAAATTATAATTAAGGATGTTCAATTTATAAAATTTATAATAAAAACCTTGTTACAATTTGATATTTTCAAGATTATAATTAAGTTTTTCTAAAAATAATTTTTACAAATTTAAGGTTCCTAAATATATATATTTTTTCTTCTAAAAACAAACCTGACCCAAAAAAAAAAAAAAACACATAAAAACGGAGTCTAAAGTCTGCTTAGCCTGAACTATATCATTCCCTCTCCATTTAGTGTCATACTTTCGTTGAAAGAGACAAGCTTGATTTTGAACTTGGTCGGAAATATGTAATTTTCAATCTGATGGCTAAAATTTAAAATCTATTATGATATTTTATGAAATGTTCGATTTCTTAAGTGGAGTTCTTTATTAGATTATTAAAACCTTGAGATTCAAATCATTGGTTCTTTAAATGACAGATTTCAAAAAAAGTATAGTTTAGATGTCAAAATGTATCATACAGTCAAAAACTCTGAACCTTGCAAGGTCAATTTTTTTATATGAATTATTATTATTATTACTATTGGGTTAAATGCTATGCCTCCCAAATAGGTGATTAATGTAGTTATATTGCGGAGAGTTTTTAAGTAGGTAATTCTTTTAATCTCTAAAATTTGATAATAAACTCTCTTTAAATTTTTAAATTTATGCAGGTAAATCTCTTACTGTTAGTTAATTTATTATTTCACTAATGAAATATAACATATCAGTGACAATAAATTACTTTAAATTTTATTTTTTTTGGTACAAATAATCCTTTTAAATTTAGAGATATTGGCAAATGACTCTTCTAAGCTTTAAGTTATATATAGTTAACCCTACTAACATGTCATGCTCTATGAATGAAATAACGAATTAACTAACCATAAAAAGATTATTTTGCATAAATTTAAAAGTTTATAGGAGTTTAACATCAAGTTTTAAAAGTTAAAAAAATTATCTATATCCATATCAAAATTTGAGAGGATTATGTATAATTTAACTTTTTTTTTAGCATTTTAAATTTCCTACACGGCACAATATATAGCTATGACGTAGCAAAAGATCCAAAGTGGTAGCAATAAGAGGTGAATATGTGTTGTGTAATTTAGAGGTGAAGTCAAATTCTAACTATGTCAAATTAGAAAGATTTTTCTTGTGAGCTCCTATTATAACAAGATTTTTGGAAGCATTCTCAAAATGATATAATCATACTGTAATTTGGCTTCATTCTAGACACTACCAAATGAGCTCAGTTTGCATGTGAAGCTACTAAAAAAAAAAAGAAAAACAACACTGGATGACTCCACTCTGCCATGTGCAAAAGGGCCCACATTGGAAATATGAGCATTACAGTAATGTCAAAACCACAAAATCAGTTCCCAAGTGGCCCTTGTATCATGTACTAGGAACTCTGTCCAGACTTGGAATCACTTATGCATTTACTTTCTATTGAATGAAGCCACAATTCTTGTTCCATTAAATATGCTTGGTTAAATTTTCACCCCCCAAAAAAAAAATTATGCTTGGTTAAATAATTGTAATCAAAAGTGAAAGTAAACCTTATCTCTGACCATACATAATAGTGCACTAGTTTGGTGAGAGTTTCTCTTGTTGCCTCCATATCTCTATTAATAAATAGAGTAAAAAAAAAGAGAAGATGAAAAAATAGGAAGTGTATCTCATATACAGTTATTTTCCTTTATGTTACTTGTTTTTTTTCAAAATTTACAAAAAATTCAAAATAAAAATTAATTAGATGATCTATGCATGACTTAAGACTGAGCATAATAAGGTTTGATTTGGCTCTATTAATGATATTTACTATTGACTCTCAAGTTTATATTTGACCTTTTTGAAATTCAGAGTATGATTGTAACTTTTTTTTCCCAATAACCCAACCCAAATTCCGTTGATATAATTTGATAATAAATTTTAATAAAATTCAAAAGAACTTAATGATTAAATGAATAAACCAAAATTAACAAGATAGAGTCAAACCAGCATATAAAAAAGGTTAAAAACTAGAGTTGGGAGGGTTTGCCTCATTTGTAAAATTGAAGTCCTGCCCAACTTTTGGACTTAGATATAAAAACAATCCAAACCATTATGGAACCAATCCAATTTATTTGTTCTTTTTAAGAAGATTTGATTTGAATGGTTTAGATTTTAATTTTTTATTTTTAATTTCAATCATTATTTTTTTTAAATTGACCATTAGAATATTGTCTTTATTCTATATTTTGTTCTTTTCAAAATTAAAAAAATAAAATATAAACTAGAGTCCATTTTTAATAATGGTGGAGCTAGAGTAGTTCAATGGCTTAGGTCCTATTTGACCACTCCAATTATGTGATGGTAAACAATATCAACTTCTTATGCAGCCTGGACAATTTTAGGGCCCGTTTGCTTCATTAGGAAGGAGAGAGAGAAAAAGAAAAGGTAATGGAAAGATGGGCAAAATTTAATTTTATCTTTACAATTATTATTTAATTATTTTTTAATATTTTTTAACAATAATTATTTAATCATTATAACTAAAGATATTATGAGTATTTCTTATTTACAAAATTACTTTATTCTTTATTCTTTTTTATTTTCATATTTAATTTTTTATTTATCAAACAAGTCTTAATCTAGAATGCTTAGAGGTCAAAAGATTTAGATCCTTATTTTTAATTTTGAAATATATGAACTTGGTCTTTCATATATGATCTTTCACTATTCAATATTTAATAACTTATTCATTCTTTTTTAATTAAATTCTGTTGACCACTTAATTTACACTTCCTTAATAAAATTACTAAATTGAAAGGGTTTCACAATAGAAGATCAAATTGAATAATCTTATAGTAATCTTTAGAGGATCAAAACAATAAATATAAAATTACTTGAGTTAGACGAAAAGTTGACTTTATAATTAAGCAAATGTTTCCCACACCTTATTTATTATGTTGTTTAATCATTTTTCATTTGATTGATACAAAAATCAATGTGAAACTCATACTCCAATTTTAATAAGTCAAACTATCCTCTAAGTAGGATGATTTAACAGAATTTTTATTTTAAAATTGCCACTAACAACTATTATTATTTAATAATTTGGCCAAAATGTTTTTTATTTTTCCTAATTTCTGATTGTTTAACTAATCAAGCATGGCCAACACTAATACATAATTGTTGTGTATGGAAATGGAAGAGAAGTAATGAAGTAAATGGAATCGAATAATTATGTTTGGCATAATATAAAAATGATTCACAATGCTATTGTTTTAGTATGTGTGATTGAATAAAAAAAGTGTTGAAATGAAAAAGAATAATAAAAAAAATTAATATTCATTCCTTCACTTAAAAAAAATGATAATAAGAACTTAATGAATTTTATATAAATAAACATAATAATTATTGTCAATTCAAGTGCTTAAATATGAAAATAAATTCTTTTTCTCTTTTTAATATTTAGGCAAAACTTATCTATCAAATGAAATATTAAAAATAATTTTTTCTGCATTTTTCTCTATTTCATGCTATCATACTGGGCGTAGAAAAGCCTTTCAAAAGGGACAATTGGCATTCTCAAATCGATGCAACAACGATTAATGGAATCATCATAATCCAAATATTTTTGCATTATCTAACTGCAAACCTCACATGCCACACTATAAAATATTCATTACTTGCTTGACCTTTGCTCTCCCAGTTTCACTAAAACATATCTTTCTTCCCCCAAAGCTTATGCTGTTATGCATGTGCATGCAGATGCACTTTGCTTCTCTCATCTTTGTCCTCTTTAACCCCAAAAAGAAAAAAACAACGATGACATTAAAATCTACATCACACTTTCAGTTCACTCTAATCACCAACCAATAATAGATCAGTAACCCCTTCTTAATTCACAGTGACCCGATCCATATTCTTGTTTGCTATTCCGGGTCACTCTTCAACATGTGCTCAAAGGGTTCCCACACAAACAATCGTTGTTGCTAAACGACGGCGCTTCAAAGTGATCAAACGGAGATCCGATGGGGATGGATCCGCAAAGGTGATTGTTACTGAGATCCAGGTGCCCCACAAACTTGGACAACGATAACGAACTGGGTATCCGACCCTTCAATTTGTTGTGTGATAAATCTAGCACCATGAAATACGATTTTGACCCGAATACGTCGGGTATGGTGCCGTCCAACCCGTTTCGGCTCAAGTTCAGGATGCCCATGCCCCGGTTGCTTAGCAAACTCGAAGGTATCTGGCCCGACAGAGAATTACTATCCAAAATGAGGGTAGAGAGAACCCGCATTTTCCCAAGTTGGTGCGGAATCGTACCGGAGATCCGGTTCATTGACAAATCCAAGTCGGCTAAGCGATTCATTTTGGAAATCGATGCCGGAATCGGACCGGCGAGTTGGTTCCGGCTCAGCAACGCGCGACCCAACATACGGAGTTTGCCGAAATTGGAGGGGAGTTCGCCGGCGAGCTGGTTGTTGCTGAGGTCGAGGTGCATGAGGCCGGCAAGGTTGACGATCGACGCTGGAATCTTGCCGGAGATGGCGTTGTCGGCGAGGTTCAGAATGGTGAGCCTCTGCAACTTCCCGATGTCCGCCGGAATCTTGCCGGTGAGGCGGTTGCCGATGAGGTCGAGGATTCGGAGGGAGGAGAGGGAGGTGATGCAGGATGGAATCTGGCCGGAGATTCCTTTCCAGTCAGAGAGGATGAAGTTTGTGAGGCCGTCATGGCGGCAAATCTCCGGGGAGATTGAACCGTTGAGGTAGCCGGAGCGGCCAGCCTTCTGGAAGATCGGGTCCTGGGACTCGCCGCGGAGGTTGATGTCAGTGATACGATGGGTGGTGGGGTCGCAATTGACGCCGTACCAGTTGAGACAACAGTCGGTGCCCGTCCAGGAGTTGAAGATGCCCAAGTAAGGGTCGGTCAATGCGGCTCTGAAGGCCAGAAGTGCTGCCCGGTCTGACGGCAGGCAGGAGCTAACGGCCGAAGCAACGGCAAGAATCAGAGTAACTACTAACAATGGCGAGAAAGCCATGTCTTTCACTCTCTAGAATGAAGAGAGAGGGAGACTGTGTGTGTGTGTGTGCGTGTGCGGTCTTCTCTGTATGAACAAGAAGATGGAGATGAAGGATATGTCTGAAATGTGCTAGCTTGTGCTTTGCAGGGAGCTCGTAACTTGGTAAGATTATATACGTGTTTAGTGACTAAAATGCCCTTGATGGAGCGCATATTATTACAATTGGTTTATGTTAGTGTCTTGCACATGCCTGCCACATGCACTTGGTAGGGTTAAGGGGTGATTACAATGAAAAGCAAATATTTTCTTTTTATCAAAATAGTAATAATAAATTAATATTAAGAAAGGCAAACAAATTAGCCCAAAAAGAAAAAAGTTAGGGTTATCTATCACCATATTTTAAAAACTGGACTATTATTGAAGTAAAATAAGGAATAGTTGATGATTCAATAATTTAATTGTAGTTGAATTTGGGTTAAATTATTTTTTAAATATATATAAAAATTGTAAATATATAATATTTAATAATTAAATAAATAATATATTTTAAAATAATATTTAAAATGAATATAAATATTTAAAAATATAAAAATTAGATATAATATTTACATATGGCAACAAACTTTTATAAAATGGATTAAATATAATCCAATAAATATTATAAATTTTTAGTATATGAATGCTAAAATTTTGATTTAAAAAATATAAAAATTAATTTTTGATTGATTTAGTGTCAAATCATTTGGTTTTTATCAGTTCTTTGTCCAGGTAATTTTTTTAATTTAATTGGACTAAACCCATGACTAATTCTTTGATTATTCAGTCTGATCAGTCAGTTTGATTCAAATTCCTCAACCATAATCTATTATATGGCCTTTAAAAGATTTTAATGATATCAATTTAATTTTTTAAAAATCTCTGTTATTGATTTAAATCTAATTTAGTTAAGGTCAGAATAAAAATGATAGATTTTTAAAAATATTTAGACTAAATTGATAACAAGTAGTTTGTAGAATCTAAATTGACGACAACAATATGTTTCACTTTCAAAGACCAATATAATAATTTATTCCAAATGGTTATAAGCAATTTGATCATAATTCAATTTGAAATTATAATTTTAGATATTTAAATTTATTTGTGTTTCCAACTTTCATGATTAATTATCTTTGATCAAACTAACAGAACAAAAATTTAAAGCATGTAGAAAAATTAAAAGGGCAAAGTTGATTTTTTATAAATTTCCCATTATTTATTATATTGAATAAATACTAAAGAGGGAGATGAAAAGAAATAGATATAGGCAAAAACTAAAAAGTAAATGTTCAGAATTATCACAAAAGAAAACAGAGTAAATTTCATCTCTAAACACTAGTGACTAAAATGGGATTACGCAAAAACATAATTTGATCAAATTATTAGTTGTGATTTAGTGGTAAAAGATTTAAATAATGTGTGGAATTTCTTGTGTTCAAATTCCTTTGACCGTTATTTGCAGTCATGTGAAGCAAGAATGATGGAAGGTGAGGGATGCATTATGGATTAAAAAAGAAAAGAAAAGAAAAAAGCAAATTTTTAATATTTTTATTATTAAAATTTTCAATCAAAATATGATAAATATATACTTTTTTAATTAAAAATTTAATGATAAAAATATAAAAAATTACACTAAATTGAGTCCATCAATTGTAAGGTTACATCCATAAACTGTTTAACGCGTGATCTGTGTTTTTGAATGCGAATCGGTGATCACCCATGATGATCAAACTTGAAATCCAAAATTCAATGATTAAAGGGCGGTTTTTTCACGCATTACAATGTCTTCTTGTTACATTATGATTAGTCCAACTCAAACTTTGATAAAACGGAGAACAGCATAAAAAGAGCTAATTGCATAACCTCTATATCCAACATAGAAGATATATATTACAATGTTCTTCTTATATATTCTCAACTTTTTTTTTTTTTATTTAATCAGTATTTTTGTATTTTTATCCTTTGAATTTTAACTTTTGTCATGTTGGTCTTATTTTGTTACCTCTGGAAACAAATTTAATAAATTTAGTTAATAGTTCTCACGTAGCATTCTAGCTAATTTGACAATTTTATTAGGATCTCTAATTATCTCTAAAAGTTTTTTTTTATAATAAATTTATGGGGAAAACTGAACTATTGTCTTTGTTTTACCTTTTTTTTTTTCAAAATAAACAAAAATTACAATTAAACAAAAGCCCGCCAGGATTTTTTTTTTTTTAAAAAAGGTCAGGATGCTGCGCAATACAAGCCAAATTCCATGGATTAGTATTTTTTAAAAAAGTTATTATTGTTTCCAATCTTTTGGTTCTTCTTCAATTTCTCGTTGCAAAGCTAAGATATGCAGCCATGTCTGCCTACAACGCCAGGTAAGTACCGTATACCAAGTTCATTTAAGTGTCTAGACGGGGACAAAGATTAGTATTTCTTTTGTTTGTTTTAATTATACATTTATTTGTATGTAAATCAACCAAAGAATATAAGAAATGTTAAAAATTAAATCTATATTTATTAATTAAGTTAAAGATTTTATCTAGTCAAAAATGTATTCTTCATTTTTATTTTATTTCATTTGAGGTTTTATAAATTTTATATTAAAATTTATTTTTGTCTCTCAATTTTATTCAATGCCAATATAGTTCCTTAACTTTTTTTCATGATTTACTTTTAACTCTTAATTTTATTTTATTCTAATTTAATTATTAAAAGTTATTAAATTAAAATGTTTAACAAAAAGTCTTGTATGGCTCATCGATTAAAAAAAGTATTAGTTAAATTAAAGTAAATTGGACAAAAATAAAATTAAAAGATCGAATTGAAATGGAATAAAATTAAGCAATTAAAATAAAATTAAAAAAATCAAAAGTACATTTTAACCTTTTATCTATTAAGTTAGTTAGTCATCTGTTTTTTTTTCCTAATAAATACATTTGTTTTCACTTAATAATCAGTGCATTGGAGACTGGCATAATATGTAAATTTACGCAAAGCTAAATAAATTATTTTGATATTATTGAATATTATCCATGTCACCAGATACAATATATGGGATAAGAACCACGCAATGCACTTTTCACACTGCATTATGGATGTCATCATTGTTAAACCTATTAAAATTGAAAAAAAAAACAGCTCAAAAAAGTTTTTTATATGTCAAAACCAAATTAATTGCTTCAGTTTTTAATTTAGTTTGATTAAAACTATATCAATTAATTTATTATGTACCTACTTACTATATTTTAGAATTTTTATGATTATTAATTAATTTTGTATTTAGATTATAGTGTAATGCCTATATTACATTTGAAAAACAAAAAAAAAAAATCAATTACTTAGATGACAAATTATTATAAACCAAATTAAACTAAATTGATAACAACTAACAACTAAATAAATTATTTCCAATTCTCTCTCTCTCTCTCTCTATTACATGATATGTTTCATGATCTCGACACTTTTTTAGGTTATGGAAAACATTATGAAATCATGATCAAATAAAAAGATGGGGAAAGGAACCATCTCTTCCCAGTCCCACCTCCTTTCATCCTCAACAAAGGACGTAGAAAAAGGAGGCACCTTTCCTCATCAATTCTTCCCAGGGTGCAATTTTGTTTATTTATTTGTTAAGGTTCGTTGAAAAAAATATTTAGATAAGTTTAATCAGTCAAAAACAAATAAATCAAATCGATTATAAATGAATATGTAAATATTTCAATATACTTATCTTAAAAAAATTTACTTTTGACACGTTTATTATTTGTTTATAATTAATTTAATCTAATTAAGAATATTTCTTCTCTTCTCTTATTTATCATATTTGAGCCAAGGTATTATATCATGTTTCATGCCTTAAAATATATTATCAAATTTAACTTATTTTCTTACTGCCAAATCTTATCATTTTCGCTTTAATCAAATACACTCTAAAGCAAATAATTCTAAAGTTTTTATTGTGTTCATCATGAGATGGAGAATATGTAAAAGTTTCCACTTGAGGGAGAAAGAAAAAGCAATACCAGTATTTAATTTGTAATAAAGCCTTTATTATGGTCACCTGATAATTATTACTGCTTTAACAATCTCATCATGACCATAATTACTGAGACCTTACAATGTTATTTCCAAAAGTCAGTTTAGAAAAGCGTATAAGAACTATTTTTAAAGAAGTGAATGATGAAAATCCAAGAAAGAACGAAGGAGCCATTATTGAAGATTTTGAACAGAAAGAGCTGGATAGAGTATAGACAGGGTTACTGCATTTAAAGCATCAAAACTTCGTTTAAAGGGCCTTCAAGAATGTGGGAAATGTATCAACACAAGAAGTAAATGGATATGGAAATTTCTTCGATGGACTTATCTACAACAAACAGATAAACCAAATCAATAATGAATCTACATGTAACTGTAAGCATTTCGAAGGTAGGTCCTACTGACATACTTACATTTTTCTTCATGGTAAGTTTAGTCTAACTATTTTTTATAAACCAAATATACGTAAGAGTTTGAATCTCTTGTAGGGTAGGCTTTAAGCCTCCAACCTCCAACAAAGTTCTCAACCTAGATCAGTGGTCCTCATAGTGGAACATGAAAAAGAGCACATATAAGGATCATCATCACATTGTGGACATCCTTCAAACTCAAAAGTCCTTATGAGAAATGGTCAAAATTTTTTCTTCATTAAAATGGGAGGGGTAGAAGAAAGAAAGGAATAATATCCAGGGGAAACTAACTGAGGCTCAAGAGAACTTGGTTTAACTTAGATTATTGGATAAAGACTGAAGTTACTTGTACAACTTTTTCTCAAAATGAAGCTCAAATTGCTGTCAGGACACTTAAATTTAGCACAATCATGAATCATGTTTAATAAAGGATAGTTGTCCAAAGAATGTCGTTTCTGTGTCAAATTAGAACAAATATGGCCTAGGGTATATGTAATCAAGCAAAAATGTCCTCACTAAGAAATGATTGCTCAGTATCAATACAACTCATAGAAGGTACCTGAAGGTGCTCATAGTTTAATTGTCTGGAAGCTTCATATAATGCTATGCCAACACTTACAGAAAGATTTAAACATCTGACATAAGTTTCAACCATTGGGATCCGGATAGTCCCACCACCAAGTGGTTCGGTGTTGCAGTCTAACAGGGCTTCAGCTGGCAGGCCACTAGTTTCCGAACCAAATAAGAGGTAATCACCTTTTCTATAGGAAAACTCCTGCAAGGTAAGAAAGTAGTCAAACCATGATTATTGGCTTATGGTCGATTTCCATAACTGCATTGTTTTAAAGGTAAAAAATATAATCATTTTAAGTAAAGTAAACCTCTTTGCACTCTTGCTTCCCCCCGCGCCCCCACCCTTCTCCCCAAACAAACAACAAAGGAGGAGAGGGAAGGGGACCTCACAAACCACACCAAAGACCAAACTGTTTCACACGAGAATCATTTCAAGACCTTGTTTCACTTATTCCCCTAATTTTTTTTCTTCCAGTTATCAAGTCAGAGAGGCAGGAAATTGTTGAATAGGATCATCCATAAATCAAACACGTTGGAAAGCTTATCTATCAATGCCTAGACTACTTGATATAAAAAGGATGAACTCCTTTTCACCAAAGTATTCGTTCCAACCAATGTTTTACTCACTAGACGGTGTACAACTTTTTCCATTGAAAATTGATCATATCTACAGCAGTAATGATTTATTCACATTTATTCAATATCTATCTTCAAATTGAAAGTTTCAGTAAATCTTTCCCATGTTTCATATTAGTAATATAATAGGGAGGTGCCACTTATGAAGAGCCAAAGTGTGTAGCTTTATTTATAAGTGTATTTTCCTTGTTCCTTCCGTTAACATGCTCCTTCTCTTAAGTTTTGATGTAAAAGAAGAAATAGAAGAAAAACAGAATTCTGTCTTTGGAATAAACATTGGTTTAAAAGAAAAAATCATTTAGAGTGTTAGGGATGAAACAAAACCTTGAGAGAATTAATGACACTAGACAGGTTTATAAATTAGTTAGGGCAAAAAAGCATCAAAGAGAGAGATGCTATCATTGCATTGAGTAAGCTAGTCAACGTAAATGACACTCACAGAATGAACTTTTGTTCCCCTTTTGGTAAATGCCAGTAATCGCTTTTCACCTTCCTGTTCCAAACAATGGTGAAAGGTGGAGTCAAAGAAAGAGCACTATGAAAGTTTCTGGGATTCATCTTTGAGAATGATAATTACCTGTTGCCTGAAATAATCACGAAAATCTTCCCAAGAATCATGAACTTTAACAACCACATATCTGCAAATATGCATTAAGTTGAAAAACAAACAAGTGCTGCGCTTACTACTAAGTCACAAAGCAATGATGCCATCATGCTGATGTTAGAAATTCTTAGATGTGCTAAATATGAAAAACAACGAATCCTATCATGTCAAAGTAAAATTTTGAGAAGGGGGAAGGACAGAGAGAGTAAGGCAGCACTTGATATAAAATTTGCAGTCATAGAATATTACATACTGCCCTCCATATTTTAAAGAACTTTTCTAAAACAACAAGAGAGATGCAAATGAAATATAGATAGAAAGAATATCACGGGAAAGAAAAAACTCTAAATATAGGTCCATGGATACGGCCAGTAATCCAATCCAGCACGCTTCAGCTTTGTATCATCCACTTGAAATCCCAACGGCTGAAAAGATAGGGAAATGCTACCACTATCGGTGAACAATTTTTGCAATAAAGCATGAAAATGGAAGACTAGTATTAATTGAAAAAGATATTACATTTAGAAAAGCAATACTCACCCCAACTAAGTGTAGTCCAACAGCTGAGGCTGCACAAGTTCTAGCAATGCACCCAGTGTTTCCTGGTATCTGCCAAGGACAATAGAAATCTCAGAGCCACCTTCAGAAATTGAGGTTGTCTGCAACCCAAAACAAAACATGGAAACATTATAAATGTATAAGCAATCTAAATGGTACCAAATATAATACCCTGTACAATCAAGAGATTTTAATCAGAGCTAAAAAAAAAAAAAGGATTACTGGGGCCAAACTACTATGTTTTCTTGGAGGTATAAACATTATTGTTTACTAAATTTAAAATGCACAATCACTACCAATCAGGTTGACTCTACATCAAAGTCGCGGTTGTTTCAGTAATTAATCCTGAATGAAGGTAATAACAAAATGTTTTAAAGTCTAGAGGCTCTAGACACAAAAACAAGAACAATGAAAGGAATCAGTGAACCACTTTACGAACATCCTCTCAGATTGCTTTTCATTTCTCCTGAAACTGTGAGTATATATAAAACCTTTTTACAGCAATTAACACATAGATAAAATGGACGTGAGTCTAAAGGTTGTTAATAAAGAATTGTTGCGGTCCAACATCAAGTGTTTTTTCACTTTTTTCCCCCCCCCCCCCCTTAGTTATTATTAATTTTATCATTTCCAAGTTCATGAGTGTTGTCTTTATCACAATATTGTGCAAGGCATATATGATTCATTGCTAGAAGTCACTGATATCATTGTTAGATCACTATTATCATAGATGTTCTATTAATTGGAAACTGTCATACTAGGTTAAAAGAATTTGTCATGGAATGACGTAAGCCTACCTTTCTTCTATTGATTTGACTGTTTCACTGTTGGGTTTAAGTTGTGCCTTTCTCTAGTTGAAAGAAGTCCTCTGATAGCATGATAAGCCCAGAAAAGCAGCCCACATCATGGCCCAAGGTGAAGGAGCACAGAGAAAGAAAACAACCTAGCTCAGTAATGGATTTCCATACATAATCTGAGGGATTTTTCTTCATGCAGAGTGTCAGCAGGAGGCAAATACTTGTTAGAAGTTTGTTATTCCACTTTGTCCTTTTGTGAGAGCCACCATCATACTGTCCTTTTAAATAGAATGTTTGCTTTGTATGAGGCAGAGAAGAATATTTTGCATAGCTAATGTATGGAGATTTCCTTTGTCTCAAATAAAGGAGCCTTTTAATAATTTTCTTTGTTTTTGGTTACTCTGGTAAACATTGCTGTTGTTCTTAAATTCTTCCCTTGCTTTTGTTGAGTCTAAGTAGAGCTATCATCCTCTTAGCAGACAAATGCTATCTGATACTTTAATAGAGTTACAATTTCCATCCAAGGAGGTTAGAACTTTGTAGAACTTTGAACTTGCTCTTTTACCAACTCAGTTGCAATGCCAATAAGTTATACTCAATTTCACTTATGCTATCAGCCAGAGTTCCTCAATCATCTTGCAGGTTAGTAACCACGCCCCCAACTACAGATATCCCCAATTACTACCCATGAGTCTGACATATATTAGGCAGCCAACAGAAAACTATCGATAAACATACATCAACCACGCAAATTTATGATGTCTATTATCAAATCTAAAACAAAGGAAACCCCAAGGGTTAACCTAGCGGTGGAAAACAATATGTAATGGGTGGTTAGGTGCACTCTCACAGGTTCAAATCCCAATCTTGCCAATTTCATGAGGCAAGAGTGCTAGACTATAAGGAATTTTCTTGTGAATTCTCTAGTCCTGGCATGGATGTCTGCTTTTGACTGACCCAGGAATGTGGATCAGTTGAAGCGTGCGCAAGCACTATATCAAAAAAAAGAAAAAGAGAAAAAAGGAAAAATATAACAGACAGAAAAAGTTACAAAACAAATGGTTAAGATAAAATAAAAATCTCAACTTTAATTGAATTCTACCTGAGGAGACACCAGCACAACCTGAAGAACCTTGGGATGGGATGCCTCGCCAACACCGCGAGGCAAAGTACTCTGCTTGCTTATCTCAGCTGCACCATCTGTGAGTAACAACAACGTTACATTGATTAATATTACATAATTCAACTTACCCAGAAAAAAAATTAGCCAGAAATCTGTAATTACAGAACGTGCATAGAGAAAGATGGGTTATTACTGAGAGAGCAAAGGGGAGAAGAGAGGCAAGGAGAGGGGAGAGAGAGACGAAGAGTGTTCTTGAACGGAACTAAGTTGAAGGGGCGAAAGAGAAAAGAAGCTCTTGGTGGAAAATGGAAAGGGGGTGCTATTTTTGGGGATTTGAGGCCAGCGGTTTCCATTACTGAGAGCACCTCTTTTGCTTCCCTGCCCTCTATCCGTTAGGCCTCCATTGCATCCTGCTTTTGCAGTTATTTAACCTCTGATTTCTCTTTTGCAGCCCGGTACCTTGATTTTTTCAATATTACGTTTCCACCGCATTGGAGTCAAACACTTGCATATTTTGATGGTTTCATTTTAACCCAGTTCCTTGTTTTTTTTTGGCCCCCGAGTTTTGATTCTATAAGAGAGGTTCCAACGGATTTTTTATAAATTTTTTTAATAAAAATATAATATGTTAATTAAATATTTTAAAAGATCAGTTATATAATGCTGAACTGATAAAAAAAATATTTTTTATTACATAGATTTATTAAATTTCATAGTATTGCAAAATTTAATATTGCTATTATTTATATTTTTACAGATAAATAATTATTACTTAAATTTTAAAATTCAATTTGAAAATAAGTTAAAATTAAATTACTTAACTTTTACTTATAAAAAAGTTAGATTATTTGACAAAATATTAAAAAAACTGAATATTCAATAATACATAAATATCAAAAGTAAACTCTCACTTATCATAATTTTATTAAAGAATTTATAATAAAAATATAAAAATTACACTTAAATTTTCTCATTCTATGAAAATCAAGAGTCACTTGCAGATGGAGTAGAACTTGGTTACCAAGCTAAATAAGTTTGTAATATATATTAATAGATTATAAAGTTTTTCTCAAAAGAAAAAAAAAATAAAAGAGGGTAAAGTTATTTTATCTAATTTTCGTGCATTTGAAGCATTTGTAGTTTCTTAATTAATCTAAAATGGTATTATAAAGATTGTTAGATCTAATATCACCAATACATAGACCAGTTATCTCAACTCTGATTATGATTGTGATATATTTTTTTTATAAAGAAAAATCTGAAAAAGAATTTATATTTGGTTTTTTGGTTGAACAAAAAATTTAGATTGAAATGTAAAGAACTCCTAAGTTGCGCACTTTATTCTTTCATCTTTAAAAAGTTGATTATAGATCCCAAATGCTCAATTTTATGCTAACATTTTTGTCCAATATTGGAATAATATTTCTTCATGAAATGTTAACAGAAGAGGCATGTTCATGATCTATGGTCAACTTTCAAAACTAAAGGGGGTAAATTTCAAACTCCCAACTTTGGCCTCTTTTTGCTGACATGAATAGGTAATGGAAGCGGTATGCTGCACAAATAATGAGAGTTTAAAAAGTTTGTGGTTAATTTTTAAAGTTGAGAGGTAAATTGTACAAACTCCCAAATTAGGAAGTTCATCGTATTATAGCAAAAACAAAAAACAAAAATTTATCTTTCTATTATAAAACTAATATAAATATAAAAAATATGACACAACTAAGAGAAAAAATTGAAAAGATGTCCTTATATAATTTATATTTATAAATTTTTTAATTATAAAGATAGATTTATAAGTTACAATAATATAAGTAAAAAAATTTATCTATATTATTGTACAATATAAGTTTTTTAAGGGTTATAAAGCATATACTATTAAATATAAGAAGAGATTTTAAAAAGTTATTCTTTAAAGGTTATGATTATCTAAATCTTTATATCATTTACAACACTCTCTTTTGGATGTTCATTAGCAAATAATATACTTTGTTAAAATCTTATTAGAAAAAATTTAGTGAGATAGAAACTTTGGAGAAAGAGAAGTATATAATATTTATAATACTCATTGTAAGTTGTCTCATTAAAAATCTTGCCAAACCTAATATGACAAAGCTTTAGTCAAGAGAAAAAGATCATAACATGTCTTTTGCTCTCTCTAATGACAATATCACTTAATTTTTTGAATGGACACATCCTAATATCATACATCAACTTCTTAAAATGTGGTAGTTGCTAAGGTTTAATGAATAAATCTGTCATATTATCATATGAAGGAATCACTACTATTTTTAAAATCATGAGTAAAAATCAATTTTGGTAAAATATGTTTCATTTTATGAGCTAAGTTACATATGCTACATTATCTTTGTATAGTAGTATCAAAATTCTGTTATCTAAAGGTAAACCACACATCTCTTAGATATATTAAGTTATTAATCTTAGTTAAATATACTCTAAACTTAACTCATACACTATAATTTTTTTTTTTTTACTTGAATTGATAAAGTAACAACTAAAATTTGTTTAATAGACCACTATAATATAGATGCATCCTCACATGTAAATAAATAAATTATTTAAAATGAGTTTTATGTAAATTAGATAAGTATCTTGTATTTGCATAACCAATTAATTATGCTCTAAATTCAATTGAATAAAGCAACCCTATGAATAACCCCTTAGGAATATTGCAGTAAATGCTTAATTTTAATCTAATGTCTTTTTGCTAGAAAAAAATTAATTCTTGCTAATAAACTTGCAACAAATATAACATTAGGTTGTGTATTATTAAAATATACATTAATGCTGTTCTAGCAATAAGATATGATATTTCAAAACCAATAAATTTTTTATTATTCTCTCAAAGACAAAAAAGGCTTCTATTCACATTTACCAACTTTACAACCCGTGGAATCACTCTAAATCTCTTTAGTATAATTTAATTGATGAGAAAGAATTCTATTTATTAAGTACTTAATTTACAAATCAAGACAAAACTTTATTTTTCAAATATTTTTTATTTCAAAATTTTTTTTAAATAATCAACTATTTTTTTAAGTTCTTTAGGAATTTCAATAATATTTAAATCATTAATAGGTACCAAATTATGATAAAATCTTATCCAAATCTTTTTATAAAAACACACAGATAATTTGAATCATTTTTAACCTTTATTTAATGAATATTCGCTAAGATGATTATAACATATATGTCCAAACTATTTTAATCCATATGAGAATATATGTAAATATATTAAATAATTTTCCTAAAAATCTTTATATGTTTTTGGCATGTCAAATCCTTTAGGGATTTTATGTAAATTTCTTTATCTATTGAGTCAAGATTGTAACAACATCTATTATATTCATATTAAGTTTTTCATGTATTACTAGACTAATTAAATATTTAAAAATAATTGCATCCATTACAAGAAAATATGTTTTTTTATAATCAATGTCATGTCTCTTCATACAACATCTTGTTAGATTATGTGAGCTTTGATAAATTAGGCAAAATGACATTGTTTGAAGAAAAACAACATCTAGGTAAATTCAAATCATTAGTTAACAACCACATGAAGTATCTTTTATGTCATGTCAATTAGTTTGTCTAATTGATCATAACTTTGGCAAATAGATAAATTATTTTGATTGAAAAAATGATTAAGGACTAAACTAAAAAGCTTTATCTTTAGAAGATCAAATTGAGAACAAAAATGACATTTTGAGAGCTAAATCATTAATTTAGTTGAGAGGAACACAATGCTTTTTTTTTTTTCAAATTGAAAGAACAAAGGACAATAACTTAGTATATAAACCAACCTTGCAAATTCCTATAACAGCTCATCCACATCATAGTCTCGAAACCTACATATTGAAGGTTGATAAGAGAACTAAATCTTACAACATCAAACTTTTGAAAAAGACTATCTATATCACAACAAACCGTTTAAGTACAACCAAGTTTATGATTATTCTTAAGGCTTTATTTGGGAGTTTAAAAAGGAATTGAATGAAATGGAATATCTCATAATTGAATAGAATGGAAAGGCAATGAGTAGAGTGAAAAGGTATGTGTTATTCTATTATTTGGAAGTTTAATGAAGCAAGGGACAAAGTTATTAATGGAATGTAATGCCTTATAAATTATTTTTCTAATATTATCTTTACAATTAAAATATAATTTTAGCACATTTTTAGCTAAAAAAGATATAATTATAATTGTACCACTTGTCTATTCTATTTCTTTCCAAGCTCCTTAATTTAGAGGGATATAAAAATTTATGTTTTGGATGTTAAAAAGGGATCTTGGTGTCCTTTTTTTGCGTTTCTATTTTATCATTAAAAAAAAAAACTCCCAAGTAATGGTTTAGCTTATATTAGTCACTTTGTCTTTAACCATCTATTCGAACACACATCATGATAAAGTTTGACGTGAGATTGGTTTTTTATCTTTTTGCCTAATCTAAAATTTTGGCATTCTGTAATTGATATGTATAATATTTAACAAATTTTATTTAACTCATCTCACATAAATTTGTTGTGTAAAGTATTTGAACTAATTTGTATACTCTTAAATATTTATATCTACTTTAAACATTATTTTGCAATATATGTATTATTTTAATTATAAATTATATATATACATGTAAATATATATGTATATAAATGGTTCTATTCTAATTCAATCATGGTCAAATCATTGAAGATAGAAAACTAAAGAACAAAAAATATTATCCAAAGCAAAAGATATTGCTAGTTAAGTAAGGATGGAGGTCGACAAAGATGACGATGGTAGTGAGTGGATTAATGGTGGATTGCATGTAATAATCCTAACTTCTAAACATATTAATTAAGCTTAATTGGTCTCTTAACATAAGTACTAAAGATTAAATATTATTAATAGTTTGTTAACATATGAAAACTTGAGAAATTTGAACCTTTTCAATTATTCCTAATCACCAAATAGGTAAGCGAGAAGATTTATGACTAAAGGATACTAAAATTTTCCTATAAGATCACCATTCCATTCACCTTTAATAATAAGAAGCATCAAACTCATTTACATTAGTCCACAAGTCAATACATGTTATTACTATAGTGAAAACCAAAATTTCTAAGATAAAATGGGAATTTGGAGACTTAGGCTACAACTTTGACGATTCTTGCCATGGCTAAGTTAGCTATTGGAATTTAAAAACTAAAATATACAATTCTCACCATGGCCAAGGCCTTTTACACTACAATGAAAGTGCTCTTGAGATCTTATTGTTCCCCAAAATCTAAGTCTCATTGCAGTGAGCCTACACGGCGGCGCAGCAATAGTGCTTATTGGAACTCTCCTAAGGAATTTGCTTGATTCTTGCTGATTTTGCCACAATGAGACTGTTTTCAGGTACCCTTTGAACCTAAATCTCTTGAGTTGCACCACGACTCAAAAACTTAAGCTGCGACACTTTCTGTCTCTATTACCTCGAATTTCATTTTTTGGCCGCGACTCAAAGACATTGAGTTACAACCCAACTTCCTTCTAATTCTATTTTCTCATTTATACACTCTCCAGCTATTTATCATTAACCCTAAATGAATTTTAGGGCCTTTTTAGCTAACATACATGGTTTTTAATGACCTCCCATGGTGCGAACCCACAAGGAATTGAATCCCCTTGAACCCACAACCGATCTGAAATATATACACTCCAAGAAAGCTAAATCAAGCCTGAACGATCCACTTGGAACCCTTGAACACGAAGAGACAAGGACCCCGAGTGTTGGAAGACACCATAAGGTTGATCAAGCCTTGATAAGTCTACAAGTTCAATGAAGAACCCTAGAGAGCACTCTTCTTAATTCTGGGATTTCCATAAAATATGATTTCTATTCATTCAAATCTAATTATAATGGGAGACAGAGTACAATTATATAGTGTGCAAGTCAAATCTGCCTTCAATGCTCATAGAAAAGGAAAACTAGGGAAATTAATGGCAAATTTCCTAATTAATGACCTATGGAATCAGAATTATAAAAGTCAAATTCTCTCAAAAGCTAAAAAGGAAATAAATCCCCCTAAATAAACTAATTTCGTCTAAATATATTAGAGTTTTAGAAATCAGCTTATTAAACCCAAAATAACATTATTTAGCCCTAAATGAGCCCACCAATGGATGGTCCATGGTTCAAGCACTTCAATTTATGATGTTTTGGCCCAATCTAGCCTCAGCAGCTCCATTTTCAGCCCATATAATGTTGAGGATGCCCACATTAGAAATGTTTATATCTTGCTTGACTTTTGTTGCTCCAGTTGCTATTTACTTAGTCCAGGTCTCTTGAACAAGTCCACTTAAGGCTTCCCTCATTCTTTTAGCTCTTGCTCTTGTCATCGGGCCACTTGAAATTTGCAGAGGATCATTCCAAGCATTTGAGACAGCTTGCTCCCTTTGATGGATCGCATCATCCTAACTCTTATATACCTCCACTTACCAATCCTCATTGTTTGGGAACTTAAAGATGGTCCACTTCAATTAATCATCATTACATATCAACAAGCTTACACATTTAAATAGCAATAGGTACTTAAGCCTCTAATAATATCATACTATAATATTCCAATTAGTCATTTATTGCACCCATAATTATATATACTCTTAAGTGAATAAGTAATGGTTCATCATTAGCAACAACCTATATTAGATCATCATTAGGTATAAGTATAAGATTACAAGTGATATATAGTCTAACTTTTTATTAATTATATCATTGATTACCAAATACCAAAATACTTATACTTGGCAATATGAGTGTATGATGATATTATACAAAATAAATCAGAAAAGAATAGCATCTACTTTAAGTCAAAATAGTCCAAGTGTAGAAATCCTACACTAGGCTTTAAATCAGGGGTGTTCTTTCACTTGCTTCCTTTTTTTCTTACCCTAAAAATATTCACCTAAAATTGTTAGCCCATAAAACAAGGTGAGATGTGAATCTTAATAACCAAAGAGAAAATTTCAAACATATATACAATTTAATTAGCATAAATGCATATTAAACATAGTTACTGAAAAAGCATCATCATAATCAACAAATGAACTAATTGACTACCAGTAACTATTGTTACATACTAGTAATCACATATATTATGTTAATGACCAATAACATAGGAAAAAACCCATCTACAATGCCAACTCCCTATTGAGCACACTTTAAGCTCGGTGTATTCATGAGTTTAATTACAACTTGATACCTAATTGAAGCATAATGCACGAATGGCAACTGTACCACAGCTCTATTAATGAGACCCTTACGATCTACAACAATAATTAAGTAGCCAACTAATCATTTAGCACAGCCAAACATATTGTGCAGCAAATATCATATTAATAATGAACATATGTAAGGAATTTAAATTAAACCCTGGTTACCTTACCTAATTGCGTAAAGTTTTAAAGTCAAGATAAGTTTCCACACTTTGAAGGTCCTAGATTTAATTAAAACATATTTTTAGTCATTAATTACAATATAAATCAAACACCATGAAATTTACTCATTATAAGCTACTTAGGAATTACTTACCCAACTACCAAAAAGTCTTAAATTCATATTTGAACTTCACCCACACTAGAACTCACAATATTCCACTCTAAATTCAGAGGATCTGGAACTCTCTTAACAACCTTGTCTTCAATTAGTGGGTAGCTATATTTGGGTTTAGCCCTTTCCAACTTGCGAAGAGAGGTTTTGATCGATTGGAGATTTCCTTCAGGGGACTAATTCAAATGTAATATTGATGGGTCTGTTAAATATCTTGGCTTGAATTTTGGTTGTAGAAGTGTCATTAGGGACTTTATAAGTAGCTAGATTAATGGTTTCATTAGCAGAATAGGCTCTGGTGGAGTTCTATGTGCTGGGCTTTTGGGGTATACTATTTGGTTTGGACATTGCATGGAATTTGAGAATCAAGAAATTATGGACTGGATCATAAAGTTGTTATTGATCTAATTACTAAAGGGTGTGTGATGTCCCACCCTTAAAACAGTTTGGTTAACCTAATTAGAGATGCTATGGGAGAGATTGGTTACTTTGTCACACACATAAAAAAAAGACATCATTTTGCTAATTGGTTGTCTAACTAGATTCTATGATATGGATATTGGTATTAGATTTTATGACTATCCCCTTGGTGAGTGTCATTGCCTTCTAATGATTACACAGTTATATAACCGTTAGAGGAGACTGAAACAAACTAATTGTTTATCAATTTGTTGGATTTTCCAATGTGATTATATAATCGAGCCAGAGAAATAGTCCTCCAATATACCAAGGGTCTCCATCCCTCTCTAAGTTTTTGTCCTTTAAATTGTGGGGCTTTAGGCTACTTTTAGCTTTATTTGTTTCCCTTAGAAGAATATTATTAAAAAAGTATTAAAATATAAATTATTTTCTATTTTAATTTAATGATTAATTTAATTTTTAAAATATTAACTTTTAGAGTAAATTACACTAATTTATTAATTTATCAAATAAAATTAAATATTATAATTAATATAATCATGTGAGAAGAATCTGCAGAACATACCTTAGGCCCTCTTCTCATTTTTGACCCAAAAAATTTTAGATTGAGGGATTTAGGGTGAAACTAGCATTAATCCTCAGAGATTCAAATGTTTTTTCAAAGAATGCGAGTCTCACCAAAAAATAAAAAAAAGTGAGTCTCATAAAAGAAATTTTATAAAAAAATAGTAAGGATGAATCGCATTAAACAATATATGAACAATAACATAATAGTACAAAATAATATATGAACAATATACCATGATGTGGTGTTATGGACAATACAATAAATAAATAGCGTGAATAAAGAGTGTTCGAGTCACAATATATATATATATATATATATATAATAGATTATAAAAACAGTGGGTTAAGTTTAAATATCTAGCAATACGATGATTAGAGTTAATATATATTTTCTTTGTTCTTAAATATAAGTTACAAATATTTACTTTATAAATATTAAAAAAATTAATTAAAAATAATTAAATTAATTAAATTTATATCAAAATATAATTTTTTTTATATTTGTCTTTAATCAAAAAGTCTATTTCTATTCTTAATAAATTATATTAATTTTAATAACTCTTTATTTAATTAAAAATACTTAATAAATTATTTAATGATTAAGATAATTTTAAAAGGTAAGGCTAGGACAATTCTCTCGTAATTAACTTTGAGAACGGAGGGAGTACTTCTTTATTTTGACTTTTCACTCGTATCGGTGCGAAAACTATAAATGCAAAGCTGCCCCCCAGCTTCACTCGGCGCTTCTGGCCGTCTTTTTCTTGCCGGCTGGTACCTCGAACCAGAGAGCGTATACGCCTATCCGCTATATCGACCGAAGTCTATTTGGTCAGTCTCCGAGGTCGATGATCTAGGCGAAATTTTTATTCAATTTATCAGTCGTAAGAAGAAGATCAGCCTTTTCCCAATTAATCTTATTCAACGAAGAAGGCGATTAGGTTAGTCTATTATACCTTATGTTATCAACATGAAGTTCTTATCTTTTTTCCTTAGTTTTTCCTTCTTCCCTTTTTTCGTGTTTGGATTTATTGTTGTTGGTAGATTGGAATTTTTTTTTTCTTTGGATATATTTTTAAAGGAGTGCAGCCATAGATATAAAATGGTTTACTATTATCCTACTGCGGTATAACTTCCTTTTAACACTGTGAATGGATTTGATTTCCGGGCTTCTCTTTCTAAAAATGAAGTTTTATCGAACAGACGCTGGATCAATTTTGTCGCAAATCAAGCATAATGAGAAACAGATTCAACTTAAGAGAACGTGTGTCTTTCTTTCATTGATTTTTTCTTTTTGAAATATACTATTTTTTCCCTTCTTACTCTGACCAAGAATTTGATTCGGTGCAGGTGGTTGCTGAGCATTGCTGCCTCAAAATCTGATCGAAAGCACTTCAAGAAGTCCAAGTTTTTAAAAGATAGGTTTCTGCCCGAGTCCTTGCTCAGGGAAGATGACGTAAGTATTTCCTCACTTCTCTGCTGCCCACATATTCCACTGATTCCTTGCTCTCTCTCTCTCTCTCTCTCTCTCTCTCTTTTAATACAAGCCAAGTATATGCTCCATCAAGATATGTTTTAAAGAATTATGCCTGGAATTAATGAGATATTTTAATTACATCATAAAATTTATGCAATATTTGTAATACATCATGTTCTTCCTTTGTATTTATGATGTGTTGCTGGTTTCATTAAAAAAGTTGATAAGTTGCTTGTTAATTTAAATGGGTTTGGACTTTGGCCACCTTATACTACAATTGAATCCTCCCCTTTTATATCATACTGAAGAGTATAACACCTCCAGGTATATGAACGTGGTTTTCTGAAGAGTATAACACCTCCAGGTATATGAAAGTGGTTTAGTATTCTATCATGTTGGGAATGTGACATATTGATGTGTTATAGAAAGTTGCAAGTAGTTACTTCTAGTGCCAATTATATTTACTCTCTGAATCCCTGGGGGTATGCTGATATCTGACATATACATGCACTCTTCCTTATATTTGCTAAAAATTCTCAGCCTTATTTAAATCTCTAGAAAGTTTGATATAACAAGTTTCAATTTTGATGCCATTTTGTGCTTTAGTTTGAAAGAATTTTTCATATGAAGTGATTGAAATATTTATATAACAGATTTCATTGTTGATGCCACTATGTGCTTTAGTTTGAATGCAGTCTTATATGAAAAAAAAAGTAAGTCAATATAAGCTTCTCATCTATTCATTGAAGAGTCTTCTGTTTTCTATTGTTCTTTGTTCAGTATTGTGAAAATGAGAAGGAAGAAAATCATAAGGCCAGGGACAGGGGAAGAATGAACAGAATAATACCACAAGTTTAGAAATATCACATTCCCTTCCAAAAGAGACATAAACTTGGAGACCTTTTTCTTGTTCTTTTTCCTTATAAGCAATCTTTTTACTGGCTAAGTTTCTAAATGGAGAGTTTATACTTCTTTATGATCATGTTATACAGTAATGCGTGCTGTATTTCTTTACAATATTTTCTCATGAGATTCTAATAACCATTTCAGATATTTTATGAGTCAGTAAGAACTTATGTCGAAGGTGTCTTTGGAGCATGCTATATTGAAAGAGAATATAGTGTTCTTCAGGATGATATGCTATTGATTGACATACCCAACATTAAAAGTCTGATATCATCATGCCTGGATAACATGACCACCAAAGGTCTATTTCTTCTTGCTGTGATAATGACTGGTGGCTCAGTCAAGTTTGAGAAAACTCGGTGCAAATTGAAAAAGATCATTAGGAGTTCTCTTTCAAATACTCTCAGCAGCCAAAACCATAACCATCATCAACTGGAGATTTTCAAACAGCTTTCTGGACTTCTCACTAATCCACAGCATTTTCGAGAAAATTGTAAACCCTTATCTGCTTCAAGATCCCAATCTAAGCATGCTGCTATAACAAAGGTATTGGATGGCTTAAATGACTTTCCATGCCAGACCCTGATTGCAATGCGCAGAAAGCTTAAAGGAGTAGAAGCAACCATACCTCAGTTACTGCCTCGCAGACAGGGATGGGGACGAGAACATCTAATTAAGCTAGTGAGGAAAATCGGTAAGAAGATGCTTTCTCAACTTGGTGAAGGGGATGAGCTACAAGAGCCCTTAGCCAAAGCGATGGCAGTAGCAGACTTATCACTAAAACTGGCAACAGGTTGTCATAATATCTTTTCAAAGGAATTTTACCAATTCTCACCTGAAGTAAACTCCTTGCATAATGATATTATGAAAGCTATATGGTTAGTTAAAAATGAAGTGGGAATACCAGTGCTGAGAAATTTGGAGCCTCTCTTAGAACCAAAGGCTAAAGTATCAAATGGGTGCTTACGGACAGCATTTGTAAAATTGTTGACTGAATTTCTTTTTGAGTGTAATGATATGGATAGGATACCAAAGTCTCTATTAGAGATCTTAGATGTTATTAATAGGAGTTCTGGTGACAAACCTCTTCGATTATTACAGAGGGAGAATATTGAAGAAGAGGTTGACTGCATATTAAATGTTAGTGCTCAGACAAAACAAATTGTTTTGGATTTGCTGCCTGCCCATGGGTTTGATGAAGATTTTGCTGATGCATATGTGGAGCAATTAGAAGAAAGTGATGAAGATGCCTGTGATGATTGTAGAATAGAGGAGGATAGACAATTCATAAATGGCAACTATGATTCAATGGATTCAAATTACAAAGCAGAAAGTATTGGGCAGTTTGTGCCATTTGATTTCAATCTGTCTACCTCTATGGCTGACGAGAAAAATTGTAATTCTTCAGCTGTTCCACCTGAGAGAGTGTTAGATGCAAATTTTGTTAAAAGATATGATTGGTATGAGTGTAATAGTGGGATGGATCCAAGAAATGTATTAACTAATTTTTTGTGTGAGGTGGCAGAACCTGAGCCCACCAAGCACAACATATGCAAGAACCAATACCTTGCCATCCAAGATGTTTGTGATGAGACAAGTATGCTTACTTATAAACTTATAGGTCATATGTTGTGGGAGTTTGCTAAACTTGAAGGCCTAGATCTAAATGGGAGTCAGAGTTTATACCTGAGAGGTGACAATCAAATTAAAGATGTGGAAGGTATTCTCAATTCTATTTTTCTACCATTTTGCCTGTTATAAACAACAGAAATATTTTGCCATTAATCCTCAGCACTCACTACTCAGTATTGCCATATTGCTATTGCATATTGTTATATTTGGAATTTTGGTTTATGTCATAATTGTTTTGGATATTGAACTCCTTATTTCAGCAAAATAAATTGTAATTGTCAGCCTACATGTTCCAATCCTTATTGCATAAGGTGACCTCTAACTAGGAATTATATAATGTCAATATATATATATATATATAATGTCAAGAACATATATATATATATATATATAAGAATTGACACACTTACACCCCTCAATATTTTATTATAGGGAGCAATATTCATTGATCTAACCGTGGATTTAGAAGTAATTATCATGTTGGTCTTGATACCAAATTTTTAGAAAAATTAGTTCACAATTTGTACATAATTAAGCAGTTAATGGTTTCTTTATATTTGAAAAGTATATTGTACAATAAACTTATGACATGTTAATGGAATACAAAACAAATGTTGAATTGATGTAAATTTTTGTGAGTATGATATTTATGATTAAAACTTTTAATTCAATGGTGGATTTTGTAAGAAACTTTTCCTATAAAAAGTTATTTAATGGAGTAAGGCTAGTTTTGATTGATACCTATGTCAATTGATCTCTTCTCATATAAATAGGATTGGTGTGAAAAGTTATTCAATATATATTCATATCAATATGTATCAGTTGTATCTTAAGTTTGATGATGACAACATTGCATTGGTGTCAAATTTATTAATTAAAATGTAGATTTAATGAGTTGCATTCTTTAAACATGCATCCTAGTGGTTATTGTTGGGTTTCATACTTCAAACATGCATCCTGCTGGGGTAATTGTATTCATATAGTCAGCATTACTTCCCATCTTCCATTTCATACAGCAGCAGCAGAACAGTCATCATCTGGAAAAGATGCAAGAAATTCAGCTATCGATCAAGTAGTTGGAGAGCTGATTCCTTCCTTTCCAGATAGGTAATTTTGACTTTTGGTCTTTCCCCAAAGAGATTCATCTCTGCTGGCCTCATTATAGAATTATATGTGATTAACGTGGTTTTGTGATCCCTGTTGACTTTTGCTTGAATATTTCTAAATTGCTTTGCTCATTAGCAATGTTTTGGAAGGCAATTCAGATTCAAAGTCAACCTCTGATATTGTTTGATAAGAAATTTCACAATAAAGATATTTGATGATTTATGGGTATAGAATTCCTTAAATGGTTTGTTTATAGACATAATTCAAGATAGAATTTTATGGCATCATTAGATTTATGTAATCGACCCCATCTAGTGGGAAAAAAGGCTTGTTGTTATTAGGCATAGAATTCCACTGTAAACAAGTGAAAATTTTAAATCTCAATTCTCAAGTATGCTGTTGTGCATTGTCAATTACAGTGGCATGGAAAGACTGAAGATGTTGATTGGCTTATGATAATGTTGCTCAGTCCCAGATTTTCAGGGTCAACAGGTGATTAGCATTTTGAAATACTTTTGCATATTTGGATTAGGCTTACCCACTTGTGAGATTTTAGCAAGGAGCTTTGCTTTGCCTCCCCCCAAGGAATTTCCATATAAAGAACTCTTGATCAATTGCTTAATGCTATGATAGCCACTTTGAAAGTCAAGTCCAGTAAAGAAAATCTTACGGTATGCTTATATGACGAATGTTTTTTTACTCAATGTATTATTTGTCCACTCATGTGACTTATTGGCCATGCACTTTATAACTTAAAAACATTGTTGCATATTTTACGAATGCTGTTTTATTTTTCTTTCAATTTATTTCATGTTTTTCACCAAATACAAATATTTGATAAAAGTAATAATGTATAAAGTGTTTGGTCAACAACTAAAATGAGTTTTATGTGGGAACAGAATCTTTTTTTTTAGGTGTGTTTGTGTGTGGAGAAGCTGGGGATTGGATTTTCCCCTACTCAAGAAATTGAAAGCAGAATACTAAAATAGTTTCAGCCACCAATAACTAATAAGTACAAGGACTGTCCTTTTAACGCATAGACCTCCCAATAGTTCATTTCCTCTCAGTTTCATTTGACCTAAACCATAGTTGCCTAGCTGGGACGGTAGTTGCCACATGACCCATAAGTGCTAACGAATTGAGCTATTTGTCAGTTTCTTGATTTTGGCAAGTTACAAGCTTGAATATGATTTTGATTGTTTATCAAATAAATTAATTTGAATAGCCTGCTATAGTCACGTTGTTAAATGAGCAAAACTTGAGGATTTAGATGTTGAGCTCATTAAACTCACGAACAATTTGGCTATTAATGAATTATGTATAGTAAAACATTATTTATATTTATTATATGTGGAAGTGTATGTACATAATAAAAGATTTGTAGTTTTTTTTTGTTATATAATTTAAATTTATGATCATATTTGTAAGGTTCTCAGGTTTGGCTTGTACATGAGTCTTGCTTGAGAACAAAGCTGAAGTTGATTGAAATTTTGACTCAAGTTTAGGACTGTAATTGAACAAATTTAGCATTCTTGTGATTGGTTTGAATTGAATTGGTCCAATGGTAACACCGAAACCAAAATTAAAATAAATTGTTTTCTATATGGAAGGTAGTTATTGGGTGGAAAGGGTAGGTAACTATTTAATTTTATAACACATATTCAATTATAAAAAAGAATTGTGGGTAGTTATTTAATCATTTGTTTCTTCCAACTATATCTATTGTTCTTTTCAAAATTTAGGAAAAAAATATTTTTTTTATCTCACATAGAATACAAGTGATTAACAATTAGTTAATTATGTTTCAAAGACAAAGCAATTAAAGCTTAATTTTTTTAATCTGGAAGAATAATATAAAGGCACTAGATGAGATCTAGTGGTGTGGGAAGAGGTTTTAGGTTTAAAGTTTTGCTCCATTATGTACCAAAAAAAGAATAATATTAAAAATTAATATTAAATACTTAATTATTTAATTTTCTTAATTTTTATATAAAAATAAATTTGAAAGTAAATTGATATGCATGTTAGTGCATGTCAAGCCACTTTTATAATATATGGTTGTAGACTCATAGTATCGTTATTTTTTTGTTATAAATACTCTTGTACAGGTGAGCATAATAGTGAAGCACTCTTCTAGTTGATCACTTAATTTTTTAATAGTGGACTGAAAACAGAACAGTTGTTGAATGGATGTAATGTATGCTGCATTTGTTTCAATTCAAGAAAGCTTATGATGTCCTTTCTTCATTTCAGCTGTGAAGGTCAAATGTATAGGATCAAGGATGATATAAATTCTGCTTCAATTTCTGATGGCTGTTGGGGTGAAAAGGGTAGTTTGGGCCTCCTGTCAACTCCATCTTTGACTGATGGGGGAGAATGCCTCTCGCAAGAGTCACCAAATATGTCAATTTGCAATGTTTCTATGTCAGACTATAGCAATGTCTTTCAAAATCATGGCAGTGTTAGCCCTAATGTACTTTAACACGGAAGCATTCTTTGTTCCTGTTGTTGATGAATGGAAAGATGGATCAGCTGCAACTCAATAATCAAGATCCATGGGCAAGAAGCAGGACATGCTGCTTTGTTGTATTTTGAAGGAATGCTTGGAAGTTGGGGCATTGACAAAGGCAAAGGAAAGTACTGGTTGAGCAAAACACATTTTACTTTTAACCTGGTAAAGGAAATAATCTGTTAAGGAATTCTTTTTTCTAGAGGTAAAGGGAGTAATCTGTTGAGGAATGCTTTTTTCTAGAATGAATTTTACTGTGATAGGGGAAATATAATGTACTAGCTCTCGTAGTGGTGGGATTATTTGTCTTAGATCTCTGTTTATCAGAGTCTTAGATACTTGTGCCTTTTGAGTTCTAGTGCATATTATTACCTTTCAAGTTTGATATCTTTCTTGATTTTGGCTTAGCAAATGTTAAGTGGTCCATAGGGACGGAATTCAACTGTACATTGAGCTTATGGAATCTGAATTTACGTGGTGCATTTGTAGTTACCAGTAAGAACAAAATAGAATTTACTAGGTGTTTGTGTGCGTGCTAGTTAGGTGGTGGCATCTCAGGGTCTTTCAGATTTTTCTACTTATAGATAAAAGGCTTATTGGGAGTTCTGGGTACTGGCTTTAAATAGGATGGAAAGATAGAAAATAGGTATGAATATGGTGCATCCGAGCAAACGTAATATCTGTGGTGTTCAATAGTGTTACATTACTTTTTTTTTTTTTTGGTTGACTTCTATTCCTGGTTTAGCAATGGTATAGAAATATGTTAATATTGATTAATCAATGCAATGTTCTAGTTGTAGTATTGACTGTGGGTTTTGATTTAAGTGCTTATTACCTCTTATTATGGAAGTTTGAAATTCCTGTGTCAGTTTGAGTTTGATACTCTTGCATATTTTATTAACTTAGAAACAACAATTAAAATAATGACAATGAAACTACCCGTGCATTGCTTGGTATATATTGTAACCCATCCTAAAACTAAATGCTGTAGGTTGTTATTGTAGTCATCTTACTGAATGAGTTTTTACTTTATTCATTCCAAGTTAGACTTAGATTATTTTTATTCTTATTTTAAAAGTTTTTATTAAAGAAAATTGGCTGTATAAGTAGTATCCTTTAAAGGTGTTGTTATCTCTGACCATGTATCCTTGGTAACAGGTTTTGATCTGTAATGCTTCAGGAGGTGGAAGTAGATGTGAAAGCAAGGACAAGTGGTGAGATGGGAGCAGCTGAGACCCTGTGATTAGCCAGAACACCCAGAAGGTATTATCCTTATTATCCCTTTGTAGCCCCTTTCATGTGTGTGTGTTTTCGAATTAATATTGCTTTATATTCTTTCATTTCCTCCAAATATAGTATATACTAACTGCTGGAATAACAAAAAACTACTGACTTAGATTTGAATGCTGATACAGTAGAGTTGTCCTAACTAATAGTGGCTAGTGGCTTGACGTGAACTTACATGCTCTCATTTTTTAATTTATTTTTATATAAAAATTAAGATAATTAAATAATTTAGCATTTAATATTGAATTATTTTAAATAAAAAAATTTATTTCCACAAAAAAAAATTTATAATTTTTTATTAGAAAAATAATGGACTAATTTTTATCTTCTCATATTTTATGTGCATAAGACTTTTTTTTTTAATTTTAAAATAATGAAAAGATGTAGTTGGAAGATACAGATAATTAAATAATTCCCTATTACTCTTTTGTGTAATTAATATTGTAAATTATAAATGATTAAATAACTATTGACTCTTTTATGCCAAGATAATTTATTTTCATTATTTTGAAATGTTATTTTTTTTTTGGTGTTTGTTGTTGGACCAAGACACCAGGCTCCGAACACATTAATATAGAGGAGAGATAGATGGTAACCAAAATTTCATTGTTGTACTTGAAACTTATTATATTACTTATTCTTGAGTTCAATATTGTGGTTATTGTCGTATGAATGACTTGCTGTCTATTGTTATTACTGTTGAGACTTGAGAGTGCTTTTTAAAACCTTGTGTGGTTGTTTTTCTATAGGTATCAAGTGCTTTGCATCAAGAAGATAAGCCTGCTATGGAGAGTGATACAGGGGCAGAAGTCACCATAGCAGCTTGTTTCTGCCCGGCAAGGTGAGAAAGGCCGTTTGGCTGTTGCACACCACATTGCATAGAGCGCACTATTTAATAAAAGTTGCTCCAGCTATCGTTTCACTATTGTCTAACAAGACTGCCATCTGTTGCTTTTGTGAACTTATCCCTTCATGTTTACGTGTTTGACTTTTCCTGTTGCGCAAGTAGTGGATTCATTGCTTGTTGTGAAGCATTTGCTGTTACAACTGACGTTGTGAGGGCCGAAACATTTTTTTTTCTTTTCAAACTTTGATTGTTTCTCCAGGTTCTTCAGGTGTTTCTTCCAAGAGAAGTGTGTGATATATGCTCCCCTGCAATTATAATTGATCTTACAAAATTCGCATCGCTCCCCTGTTAACAGCAAATTCTTTGCAACGAGCAACAACTTCAGTAAACGGGCCACAGGAAGAGCCAAGCACTTGAAACTTAAAAAGGATAAATCCACATAAACCAGAAATGGCAGTAAGGTAAAACTTGTAGAAGGTGGAGCTGGAGCAATTTCACCAGGTCAATCACCAAATCCGAGTTTAAATACTATGGTTTCAATACGAAACTTTTACTTATAAACAAATTATATTATTTGACAAAATATTAACAATAAAACTGAATATTCAATAATAAATAAATATAAAAATAAAATATCACTTATTATAATCTTATTAAAGAATTTATAATAAATATATAAAAATTACACTCAAATTTTTTCATCATATGAAAATCAAGAGTCAATTGCACATGGAGTGGGACTTGGTTACCAAGCTAAAAAAGTTTGTACTATCTATTAATAGATTATAAAGTTCTTCTCAAAAGAAAGAAAAAAAAGATCGTAAAGTTGTTTTGTCTAATTTTCGTGCATTTGAGGCATTTGTAGTTTTTTAGTAAATCTAAAGTGATATTATAGAATTTGTTAGATCTAATACCACTAATAAATAGACTAGTTATCTCAATGAGATATATTTATTTTATATAAACAAAAAGCTTAAGAAGAAATTAGATTTGGTTTTTTGGTTCAACAAAAAAAAAAAAGATTGAAATGTAAAGAACTCCTAAAGCTATGTTTGGGAGTTTAGGAAGGAATGGAATGGAACAGATATTAATAGAATATAATAGAATGGAACGGAATGGAGTGGAATTTAATCGAACATATCATTGTTTGAGAGTTTTACAGGGAGATAGAATAATTTCATTTGACCATTGTTTGGGAGTTATTATAAAATGAATGGAATAGAATGGATAAAAATTATTTTTTTTCAATGTTACTCTTATAAATTGTTTTAGATAAAAAGTGTGAATAAATTCTCAAAACCCTTCTCATATTACACAATAACTAGATGAAAATATATTTTAATAATAATGATGATGTGATAAAATTCATAGTACATGAATTTTATTTATATTATTTTTATGTTTGTACAAGGCCAATTAGTTTCTAAATTAAAAATTTTCAAGATAATTATGATGGGGAGTGACTGTGAATTCTGAATAAGATTAATGATGTAACACGCGTAGGAAAGAAAGTAGGGAGAGATATTAGAACAAGGAAGAAGAGGGAGAGAAGATAGAAGAAAGGAGGGAGATGTAGAAGAAATAAAGGGATAAGAGGAAGAAAAGAGAGAGAGATACAGATATTTTGAAGATGTTTCTTATTATTCAATACTAGATTCTGAACTAATACAAATGTAAAGACTTATATTTATAGAAGTCTAATTCTAATCCTAATGAAAGATAACTTCTAATAATAAAAGATAAATATATAAAATTTTAATTCTATTAAAAGTCACATACTTAATTTTAAAATAATTTAAAAACTAACAAAAAGATAAAAAAAAAATATTTTATTCACTTTTCTAGAATTAATGTTTTCTAAAACTAATAATTTTAATATATTTATACTAGAATTTTCATAATTTTGTGTCAGTTAAATAAGATTAAAATAATTTTATAATTTAAATATTTAAACTTGGCCATTCTATCCTTGACCCCCCAAATTGAGGGACAAGAAAAAATGAACTTTGGAGGGCTCCCTTGCCATTCCACTCACCCCTAAAAAAAATTTTTAAACAATAATTTAACTCTTAAATCCATTCCATTCCATTCCATTCCCCCCTAAAATAAACTCTCAAACATACCTTTAGATGCAATTTATTCTTTCATCTCTAAGAAGTGGATGATATACTCCAAATTCTCAATTTTATGCTAACATTTATGTCCAATACTTTAATAATATTTGTTCATGAATTGTTAATAAAAGGGGCATGTTACACAAATTTGGGAGCCCGTGATCTGTGGTCAATTTTCAAAGTTAATAGAGGTAAATTTTAAAGTCCCAACATATCCTCTTTCTATTGACATGGACCGGTGTCGTTAGACTTTTAAATAAAAATGTTCATTGGCCGTTAGTGTTGTGCACAAAGTAAGCTACCTGGCACAATATTTTTTATGGATATAAAAAAAATCAGTTTTGATCAATAAGTTAAATTAAAAAATTAGTGAATTAACTATAATTTTCATGCATTTTATCCTTCAAATTGACTTATCAAAAAATTAGTTAAACTAGCAAAAAATTGACAAAATCAATCAAAAATCGATTTTTAATCTTTTTGTTGAATCCATAATTTTTGCACTTTATAATAGTATTTGTAATATTTAACAGATTATACCCACTCATTTCACATAATTTTGTTATGCAAGGTGTTTAAACTAGTTTTTATATTTTAAATATTTATATCTATTTTAACTATAATTTTTTGATATATGTATTAATTTAATTATAAATTATTATATATACTTTTATATTTATACACATACACACATTAAAAAATAAATGAATTCCAATTTAACTGTAATCAAATAATTAAGTCATGAATTATTCTTTATTCTAATTCCATCATGAGTTTAAATTCTAAAACATTGATATTTTATAAAATAAATTACACTAATTTGTTGATTTATAAAATAAAATAAAATACTATAATTAATATAGCCGCGTGAGGGGAATCTGCGGAAGGTGCCTTGCCCTCTTTCTATTTTTGACCAAAAAAGTTCAGAGGGGGGATTTAGCGCGAAATTATAAATATAGTGGGTCGTTTTTTAAATATCTATCAATACGGGGATTAAAGTCAGTATATAATTTTTTATTTTGATCTTTGACCTTTGTATTGGTGCGAAATCTGTATCGTATGTACAAAGCTGCCCCTCCTTCGGTCGGTGGTTTAGGCCTTCTTTTTCTTGCCTGCTCGTTCCTCGAGCCAGAGGGAGCGTCTCCGCCTGTGAGCTATATCGATCGAAGTCTATTTGGTCGGTCTCCGAGGTTGATGATCAAGGTCAAAATTTTGTTCAATTTATCAGTCGTAGGAAGAAGATCAGCCTTTTCCCGATTAATCTTATTCAACGAAGCAGGCGATTAGGTTAGTCTATTATACCTTCTGTTATCAACATGGAGTTTTTATCTTTTTCCTTCATCCCTTTGTTGTTCCTCAGTTGATGTAATTGTATCAAACGAAATTAAGAGGGCGTTGAACAGGGCATCACTAGGGTTTGATTTTGTTTTTGGGCATTATGTTTGATTCGTCTGTGTTACGAAGGTTTGTCTTTTTGGGTGGGGGGGGGGGGGGGTTTGCGTTCATTGTATTTTATTACGTGCAAATGCTTAGATAATTTCGATGGATCTTCAGTATCTTTGCATTGTTTGGTTTGGCAATTATATGTTTAGTTAATTTCGATGGATCCTCAGTATCTTTGCATTGTTTGGTTCGGCAATTATATGCTTGAATTTGATATCGGTAAATAATTGAAGCTTAGAGAAGGAGCTGAGGAATTAGAACAGATTGTCAGCCAATAAATCACGTTTTTCAACAACACATGATTTGCGCATGCATTTCTTGTTAGAATTTGAACTGAAGAAAGTTCAAGGTGTCTATTTGTTAACGGCACAAACCTTAAGGAGGTAGAGTATCACTTTTTATACCATGGCAGAAGCGTAGAATTTCCATCATGGATAATTCTGTCATATGCTGGTTGTTTTGATCACTGAATAAGTGAACATGTATACTACTTGGAATCTTTAGAATTAATGCTTTATGAATTCAAAGGGTGCTTCCTTTCTTTTATTAGTTGGTCGGATGGAAGAAGTATTGATGCCATGATACCATCCACTAGAATCTGTTATTATTTCTACTTGTTTTCATCAGATCCTTTGTAATTCAATTTCTGTTATTCACTGCCTCTCTGAGTGACTTATGATGTAATCATTGTTGTTATCTTGTTAGTATTGTGAATCTAAGGTGTTCATGGTTGATGATTTCTGGTTTGGTATTTAGTTTATCGTATAATCAGGCTCATTATCTAAAAAGCTTTTAAGCCTGATTGTCAAACAGTGTGTTGCTGTAAATTGCATTATTACATTTGGCTGTTTGCTGATGGACGAAGGAGTGCCTTCAAGCCTTTTTGTTAACGATGGTTCATTCATGGAGAAATTCAAGCAACTTCAACAAGAGCAGGAGAAGAAGAATGCAAAATTAGTGGAGTCTAAACCAATTAAAATTGTTTCAGGGTCTTTGACTCCTAATCTTTCCGTTAGCAAAAAAACCTTGGCAGACTTTAAGGCTAATGATACACAGAAAACTTCCCAGGCTGGTTCCAGTAGCAAACTTGCATTCAGTTTAAAACAAAAGTCAAAGCTAGTGCCACCACCAGTTAAGTTAAGTGCTGAGGATGATGAAGAAACAGATGGTAGCAATGTTTCAAGTGATGCACCTCTGAAACGACAAAAGTTGGGGCAGGAGGATGGCATTGAGCAATCATCAAGAAAGTCTGATGGTGGTAATTACTTCTCACACAATCTTTCGTTGTCCAGTTGGCTTGTAGTTGATAGTCTTGCTAAATGCTGGGTTTGGGTACTTGAAATAATGATTCCTTACTCTGCATATGATTTGTTATGCCAAGCCTTTCCTTGTATTGCTTATTATCAATGTTCTTCATTCATTAAAGCATGTGAGAGACATTTTCCCCCTAACCTCTGTGTCATAATGATGAGGTTTTTATCTGTTGAATATTTCGAAGTTGCTATCACTAATGTGCCTTCCAATTCTATCCTTTTCTCCTTGCTGGTTTTTAATTTGTTGTCAGAATCTGTCTGTCCTTTTTTTCCCCCCTCTATTGCTGCTTTCCTTCTCTACTGCTGGGAGTTATATTTTTCTGGCTCATGAATGAGAATGCATTTTATGTTGTCTATGTATCTTTATGGAACTGTCTTTTATGTACTTATCTTCTGTCTGTTAGGTGACATTTGATCTGTGGACATTCTGATATTCTGCATTATTGGAATGTTATTTATAAGAAATTTGAATGAGATATATTACAAAGCTTATTATCTCAGTGTTGGTTATGACTTTCGACATCAATCATGGAATTATTAAACTTTTCACATATTTCAAACCCAAATATCTTCACTTCCCAAACATGGAAAGTTAAAATGTCATTGGTAAATATCATCATAGTGAGTTCTTTTAATCAATGAAATTCTCTTAAACACAATATGGTTTCCTACTTTGGGAAGGAAGGAAGGAGGATTTAAGGGTAAGACAATCTACTGGGCACTTGTCATTTTTACTAATAATTATGTAAAGGAATTAGAGGGAGAGTAAGAAGGATGCGAACTTGGGTGTGTTTGTGAAGTATGCTCAGAACTCGCCTTTGAGATACTTAGGTAAAGGAAGATCATAATATGCTTTCTTTCCTTCTCAGCCAGTTTAGGCATACAATTGCAACTGTGCTATTTTCCCTTTCTGTTTTCTCCTCTTGAAAATAGAGTTGTAGTCTACATGAAGCGGAGTTTCATTATTGAAGAGGTGATCTCGGTATATACCATCTTTGCTCATTGAAACTTTGCAGCAAAGAAAATAAAATATCTTGAATATTTGTCTCATGAATGCAGCTTATTCCTCAAGTACCTATCGAGCATGGTCTATTGGCACGCCTACTACAAGAGTAATTTGCATTCTCTTGTTCATGCTCTTGGTATTAATCAGTTTTATAAGTGATATGCAGCACCTACTTCCCCAAGTGATCCTACAGTGAAGAAAGTTGCTGAGAAACTAGCAAGTTTTGTGGCTAAAAATGGAAGGCAATTTGAGGATGTTACACGTCAAAAAAATCCTGGGGATACACCTTTCAAGTAAGTTTCTGGTGAACCTTCACCATATTGCATTGTTCTTTCGCTTATAACCTCCAAATTTTGATTTTATGTAAATACACGGTGTTTGTTTATTTGTAGATTTTTATTTGACGAGAAATGTGCTGACTACAAATATTATGAATATCGGCTAGCTCAGGAGGAAAAGGCTCTAGTGCAGCCCAGGGAATCCCAGACATCACATAAAGGTTAGTATTTGAAGATATATTCTTGTCCAAATCAATGTTTTTCAAGGAGTTGGTTAATGTTTGAAGAATTGATTGTGAGTAAAAACTAGTGATTCTGAGTCACTGAGGGCATAAAACACTACAACTATTGCAAATTATCTAATATTTTAATTTGTGACTGTCATTAAGGGCATAAAGCACCACAACTTCTGCAAATTACCATATTTAACTAACATGATACCTATAGATAACCATGATGTTAAACTGGTTATTTGCTAGACATGTTTTGGGTTTATAAGTTCATTATGAGATTCATAATGAGGTCTGTCATATTGTCAATTTCATAGTGAAATCAACCAGTAGATGATGACGACGATGGATTTTATTTAGCTTATAAAAGTTATGGATTTGATTTTACATTTGTAACAAATGTGTCATAAATATAATTGCACAGGTATTAGGAATATAATGTTAAACTGGGATTCATGCTTGTTCTTCAATCTATTTAGATGCTGCATTTTATTTGGACATTTGACATGTTAAAGCATTAGTCATATACCCCTAGGACTGTTGCTTCATTAACGAATCAGCTTGTAGATGTGAGACATCTTGTCAGGGTTAACATTATTGTGAAAGCCTATGGCTCTTGTCCTCTTTGATTTATGGAAACTATGTTTTCTTACCTCACTGGGGAGTATGGGAAATATTTTAATATACAGGGGGTACAAGCACCTCATCTTCCAGACAAACAAATGTTCCTCAGAGATCATCTCAGCAGCATTCAACTTACCAAATTCCCGCATCTGCTTTGTATGAGAGTTCTGAAGATCCTAGAGTTTATGGATCGTCAGGTCAAGCAGCATCAATAGGAAGTACTGGTAAGTGCTGTATCAATTTAATTGTCCTTGGTTTTATTCACAATTTTTACCTCTTTGATCTACATTTATCTGTCAATCTGACAAAGGTGAAGTAGATGGAATCACTAAATTTGTTGGTGTTGCACTTACTCTAAAGAAACTAAAGATGTGAACCACTTGTAGGGGTCTTCCAGTATTTTAAACTCTTCTCATGGATTTGGTGTGCAATTCTCTTGACGTGGTGCCATTTGTATATCTGTTTTAGATGAAACTAGTGGATCATCAAATGCTGATTCTTTAGCGCTAATGGAGTTCTACGTGAAGAAAGCTGCGCGGGAAGAGAAGAGGAAACAACCTAAGCAATCTAAAGATGAGATGCCCCCTCCTGCTTCCCTTCAAGGTTCGTTTTGCTTGTGATTGTTATTGGGTGGTCCTTGGTGTTAGATGCATTTGTCATTCAAAATGGTTCCTATTACACTCTTTTGCCTTCTATGGAATATTCTTCTGATTGCTTCCTTTTGGGTGGCACAGCTTCTTCAAAGAAAGGTCATCACATGGGTGATTACATTCCCGAAGAAGAACTAGAGAAGTTCTTGGCTAACTGTAATGATGCAGCTGCACAAAAAGCTGCCAGGGAGGCTGCAGAGAGGGCTAAAATTCAGGCTGATAATGTGGGTCACAAGCTCTTGTCAAAAATGGGTTGGAAAGAAGGTGCTTTCTGCTTTTCCTAGTCTTTTTCCTTGTCAAGCGCTTGAGTGCATTTCATTCAAACATGCCCAATAAATTTTGGCTCAAGCTCTAGCTGTTGTCTTTAGGCATTCTTTTTAACCATGTACTTGTTTGTGCAAAGTATGACATGGAATATAAAAGAAATAAGTTCTCTGGATCTGCCAACGGGTTGTGTTTTGTTAGAGGTTCATTTTTATGCCATCGTATTCTGTGAAATTGTCGAGCAGAAGTTGAAGTTTTATGATAATGATATATTTATCATTCCTTCTTTTGCTAACGACAATCAAAATTCCAGGTGAGGGTCTGGGCAGCTCCCGGAAGGGTATTTCAGATCCAATCATGGCAGGTAATGTTAAGATGAACAACTTGGGGGTTGGTGCTAACAACCCTGGGGAGGTGACTCCTGAAGATGACATATATGAGCAGTACAAAAAGCGGATGATGCTCGGTTATCGTTACAGACCCAATCCTCTGGTATATACGAATACGCCTATTCCATCTTGCTCTTATCTTGGTATTGTCTTGACTTGAGTCACTAAAATGTGCTTTTCATGTTTTTGTATTTACAGAACAACCCTCGTAAGGCTTATTACTGAACTTCCCGGATGAAGCATGCATGTCGAGCTTGTTGGGGGAAAAAAGGTAGGTGTTGTTGGATGATGGTCTATTGATCATTTGTGGTGTGCTTCCATCGGCTGTGCGATTTATTCGGCTAGGGGAAGGTGTTTGTGTTTATTATGATCACATTTTAGCCAACAAAAAACTGTGCTTGAATTTTTATTTAAGCTTTTATTTGTCTTGAAAGGTACATTTGCATGGTATTTATTAACGAGGGATTTAGCTCTGTTCATGTTGATAATAAAGCTTGTTTCTTATCAAGGGAATAAACAAGGGGCGAATATTATCAAAAGCAAAATGAAATCTTGGTGTATTTTACATTATTGAACCTAAAGGCTACCTTGTCCATTCTAATTTTTCTGTTCAATTGGCAACATTGTTATAATCGAATAATAAAACCTTGTCTTTTCATCAAATATTCAAATATAAGTTGACACAAATTATAACAAAAATCTGAAGGAAGAGAATCAACCCATTTATAAAATTTGAAGGATTACAAAATGAGGGTGCTAAATTACAGCAATTGAGAGTAATACTCATATATCAACTATTATAGAGTCAATTATATTCAGATAGATAGAGGAAGTAAAATCTCTATAGGCGTAGGTAATTTTAAAAAATGAATACTCAGATTTACTTCTCTCACTACTTCGAAAATGAACAAGTACATACAATTAGATCCATATATAGACACTCCTAGAATTCAGATTTAGCACATGAATTTCAATCATGATCTTAGATGAAAGTGGTGTGAATACAATCGTGCTGGTTAAAAGTATTGATTTCTTTTGCTAGAACACTACAAGAGTTTAAGATGTACCAATAGTTTCGCTGCATATATAATATAATAGATTCCAAGCAAACAAGTTCCACCGTAACAAAGAAGCTTGTTGGGACCAAGAAGGGAAAGTGAATATTGCTTCATCGTGAGGCGTATCCTGCTCACCAGTCACAACATTATCAAATTCAGCAAGTAGTTCTGTTCTTCTACTAAATACAAGCAAATAGGTCAAAAAGTTCTGCAAGTAGCTGAAAACGATCTGTAATCACAAGCACTAATATGCCTAATATTAATAACATAATATGATAATATCCTCTTACCCAGAAAAGAAAAGAAAAAAAAAAAAAAAGAGAAGCTCCATACTTTTTAGCTCTGAGTACTTTTCAGTTTCAATAATGGGAGACAGTAACACATCAATAAGGATCAGTTCATGCATAGGCGTGCAACAAATCGAATAATCAATCATATATAAATATGATCTTTGGTTTTAGCCCACTTGTAAAAAGGAAAGCTTTATTACACTAGTGTTATATATATTTTTTAATATTATTTTATAAATATTAAGATTTAATAGATCATGATATTCAAAATTATCATATTAACGAAAAAGATACAATTGATATTTCATATAAATCGGATAATATAATTTTATGTTATCGAGCATTTTGACGAGAGATATTTTGAACATCAATTTTTTAATATTTAAATATTATAGTAAAAAGAATAACGATATATCAAATGCTTATTAATATGATCACAACTTAATGATGCCTTTTAAGATTTATCAAAACTAGGAGTGAGCACGAGCAACTTAAATTTTTTATGAGTCTCATGTACTCATTCAAATCTCAAAAGGATATAGACTTAAAAAAAAAAAAAGACTGCAGACACACAACCTGAAAGGGAAATCGCACGGCTTAGCTACAGTAGCTTCCTCTAAACTTGAGTATTGATATGTTGCTCAACTGGAGTGGTAAACATCTTTTGTCAATGATTGTGTGAAGATTCTTATCTCTCTTCTGCAATTGTTATTCCCAATTCCACTAATGGGGACAAACTGCATCCAAATGTAATGCCCAGTAATGTCTTAGCAGTGACAAAACAATTCCATTAATGTGATATTTCAAATCAAATAAAATCCTTTTTCCAAAATGGGAATGGGATCTTGTACAACCATCCAATATTGCAGAGCTATTAACATGACGTGTTTTCTGCAATGCCAAAGCACCAATTTGTGGTTCAAATTCAGCTTCCCTCTGGCAGCTATTTACCACGAACAAAATATTGCATTTGTCCATGATATTTAAAATCAAATATTACTGCAAGGAGTTAGTTAAACTGATAATATACTTCTTTTTGATAATTTTGGCCTAGGATTTTTTAGAGAGCACTTTAGAAATAAAATTTTTAATGGACCAAATCAAAAAAATTAACGTAAAAGTCTGACGATACCCTAAAAAAAGGCAAATCAAATGTTGAATATGGTCACATATTCTAATAGAAAAATAGTGTTGGACTAATAAAATGATGATATTTTTTTAACAAAATTTTTTTAGCTCAACCCTGTGGTTGATTTAGGCCGAGCCAAACTAGATTAAACATAATCGACAACTCTAATCTCAGTCTTTGCGTGCGTACTGCCATAGTTCCACTAGTTAAACGTAGTTTTGTCTCAAGTAAGCAGCCAATTTAGTTGGTAAGATTTGATGAGATCTCTTCTTATTAATTTGAGTTCAATTCTTGAGCAAAATATTCTGAGAGTAAAATTGATGACATCTATCTTCTACAGGAGGGATGCTCATTGGACATGAAAATTGTTGAAGATAACTTGTTCAAATTAAATAAAGGAGGAAAAAGGAGGTGGGGGAAAGTGCTTATGCTGCTTATCTCACACAATAGAATAAAGAATAGTTAGTTGTTCCATTTCTTTGATAAATATTCTTTTTTTTTTTAAATTTTGGTCTAATAAGGTCGAAGATTCGCATCCAACCTCTAGAATTTCAGAACAAGGGATTTATGTGATTCTGTTATGCATGCAACTTTGAGAGAAAGACATAGATTCTAATGATCCAATCAAGAAATGCTACTTTTTCATTTGGGGACCTAATCTTATCTTTTAGTCTTTTCTTTCTACAGAAGACTTGAAAGAGATAAGTGCCAATTTATGGCCACTCATTGGGCGTTTTTTAATAAAGGAAGAAACAAAACAGCAAACTTTTTGGCTTGTCCTAAATGTATTATTTTGTACCTATTATGTGGGATCAACCTAAGTCATTGATGAAACTTCAGCATTATCCGTTCAAAAATAATTGAAAGGGTAGGGAGAAAAATCTAGGAAAGGGAGTTCTTTCTAGCACCGGAAGCCATCACTGGGTATGAGAAAGAAAATAGAGAATAAAAAATTAGTATCTTCTAAAAAAGAAAAAAGAGATATGTAGGTGATGGTCTAAAAGATTCTTTTGAAGACGGAAGAAAATCTATTAGGGAAAAAGAGTTTTAGGTCTCATCCAACGCAATTTTTTTTTCTCACTCATTTTTAGTGTTTCAGGTTCCAAATCCAAAAATTCACAAGTAGAGTATCTTTTCTTTTTCTTAAGAAATACTCAAATGACATGATCTTTTCTTTTATTTCCAAAAATTTATGCTTTTTTTTCTTTTAGAATTAAAAAAATGCGCCATACTAGTCTCTATTACAATAAAATATGAGTTACAATTATATTTATTTTGACTAAAATATCTTTATATGTATTATTTATGTAATATATCAAATGTTAAATATATATTTGGCCAATATAAAAGTAGTTAATTTTTTAAATTTAGAATAAATTGAATTTATAATTTTTAACACAAAATAAATAATATTAAAAAAAACTGAGAAATATATTTTTAATAAAAGAAATTAATATTATTCTTGTGGGTATTTTGGTCAAATTTTAAATTCAAGAAAGTTTTTATATATTTTTATACTAGAAAAGAGAATAGTATAATTTAAACATTTCTCTAGGAAGAAGAGTACAATTTCCTCAAAATTCATTTATTTGGAGATGTTTTATTTTTTTACTATAAAATTAAAAATAGATCATTAATTTCTATAGGTTTCTTGATTAAATTTAGTTTATAAAAAAGATAGAGAAACTTTTGTTCTCAAAATCAAATTGAAAGTTGATTCAACTGATTGAACTGAAAAGTAGTGAATGGTCCAATGGATTAATGGAAAGTAGTGAATGGTCCAAATGGTCCGATGAATTAATGGGGTATAGCTAGTATCAAGAGAATCGGTGAAGGATTGAATAAACTATTAAACATATATTTTTAATGAAACCTACTTCTAATATTTTTACATATAACTTTATAATTAACTTTATTGATTTATCTTTTATAAATCAAACCAGAAGTCTCTGAAACTACATGGTTTTTTGTGGGTGTCTTTCCCTCCCTTTGTTTTCTTCTTTTTCTTTTTCTTTTCTTTTAGTCTTCGTGTAATCTTTCCTTGTTGAACTAATGTTAAATGATAGTTTAATTTCTTATTTTCTTAGTATGTCACTTGAGATTCAAACTTGACCCTTATCAATGTAACCATCTTAAAAAAACTAGAAAAACTAGAGTTTAAAGTGAGTTTAATTAGCCTAGTGGCATAACATAATGACACATAAAGAATAATTGAAAGCTAGGAAGAGTATTTCAATGGCCAAGACCCTATGTTATTTATTGAGTTAATTTCATATATTTTTTTAAAGTTTTGTTGAAAGTATTCACATTCTCCTTGAAATAAAAAGTTATTTTCACATTTTAATCTAATTTAAAATTTTTTTATTAAAATACTCTCCATTCACTTAAATATATATTTTTTTAATTAAAAATATTTTAAATAGAAGATATTTTAATAAAAAATATTAAAGGTAAAATAAAATATAAAATAAATTTTTATTTTTAAAAAAATTTACATATATCTTTAAAATTAAAAAAATTATATAATTTACTCCTATTCATTTGATTGGCACATCTTTATCTTTCTTTGTACTGAAAAATTTAGTAACATAAGAAGATCATTAAAAGTTGGCTGGCTACAAGGTACATTGTCGAAGTGGGACAGCTAATGAACATTCTTGAGTATTGTGTAGGGATTGGCATGGACATATTTGCCTCTGAATTTAAATTTATAAAGCTTGATCAAAATCATAGCCAATTAAATTAAGTTTCATCTTAGCCAAAGGAAAAAAAAAAAAAAAACCATTGAAATAAGTTCAAGTTAATGGGTTTCTTTTCCTTTAAGTGTAACTATGCTTTCTACATTAATACTCATATGTATGTCAACGAAATTTTTTTAAATTATATAAATAAAAAAATTGTAAGCATGCTAAATATAAATTTTATTGAAAAGTATTGATGACACGTTTATATAATAATTGATTTAGTTGACCTATTTAGGCAACTTGTATCCCAATTGGATAATAAAGCGAAAATTTCCCAGACAAATTTCTGAAATTTGTGTCTGAAAATTTTAGTCCTTCTCAGAAATTTGTGGACATGTCGGCAATGTATAAGTACAAGCCTCAGCTAGTTGAATTTGACTTAGAAGGTGGCAAAAGATAATGCAGCTTAACAAACACTTAACAAAAATACTGAATATATTATGCGTAGTCACTTTAAGTATCCTAAAAGTAGTTTCGGATGCCTTTACTATATTATTTGTAATCTTATTAGCATATAATGATGATTTTTTTACCTTTAGCGACGATTTTAATGGCAATATCCACATTAGATAAATGCCATTAAACTCGTGGTTTAACGACGGTTATCCTAAACTGCCATTAAATATCACAAAGAATTTAGCGATTAAACCTATGTTACACTCCTCTTTTTATTAGCAATATAAATAAATACAAAACTCTAGAAGTCATTAAAAAAATATGAAAGAAATTTGGAGTATATAGCATATATTTCGAATGTATCTAATAGACAGTTCTCTTCATCAAACACTCGGATTTTCCAATACTTTAAATATTTAAATTAAATTCATGTATTTAGTATAGAGATATAAAATTGCAACATATTAACATTAATTGTTTTTTAATAAACATATGATCTCAATAATTAGGTGGGTTTTATCCTTCCTTAAATTTTTTACAACATTACTAACATTATGGTTTTTTTTTAATTTAATTACAAAACACCCATATCATACATCCACAACACACTCACACATACTGTCATGGGTGTGATCGAACCCGCTTACCCCTTTTATTAGAGAGGGAAAAGTACCAATTGATCCACGGGATCATTACTAACATTATGGTTTTAAATTTCATAACTTATTGAATCATTGACAGATATCATTGTAGGTAAGTCTTTCAAAAAATATTTATTGTATTTTTATAATAACTTTTTTTAACATGACAAAATAAGAATTTAAAAATAATTTTTTTGCTAAATTACCCAAATTCTTTACCGCTAGACACACCAAGTGGTTTAATATTGAAAAATTAAACATGATTGCTATTCATATTTTGACAAATAACTAAATCTCACATGAAATTTAAAATCTAACTTAATTTTAATTTAAAATTAGGTTATATGACTGTGACACAAAAAACCTAATTAATTAAATTATGTGACAATGCATAAATGACAATAATACTACTTGCTAGTAGATCAAAATGTAAACTCCTTAATTCCTTTGAGCCCCTTACCAAAAAAACGAATTTAAGACTTGATTTAAATACAATTTTTTAAAAAATATTCATCATGAAGTATTTTAATAAAAATATACTAGTTGAACATTTATCATAGCTTAGAATTTTATAATTGACTCCTTTTTTAAAAAAAATTACATATCATAATATAATATATTAGAAATTTTGATAGCAAATAATTTCTTTAAAAAATCAATACATTTTTCAAGGAAAAAAATTATATGTAATTATTTATATTTTTAATATTAAAATTTTCAATTCAGACATAACAAGTGTATGATTTTTTTTAATTAAACTACACACTTATAATATTTTTATTAGAGAATTATATATTTACCATATTTTGATTAAAAATATAATAGTAAAATTATAAATAATTACAGCTAAGTTTAATTTTTTTAATACTTAAAAGGATTTAAGTTATTGACACCATCTATCTCTTCCCTCTATATTGAGCTATTTTTCTCAATACCGAAATGAGATTTATTCATACAAATTAGTTTCTTATACATGTTTGGTCTTCCCATTTTCCCCAAACCAACTTGCCCCCTTCATCTGTGTCCTTTTCCATAGCTTTCTGCAGCAAAAAAGGACTTTGATGAAGCCACTTATGGGGTTGCATTGACATTGAATTTGTATATAAAATGTCAAACGTTGGACGATATAAAGTACCAAGCAACGCGAGGGTCACATGTTTACTTTTACTTCAATATATATTGAAAAAATTATAGTTAAAGGTATTTATATTAAAATACTTGAGGATTAAAAATTTTAATTTAAAATTTAAAATTATAATTTTTTTAAGTAAATTAAATTTTTAGTCTTTAAATATTTTAAAATAATTTCGAAATTTAAAATTTTTTAATATAAATATTTTTAACTTAAAATTTTCTATGATAAATTTTTCATATATATTTGTTCAATAATTATGTTTTTGAAAATGTAGATTGATTAGTGGACTTTTCATGAGGGTATTAGTCAATATTCATCAAGCTAAGTACAATGGTCAGACTTCTTTGTTGATCAGGGATTTTAAAAAATAAATAAATAAAATTTAAAAATAACTTACTAGGGACAAACAGCAAGGAGTCATTTGGTATAGATATCGATATATAGAATATTAAGTATAAAAGAGTTTTAAATTAAAAAAAGTAAATGAAATAAAGAAGAAATAATACTCATACTTTTATTTAAAAATAATAAAAGGAATAGACACTTGAATAATAATAATAAATATTACAAGAACAAAAAAAGAAATAAAATCCCTGCCTGTTACCCTATCAAAGGACCTCTAAGTTGATATCTTGTATACCTTACCAATATATAATATAAAATATTCGGTGTTAGGTAAAATAATTGTCAAAGAAATTATAATACACATTTGATATTTTAGAAAAATAAAAAATAAGAACATAAGAATGTGAAAATCTTATAATTTTTTATTTGATATTATGGTCATAGATATTCTTAAATTATGTTCGGTGCCATCTCTTTAAATGATTTTAAGGGTATGCTCTTCTATATTAATATATAAATAATAATATATGAGATATGACTTAAAATAATATAATTTCAATGACTTTCAAATGCTACTTAACAAATTAAAATTGTTAATTTTTTAATTTATTAAATTATGTAACAATTATATATGCTGATTATTGTTTGATGAATCTGCAAGAATTTAGAAAAAAAAAACCCACATATTTTGACGCACATTGCTGCGCAAAATGGTGGATTAGTCAATCCTGAGGTTGATACAGCCTGGAGGCTCATGAATTCGTTGACTGAGACTCAGTGTTATTATGGTCATAACTGAATTTAGGGCTTCTAACATCATTGACTTTCTTATCTCAATCTGAAAATTTCTAAGAAATCCTTACTACAATGTGGAAGCAAAATTTTTTAACTGCAAAAAGAGAAAAAGCAAAACTTCTAGTGAAGCTTCTGCGAGAAAATATCTTTGTTTCTTCATTCATATTCATATTAGTTTCATATTAATATGACCCATATGTTATATGCAGCATAGCATATTTTTACAAAATTTTAAAATAGAACTAGATGGAACAAAATTGTGACTTGGATTGCTTCCTTCCATGGAGTGAAGTTTTTTTAGTAGATGAAAATTATTAATGAATTAAATATAAGAGAAAAGCTTGAATTAAATGAGGTTTTTTTTTTTTGGGGCTTGCAGGGGAGGTAAAAGGTTTTGGGAGTTGGGAGAAAAGAAAGAGATAGACTAGGGATTAAATCAAGTATAGACTTGGGATTAAATCTAAGTAAAACAAATCTCATGATATTTTAAGCTTCGAGAAATGCATTTCAGCCAAGACTCTAAAGTGATTTTTTTTGGGAGTAAATTAATGATTTTTTTAAAAAATTACTTTCTTTTTAATTTGATTTTTCATAAGTAAGGCATCTAAATTTAGTTTTTGAGAAATAATTTTTTTTTTCTCAATTTGATTTTTCAAAAATAAAATTTTTGTAATTAAAATTGTAAGAACCGGAAAGAAACACGAAGAGAGAGAGAGTGAAGGAAGGGATCTGACCATATATATATAAATATTATATAAATATTATTTAATTATAATATTTTTTTCTTTTTTCTTTCTCCTTCCTGTTGCTTTTCGCTGGTCCTGTCACTTTCTTCTCCATTTTTGCTGCTTTCGGTCTCTTCGTCCAGCCCTGTGAGCCGTTTTCCCCAGTCATTTTTTTTCCGTTGATTAATCACCTCGCCGGCGTCGTTGGAAGTCTCAGGTAACCTCCCTTACTATTCCAGCGCTGGTGCTGTCCAGTTCTTCCTCCATTTTTGTCGGCTTCCATTTCCTTCGAGTTATCTGATTTTTCTCTTCAATTGGAGTTGCTGCCTCCTTCGATTCCTCCACGAAGCTTCCTCCAGTGTGGTGCAGACTCCCTTAGCCTTCTTCCATTGCTGCCTCGAGCCTGCTAAGCTGCGAACGAGCCGTAGCATTTCAAGGGTTTTGGTGAGCATTTTGGTTCGGGATCATTTATGCTTTCATTCCTCTTTAATGCTGAACCTATTAAATTCCTTCCTTTACTTTCCATTTTTCGGCCTATCCCAAGCTCAATGGGTTGTTAATGGGGTTGATATATATTCAGATTGTGGCTTGGCCGAAATGAAGGACTAAAAAAAAAAGGAAAATTTTTAATTAGGCTTCCTAGTTATGCAAATCTTGCATAAACCTTCAATTCTTACTTCCTGAAAGTGATCTGAGAACCCAAATGATGAATCAGAATTCGAAGAAAATGGTTAAGATAAGGGGCATTTGTATGTATGATTAGAGAAGTTATTTAGATGATAGTGATTGAATGCAGTACCTATTTAAGAATCGTTTTTGGATTTGTATAATGATTTGGTAAGTTGGGTATTATCAGGAAATTCTCGGAGCTTTGACAGAAAAGGAACTTGGCCTTTCAAGGAGGAACAAGGACCGGGCTAGTATAGGGCACTGTCTGTGAGTAAATAATGGATTTCAAAGCGCTTACCATTACCTTTAATCCTGATATTGTTACTTTTGTTCTAAATCATCCTATGTGAGATAAAATGTAGTTATATATATATACTATGTTGTTATAGCATGAATTAATCTCGGGGGAGGAATTGCTCGGGAAGTAACTTTTATTTATTTTCCTTTATTTGGTCTTATTTAGTTGTCTATGTATATATTTATGAAGTTTGTAGTTTTGTTTATTGAATTTATTATTTGATGTTTGAACTAACTTTTGTCCCCTATAATCCAACTTCCTTGAAAATAAAATAATAACAATAACATTTGACTAATGATATATATAAATATATGTACATATATAAATATGAATTTAGAATTATGGATTAAAGTGCGACTCAGCTATAAGTGCATGCTATAGTCCTTAACGGAATTAGGTCATATGTTATGAAAGAATCTGGGTGGAGAAGGAGCTACCCGTTAGGCAAAGCCACCCGAGTAAGGCGGGTAAGGGCTACCAACGAGGTGTAGCTGCCCCCAGAACGGATGAATTATGACATACAGATAAGACAGGTAGATAAAGGGGCTGCCTATTAGGCGTAACCACCCGAGTAAAACGGGGAAAGGAGCTGCCAACACGGCGTAGCCGCTACCTTATCTGAACTTGAACTAGTGATAAACTATCATCAAGTGATCACACCGAGAGACTCAGGTCTAAATGGGTACTCTTCCATACGATGGTTGTGGGATTTGTTAATTTGTATAAATGTGATGGTCTAGTTATATACATTTTAATTCATTGGTTATGATCCCTGAATAAGTTTTGAAGTCTATTATCTGCTCACTAAGTTTTGACTCACCCTTTTAAATTTAAATTTTTCAGATAGCGCCACGGGACCTGATCCGGCTCCCTCGTCTTAGTGTTGAGGCGCGTGGCGGTGAGCCTCCCTTTTTGGGAATTGGGAGCTCGATTAAATTATCTTTTGGGTTTGGTATCTGTTGTAATAAAATTGGGATTCATTTGTAAAATATTTTACGAGTAGGACCAAAGGATGTAGGTTTGGTTTCCCCCTTCCCTATTTTTGGGTTTATTGATGTTTTGTTGACTGGATTAAAGAGAGCAGAGCTCTCTGTTGTTGTTTTTACTGAATTCTGGCTGTTTGTAGAAATTTGAGATATCCTATTTATAGGGGACACTCTACCGAAATTTCTATAAAAAGCTAGTATCTAAAAGAAAGTACATTTTATATCCAACAAGGCTGGGGTACATCTAATGTACATATATTCGGTGTAGGGCCACCTAAAGATTATTTATTATATAGGGAAGTAGATAAATCTATAGCTAAGAATTATGTATAGGTTTCCAAGTCGGTCTCCCCCTTCTCTTGGAGAAATGGGGCGTGACAAAAATAGTCCTCTCGAAAAATATTTTGAGCCTTCTAATGTACTTAAACATAGATCTAATACAAATATAAATTGTTTTGAGAACTGTAGACACTGAAGTTTAACATTTGGGATCCCATTCCTTCCCAGTGGATAGAATGAATAAGTCTGGTTTCTTCTTTCATATTCATAAAAGTTTAATATTAATATGACCCGTATATTATATAATCCAATGTTTTTAAAATCGGATCAGTCATCGAATAGGTGAAAATATTGGTTCATGGTTCATTGGTTGAACCGTGGTTGAACCATGATCGAACCGATAATAATTAAATATATATTTTAAAAATTTTACATATTAAAATTTTAATGTAACAAATAAATATTATTAAATTTTAAATATTTAATTACTAATTCAATTTTTTTTAAGATATTACAAAAATTATTTTATAATTTCTAAATTATATTAAGATTCTACTTATCACTAAAAATTAAATAATAAATAATAAATAATAATTTTGGTTAAATACTTTGATATTAGAAAGAAATGTTATTAAGAAATGGAGCATAAATATAATAGAGAACAAGTATAAAAAATAGTCAAATATATACATTTTATTTCTTTTATATTTTCTCTTTAAAAAAAATCTTTATATTTAAACTTTTTCTTCTTTTTTATGTTTTTTATTTTTAATTTATTAAATTTATTTAGGATGAATTATCTATAATATGAGAAAAAATCTTTTAAAAAAAAAAAGAATTTAGGATGGACCGGTTCAACTTGGTTTTGATAGGTTCGGTTTTGACCGATTCTTCACTGATTCTTTTACTGGCCAATTTTTTGGAATAACCGAACTGGACCAAGGATCGGTTCTCGGTCGAACAAGTCGAATCGGCTAGTTCGATCCGATTTTCTTAACCATGATATAATCATACGAGCAGAATCTCTAATATAACATTTTTCTTAGTTTAAACTATGACTAGATGTCAAAATTGTGACTTGGATTGCTTCCTTCCATCTAGTGAATTTTCTCTTTTCTAGTAGGTGAAATGAATTAAAAATAAGGGAAAATTTTGAATGCTATGCCCAAACTAATCATAAATTAAATGTTTTTTTTTCGGTTATGAAAGAGGTATAAAGTTTTGGGAGGTGGAAGAAGAGAAAGGGATGAGTCAGGAATCAAATTCAAGTACATGGGATTCTCTTGATACTTAAGGTCTTGAAGATATGCCACATTGCAAGATTCTTAAAACAAAGTTCTTTTGTTTTTTTGTTTTTTGAGCAAATTAATTAATGATTTAGTTCTTGAGTGATCATTCCTTTTCAATTTAATTTTTTAAAAATAAAATTTCTCAATTTAGTTTTTTAAAAATATTTTTTTATTTAGTTTTTCAAAAATAAAGTCTTTTAATTTTTTTTTTTCCAATCAAAATGATCATTTCAAGAGTGTTTATAGCTCTTTAATGTGCTGAATTTTTGCTCTAATGCTAAAATGATGTTGTTTTAGGGCTTGAAGACACTGAAATCTATCACTTAAAATCTCTTTTTTCCCCTTTAGCCCGGGGACCATTTTGATTTAAAAAAGTTGGGGATTAAATTTAAAAGTTTTATCTTTGGAGTATGAAATTAAGAGAATAATGATCTTTAAGGAACTAAATTAAAAGATTTTATTTTTGAAGGATCAAATTGAGAGAAAAATATTTTTTAAGAACTAAATCATTCATTTTCTCTCTCTCTCTTTTTAGTAATCATTAACAGACTTCCATAATTTAAACTTATAATACTCTCTAAATCCATATTAACTGATAAGTTGTCAGATAACTAGTACAAAGGAATTCCATAAACGTTTAAAAATGAGCAGCCTTTTCAAAAAGTCCCTTTCCTTGATTAGTTCTTAACGAAAAGGAAGATTATTTATATAATTAAAAAAAAAGTTTTGAGAGATTATGGATGAATGTTGGCCCTTCCTTCAACCAAAGAACACGACCTTTATACAATTAAGACTTGTATTCCTCACACCCCTTTTATTATTGGCTTGGTGTCCATGAGTCAAGCATCACTTATCCCATTTAAATTATGGTGCTTTCTAATTAATTAGTGCAATTAGCTCAGTTGAAAGAACTTTAAGAACCGAGAATACACTATCATGTTAATCATAGTATATTACAAGCGACGTAGATTTTTGGCAGCTCAAGCTACTCAACTTGTGCAGCATGCTAAGCTGCTCAAGTTGGTAAGCAATCTGAACCTTTCATATATATATATTTTTCCAATCCCAAACATTCAATTTTTTTATTTTGATATATATATATATATATATATATATATATATTATCTTAAAAGAAGCAAAACATAAAATGAAGATAATGTTTTCACTTCCACCAAATAGGAGTGGAACTTAAAAGACTATTTTTATTTTATGTTTTATTATGGATGGTTGGGATTATCAAAAAAGAAATAGTGAAAGGTCTAGATCTACTCAGTTTGAGCGGTGGAGAATCTGTATCCTATTACAAAACATTTAAAATATTTTTATGCAATACATTAATATCTAGTAAGATGTATAATAATATCCAAAATATGAAGAAATTTAATATGATATTATTTTAGATACAACGGAATTCCATTAAAAAAACTATGACAATATCTCATCCATAAATTGAGCCTTATTCATTTTTATAAAGTATCAAATACATAATTTTTTTAATAACTAATTTCGATTATCATATCACCCAAAGACTCTATACCAATAGAAAAATAGCATTTCTGTTTACTCTAATTTATGAATACCATAATTGGATAGTTTAAAGACTAGAATTAAGTAAAAAGTTTTTATTGTTAGGCCTGTTGATGAAATTATAACATGTTAGATATTTTTTACAACTAGTATAAAATTTTATCTCTTCAAAAGGGGTTTTTCCATATGCCATACATTTATTAAAAAAATATGATAAGAAACACTTAAAATCACAATTTTTTCCCTAATATAGTTAATCCACTTTTCCCATCCGTTGCGAATAACCAAAGTTAGACTCCATAACTCAAGACTTTGGCCACTTCAAGGGTTTGTTTGCTGGTCAAAGTTATTATGGACCACATTATGTCATTAAGGCTCTATCGTTATAATGTGGAAAGACAAGGGTAATTACTCAACAACATATTACATAAATATGCCACAAGGGGGCAACAGAATCTTGGCTTTCATCTTCTTCCCCTTGTCTCCTCTGTTTCTGTATTTGGAGCTCAGGTCCAGCCTCAGAAAGTTCAAGGACCTCAATCTTGGATTTGAATGCACCAAATTGTAGGTTAACTATAAAATCCCTTTATCTTCTTTCAATGTTCTTCCTCTGTGTTTTGGTCATTCTGATCCTAAAGGCTACTACATATATATAATCTGTAGGAACAAATATTGAGCTGAAATAATGCTTTTCGTTATTTTCTCACTCCTTTTCTGACAGGTTTTGAGCTTGAAAATTTCTTCAAGATAAAAAATTCACATTCTCCCCGGAAAGTTTGAGCATAACCTCTTAAGGTTATCATTCATAGCTTTCCAAGGTGCTAGTACTATCCTTCCATCTTCAATTTTATGTAAAACTAACTCATTCACACTTCAAAGATAGAGGTGCTTGTGTCTCACAATTATATCACATACACAACATTTTATATTGTATTTTAAATGTTATATATCTTTCTGTAATGTGTTGTGCTTACTATACTTGTAATTTTTGGGGTAATTTTCAGGAGATTGCCATGAGTGTTGTGTATAGTCCTGCTGTGAAGTGCTCACGCAACTTCCCGGAAATGGATTCTGGTAAGGGCCATACGCAACAACAACGTTGTCACCAGCAGCAAAATTTTGGACTATTAAGGTACCGCTCTGCTCCGAGCTCATTGCTGACCGACCTTGTGGAAAGCAGCCATGGCTGTGTGAATGAAACAGAAGAAGGTCAAAGTCGTTTGGATCATCAACATCAGCAAAGTCGTTATGTTCCATCCTTAGGTTCAGAAATGGAAGCCATGTTGGCCAAGTTGGTTTCTTCTTCGAACAGTGGATGGAGCAATGTGAAGCAAGAAGAAGAAGTTTTCTGTCATGGTGCTGATCAGCTAATTTACCATTCTCAGGAATTCCAAGCGTTTCCAAATGGTTCATGTTCAAGTGTAATGATGAACGCTATGGGTTTAGAGAACTCCAACCAATCCAGAATGGCTTCTGGCAATTGCCCCAATCTTCTCATGAGGCAGATGAGCTCCCCTCCTGGGTTTTTCTCCAATTTCTCAGCTAAAAATGGTGTGCCTCGTCTCTTGCTTGCTATTTTGGAACTTTATTTTATTTAATTTAGAGTGAATTAACTTTTTAATCATGATATGCCCTTTTCTAAAAAAAATTTGGTCTCTTAAAATTTAATTATTTTATTTTAATTCTTTAAAGAGTGTTTTGTTTTTATATAATACTAGCATGGTCCCCTGGTGATTTAAGGGATCCAAAGTTTTTTTTGTGGGTCTCATAGAGGGGGAAAAAAAAGAAAAGAACAATAGATCCCATTAAAAAAAAACAGTGCAAGTAAAAAGTATATTAATGAAATGTTATAATCAGTGTATAAACAATAAAAATAAACAGTAAAAATGCCATGGGCTATATATGTATATAAAATGATTATCCTCACATTTAGCTAGTTTTAATAGATAATTAATGGATAACTCGACTATAACTGCTCAACTATAATTGAAATAAGAAAATAATAATTAAGATAAAATATTTTGTTTGAAGGATTAAAATAATATCTTTGAACTTTAAAAGATTAAATTAAAATAAAGCATAACTTTTAAGACCAAAATATAAATTCATGTTTTTATTTAAGAAGGGTAAATAACAATAAGATACAAATCACATAATAAATTAGGTAAATTTTAAACGTATGTCATGTATAATTTTAGAGATATTTAAATTACATGGTTCTCTTTTTTATTTTAAAAATTTATACTTTCCTCTTTTAAAATTAAAAGATATATTGACTTCCTAACAAAATATAAGTTACAATTATGTCTATTTTGACCAAAATATCATTATATCTATTATATATATATGCATTTGATTAATATAAAATAATCAATTTTTTAAATTTAGAACAAATTAAATATATAGTTTTTAATATAAAATAAATAATATTAAAATAAATTATTCAAAAAAATATTTTTAAAATTTTTTATATTTAGTAAAAAATAACATTATTTTTTATATATTTTAATTATGCTTTAATTTAAAGAATATATATTTTTTTAATACTTAGCTAGTTATGCGAGATACTCAATGGGTGACTTGTTTGTCAACGTCCAACTGCCATTTGAACAAGAGAAATAATATTTAAAACAAAATACTTTCTAAAGGATTGAAATAAAATATTTAAATTTTGGGGGACTAAATTTAAAAAAAAAATTGAATCTTTCAGGCTAAAATGCCAATTTATTTTTTATTTGAAAAGGATAAATAATAATAAAATACAAATCACAAGATAATATATATAGTGTTGAGGTACAATTACATGTACTGTTTAATATTGGTTTCCAACACATGGGTGATTCTTTGTGTAGGTATATATTTTATTTTGATGGTTTTAAATGTCTCGGGAAAGACAAGCAAATAGGGCTTAAATGTGAAGCAGTTGTCCTGCATGAAATCAATCTGGAATTTAAGCAAACGTTAAAATTGACCAGAATTTGCATATTATGTCTGTCTTTCGGCGAATTGCTAATAGAATTTAGTAATCGGAAGTTCCTTATCTCGAATATAAGATGGGTTCTTCAAATTTTACTGCAGTGAGAGTTGACTTTTTGAACAACTCTTATAAACAAATTTAAGTATTCTTGAAATTTTTTAGCAGTTGGGACCTTATCTCCTGAGGGTAGGAAGAATATAATACCAATAAGAACTAGGGTCTTTATCTTGTAAAGTTAAAAGAGAAATAAAAATAGTAGAGTGAATTGAGATTCTTAGATCTTTTGAGAATGGAAAAAAGACATAAAATGTGTGATATATTCCTTTAATAAATTCTCTTTTGGACAAGAGAGGTTCTATTTGCATGAGATTATTTCAGTGGATCCCATTTAATTATCACTCTTCTAGCTCTCTCTCTCATCTTATTTGGTAAAGTACTTTAAAATATTTTAATATACCTTTTTTTTTAAGTCTCTATCAGATTGATAGAGACACCTTAACTAATAATTTTAGAATAATCTTTTGTTCTATGTTATTTATCAAAATAAAATGAAATAAATCTGATAAAAGTAAGAAAGTTTTGCCAAACCGTCTTTAATATTTGGGTTTTCTACTGGGTAGAATTTTACTTTATATTTTCAACTGTTCATAACAATAATAAAAAATAATAAGCCTTAGTGGCTTGATAGATCTGTTAATTGCAGGTTTTGCAGCACTGGGAGAACAAGGTACAACATCGACTAGTGGATTGAATGGTGGCCTTACCTTCTCATCCAGGTCATCCTCTTGCCCAAGAAGGATGCCACAGATTGTTGAAAATGGAAACGAAACCCTAGAAGAGGAAGAAGAAGCAACAACTTGTGTTGAAAGTAGAAACCTGAGAAATGACAATGGAAGCAATAAATGTTACATGCCCAGTGTGAGAAGTGACTTCTGGGAAAGTTCTTCAATATTCACTGCCCAAAAAACGGCCACTAGTGACACTAATGAGTTCATTTTTTCTACTTCAGATGCTTTGGAATCTCAGGTTAGTGTAGCAGAAAAGTTTATGACTTCATGATTAATGGAAATATTAATTGTGTTTTCCCTTTTGATTAACGGAAATATTATGTTTGACAGCATGCAGATCAATTTGGATACCAGAATCATGGCTTGACTCATCAATTGAGTTTGCCTAATTCTTCTCCTAAGATGGGTACCACAGAGAGGTTTTTGCATATTCAAGGATCTGTTCCTTGTAAAATTAGAGCCAAAAGAGGATTTGCAACTCACCCAAGAAGCATTGCGGAGAGGGTAAATGTCTCAAACTCTCATCTATATTTCTCTCATTTATATTTCTCAAACATTAGATTTAGATATAATTTTGTATATTTTTACTATCAGATTTTTTAATTAAAAATTAATAAATATATGATTTAAAATAATAATATAATAAGTATATAATTTAATTGAAAAATTATATAATTGTTTACAGATAATAATTATTTATTTATCATATTTTAATTAAAAAAATTGATACAAAAGATATAATAAATTGCATATAAATGTTATCTATTTCCAAATCACTTTACATTGGGGAGGTTTGGGTAGGGCATAGACTAAAGCCCAACAAATTTTTAAGCATTGGGCTTAGCTTTCAAGTTAATTTAGGTCCATTACTAGAGGTGCAATATTAATTGATCCAAGTTTACGGGTAAAGTTCGAGAGTGTTACTTGTTTATATATAATTAAAATTTTGTTTAATTTTAATAAATGAATCTGAATGTGTTTTTCTTTATTTATATACTTCAAAAAAAAAAATTTACAATCAATTTACGAATTTAGTATTATTTTTCACAAGCAAGGATGTTTTTGTCCAAATGATTACATTTTTTTGGTCATGTTTGGTTTATCAGAAATTAAAAATTAAATATAAAGGCATATTTTCTTAAAGTTGTATACATTTTCCACTTTTTCTTAAATGTAAGTTAATTTGGTTCAAATATTAAGCTTCGGCCTAAGTCCATTAAATTGGGCCAAGTACACCCATGGATCGGCGTAATCCACAAATAACTCTTAACTTCAACCAGCACTTATAAGTTTTTCCATCATAAATAAGCTTATTGAACTTTTTATATCATCAGGTAAGAAGAACAAGGATTAGTGAAAAAATAAAGAAGTTGCAAGAGCTTTTCCCAAAATCAGACAAGGTGATCTCTCTCTCTCTCTCTCTCTCTCTCTCTCTCTCTCTCTCTCTCTATATATATATATATATATATATATATATATATATATATATATATATCTAGCACATCAGATGTTGATTCAAACTTAATATTCAGTTTGATAACTTCTTGCTTCTATCTTGGCAGCAAACAAGCACAGCAGATATGTTGGATTTGGCAGTTGATTATATTAAAGACCTGCAAAAGCAAGTTCAGGTATTTAAGAAAAGATAACTATTTTCTTAGAAAAGAATTGATGTATAGTTTTTAGATTTTTGCTATCAAATTCTTTTATAGAAACATGACATGTGAATATCTTTTATAACTTAATTAATATCACATGATTAATTCTTTTAAAAGAGTTTCTTTACATATCATGAATTTAATGAAAGTATATAAAAAAATTTATTTAAGTTTGGTCAATTTTTATAAGTTAAATTGCATATAATACCTCTAAATTTTGGGTAATATGTAGATAATTTCTTAATCTTTAAAACTTGATAATAAACTTTCTTAGACTTTTAAAATTGTGTAGATAACTCCTCATCGCTAATTAATCCATTATTTTATTAATAGAGTGTAATATGTTAGAATGTTATTTATATATTACTTATAATTTAAGCAGTTTATCTGCACATAATTTAAAGTTTAAGAGATATTATTGTCACTAATTTTTCATGCTTCATTAATAAAATAATTGACTAATTGATGTTATGAGGGTTACCTGCACAAATTTAAAAGTTTTGAAAGATTTACTATCAAATTTTAAAAATCACAAAATTATTTGCACATAATTTTAAGTTCAGAGAATATTATGTATAATTTAGCTATTTGTATATATTCCGAATAAAATAAACACATTAACCTACAATGAAATCTATATTGTCCTAAGTTTCTTTCTCCTCCTGCAGATACTCACAGATACCAGGGCAAAGTGCAGATGCTCAAGTATTCAGAAGCAGTACTCATGACCTTCGTAGATGGAAAAAGCAAGGAGGGAATTAATGGTTTTTTAGTTGTTTTTCTTTTCACTTTTTGATTTTTTTTTTTCTTTTCCTTCAAGTTTCATATCTTCTTTCTGTTTTTGCTTGGTTTACGGATCATAATGTAATTGCAATGTTTAATAAGAGTGCTTGTTGGTAACTTTCCCTTTTATTATACGTAAGTTTCAGACCATTCCAAAGTACATCTGCTAGAAACTTTGACACAAAGCTGAAGAGTGTATTCTATATGAAGGAGATTACCGTTGCCACAAGAAGTTTGAATATTTAAAATGGTGCTAAAGAGGATTCCAAAAAAGACGAATGGAAATGGCTGAAATTTCAATCCTTGTTTGTCATCCTTCATATTTTCAACTCATATACATACCAAGCAAACTCTCAAAGATTATTGTTAAAGATTTTAATAAAATAGAGTTTTCACAGATTTTACTTAATATTTTAAACTTTTAAGTTTAGTTATTGATATAGTATCAAAATTTTTATCATCGAGTAGTTTTGAGTTCAAATTATACTACTCTCATTCTCTGAATTAAGAATAAGTTTTAACATAAATATAGTAAATTCATAATTTGTTCACAATTCAAATCTAAAGAGAGTTGTGTGATATGAGTGTTCTAAAATTTAATAAAGTTATAAAACTTAAACTTTCACTCTATAATTTAAATCTGAGTTGAGGTGGCTTATGATAATTCTTGCATAGGTCATCATTTCTTGATTGTGGCACTCTTAAATCTTCACATTCAACTCACTAATAGTTTCTGTGAATATTTGTCCGAGATCAATGTCCTTGATTAGTCATCAACAAGAAAAGATTGGAATATAAATCCTCCGCATGTGACTGCATGAGGTATACTCAAGCTAAAATTCTGATGTATGTCTTTTATTCTTTGAAAAGAGAACAAAAATTTTAATTATAAAAACAAAAACTTTTAACTATGTAAAGAAAAATTACATTCTATATGGTAAAACTCTTTAATCTTTTTATTATTTATCTAATTTTTCCTCTTCTTCGTGGTCACTACTATTTAAGAAATAATTTTCCATAATTAAAATTTTTTTAAAAATCATATTTCAAAACTATAAGTTAAAAAATTTATTGTAAAAGATTTTAAATTTTGAAATTAAAGCGGTCTGAAGAACAAAAATTTTTGTCTTCATAATTAGACGCCTGAGGATTTGTATCCAAGGGATTGCATATCAGAGGGTTTTAGAGGCTGCTAAGCATGTAATCTTTTTTTTATTTTAAGCATTATATATCTGCAAACATGTTGAAAAGAAAGGGCAAAATGGCCAAACGCTATTTGTAGCCATAATTATTAGCCATTTTGGGTTATGTGAATAAAAAATGGGTTGGAGTTTTTTTTCAAAAAAAAAGAAACTTTTTAAGGATAGTGTTATTGAAATTTAAAGTAGTTTTTTTTTTTAATCTTATAGGAATAGGTTATTTTTCTAAATGAATTTTGATTTAATAAAAATGTACTTATTTTAAAATTTCTCTAGCTTAATGAATTTGGACTAAAAAATTTAAGGATTCAACAGGAACAGAGTTCTAATTTATTTTCTGCTTGAGTACAGGAATAGGACCAAGAATCGGCCTATATATTTTACCTGTCTGAGTCTGAATATCATGATATTTGGCCGTGATCATTAGTATAAAAATGGTGATAAATATAAAATTAAAATATTCATTATATTACAATCATTAAGAACTTTTGGTGCGTTTGTAGCAGCATAGTTCATCCACTGTGACTTGAAAACATGCAAGTGAATTCCGTTAAGGAACGTTCTATCGTCCTACAAGGGACACCAATGTTTCAAATATATGGCGCCAAATTATATATACAAAAGTAAAATTTTTTTGACACTATACTTAATTTGTAACAAGATATGCCTAAACCCTAAATCCTAAATTTATTATTATTATTTTTAAACTGTGAGGCCCACACCTTTGCATTAATAGTGGTAATAATTAAGTGTTCACTACATTTATTTTTAAAATTAAATGAGACTCTTTAATTCACTTAATTATTAACTATGTAATTATTAAAAAAAATACATAATTAAATATAATTATTTTTATCGTACTTGATATGTCATCAAACAAAATAAGGATGTCTTTACAAATAAAAAATTTTAAAAATATAAAATATAACTGATAAAATAACTGAAATACTCCTCATCATTAAAGTAAAATATTTTAAAACAAATTTCAAAATGTGAATCTCATCCTCCCAAAGACTCATCAAAATGTAGGAGCCAAGTCATGTTCGTCGATGTTCTTCCGTTGCAGTTTCAGGCGACATCCACAACCCTTACGTTGGTGAACCAAACTGGGTTGATCACACTGGAACAGCAACGGCAGAACGAACTTGTGTCAGAGTAAGGCGATCAGGTTGGATTCGTTGACAGTGGCATAGAAACAAGACTACCGCTGGACAAAGACCACCATGTGACGGAATCGTACGCTTCAAAGGGTTCAGCTATGGTGGATCCTAACTCGTTTGGCTTTGCTTCACAGAAAAAGATGGGTCGTCGGAATAAAGTAAATGAGGGGCAAAAAGGACATTTAACTCATTTTGGCTCCTCAGGTAAGTATCATCTCTCTCAGACCTAGCTCTTTATCTATCTAACAACTCTCTCCAAACTATTTAAATCTCTTTGAATTATCTTTCTGCACCCTATAATAACTTAGGTACATGGTCAGAATCCAATTAGTCCAATTATCATTTATTAGAACCTTATCCAAAATTATATTTCTTTTTGTTTTGTTTGATGTTTGTGTTCATTTTGATATGTGTTTGCCCTTGTCATTAGCCGTTCATAAATTAAAATTACTTTATGATATATGTTCAAATTTAAATAATTTAATTATTTAATAAAAATATAATAATTATATAACAATATAATTATTTTAATTTCTTTAATAATTAACAATAAAAAAGAATAGATGATAAAGAATAGTGATTGTTGAGAAAGAGATAAGAAAGAAATAAGGTAGTTTATTTATTAAAAAAAAAAGATTCTTTTTTCTATTTTATATGTATCTGTGTGTATAATCCAAGACGTTTCCATAGATGCAGTGGCTAAAGCTAACAATCAACTTTTGTTCTAAAGATATTGATCCGTTTTTTCTTTCAAAATTTTGTAAAGTATTTGACTAATAACCAATGAAAATTACCAATGATAAGTTAATAATGAAACACGTTAGAAATCCTTTAATGGTAATTTCTCTTAAAAACTCACACTAAAGGACATATATATAAATTTTAGGGGAGTTTTATGGGCAATAAGTATCACATGTGTAATAGATACATGGTAGCCACACACATTAAATACAAGTAACTTTTTTATAATAAAAAATTTACAGAAAATTACAAAGTTTGCAGAGCATCCATGCAATAAAGGATCTAGATAGATCTAGATGAAAGATCTAAGCCGACAACACTAAGACAGGTAAGATCAAGTGAAAGAGGATGCTTTTGATGGTAACGCTACACATTGCAAAGGCATAGATTTTGATGGAACGAAGATAAGAAGAAGAATATAATGGAAATAGATGGGGTTTGGATATTAATTTTTTCTCCTAATATTGTCCATGGGGTTGAATTAAAAATTGTGAATGAGATGACCTTACATGATCTATTTGTTTTGAGATGAGTAACATAGATTGTCTTATTTTATTACCTTCACTTAATATATATATATATATATATATATATATCTATTTTTGCTGAGCAATCTTAAAAGTTAATATTGGCATCAACAACAAATTATACCATTTCTCTTGTATTAAACGTTTGATTTGCAGTTGCTTTGAGGATCTTAAAATTTATCGAAAATACTTACATACAATGTTGTTAAGACTTCAAATGAAGATGCTTGAATTGAAGCTATTGATCAATCTCTATTCTAACTAAAGATATTGATTTGGCCTTTCCTTCAATTATTAATAGATTATTTGATTAACCAACAAAAATTGCGAATGATAAATTATTGTTGAAACATTTTAATCTCTATCAATTGTGAATTTTACTCACACTAAAGAACATACAGGAGAGCTTGATGGTCAACAAGTGTCACCATGTGATAAATACATGGCAACAGTATATATTAATTCAAATGGTTTTTTGGGATATAATTTGTAAAGTTTGTATATAGCTCCCATGCAATAATATAATTTACAAAGAAAATGCATCATTGAGATATATAAAGAACTAACAGGATGTTTTCAACTCAAAAATTTTAATTAAGAACCCAAACAGATCCAGTTGAAAGATCCAAGCCAAGCCAACAACATTAAGATGGGTAAGACCAAGTGGTGAAGTTGACACAATTCTTACAAATTGAAAGAGATTTAAATCTATAAAAGAAGAAAGTCTTTAGAGCTTTTTGTAAACATCTAAATTCTCTATTGTGCAACACACCATACTTGACATGCTGTATAGATCTTGACCCTCTATATAGGGGTCAAGATTTTTATTATTTTTTATTTTTTCTAAAGTCCTGATGGATCTTATATTGCAAAGTACAAAATTCGTTCCATTTTTTCAATAGCTGTTTCCCCTCCTATTCTATATCAAGAACTAACTTTAATAGTGGTCTCAATGAGTTTAAGAGAGAGGCTGGACATCCTCAAGTCACAGAATGGAGGCAAAATTCACTTAGGCACCTATTGAACATTATTCCCTCCTGCATGTTTTAGTTTCATTCAAACTATAACAAAGACAGTGAAGTGATAAGTGAAGGTATCAAAGTGTTGCAGGGTATATTGGAAGATGTCAATTTTATCTTCGCAAAGGCCCTTGAGCCGTCATGCTTAGATAGGTATAAATTTGCCCTTGATTATCTCTTTACCTTTGATTATCTGTTCATATAAATATATATATATACTATTTATTTTTAATTATTTTTTCTAATTTATGATTTTTATCCTTAACCTGAGGTGTATAGTAATAGAGTATGGATCTTCTGCTATGCATATAGTGTGTGCACATAATTATAGGTATGGACCTTTTCTTGTGCACATAGTGTATGCACAGCTCTTCTTCAATTTTTTTTTATTTATTTTCTTTTTAAATGCAGCCAAATCTTTGTATCAGTAAAATCTACCATATTTTATATGCATATTACTTGGTTTAATAAGAAAAATACACAGTACATCATGGACAGAACCAATTGAATGGTGGGGGGCCCTGGCCCCCCTTCCAATTTTTTTTATATTAGAAATTATATTTGCATTCCCCATTCCCACATACATTTATGCACACCCAAGGGCAAAACGAATTGAATGGTGGGCCCCTATAGATTTTCTTTACATTAAAAATTATATATGCATTCCCCCTAATCCCTATATACATTTACGCACACCAAAGGACCAGTGCGTGATTGAATGGCAAATGGGACCCCCCCCCCCCCCCCCCCCCCCCCCCCAATTTTTTTTTTTTATTATTAGAAATTATATATGCATTCCCCCATCCCCATGTACATTTACGCACACCAAAGGACCAGTGTGTGATTGAATAACAAATGGGATGCCCCCTCCCATTTTTTTTATATTAGAAATTATACATGCATTCCCCCATCCCCATGTACATTTACGCACACTGCGTGATTGAATGACAAATAGGGTACATTTATGCATACCAACAAATCAGCGACAAATACAAGTTGGGCTGTGAATAAAGAAGCTAAAAGGTCCATTGATGTTGTATTGAGCCTCCTTTCTATAATAGCTAACATCATAGATGACACCAGGATGGCTGACAGGCTATTAGGGTTTATGCTTAATTCCTATTTGAATGCAGAATGCTGATCTCAATCTTTTGTCCTATTGCGGATCACTACCTAGAGGACCAGTGGATGGCACAAGACATCATCTAGATCAAGTGACATAGTCAAGGTATCTATTTCTTTTTCAAAGTCAATGTATTTTTTTAATTTTTTTCATAAAGTTTATTGATTCATCTATTTATTTGTTTAGTCTAGTCTGTAGAGAAAGAATCATAGAAAATAAAAAATATATAAAACTGCATGCCATCTCTAAATTTATTGACTTATTGTAATTTTTTTTTATTTCTCTTAGATGAAAACCACAATTCATTCATATTTTAAAAGGAAGAATGTTGAAACCCCACAAATTGATGAGAGGTTAAATTCTCTTGTGGAAAGTGAACCTTCAAATTCTAAATGTCCTCTTGTGAAATTTTCAAGAGTTTAAATCAATGAAAGCTTTGATATCAATTTATTAAAATGTGATCCAGGATTAAGACGACAAATATGAGAATATCCTATTGAGATGCATGATGAAGTTCGAAGAGCCTATACTAAGGCTAGTCCATATTAAGCTGTACTTTCAAAGTATCCAAAATCTAAGGAAAAACATGCTCATAGTTTTCAAGCATCATGGTTTAAGTTATTTCCATCATAGTTGGAATACTCTTCGAGTGTAGATGCTGTATTTTGTCTACCATGTTATGTATTTCATTCTCAAAATGGACCTTTTAGATAGATGCATTTACTGTTAATGGATTTCAATCATGGAAAGAGGTGAGGGATGGAAAAAATTGTGCATTTTTGGCACATATTGGAAAAGATCTCACTTTTCTACATCGAATTGCAGAAAGAAAATGCAAAGATCTCATGAACCAAGCATCACATATTATACACAGATTTGAAAAATTCACATCTCAAGAAATTGTAGAAAATAGACTTTGTTTAAAAGCTTCAATTGAAGTAACTAGGTGGTTTGTATTTCAAGGTTGTTCTTTTAGAGGCCATGATGAGTCTAAAACATCAATGAATCATGGCAATTTTTTGAAACTACTCAATTTCATATCTTCTTATAATGATAAAGTAGCAGAAGTTTTGGAGAAAGCTCCACAAAATGCATCATAGACATCATCGAGAACACAAAAAGAAATTTTGCATATAATGGCAACCAAAGTCAAAAATGCCATTCGTGAAGAAATCAATCATGCAAAAATCTTGTATAATTGTTGATGAAGCTCGAGATGCATCCAAAAAGGAGCAAATGTCAATCATCTTAAGATTCATTAATAAAGATGGATATTTCAGAGAGTGCTTTTTTGGACTTGTACATGTTAAGGATAATTCTGTAACAACATTAAAAGAAGGTATTTTTTCTCTCCTCTCTTAACATAATCTTAGTGTTCAAAATATTAGAGGACAAGGCCATGATGGTGCAAGTAACATGCGTGGAGAATGGAATGGATTACAAGCTTTGATTTCAAATGAATGTCCATATGCCTATTATGTTCATTGTTTGGCACATCGTTTGCAATTGGCATTAGTTGCCGCATCTAAAAAAGTTATTCCTATCCATAATTTCTTTACCACATTGAATACTATTATCAATATTTTTGCTGCTTCATGGAAGTGAAATGACCAATTAAAAGCTGCTCATGCTGCAAACATTACTCACTTACTTGAGATTAATGAGCTTGAAAGTGGGAAAGGGCTTAATCAAATTAGTGCTTTACAGAAGGTTGGAGATACTCTGTAAGAACCGGAAAGAAACACGAAGAGAGAGAGAGAGTGAAGGGAGGGATCTGACAATATATATATATTATATAAATATTCTTTTTATAATATTCTTTTTATTTTCTTTCTCCTTCCCGTTGCTCTTCGCTGGTCTTGTCACTTTCTTCTCCATTTTTGCTACTTTCGGTCTCTTCGTCCAACCCTGTGAGCCGCTTTCCCCAGTCATTTTTTTTTTCGTTGATTAATCACCTCCCCGGCATCGTTGGAAGTCTCAGGTAACCTCCCTTACTATTCCAGCGCTGGTGCTGTCCAGTTCTTCCTCCATTTTTGCCGGCTTCCATTTCCTTCGAGTTATCTGATTTTTCTCTTCGATTGGAGTTGCTGCCTCCTCGATTCCTCCACGAAGCTTCCTCTAGCGTGGTGCAGACTCCCTTAGCCTTCTTCCATTGCTGCCTCGAGCCTGCTAAGCTGCGAACGAGCCGTAGCATTTCAAGGGTTCCGGTGAGCATTTTGGTTCGGGATCATTTATGCTTTCATTCCTCTTTAATGCTGAACCCATTAAATTCCCTCCTTTACTTTCCATTTTTTGGCCTATCCCAAGCTCAATGGGTTGTTAATAGGGTTGATATATATTCAGATTGTGGCTTGGCCGAAATGAAGGACTAAAAAGGGGAAATCCTTAATTAGGCTTCCTAGTTATGTAAATCTTGTGTAAACCTTCAATTCCTACTTCCTTAAAGTGATTTGAGAACCCGAATGATGAATTAGAATTCAAGAAAGTGGGTAAGATAAGGGGCAATTGTATATATGATCAGAAAAGTTATTTAGATAATTATGATTGAATGCGGCACCTACTTAAGAATCGTTATTTTTGGATCTATATAATGATCTGGTAAGTTGGGTGTTATCAGGGAATTCTCGGAGCTTTGGCAGAAAAGGAACCTGGCCTTTCAAGGAGGAACAAGTATCGGGCTAGTATAGGGCACCGTCTGTGAGTAAATAATAGATGCTCGAAGCATTTTCCATTTTATAAATCTTGAATTCGTTACTTTCTGGATGAAAATCATTTTAAGTGAGATGAATTGGTATATATATATATATATATGTATACCTGCCCTGTGAAAATAAGTTGAACCCGAGAGAGAGCTAGTTGGAGAAGTAATTTTAGTTATTTTCATCTTTGCATTTATTTATTTACTAGTCCTAATTAGTTGCTTATATATATATATATATATATATTTACAAGATTATGCATTTATATTGATTGATTTAATTACTTAATATTGGGTTAATTCTTATCCCCTGTAAATTATAAACTTCTTGTACAAGACAAATATATATATACTTATAAATAATAGTAATAATAAAAAAAAAATTGGCTAAGGGTATATATGTATATGAATTTAGGGATTATGGATCGGTGTGTGTGTGTCTTAACTACCAGTGTATGCTGTAGTTCTTAATGGGACCAAGTCAGGTGTGGTAGGGAATTTGGGTGGAGAAGGAGCTATCCGTTAGGCGTAGCCACCCAAATAAAATGGGTAAGGAGCTGCCAACGAGATGTAGCCGCCCCCAAAAGGTGTGAATTAGGACATGTAGTGAAATGGGTAGAGAAGGAGCTGCCCGTTAGGCGTAGTCACCCAAGTGAAATGGGGTAAGGAGCTACCAACGAGGCGTAGCCGCTACCTTATCTGACCTAGTAATAATCCTCCACTGAGTAATCACGTTGAGAGACCCAGGTCTAACTGGGTATTTGTGCGTACAACAGGTAGGGATTTGCCAACGTGTAATGTGTGATAGTTAATTTATACTTCCTTAATTCATTGTTATGATTCTTGTTATAAATGTGAAAATCTATTATTTACTCACGGAATTTGACTCACCCTTTCAAATTTTAAATTTTTCAGATAGTGCCTCTGGACCTGATCCGCCTCCCTCATCTTAGGGCTGAGGTGTGTGGCAGTGAGCCTCCCTTTTTGGAACTGGGAGCTCGGTTAAATTTTCCTTTGGTTTGGTATCTGTTATAATGAATTGGGATTCACTTTGTAAAATATTTTATGAGTAGGACCAATGGATGTAGGTTTGGCTTCCCCCTTCCCTATTTTTGGTTCATTGATGTTTTGTTGACTGGTTAAAGAGAGCGGAGCTCTCTGTTGTTGTTTCTACTGAATTCTAACTGTTTGTAAAAATTTGGGATGTCCTATTTATAGGGGACACTCTGTCGAAATTTCTATAAAAAGTTAGTGCACAATAAGGAAGTAAATTTTATATATCCAACAAGGCAGTGTTACACTTAGTGTACTGCTACTCGGTGTAGGACCTCCTAAAGGTTATCTGCTAAGATAGTGTAATAAATCAAGCTGTAAGCAAGAATTTCATATAGACTCCCCGTGTTGGTCACCCCCTTCTCTTGGAGAATGGGGCGTGACATACTCGATGGAGTTCTCACTTGAAATCCATTTCTAGCTTGATGAAGATGTTTAGTGTGACATGTGAAGTTTTATTGAATATAATTGAAGATGGAACTGCTCTTGCTCAACGTGGAGACGCAGATACAGCATACGAGGTGCTAACTTCTTTTGAGTTTGTTTTCAATATGCATCTTATGAAAAAAATTTTAGAGATCTCTAATATACTTTATCAAGCTTTACAACTTCAATCTCAAGATATTTTGAATGCAATACATCTTGTTTCATCTACTAAGTTGCTTATTCAAAATTTAAGAGATGATAGATGGGAAGAATTAGTTATGAATGTGAAATCTTTTTGTGAAGCAGCCAATATATCTGTTATAGATTTTAATGCCCATTATGTTGCTAGAAGAGGAAGGGCTCATCGTTAACAAAATGAAGTTACAATCAGGCATCACTATAAAGTTGACATTTTCAATGTAGTGATAGACTCTCAATTGCAAGAATTAAATAATAAATTTAGTGATCACACAATAAAGTTGATTATTCTTAGCTCAGCTTTGGATCCAAAAGAGATGCATATATCATTTATAATTGATGACATTAGCAAGATGGTAGAAAAAATTTGCACACGAGATTTTTTAGAATATGAAATGATATAGTTGAGGATACAATTTGAGCATTTTGATCATGTATGACAATTTTTTGATTTTCAAACATTGCTTATTATTTCTTATTTATACCAATGGTTGGTGAAAATGAGAAAATAAAAAATTCATCCTCTTGTGTATAGAGTTGTAACTCTTATTCTCACTCTTCCAGTTTCTACGAATACAACAAAGTGATCTTTTTCAGCTATGAACATAATTAAGACAATGCTACGTAACAAGATGGAAGATGAATTTCTTTCTGATTGTTTGCTTGTGTATATTGAAAAGAGAATTGCTAGAGTTTAGTATAGATTCTTTTATAAATGATTTTCGTGATATGAAAGAGAGAAAATCTAAATTTTAATATGTTATCTCTCATGATGTATTTTGAAATATTAATAGTGAATTGTTTTGTTATTTATGCAAATTTTATTTAGTTGAAAGTTGGCCCCCCTTTAATTTAGAGCTGGTTCCCCTTATAGTACATGATAGTTTTTATCAATAATTCTATCTTGAATTATTTCTCTTTGTAAATTTTACTAAATCAAGTCATATGTGTTGTAAATCCTATTCATATAAAGATTTGGTTACAACAAATAATAATAACAAGTCTTTTTTTTCATTAAATGAATTATCTTTTTCGGTAAATATTTTTATTATAGTGAAGGTTTAGCAAGGAATCACTGGGAGAATTTTCTCATCACATAGTGAGGGATTTTGTTGCATTTAAAGAAAAAAATTAAAAAATTTTTAATTGAAAAATAACTATGAATATAATACACAATAAATGATCCATACTTCTAGCCGGTCACAATTTATGTTACAGGCCATTTTCCTTAATAATTTTTACGGATTGAATCTTTATATTTTTATGGACCAACATTTTGTTCTTTAATATATATATATATATGTTTACATTTTTGTGATGTTTTAGTTTAATGATAGATACTAAAAATAAAATAAATTATCTTGGTATGAAAAAGTAGATCATATTTAATAATTTATAATACATAATGTCAATCATATAATTATAAGACATCTTAACGTGGATCCAATGTTTTCAACTTGATCACTTCAGTTTACTTTTTGAATAGGATGATTATGATGGGGTTAGCCAGTAAAAAATTTTCTATCCCCTCGACTTGAACGATCATTTACGTAATTAAAAAAAATCATAAAGAATAAGTTTTGTTCAAGTTCAAACTTGTATGTATAAAAACTGTTTATATAAAATTATAGTAAAGAATTAAATGTTTCAAATAACTAGCAGTATAATTCAAAGCATATATTATACTATTTGAATCTTTTTTTAATATATTATATTGATAAATATATATAAATATATGTACATATATAAATAAAAAAATAGATACATCATGTCTAGAACGGGATGAGTATTATATTATCCAAACTTGAACTCAGGCTTTTAAAATACCTAAAAAAAATTTCGCCCAAACTTAAGTGAATAAATTTTACAAATATACATATACAGGTATTTCTCTCATCTCTATTATTTAAACTGCTACACTAGTGGCGATGTTATTTAGTAATAAAAAAAATAATGGAATTATATAATTAAACCTCCCTATAAATTATTAAAAATAAGTTAGATTTTATATTTAATCATGATTCAATCTGTAATAACCGGAAAAGAGAGAGAGAGAGAGAGAGAGAGAGAAGGGGGATTAGAAATATAAATATATATATATATAATAAGTAAAATATTTTTATTTTCTGAACTTTTTTGTTTATTTCCTTTACTTTTTTTTTCTTATTCTTTTCTTCTTTTCTTCGTTTCTCCTTAGGCCATCTCTGGTTCTTTCTCATTCTTCGTTGCTTCCAGTTTCTCTCGTCCAGCCCCTTGCGAGTTGCTTCCCCCAGCTCCCTTTCTATTGGTTAGTCACCAAATCACCTCCCTAGTATTGTTTGGGCGTTTCTAAGCAACTTTCCCTCCTATTCCATCACTGGTGCCTGGCTGTTTCTCCATTTTGTCACATCAGCCTTCATCCCCTTCAGCTCACTTGTTTCTTCTCCATTGGAGCTACCATCTCTTTCCCTTCCATCGCAATGCTTCCTCCGGAGTTGTGTAGCCTTCATTAAGCTCCCTCGCTATCGATTCGAGCGTGCTGGTCTGTGAACAAGCCGGTAACGTTGCAAGATTGAGGTAAGCAATTTGTTCTGATTCATTTATGTTTTTCATTCATTCCAATGCTGAATCTATTAAATTTCATCTTTCCCTTCCATTTTTCGGCCTATCCTAGCTCAATGGGTTGTTAATAGTGTTGATGTACTTGGTATATTTGCTTGGCCGAAAATGAAAGAATGAAATGGGGATCTTTTAATTAGGCTTCCAAGTCATGCAAATCTTGCACAGATCTTCGATTCCCACTTCCTTAAAGTGATCTGTGAACTCAAACGATGAATTAGAATTCAAAGGAAAATGGTTAAGATGAGGGGGCAGTTGAATATACGATAAGTAAAGTTATTTAAATAATTATGATTGAATGAGGTACCTATTAAGAATAGTTGTTTTTGGGTTTGCATAATGATCTAGTGAGTTGGGTGTTATCAGGGAATTCTATGAGTATTAGCAGTGAAGGAAACTGGCATTTCAAGGAGGAACAAGTATCGTGTTAGTATTGAGCACCGTCTGTGAGTAAATAATGGGTTTTGAAATGCTTATTGTTATCATTGATTCTGATATCGTTATGTATTTTTTGAATAATTCTATGTGAGATAAAATTTCTGTTATATGTATGTTTTATGGCAATGAGTTGATCTTGAGGGAGCAATTGTTGGAGGAGTAACTCTTATTTATGCATCTTTTAATTGGTCTTATTTAGTTATTTATTTACATATGTATGAAATTTGGTATTTATATTATCTATCTAATAATTTGTTATTTGAACTAATTTTGGTTTCCTATAATCTAAACCCCTTGAAACAAAAATATATATTTGGCTAACGATATATATATTAAATTAAAATATTGATTACCATTAATCGGGTGTCTTACTCATAAGTGCATGCTATAGTCATTGGTGGAACCAGTGACTAGGTAGGTCATATGTTGTGGAGGGATCTAAGTGGAGAAGAAGCTGCCCGTTAGGTGTAGCCACTCGTAAAAAATGGGTAAGGACCTGCCAATGAGGTGTAGCCACCCCCAGAAAGTATAAATTGTGACGTCTAAATAAGAGGGGTAGAGAAGGAGCTACCCATTAGGCGTAGTCACCCGAGTAAAATGGGGTAAAGAGTTACCAATAAGGTGTAGCCGCTACTTTACTTGACCTAGTGATAAATCTCCCCTAATTTACTTGACCTAGTGATAAATCTCCCCTAAGTATTCATATTAAGAGACTTAGGGTCTTGATGGTTATGCTGGCATATAATAACTAATAGATTTGTTAATGATCAAGAGTGTAATGTTTAATTTTTACACGTTCCAACTCGCTGGGCATGACCTTGTTGTTTTAATTATGGAAATCTATTTTTTGCTCACTAAGTTTATGGCTCATTCTTTTAAGTTTTTTTTTTTTTATGTTTTAGATAGCGCCATCGAATCCGATCCGCCTCCCTCGTCTTAGGTGCTAAGATGTTATGGCGATGAGCCTCTCTTTTGAAACTGGGGGCCATGGTTATTCTTTTTGTTGTAATGAGTTTATACTCTTATGGGAGAGTATTTTAGATGTAGGTCGAGAGGATTCAGATTATGTTTCCCCTTCCCTATTTTGGCCCTTTGATGTTTTAAATGACTGGTTGTAGAGGGCAGAGCTCTCCTTTATTGTATTAATTAGATTTTAACTGTTTGTAGAAATTTGAGATGTCCTATTTTCAGGAGATATTCTGCCGAAATTTCTACAAAAAGCTAGGTGTACCAACAAAAGAATTATATCTCCAAATAGATGGGATCATACTTAACTTGCCACTATTTTATGTAGAACCTCCTAAAGGTCGTTGAATTAGTACTGGGTAGTGGTTCAAGTCCATAGATAGAAGTCCCGTGTGGATTCCTGCGTGATCACCCCTTCTGTTTGGGGTGTGACACAATCAGTTTTCAAAAGTTTAAGATGAATTTATTATGAGACCTAATTCATAAATCATGTGAAGTGTTAATTTGACTGATTTAAATCAAATAAGTAAAAATATAATTAAATTAGATGTAGTTTGAATTAAAGCATTCTTCTCCCCTTGATTTATTATTATCATTATTTGTTTTTTGGCAGCCTTAATTTAGTTACTTTTCATTTTTTGATTAAAAAAGTGATAATCAAGAGACTAAACCCATATGCATAAAAGCCCCTGATACTTGTATCAAGGGAAGAAATCACTTAAGGCTATTGGACAGTGTTATTACTTTGGTTCAAACAATATTGTCGTTTTAATTTAAAATAAAAAAATTATAAATTCTATATCGTACAAAAATGTTATAATAAATTCAAGACTCATCTCCATCCTTGTATGAACCCCAATTTTGTGGATTGGGGGTTATTTATTTGAAGAAATTTCAAATTAAGAAGATTCCAAAATTCACTTATATAAAATCAAATAAAAATGCCTCAAATAAAAATAAATAAATATATTATTAATTTATAAAAAATTAAAAATAACTATTAACTATAAATAAATTAAAATCAACAACCATCCAAAATATAATAACCACCCAGCTTAAAATCATTATAATTTATAAATTTTAGTTTTGATGCTTTTCATATTTAAAACTATGTAACTACTCTTGAAAAATTATTAAAAATATGAAATATTTTGCTTTCACGAAAATATTTTACATTTCACTCAACTGATCCTTTCCATAAGCTTTCAAGGTTAGAATAGTTTTATAATTTTCACGAAGATAATGGCTTTTAAGTTATTTCCCATCGACAAGTGTAAGTAAACATTCTAGGCACAGCCCCCATAATTAACAGTTGCTTAAATATTATTGGTTGGTTTCTAATATTAATTCCCATTCCTATACCAATTTCAAACTGTATTAGACTTAGGTAGGGTTTTATATCTCTTTATTATTATATTTTTTAATTAAAATATGATAAATATATAGTTTTCTAATTATATTATAACAACTATGAATTATATAATTATCTGCAAATATCATATACTTATTATAATATTATTAAAGAACCATACACTTATTATATTTTAATCAAATTAATCAAAGAATCTAATAGCAAATATATAAGTAGGTGTATGTAATTTTTTCTTCTTTAAAATATAGATAGGCATCATTGATCCCTGTTATTAGAAACAGTTTTATGATAAATTTTAAGTTAAATTATTTTTTCAGCCCTTATAATTTTACTCGATTTTTAGTTTGGTTTTTGTAACTTAAAAATTTATAAGTAGACATTTGTAGTTTAAAACTTTTTTAAATTTAGTCACTACTATTAAATTTTTATTAGTATTCTATTAAATTTTATTTGTATAACTAATTACATACTATCTTAACACTGTAAATATGTATAATTTATGCCAAACAAAGAGGTAAAAAGTGATAATCAAATAAAATTAACTTACCTATATGGTATGTGATGCAGTCTATATTAAATGATTTGAGAGAATTAATTTGAGTTATACATATCCAACGTAATAAGATATTGCATAATTAGTTATATTAACAAAATTTAACAAAAAGTATATTGTCAAAGACTAAATTAAAAATTGTATAGACTATAAGAATTTAATTACAAGTTTTTAAATTATAAAGATCAAATTAAATTTTGGGTAAAATTTTAAGGACAAAAAAAATAATTTTTCCTAAAATGTATTCACCACAAATAGATTTTTTTCTCAAAATTTTAAATCTTTTTTAATTTCGACAAGCTTCTCCATTCTATTGGTGAAGGGGTAGCTTAAAATTGTATTCAATATCAAATTAATTTGGTCTATTACCACTGGTACAAATTCACACCAAAATTTCAGATATAGCATCTCCAAATTTTAGCATTGGTTTATGTACAGCCCAGTCACAAATTATTACTTGTATATATCGATAGCAAAATAATCCACTCATCTTACAGAATTTCACATTTCTTCTGCATACGCCTTCCTATACCAATTTGAAGTTTATTATGGTCAATTTTAAATGAAGGCATTTAACAGTAAATATGTGCAACTATATAAAAAAGGACTAAATTTAAATGCAACTCTTTATATCTTTATTATTCTCTAATTGAAATATGAAAAGTATATAATAAGTATATGATTCAATTGAAAAATCATATAGTTGTTTTTTAAAAAATACTTATTAGATTTTAATTGAACAAATTGATTGCAAAAATATAAAAAACAGCCTATAACTTTTTTCATTTAAAAATTAACTCGAAGAAAAGTAGGTCATAAGTATATGTTTGCAATAATCTAAGGCGTTTATATTTTCCCCCCTACACACCAAAAGAAAACTATTACTATTGATTGAAAACTAAAATATTAGTTTGGCAATAAGAACCAACAGTTCATACATATTCTTTTTATGTAGTTTGTATTATAATTATTACTTCATTTATTAAATCATTAATTTTACTATCAAATTATTTCTTTATCATACCTGTCTTTACTTACTTTTTTTTAATATTTTTTTTATATCATCCAAGCAAACGAATCGCAAGAATATGCCTATTGACTAACCTAAAGCCAATTAACAAAAAGGGCATAATTTAAATATAATTTTTTAATATTTTTGTTACAATAACAATTAGATAGAATTTTTTAAAAAAATTCAACACCAGGTAATTAGTTCTTTTGAAAAAATTTTCTTTTCATATTGCATTTTTAATAATAAAACTTGATAGCCAACATTCAAAAAAAAAAATTATCTAGGTTGTATCCTTCAAAACGAAGGAGAAATGCATAGGCGTACGTCGCAACAACTTATCTGGTACTACAGATTAATTTACCAATCCAAACCACAACTTAAGCAACAAGCGTTGCTGAAAAGCTTTTTTGTAAGCATTCAGTAATTCGCAGAAAAAAGGTACCTACCAGTTTATTAATCATAATAGAGTGATGATACAATACAGCAAAATCTTCCTAAAATTAAAAATTTGTTAGATACAATGACTGATATTAAAATGCAAGAGTTGAGATTTTTAAGTAAATCAGTCTATCCACAGTAAATAGACAAACCTCACCAATAAACATGCAAGCATATTAAATATAAGTTCTAATAAAAAATATGCCTAACATATTTATATATTTATTCATCATTAGCTTGATCTGCCGAGCTTATCTTTTATAGCCGAACAATCTCAGAACAATTCCAAATACAAAGTTCTTCTTGGCCAAATATTTCAAACATATAGTTGAAAGATCAGTTATTGGCTACATAAAGGAAAAAAAAAATTGTATATTTCATATATTGCACTTTTATCACAATCATCTGCAATCACTCTGAATGTCTAACATCTAGGAACCTACTAAGAAATGGGAAAAGAAACAAAATTACTTGTAACTACCACTCAATACTCTTCAAAAGCTGAGCAGAGCACCTGGTCAATCCAACCATCTTAAAAAAGAATTTGTAATCTCAAATAAATCTTGGTTAGATGCTCAAAATTTCAAGCCCCAGCCTTTAATTTTGATTTTTGTTTCTTTGCATCCAATGATGCCAAACCTTTGCCCAATCCTACAGGAGCATGTTCTTCTTGCACGGGTTGCGTTGATTGGTTGCTCTGGGCATCGGTTGGATCATTTGGAGGAAGGCCATTAGCTTCCTTCTTTGCTCCATCTCCATCCTTATTGTCCACAGCATCTGGAGTCATACCGCCTGAATTTATCATATTGAGAAGCTGGGTAAGGGGTGGCAATGCTGCTTGTACTGGTACGCCATGTGGACGTACTAACAGGCCCCTTGCCGCAGCCTTCTTCCTAACTTCAGCAGCTGCTCGTGCAGCCCTTTCATCAACTCCCCTTCCTCTGGGAAGAGTCTCACCAATCATTGCAGCATTGAGGGATCTATTTGCAGGTACACCTGAACTTCCAGACCCTCCAGCAATTGCAGCAGCTTGGAATGCATGTATCAAATCTGGATGTGCCTGCCATGACATAAGAAATTCCAATTTTCAGTAGATATTGAAAGTATAGACTATAGAATCAGAAATCCTTCACAAAACTAATCCGCAAACAAAGTGCAATCATTTCTATCAAGCTTTTGTGGTCCCTTTGGTTAAAGAAGGCAATAAAAATTACACAATAAAAATTACACGGTTAAAATCTGGAGATTGTCACCAGCCTCGTGGAATGTGCGGTCAAAAAGCGAAAATTTTGAACATTTTACCAAAAATCACCAAGTCGACTCTCATGCCAAAGCAAAAGAATCAAATTACATGAAAGGAATAACAATCGCATGTTTAAGACAAGCTTTGACCAGAAAACTAGTAAACCGGTTGAAGATCTTCCCACCTTTAACCCACACAGTTGACTCTTGAATATGTTTTCAGTATTAGCTACAAATACCATCAGATGATATTGCCTGATAATTAGAGGAATATAAAGAATAACCTTCAAGATATCTATAGCCTTTTGAGCAGTAGTATTCATACTTTGACCCTTCTGCTTGTGTGCATTCATCTGTCACCAAAAAAAAAAAGGAGAGATACAGAAATGTGAGTCATACATGACTAAATGAGAAGTTTTTACTTTCATAGCCATTTAGGTGGTACAACAGAATTATGTACGTCTTGCGTCACAGAAGTCCTTATGTTCATAGCCATTTGGATCTCAAAAAAAGAAAAAAGCCTGGAATCTAAAACACCACTTTGATGTCCAATATAGGAATTGGTTCTAAATTTCCAGTTAACTTTCCTAGGAATGCAAAGCTCCCACAACAAATGATAATAATGGTCAATGCACAAATTGACACTTACTATACCCTACACGAGAGCAAAACAAATCAACCAAGGTTATCAAAATCGTTCAATCTATGATTCAAATGGTGAAATTCTTAACAAGTCTCAGCAACACATATCATAGGATAATCTTAGTAATTTTCAAGAATTTGGCTCATGCAACTAAACCGGCACAGTTCAGACATCTTACTACTAACAGTTTATGTATTTATTCAATAAGGGTATTTTAAGAGAAAATTATGCCAAATTTACAAAAATTACGAGATAGAGTAAACACATCAATCTGACATGATGGGACACAATTATCATCCAAGAATCTCGGAAAAATTCCTAGGAGTATATAAACAAAAAACTCAACCTCGAAGGAATAGTGTACAGATATACCTGTAGCTCACGCTTCTTAAATGTCTCCATCCAGTTTTGAGAGTCACGTGTCCTTGAATCATCTTCACCAAGTTGTTTGACAAGTATATCATATGTTTTCTTCTCATGCTGTCAGACCAAATGCCAGAATCAGTCAGTAACTTACTTAATATTAGAAACTCAACTATACCACTATACATACCTGGTGAGAGAGCTTGAAAGCACCCATACAATTAAATGCTATAGCAAGAGCATGATAACACACAGCAGTTTGAATATGCTCCTCACCAAGAAGCCTTTCATTCTTCTTTAAGGCTTCTTGCAGATAACGAAGAGCTGTATTCATCTTTCCTATATCCTGATACATCATTGCAACATTAATAAAAGTTGCCGCAACATCAGGATGATCTGGACCTGATGACAAACTTAACAGGAGCAAAGCACGTGACATGTGGCGAAGGGCAAGTTCTGTTTGGTTAAGTCCATGGTAGAACAGAGCCATATTGCCATAACTGCCACAACAATATAACAGATCACACAGTGTACAAGAGAATATTCTTTTGTAAAATGAACCTCAGTTTTATGTAACTTGGTATCCCAAAATTTGGCTAGGCGCAAATACAATGATATACAATCAGAAAACTGTAACAAAATATAAGATATTAAAATATCACAGAAATGATCATATATAAATAGAATAGGAAATGCCTGTGAGCTGTGTCAGGATGATCTAGACCAAGGCAACGTTCATTTATAATTAACTCCTTATGTTGCTGCATAATAGCTCCAGCCAAGTCCCCAGCATGATACAAAACCATGGCAAGGTACCTGATATTTAATGAAGATAGAAAAACTTAAATATAAATTCAGATTAATGCACCACAAGCAAATACATCAATTAAAAGTTGAGATGCTGGAAACTATAGCAAAGCACAGCGAATTGTTGGTAGCATCTTTAAATTTATAAGGCTTAATAGAAGAAAATCATATTATGTGAGACTTGGTATCACATCTATTACACACGTCCGAAGCAGCAAGACAACCTATGATCAACCTAAGTTTAAAGTAGCACAACTTTGGAATCAACAAGAAGCATGCTTATATGGTAACAACAAATATTGACATACCGACAGCAATTGGCAACCTCACGATGCATTGGACCAGTAACCTACAGTCCGATAAACAACAAAATTACTTTAAGCACAAGAAACTCTTTCAAGATACACACAAGATCAAATTTCATGCCTGTTGTAAAATTGAGAATGCCTCCGAAAATAAAGTGTAAGCATCACTGAGCATGCCCTGCAAGAGAAAGATATTAAACAAAGTAACATGATTGTCAAGAAACAAATCAATTCAAGCACCAAACTTGTACATATTTGAAAATTTACACTTTCAAAGCGAGGTGTAACGATTTCAGCACTGCATAAATTTTAGCATATTAACAAACATAATTAAGAAAATACCATCTTAAGTATAATTGCTTTAATTCCCTAGGGTTTAACCTCAGAACAATACCCAACCATTTTTAAATTTTTTATTTTGGTAATCTTCCACAAAGCTTCACCCAAAAAGAAAATGAAACCTAAATGCATACACAATAAACAGTACCACTTTAACATCTAAAAAAAGCCAAGGGACACAAATAATCACATTTACAAATAGTATATGTAAAGTATCTTATTAGAAGCCATAAACACTAAATACCTCAGCCAATTGAAGTTTTCCCGTTTCCACCAGTTCCTTGGCTTCTGAACACACGGGAACTGAATGCTTGACCACTGGACGGAGATCCAAGATATCTGATGTTTGGAAGGGTGTTGTAGAATTAAGTTCATACTTGCGAGCTGCAATGGTTGTACCAACCTGTAAACCAACATTTTTTCAGTATGCTGAAACCCACCCACACAAGCTTAACATAACTAATATTTGAGAGAGTAACGGGTAAGATGCATCATTCAACTACTATTCACATCAACCATAGTAGTGGAAAGAGTAAAACCTTTTCAGTAACTACTAACTATTATTACCCGAACATCACATTACATTCACTACACAACACAAGCGAAGTCAAGGATTAAAATAACTAAACTATGATAAAATTCGAATTAATCAATATTATTTTTAAAAAGATAGTAAGGATTTTTTTTTTTTGGTTGATATAAAAATAAAGTGTCCTTTCCTTTTTCAACAGGTGTAAAGGAACACAAGATTAAGATGAGAAATGTTTTACATCATGTGGGCATTACCAAATACCAAGTACGCACATATCTAGAGCAAAAAAGTAGTATTTTTCAAAAGGTTCATGCCTTGGAACTGCAGAAAAGACAGACCATGAAAATTCAGAAAAAAATCATTTGGATCACTGACAAATCCAAATGAGTCAACTGAAAAATGAGTGATATGTTACACTTACCTTCTGAGAGAGATTACGAATAACGGAAATTTTCTTCACTTGTGACCTTGCATCCTCTGGCAACACAAACTGCATGAAAGTGAATTGTTCAAATGTATACCAACATTACAGATAAGGAAAGAAAGGAAATACAGAATGTGCATAGAGGTCCAATTTCATTGTATGAAGACATAATGTTTAGATTCCACATAGAAGAATGTAAATCATATCATATAGTACTAAGCTAACTCCACAATATGATGACTGCTATAACTACACATATTTTGTTCAGCTAAAAGCACTTCAAATGACAGTGTACAAAAGTTCACATGTGCTTCAAACCAACAGAAAACACACAACCTTATAGCAGCATCACGTTGTCCCAGAGAAAAATATATATTCAGGTTAGATGATAATTGATACCTTGTATTTGACCATTGCAAATTCCTGAATGTCAGACCAAAGAGTTTCAGAGCTCATATTCATATACGAAGGTAAAGTCCTTCTTGAAGATGCCTTGCCTTTCCAACGTGCTTGTCCTCGAGAATGCTTTCCCAATGACTGATGCCCAGATTGTTCCTGTAAATCAATACACAAAGATGAAGAATTCATCAATGATGCACTACACTACAAATTGCAAACATTTAGTATACTTTACACTAAGAATTTAATAGGAAAAGAAAAAGGTTAGACAAAAATGGTGTGCAACACCCTAGGGGAAGGCAAAGTGAACAAATGAATTGAGAAAATTAAGGCATGGACAAAAATATTACTGGAGAACAGTTGAAGAATGCTTAACACAATCCAACGTTACTGGACATATCACATACCCTTTTAGGAGTTCTGGACTGTGTGCTATTAGCAATTAATTTTCCACCAGGAACTTGACAACTTCCAAATAGGCAGTTCAAGAAATGAGATATTACTGGTGCAAGATCATGATCATCTGTTTCTCTCAGTACCTCCTGCAAATGAAAGATGATTGCAAGAGAAAACCACATAATATCTTAGCCAAAACACTAAGAATTGTGTATTCTAGGAAAACAGGCAGGCAACATTCTCAGTGCAAGTGAATTCAGTGGTCTTCATAAGGCAACATATCCTCAGTGTGAGTCAGATAAGTCAAAACCAACAAAAGGATCAAGTTATTCATGCTCATCTAATATCTTGTATCAATGAAGCAATTGAAGTATCCACTTATCAGATTACACCCAACAGGAGGAATGGAAGATGTTGAGGGGGAGAACAAAGGGCAGATATTTTTCTAGACATGCATAATCACTTTCGAGTGTCCAGGGAATAATTAAACATGAACAGGGGATTTGCACATCAGACTCCTTTGACAACGTGGAAGTAGGAAAGAAAGTGGAGCATCAAACAAGAATCAGCTAACTAAACTCTCAATCACTCATCTGTTAGATAAATACACAGAGATGAACAAACTTCAGGATACAGAGGGTCTCTTAGGAATGATTCCAATGGTTCAGATAGTGCCCGGCAAGAATGTACAAGATCAAAAAGCACTTTCAGATTTCAGAATTGAAGACAAAGAATTCTAGAGGCATATTTCATGTTAAAGGCAAGATGAATTTGTTCACCTTGATTATGTGCTTAGCAGATCTGACAACAATCTCATTACAACAAAGATCCCACAGATGAGGTAGATGTTTAGTCCCTTCAGCCACCTTTACATAAATAAGGACATATTAGAAGCAATGTAAGAATTCTCAAATGATAAAATAAGAAATGTTAATTTAAACACCAAATAAATGAGCACTTAATTTTCATTTGTTTATACTAGACCATCTCCAAAGGAAATCATTACAAGAGTATCAAGTATTGACCAAAATCTAGTGTGCTTACTTTTCCAATATAGCGAACATTGATTCCATGAGCATGAAGTGCTTCTGTTAATGTCTGGCCATCCATAGGGGAAACCTCAAGCGTGCATAGATCTTGTATAAACTTTGGAAGTACAACATCAATTAGATAGAGACTAACTTTCCTCACATTGTCCTCATCAGCTGCTATTTCCTGGTGAACATGATCAAATATAGTGATGTAAGAATATCGTGAATGCAGAAAGTCTGTCATGATGTATTCACACAGAAAGCTCATACACAGAGTGAGGGAAAGAGATCAATGGGTAAAGAAATATTTAGATATCCACAGAGAGAGAGAGAGAGAGGATCTATAAATGGACATAGATAAAGTTGAAAATAAATTCAGATACAACCTCTTGACTCCCTGCTAACTTGAAATCAGTGAAGACATTAGGGTTAAAAACTATTTCCTCGTAAGAGTCTGAACCTTCAGCAGATGCAGAAGTGAGTTCTTTGACATCCTCAATCTTTTCTTCCTTTGATAAATCCTGCATAAGGCAATCCAGGCATAGTCACCACCATTTGGTTGTTTACCTTAAAGCTACAAATTGAACAGACAAAGCACAAAAGTTCGTCTTCAAATGGAAGGGGAAAGGGATGCTGTTAAGATGGTTCTTCCAGAACTACATATATATATATATATAATGGAAAAGAAGTGGAGCAAACAATAATACAATTTCCTTTTCTATTCGAGCGATAATGAGTCTTCATTTTGCTAGATAGTAATTTTTTTGTAATTTTAGTCCCACTAAATCTGAAAGAGGAAGTTTACAACCTCCATGTAGTAATGTGCGCACACATTCACAAGCAACAAGGTGACTCTGATGCAGGTAAGTCCAACAAAGTATAACATAAAGTACAAGTCACAAACTCATCATACATTATGGCCCTTAAAAAAACATTACACTTCGTAGCACACAGATGAAGGCACAATAATACACACTCCTAATCATCCTTAAAGGGGGCAAAGGGTGGAGTAAAAAAATGTCTCAAAAATTTCAGAAGAAAATAAATTAGTCAAGTACAAGATATGTTACACTGCTTCAATGCTCACCTGCTTGTCATCAGTAACATTTTGAGAATCGGTGCTCATGTCTGCTCCTTGAGGATTAGTCTCCTTAGATTTTGACCCCTCAGCAGCATGGGCCTACACCAACAAAGAGTAAGCTATCTGAAACTCAATATACGGGCAAATGCCCAGACAATGCTGACATTAGTGTACCATACTCACCAGGCAAAAGGCAGTGATTAATTCTTGTCTCAGGATACATGATCGAGAACCAGGTCCACTATAGTTTGCATCACGCGGGGTTACCCTCAACAAATCAAGAAGATAATGCCTGATTTGGTTTTAAAAAGAGAAGCATATCAGTGCATAGCACAACAGACAATAGTTTACACAAATGCAAGCAAATAATAAAAAATGTTTGATAGAATTCCTATCTTTTAATGTTCGATAATATACCTTAGCCATAAGAAAGCCAGAATGGAGTTATAAAAGATTTATTACATCAGCTATGTCCAAATCACAAGCTTCTGTGTAGTTGGAAATCATGCATATTTTATGAAGCACTAGCAATAAGGTAACTAAGCACATGGACTATTATAAAAACAACAAATTAACTCAAGGGTGACTACCGGTCATCACCACCAACAATGCCCTTGCATTCCACAGGTGCAGCTAATTTGAAAACATTTCCAGATCCATCAAGGACAGAGTGTTCCTTCAAATGAAGCCGTTTTGCAGCCTCTAAAACCTAAAACAAGAGCTTATAAGAGATACAAATGAAACTCATATAATAACAAGCTCCAAATGACACAGAAGATGTCTATATTCCATTAACAACAATTTTTTCTTATAATTAATTTCATCCCAAGTATTACTTCCCCAACATCATGGTTTTAACAAATGCTGAAAAGTCAGCCTGATAGTATTTGAAACCACAGTCACTAAGGTGTATGAGAGGAAGAATAAGACAGATGGAAGGGGAAGAATGTGTGACTGCAGAAATAAAAGGAGGGGCATGGGCGGCAGCTGATGTATGCTAATGCCACAGAGCGGAAAGTTAGTTAGAAGGTTGTTATCAGGCCGTTTGAGGAGAGGGGTAGAGGAGGGGAGGTTAGGTGAGTAGGCAAGGAACTTTTGGGAGGCATCTAGTAGCCTCAAACTGTCCTAGAGCATATATTTTCCTGGTTTTCTTCCCTCTACTGCTGTGGTAATTTTATAAATATGAGATTTGAGCAAACATACTGGTTCAGAGGCAATTCAGAGTTATAATCCATTCCTAAGCTCTGTTTTCCTATTCCAATTTTATATTCCACGATATCCTAGAGCTTGGTCTCCACCAGAGAGCCTCACAAACACTAAAATTTCACAAGCTTAATTACCTTAGAATGAAAATCTTCATTCCAGCAAATTTTTTTTCCATTGTCAACAGAGCCATACAAGAGAGAGTCTGATTTGTCGCCTTGAAGAATTCCTGGTAGGACACTCTGCAGCAAAATATGTATATAAAATCAGATGTCAAAAATTAAATTGTGAACAAAGGTTCATAAGATTTGCAATTTAATATACAATATATGTAGTATTATTTTCATTAGATAATCCAGCACTTACTACAGGTGCTAGAATTTAACATAGAACTTGTCAAGTGATGTAGAACGGGAAGGGAACTAGAAGAAAAATAAAAAATCTCTCAAAATAACAATTTATCAATAATCAGGTAATTAATCATTTAATTTAATGAGAAGCCTATTATAGGCAACAGAAACAGGAAATCCTCATGTTACTCAAACATGAATACCCAATATCCTAATCTACTATGATACTACAGCATAGGATAACATATCATTAGGCTTAAATGCTTTATTCAAGCCCTAATTTAAATCCTAAATTACGCCAATTATCCAATTACAAATCCCTAATTCCCAAATGATAATTGCATCATTTAATAATTTAATAAATAATATGATGGAGCTCAACTTTTGGTATCATTTATATAAGAAGGAATGACAGCTTAATCTCTCAAACAGAGGTAGTAGTAAGCTAAATTCAGTAGTTACAGAGCTCAGACAACCAAAAGAAAATAAGGAAAACAAAGAAATGCATTCCTGACTTTTAAGAGGTCAGGTCCTCTCCCAGCTATCCAGAATTTCCTCAATGATTTCCCCTAAACCACCCCCCAAACCAGATATCATCATCCCCAGCACTCTCTCTCTCATCCCACCCACAATACAAGTTAGTTAGTTATTACTATCATGAGTTTCTCCTTTTACCCTCTCACCCCGCCAATTCACTCGATCCTTCTTACGAGCCTCATTTTTGTTTCTGCTCACATACATGTTACCCCATTTATTATTCTGGACCTATTGGGCCTTGGACCTCCTCTCATACACCTTGTAGGCATTGGGTTCGTCATTTCCCTCCCCATCAAGACTAACCTTGTCCTCAAGATTAAAAGCAGTAAATTGCTCTTTGATCACTTCAGCATCTTCCCATGTATTATCACATTCAAGAAGACCCACCCACTTAATAAGGGCCTATTGCTTCCCATTAGTCAAAATTCTAGTTTTTTGCATTATCTCGGGCTGCATCTGTAATTCCATCTCTTCAAAAAGTGTCAAGGGAATGGGCTGTCTAGAAAGAAATGGGTGGAGAGACTGTGTGAGCTGGGAAATGTAAAATACTGGATGTATGCATGATGTATTAGGCAAATCTAGCTTATAGGCTACCTTCCCACACCTCTCTAGTATCTTATAAGGGATATAAATTTGGGAGATAACTTCTCATTTTGTATCTTGACTAACGTTCTCAATTTATAAGGTTAAAGCCAAAGGTAAACCATATCTCCAATATTAAACTCCACCTCCCTTTGCTTCTTGTTCTTCAATCTCAAGTGTGCCATTTTAAGATGATTTTTCAATTCAACTAGAATCAAATTTCACTCCTTCAACTGCTCATTCACCTCTTCCACTCTACACAAATCCTCTTGCCACTTGAACAAAGTTGGTGGATCCTTCCCATAAAGAGCTTTAAAGGGAGTCATTCTTGTAAATCAATTAGAAGAGGTATTAAACCAATACTTAACCCATGGTAACATCTTAACCCATTGCTTAGGTTTATCTCCAACAAAGCATTGTAAATAGATCTCTAAACTTCAATTCACCACCTCCATTTGGCCATCTATGCACCAGCCAAAGCAAACATCTCTCTCCAAAATTGGCTAACAAAAACCTTGTCTCTCTAGGAAACCATGATGTTTGACTATCTCTTTAACAAAAATCTCAACCACTTCCTTAACACTAAAAGGATGGGAAAGGGGAATAAAGTGGCTGTAATTTGTAAACCTGTCCACAACCACCACAACAGTATCAAATCTATTAGTTTAAGGAAACCCAACCACAAAATCCATGCTAGTATCCTCACACACCCGTTGAGGAATAGGTAAAGGCCATAATAACCCTGCAAGGCTTAATGCCTCATTTATTTTGTTGGCATATCTCACACTTTGCCACATACTCCTGAATGTCTCTTTTCATCCCTTCCCAATAAACTACTTCAACTAGCCTTTTGTGAGTTCTCAAATAGCACGAATGTCTTCCCATAGGAGAGTTATGATACTCCTCAATTAACTCCGAAGTCCTATTTGATTTTTGTGGGAGCATCAATTTGTGATTATACATCAAACACCCCTTACGAATGCTATACCCTTCTAGCACTCCTACTCCAATAAAGATCTGCTCCCTTATTCCCTTCAACTTTTCATCCTTATTCACTTCTGTTTCAAACTCCTCCAGCGCCTCATATTGCCACAATGAAACAGCCATCATCTCCATTGTACTATCCCTTCTAGATCAAGCATCCACCATGCTATTCTTAATTCTTGGTTTACAATGTATTTCAAACTTATACCCCATCAACTTAGAAACCCACTTCGTTTGGTTAAGGTCTATCACACGTTGCCCTAATAGAAGTTTAAGAGCCTTCCAATTAGTTCTTATCACTTACCCCTCTAAATAGTGTTGCCATTTTTTTACAACAAACACTATAGCTATGAGTTCATGTTCATACACCAACATTGTCTTCCCTTTTCTGATAATTGTTGGCTGTAATAGGCCTCCCTTTTTGCCTCAGGACAGCACCAAATTCACTCCCAGAAGCATCAACTTCCAACTCAAATGGAATGTTGAAATCAGGCATTGCTAATACTGGTACTTTGACCATGGCTGATTTCAGTTGTTCAAAGGCTCTTCGAGTTCCTTCTCTCCAAATAAACGAGTCCTTCTTCAACAGTTCAATGAGTGGTGTTGCAATCTTTCCATAATCCTTGACAAATTTCCTATAATAGCTGTTCAATCCCAAAAATTCCCTCAATGCTTGAAGGTTCTTGGGAATTGGCCAACTCACCGTTGCTTCTATTTTGGCTAGATCAGCTTGCATCTCTTCCTCAGAAATGATATGGCCCAAATATTCTAATTTCTTTTGCCCAAAAACAAACTTTTCTAGATTAATTACCACTTGGTGTTGTTGTAAATTTTTAAAGGTCACAAGTAAATGCTCCATATGTGAAATCTTATCTTTGCTATATATCAAAATGTCATCAAAGAAAACCAAAATGAACTTCTTTAAATGCTACCCAAATATATCATCAAGGATTGAAAAGTGGAAAGTGCATTGATAAGTCCAAAAGGCATCACCAAAAATTCGCAGTGGCCATCATGTGTTCTGAAGGCTGTTTTAGGCTCATCCCCTTGCTTGATTCTTATTCAATGTATCTCGACTTAAGATCTAGCTTTGAAAATAATGTGGCACCACCGCAACTCATCTAACAACTCATCAATAGCTAGAATAAGGTATTTATTAGGGATTAGTTATCTTATTCAAAGCACAATAATCCACATAAAACCTCTAACTTCCATCCTTCTTCTTGACTAACAATACCAAACTAGACTAGGGGCTAGTACTAGGCTAAATTATTCCAGCTTGCAACATTTCCTTGACTAACCTTTCAATTTTTATTTTTTTGGAAATAAGCATAACAATTGGGGCCTGTTCATTTGGTTTGATCATGATAGAATGGTCATTTGACCTATAAGGAGGTAATCCAACCCTTGATTCACATATTAAAGCATAATCCCCAAGAAGTTTCTGCACCTTTTTATCAATCACTTATTTGTTCGCCTCCTTCTTCCAAGGTTATAGCACCAAACTCTAGCAAATCCCCCTCCTCCTTTGCTTTCATAGACTTGGAAACTGCCTTAAGGGAGGCTCGGGCCAAAGTCAAAGATGGATCCTCCCTAAGACACCCACCTCTTCTCAACTCTATTCTTCCTATATGACTGCCCTTAATTCACCCGTAATTCTCCAAGAGACTCTAACCAGGCAATATTGAGCACCAAATCAACATTATTCAAGCTCAATAGATAGAAAGTTTCGATTATAACCAGCCCTTGCCACTCCAATTTTACATCCTTGCATTCACCCTATATGTACAACTTTCGGCCATCCCCTGCCGTAATAGAGTACTTCTTAGTTTCTTGCACTTGGATGCCTATCTTTCTATCAACTTGGTTGATATAAAATTGTGGATGGCCCCACTATCAATCATCACCTAAACTTCTTCATGAAAAGCTCTTTCTACCAACTTCATTGTGTTGTGTACTGTGAATCCCACAACTAATGTTAAGGACAACTCCATCACAGCCAACTCTTTCTCGGCTTCCTCTATTTCTTGTTCCTCTCTTTCAATTGCTGCAACTTCAGTGGGCTCCTCTTCTTCAGTCAAAATTATCATCTGCAATTGTTTGTTCTTACATTTATGATTAGGACCAAACTTTTCAACACATTTAAAACAGAGCCCTAATTCCCTTATCCTGTTTATATCAGATAGTTTCTTCCTGTTGTTGCTACTACCACTACTGTTTGTGGTAATAGTTATGGGTATAATGATTTTGCTACTAGCTACTTTAGTATCATCTCTTCCTTTACTCTGTGGATTCTTGCTTAACCATCCATTCATAGAGTTGGTGAAATTGGGTTTATACCCACTCCTTCTACTTCCAATATTAGATTTCCATCCCCTCGATTTCCTTTCTTCTCAAACCTTTTGTAACACTAGATTTATTCCTTCCACTTAGTAAAAATAGCTCATGAGCTATTTCAAGGATTTTGGTTGCATCAACCTTATCTCAGCTCTAATTTCTTCCATTAACCCATTAGTAAAAGCTCCTACGAGCACTTATCAAGCACATCTCCTAATGGGGCTGAAAGTAGCTCAAACTTCTCTCTGAAGTCTTCCACCATGGTTTCCTATTTCAACACCATTAATCTTTCATAATTTTCTGTCCAACAACTCTTCTTAAACTCCCACCAATTTTGGACAGGGGTCCACATCTCAAGCCATTGAAACCAATTTAGTGCTCTTCCCTCCATGCTAATAGCCATAGCATCCATTTTCTTAGCCTTTGTTATTCCATTCATTGCAAAGTAATGTTCCACTTTAAAAAGCCACTTAATGGGATCCTCCCCTGAGAACATAGGAAGCTCTAAACGACCATACTTTCCCATATCTCTGTCTATGATGTCAACCATTTCAACATGTAGGCTTGTATCCATCACTCCCATCAACATGTTCTGTGCCACATTCATGCTTGGGTTTGTATCCATTGTCCAATTGACACGTTCTGTGCCATCTTCACCCTTGGGCTAATGTCTGTTGCTCCTCTCTGTGTGTTTTGGGTTTGTTCCACCATAATGTGACTTCTTGATTAAGCATCGTAGCTCTAAAATCTTTAAGTTGCTCCATTAGCTCCCTCACAGCCAATTTCACAGAAGTAAGTTCATCCTTTGTCTCACCTTCTCCTGTAATTCTCCCACACTCCTTTCTAACACATCCACTCAAGCCTCCATTCTTGTCCTGACCATACCCCAACTAGAATTTAGCTCTGATACCAGAAGTGATGGAGCTTAACTTCTGGTATTATTTATATAAGAAGGAATTAAAGCTTAAACTCCCAAACAAAGGAAGGAGTAAGCTGAATTCAGTAGTTACCAAGCTCAGACAACCAAAAGAAAATAAGGAAAACAAAGAAATGCACTCCTGACTTTCAAGAGGTCAGGTCTCTCCCAGCTATCCAGAATTTCCTCAATGATTCACACCAAACTAGATATCATCATCCCTAACACTCTCATCTCATCCCACCCACTACACAACATAGTTAGTTACTACAATCATGAGTTTCCCCTTCTACCCTCTCACCCCGCCAGCTCACTCAATCCTTCCTACAGGCCTCACTTTTGTTTCTCCTCACATACACATTACCCCATTTATTATTCTGCACCGGTTGGGCCTTAGACCTCCTCTCATACACCTTGTAGCCATAGGGTTCATCATAATAACTCCATCTTCTCATACTGCATTACCAGAATTTCTTAACCAATTTGGGAGTATTGATAGAAACAACATCGAAACATATGTCCATTTTGAAAGATGAAAAAAAACATAAATTCAGATATTTGGGAATGTTTCAAAGAAATTTCAAAACATAGCACATTTCAACGCAGTTTCTTGACATCTTGGGGCCTGTTTTGACAAGTTTCAATGCATTTTATTACATTTGGAAAAGTTTCAGGCACAAAAATTCCAGAAAGAATCTCCCATTTTATGTGTACCTGAATCTGATATGTACCAAGCAAATGGATTATAACGTGTATCCTGTAATTAATTACACTTTCTTGAAAAAGAGAAGTATAACGAATAGGTGAATTTCAGCTTCACTACACACCTGAGCTACCACCCTGTGACCCCTGTAGTCAATTATAGCCATAGCAAGATTATAAAGTCCAGGGACATCAGCTTCCTGGTAGGCCTTGGTGCCTTTTAAATCATTATTTGCAGAGGCATATGTGGCCTGCTCATTCTCAGCCAGCTGTGTTTCAGGAGGAATATCTTGAGTGATATCCACACCATTGGTAAGGACTTCTGAACTTGAACTATCATCTTTTCCCCCATTGGAAACCTGAATGTCTCCACGAAGTAAACTATCAGAAGATTTTTCAGAAGAACTGTGCAAAGTGCCTGTGCTCCATTTTTTCAAGTTAGCATCTGCACGGGTCTTTGACAGCTGCTCAAGGTCAGCATCAACAGCAAAACTAAAGAATATATTGTTGTGCACATACCTATTACGAAAACATAGATATAAATTATACTGCCAAGCCAACAACTAACCATTGTAAAGGAAATGGGGAGGGGGAATTGGCCACATTAAACAAGGCATGGCAAATTGACTATGCAATTATAAATTCCCACCAAGATTTTAAATAGATAAAATATTATGTACCATAGAAAGATAATCATATTCTTCACAAGGCAACCAACCCCCCCCCCCAAAAAAAAGAAAAGAAAAGGAAAAAGAGATGTTTCCAGTTTATTAATAACTATTGGACAACCCCTAACCCCACCCACAGCAATATTTAACATGCATTCACTAAAGCATAATTATAAGCAGTAGCCTAGCATGCTTACAAAACATATTTTCAACATTTAAATAACAAAATATCAGAAAGGAGTCACAATTACTTCAAAATTCAAGTTTCCAACAAATTCAAGAATATCCACTAACAAATTGCTTAAACTTTAGAAGCAGTCCTACTAACATGTGAAAGCATTCTGGATCAGTTGGGTTTATTGGAGGAATGCAACCGCTGATAACTCCAATAGCACCATTAATTGCTGCATCAACAAAGTCTGATGTCACCTTATAAAGAGCCCTATCCCGCAAAATTCTGCAATAATGGAAAATTCATAAATTATATAAAGTTCTCAAACAATGGACAAGTTAAAGAACATGTGGAACTTCCAGTCATCAAATCAAGGATGAGAAAATTCAGGTACCTCTCCTGTGGGCTTGTATGAGGAAATTCTCGACAAGATTGCAGCTCCTCATTCCAATCTCTTTGCATGCCAATTGGCTCACTGCCATATAAAAGAGTCAAAGCATCCTCAGCCCTGGCCGAGTCACGTTTGTGATCTGGCAACAAAGGAAACTACATTACAATTTACCAAAGACATAAAGCCAGCCTGTGGTTCAAACAATTAAGCTCACTTACAACTCAAACTCATGGTACTATAAACCACATTCTATATTATCAGATATCAAGTAGATATCTGATAATACTAGCACCACATCAAAGAAATGTTTCTGATGGAGTTAATGAAACTAACCATAAGGGAACAGGATACACGAAAGCTATCAGGCCTACTATAATAAATAGAGAAATTCTAACACCTACCACTAAAGGAAAAGCAACATCATCATCCAGCTCCAGAAGAACGAAGGAGAGCTACATAAAGAGTTGAAAAGAAAATGCTAGTAGACAAAATTCCAAAGGCTGAGCTCACCTGGAACTGGATATGATCCAAGCCACATATTAGGTGGCAACAAAGACTGCACATTTTCAAAAGGATGAGCAGCAGCCCTCCGCTCCAAAATTTCACGTAAAGCTTCAATAATGAACAAAGGAGATAGGTTTAGATTGCAAAAGTCAAATTTAAGTCTTAAACAATGTGTACTTTAATCACACTCTATCACCTTTTTTAAATTTGGGACTAATCTTCTGTAAGAGAGCAACAAGAGTTGTTGCTTCAGATATAGCTTTACTTGGCCTTGGGTCAAGTGTGTTCCCCGTGCTCGAATTGACATAAAACATCTTCGTGCCTCCAGTAATACAAAATTTATTACCCTCCAGTGTTATCACATCCAAATAAATTAAATCTCCAACAAGCCTGTACACCACAGAACACTGGGTTAAATGACTTTGAAAAGAACAAGTCTCTGTACTCTATAAAAATGATATTAACTACAGAGGAAAAATACTCATACCTTCTATAGCTTGGAGGGGGATTTAAGGATGAAAACACTATGCTCTCTACACATTTAATATCCTTCTGTGGGGATGATAGCAAATTACCCAGTGACCCAGAGACGTCCTCCATATAACCAAGCCCATCAAGCTCTGGAACCTCAGTTTTCAAATTATCTGTTCTTGCAGAAAATACAGAAGCAAACTAATATTTATGTTACCATGACAGGAGTACAAAAACAGCAATGAAATATAGCAAAATCCAATGAAGGGGAGAGAACTATTCCATACCCCCTGAACTTGCAGCTTTATTTTGTGCCATCTCATTCTCTAGTGCAAGCGATGTAGATAGTGATGCATGAAGTGCAGAAAGGGAAAGCAACTCTCTTGTACGGTGAACATGAGCCCTTATAGATCTATCATCATATAATGCTGCAAAGACAATTTTATAATAGCCCATAACTCACTAATGTCAAAATATCCTATTACTGCAAGAGTAAAAGTTTTCTTAACATACCAGGCACCATTTCCAAGGAGCAACCACCAGTAGTAATGTCAGCTACCTCAGAAATTTCATTATAATCTTCTAAATGATGAGTAGACCCATCCTTTGTGTGAAGCAATAAGTCGTAGCATGTGATAAAACAAGTCTCTGGAGCATCAAGAAGGAATTGTCTTATATCCATAACAGAGTCTCCTGGATTCAACTGTGCATCAATGAAAAGAATAAACAGAAACAACTTAGAAAACACATTTAATGCATGAGAAGAATTGAAACACAAAAAAGTTGTCGAGAAACTTCTTGAATCTTCAATTGCTGACAATGAAACAATAACAAGCAATGAATTCATGATGCTGTTAACTCACCTGTAGCTCAAGCTTCTCCCCATTTTGTGTTTTGACAGAGACAGGGTAAAGTTGAAGATCACCTACACCATTAAGGTTGGGGGAAAGATTTTAAATATGGTGCATAGTTCATGTTGTATTACATGCATTACCAACAAAAATGATATAAATTTCACCAAATATCCACAATTAGACACATAATATTTCAAAAAATAGTGTATAATACATGTATACTACACAGTGCTTGACTACAGGTCCTGCTCCCCTGCTGTTCAGAACAGCAGGGGATTTAAACTCACCAACACCCACAATCACCAAATGACTGGGAAAATAAGGTCTTTGATCACATAGTTATGGCAATGCTTGTCTCATCTTCCCACCCAATGGGGAAAAATAAGTCAAATAAATAAAGAAATGGACAGAAAAAATAACAAAATAATAATAATAATAATAATAATTCAGCATCACAGCTTATGTTAGATGAACTTAAAGCTGTCAGTCAGTCACCTGAAAATAATGCAACTATAAACTTTTACGAACATAGTGCTACCACAGCATCAAAATATTACCAATTAATTATGAAAAGGCAAACTCACTTACAGAAACAGACAGTTACATTCATCAAAGTGATTAAGCCTGTATATTTCAGCAGTAGAAAAAATAAGGGAGGACGTACAAAGAAATTCATAGAGCTCAGCATCAAGTAAATTTCCCAACTGTCCGTGAGCTTGTGTATGTACATGGTCTATGAATCCATGAGTACACAACGTCCTTCTTTTTATCTTTTGATAAAACACAAAACACACTATAAACACTATTGCTCACTTGTCCCCACACATTCATGCAATAGGCTATCACAAACTAAATCCTTACTGTCAGCTGGTAGAATAGATATGACCTCAATGCTTAGCTTGTTCCATTTACATGGTTCCCCCTTTTTTACTCCAGATTTGTGCAGATCTAAGAGGTATTTGAATCAGGCATTTGCCTTTCCTTTATAAAAATATCATTAAGAGGAAGTGTATGAGTGTGCAGCATGCACATTCACTTGCATTCCATGACTCACTTTTTTGTCAGATGTTTATATAGTGTTTGTAGTAATGTACTTTAGGATTGCTCAAATGGTTAGACCACCTAAAAGTACACCTACAGTTGCTCTTTTCATTTCCTTTTTTCTTTTTCATACTATAGATGATATAGAAACTCCACATTTATGTTGTTTGCACCTAAAGATCAACCGAATACAATATAACGATAGCTTATATTTGACATTGCTGCAAAGTTTTATGAAGTCCAACTTTTGCAAGAATTGGTTTATGAAAATGGTTTTGGAACAATCAGTTTTATACTTGGAAATATTATATAAAAGTACTGCTAGTGAATTTACTTTGTTCAGATTTTGTTAGCAATTTGGACCTTTTGCAATAAAAATACAGAGATGGATGTGGAAATAATTTGAATAACATAAAGTTTTTGGTTATAAATGATAACCGTACAAGTTAGGTAACGTCCACACACTTAAAAGGGGCATTTACATCACTATTTCTTGGAATCTATTTTGTCCAATTGAAGCAGTTCAGGCAACGTGGGCCATCAAAAGCAACAAGTGCAGTTAAATTCTATTTTAGGAATCAGGAAATCACTGAGACCCTCCATCAAACACAAAAACATACACTTAACCTCTTGAGGCATGGACTGTACTCTTTACTCATGAAATTTAAAACCATTGAAAAAAAATAAGAATGAGTAAGCCCAAAATATGTTACTATTGATATGTCACTGCAACATGAGTTAGCAGTCTTTCATGTGAAACACATAGAAAAGAAAAATATATGTATCTAGCCAATTTCACCTTGCTTTTGCGCTGTTTCATGCTCCTTCACTACAGAATCGGCACTGGTAGATTCACCTACAGCTGAAACATCCGCTGCCTCAGCTTTCACAGATTCTGAAGCACTCACCGTATTATCCTTTACGGAAACATCAGATAGCACCGCTGCCTCTGAGGGATTGGAAGAATTTGAAGTATTGTGTGACCCTCTCTTGCCCCTCCCCTTGTTCGATTTTCCAGCCATTTTTCCTTTTGGATCCAATAACCATGTTAGTGTGTCTAGAACAGGAATAAAAAGAACATCCATACACAAGTAGATATAGCAAACGGTATGTTTGACACGTCATAATATGTGAACGACTATATCCCTTCCCTCAGAATCAGTATTTATCCAGGCGCAATATAGGAAAAGCATCACTACTTAGAGAGATATAGAAGTCATATATATAATACAAGTGTCCAGAGTCAGTCTCAGTAAAAATAGCGGTTAAAAAAAAGTCTCTAGTCCCATAAAATCCTATAAAATGCCATAAAGGGATAAGCCCATGAACAAACACAATCAATTCCAGCGTCAAGGACAAGCCAGCAGCAATTCCAGATGAAGAACCACAAGCACACTATGAACAGAAAACAACATATTTTTATTTAGCTCCAACAATCCACTCTGTAGCATTTGAATTGTTAATTCGCAGAAAAAAGAAGAACCCACATGACAAGATAATCAAAAAGTAAACCCAAGTTTATAGTTTTATCATTTGTACAGCGACTGGAGGACAGAAACTTGGACATGGGAGTCTAATTTACCAGAGAGGAAAGGCTCCAATGGCAGCTAAATTCTCCGATTAAAGAAGAATCATACAAAATAATTATAGAAGACACAAGGAGGGTTTTAGAGCAGAAATTGGGGGAGGCTGAGGTTTTGGGAGGGACTGAAGGAGAAGCACGGAAGTGGCTGAGAGGCGGCGAAATTTTGCCTTTTATGAGAGAAGGACAGCTTTCCAATAATTTGGAACCCATGCACTCTGGTGGGCTTTGGGCCTTTTCCTATGTTTCTCATTCCCTTTTCGTCAAAAACTCAATCAGCGTAATGCCTTCATTTTTTGTCTTTCTAGAGTTCTTAGCGTCTTCCCAACCTTTTTCAATTTTTTTTTCAAAAAATATAATTGTTTTATTACAACAAGGAGTATAATTTAAACGTATATCATTTCATCATTTGGTGAATTTATTTTAAAAAATATATAAAATGTGTGTAATTTCTGTCAAGAAAACAACTTTTTGTGCTTTTATAATTTTTATTTTTCAATTGATTGAAACTTGAAACTATCCATTTTAAATGAGTTATCTTGTTTAATTTTCTCAATTTATTTTTTGTAATAGATCATCTTTTAAGTTACAGCATTTTTATGCTTTGACTTTTTTTATTTTTTTTATTAATTCCTGCTAACTTAGTCATTTCAAGTCTCTGGATGACTCCTTTTACACCTACTAATGTACTTGCATGCAACTTCAAGCCGCCTATATGGCAAGATAAAACAAAATCAAGAAGCTCTTGGGCCTCTTCTATAAACCATAAACATTAAGACTGACTAAAATAAAATTCTTTATTTGATTGATACTAAATTTTTTCTAATTTTAATATGACATACGAAAAATACATTTTTTGAAATGCCCAATTATATAATATTGAGTTATAAGAAAACCCACCTTATAACAAATAAGTAAAAATTGTATTTAAGTTTTGTCATAAAGAGCATCGTATTCATACCATTGCTAGCAAGTATTTGATACAAGGAAGCAACAATTTTACAAATCTTGATGCAAAATGAAGCTATTTGTATGGAATTAATATCAAGGGATGCCGGGGTTAATTTATCTATTCATTTTTCCAAAAAGGCTATAATGATGGAATTAGCTAGGGTGTGTTTGGATAAGAGAAAATAGAGAGAAAGAAAAAGAAACTGACATATTAATATAACATTTTCTTTTATTTAAATTTAACTATAATTTTTTCTTAGAATATGTTCAAATTAAGACTAATAAATGAAAAAATAAAGAATAAATTGTTAATTTAAATTTAAATTATAGAACACATCAAAATGAAAACTTCACTTCCATTCCTTTTTTTTGCCATATTCGTCCATATCCAAACATCACCTAAGGTCATGTTTGGTAGCAAGGAAATAAAGATTAAGGAATAAGAAACCTTAGAAGGGACCATAAGCCGAGCTCATTTGGTTGGCATCCATGCTTCTCCTTCAAGACAGCATTACCAACCAAAGTAAGAGTCTTCTCACCATTTGTTTAGAGATGGAATTTCACTTCTCCACAATGAATGAAATTTGTTTGACAAATTTGCCCTTCAGTGGAAATATTTATCATGCCTACCCTTTTTCCAGATTACAATCTCATATGTCATGCGCTTCAAATCCAGCAAATAGTTCTGTCATTCTCCCACCCATCATTGCGCTCAGCCAATTGTCGTCAAATATCCAATAAGTTTGAGCTTTCATCTTTGTTGTTTTCCCTTTTCTCTCATATTCATTTATCTCGTCTCATGGTGGCTGATGACTTGATGAGGTGATGACGAAGATGAACATTCAAACGAAGCTCAACCATACGGAACTTTCTAAAGATAATGAAGCAAATGAAGATGGGTTGTGCATTTTGTTAAGTGAAAAATAATAAAGTTGTTGTTTCCTTTTTTTTTGTATAGGGTTATGTCATTAATTTTTTTTACCCAAGGATATTATTGTCCTTTGTCAGCATTTTTTCCATTTTTACATTGATTTTATCCATGCAAATAATAAAATAAAATAATATTCTCATTTCTTTTCATATCATGCCAAACACAATTATAGGCCAAAAAATTTCAATTTCATTAAGACTCATTCCCTTTCCTATCTGTTTTCTTATTCCCATAAAAATATTTTCAACTTACCAAACATAATATAAGGGTTGTTTGGCAGAGGAAATTATGCAATCATGTTTTGATTGAATGTAGGATGCCATCCAATAATAAAAAGCCTCCATGTTATATTGGAAGGACACCAAACCCTTATGAGAAGGCCATCTCTATTATTGGTAAAACTTTGGCTACGTTTGATGATGATGACTTAATTCGTTGTTTTGGCTTTGGTAATAGGAAGTCCCAATTCTTGAGGCAAGTATAAGTATAAAGGAAAGTTCTTCTTTGGGCTCCTTCTTTTGGTTTAACTCAACATTCATCATTTTATAGCTACTAGTCATGATCAAGAATTGTTTAGCCCTTTCAGTGATAATTTACCCTGCCATGGTTTTGAGGAAGTTCTGGCTTGCTACCAAAAAATAGTTCCAAACTTGATACTTTCATGTCATTACTATCTTTGGTTTTTATAGCAATTAGTCAATTTAATATGCTACGATCGCTAGGTAAAGGTTATTTTCTAAGTTGAACCCATAATCTTTCGTTTAAAAGTCATATCTAAAGGATATTATTTGCATGTTCTTGAAGAAAAATGGATCCTCTACAATAATGTACCTCGTGCAACTGTAGGGAAAAAGAGTGAAGAGCTTCTTATGTTAGAAGCTTCTTAGTCCCACATTTCTTAATGTATCTCTCTCCAACTACATAACATTCAGTTACCCCTAAATGCAGGAAATCCAACTTAGTCTTTGGAGGGCTAGCTTCTTACAATTAGTTATGACAGTCATTGTCAATTATTATTGCAGATGGGCAGGCTAATAATGCTTACTATCTTTAAGTCTGTGTTAGCATGCATATCTCAAATCGTATTTACACATTTTTGTTGGATGTGAAGGTCACAAGAAATGTCAACTACATGGTGATGGATCACTTAGTCCTCAATTAAAGAAGACCATCCTAGCAATTGTTGATGCAAGGTAATTGATAAGTCCTATTTTGATGCATATTTTTAAAAGGTTTTTTTAGGACTTATCAATGTTTTTTATGGTAATTAGGCTTAATTTTGTCAAAAGTTACTTACTTTTGGATTTATTGGTGAATGAATGATTAGGCTTAATTACAAGTTTTATTCAAAAATAGGGACACTAGATTGTAAAGAATTTGTGCAATTGGGTTTTATTTGTAAATTCCATGGTTTTAGGTCCAATTTGAGAATAAATTAAGCTATAGTGTTATTTTGTAACTAGGTTTTGATTTATGTGTTTTAATTGTGTTTAATTTGCTTTAAATCTTAATTTGTTATTTACTCTTTATTTGTATGACTTCAGTGAGAAAAATAAAGAAAATCAAGCAAGCAAAATGATCCAAGTTCATTTGTCACAAGAAGTTTGTCCTTCATCATGACCTCCAAAAGCAACTTGTGTCCCACATTCCACTGACGTCGTAATGACCTCCTTGTATATGACGACAAGACAGCAAACTTCTTGGATACATCACCTTCTTCGTTACAATGACTGATGGTCTAGGAAATTCTAATCTAAACTAATACTCCTATTTTTGAAATTTCAGATAAAATTAAAAAAAATTAAAAATTCATTTTTATTTTTTTTATATTTCTATCCATTGATTTTTTCATAATTCATATTCATTCAATAGGAATGGAAACAAAAGAAAAATAAAACATATAAAAAAAGTTTAAAATAATAATTTGATATTTAATTTAAAATAATTTCTTAAGTTTAAAACATTTCAAAAATAACTAAATGCTTTCTCCTATATTTTGTAGAAACTCAAAAATTCTCCTATGAAACCCATATAAAAAAAATTAAAAAAAAATGAATGAACAGTTTATATACAGGACATACAGAGACATGAACAATAACTAATAGTTTGATGAAGAGTTGCACAGTAACTGACTTAGTTACAGTGCGGCCCTACCACAATTTATATATATAATAAATAATAGATAATATATTTTTGAAGTTTTCATACCGTATCATAAAATGTCATTTTAAGTAAAATCTGTTAAGATATTAACATGGTCAAATAAGTGTTTATACAAAAGAAAAAAGGGTCAGAAAACAAAAACGCCGAGTTTTTTTCATCGGCCAAAGGAAACGCAGTGTTCAAGTCTCCTTCCTTCTCTGGCAAATTGTTGGAGGGGGCATGGAGGCACTGCTTAGGCGACGGCAAGTGACTTGAACAGTGATGGCGGCAGGCGTCTTCGACGTGCAACTTCTCCGCTATTTTGGACAAAAACTACGACAAGTAACAGATATTAATGAGAACTGGAAGACATGGTTGCTGTTTCATCGGATTAGCATGGTTTCGAAACAATCAACAATGGTCGTGTTGTTGGGGCATGATGTTATCATCGACACCAGTAGACAGGAGTCAAATGCCCTGCAGACTTCATTGTAGATATCACATTTTCTTGTGAATATGTCGATAAAGTAAAAGAAAGCAGAATGAAGGGGGAAAAGTGCTAATCTATGTAATTTTTAGCATTTAAATTTGTCATTATGTAAATGACCGTTCTCTTTCGGCTTGATGGAACTCTAATCATTCTATCAGTTTACTGTATCCCTCTTGTGGTTGTAGATGACTGTAATCATATATGGGATTGGAGCAAGAAGACATGGGCTTTGGGGCTCTTGCAAGACTAGACTTGTTAATTCTATTCTCTTTATTGTTGGTTCCTTATAATTCGATTTTGCATTATTGATCTACACTTCTCTTTCCTTCCCTCTCTTTCTTTGAAATTCTGTATGACTCTGGAAGCAAAGTTGGGGGGCATCTGGGTAAAGCACATATCAATGGCGGTTGGTAAGCTCACGTGTAGGGTGGTGTTACTTTTGCATTTTGCAGTTTGATAGTGATTTGCGATCCAAGCTTCATTGGATTTAGGCATTTCTTATCTTGGCAGACGTGCGGCTTCCTTTGCCTAGGAGACTTGAATGGTTACTTTTTCGTTTCGTTTAATCTGATTTTTTTGTTACAGATGTTAATTGGGTGCTATTTTATTATTTAAATTACATGAAAAAAAAAGATGATAATACGGTGTTAATATATTTCAGTAACAGTGAGAAAATGGCATTTTATATGATAAATATGAAACAATTTAAACATAAAAAAATTATTTTAAAATAATAAAAAAATTAAGAGTAAATTACATATATCTCCTTAAGTTTGGTTAAAATTGCATAAGCCTTTTCTTTATTTTTAAAATATATACAAATTTTTTTAAAAATAAAAAACAAATTACACAAATATCTCTTTGATTTGTCTGAAATCATATAAATCTTTTCATTTATTTTCAAAATATAAACAAACTTGTTCCAAAAAAAAGAATAAATCATATAAAATTTTTTTTAATTTTTTTTCAAATTAGATATATATTTTATTTTTAGAAAAAAATTGTGTATATTTTAAAATAGATGAAAGATATATATAATTTTAGTAAAATTAAAAAAATATGTAATTTGCTTTTTATTTGAAAAAAATTATATATTTTTTAAAACAAAAAGATATTCATATAATTTTAGTGACATTTAAAATAAATTTATGTATATTTTAAAAATAAAATTTTTTATATAATTTGCTCTAAAATTAGCATAGCAAGTCACTATTTTTTTTTTTTTGGGTTTTTTGGCCGCAACCCCTCCTTTGTGTCACTCCAACTAGGAGTAAGCAAATCCTTCGACGTCGATTAATGGTTTCCTTCTTCTTCCTTTTTTTCTCAATCATATACATATCTCGAACTGTGAAGTGGTAAAGGCAGTCCCATCTTCCCCCTTTTGGCATGTTCATGGTGGTGACCGCCGTGAGCCTGACCGACGACGTCACTGACGGAGGCGACAGCGAAGACGAGGGCGCAAGGAACCTTCTCCATCTCAATGGCTGATTGGATAGGCATAATCGGTAATTAACTGAAATAACCCTTTTTAAGATCATTTTCAACTTCCTCCTCAAGATAATTTTTCTAATTGCATAGACTTGTTTTAACGAATTACAAAGTTCTTTGTTACTTGTTAGTTGTTTAAACTCCCCAAGTTCATAAACAATATCATAAAATTAATTCTTTTTCCAACGAAAACAAAAAATGAAATTCGAATTACAGAATTAAACACACTGTAGAATAATGGAGACATAAGGAATATTTTATGAGAATTAGATCCACTCAAGCGGATACCATATACATGATTGATTGGTAATTCTGAATGCTAAAATAGGAGGCTTATCTGGAAAATACAGCGAATAGCAGTCAAGCTGATAAACCAGCAATACCAGAAACTATTTCTTTTAATGAAAAAGGGTGAGTACTATATTTCTTTTATTATTGCTAATTATCAAAAAGGATGTTTGGTGATGTTATACTAGAAACTATTGGTACAAATATAGATTAGCTAAGAGAATTAATAAAATAATAAGTTAACAAATTTTTAAATAACATTGTAATCCTTAATAATATCAATTTTTTAGATGAAAACTTAAATATAACAATATATATACTTAATTAGGAAAAGAGTTTCACCAAAAGGAAAAATGGAAAACTACGAAGCAAAAGAAGCGTTGTAAATAATATTTTACTGATTATAAAGATGACCGATGAATAAAGTTATACATAAATAAAGATATACCTTTTGTCTCTTGTCACAGGTTTCTTCACCAACCAGGTAGCTACAAGTTTCATTGACCAAGAAAAACAAATTTTATAAGTGAAATTGTTTTATTAGTCCTTGTAGTATCATTCAATTTTTAAATTTGATCCTATAATTTAAAAATTTATAATTTAAGTCCTTATAATTTAAATATTTTTTTAATTTAGTTTATATTGTTAAACTTTTGTGTTTCATTAAATTTTACTGATGTAGTCAATCATTTGCTATTTTAACATTCTAAATGTGTATGATTTATGCTGAGCAAAAGGTGTAAAAGAATATCATTAATGAAATTGAGTCACATATATGGCATGTGATGCAACTTATATTAAGTATAGCTTCGTTGAGTTGGCTTGAATCATGCATATTCAGAGTGTGAAAATAATGTATAGTTGATTACATTAGCAAAACTTAATAAAACATTGATGAAAGTTTAATGGCAGGGATTGAATTAAAATTTTTTCAAATTAAAAAGGGTTAATCTAAAATTTTTAAATTATAGAGACTAGGTTGAAAATGAAGTGAATTAATGAGCTGTTTGGTACACAAAAAATTAGGTATAAAAATGGAAATAGAAAAAAAAAAGTGAATGGAATAGATAAAATGGAAATAGACAAGTTGGACTTGATTTGGCATTTCAAAGATGACTTAGAAAACATGAAACACACTATGTCTGCAATCAAAGTTGTACTTGATGATGCAGATGGAAAGGTCAATAACCTCTAAATTTGTGATTGGCTGCAGAAAGTAAAAGACTTGTTTCTTGATGCTGATGACTTGCTTGATGATTTATCTGCTAAAACTTTGAGAAGATGAGTGATGACTGAAAATATGACAGCAAAAGAGGTATAGATTTTCTTCTCTAAATCAAGCCAAGTTGCTTACTTTCTGAAAATGGGTTATTAGGTCAAAGGAATCATGAACAAGCTAGATCACATTGCTAAAGTTAAGAATGATTTGAAATTTATTGAATCTCCTTCAAAGGCTCCAGTTCTATATAGGAAACAAGAGCAAGCTTACTCTTTTGTGCTTGAGCATGAAGTTATTAGGAGGGAGGAGGAAAAGAATCGCATCATAAGTTACATATTGGACACTAGTGTGGAGGACAATGTCTCATTAGTTTCAATAGTAGGAATTGGAGGATTTGGAAAGACTACACTTTGCTCAACTCGTCTACAACAATGAGGTTGTTCAAAATTATTTTGAGCAAAAAATGTGGATTTGTGTGTCAGATGAATCTGTTTTTGATCTAAAACAAATTGCTCAGAAGATTTTGGGGCTAGCAACATGTAATGAGATGAATCAAGTGCAACAGGATCTTAGAAACAAGACTAAGGGAAAGAGATTTTTTTAGTTGTCTTAGATGATGTATGGGGAATGAGGATCGTGAATTATGGCTCAAATTGAGAAACTTGCTAAAGGGAGGGGGAACAGGAAGCATAATCATTGTTACCACACGTAGTGAAAATGTAGCAAGGATAATGGATGCTCATTTGTCTATTTCCTTGGCAGGTCTAGCTGGGGAAAAAAAATCATGAGAACTATTCTCTCAGGTGGCTTTCAAAAGGGATGAAGAACCAAATGCAAAGCAAGTTGAAATTGGAAAAGACATTGTCAAAAAGTGTGCTGGAGTCCCCCTTGCCATAAGAACCATGGGTAGCCTCTTATATTCTCGAAACTCAGGAGAAAGTGATTATACATATTTTAGGGATAGTGAACTATCAAAGATAAATGGAAAGGAGAACAAAATCTTTGCTATTCTTAAAACTGAGTTATGATCATCTTCCCCTCCACCTGAAAAATTGTTTTGCTTGTTTCCAAAAGATTTTGAGATTGAGAGGGAAACACTTATTCAATTATGGGTAGCTCAAGGGTTTATTAGGCCACCAAATCAAAGCGGATGTGTAGAAGATATTGGTCATGAGCATTTCATGAAGTTATTGTCAAGGTGCTTATTTCAAGATGTGATACTAGATGAGTATGGTGACATAAGAAGGTGCAAGATGCATGACTTGATCTGGCACAGCTAGTCATTGAGAATGAATATATATTCTTAAGTGAAGGAAAAAAACAAAGCTTTGGTGATAGGATGCGTCACGTATCATTTAAGTTTAAAAAAAGAAGGTGAAAGGTTCCAACTTGTGGGATGAAGGTAGACAAATTAAGAACAATTCTATTGCTTCAAGGAGGGGTTGACATTATCCAAACACATCTTTCCTTATTGTTGAGGCTGTATGAGTCTATTGGTAGTTCTGCTATTTCATTCCCAAAGCATTTACACGTGTTGGATATTTCTAACTCACAAATTAGAACAATTCTAAAGAGTATAGGAAAGTTAAAGCATTTGAGGTATTTTGATCTTTCCTTTAACATGAAAATTAAGAAGCTCCCCCAGAGCATTACTAAGCTACCTAACTTGCAGACCTTAAAACTCATTTTTTGTCCAGCTTTAAAAGAATTGCTAAGAGATATTAACAAAATGGTAAGTCTCAAACATCTTGAGTTGGATAGACGTTCCTTGATTTGTATGCCACGTGGGTTGGGATTGTTAACTCATCTGCAAACATTGACATGATTTGTATTGGACCATAGAATGACTCATAGTACTGCAAGGATTAGTGAATTGGGAAGGCTTAATGGATGGAGAGGGAAATTACAAATCAAGGGCTTTAAATATCAGCAAGATAATATTGAAGAGGTTGAGCTTGCAAAGTTACTTGTGAAGTGTTATCTTTGAGAATTGCAATTAGTTTGGCAGGGGGAAGGCATCATGATTCATGAAAAGGAAGAAGTTGAATATAAAGATGAAACAATTTTAGAAGCACTGCAGCAGTATCACGCGATCAATAGACTTTGTGTAATTGAGTTTTGTGGTGGAGGTTACCGGAGTGGATAAGGAATTTGACATCACTGGTGAAGCTTGAGGTCTATTCTTGTCATTTTCTGACATTACTACTAGAATCAATAGAAAATCTCACATCACTGCAGAAGCTTCATATTAAGAATTGCTCTTGTTTGACACCACTGCTAAAGTCAACAAGGAATCTCCCATCATTGTCAAGCCGTGGATTGAGATGCCACAGAGAAAGGGGTGCGGATTTGCCAAAAATTACTCACATTCCATATGTAAGTAATCTATAAAGAACTGGTGGCATTATCTTCTACTCAAATTTAGGATATTATACTCAAATTTGCTATTCTTTTTATTGTTGATATCGTTTTCTCTTTCTGTCCTTTTATAGTAAAAGATGAAACTTTGTTTTAGATCATCTATATTTACTTTTTGGAATTTTCTCACTTTTTCATCTTATGGCTCTACAAGTTGACCATTTGTCTACAGTTAATTTCTCTCATCACTTATAGAAAGTATCTTAAGTTTGATGAATCTCATATAATATACACAACGCCAAAATGGAGACATTAGTGGCACGAGTTTGATCTAGAGAGCTTGAATCCTTTTGCAGATAACTAATTTAGTATGAATGGCACAAATTATTCACAAGTTGGTGCAGAGCTAAAGGAAAAGCATAAAGCTCTAGAAAATAATCTTTCTTTTTCATCTGATTCAATTGTGATAATGAAAAGGATAACATTGATATATATAAATTGCTAAAAGATGAGATGATGGCCAGGGATAAGATATCCTACAATCCATGCACAATAAAAATAGAAGTACTAATTCAACATAAATATTAAGCCCTAACTTTGAGAAGAAGAAAAAAAAAAGCTCTTACTAATACATTAAACCTAAATTAATAACATGGCATCTGTATCACAAGTGCTGTTTGCTTGTTTGTTTTTGGCAGCCAATGAAGAGCTCTTAGTTTTATGATTTATTTATTTCATTTGATTATAAATTTTTTTAACTCTCAATATGACCCATATTAGGCAAAAACACATTATTTTAAGAGAAATGATATTATCCTACCATTTTCATGCCTCATTGTCAAGGTGAGCATTGGTCTTGATATTTTCTCATGTCATTAACCCCCATCGTCAAGGAGGTATGAGTCCATTAGGGGTTCTGATTCATCATTCCCAAAGTGCTTAAGTGTATTGGATCTTAATGGCTTAAAAATTAGAGCAATTCCCTGGAGTATCAGAAAGTTGAAGTATTTGAGATATTTCAACCTTTCCTAGAATGAAATTTCTAAGCTCCCTATAATATTAATAAGCTTCATAACTCGCAGACTTTGAACCTCAATGATTGTTAGGCTTAGAAGAGTTGCCAAGTAATATCAACAAAATGGTATGTCTTAGGCATCTTGAGTTGAATGGCTGCTCTTCATGACTTTGTATGCTTCATGAGTTAGGAAAGTTAACTGGTTTGCAAACAAAAACATGTTTTGCATTGGACCACAAAAGGAGTGATATGCGGGATTGGTTGAGTGAGTGGGTGAGCTTAATAACTTGAGAGGGTTATTAGTAATTGAAGGCTTGCAATCACAGCAGGGTAATACAAAGGGGGTTGAATTTGCAAAGTTAATTGAGAAGCCATATATTCGAGAATTGGAATTAGTTTGGTTGTATGATTACCAAGACAGTAAAACATATGAACAAGTTGGACATAAAGATGAGATTATTTTTGAAACATTACACCCGCATCACATGATCAAAAGACTACATGTAGGGGGATCTTATGGCAAAAGGCTACCAAAGTGGCTAGGGAATCTGACATAACTAATAAAATATTGTCCCTTTTTCAGCCTTGCTACCAAAATCGATAGAGAATTTCTCATTTCTGAAACTTAGGTCATATTTGATACAATAGAATGGGAAAGGAATGAAATGAAAATGAATGAAGTAGATGGAATGGATGAGAAATTGAGAAATGACACTCATGTCTTTAATAGAAAAAAGACATATTAATAATAATAAGAACATAATAGATATTTTATTTTTTTCTTCCTCACCCTCTCCCATTTGGGAATTATACCAAAGGTGTATTGTCAATTCTTGCCATAGTTTGACATCCTTGTGTAACAGAATTTGTAATCTCGGATCTTTACAAATACTACTGGTAATTTCTTGTACAAATATGAGATATGAATAAAGGAGTGAGGGTTGGCAAAAAATTGTTCACATCTCAAATGTTAGTATCTATGAAACGACTTGTCACCTTATATCTTTAATTCAAATTCAAGGTATCCTACTTCAACTCAATTGTTCTTTTAATTCTTTAATGTAATACTTGCACTTTGTTTTGGCCTTTTGGGTTCATAACATTTACTTATGCATGTTATTTTATGCTTATCTTCAGGAAAGAAATGCCCCGTAGAAAGAACGGATTAGGTTGAATCCATGCTCATTAAAATGCCTTTAAATTCTCCTCTAATTGCTATGTGAGTTGATAGCTTATGTACTTCAACTCTCTCATCCAATTGCTTCCTGTTCATGCTTTTCATTCATTATTTAATTTGTATATGTTGCATGCACTCTTTAATGGAATTTTGAGCCTCTTACTATTAAAATAATATTTTTTTAGCTAAAAAATATTTACTTAGATCCTATGTTTTTCTGAAGAAGTTAGTGGCATAGGCTCTTACTTCTTTTTTTTGTTTTTTCCCCTCGGGGGTTAAATAAAGTAATATAATATATTATATTATATTATATATATAAAATATAAAAAATTATTATATATTTATTAATTTTAATATAAAACAATAAAATATAACTAATAATAATAAACATATAAATTTAATTTTTTATAAGGTTATGTTTTTAATTAAAATTTAATTTTTAATTTATTTTTATGAAATAATATTTTTACTCTTATTAAAAATTTTATTAAAAAAAATCTTAACTTATTTAAAATAATAGATCTGCTTAGTCTAATAACAAGTTTAATAATGTATTGTATTATTTAGTCAATAGAATAAATAAGTTAAACATTGGAATAGATCTATTATTCTAAATAAGTTGAGATGATTTTTTTTTTGGTATAAGATTTTGAAGAAGGCTAAAGATATTATTTTACACAAATAAGTTAAAGAGAATAAAATTATAATTAATTTTATTGTAAGTTTAAAATATCATTTTGATTTTTTATAAAAATTTGAAAAATAAATTTATAATATTTTGCCACAAAAAAATAAATAAATAATAATTAATAATAAAAAATGTGATAACAAGTTCTTATAATTTATTATTATTAATTTTTATTTATTAAAATAATTTTTTACTATAAAAAATTATAATTATAATTTTAAAATTTTTATAAAAAAATCAAATTCTTATTTTCATTTTGAAAAAACTTAGAAATATGTCGGTGCTTATTTATTTCAAAATAAGTTGAGATGATTTAACAGTATTTTCCCAGCAGTTATATTGATCCTCATCAAATCCACCCTTAGTAGTGTTATTTATTTTTATTTTATTTATTTATTATAAAATTAATTTTATTTTAATTCTCTTTAATTTATTTGTATAAGATAATATTTTTAGTTTTATTAAAAATTTTATACAAAAAAATCTTAACTTATTTAATTATTAGACTAAACCCATCAATTATTTTAAAAAAGTTGAGATTATTTTTTATAAAATTTTTAATAAGATTAAAAATATTATTTTATAAAAATAAATAAAAAGATAATATATTATATGGTTTTATATATATTATATTAAATTACTTTACACCAAAAGAAAAAAGAAAAAACCACCCTTGCCCCTCACCCCAGCATTCTCTCCTCACCCTTCACTCTTCTCTCCCCTACCCTTTTTAGCCCCACTTCTCCTACCCTGTCACGCTTGTCAGGGTGACAGGTGTGAAATAAAATAAAATCATAGACAGGTCTTTGAACTTTTTGAAAATTGAAAAAAGAAAGCAAAAAATTTAAATTTATGGAATTGATGTCTTCAAAAATCTAAGATTTGAGTAAATACTTTTGTCAGATATGAATTTTATTTTCAAAATATTATTTTAATAGTAAAAAGCTCAAAATTCCGTCTTTAGTTTTCTAGATGGTGTGTTACGTGCTCGAGGGCTAGCCTGCTACTGCTTCTTGAGGCCTAGTGATCTGACCATGGCTGGAGGTTTAACTTTTGTCAATTTTCGAAAAGGCTTGGGTCTAATGGAAATAATGGAAGAATTATAACTTTTTTCTATTTTGTATGCTTAAATAGGAAGAAAAAGAAAGGATTAGAAAGGAAAATCAATCCATTAAACCCACTAATTTTGCATTCGTCTCTTGGTGGGCAGAAGAAGAGAGAAGAGCACTTTCACTAGTTTGATTATTGCATTGGCAATATAAATTGTGTGGGTCCTCCTTTTTTTAGCATTTAACAACATTGTCTCTCGGGGGAAGGAAATGGTGGAATTTATGTTGTTTGTACTGCCAAAATAAATTTAAAAAAATCTTGCAATTTAATTATAAATAAATAATAAAATAAGAGAAAATTTAAGATAATAAAATGTGTATTTATATAAATATAAATAAATAGATATGATATATATTATGTTTATGATAAATATGTTTAATTAGATAAAAAATAGTAAAGTAATTTGATATCTTATTTATTTATATTTTTTAAATTTTTTTAATAAAATTAAATAAGGAAAGAGAAACTTTTTTTTTTCTTCTATGAAGCAAAACAAGCTAGGTGATAGTTGTTCCACTTCCTCTCTCTTCCTTTCTCTTCTCATATCTAAATAAAGCATTTGATCTTTTTATTTAAGTACAATGGTAAGTGTTATTCAGATTTGTTAAGCGTATTTTAACTAAAATTTTTTTTACTATCAGTCCCAAAATATTGACGTAATTAAAATTTAAATTTGTGAATCGTATTCGCTAAATCAACCATTTATACTAAGGATTTAATTGTATACCACCGAAGCAAAATTTTTTTTTAAAAAAAGTTTAACTAGCATTTCAGTCCCCTAATTTATATATTAGTTTTAATTTTGTTTCTTAACTTTTTTTTTGTTTAAAACTGGTCTTTTAATTTTCAATATGAAACATATTCATCTTTTAATTTTATTTAGTGTTTTAAAATTGTTTCTTAACTTTTTTTTTTATGTTTTATAGTGATTTCTTAATTTTTAAGTATTTCAGAATGGTTCTTAATGGATAGAAGGATGAATATAGCGCAAATTAAAAGTTAAAAGATGAAATTAAAATAAAATAAAGTTAAAAAATTAAATTAAATAAATAATTTAAAAGGATGAAAATTTTTGTTAAGCCAACCAAAAAAAATGTTGTCCAATAAAAACAGTAAATTTTATTCATCGGTAATCAATCTATTGAAGACTTCCTATCGGGGAAAGTGAGAGAAAAGACATACATATACCCAGAAAAAAGAAAGAAAACCAAAACAAGAAGAAAAAGAGAAAAGACATTGATATCCCATTACCCTCTCTTTTTGTCACTATGATCATCTAACAATAAATTTCTTCGACAATATATATAATATATATCCACATCCTTGCTTTTGCTTTTCCCTTCTTCCCCCATTTCTCACCATCATTTGTTCATGGCTTAGAAATGCATGTAGTAGGCAACGAAGGAGAGAAGAGTGGCACCAACCACTGGACCAAGATCAGCCGAGCCGCTTGACGGGCCCGGAGCCGCTGCTGGGCCATGGGAAACGGTGACGGCAGGAGCTGCCTCCGGGGCTGTGACACCATGGGCTGGAACGGTCGGGACCTGAGGCACCGTTGCCATGACGGCGCTGAGGGACGCAGCGGCAAAGATGACGGCGCAAGCAATCTTCTTCATCTCCATTATGGCTTATTGAGTGATAACAAGAAAACAAAAATTTTTTTATTAATTTTTATTTCTTAGATCTGCAGAAGCTGCCTGAGGGTTTTATAGTTGGGCGAGAATGGGGATGAATCTGTTTGGTGCCTAATTTTGGGATGCTCTTTGGTTATTTTTGGACATAAAATGCTGAGGGAATCACGTGGTTATTGTTTCTTTTTTGCATGGAAAAAAAGGTGATGCATTTTATTTGGGGTAAGACAAAATGTTTCGTAATTATTGACCGAGTATTGCGGGTTTTTTTTTAATGGTTCTGAAATTTTCTTATTTGTTTAGAAGCACATGTTCATAATTTAATTTGACCCTTTCCAAATATGAATTTGTTGTATATTTGGGGCACAAAATATATATATATATGTGTGTGTGTGTGTGTGTGTGTGTGTGAAAATAGGAATATTTTAGAATGGTTCTCTAATTGTTCATATTGTGGCATAAAATTTTTTTTATTAGATCTGTTAATTTTCATTAACATTTGTTGACTTCTGTATCGAGAGGAATGCCACATGGATAATAATATGTAGCCAGTGAATCAGCTTTAAGGAAAAATTAAGAACAGTTTTTCATCTTTTACATTCAACGCAGAGGAGAGACACGATGCTCCTTCATCTTCTGCTACTTTCAGATTGAAGCAATAGGAGTATCCCAAATTCCCGGCTCAGTTTAGGAATTACGACGAAGAAAGGCAGAGAAAGCAGCAACCAGCAAGTGCCAAACACTGTGTTGCAGATTCATTGTATTCCGGTTTGATCTGCGTCTTGGTTATTTATTATACACCTCCCCTCACCTGACTTCAATCTATGTGCTTTGTGAATATCTATCTGGTTTCCGTGGCTTCTAGGACAAACCCACCGGACCTCATCCCAGAGAAGACAAAGTGGTCAAACACGTCCTCGTTTTTTCTCCTCACTTCAGCGGCAGAACCGGAGGCGGACCCTTGCTCATCACGTCACTTGTTTCCCCGGCAGTGGTCAAAGACGTCACCGTTTTATTCTCTTAAAATTGTAAACTCAGTAGTGTTGCTGCACAACTACATAATCCTTTTGGTAGAGGAAAAGAAGATTACACAGTGATAGAGAAAAAGGAGAGAAGGAGAAGGAGAAGATTTTAGTACCAACAGTCGCAAGCCGCCGCCGCTGTTGAGGTCACCGTTGATGTCACAAGCCACTGACGCCAAATGAGACTGAAGCAAGAGAGGTCGGAGAGCGAACGAGAATGGGGCTGAAGCGTTTTGGATCTCCTCTTTTTATTTTGTTATTTTTTTAAATTTTAGGATAAATTTTGATTGGGTGTTAGCTCATCTTAAATGGTGTTAATTATTTTAAAATAATTTCATAAATTTTAAAATCATCTCATAAAAAATTTATGAAATTATTTTAAAACATTTCAAGTTTTAAGGATTATTTTAAAATAATAAATAAAATTAAAAGACTAAATCACTATTTTAACACACACACATAAATATATATATATATATTAATGCAAATAAATCAAATGTGATTAATTGGATTTGTTTACAAATTTAAATAGCACACTAATAAAATATTTTAAGTTTAAAATTTTATTTTGGTTTTTTATAAATAGAATATTTTTCAATTTAGATCCTTCTAGACTTCTCATTTTAATTTGGTCCATCACAAATGAAATATTTGGATATTTGTTTTCTCACATATAAGTATTTTTAAATTTAGTTTCTAAAATAAAATCATTATTAATATCATTTTTTATAAACTTTTGATTAATGAAACTAATAATTAATTTACATATTATATAATGATAACTAATGAGAAGATCTATTAAAGAAATAATATAGGTCGTTAAATATGATAATTTCAAGTTAGAGGCAGTATGTTTAATAAACTTCAAATTGCCATGTGTAACAAATAACCAATAATAATAATAAAGAAAATTGCATAGTTTAAGAACGATGTTAGGAGAAAGAAGAATTTGGTGAATCAAGTAGTGGAATTAAGCCTAGTAATTATTCTTCATTAGTGGAGTAAGAGTTTACATTGGTGCATGGCTAAATTAGAACGTGATATAAAATCTTAATACCTTAAGGATTGGGTGGAAAGGGATGAATTGGATTTGATGATAATTAAGGTTTGCCAAAGTAATGAAATCTTATTAAATTGCAGTTTTAGGAAGCCTAGAAACTTCCCCTATCCGGTACATAGTTAGAAGGAGTAGTAAAAAAATTTCATGGTGTCACCCTTTTTACTATGAGTAGATAATGTTATTTATGCATGTTTTTTATGTTGCTACCCTTCTTCTAGTTTAACAATTATTTTTACTTATCATTCTTGTACCTTGGGACAAGCTCCTTAAATATGTTGTTTTGCTAAATGAATTTGTTGAAGGATTTCAATTCTTGAATTACTTGATTGGTTTATGTAGTGCCCTAAGTGTAAGTTCTTATGAAAGTTTGCTTTATGTTTAAAAGTTTTGGATTGTGAAGATACTTAAATTTTGATTCTTCAAAATGTTTTGAATTTGTATTTATGTCAATGTAAATTTTTGAAAAATTATTTAATATAAGACCTGCAGCTAACAAATTGTTAGCCCTAATATATCATGATATGGTATGAAATGACATAATACAATATGACATAAGATGATACAATATAATATGAGATAACAGAATATGATATAATATAAAATCACATAATACGATATAATATGATGTGAGATGACAATACAAAATGACATGAGCTTACATGATACCATATGATATGATATAATATGATACAATATGAAATGATATGAGATGACATGAAAAATTTAACAAAATGACATGAGATTACATGATACTATATGATATGATATAATATGATACAATATGAAATGATACGAGATGACATGAAAAATTTAACAAGATACAACATGATAGTATATGATGTTTTACTTTGTGAACCTTGTGCTCTTATAAGATATGACATATGGTGAGCCTTCTGCTCCCTAACAGAGTTCATTCTTATTTAAAGCTTCCCACCATGTGACTGACAAATGTCATAATGATTATTTATTTCTATTATTTAAGTATACTTAGTTTATGAATATTGACTTGATCATAAGTGATGAATTTATTCTTTTCTTTAATGCACTTTATATTTAAGTCCATCAAAGAAAAATGTGAATTCTTTTGTTCATTAGCATATTACTATAACTATTATTTTTGAAAAACTACAATTGTTGGCTTGTCCTTTCTTAGTGCAGTTAGTATTATTTGCTCACTTGGTATCACAACTCAATCCATTTAACATTTTTACAAGTTGCAAAGTATAGGATGTAACACCATAATTCTCTAACTCATCTCATATCATTCATGACTCATTCCCTTGGATTACATAAAGTTTGCAAGAAAAATCATTAAAAATATTCAATTATTTTATGTTACGTAATGGATAAATTTTTAATTTCATGTTTTGTAAACCATATGAGTTCATCCATCTCATTCTCATATTTAAATACATAAATACAATTCATAACCATCTCAAGAAGTGGCCAAGAACTCGAGCTAATTGAGTATATATATAAAAATAGCATATGCAGCCTCGGGTTGGTACTTCAATTTTCTATCATAAATTTTGAAAAATTATAATTAATTCTAGTAAAATAGAATCAAGCACCCTATAACATTCTGAATAGTTATAGATATCTATTTTATGTTAAAAATAATTTCAGACCACAATAGGGACGTCTAGCTACTGGAAATTGATAGAACAGTAACTAAGGTCACCTATCACTACTGATACTATTACTAAACTTTAAAAATTCATATCTCCCTATTCAAATGTCTAATTGGGGTGATCTTAGTGGCCATAAAAAACTTATCATATCTAGTTTATGCATTAAAATTTCATGAGTATTGGACACTAATTAATCCTCAAATGATACAGTACAAGAAATTGACTATATGAACAATGCTTATACCAGAACAGCAGAAAAATAGCAATTTTGAAAAATCATAATTAATTTCATAGAGTTTCAAATAATCTGGACTTTAGCTTCCCAAAAAGTTTTAGATGAGATCTATATGCATGCCAAATTTCATAGACAAATTTGTTCATTTGATTAGATCTTGATTTTGGGTTGCAAAATGGCACTTTTTATGTCTTCAATGGGTCGCAAATGGTCCAAAATTACTTCTAAGATATCTATGGCCACTTAAGCACGTAGGAAAGTACTAAAATGGTCTACTAAATATGTCTCAAAGGTGTACAAATCTAAACTTTACAATCTCATACTCTCACCCTAAGATATACACAAGAGTGCATAAGCTAGTTCTTACCATTCAATGTCTAAAAGTAGCTACACCATACATATGGCATTAAATCTCATTTATACATCAATTATTTATGTAATTACACATGTTCATAAGCTCATACATCATACACAATATTGGATTACATCATATGCCATTCATATGGCTATAAAATGGCAAAATTACACACTTGCTTGTTAAACTCTCTTTTTCAAGCTTGATGGCTCTCATTTCTTGGTTCACTTGGTCCACCTAGTCATGTTAGATAAACGGGGAAGAAGGAATGAGATTTTAAGAATCCCAATAGCTCTTTTCCCTTTCAAATATACATAAAGAATGCAAATCCAAGTCTAAAGTGCATGCATGGATATTATGAAACATGTAATCATTCATAAAACAATTCTAGCATTCAAGAAATCATACAAAACATACATAGACTTATCAAGCAAGTGGTTTAGCCTCACCCATTCTTTTTAAAGATCTTGGACTTGTCTCACCCATTTCTTAAAGGTTTTTAACTAAGCCTTATTATTGGAAGACTTTTTGGCTTTGTCTCAACCATTCTTAAGGGTTCTTGACTCATCTTCATCATGACTAGGGGATTCTTGGCTTCACCACATTCAAGCAAACTAAAACAAATTCATAAACTATCATTTGAATGTATAACATAACATCATAGTACTGTGGCATTCAAACACTTGCTAAGACATTTTTCATGGCTCAAAACATATATATACACATTCAAATATAAGATAGACATCCATTCATACATGAGAGAAAGAAGAGAGAGCTACCTTTGTTACAACAACACACTTTCTTCCTTGAACTTGGATCCTCTTCTATGGCTACACATTCACAAGAAGGTGGAATTTGTTTCCTTTGGCCTAGACACATAATATGGAAGCCAATTACACTCTTGGAACAAATTCTAAAACTACATATTCGTTTCAAAAGATAGGTGATTCTTATGACTCTTTTATGGTTCCATAATGCACCTAATGAAGTAATCTTAGAAAAACATAATATTGGCTCCACTCTTTCCATCCATCTAAGGTTCTTGACTCCATTGAAGTCTCTTGGAGCCATCACAATTAATTTAAAGAGTTTCACTAGGTGTTACTTCTTTAGGCCATAATATGAAACCTATGATACCATTTCACTATTTATGACTTTTAAAATTTTTTGAAGACTTCCTCTTCCATCATATATGACTCAAAATCAAACTTGAAATGAATTAAAACTACCTCTTGGTACCTCATCCTCTCTAGGCCATGGCTATGAACCAAAAGAGCACCAAATGAGTTTACTTTATTTTCTTAATGGAAGATGCATGTGAAAAGCTTCTTAGGGATCTCTAGAGCTCATATAAACATTCATTTAGGCTTAAAAATTTTTGTATCAAGACAGAATTTTAAAAAACACATAAAACCCTAACTTTTCTATCTTGAAATCTAATTGTTATTTTGTTATATTTTTTTTTTGCATATTCTTATTCTTCTCCTTCATTTTCTTAAGATTAATCTTTGGTTTGGTTAGAAATTCAACTCCTTAGAGCTAGTCTCATATGGGGCAAAATATGCAAGAGGAAGCACAAGAAACATCAAGCTTGAAGTATGGCAAAATACCTCAATTTCTTGGTTTTCTTGGCTTGATTTTCACTTTGCTTAGTTTCTCCTCTTGATTTTTGAAAATTCCCCCCTTAGGTCTGACCTCAAAATAGACCTAAAAGTTTCAATAAAATCATAGGAAAGAAGGGAAGATAGAGGATAAGGAATTTACTAAAGAGAAACCAAGAAAATCCATGAAAAATCATGCATTTTCCTTGCTTTTTCTCCTCCCTTGTGCCCCTCACTCTCTTGCTTCTTTCTCTAGTTTAGGGCTAAAATAAAATGAGCTAATTTAAGGGAAGAGTAGGGCATGGTCATATATATAGGTAGGTTTAAGAAGTTGCTTTTAAAAATTTCAAGTTTGTCCTTTAATCTTAGCATTTTCATTTCCAGTTTATTTTAGCTCTTTTTTTAGAACCGTCTTTTTTGTCATAAAATTTAGGTCCTCAATCTTATTAAATACCTTTAGAATCACTCAAATTGGAACTAAAACCTTCCTGAACGAAAAGGTCAAAGTTTGGGTCAACCAATATTAGAAAACGTACACCAAAGGAATTTTAACTGTCCTGGGGTTTCCTATGGTTTCAAGACTTTTGAGAACCTCGAAAAACTCAAATTTTCCATTTAAAAAGCCCTCTTGTAAGAATTTCAAAATTTATCCAAAATTATGGAAATATTATTACGTTACGTAGCTATTTTGTTAATTTCTATTTGGTTATTTTAACCTCTGTTTAAATCACCTTTGGCTTCCTAATTTCATTACTTAATGTCTAGAGCATTATTCTAGTTTTTCTAAACCTTAACCAATTCATTTCAGAGGACTTACCTTGAAAACGTATCCATTTCCGTCGTTTTTACAAAAATTGGACATTACATTTAATTCAATTTAATGGCTTTTCCTTGGAGAACTTATGTGATTCAAGGAAATGAGTTTAGAAATGATGTGAGATGAGGTAAATAAATATAGTGTTACACAGGACCAACTAATAGTCAATCTTGTGGTAGGGTAAGTTAGTGTTTAATTGTCATGCATTGCATTGTTTGTTTGTAAGAAAAATTGATTTTTATGCTACTAATGATTGTAATCTATAGTAACTCCACAAATTTCATAAGCAAAATCTCCTACCTTAGTGTAGGTCGAATTAGTTATTGGAACTTGAGAATAAAGCTCTCTTTGTTGTATTTTAACTGTTAAGCTGTTGTAAAAATTTTGAGTAATCTTACTTTTAAGAGATATTCTATCAAAATTTTTATAGAAATAAAAATGAGAAAATCCTATAATTAAATGTATTAAATAATAGAGAGGAAGCTTAAATAAGGTAAGTTCTTAAATTGGATTTCCTTCCTGCTTATCCATGAGCATAGCAAGAAAATATGATTCTTGATTGTTTTGTTAGGCTTATGAATCTGAGATTCATCTCATGCCTGTGTTGGTTACTTCTCTAAAGTTGGTTGTGATAGAAATACTCAATCTATAAGGACTAAAATGGAGTTTTAATCAAATGTCTAAATTACACAAAAATATGTGATTGAATAATACTTTTTATATATATAAAAATATTTTTCTATGATGATCGGATATATATACTCATCAACAAAATCCCCTAATTTGTCTCTGGATAGACTGTTGTTATGATTATAGTGAAAATGTGCATGAATGCCTAAGAATCTTCAATCATATTAATTCAAAGGCTAAAATATATTTTTAATTCATTAATTTTATTTAAAACTTTATTTTCATCTCTTAATTTTATTTTACTCCAATTTTGTCCCTTGATTTTGCCTCAAATTTTATTTTCATCATTTAATTTTATTTTGTTTTACTATAGTCCCTTAACTTTATTTTAGGTTTTCATTTCATCCCTTAATTTCATTTTGTTTTCATTTGGTTTCTTAATGGACTAAATAGGAATGAGATGAAATTAAGAAATGAAAGTTAAACATGATATAAAGTTAAAACTAAATTGAAATCAAATGAAACTAAAGGATGAAAATGAAATTTAAAGTAAAATTAAAAGACCAAATTAAAATTAAATGAAATTAAAAAATGAAAGTGAAACTTTAAATAAAATTAAAGAGCTAAAAATATATTTTTGCCTTTTTTTTAATTGAGAGACAAAATGTATTTATTTGCTCAATGAGAAAAAGAGGCAAAATATTACAAGAAAAACATAAGCAGAGAGTGATTATGGGCTCAAACTGCAACTTTGACCACAATATGACAAAATGGTGCATGTAGTAATTTGTACAATATTAAGAAGGGAAAAAAAGAAAAGCTATGTAGTAATTCGGTAACTCCTTTGGCAAGTCTGCATTTGGGAAAGAACCTTAACCAAAAATATAAGTAAATGAAGGCAAAAGAGTAATGTTTTAAGATAGTGTTAAAGAGGAAAACAATATATAAAGACGCAAATAATTTTCTAATTCAATAAAAAATTTTAAAAGGAATAAAATAAAGAGAATATTGGAAACATAAGAAAAAAAAGGGCATAATGATCCTTTAATATTTTCTAAAAAAGGATGGCAATTGTTAATCATGTAGATAAAAAATGTTATATATATATATATATAAATTGTCAACATTATCCTTAGTGTTGTGGAGGAGTTAGCAATCTATATATTTATATTTTGGATTAAAAATCTATATTTTTTTTCATTAAGATAAAATATGTATACAATATTTAAGTCATTTTGAAAGTAAGTTCTTTGGTACGTTTTCAAAATTATTGTATCGATATAATTACAATGTGGCAAATTAGAAGGAAAATATATGATGATAATGTGTCAAAATCTACTGACTGAATGAATATAAATACAACAAATTATTTTAAATTAGCATTTAGTCAACATATTTTGGCGAGCCATATCACATGGCTTTCTTCTTTTGTGTCACATAATAATTATACTAGTGCAATCATTTTTAAGAATGCACCTAAGAATTCACCCATTTTTAATACATTATTTATGGCTAGCACGGACATATTATATGTATCCTGATTTTGTTGAAATGGTCCAAAAATGAACCCACACCCCTTCTTACAATTTCAACAACAACATCATATATTATCCATGATGCAAACATCAGTCTAAACCTACGCATTTCTTCCTACGAGAATTCATTGGTCCCAACACAAGGGGAATTGAGATTCAGAGAATCCTTGGTTGCAATATAAGTGTGGATTTGAAAAGTAAGGAAGCATTGGCTGCAACGCCAATGGAACTGAGAAACAGAGAAGGTGAAGCTTCAATGGTGGCAAAGAGAAATTGATATAAACAAATTTATAAATAAAAATAAAAAGGTAATTTTAAGTGTAAAAAATATTTTTTTACAATTATTTTAAAATATTCATAAAATAAATAAATATTATTAAATGATAATTATGAGTATAATAAATATGATGTAAAATTTTTTAACTTTTTTTCTTTTTCTTTTCACCTACCGATAAAAAGGAATGAAAAATAAGAATTTAAAGAGTACTTGGCGGCAATATTTTAAAATTGTCACTAAATATAGAGTTTAACAGCGACTTGTCTAAAACTATCATTAAAGTCATACACTTAAAAAAACAATTGTAAAATCACCGTTAAATCTTGCATTTAGCAGCAATTTTTGTAATTGCCACTAAATAATTGTCATTAAATAATATCTTTTGTTGTAGTGATATGATTATAGACACCTGTATACCACATTATTTATGTATGTTGTCATGGAACCATTGCACCCTCCTTAAAAGATCAACCTAGTGGAGTGTGCGGTGCACTTAACCAATCCCAAATTTATTTGCTATTTGATGTGGGCTTGTGATAGTGTACCTCCAACAAAATATTTTGATACTTTGTTATCAATTCTTTTATTCTAAAAATTTAAAAACACATTAATTCACCTTCCTTAAAGTTTTTAAGATTTATAATTACATCCCCTCTAGTTTCAAGTTATAAATTTATTTAATTTATATTATTTTGAGTTTTCATAATACATCAAATTAAAGTTGCAGTGGCAAGTAGCAATAATATTATTAAGTTCAAGCGGCAGTTCACTTGATTCGAAATAAAGAGGGAAATAAAAGTTTTCTATATGGTAATATCTTGAGAAATCCTATGATCGGATCAAATGGTTTTGGTGAAAATTCCAGAGCGTTTAACCAATTCATCACCTTTGAAAAGTCTTATGAGTGCGTGAGAAACGAAAGGGTCTCACATTACCCATCCTTGAATTTCTTCATCCCTCCCTACAAACAGGAAATGCCTACGTCTGACTTTGTAAAGTTTAACTACAACACAGTAAGATGAATTTATGTCTTCTAAAGTTTGAAGTATGTAAACTGGTTTCGAAGTAAGAAAGGTATAAAGAGAAAAATGAGAGTTAGTGAAAATAAAAAAAAGTAAGAATATGTTTGATTCTATTCTGATTTTAATGTTTTTAAAACAAGTGTTTGTTAAAAAAAAATTTGAAAAAAAAAATAAAAAATTTGCTTGAATAATTTTTTTGCAAAATTATTTTTTTGTGTTTTTTATTTAATTTTGCAAAATAAAAGATAACAAAACATTTAAAAAATATTTTGCTTTTTTTTATTTCCGAAAACACAATTCTATTTTTATATTTTACAAAACACTTTATTAAAACATATTATTAAATAAACTTTTATTTTTTATTTTTAAAAATAAAAAACTGTTCTAAAAATAAAAAACCAAACAGGCCTTAAGTCTCATGCACATTCTCACTTCTTATATTATTTTCTTTTTGATTTCATAAATATTTTACAATTTTGTACTTTAAAAAATCCAACTTACAATTTCCACCCATGTTCCATCAATTTTATTTTCACTTTTACAGGAATATGCCTGCAAGGATATCTAGATTTGGAACGACTATTGCTTTAACCAAAATAATGATAGATGCACAAATTTTAACCAAGAATATGTTGTTTATAAAAGTTGCTGACAAATTATATTACTCCCAAAAAAAAAAAAATTGGTGCCATTTTTTTTAACTAACTACTTTTTCGTAAATAGATAAAGGATTTAACTTAGATATAATTTTTTATCTTTATTATTAAATTTTTTAATTAACAAATGAAAAATATATAATTTAATTAGAGAACTATATAATTATTTGTAACAAATTATACACTAGTTAGAATATTATTAAAGAATCATATTTTAATTTAATAATAAAAATATAAAAAATTATATATAAATTTTTCTATAAATAAAAAGGTGTGTATGCTTACAAAAACATCTTTATATTTGAAGTGATTGTGACTTTGCTTTTGCTCGTCTTCCATGCCACGTGATAAATTATGTTTGTTTGTTTGTGTTCAACTTATTACAAAATATTCATAATATATAAACTTAGTTTATTCAAACAATGTCAAATATGAAATTAATTATTTAACATTATTAAAAATACGATCAATTAATCAGTCTAATATTTAATGTGTTAATCTACAAATTAATAAACACTCTGAAAGCCTATTGATTCGAGAATTGCTCGCCGACAAAGTTTGCAAATGGTGCTGGTAGATATATGCTTTGTTGAAAGCAAGACTGCAAAACGGAAGCCGTCTTCTTTCTAATGATAGTGATAGTGTCCGTCGTTTTCTAACTATTTGGGCCGCCGTATTCGTGCTTTTACCAAAAAGACAAAAAGATGTTCTTGGAATATCATCAGGACTGATGTGAGATCGAGGAGGACGAAAATTTTCAGCCATAAAGAACAATGACTTGTGAAGAAGGTGGTTTTTCTTTTTTTTTATAAATAGAAAAAGAAAAAGTTAACAAGGGTAAATATTTAATTAGCTTTGAAAGATAACTCTATTTACGTATCGTTACTGCAATAACAGGCCAGTGTAATTTCTATAATAAAATGTCAATTTGAGGTAAAAAATTGTAATTTACCAATATGTCAAGAAAATGTCCGCTCTTTATGGCCCAAAAGTTATTAAAAAAAAAAGTCCGGATCTAACTAAACTCTAACGGTTAGACCCATATATATATATATATATATATTTTAAATTTTAAATCCAAACCAATAAAATTTGTGATACCATAGTTTGTGGCAATTTTTTATCCAAACAATTCTTACATATACCTAATATGTTAAGTCATTTATACACTCAATGAAAAATTTAATTTATACATAAATTTCACATGCATTATACATAAAACTTATTTGTATAAATTTAATCTTATCTATTCATTTTCTTAATGTACGGCGCTCCAACTAAAAAAATTTCTTCCCCATCCCTGCCCCAAATTACTTCATACAACTCACACGCATCGTTTCTGAGTCATGACCTAGACCCTGAAAATCTTGAGTAATGATAGCCACAAGACACTGTAAGGTGTCTGCCATTCTATCATCTTCTTCTTTAGATCCCTTTCTCAAGTGTCAACCATGCGTGAAGGTCTCACAGTGAAGGTTCTTGAGCAATGCCAAGTCTCTCCTCCACCCCATTCAACCCCACGTACCTCTCTCCCTCTAACTTTCCTTGACCTTCCATGGCTCTTCTTCTCCCCAAGCCAACCTCTCTTTTTCTATGAATTCCCCTACCCAATCTCTCACTTCACTAACTCCACTCTCCCAAATCTCAAGCATTCCCTCTCCCTCACACTTCAACACTACTTCCCTTTTGCAGGCAACTTCGTTTCCTCACCTGAACCTTCTAAACCTCACCTTGTTTACGCTGAGGGAAACTCTGTTTCCATGGTAGTCGCCGAGTCAATTGACGACTTTAACCAATTTTGTAGCAACCAAGCTAAAGACGTCGACTGCTTCTATCCACTTGTTCCAAAATTGAAATCAAGCTTGTCGTGTGGAACGAAGGAGCTTCCTTTGTTGGCTATTCAGATTACTGTTTTCCCAAATGCTGGCATTTGCATTGGACTCGCTTATCGCCATGTGGTTGCTGATGGAAGGACCTTCAACAACTTTATCAAGACATGGGCTGCGTATTGCTCCTCCCAAGCTTCATCTTTCCCGCTGAAATCTTTACCGTTCTATGATCGAAGTGTGATCGTAGATTCAAATGGGCTTGAAGAGATTTTCTTGAAAGAATGGAGGAAGAGAAGATTTTCACATGAGAGTGTCGTCACACGGAGTGACACCACCAAGGTAAAGTCGTCAAGCGACCTGGTTCGAGCGACATTCTTGATGGATCCAACTGAAATGGAGAAGATCAAGCGTTTCATTATTGTGTGGTGCAAACAGAAGAACCAAACTCAGCCTGTGCACTTATCTCCTTATGTCTTAACCTGTGCTTTTCTATGGGTTTGTCTAGTTAAAACCCAACAAATTACCGACAATGAACATGTCTATCCGGATCCGACTTGTTTCGGGTTCATTGCAGGTGGTATGACCCGGCTGCAATTTCAAGTGCCGAAGACATATCTCGGGAATTGTGTCGGGTTCGGCCAGGCATCGGCCATGAGGAATGAGTTGCTAGGAGAAGATGGGATTGTTGTTGCAGCCAAAGCCATTGGAGGCACAATTAAGAAGCTGGATCAAGGAATGCTTGCCGGGGCAGAGAAATGGGTTTCGGATTGGGAAGCAATATACGGGTCGGAGCTCCATGTGGTGGCTACTTGGTCTCCAAAATTGAAGCTTTATGAGACAGATTTTGGGTGGGGGAGACCAAGGAAGATGGAGGAGATCTCAATTGACAGAACCAGGGCCATTTCACTTATTGACAGCAGATATGTTGATGGAGGAATGGAGATAGGCTTAGCTCTGCCTAATACTAAAATGGATGCCTTTACCATGTTCTTCGCCCAAGGTCTGAATTCAATTTCATAATCTACTATGTATAATGTATTTGTACATATATCTCAGTAGGAGGGAATAAAAGAGGCTGAGATAATATATATATATTTATGTTTGGGAATTTCTTTTAATTTAAGAAGAGGGCTTCTTCTTCTTTTTTCCCCTTTTATGTCTTTTTACGAAGCAAAATTTGTTTCATCAAATGTAAGCAAGATGAAACCAAGGATCAATTATAATTTACTGTTTTGTGATATGGCTCATTTTTATTTGACTATTATGTGATTTAAAGCCTTACACCTTATTATCATGTGGTTTGCTCCATTAATACTTTGATACCCTGCGTTTTGGTATGTCTATGTTTTGTTTTCGTCAAATATTCGTCAGAATCAGGGCATGAATGGCATGTGATTGATTCTCTCCCATCCCAAATAATCAACTAAAAGCTCTAATTTTCTAATCGTGCTTCAAAATTCTGATTTCTAGAACCCCTTTTGAATTCACCATATAGATGAAATAAATTTGAAACAAATAATACAATGTCTTTTCCAATCCAAACTCAGACAATTACAATTTTGATAGAGGTATACTTCTTTGCTCGAGTATAAACAATATAACCATTTACAAGCATGCACGGAAGACATTTTGAATTGGAGAACAAGTGTTAATTCATCTTATATAACTTGTTAGATTGTAGCCGTAGAATTTTTTGGACCTTAATAATATAAATTAAATATTTTTGAACGTATGAAGATCTTAGACTTGAAAGAAAGCCGTGATATATATTAATTTTTTTTTGGCAAATTTAACCCTTATATATATATAAATATATATATGGACACTTGATGCTATGTTTGATTGATTATACCCTGCAACTTGTAAGTTAGGTGGGTTAAATGGTATTAATTCTTTTTGTTTGACTGTGGCTTACATATTTAATTCATATTCATCTTGAATATTTAAATATCTTAATTTTTCTCTTATTGAGGCTAAATTAGCTTCTTCCTGACCTATTCGTTTTTCAATTTTTTCTTCTAATATTTCTATCATATTAACTTGTTTTACTTCAATTTCTTTTGATTCTATTTTAAGGATAAAACTTAATAGAAGTTCTTCATCTTTATCTAATCTACTCATAAATTCTAATCTTTCTTTATCATTTTTCTCTCGTTCTTTAGGTGTATTACTAATGGGATTTCATAATAGCCCTAATATATTCCAAGAACATATTACTAAACTCTTATTACCAATTAGAAATTTTGCTGTTATATATATTGATGACATATTAATATTCTCTAAGAATAATGAACAACATGAAATGCATTTAAAACATTTTTTGGATATTGTAGAAGAAAAAGGAATTAATATATCCTCTAAAAAAGTAGAATTACGAAAAAAAAAAGAATATCTTTCTTAGGTCATTATATTTCTTCTAATGGAATAGAATTATAAGAACATATTAGTACAAAAGTAAAAGATTTTAAAAAAATTACTTCTAAAAAAGAATTACAATCATTCTTAGGACTAGTAAACTAAGCTCAAAATTTTATTTTCAATTTAGCCAAATATACAGCTAAAATATCAAAATTAGCAGAAGAAAAAACTCCTTGGAAATGGGATGAAAATAAAGAACAAATAATTCAAAAAATAAAAGATATATGTAGTAATTTGCCAAAATTAATAATCCCAACACATGAAAATATAAAATGGATTATATATACGGATGCATCTAATAATTAGTGGGCTGCTGTCCTTTACCATGAAGACTTAACAGGAAAAGAACTTATTACTCGATATACTAGTGGAAAATTTAATCCAAGTCAAAGTAATTATCATTCAACTTGAAAAGAATTTTTAGCACTTGTAAAAGTAATAGAAAAATTTGAATTATTTATTGTTAATACCCACTTCATCATTCGCACTGATAATACCCAAGTAAAACATTGGTTATCCCGAGAAATTAGAACTAATAAATTATCGAATAAAATGTTATATAAATGGCAAGCTGATTTATCTTATTATGATTATGAAATTGAATATGTGAAAGGAAAGAATAATGTTATTGCTGATTTTCTGAGTAAGGATGGAGCCATCCTCTCAAACAAATAAAGCTACCAGTAATTCACAACAAAAGGACACCAGTATAGATTCATTTATATCACGAATAAATACGCTTGAGCTCAATTTGAGTATTTTATCCTCTCAAATGACTAATCAAACGAATAGCTTTGCTGCCACAATTAATTATCTAACTCAGGCAATGGAAAAGCCATATCAAAGAGTAGAACAACGATTAATCCAAATAGAGAAACAAGTAATGACTATCTCTCCAACTCCAACTCCTCCTCAAACGTCACAAAGCCAACCACCCAATCCAACTCCTCCTAACCCATCTTTTGTAGCCATTTTAAAAAAAGAAACCAAACAAGCTCAAGAAGAAGCTCAACGAAAAGCCAAACAAATAGCCTCTATTTCTACAGTAACATCAACTCCTTCTCAAACAACAATTTTACTACATTGCAAGATTAATTTATTAGTTTTATAATATTTTTTATTTCTCCATGCTTCTTTATATTTATTAGATAAATATTCTCTTAGATAATCTTCTCTTCTTCCCATCGTATCTAAATGAGGTATTAAATTAGTTCTATCTATAAAAGCTTTTCTATATTCAGTTATAAGGGTTTCTGATAACAATTTTGGTAGTTTATAATAAAATAAATCTAAATAGAATCTTTTTTGTTCATAATTTTGAAATCTTGCTTCATAATAATATTTTTGATATTCACATATATATTGATTTAAATCATTTGGATCTAGTGTGCATATTTCTATTTGGTGTAATTTTGTTATAACTCTATCTATTTTTGTTTGTTCGTTTGCTCCTACACTTCTTCCTAAAAATTCATTTCTTAATACTTGTTCATATTTTCGTATTAATAAAGTATAGAATTATCTTCTTGTATTATAACTTCCAGTATTTCTTACATTTTGTCGAAATTCTTTACTTAGACTTTTCCACCATTCTAATACTATTCCTGTAAAACTAGATTCAACTATTAGACTTACTGAATTTGTATCTATACTTCGATATAATAAAGCTATTACTTGTGCTTTTGTCCATTCTTCTAGTCTTTTTTCGCGATCTAAATTACAGTTTAAATTTAACCATATTCCTGCATTTGAGATTTGTCTAGTTTCATATTGTTCTAAAGGAGGAGGTAGAAAACTACTTTTTCCAGTTGGTGTGTAAATAGTTTCAAACATAAATTCATTATCAGTTTTTAATGGTTCTTCATTTTTCAATTCTATTTGACTTAATTCGGTTTCTCTATCTATTACAGGGATAATTGAAACACCTCATAAATGGGGATGTAAGCCAGATAATAAAAGATATAAAAGGAAAAAACCTAGTAGATATAAGAAATATCAATCGCCATATAAACGATATAAATACAAATTTAAAAAATACCCTAAATCAAAGTTTCAACAAAAAACTAAATTTAAACTTCGAAAATATTTTAAGAAAGGAAAAAAAATTAATTAAATATCCCACTAAATGTCAATGTTATAATTGTGGAGAATTAAGACATATAGCAACCGATTATAAGAAACCTCGAAATCAAAAGAATATGAATATTATGGAAGTAACGGATGATTATGAACTTGAACCCTTAGAATTTAAAAACTATATTAATGAAGAATTAGATTATTCTGATATTGAAATATACAAATTAACAATTGAATCCGAATCTGAATCTAGTGAATTAACGAATAACTTAGACATCAATTATATATCTGAGGAAGATGAAATTTATATGATGCAAGGTGACAGTAGTAATAGTAATGAACCACAGGAATATAAAGAATTTCAAGAAATACTAAATCCAATAGAAGGAATTGTAGAAAAAAGAATGATGTTTAATAAAAAATAATATAATAAAATCCGAGATAAAAAACTAGATTTAACATCTAATAATTTACAACAAACTAGTATTATTAATCATTTAAGCAAATTCATAAAATCCAAAAGAAAGAAAAATTTACTTGTACAGTTATTGAAAAGAAACACCCCATCGAATCTACATTAACAGAAGGAATATTAAGAATACCTTTAATAGATAAACATTTAATAGAACATGAAATTCAAAAATTAGATATTAAGGATGAAATAACTGAAATATATATTCTAGGAGTACATCTTTTAATAAAAGCCTATTTTAAAGCCGGAATAGATACATCAATAGAATTATTAATAACTGATAATAGAATTATTGATAATGTACCTAATAGTATTTTAGGAGCATTAAATGGAAATCTAATTTATCAAAAATTGAAACTAACAGTAAACACAAATTTTGCTATATCTAGAGCCGAAGCTAATATGAATAGAACCCTAGTAATTTATCATAAATTACAAGGAATAAAAATGCCATCAGAGGTTTAGGGATATTGTTTGGTTTATGGATTTCATCATAAATAGTCCACAAATTATTATTGATTATTTCTTGTCCATGTTTTAATTCTTCAACTATTACTCAAGTTTCATATATTTGTTCATTTATAGGTTTATGTTTTAATTGAGTTTCAGTTACTTCACCAAATATAGCTTCGTTGTAAAGTTTCATCATGTTTATTTCTGGTTGTTCTCTTAGCCTATTATGAATTCCTAGTGTTTGACTAATCTTATCAATTTTTTGATTTATAAGATTTACTTCAAATCCTACATCTTGAAGTTCTTGTTTTATTTCATAAACTTTTTGTTCTAATGGTTTTGCTAATTCGATTAATCTATTCATCCTATTTGTTTTAGGTTCTTTTTCTAATATATGTTTTATTGCTGCAAGTGGATCTGTTAAGGTTGGTATTATTTCAATTTCAAGGTCTACTATACATCCTAATTGTTTTATGAGAAACATATTGGTCCAATTAATGAGATTCCATGAACTATCTCCTTCACCACTTAACATGAAGGGTGATGCTACTAGTGTTTCATTATTTATGGGAATAAAACTACTATTGGGTAAGCTATTCTAATCTATTTCATAGATTCGAGGTTTAATTCTTTTTAACATAGTGATAAACGTAAATCTTTACTACAATAAGATAAACGTAAATCTACAATAAGGAAAACAGGTACGAAAACAGGAAAAGGGATAACAATTAAGCCAAGTAAACAGATATGATTAAGGAGGAGATTAAGTTTCATATTTCTTCCCTTATCTTCCAACCATGCTCTGATACCATTTCTTGTGATTGCCTGGAATGAGCAAGATCAACCATTCATTCAACAGTGATTTATATCAGGGAATAAGGATGGCCAAAATTAAATCGGGTTACAGAAGGAACTCTGCCCTCTTTCATGCAGAGGTTTTTTCTATGGCTTCTCAACTTATGAGCCAAGACCTTCCTCCTTCAACTTAGTTCAGCACAACCTTCCGTCGTTTTTTACTGGAAGTGTACTATTCCCATATATAAATGACTATTCAATGGATGTTTAATCCTCATTCTAGTATTATCCCATCTAGGATCAATTCATATTGGAAGATAAGATCTGAAATACTACACTTAATCTCCTAAAGAAATTTAGAAGGCCATACCTTAATCAGCAAAATAATTCTTTATTTATGAAAACCTATAGATGAAAACGTTTGATTGTACAAGATAGAGGCTCAGAGAGCTTTGAGGGAGGTGTGTGTGTCCAAGTGAAGATTACATGGAATTATATAGGCAACGAGACATTCCTCAGTCGATACAATGATTGAGATACAATAATTAAAGGTAAGATTCCTTCAAATAATGGAATTCTACTTTTCGGCTGCTTTAGTCATGTCTTCTTTTGGCTGCTTCATCTTTACTTCGATCTTTGTTGTTTTTGTCGTTTTGCTATTTTCTGCTACTTTTGACTTTTGTATGCTTTGGTGGTGTCGTGTTAGCTTTTCAGGATGTTGATAGATGTTGGTGGCTTTTCATCAGCTTTACTTTTTTCTTTGTCTTTACAATAATTGCAGATATGAACAGGATATTCGGATAATGGCTGGCAGATTCTTTTTCTAGTGTCTTCGGGATTTTCCATTTTATTGTTTTTAATTTTATCATAAAAGGAGGTAAATAATCTGTTGTTTCTACTGGTTTTTCTAATTGAATAAATGCACATATTTGGACTAGTGAAATAGGTCCACTGGGCCTCATCACTAGTTATTGTTCAATTCATTTGGAGGAAAATCGTATCAATTTCTTGGGCTCTTAATCTGGATATTAACACAGGGAATTCGTCTTGGTCTATAGAGGATTTTTCCATTTGTTCAAATGAAAAAGGTTGTTTGATGGTTCCAAATTTGAAGAGATTAATAAGAGGATAAAATTTCTTGGAGGTAATCTCGGCTATAGTGGAATAACAACGAATATACATAGTATACTGAGTAATAATTTGAAGATAGTGTTTGGCAGCTTCTTGGATAGATTTGGGGAGCTGGCTTATTTCTTGAAGAATTTCAAGAAATACTAAATCTAATAGAAGGAATTGTAGAAAAAGGAATGATGTTTAATCAGAAACAATATAATAAAATCTGAGATAAATAACTAGATTTAACACCTAATAATTTACGACAAACTAGTATTATTAATCATTTAAGCAAATTCATAAAATCCAAAAAGAAAGAAAAATCTGTTTGTACAGTTATTGAAAAGAAACACCCCATCAAATCTACATTAACAGAAGGAATATTAAGAATACCTTTAATAGATAAACATTTAATAGAACATGAAATTCAAAAATTAGATATTAAGGATGAAATAACTGAAATATATATTCTAGGAGTACATCTTTTAATAAAAGCCTATTTTAAAGCCGGAATAGATACATCAATAGAATTATTAATAACTGATAATAGAATTATTGATAATGTATCTAATAGTATTTTAGGAGTATTAAATGGAAATCTAATTTATCAGAAATTGAAACTAACAGTAAACACAAATTTTGCTATATCTAGAGCCGAAGCTATAACAAAATTACACCAAATAGAAATATGCACACTAGATCCAAATGATTTAAATCAATATATAAGTGAATATCAAAAATATTATTATGAAGTAAGATTTCAAAATTATAAACAAAAAAGATTCTATTTAGATTTATTTTATTATAAACTACCAAAACTGTTATCAAAAACCATTCGAGATTTATTTCTTCAAATTTCGACATGTTTACAACCTTTCGTCATTTTCTACTGGAGGTGTACTATTCTCATATATAAACGACTATTCAACCGAATAGATGCACATATTTGGGCTAGTGAAATAGGTCCATTGAACCTCGTCACTGGTTATTGTCTAAAGATAATTCTTCTAATACTGGCATAAAATGTTTGTCTATAGTTATATTACCTAAATTTCTTTTATAGATTTTATGTTCGTTAGAAAATACTAGTCCTACCATGCCTGTTACACTAATTATACGACTCTTCTTCCTAAAAATTCATTTCTTAATAATTGTTCATATTTTCATATTAATAAGGCATAGAATTCTCTTCTTGTATTATAACTTCCAGTATTTCTTACATTTTGTCGAAATTCTTTAGTTAGACTTTTCCACTATTCTAATACTATTCCTATAAAACTAGATTCAACTACTAGGCTTGCTGAATTTGTATCTATACTGTGATGTAATAAAGCTATTACTTGTGCTTTTGTCCATTCTTCTAGTCTTTTTTCGCAGTCTAAATTACAATCTAAATTTAACCATATTCCTACATTTGGGATTTTTTTAGTTTCATATTGTTCTAAAGGAGGAGGTAGAAAATTACTTTTTTCAGTTGGTGTGTAAATAGTTTCAAACATAAATTCATTATCAGTTTTTAATGGTTCTTCATGTTTCAATTCTATTTGACTTAATTCGATTTCTCTATCTATTATAGGGACACTTGATGCTGTGTTTGATTGATTATATCCTGGAGCTTATAAGTTAGGTGGGTTAAATGGTATTGATTCTTCTTGCTTTAGTGTGGCTTGCATATTTAATTCATATTCATTTTAAATATTTAAATATCCTAATTCTTCTGTTATTGAGGCTAAATTAGCTTCTGCCTGACCCATTCGTTTTTCAATTTCTTCTTTTAATATTTCCATCATGTTAACTTTTTTTACTTCAATTTCTTTTGATTCTATTTTAGGGATAAAACTTAATAGAAGTTCTTCATCTTTATCTATTCTATCTAATCTACTCATAAATTCTAATCTTTCTTTATCATTTTTCTCTCATTCTTCAGGTGAAATATAATCTGTTTGTTCTTCTAGAGGTTTAGGGATATTGTTTGGTTTATGGATTTCATCATAATAGTCCACAAATTATTATTGATTATTTCTTGTTCATGTTTTAATTCTTCAACTATTACTCAAGTTTCATATATTTGTTCATTTATAGGTTTATGTTTTAATTGAGTTTCAGTTACTTCAGTTACTTCACCAAATACAGCTTCATTGTAAAGTTTCATCATGTTTATTTCTGGTTGTTCTTTTATTGGTTCTAGCTTATTATGAATTCCTAGTGTTTGACTAATCTTATCAATTTTTTGATATATATATATATATATATATATATATATATATATATATATATATATATATATATATATATATATATATATATATCTTAGTAGGAGGGAATAAAGGAGACGGACAATAGCATATGTATTTGTGTTTGGGAATTTCTTTTAATTTAAGAAGAGGGCATTTTCCTCCATTCTTCTTTTTTACAGGGTAAAATTTTTCTCCATCATTTGAAAGTAAAATGATTTTAAAAAATAAATAAAAGCAAAGACCGTTTAACCTTCCCTTTTGTTTTTGGGAAACTAAACCTCTCCATTTTATTTCCTAAATAAAATCTTTGGCCTAATAAGAGAATGAAGGGAATCAGCAAGAATCAACTCTTTAAAAAGGAAAAGGAAAATTATAGAAATCTATCATAAATTTTGTTAAAATTACATATATCTATTTTTGAAATAAAAAATTACCTAATACTCCAGTCTAATTTTAAATTTGTTGATTAAAATATTCTCTATTAATTTAAACACATTTTTAAATTAAAAAATATTAAAAAAATATATTTTAATAAAAAATTTTAAAATTAGACTAAAATATAAAAGTAACTTATTATTTTAAAAAATATTCATATACATATATATTAAAAATAAAAAATATCCATATAATTTACTTTAAAAAAAACTATATTTCTTTCCAAACACTTGTATGATATGTAAAGTGATTTTTCAAGTTATATAAAGAAAAAAACTTATATGCAGTTTCTTGATTTTTGTAATCAAGTTTTTTAATTAAAATATTAAAAAGTGTTTAAATTTTCATTAATAACATAATAATTATATAATTTTTATAGATAATTATATAATTTTTTAATTAAATTATATATTTGTCATGTTATTATTAAAGAATTATTCACTTATTATATTTTAATTAACAAACCTAATAATATTTAATAGTATTGCTGTGAAAATAATCTGCGTCAATTCACAGAGGCCACTTAGAGTTAAAGACTCAAAGGTCTTGATGGTTTTGTTATTTTTTTTTTTGGTAAAAAAAATGGGAGGAAAGATGGTACTCCGAATTCTCAGTAGAATTCAAAATTTTAATAGTTGAGAGTTTATTCTATACCTTCGACCATCACTAAAGACCTGATCATCTAAAACTTTGGAGATGGGTCAGTCGTTTTGATGGTTTTGTTATTGCACCAGAAACCAGAGGGACATCGGGAAACATTGTAAATAGGGAGTGCAATTTAAGGCCTGCTATGTAGTAGACAAACTTGGCCCAAGACTAGAGATGCTAAAGCCGTTCAACAAAGCGAAACTCAATGCAACTGTCATTGAATTTTTTTAAAATATTCAACAAACTAAACTTGATGTAATTGCCCCTGAATTTTTAAAAATGTTAAAAAAGATCAAAAGTGTGGAGAATTCAGTAATAATATTATCAAGTGTTTTAAATATAATATATGAATATAATATTTTTGGCATGTATAAATTTAGTAACATAATATTTCTTATAGTAATATTTGGCTTCAAATCTCAAAAAGAAGGAGAAAATTAGTAAAAAAATTGCTGTGGACATTCAATTGTACTGTTTACACAATTTTATTTCAGTTTTGCACCATACAGTAATATTGTTTGGATCCATCCGTACTGTTTGATGAGGTAAACGCGCTCTCTGTTGCTAATAATAGAAGAGAAAATTAGATAAAAATTCTTATAATTTAATTATAAATAAATAAGGTAAATAAAATTCATATTTATATTAATATAATATATTCATGGTAAGTATATTTAATTATATATATAGAGAACAACAAAATAATTTATTATTTTATTTACATATATTTTCTTTCTCTTTTTTTCATATAACCAAATAACAGAAAGCCCTATTATAATACCAAACAAAGTGATAAATAGCTCATTCACTTTCTTTTTCCTTGTTCTTTTTTTTTTTTTTTAACTTCTCATTTTTCTCCATACCAAACATACCACTATTTAGCATGCACAAATGTTTAGCAAGATTTTCTGCATAGTTAGCTACTGTTGATTAAAACAAAAATTTTAGTCTTGAAAGATATATATTTTTAATATTCTTCAAAGTTTTTTTTTTTTAAAGTGAGTTAGTTCTTCACAAAATGTTTGGTGTAAAGATTTTAATTTTACCACAAGAAATTATTTGTCTAGCCAATTCAATTCATGAATTGAATACTTTGACAATCAACAAAATAAAATATGTTTGGAATAAATATTAGAAGAAAAAAATAAGATTAAAAAAGACTAAACTTGGGATTAAGTTGCCCAAATTTTGTTAAAAACTAAATGTCAAGGCAAATATAATTTCCCTTGAAATTATATTAAAAAATTTACACCAAACATGGTATTCTTAGTTTCATAAGCCTAGTTTTTTGGGAAGCTTAAGAAATATCCATACCAAATGCAACCTTAAAATTTGTAACCTGCTACATGGTAGTCCCTCCATTATTCAATCCATACCATATCTACCAAGTATACGTGTGTAGTAACTAGTAAGCTACAAATTTTGAAAGAGTAACTTGTAAAGAGAAAGAAAGTCACTGATTAAAATGTAAGAGAGAATCTTGTTCGAGGCTTGTCTGTGAAGAATTTGATTTCTCCATCGTTCAATCGTTTCAAAATTCAAGTAATCAATCAAAATTTATAAGATGTACGTAAAATTTTAAGACATGATCAAACAGTTAATAGCTCAAGTGTCGGGCAATTTTGACTCTCCATATTCAATCCCTATGTTTTAAAACAAATTATATATTCACTCAAAAAGTAATCTCAGTACATGTAGTTTTCTGTGTTTTGGCTCATTTTTTTTTTTTTGAAAAATACTATCGTTCTAAAACAAATTATTCATGTATTAATAGACATGTAAAATATTGTTTTGGTTTTTTAATTTTATATTAGATCTTATTTTGGTCCCTCAATTATTTTTTTTTGGGGTTTCATTAACATGTTTCAATTAATCAAACATGGTCGTGTTAGTCCCTTTTACTAACCCTGTCAATCTCCTTTAAGAAAAATGATGATATGACTTTTGACTGAGATTAAGAATATATATTTGGACTCTTAAACAACTAAGGAAAGCTCCTTTTCGCCAAATAAACCCCTCAGCAGGGAAGGGGGAGGGGGGAATTAAACACTTCAAGGAAACGCATGTTCTTATTCTTAATAAGTTTATTTGATTGGGGTAAGATTTCGAATGAACAGAATAGCTTCAACATTTTAATAAACCTCCTAGTTGTTTGTGAAAGAGGATGGAGAGTGACTCCTCATCTTTCTGCTTTCAAATTTGTTTAGTGTAAGGTTACAAGGTAACTCTCTTGACCTACGCAGACAGAAAGAAATTTGGATCTATGCATTTAGGGAGGAAAATACATCGGGAAAATTTAGAGGGAGAAAGAGTAATAGTGAAGAGAGGGAAGAGGATCATCTTTTGTGTTGTTTAGCTTAGACAACAATTTGAACTATCTATATAGATTTAGACGATTTAATTTTTTTTTAATTTTATATATTTTTTAATTTTAAAAAATAAATTTTAAGATATAAATAATTTTTTAATTTTCATCAAATAAATAGTTCTATTCAATGAGAGGTAAAAAATTATTTTCATTTTACGTTTTTTTTAAATAAAAAATAGATAACTCAAATTTAACAAAAACAAAACAAAAATAAAAATTTAGATCATCTAAATTTGTATAGACAGTCCATTTACTAAAGAAAAAGTATACGAAACTCACTTCAGTTAATCTTGTCTACACTCTCTTTTTTTCTCTCTAAATTTACATAATGCATTTTCCTCTTTAAATATAGATGGACCAAGTTAAGCAAAACGGTACTTAGTTGCGTAAAGTCTTTGATTTCGTATAAATTCAGGATTTGATTTCAAAGGTATAAAGGAAAGTGGGATATTGGAGATTAGTATTCTGAATGATTAAATGCAGTCTTTGCTGTAAAGGGTTGGTTTTTTTTTTTTTTAATGTAAAGAGGGATTTATTTGGCAAAAACAAACAAATATTTTGTTAGTTATTTAAGAGTTTAAATATATATTCTCAAACTTAGTTAAAAATCACGTCACCATTTCTCGTTAGAAGTTAACGGCATTAGTAAGGAATGGAATACTTGATTAGTTGAATGGATCAAAATAACACTTTAACCATAGTTAAATGAATGAGATTGAGTAATAAAAAAAAAAAAGCCTAAAAATAATTTTTTAAAAAAATAAATATAAATTATGATCAAGAAAAAAAAGAAGAAGTTAAAATGTACGAGGGAGATAGAGAAATAATTTAATTTCCTTATTTTTTAAAATTTAAAAATGTTAAAATTAAAAAAAAAAAAAGTTATTGTATCTTTCGTAGTGTCACCTTCTTGCTTTTGGATAGAATTAGGATCTTTTGAAATGATGATCCCAATAAATAATTTTATAGTACCATTTTGTGAGTAGGGGGCGAGGTTTCTAAAACCAAAACTTTTTCAAAGATCCTTCAAAAGCACTCATGAGGACTTTTCAAATAATAATGGTGGCATGAATCCAAAGTTAAGAAAGCAACCTTTCTCATAAAGATGGCAAAGCGAAGGCACCAAATGCACTCAAAACTATGACGAATGAGGCACAAGAAGCTACCTCAAGCATTCACCCATAAAAAGGAAAAACATACCTTTTATTTATATTTAATCTATTTTTTATTTATTGTAAAATAATAAATCACCTAATTTTATACTAAAGTATTTTATATATAAAAAAAATGAAAACCATGTATGAGAAGCTCTTCATGCTTTCATAAAAGTCGTTGAGATTTTGTGGAAGTTTTAAAACTACTTTTAGTTCTTATATTTTTCACAAAATTTTCACTCAAGTTCCTCTGCTTTCAATGGTAACAAATTGTCTTCTTAATGCTAAATCTCAAAAATCCACAGCCAAAGTAGCTGAGTCGATCATTTTCAAATTAAAATATAATAATATATATTTTTTAAATTAAAGGTAGCGCTATTTTTTTTTCCTAAAACTCTTTTTTACTTCAAGAGAAATGAATCTAAATAAAATTCTTAACATAAAAATTATGTGAATTTTTTTATATTTATTATACAGTGGAAGGTGAAAGGGGAAGGAGGGGATAGATTTTGAACCCCTGACCCTCTGCCCCTACCACTGTGGTCCAAAGCCACTGGCAAAGTTACGTGAATTTTCAATTAGTGGCGCCTGAACTAGTAGTTGGTTGGCTGATTCTATTCTTAAGACTCATTTGATTCACTATATAAAATGAAACTTGATGATACAAGATATGATAGGATAAGAATTAATAAAATTTTAATATTTGATATAATATTGTATAAGATATTATATTATATAAAATAATATTATTTTATATTTAGTTATATATTATACAATAATAGATAGGATACAAATGAATTATTTTGATAAAAATATTTTTTATTTAAAAACATATTATATAATTTATTAGATTTAAATTTTAAAAAATAAAAATTCTCTAAAGTAACAAATAAAAATCATGACTACTATGTATATTCAATAGTCATTTTTTATTTTTCTCTTGGTTAAGTCGAATTTGACAATAAAACTTTATAAGAATTTATATAACTTCTTAGCTTTTGAATGCATCCAATGATTTAAAAAAAAAAAAAAAAGCTCAAATCTTTTTATCAAAGAAAAAGGAAAACATCTCAAATTTGCATACAAGCACTACCAAATTGTAAACACCATTAAATTTTAGCAGCAAATATCATCAAATTTGGATATTATAAACTGAGTCTATTTCTAGTTTGTGAATTGTTCTATATCAACATTGAATACCACCACTGTTCACGTGTCCTGTGAAAAGAGGGTTTGGCAAGGAAAAAGAAACAAAACATCATAACCACACATTTCAAAATTTGAACCCTAATAATTACTATAAGTTACCCTTTTACAATTTGCTAAGAAGTGACAAAATTTCAATATCATAACCTGTTTGCTGGTTCCTGAATCCTAAAATTAGATTGCTCCATTCATCAATTCATTCCCAATAATTCCGTTGGCACTGAAAGACCAGGGGAAGAAATTTTCCATATTATAAAATAGTTAAGATTAAACAAGCTTCTAATTCGCACTCCCTTCTTAACCTTTCTTTAATAATCAGAGAAAAGCAACTATGTAACCCGTCTATAATACAATAATTCAGCATTTCAAAACATAATTTGTGGATCAAATTGTCAAAATTGTTCACACATCACACCAAAACCCAAAAGCCTCTAACAAATTTTCACTTTAAATGAAAAATAATTAGATAACGAGCCAAAAAAGATTTTGGCCCAACTCGATATTCGGCATGATTTTAAATAGGTTTTAAAGTTAAAACCCATGCCAAGGTTTGGCCCAACCCAATTTAACATTAGGTAAGGTAGGGCTAATATTGAGTAACTCTGTATTTTTTTAAAATTTATTATAAAAATTATAAAATAACTTTAAAAAATTTTTTATATAATTCTTTATAGAATTATATTTTATCTTTAAAAAAATTAAAATTTTAATGTAAATCTTTATAAAAAAACATTTTTAAATTTTTAAAATTTTTTTGGACTTGGTCTAGTTAATATATTCCTTAATATCAACTCGAATTTATTATTAAAATCATAAAATAATCCTTAAAAACAAAATTTTTTATATGAATTTTTATAAAATTATATTTTATTCTTAAAAAAATTAAAAATTAAATATAAATCTTTTAAAAAATAAATTCATTTTTTTGGAATTAGCCGAACCAACATAACCCTAAGGGCCAACCTAGTGCCTAACTTAATTCTAAATTTTTTTTTTCCATCCGACCTATCTCAACCCAATTTGACAATTTTCGTTATATTTAGTACTCACCATCTAACATGTAATGCTTTAATCTCTTAACTCTTATACAATGGTCACTTAGACTATTTCAACATATATTTGGTGTATTGGTACATATTTGCAAGGGAGCATACATTTTCATTCATAAAAATTTGCATACTTGGAAAGTTATATACATGATTTATGATTTTGAGAACTATGGAAACTCATCAATATTATTTTTTATCCATTCAAATCATAAACATGATAATTCATCTCATATATCTCAAATTTGAAATCATATATTAGAAAATTCAAGTTTTATTCTTGGGTTGATATGTCTAGATTTTTAATAAAAATTTTAAAAATTTATAACTAATTTTAAAAAAATTAAAATAATATATATGATAATTTTTTAGAAAACTCTAAATATTAATTTATAACTAAAAATAATTCTAGACTAAGAAAATGACATTTAACTTATGAAAATTGATGAAATAATATCAAAGATAGAGTTACGTTACTGGTATTATTTCGTAATTTTAAAAATTTGATTCTTTCTATACAGTGTTCTAAATGAGGTGATATTTGTAATTATAGAAAACTTATAATATTTAGAAATCAATAACTAAAAAAAGCCTCGATCAGTGCATAAAAATGTATGAATCAGACGTATAATCAAATTGATACAGGAATTGAAAGTGGAAGAAGCCTACCCATTGCGTGGGGATTGAAATGCTCTCAGCTCCAAATGATTGCTGGAAAATGCGCCAAGGAGATCGTGTTGAAGCAGAGAAAATATCGTAGCAAAGAGAGAAGATGGGGCGATCTCAGAGGGTCTTCAAGTTTTCGAGACTCAAAAAGAAAATATTCAGTACGCCATTCTTTTTTTGTATATTTTGTATAGATAGTTATGAATGAAGCCGGATTCATTTATTTTCTAATACTAATATAATGTTACCATGTTAAAACAAATATAAACTATAAGTGTGAGTCTCATAATTTTTTTAATTTAAATTATTTTTTTATTCAGCGCATCATTCTAGTAAAGAGAAAAAAATAATATTAAAAAATAAGAGTGTATATGAATTTTTTTTTTTTTTTTGATCAACTTTTGATGATGACAACTATCGTATAGGTAAAGTACAATGATATTAGGATTGGAGTAAAAAAATTTTGAGAGGATTTACATGCCAAAATTTAATCAAATTTAATATTATTTTTAAGATTTGATTAGATTATTTATTATTTTAATATATAAAAAAATTTGATAAATAAACTTATACAATATAATATTAAAAAATTTATAAATTTATAAATATTATATTAATTTATCTTATCAAATTTAATAGGATATATCAATAAAAAAAATTTTTACGTGCACTTAGTGTATTATATATCAAATATAATTAATAATTAAAATTTAATTTATACATAAAAAATTTATGTATAATATAAATAAAATTTATATATAAAATAAATTTTAATTATTAAATATTTGAATGACCAGCTCTCGGTAGATGTAAAAATGGCTGGTATCAATGGACCCCTTGAACATATATTTACGCTTATAAAAACATAATCCAATTAAAAGACCATGAGCATGAGTTCGCTACGTACATTTCGTGACAGTTAAGGATCAACATTCTCGAAAGAACAGGATTTCTGTAGAATGGCTCAAATTCCCAACAAACCACAAACTCACACAAAAGCAGTACAGGTGCTTTACGCTAAGCAGACCGTCCAAGAAAAGCATTAAATACACAAAACTACAAAATTACGCATATTTACAAAATTCTTAATCTTAAGTCAAACAATTTCAATATAATTATATGTAAATTCCTTTGAATAAGAAACGCAAAGAACTACCAGTCTAAGCACAAAAGTTGGAGATTTTTCTGCACTAACCACATGGCTCTTAGGTATAAAGGTTTGCTAAGTCCGTTAAGACACGCATGGTGTAAGAGATAGAACATTGATGGACAAAATATTTTTTAATAATATTTATCATATTTTTATAATCATTATTCAATAATACTTATTTTTTGTTTTTTTTAAGTTTGAACATTTTAATTATTTTTCATCTTATTTATTCATTTTTTCTTTCCTTTCTATTTTCTCAATCTTTTTTTTAATTGCATACCACACATAACCTAACATTTACCAAATATCTGTTTCCCAAATATGTTTCCAAATAATTCCAAAAATTACGTACGGTTAAGGAACTCAGAAGAAAATAATATAATGTTGCAGAATAAGTAGAAAAAGAAATATCAAGCTTTTGTTCCTAAAGGATGGAATGATTTAAATAGAAAGTGTGGCAATGTATTTTGATACAACACTTTTAAGAATCAATATATTTCAGGAAGATGAAAATTTTGAGTTATACTTAAAAAATGAGCTATACTTATATTTATCTTGATCAAAATAATATATATATTATTTATATACTATAGTAAGTTTTGAATACATATTTCATCAATATAAAAATAATTTTTTTAAATTTGAAATAAATTAAATTTATAATTTTTAGCACAAAATAAATATCACTAAAACAAAAATAAAAATTTTTAAAAAAATTTGTAAAATTTATATATTTATTAAAAACTTAGTAATATTTTAAAGGTATTTTAATTATGAAAAGTGTATATATTTTATTAATTAGATAAAGAAAAGTATTTTACTATAAAAAAGTTATTTAATACACAAGATTATTAAGATGAGAATAAAAATAAAAATAAAAATTATATTTTTATTTAAAAAATACTAAAATTAACAATAAATATTATTAAATAATAATTACATAAATATAATAAATATTATACACAAATATAAAGGCCAAGTTCGTTTTCTCCACCTGTATCAACCGCCCACAATTATGCATCACAAAGCGCAGCACGAAAACGTACACACACTTCTAACCTATTCACACCAATCCGACTATCCCACACCATTCTCTCATTAGTCTCTCTGTTCCCACAACGTGGCCAACCCCTCTTGCCAGCTGTCCAAGTTTTCCCTGGGCCCCACGCGCCTCACCATCACCAACGCCTCCCTATAAATACCTCCCCGCACACCTAGCCCTTTTCATTCATTCGGAGTCCTCTCAAGCTTCTCATTTTCCATAGCTTCAGTATCTGTCTCTCTCTCTCTCTCTTCCGTTTCGCAATGGCACCAGTGAGCGCATTCAAGGCCTTGGCCGTCGTCTTCGCCATCGCTCTCTTCTCTGCCACCACTTTGGCTCAAGACTCCAGCCCCTCGCCGGCACCGGCTCCGGCAGCCGGTGCGGCGGGATCTGTCTCCGCCTCGGTGGCCATGATCGGCGCTTCGATCGTCATGTCAATGGTAGCCGTCTTGAACCAGTAGATTTAGATATGAGGAAGCAGGAGGAGGAGGAGTCCATTCATTTTCTAGAGATTTAGATTGGTTTTATTGAGTGATATGATTGTTATGTGACTGGATCTATGTATACCTAGGGAGTAGGAGGGAGATTTTTACTATTTTTTTTTATTTTGATCTGATATTATTATTGTTTCTCCTATTTATTGTAGTTGTTAGGGGAAAAATAAGGTGGGGAGTTTATCCTCTGTTACTATATTGTTCTATATATTTTATATATGTATGTAATAAATGTTGATTAGGAAGGATGATTTTGATACATATTGAGGTATAGATTTACTATTTTGGGGTGGATTGTTAGAAATTGAAAATGACAATTGAATTGGAAATTAAAGAAAAAGTGATTTTATAAATAAAAAATAACTTTTTCATTTCTATTGAATGATAAGTATAAATATATAATAAATCTTACAAATAATTGTACCTATAAAAATATAATAAATATTATATTTACACAATTTATTTTCAATTATACCAAATAGTCCTTTATACAGTTAGCAATATTTTTTTCCTCATTAAATAATTTTTACTTAAAATTTAAGATTTAACTTTATCGCAACCTAGAATTAAATTACGTTAATTTGAATATAACTCCTCATTATGATAGCTGTTTTGGGCTTGTGCTTATTATCTTAGATTTTTGCTATTTAAAAAATTCTTCAAACTTGAGAAAGACAATCAAAATAATCACTGAATTAGTAAAAAAAGAAAAAGTTGTGCTTATTTCTTTTGTCATGTATCACGAGGAGATTTAAATAACTATTCTTCACATGTATATTGCTTGCATATTTAAAATGTATTAGTATTTATGTTGGTATTAATTAAATTGATTTGGACTTGATGTTGCAAGAAATAGAATATTGGAAGTGGTTTAAGTAATAAACAAGATTCAACTCAATCAATTGTTGATGAGTTTCTACAATGTATAGGAAGAAATGGGTCAAATGGGTAATAAATAAGAAAGCGTCTTCCAAGTTTCAACCTCAACCAAAATATGGTTTATGATGTGAAACGCTAACGCGTGGATTTTTTTCGTCTAGTATACACTAATGTCTCAGCAGCCTCCAAATGGTTAATTATTTGTTTTTTGAATATATAATATATTTTAAATCAAATATAATGGACCCAAAGGTTAGCTGACTTGACTAAAAAGAAGTATAATTTGAGAGTAAAATTCAAAATGTATCGAATAAATATAGAGCATTATATTTGGAATGGAGATTTAACTTGTAGAAAGTTCAAAAATATCTCTTATTGTAATGATAATAGTTAAAAAAAATATTAAATTTATGTATACTTTTTTATATGAAAAGACAATTGTGGACCCTACATTGCTGCTAGACCATAACTTTCGATGGCATTGCCTTTGAAATTAGTGAATTGTCTTTTCAATTTGGCAAGTTTGATCGCGATCAATTATTATGCATTATTTCTTATATAATTGCAATATACATATTTGAACATGAGCCGAGCTCATTTAAAAATAAATTAAATTTATAAAATAATTTATAAAATTGTTTAGACATTACTGCTAGACCATAACTTTCGGTGGCATTGCCTTTGAAATTAGTGGATTGTCTTTTCAAGTTTGATTGCGATCTATTATTATGCATTATTTCTTATATAATTGCAAGTTGAAAGTAGGTATTGTAACACCCTAAAATTAATTAAGGTGTTAATCATAGATTCATGTATATTTTAAATTGTTTAAATTTTTTATCGAGAATTAATTGGGATAGAAACTACATCTAGGCTCTAAAATATTTTTTTAAATTATTTGATATTTAAAACAAAAGAAAGTGATTGGGCCATTGGGTCAGCACATAATAAATAATAAAATAAATCACTAGATGAGCCCAATTGGACCTTGGGCTGATGGGTCAGCCCATTTAAAATCCCTCCCCATTAGCAAAATTAATAGGGTTTACCAACATGGAGGCTCCATTTCTCACTTCTAGAGGATGATTTAGCCAAATAATATATAGGGAGAAAATTGGGAGGTTTGAGGGAGACTTAATATCCTAGCCAAGGTAAGTTATATATAATTTCTTCTTCATTTTGGTCCGATTAATTTCTGGGTTTGAGCATTTTCATCTTCATCTCAAATCTGAAATTTGGTGTTGGGTGATTCCTTGCAAAATTTTCGGACTTGGAGGTTAGAGGGAAGATTAGGTAAGCTTCCATTTTGTGCCCTAGAAAAGCCCAAGCCTATTAATAATATTTATAAATTTGGCTTATTTTTATAATAGCTTTTTTAATAATATTATTGATTATTGATTTATTTACTTAAATTATAATTTATTCTTAATAATATATTATACAATAAGTAAAAGTAAAAATAATAACAATATATGTTATATAATTTTTTTATTTATATTAATAGTTATAAATAACTTTTTAATAATATTATTTATTAAGAATATATTAAAAGTAATTATAATATGAGTCCATGGTGGAGCTGTGGTGCGGCTGCCACCCGTGCATGTGCTACGATCGAACCGGGTATGATCAACCCCAGATTGAGCCAAGTTTTAAAAAAATTCAAACCCAACTCATTTTATTTGACCTTTTTAAAAGTAGATCATTTTTTTGTTGAATTTTTTTTCATTCTCATATCTATTTTTTTTTTAGTCGAGGTGAGGCAAAATGTATTGTAATTAAATTGTTTTTTTAATTAGTCTTGGGATTATATATGTAATTCGTATATTGTAGATTTGAACATTTTGAATTGTGTAATTCAATGGTAGCTCAACAGTTCATTTGCCAATTGAATTGATGATTCTGAACTCATGGAAATTTCCTTTTGTTACTGAGATTGTATATCTCACCCCGTTGTGGGCTAACATTTTCAGGGATCGGACCTCTAGTGGAGAAAATTAACGAGAGCTTGTTAAATATAAATTGTTAGTTTTGTATCATTGCTGCATTACATCATGGGTTGCCAAGTATAGGGATTGTATATGTAATTCGATTATCATAGATTTGAACATTTTGATTGTAATTGGCTAATAATGGAAAGTGTATCTAATGTTAAATATCAATGGTGCATGATTGGTGTTGTTCTTATTCCCTAAACTTGCTGATATAGGGTAATTAGAGGAAAGAAATGGACATATGAGTTTTAAATCGGTAATGGAATTATAGCTAAGTAAATAAGGTGGATAAATGCCATTAGAGCCATATAAAATGAGGGGAAGTGACCTTAAGGTGTCCCTAGGAAGGAAAATGGAGTGTATATGGTTGGGGTTTAAATATTTGAATTTTTTATTTAATATATAAATACACTCTATATAATTAAAGAGAGATAAAAAATTTTTTTAGAAAACTCCATACATATTTTGACTTCTTCTTATGTCACTTTTTCTTTTGCTATATAACCATATAATACTGTAGAGATCCAAAGGACAGGATATATCAATAAATTTTCCCTATTTTTTTTTTTACACAACCCCAAAGAGAAATTAAATTAATAGCATGTTTAAAAAAAAGGTAAATACAAAAGGAATGAGCCTCTACATACATATAATTTTTTTGTGCCATTTTTACTTCTACACATGGTGTAATATTGTAAAAGATTTAAAAAAATTAATTTTTAAAATATGGGCACGGCTAGGCCCAGCCCAAGCTTAAAAATATTTATAGAAGGACAAATTTTAAATATTTGGATTTTTTGTATTTAACAGTAAAGGCATAATGTGTAGTTAAAGAGGTAAAGAAAAAATAGGGAGTGGGTGAAAGAAAGAAAATGAGCCCTATACATAATTTTATTTCTTTGTGATTCTCATATCTATTTTTTTTTTAGTCGAGGTGAGGCCAGCTTTTTCTAACTCATGATCAGGTTTAGTCTTTATATGGTTGGGGTTTAAATATACACTCTACATAATTAAAGAGAGATAAAAAAATTTTAAAAAAAAACTCCATACATATTTTGACTTCTTTTTATGTCACTTTTTCTTTTGCTAACCATATAATACTGTAGAGATTCAAAGGACAGGATATAATGATTGTTTTTTTACACAAGAGAGAAAAAAGAAAAAAAATAGGTAAAAACAAAAGAAATGGGCCTCTACATACATCTAATTTTTTTTATGCCATTTTTACTTCTACACATGGTGTAAAATTGTGAAAGATCTAAGGACAAAATTTAAATATTTGGATTTTCTGTATTTAACAAGTAAAGGCATAATGTGTAGTTAAAGAGGTAAAAAAAAAAAAAAGGGGGTGGGTGAAAGAAAGAAAATGAGCCCTATACATAATTTTATTTCTTTGCGACGCTCTTTCTCTTATTGATGGTGCAATATTACAAAGAATCTACGGTGTGGTTTAACGATTGTTCTCTTCTCTCTCTTACTGCATGCTACACGTAAGAAAAAAGAGAAAATGAATAGAAAGAGAATAAATGAACTTCTACATACTTATATACTTTTTTGTTATTTTTCCTTCTATTTGTTATTTTGCCTTGGCCAAAGCAATAAAATATAACTGCAAAAGATTTGAAAATCTCCGTAAATATTTCCAAACACAGCAGTAATACTGCAAAAGATCTAAGAGCAGGGTTTACATATTTGGATTTTATATATTTAATAAAATGCACAGCGTGAGTTAAAAACATAAAAAGATTAAAAAAAAAGTAGGTGGAAAAAAAGAAATAAACCAGATTTATATTCTCATTTTTTTGTTTTATTTTTTCTCTTTTTTTAAAAAAAGAAGTAGAAAGAGAAGAAATAAGTCTATATATTATATATATACACTTTTTTGTATCTTTTTTTCTTCTAATACACTCGATAATATACTGCAGAATAGGTTAGATCTTAGAAACATAGCAAGAGGTTAAATGTTAGACTTCATATCAATTTTATTATTGTTATTATTAGGCTACATTTGATAACTCTTTACGGTGCATTTTAAACCCACATTTTGTTGCTCCAAAAAAGAATTAAAAAACTTGACTTTTTTTTAAAAGTAAAAAATTAACTGTTTTTATAAGGGCTTTTTGTTATCTTGTAGGTATCCATTTAATTTAATTGAGTTTTAAAAGAATTAAGAAGCTGAATAAGACACGTTGGAAACCGAATTAGAATAAATTAAATTGTTTAAGGATTATTTTAATAACTTATTCAAGTATATGAATGATATTTCTTGTATACGCATATTGATTTGGTGCTACGGCTGAGATGGAGCTTTCATGTAACCAACGGCCAATAAAAGGAAAAAAAAAATTCTCAAGTCGGTATTTATTTAACATAAATATATAAATTCAAGAAAATTAATTATAAATTTATCCCAAAAAAAAAAGAATCTGGAAAAACAATAAAGTAAGAGGGGGAAAATGAAACTGAAAGGCGTGAATTTTGCAGAAACCCTGCACGTTAGGTTGTCAGCTTTATCAAAATACGTCATTGGCTTTCTCCACGTGATTTCTCTGACTCCTTCAAGTTTTTGTCAAGATTTGATTTTGACAAAATAAAAAAACGAATTTATTAAAAGTTGGTGATAAGCGTTTAGTTTTTTAATATATAGTTTTTAATAATATTATGATAAATATATTACATATATTTTTTTATATCTTTATTATTAATTTTTTAATTAAAATGTAATAAATGTATTTTTTAATAATATCATGATAAATTTATTTTTTCAAATAATTATATTATTTATCAATAAAATTATATGATTATAATGATATTATTAAAAAATTATATAGTTATTATATTTTAATTAAAAAAACTAATAACAAAAATATAAAAAAATTATATCTAAATCTAATGTTTATTTTTATCAAATCAAGTACTTCTTATCATAATAATTTAAATCTTTGTGATCAAATTTGAAGTGTTGGGATTGTAGTTTTTTTTAAAATAAATAAATAAAATTAACATAATGATTGAAAAGGTATATTTTTACTTTTATTATGTTATATATAAGTTGTAAAAAATTATTATTTTTCACTATTTATTACTGTTGTGGGATTCACACATTTTTTTTAAAGAATTTTTTTCCAACAGGACCCACAGATTTTATAACTACCCATGCATTTTGCATGTTTAGTATTCTAGTTTGGTTTAAATATTGGGTCAATAATATTTTTCCAAATGGAGATATATTCTTAAAATTCAAAAAAGATATAATTTTAATTAAGATAAAAAATAATTTGGAGATACTTTTATTGTAAAAAAAATCCTTATAATCAAAATTTTTTAATTAAATTATACATAACCTCTTCAAATTTTAAATCATAACTGGATAATTTTTTAACACTTGAAATTTGATAATGAATCCTCTTAAGTTTTAAAATTTTTATAAATAATCTTCTTACTATTAGTTAATATGTCATTTTGTTAACAAATCGTAGCACATTAGTGACGATAAATCTTTCTAAATTTTATTTTTATGCAAATAATCCTTTTAAACTTTGAGTTATATACAGATAATTTCTTAAATTTTAGATTATACAAAAATAACTTTCTTAATATGTCATGCTCCATTAATGAAATAATAGAGTAATGATGGAAAGGTTATTTGTATAAATTTAAAAGTTTAGAGAGATTTATTATTAAGTTTAAAAATTAAAGAAATTATCTATACATAACCTCAAACTTAAGAAAATTATGTACAATTTTATATAAACAAAGACCAACATTTGTTACACAGTGAAACACATTATCAATCTATCATAGATTTAATTTTTGTGATAAAATAAAAAGAAAATCTTGTAATCTCTAATCTAAGCATAGACAATTTATTTTTGTTCATACTAAAAATATGAATTGGTTTTTTTTTAGTTTTCGTGATAAAATATGAATTAATTAAGTTACACAAATTTTACAATATAAAAGTTCTTATATAACTAAATAATATAATCAAGTCATTATATTCACACGCCAGGATTATTCAAAGACAGAAGGAAACATTATAGTTGAACGTGAAGATTGTCTCAACCTTTTGACTCATAATAACAGTGGTTTTGTTGTCTTGCAAAATTTTTTGACTAATTTATAAAATAGTTTATAAAACGCTAATAATTCTAAGAACTAACTTTTTTTTTTCTTCACAACTAAAATGACTTAATTAGCTCAAGAGTGTTGGCTTAATTGATATACCTTTTGGACATAGGATTTAATAAAATTTGTTGTATTTAGTTTTAATTTTCATCTTTCATTTTTATTCTGTTTTTTAATTTTCAATTCTCCAATCCTTAGATCCCGTGTTTATTTTTGTAACGAAAAAAAGTTAAAATTCAAAAAATTTTCCTCAATTCAATGGGTTGTACACACTGTTTGAAAATTAGGCTCAATTGATTCGTCAAACTTAAAAATTTGATAAACTAATTATAAAATCAATTCATTTGACCCTAAAAATTGGTTAAAAATTAATCAACAATTGGCCAAACTAATAAAAAAGTTAGTAAAATCAGTAAAAATTGGACAAGTTGATACTAAACAAATCAAAAATCTATTTTTAATCTTTTTTAAAATAGAGTTTTAATATTTTGTGATAAATATTTATAATGTTTTATGAACTCTACTCAACCTGTTTAATATGAATTTATTGTTATATGTAAACTACTTTAATTGTTTTTTCATATTTTTTAAATATTTATATCTATTTTAAATATTATTTTATAATATTTATTAATTAAATTATAAACATTTTATATATTTATACTTATGTGTGTGTGTGTGTATATATATATATATATATATAGAAAAATGGTTCGCTTCCAATTTAACCATGATGATATCATTGAACTATAAATTACTCTTTATATTGATTTACTGTGCTGTCCAGTTTTTTAGAACCTTGGTCGTGCAATTCACTACCCTCAACTTTAAAAATTAATCATACATCTTACTGATTTTTTTTTTGTCTAAAATCATAATACCACTTGTTCATATACGCTGGAAGAGGTAATCTAACAAAAAAAAAATCTGAATTGTCATTGCAAACAACAAACAAGTACTTTTTTGCACCAATTAGGGGGCGTATACTTTTTTGCCTTGTAAAAAAATTCTTTTTAGAAAGTTTAGCACAACATTTATTATATTTTCATAATCATTAATTACCATTCATCCATAATATTTCTCTCTCTTTTAATTCAAATTAAAGTAGAAATATAAAATTTTTTTATCCAAAAAATCAACTTTTTTTAATATTCTCTTTTTTATTCTACATACTAAATGGGCCATTAATACAATCTCTTAAGTTGAGATGAGTTCTTACTTTTTGAACCAAAAGAAAAAAAACTGAATTACAATTTTTTTTTAAACTTTGAAAACTGGAGTATAAATTAAGTTAATTCCTTATCATTAAAAGAGAGACAAAAACTGATGGCTTCTTAATTAATAAACATTAATTATTGGTCCAAAGAAAAAAAAAATTAAAAGACAATTTTGTTTAAACTTTAGAAACTGCAGTATAAATTAAGTTAATGCTTTATCATTGAAAGAGACAGAAACTCATGGCTTGTTAATTAACATTAATCATTGGCAGCCCAAAAATTGGAAAAAAAAATCTATCATTTTATAATTTTGGTGCCAATTACTGCATGGTGGGCTTTAAAGTTGGGTAATCTCTCTTTAAATATGATTTAATCAAACAGCATTTTTTTAATATTATACAAAACTAAATGACTTTTATCTAAATCCAAAATCTACAAATTAAAAAACAAATATGATACAAATTAAAAGTAATAACTAAATTAAAATACAAAAAATATTACAGGACAATTTAAAACAAATACATTGATTAAGACATCAAATGATAGTTAAGCCTTCATATAATAGTTGAAAAAAAAATTCTCAATTTTTATATTTGTTTTCAATTATGACTACTTTCAAATGAAAAAAAAGTATGAAATACTTAGTTGAAAATTTCTTATCTCCCATAAATGACAATTTTCTATTAAACTAATAAAAAATTTAAGTACTTCCTCTAATTTTACTGAAAAAAAAAAACAAAAACTTCCCTAAAGGAAAACAGCGTCTTCAATTGCTGTAGAAATTTCCTCTAACCACTAAACAAAAGAAAGTTACTTATATAAGGCTGAAAAAGGCCTTGCAAAGGTGCTGCAACAGAAGTAAAATGCCATGTTGCAATGTCACCCAGCAAGAAAATCTATTATTATACAGCAAACAAATATCTGAATGCTGCTAATAGCTGCAGAACCTCATTCATCACTCAAATCAGTTATTGCACATGACTTTCAAACCCCATCAAAATATCAACCATCAAGTACTTATTTTCTCAACGACTCACTGATGGCTTAAAGAAAGAATGCACAAATGAAGTTTAAAACACCATCATCAAATACATACTTCAATTAGTATGATGCTTTCTTTAGAGCTTATTGAGATTACAGCCTCCTACGAGAGACCTACGCTCGGCATGTACGTCCATCTACCATACAATGTACGGTGCACTTTATTACGCTGCCCACACAATGCACTGGTGTTGCTCTTTCCCTGATACTTCTTCTGGAATTTACAATACAACATACAAGTTAGAAACCTCTGTTAAAAACCACATTTTATGTTTGCACACCTTATGAGAATAGGAACATAAAACAAGTGTCATTCCTCAGACAGTCACAAAATCAACAAAAAGGCTAGGTTTAGGTGCAATTTTAAGCTGTTCGTGTTCCCTGTACAAGTGGAGGAATTATTAAACAATCAATAATGTAGTGCTAAGTTGTAAAAAGTGTCCACATGTAATATTTTTAATCTGAGAGCTTCCTAGCAATCAGCTAAAGAACTTTAACTAAATCTTGCTCAAAGAAAAAATCATTGTTTCCATATTACACAATTAGATACAATTAGATCAAGTAATCGGGAAAAGGTCAAGGATCACAGCATATTGCACACAGTCACTGTGTCTTGCATCCAAGTGAAACTTCTTTTTTTTTTTTTGGGTGATAATCCCCAAATGTCGACCAGTCTGTTTTTGATAAGCAATATTAAGAACAGTAAAGGCATAAAGTTAAATAGAATGAAATGAAAATAAGAATTAACACTCAATGTTACTATCCACTTCAGCTATAACATAAATCTAAATAAATCTGAAATATATATAATCATGAACTATAATTCAGAAAAATTTGGGAGTAGTTGGTAATATACGATTTACTGCACAAGCACCGACCATGAAAACAAGAAGAGCTCGACTTGAATAAAAAAGAACTTTGACATTGAAGCTTATCCGTTTTTCTTTATACAAGTATCCTGCAGAGATAACACAGGTGAAGCAATTAGGACAGTGTGTGTTCAAACAGAAAATTTCTTGACCTTAATAAAACCTGCAGGAACTTAATGACGTTTGCATTTGTTAGTGAAGGCAAACTGCAACCTGTTCATGAGTAAACAAGTAGACATCTGAGCTAATATATTTTAGGTTTGGGAGTTGAAGCGGAGGGAAAACCTAAAAACAAGGGGGGAGGGGGAATTTGAAGAAGAGACCAATTTGAAAGAGCTTCTATTCTATGCACAACTCTAAGAAGGTTGATAATTTAATATTCTTTGTAAACTCACTATATTCTAGGCTTAATAGCACTAATTAGGGAAAAGACCTACATAACTATATCTCAAATATTTGACACTGTTTTGGTTTATTTCTTTCTTGATGGCCAGAGTCCAAATCCCTTACATTTTTATTAAGGTGCTGTTTGGATAATGGAATCAATAAATCTGATTCTGATTCCATCAAAATCTGAAATTCTTTAGAATTTTAAATTCGTTGTTTGGATTGTGTAAGGAATTTGTATGCTGAATTATAAGTGTGTTCAATTTCAATTCTATCGTTTGGACATATAATTATATTTTAAAATTAAATATGAAGAAAATTTGATTTAAAGTTTATTATGAATCAACTTTTAAACGGAACTTACACCTTTTCTTATTATTCAACCAATTTCTTCCATCATGAAAGGGAAAATTAAAAAAAAAAAAAACTAAATACCAAATTTGAAAGTAACATTAAAAGAGAATTTAGAATAGCAGAGGCATATATAATGCCAAAAGACAGTTCCACATACAAACTCCAACAATTGAAAGATTAGAAAAAAACTACTCCATTCATAATTTCAAAGGAAACAAGCCCAATAAAAGCAACATTTAGTAATAATGACAGTTCACAAATCATGTTCACATGTTCTAGACTGAGACTAGAGAGTGGAGAGTGTTATTTAAGAATACATTGTAGTTGGTTCTTCATGAAGTTTAGATGGTCAATATAATTAACTTTGGCTGACACTTTATTTTAATTGATTAAATACTAAAGAAGGATTCCGTGTGAAAGAGATAAGATGTTTCCCAACAAAATACTATTCTAGCAGGAATATAACAAAATAAATGACATGCACACAGCTTAGGGGCAAATACCTTGATCCAGTTAAATCTAAATTCCTAACAAGAGGTCAAGCAGGAGACTACACCATAAGTCCTCTTGCTGATATGAAAATAATATGTGTGGCCATCAGCTTGCTAAAAAGAATTATATAGTGTTTCAGTTTATTTTGTTCTTCATTATTCTTATTGCAAACTTTTCTTTGGGTAATAGGAGAATAAAAGTTCTCACTAAGGTACTTTGTGTACCAACCCGCAGTAGGTGAACACAAAATCTACATAAAGAAGTTGCAACAGGTAAACTACATGACCAGTAAGGACATTATTTTACATTAAGACAACCTTGTAGTTCAAAAAATATCAATCCATTTGGGCAACAAGTTGGCTGCATTCTGAGCATCCTCCATCCCTAAGAGGGATATAGCCATAAGACTGCGGGAACAAATAGTCCCTTCCCCAGAGCCCTATCAAAGATGAGTTCTAATTTCTTCTGGGGTCATGGGAAGAGATGGTCCGAAAGTAAATTATCTCTCTGTAGACAAAAGCTACAACGAGACTGAAATAGTGAGGGAGATATTTTTGAAACAGGACACCAGTTCAATTTAAGAAATGGAATCAATAGTGACTGCCAAAGTACCTTGTCATAGATATCATTTCTGAAGATGATTATCACAGTATCAACTCAGATGGCTGGAATTGTTAGTAAGACTACAAGATTTAGGTTTCATAAATCATAGACCAGAGACTATAAAAGTCAGAGAGGAGTGTGCTTCTTTTTATTATTTTTGTCTCTTGGAACCATAATTTTTATGGTTCAGGTTAAGATAAGGAAGGGCTTACTCTAGTTTGCAATTCCCTGGAATTAATCAATTACAATACAAAACATAAAAATAGGGAACGGAAGGTCCAATTGCTATTCTGTTGATAGACACAAAACCCACTTTTGAGTGCCAAAGGGACCTAAAAGTCTTTTTGTCTAACATTCTCCCTTCTCTGGAACACACTTCTGAAAAGAAAAAAAGCATCAAATGGCCCAGTAGGAATGCTGCTTCCTTCTTTAATTCTAATCATTTTCTCCTTCTAATGTTCTATAGTGTTTTTCTTTTTCTTTTTAATAGTCATTTGGTATATAATTTAGTTTATTTTGCCTTCTAAGGAGTGAGCTGAATCCTCAGTTTTATCACAGCAGTACCCCAGTGGTTAGTCAATTTTATCAATAAATTCCCAATTCTCAATATAAATTGTCCACCAATCCCTACAGGTGAGTGGCAAAAAAATACAAAAATCCTTAAATGCCAAGAACCATAATGAAGCAAGAAATACAAAAATAAGTATCATGTGCAAAATCCACATAAAGTAGTCATTTTTATACTAAGAGAAACCACAAGCTTTGAAACTTACATTAGAACATATGAGCATCACCCTTCATCTTAAATGCATGTTAGCAAGGAAATCTGAAATCCTGTTAGCCCCATGTATTAGTGAAATTAGCAAAAAATAAGAGGAAGAGAGGAAAGGTCAAACAGGACAAAACAGAAGAAAAGAGAACTGATAAAAAGGAATAGAAAACCTGATGTCTTTAGCAATCACAGTACTGCCATCTGCTGCCCCAAGATGTCGTAGAACTACCTGCTCAAGTCTGCCATCTCGGTATGCATGCTGCAACAAGAGAACAGAAGCCACGTAGGCCCCCATTAATTTCTAAACACCACTTAAACCACTGATTAAGCATCAGCATTAATACAGGCCAAAGTCAAGACCCACCATCTAACCATTTTAATTTAACAGTGCGTGGGGGAAATAGATATTATATATCACAAATATAAAACTGCATATCTAAATCTACTTAGCAGGTAAAATATATTGCATGTAATTATTCTATTGCTGTATTATATATTAAACAAAAATATTGACTTACTTGGAAAAATAAATTCACTTTGGCCTCTTTTCACAAAGATAGGTTAATAGTGTGAATAAGTTGCAGAACCAAGAAAAACCAGTACTACATATGTCAAGATAAAGGTTAAATGACCCTTGTTTCAGGGCCCAAAAAAATGCCCAGAAAGGGACACAGGACACAAAAAATGAACTAATAACATTCATAAATTACCTTGTAGAAACAGCTGGTTCCAAAAGGGCAGTTCCCATTCCCAAAGTCAAAATGCTTGCAATCAATTGACCTACAAATGGCATTCATTAATTACAAATATATATATACACACACACTCTGGACATTCATGTTCCTACCAAGAATCAGCTGTGTTAGATCATGTAAAATTCATGTTTTTCCTAATACATGCATACCAATAAAGAGAAGAATGACAGGTGAAGTAGAAGCACCAATAACCCTCATAAATCAAACAATATACAATTGTGAATCAAAGTAACAACTCTCCAAGCTGATCAGTGATCTAAGTCATAGATTAATTAGACAGAGCAACCAAATAAAAAAAGAGAGAGAAAGAACGCTTTTGTCAGGGTTTAAGAAATTACTTGAGCTTTTCCTTGTAGCTGTCAATGATTTCCTGTTTTTCTTCTATTGTAGAATACCAAATGATGCTTGGAATGACAAAATAAGACAGCTTGCGACAGATTGGACAGGCCCTCAATGTGCTATTAACGTCCATTCCCAAGGTTGGGTTACTACTACGCCAATTCCTAATACAAGATATGCAGAAGGGGTGATCACATTCAGATAGCAGCCCAAACTTACGTTCAGCTGCTGTGGCCTTTGAAAGAACACGCTCAAGACAAACGCTGCATTCAATTTCTTGACTTCGTTTCAATGACTCGAGATGCTTTTGCTTTCTTTCGCAGGACTTCATATGTTCCTCTCTTTCCTCGGGTCGAAAAGGATGCAAGCAGTGTTTTCCACAGATGGGACACAAATCTCCGTGAATAAAAGGGCATTTTTCCTTTCGGGGACAATTACCAGCCGCAGCAAATGAACAGATAGGATGCTCAGAAGGTGCAGTAATTCTGGATTCACCAGCATCACCTTCCTCCAAGAAATCTTGATACTCAGGTTCTTGATTCCATGCAGGTCTATGATACTCAGATTCTCCATTCCACACAGGAATAGTAGGATGAAAGGAAGGACTGCTAAGAGAAGACAATTCAGGAGCTGTAGCAACCTCATTTGATGTTGCTCTAGTACTACCAACTATAAAAGAATCTGAATTTAGGGGCTGGCGTACACTTGCTGAAGAAGATGGATTGTAGGACTGTTCACGAGAAGCTTTGACATGATCATATCTGCACCGACTACCATAGGCACAGAATCCTTTCTGATAAAATGTACATATCTGCCAAAACAAGACAAGATACAAGCAGCAGTTAAGAGCAATGTAAATCAATAACTATTGGTAGGTGAGCACTAAAGCGAGGAAGAACTTGTATCAGATACATTATTTGGAGGATCTTTCCAGTCATGAGAAAATTCACAGTGCTCCCCTTTCAAACATGCTCCATGGGCAAAGAATTTGCAAAGAATCCTAGAAGATTCAGAAAACAAGAATACAGAAATAAGAATAGTACACAAGCTGAAATAGAAAGACAGACCAAATCAATAGGGGAAAAAAGTCTTGCACAAGAACGTTAGTTGTCCCAAAATTCAGAAAACAGGGTCACAATTAGAAACATTTAGCCTTATTGCCAGACACCAGGTGCTAATTAAAAGATAAGTTCATAGCTAAAATATGTCAAGTGTCAACTATAATGCTCATAAACAAGAACGGCAAATTAAATTTCACACTTGCATATAGAGTTCTAAACATTCCCATGCCACCTAGAAATGGTTTCGATATTCATTGGCTATTATAATCAGAATGAAGTCTCTGGAATTGTACATAAAAATTTAACCTTAATTTTACCTCACGCTAAAGAAAGTTATTTGCATCCAAGGATGGCCTCCCAAAATCAAGAACAAGAATAAATAGTTATGCCTTCCGGAATAATTTATGGAGCCTCCACGCAGAAGCAATCTTGCTTCTGCCTCCCAAAATCGATTGTCAATTTTCCCTGGCACAACATATTAACACAACCTTCTTGTGAATTATTATCTAGTTTAAATCTTTGCTTTGCTTTTCGGCATTTGACAATCCAAGAAGCCAAACAACCTATTTTCCACAATCAATTCTTCCACACTTATTTGTTCATTAAAAGATTCAAAATCTCACTAACTTTTTTCTATTCTCTGTGAAACATGGAAAAATTACCCACCCCACAAGAAAAACTTCAGTATTTTCCTTTTTTCCCCTCTATTTTCCTTCAAACATCAGGCACCCAAAATAAAGACAACCAATAACACAAACTAAAACAGATAAGGAGTCAACAACAATCAAAGCACCATCACAATTCCCAGAAATGGTAGAGATTGTGGGCCGCAAAATTTGAAATCCCTACATAATACAATAAAAAAAAATTAAACAAACATATAATAGCTATAACGTTCTCACCTCTTCGACATGGTAGGAATTATAAATCTGTTAAATTAAGCGAGAGAGCTGCGAGGATCAAAACCCTAAACCTCCAAGCAATTATTATGGGTGGTAGAAAAAAGAGCTAAAAAGAAAGAAAGAAGGGCACCCAAAGTCCAGAAATCTCTTAGGTGGGGTCGCAACCATTGAACGAAAGATAAGAGTGCAAGTATTATGGAAGTCCCCAAATTGAGACCACCTGAAGGAGGGCGGTGTGAGTGGTGAAGGATAAGGATATAGAAAATTAGAAATAAGAGGAAAGATATATTTGTGCTTGAGAATTGGACGGTGAATATAAAACAGCCATAGTGACTCCAACGTGCAGAAAATGGTTGAAGCAGGAGAAACCGATCTAGCGACGTTTCAGCTCGGTAACCGCGTCCGAGTCCGACCGTCCATCGCCCGAACAAGCCCTGTCCGGTTCATTAGTTGAAAACACAAAATTGTGTGATAGAAATAGAAAATAAATAAATAAATAAAGTTACTTTAATTATTTTTGTATGGTACTGAAAGAAATGATAATAACTTTTTATTTGTATATTTAGTTGAATAGATATAGTGGAAAATAATAATGCAGTGGCAAAAAATGTCACTGTAATAAAGATTACAAATTAAAAAATACGAAATTAGAGATTTTAAGCGTGGAAGACCCAAAATACATTGTCTTCATCCTTTGACTTCATTTGCAACTCCTTGGCAATAAAGCTCAATGCAAGAGCAAATCAAGATCTAGTCTTAGACTGTTGAAGAAAAGTTTCAACATCACTAGGTCTTTGAAGATGACAAGAAAAAGGACAAAAGATAACAGTAACGGCAGTAGAAGAAGTGATTCATAATGGTGGTTAAGGGTAACAATGGACCTCGACGACAATGAGTTAAGAAGGTGGGTTGAGAGTTACAAGCTTCGATCAATGGGCATGAACCTTCTCTACTCACACAAAACGATAGAGGACCAAAAGCTTTTTACTCAAATATATTATGTGTATAAGTTTTGTAACAATTTTTATATACACTTATACTTATGCTTAATGTATTATTTTATTTATATAATTAACAGTTAAAATTTATTTTACACATGAATTTCACTCATATTATACATAGATTTTATTTATATAAATTTAATTATAACTATTGATTTTTTATTAGTATACACCTAAAATTTTTTTTAAGTTTTGCCTCGTTAAAGGAAATAAGAGCAAAAGTGGTGCGTATGAAAAAGGCTTTGTTGGAAAATTTATCTATTTCGGTGATCTTCATAATTTTAAAAGGGAGTAGTCTTTGTTTGCCAGATGAAAAATACGTTGATGCAATTCTGAAAATGGTGACATTCACCATTTTGATTCCAATGCAGACTTCCATTCTTGCTTTACTATGGAGGGCGCCACTTTTTAAATCTAAATTCTGGACAACCATTACAATCTATGAACCAAACAGCCAAATAGGTTGGAAATGCTTTCTATTTTTATTGCATTCTCTCAACCAAACAAATCTTAAGTTCTCTTTTCAAGGGTATTGGTACACTCAAGTATAAAAATGGAAATATAAAAGTGAATGAAATTGATAAAAAATATTTTTTATATTCCTATTTTAAAAATAAAAAAAAAACAAACATTATTAAAGAATTATAACAAGTATAATCAACATTGTATCAAATTTCATTTTTTTATTTCCCTTTTTGTTAGGATACCAATTGGGTTATTATTATTTTTTAGTAACATTTTTTTTTTATTTTGATTTTGTTATCAAGTGACCAAAATAGTCTTATTGCAAGTTTTAATTTCTCTAATTTTTGATGAAAATGTATATAAAAAAATTAAAAAGATATGCTTAATTCAAATAATTATATATGTCTAAGAAGTTTGATTCAAGTAACACTTTTTTTTTTCATTCTCAACTCTTAAAATTGTGCCTTCTTTGCAAAGAAAAAAATTTATTACATTGATAAAAATTTCTTACCATTATTTTACTTTTTATGTAAGAGTGAGAAAACAAGACAAATATAGAAACTACACGCAAATATCTTACCAATTAAAAATTTGGACTTGCTACGTACACTATACTGTTTCATAGTTATCAAAGATCAACTGCGTTGACTCCCTCATCTATTCTGTGTTATACATTTTGTTATTAAGTTATAATTAATATTTTTTTTTTAAATGATCATCATGGCTCTCACAAACACAACTCTATTTTTCATTTTTTTACATGGCAACTTTTACTTTTTCTTAAATTATGAGAATAAAATTTTAAATTCATCAAATTGAAATGAGGCATCAATCCCTTTGAACCCTCATTTATTATGTTTTTGCATAATTTTCAATTAATTCATAATTAACAGGTAACTTTTTCTTAACGATCATCATGGCTGTCATGATCACGCAAGTCTATAATTGATTGTTAAAATAATGAGCATTTTTTTTTATTTTCTTATGAAATAGTATGAGGAAAAAATTTTAAATATATCATGTGAATATGAGAGAGCATTCCGTAGAATAGTTCAAAGCAACAAATTAAGAATACGTCAAAACCTTAGTTTAATCTTAAAAGTATATTTAATATTTCCTATTGTTTTTAAAAGTATTTTTATTCAAAATAAATTTAAAATTCTTAAAAACATTTCAAATAAGTCTTATTCCTTATTTGATACATAGAATGGAGAGAAAAATGTAAAAGAAAAAAAAATTTTATAAATAAAAAATTTTTGTACTTCTATTTTAATTTGAATTTAAGAATAGATAAATATTATTAAATAATAATGAGTAATAATTATAATAATATAATAAATATTGCACATAATTAAATAAAAAAAAAACTCTTTATCTTAAAAGAAACAACAGGGCATTTGAAAGGTTAAATTGTAGAAGTGTTTATAGGTTTGTTTTGGTTCATTTTTAAATAAAAATCAAATTGAATTGACTTAATCTATTCTTTCAAATGGTAGACTTTTTTGATTTTTTTTTTTATAGTTAATTTGGTTTAGTTTTTGGCCAGTTTGGATTGGTTTAATTCATAATAATTCTATCATTTTTTTCCCAAATGTAATTTGGTGTTCTAAAAACACTTCTATTATTTTTTTCCCAAAAGTAATTTGATTCTTTAGCAACAGATTAAACTTTAGCTACCAAAGCCAAAAACAAATTTAGACCTCATTTTAATTGGCTTTGATTGATTTTTATTAATTTGGTTTAGTTTAATTTTGAATACTCTTATTAAACCATTATCTCTTGTTATTAAAGATGGCATGGCATATTGATAGTGCATTATTATTATCTTTTTATTTTCTACCAACTTTTTTCCTCATTTTTTTTCTCCTTGTTCTCTCTTTTTATATACAAATGCTCTCTTTTGTCTCTACAAGAAAAAAATTGATTTTCCATTTTTTTTTCTAGAATTACAAACTAGGTTTCTTCAGCAACAGATTAAACTTTAGCTACAAAAACTTTAGGATTTATTTTCTTTTTTCATAATTTTTGGACATTTAAAATTTCAAAATATGCCTCTCTTGCTTGGCGTTAAAAACTAGTGTAAGAGAAATCTCCATTTATATGAAGTTTAAGGCAAGCCCATTTCAAATATGAAGTGAAAATGAAAAAGAGATGTTGTTTGGCTACCTACCAAGTCTAAAGAAAAAAAAGAAAGATTAAGGAGGGAGAAGAAAGACAAAGTGAATGGAGGTTGCTTTTGCAAATTTAGCTATCTTTAAGAAAGATCTTGGTTTCTAATTTACAGGCCAAACCAATTCTTGCTTTCACCGCCTATTGCTGCGAAGCAAGCTCCCCTTGGTTTCTTTATATCCATTATTGAAGATGAAAATGAAGGTGATAAACTTAAGATATTGATTTAGTAGGTTAAGGATGTTGTGTTTCAAGATTCTTCTCCACCGTCCAACAATGATGAGGTGGAGGAAGAGCAAGACAATGATGACTACAATGACAAGATGAGTGAAAGAGGACAAAGAGAGAAAAGATGAAATGGAATTGAGTAAGTCTCTAGAAGAGATAGAATGAAGGAAGAAAGAGATGATAAGTTGGAAGAGGAAGAAGACAGAAAAAAATAATAATGTCAAGTTTGTGAAATTGAAAAAAGGAAAAAGAAAGAGAAGAAAGAGTAGGTGAGAAGAAAGAAAGTAGACTTTGTATATATTACCACTTCTTTGTATCATTTTTTTACAATGAGAAATAGTTGTGTCGCTTTTGAGATTTATTTAGAATTTTTTTAAATTTATAAATTTATTTTAAAAAAAGATTTATGATCAATATAAACCATTATACTTTTGAAATGAAAATAGAGTTTCGACCATTTAAAATATGAATGATTATGTCCAAATTCTATTTGCCATGTCAACTAGCTCGTATTGACAAAATTATGACTTGTATAAATTGAGTAGGGTTTTCGGTCAAAACATAATTTTTAGTAGATGGCCTATCATTTTTTAGCCTAATGTGCACTTAGCCTGCTATTTTGCTCTCTAACTTCTTGAAAGAGTGAAGAAAAAAACTAAGCTCTTTGGCAAATTAATATTTTATATTTTTAAAGATTTTAAATATTATTAAACGAGATACAAAATTGTAAGTTATTATATAATATTTAAAACTTATAGTAATTAGGATGACAATTGGAAACTATCTAAGAGTAAATATAATATATATTGTAAAAAAATGACAAAACTAAAATATATATGTAGAATTCTATGTTTTCGTTAATTATATAATATATTAACAAAGTGAAAACTAATTAGTAATGTTTTTGAATTTAACCCAAATTATGAGTCAAAGAGACTATTGAATCATGAATAAATTGATTCAACTGTTTGAACAAATAGTCACGACACTATAATAATTTAAAATTTTAATTTATTTGATTGGACAATGAATGTGTGTACACATAATTATAAAACATATCTAAAAATTAATTGTTATAATAATATAAAATTTATTAAATAGTTCTAGAAAAATAAATTAATAAAAGTAACAACATAGACATGATTGAATCTTATAAGTTTTTATTAGTGAAAACAAAATATTAGCCTAAAATCCAATATTATAATCAAAGTTCACACCTTTCTATGACTCAGTCATATTTTGAGACCAAAACCTGGTCTAAATGTTGCAATTTCAACTATTAAAATAGTTTAATAGAGTAATTCATACTGTACATTTTATTGAGTACTTGTTTCCGAGTCGGTTCAAATTTTTAAACAATTTTAATTATTTTTTTCATATATTCTGTCTCTATTTTTTTTAATAATTGATCATATCAATTTTAAAAAGAAATTAAAAATAGTTCGCCATGCCTGTGAACTTCACCTATTGCCTAGCCTCAAAAAATAATGACTAAATTTCCTTGGTCCAATGGATCCACTACTGGAATTTTTTCCATTGCTTAGAAAAATAAAATAAATAAAATATTAGGGCTATTTCTTAAGAGGACCATTATCAATGTTTAAAGTAGAGCTATCCATTTCTGCTTCAATTGTAAAAGGACCATAGTTTATGGGTTAAAGGTTCATATTTGGTGCGTGCTGGACCTCTGAAACAGTATTTGCCCAACCCCAATTCCGCACGTCAATACTCCCACATGAAATCTGTCATCATAGTCTTAACTCTATGAAATTATCCTTGATTTAATATAACTTGTTATTAGTACAAATTTTTTTTTAAGAAGCACTATTACAAAGCCAAAAATCCAACAGCTCTATTCTTGAATTTTGTTAAGGAATAATACTAATTGAATTATTTTGTATTACCTTTCCAGGAATGAGTTTAAAGGTGTGTTTCGTATGAAAATTTCTCTAAATTTTTTTAAAAATTATACTTGAAAAAATAAAACTTCAGTTTAAGTTGCCTGAATAACTAATTCTACATGGTAAATTAAAAATTCTCATACTAAACACACCTTAAAGGATTTATCTAATCTTTTGAGAACACCATCAAAGAAAGCTTTACATATAAAAACTCAACCTGTACTACAAGGCTAACAAATCACATCTTCAAAGCATGAAACTCGTAAATATACAAACCGGCAAGGCACCCACAAAAACTATAGACATCTAAATAACAGAGTAAGAATCTTCAGTTACAACTGAGATTTCCCAAAATAAAAGATAGGTGCCATACATTCAGTGCAAGGGAGCAACTCCAAAACCTGGCTAATGATAGGCATTTTATAAACTAGCTAACACTAGTCATCCTCGTCCCCGTCACTATCTTCTTCCAAATTAGAATGCATCATCACTGATAAAAATGTTGCATGCGCAGGATTCAATTCATCATTGTTCGAATCCTCAAAAGGATCATCCAGCGACGCTGATAGAGCAGCCATCTGAAAAAACCCCATTCCTTCATCGTCAGAATCTTCTTCGCCAAAAAACCTTGGTCCTGAACCAGGAGAAGCCAGCATATCTGATACAGCCATTATCTCGAATGGATCCATATCTTCAAAAAATTCAGACTCCCGCATGATGGAATAGAATTCTCCACTTTGTAAATCAAATTCACTGAGCATATCCATCATGTCATACATATCCATATCATTATTTGCTCTGCGGCGGCGAGGAGGTGCTGGCCTGCCTCGTCTCCCTGCCTCTGAGCCAGGCTTCACAGTATGCTAAGAGCAACAACCATCAAAATAATTATGCTACGAGCCAAAAACCATCAAAATAATTAAAGGAGAGGTATCACAACACAGAAAAAAAGTTATGAGAGATGGTAACTCTAGTACCTTGTAGAAACAGCTAGTCCCAAATGGACAGTTCCCATTTCCAAAGTCAAAATGCTTGCAATCAATCAACCTGAACAAGACAAGATCGCACTTATTGAAAACATTCTAGCTTTTATTGATATATGTCCAGTTTACTCTATGCTTCAGATAAACAGATTGTTCCTTAGTTAACCTAACATATAGTGCCCTGTACCATGTGTGCAAATACAAATACATATCACTTGATGCTGATAAGAAGAGTGTACATAAGCGAGAGGGATAGAGAGGGTGGAAGTGGCATAAAGCAGCGAAAAGAGGAAGGGAAGTTTTTCCCCAAGCAATCACCACTAGTTAACCACGGCTAGAGAGAAACTGAAATTAAGCAGTCACTAAGTAACAAATTTAATGTAGGAAAAGGAAGATAAGTGGATAAGAAATTACTTGCACTTTGCCTTGTAGTTATCAATAATTTCCTGCTTTTCTTCCTTTGTGGAATACCATATGGCACTTGGAATTACAAAATATGATAGCTTGCGACACACCGGACAAGTCCTCACGGTATTATTACTGGTCTTAAAGATGTCAATTCCAGAGGTTGGGGCACTACTACGCCAATTCCTGATACAGGATAAACAGAAAGCATGGTCGCATTCAGGAAGCATCCCAAACTTACATTCAGCTGCTTTAGGCTTTGAAAGAACACGCTCCAAGCAAATATTACACTCTATTTCTTGACTATCTTTCAATGCCTGAAGGTATTTTGCTTTTTTCTCACAAGAATTCAAATGATTCTCTCTCTCCCTTTGTTCAGTAGGATGCAAGCAGTACATTCTACAGTATAGACATTGGTCTCCATGAATATGTAAACATTTTTCTCCTAAGGGACAGTTGGCAGCAGCAAATGTACAAAAGATACGCTCTGAAGGTATAGCAATACTAGATTCACCAACGTCAGCATTCTTTGGAGAATCCAGACGCTTACGATGATGATCACTGCTAGCAGACTTTGTACTCTTGGGAACCCACCTTGATTTTCCTCTAGTAGTCTGAGATATAACAGAATTCGAAGCCAGAGATTGATGATCATTTGATGAAGATGATGCTGAACGTGCCTGAGAAGCTTTGACATGTTTATATCTACATCGACTACCATAAGAGCAGTGTCCTTTCTGATAGAATGTGCAAATCTGTTGTTTTGCAAAGAAGAAAAGTGAGAAACATATACAAATAAGTTTTTTATAGGATGTATATAGCGTGGGCTTTGAAGCATTGATACTTCAAAATGGAACCATATCATATCCGATAGATGTTTGACACATATTAGATACAACACGACACTCAAAATTGCACCAAAACACTATATTTTGTTGTGTTATTGTGTCTCACATCTGTGTCAGAATTCGTGCTTCTTAGAGTAAAGGAAAGCAGTAAAACAGTAAGGTACATCAACCGGAGTATCCTGTCTGTCATGAGAATAATCACATTGCTCCCCTCTCAAACATGCTCCACGGGCATAGAACTTACAAACCCTATGAGGAATAAAAAAAATATTTAGAATATATAAATTCCACGAAGAAATAATTGAAAAGGAGTCTGCAAATTCTAATGGAAAGAGGAACAAAACACAATGACAAGACATTATACCATGAAAGAAAGATGACAAGATATCATACAAATTAAAACTCACAGTTCCGAACTTTCTGAACATTTCCACATCATAAACAGTACAGTATCTACCAACCATAAGCATGGAAAATTACAGCAAACCTATGTCGAATAATCACGTCATATATTAAACAACAATAATCCCTCACCTGAATTCCATTTTTTTTAACAGATACAATTAAATAAAGAAAAAGAAGCGATCAAACAATTGTACGAAACGCTTCTTCCAACATCGTTCGTGCGTACAACTGAGTGACCTTGATCATGTCAATTGGTAGGGATCCATCCTCCGTCAAAGTATTCTGAGAACATCGACTCTCCAATATCCTCAGTTCAGGTTGACTTCATAGACATCAACAGCTTAAATCGTCTTAGAAACAAAACAATAGGTTACAAGCAAACGAAACCGCAAGTATTAAATGAAAGAGTGAAGATCATGCAGTCACAAGAAAAAACACCAACATCAACAAAAAGTAGGCGAAATTCGAAACCCCATTACAAAAAACCGCAGGGTTATTCAATTAAATCGAACAATTATAAAAAATTTGCTAAAATTAAACAGGAAAAAAAAAGGAGAGAAATTGAACCTCTTAGACATGGCGATCAACTGAAATTGAGAGGGTGAAGCGAGCGAGTGCTGGGAAGATGAAAAATATAAAAATTAATATTAAAATAGTTTCCTTTTGGAGATGGAGATGGCTATGAGAAGCGCCGATAATCTCGCAGATTAAAAGCCTAACCTAAGCAAGAAATCAAGCATGACCCATTTGAAATATGGAACACGAGGGTTTTTGGCGGTTAGGATCCGATACAAATACGACCCTCACCCAGTCTTCCATACTCGTGTCTGATCGAAGTTACGAAAATGTCCCTGCTGTGCGGTTTCAGCGGGACGATTACGTCGCTCGCTTTGGCTCAAAGTTAGAGTCTCGTTGGGAGGCTGATCCCCTGCACATATGTGCATTGGTTCATCTAAATTTTATTTTATTTTATTTAAATTATTATTTTTACAAAAATTTATAATTAAAACTTTATTTATATTTATATTTTATATCTTTTTAAATAAAAAAATTAAACTGTTTAGACAACTCTGATTAAATGTGTAGACCTGCATGTTTAGAAAAAAATTTTAATCTTTTAAATCACATTTTATACAAAATAATAATATGTTGGTTTTGCATAATAATAATTGACAAACATGATTTTAGTTTCTCCAAATTCATATTCAAACACGCTATAACTAATCAGCTTTCTGTGGTTTCTTAAGGGCTCTACCACTAAGTCGAAAGGATAAATAAATTAACAATTTGTTTTATTTGTTAGGGATAATTTATTTTTTATAAAAAATTATAAAATATATGAGTTAATTTTTAAAAATAATAAATTTGTTATATATTAACCATTTTGTTTAGTAATGTACAATTATAAATATTAAAAAAATTAAATATATATAAATTTATTATTTTTAAAGACTAACTTATACATTTATTAATTTTAAAGACTAATTTAATATATAATTCAAGAATTAAATCAGTAGTTTAATGAAAACTATTGTAATATTACAGTTCGCTAAAGATCTTTTAAATAACAAAGCTAAATAAACTTTTCAACCTGAGTAGAATTTCTTCAAATTAAAAGAAAAAGAGATAAATAGATAGATAAACTTTGTTTTTAAATTTTAACTAATTGGCAATCTTCAAAAGGCATTTAACCCCTTGATGATCTACTTAATCTAATATTTTGATAACATTTATCTGATCATTTAATTTGATTTATTCTTTTCTCTTTTCTCTATTATTGTATGAATTCTTTTCTATTTATATATGAATTGAGTTGTTTGGTATTTACATTTTCACACAATCAAAGTGACGTTGATCTGTAATAATTTTTTTTCATGATGATTGTTTTATATGAAACAATTATCATGCGTCGTGTTTAGAATATATATATATATATATATATATATATATATATATATATATATATATATATATATATTTCATATAGGATCCCTTAACCATTTGTATTTAGATGGCCCAATTTGGTTTAACAAATCTTAGGTTTACAAAACTCAACTATTATTATTCATTGAGTTCATATAAAAAATTAATACAACAAATTATCTAAGTTATTATAAATAATATGATTACGATATAAAAAATTACCTTAATTAAATAGTTTCTATAATTTCACTAAACAACTTGCTTGAATTTTTATTTATATATATCATCCATGATACTTATGAATACAAATCTCCCACAATTGCCTAGAGTTCATCTTCATGAGGAACCAAATATATAGATTGACATAAGGAATCATCATCAACACAAGTTTATCAAGCCAAACACACTTAAATTTCGTCTTTTTTAATTTTATCTTGTGCGAAATTCTCGCAATTAAGGGGTTCATTAATCGCCTCTCAATTAAAGAGCAATTGATATGGATTTTAAGTTTTTTAAGTTTTATTTTTTAGAAATAAATTATCAATTTTCAAAATTTTATAATTTAAAAATTATTTTTATTCTACATTTTACATTATTTGAAAAATGAAAGATGTCAAAATATATAAAGGAAAACTTAAATTTTAAACCAGTTAAATTAAAATCTGGACCAATTAAATCAATTACTCCTCAACTGACAGATCCTCTCAATTTGTTTTGTTCTAATCTTTACCTTGTTTCTGGCTCCCAAAAAAAAAAAATCTTTACCTGTATCATTCTTAAAAAAAATCCTTTAATAATACAAATCATTGTTTTTTTAATCTCTTTGAAAATTATATATTTGAAATAAAAGTTTGTGGTCGTAATCATCATCCGTGCTCTAACAGGATAATCATAATTATTGATTTTGTATATAAAATCTGAGAACATTTACAATCATATAGAATTCTTAGACCAAATTGCAAAAATTTTGATGAAACAAAAATAAAAATACTAACAAAAAAACAGAAAAGGACGGCATTTATGTTGTATTAGGCCTTAGCTTGTAGGCCTAGCTATCTAAGGAGGCCCAAAAAACCCTTTGGGCCGAATTATGTCATCACCTTGGGCTTTTTTTTTTTGTTTTATATGTGTTGCTGTCACGAGTATGTTTGAGCCTTGATCTCGCTAAATCCTTTTCGTGGAATGATATGGCCATTTGGCACACTACTCCATGTTAGCATTGAGCGCAAAGTGAAAAGAAAAATATTTTATCTCATATGAATTAATTTTTTTTAATAGATTATTTTTGGATTGAGAAAAATAAACGAGAATAGAAGGAAATGTTAGATTTAATTTAGACTTTTTTTATTTATATTTCAATCAAACATTTTCTTTTTCTTTTTTTTTCCTTTATTTTTCTCAATCTTAACGTACTTTAAATACTTTTCATGCAATTTATCTTTAAAAACAATCTTAAACCACACTAATAGAATAATAACTTGTATTTGAGATTGGAAAGGAAAAACTAGATTAGGAGAATATTATTTTCGTTTTTTAATTCTCTCAAAATCTTATTTTCAAGAACCCCTAGTGATAAGAACTAACCTCTTAATTATAGTAAAGCTTTTCATAAACATCGTATGGCCCAAAATTCCAAACAAATGAAAGGCAAGAATGCAAAGATTAGTGAATAAAAGCTTACTAAAGTATGGTTTTTCTATAAAATATTAGAGTGTGTACTTTAATTGGTGAAGTCTCGTGACACTCATTTTTTTTATAGGAAAAACTATATATTAGCTATAAACTATAGTCTAATTAGAATTTTGTTCCCAAACTTTAAAATTGTAACACTTTAATTCCATAAAAACTATTACAAAAATTACAAACGTCACATATTAATTAATTAAAATTAATGCCTAAAATTAGATTATTTTGAGAGAAATGCATATTAGAATTCATGCAAAGAGAAAAATTTGGAAAGATGATAGACACATAAGATATCATGTATTATAAATTAATTTTAATTAATATGTAATTTTCATTTCTTGTGATAAATTAGGAGGATAAGGCATATATTATGTTTTAAATTTCTAAGTATTGAAGTTATAATTAAGCTATAATTTAAAGGAGTTATACAAAATCTTTCCTTTTTATAAGCTTTTATTGCTCTAATAACAACAAATATGCAAGAAGTATTTGCTTTGTTTAAGGATTCTCTAAAATTTTTTATTATAAAATTTTGTAGAGTTCAAGAGAAAGTGACACAAAGAATAAAAATATATATTGGGATCATTTTATCTTTTTTTTTTTTTATTTTTTTTTCTCTTCTCTTTTCAAATTTTACTAAAATTTTACAATAAAATATTCTAAAAGATCCAAACTTAGAGAGAAAAAAGAGTGGAAGGAAAAAAAAAGGTGAGCCCCATATATATTTTTATTCTTTATGTCATACTCTCTACAAACTTTATAAGAATTTTATAATAAAAAACTTTAGAGGATCTATATACTTTCTTTTTTTTTTTCTCCAAAATTTTGAAGAACTTTACAATAAATAACTTTAGAGGATTTAGACTCATTGGATCGTTGAAAAGTAGAGTTCATGTATATATATATTAATATCGAAAGCATTTTAAGATGATGATTTTATTGCTTTGAATTTATTTTAAGCGAACCCTACAAACCAAGTTGTGCATGATATCTATTTGACTAAAATAATGATTTAACTTTTAATAATTTATTTTATTTGGTCCTTTAAAAATAAAATCTCTCAATTTAATCATTAGAGAATAGCTCTCCTCTTAACATAGTCCTTTCAAGGATAAAGTTTTTTAATTAAATCCTCTAAACATTTTCCCTCGATCAAAATACTCTTATCATTAAGTAAAAAAGGAATCTCAGGATGTTGATAACTAATGATATAGTCTTGCCCAAGTTTCTTCAACCTTCAAAATGATGTCATTTTTTATTAAACAGCTCATAAATGCTTTTTTAGCGAAAAAAATATTTTGAGGGACTAAATTAAAGTATTTTATTTTTGAACAATCAAATTAAGAAAAAAACAATTTTTTGGAGACTAAATTATTAATTTATTTATATATTTTCTCGAGAATGTGTAAATTATAAATATTGTACATATATATATATATATATATATATATAAACATGGTACATTCGATCACATGCATGAAAAAAGTATTAAAAAAACCTAACTGTTTTAAAACTTTATAACTTCGAATTTCACGGGACTCAGCTCGATCGACTCAATTATATATTGATCAATGTTGATTGAATTGATCAAGAAGGCATCACAAATTATAAACATATTACTGTAAAACCAAAATTAAACAGAAGAAAGTAAACTAGAGACTACTATATCACAATATAAAAGGTCAATAATATCTAAGAAGTCATTATATAGTATTCTCTTACAAACATGTATATACGCAAAGCTAGCTAGAGTACTATTAATCACCTTGGCTTTTATCACATGGAGTTCTCCCCATCATGTTCAATCTCAGAGTTTGCTTCATCTTCTTCCTGCAAGCAATCAACAGCACCAAAAGCTCCACCATGGCCACGGCCAAAGGCCCTAATGTGGTCTTTCAGAGACCTCTTGTGTTTGAAATCAGACCCACAAAGGCAATACCATATTTTGCCACAGTTCTTCTCATGGGTCCTCCAATCACCTTTCACAGCAAAGGCCTTGCTGCATTTTCTGCACAAGTAGGGTTTGATGCCATGCTTCCTCTTGTAATGGGTTTGGAGGGTTCTGAAATCCTTGAGAGGCCGTGCTCTTGGGTGCTCTATGTTGTGCTTGCAGTTAGGAGCACAGCAGAAGCATGGAAGCCTTAGCATCGCTGTGGGTTGGGTTCCTCTTAGAGAATCTGACCCCTTTCTGTATTGAGATCCATGCCCCCACATATGCATCTGCAAAAGCCATGGAAAAGCGATAGTTGTGTTAGAATGAAAGCAATAAAATATGGATAATTCAAAAAGGAGTCATATGTTTCTAACACGTGTTAGATGCTCACATTAAACACAATATAATTCTTCAATTAGCTAGACATAAACATTTCAAATTCTATTATATCGTGGTACTGATGTAGTATGCAATGTTAGCTTTCTAAGTTATATAGGTTAGCCGTTTAGTGCATACCGTAGGCACTCCAGAGCCAATTTTTGTGCTGTTGTGCCTTCACTCGAACTCACAATGCCTAATTACGATACTTAATAGTTTTAATTTGCTTCCAATAGTTAAGAGAAGCATCCAACTTAATTACTAACTCCAAATTTAAAATTCTTATTTTAAAGACTCAGAATGATTAAGAAACTAAATTCCATTCAATAGAAAATCCCGGCCCACAATGTTTCGTAGAGAGGGAAGGATATATGGGCAATTTCTTCAATATTTATTGCCATTATTTTTTAATAAAATTCTTAACACATAAAAAAATTAAAAAAAATGAGTCAATAATGTAATATTATATAAATGTTTAAGAAATATATATTCACATAATATGCTTTTATGTTGAACAACCTAAGAATAACAATTACAATTGTACCTAAAAAAATTTTCAGAAAGAAAATACGTATTTGAGTTTTGCTTAACTTAAAGCTTCTCGTTTACCAATAAAAACGAAACAAATCTGAAAGGAGTTATTAACCAAGAAGAAGTAGAACAAGAATTTGAAAGATTTATTTTCACATAGTTTTCCAGCCAATGTTTTTATTTGTGTTTCTAATTTCCAGAAAAAAAAAAATTATCAATTGCCAATAAGTTGAAGTCCGTACGATTTGGGGAAAAAGTTCATCTAGTTCAGATATCAAACAGGTTTTCCATATTCTAGATCTGGTGTCTGAGCAGGTCTCAAGTATGACTTCATCATATTCACAGACATGCATGTCCTTGAATATCGATACTGCACAGAAAGCAGTGCTTTTACAGACAAGAATTCAGATTTAGTGAGCTCAAAGGCTCTTGATAAAGAGCATCTGAAAGAAGCACTGTTATTATCGATAATTTGTTTTACTTTGCATTATTCATAATTCACAGTGTGCTGGTACAGCACAGTTTTCAAGGTGACATTAAAGCGGAAGGAACATTTCAACAATTACTTAAACCTTTTTTAAGAGAACTAATCAAAGTATTGAGACTAGATAAACAGTTGTCACGTTTAGATATAAAACAAGGAGAGGAAGAAAACCAAAGAACACATGCAAAAAGGTATAAACCAAAATAACAATTAAAAAAAAATTGTGCAATATTAGGAACCAAGGTTTGAAATGTAGTTGGAATAATGGCCTGGAACTGTATTGTCACTATAGCATACAGTAAGATATGTAGTGTTAAAAAAAATAAAATAAAATATTTATGTGTTATATCTATATGACTGCTGAATACGTATCAAATACGATTCGGTTTTGTTGTTAAAGTGTTTCATACCAGCTAGAGCATAATTCTGGCTGAGATCAGCAAGTTGTAATGGTGATGTGTGAATATGTGAAAAAATACGGCCGAAACCATCATGGTCCGCATCAAAGTATTCACAAACTCGACAAATAATCGCAATTTAAAGCATTTTTTATAGTGAAAATAATAATAATAATCATAATAATAAGTGGTATGAGGGTGGAGGAGTACCTGAAGATTATTGTATCTGTTGAAGGTCTTGGAGCAGACAGGGCAAGAGAACTGAGTAGGGCCAATGAGGATCTGAGAAGGCGTGGGGATCCAATACTGGCCCTTGTTTAATGGATCACAAGAGTAGTGTCCAGAAAAGACACCACCCACTTCTTCTTTCTCCGTCTTTTCGATAGAGGAGCAGGAGTTTGAAATCTGAGTACTACCGCTACCACTCATGCTGGGAAGTCCTATGCCTAGGGCTACAGTCACAGTGTCACTCTCCTCTTTGTCCATAATTGTTTCCTTATCTTGTATGCTTGAGGGTAGTTTGGTACTTTCCTTGTGGTTCGAGAGGAGGCAGAGGTTGTTTAACAGAGGAAGTGCTTCTCTTAGAGGAGGGGAAGAAGAAGAAGAAGAAGAAGAAGAAAAAGGAGGAGGAGGAGGAGGAGGAGGAGGAGGAGTTTGGAATTGAATGGAAAATCTGTTGCAGGAATTAGAAGAGTAGAAGTTAGGATGGAGGGGGATGAAGTTGAAGCATTCAGAGAAGATATTGGAGTGAGGGTCTGTCATGGTGATGAAGAATGTTTAATGCAATTTTGGCGAATGGTTTTTGGTGTTATATATAATAACTATGTATAAATATTGCGTGCAAGTGTGTGTGTGCGTGCGTGCGTGTGCGTGTGCGTGTGTCTCTCAGAGAGAGAGAGAGAGAGAGAGTTATGGAGAGGCGCATAAGGAGGGTAAGTTTTGAAAGTGAAAGCGCAGAGGAAAAGAGCGTGGAAAGTGAAGAATTTTACCCCTCCTGGCAAAACCAATAAGAGAGAAGAAAAAAAAGGCGAAAGGAAAAGCCAAAGGCAGAGTCAGAGATTAGACTAGCAGGTTGTCTCCAAAGGGATAGAAAATGAATTTGAACATTTTTAATTGAGTAGATAATAGAAAGAAAGCAATACAAGGGAAGAGTGTATATAGAAGTCTCGCTTTATCTCTTTTTACCTTATTTCTCTCTTTTTTATTTTTGAAGATATTTTACCATTTACTTATTTAAAATGATGTAAATCCCAAAAAAAAAAAATTGTTGCCGCACTGTACTCCTAACACAACTTAAGCAACACGAAAGAATTCATTTTAAAATACTAGTTCATCAAATGAGAAATTATCTCAAATCTTGATAGTTGCTCAATGTGGCACTGTTGATCTAAAAAAAATGGGAGAATCGAAATTTAAAAATATATTATTATAATTCGCATACCTTTTTGAAAGTCGGCTCTAGTAAATTGTTTCGGATGATTGAATCTCTTTAAGCACTAAGTAATTTTTTTATTTAGATTACTCAACATTAGAGCTTATTTTAAAAGACTGACTATATGAACAAGTATTAAAATTGAAATATCATCTTAAGGTTTGATAGTTGTTGAAAGTGAGATATAGTTGTTGAAAGTGAGATATATTACAACACAAAGAGCAACAAGAAGAGACGTAGAAAGAGAGAGAACAATCCGTTATTTAAACTTTTTTCATCTTTCTCTTGCTTTCAAGCTAGGAGTTAAACTACATATACGTCCGGCATTTGCCTGGGTAAGTGGGTTTAGTGTTCCTTAAATTTGCACACATAATGTTAATTCCGCCATTAATTCTTCTCTTTCTGGCTTAATCTCGGTCAACAAAATATCAAATATTGCACTATATATATATATATATATATAGTTGGTTTTGGAGCTGTTTAGTTTTGATAATTTCTAAATCACCAGCTTCTACATGCTTCTGCAACCAGTTTCCCAGTACAACCAAGGGCTGCTCACAACTACAATTAGTCATTAGTGCGTTTTCCCAAGCATGTACGTAATCTAGTTTTAAGTTCTATTTAAAATATGCTTTGAAGTTGTAACTGTACAACTGCTCATATATATGAAACTGTATCTGACTTTAATTAAAAAATAAATAAATAAGCTGTGTCACTCACAAAATTGAAGTTATGTATATTATTATGTAGATAAAATTATTATTTTTTCTTATAAACTTAAAAATTTTTAATTAAGTCCGTTTGGTCCTTACCAATTTTATATCATATCTTAATTAAGAAGTATACAAATTGATATAAACACAAACATTGTTACATACTAAAATTTGAAATACTATATATTATATGTTTAATACAAACAAGCATGAATTCGACATTATTTTAAAGTGTGAATACTTCATAGATTTGTAACTTTTGCAGATATGTAAACTAGCATCAATATGGTCTAGTTTTTTCCATATAAATTATGGGGTATTTGTACTGCAATATATGCCATAAAATTGATCAATTCACCAACCAAAGGTAATTATCAAATCCATGAATTAAGAAACAAGCCAAATATTTATATTGAAGATCATTTTTAGTACATATATAATTTCCATTTCCCATTAAACATTTTAAGTGCTACTGATAAAGAGATGTACTCAAAAAACCCACCATAGAAACAAGAAAATGACTTGTACGTTGTCGTTTCATTCTTATATAACTCAACTTTGCACGTAGTAGTCGTAGAAATAGTGAGACACAGAGAGCCTCTTGCTGTGAATTTGCATATTCCATCATCCGAAGAGTCCTCAGAAGAAGCTTCCAGTGGAAACGCGAATTCGACACGTGGAGCTCAAATCAAACACAGAACTTGGAGACACACATTATAGTCGGCAAAAACGCCGTTTGGACGCGTGCAGGACAAATTGTAAGTGATCGAGCCGTGAAATTCTAAATGAAAGGGAAAGCGTGGAAGAAAGTGGCTGGGAGAAGGAACGCGACAACTATGTATGAAGGAGACATATACGACAGTGATGGACAAAAGCTTTTGTATTTTTCTCTAATTATCATGAAATAAAGTTAAATTTTATGGGGTTTATAGTTCGAGTTGCTTTGGTGACGAACGCGAGGATACATATGTGGTTAAATATATTTTACCACATGTTTGAGTTGTGAATCCCTTTATCTTAGTATGATTGAGATCGATTTAATCAGATCAGGTGAATCTGGGGGAGTGCGTGTAATACCCAAGAAAACATTTTAAGTAATTAGAAAAGATTTTAAGGAGGTTTACAGAGAGGTATAGTATAAATGCTCAAGGTTTGATGGCCATACATTATTCGGATGCGTAAATGATTGCCATCCAATATACCAAGGCTGCATTTATTTTAGCGGTTGAAATGTCCTTCTGTATACTGAACATGAGTTTATTTTAGACGAATAGCAATATTGGATGAATTGTACCCGCAGGGTTGAAAAGCCCATTTTCTATATTGAATGAACTGTATTAATAGTAAAAACTACTATCTAGATAAAAGTTTTTAAATATAAATTACAATTACCCAAACTCACTCTTGACTGACCAAAATTAAGTTGATCCAAATTTGTACCACCCTAATCCAAACACACACTGCCTCTTGAAGGACTAAGAAGCTAGAGTGCTAAGTTGCCCAGCTTTCCAAATTATAACCCATTCATAAATTACAAGTGAATTACTTTTTTCTCATTTAATTTTTTTAAATTATACGATTTTTTAATTAAAATTTTATACAAATTTTTTGAAACTAAAAGATGATTACCTTAAGAATAATATTGAAAATTATAAATTTAATTTATTTTGAAATTTTATTAAATTTATGATAATGCTTATGTTTATTAATATATATTTAATACACAGTTATCTAGGAAATCAAATATTATTAATTATTATTGGCTAATTTTAAAAAATATTTTGTGAATATGTTTTTTTTAACAATTATTTTTTACCACATAATTTTATAATTTTTAAATATAAAAGGATATTATTTTATATTTTTAAAATATATATTTAATATTTTTATGTTATATAAGTAATAAATAAAAATTATGTTTATTCAAAATAAGTGTAATTATAACTTATTTTTCATTACAAAAAAAAGTGTAACACGTCTTTTGATTTAAAAAATGATGGCATAATTTTAATTTAAAAAAATATATCACTTAAATATTTTTCAAAAGATGAACTAATAAATTATCCTAAATTATAAATAGCATCAATTTCTTCATAGACTCTTGTAAATGGTAAGAACCTATATACATCTTTTTATATTCTTGTTATAATACACTCTTGTTATTATTAGAATCTTTAATTAAAATATAAAAATGTATAATTTTTCAATTATAACATGACATGTATATAATTTTTACAGATAAATATACAATTTTTTAATCAAATTATATACTTATCATATTTTAATTAAAAAATTATATTTTAATTAAATTTTAATAAAAACATAAGAAATTATATTCAAATCTAATCTTTGAATGTCTTGGTCAAGAAGGACAAAGTAAAAGAGAAGACAGCCTCTTCAATGAGAAGTACTGTGGGATGAACAATGTGGTCAGTGTAGCCAAAGGGAAAAGAACAAAGCAAGGCACAGTTTGAGTTGCTCTCGTGGGTCTCATCCCATCCCTATGCTCTCTGCCGCTAAATTTAGAAAATAGTCATGCCCCCATTTGATACTGAACAAGATCCTCCTCAATATTAGAGGGGTCCTGTGAGCTGGAATGATTGAGACAATGAGGTGCGACTCATTTCCTCTCAAAGACTCTTTTATACAGAATGCTCTCTCCAGTATTGAAGAAGATTCAAATTATATTTGAAACATTTTATCTTAAGTCTATCAGACACCATGTGGCTGGATGACTCTAATATTACTAGATTTTAAATTCTTTTTTGAGGTGATAATTTATCCTTTGATAATGTCTCAATTGGAAAGTTGGGGGATATACTAATGATAAGCATAGGGAAGGCAAAGAAAATCATCTTAACAATTTAATTTGCATCAAAAGCGTCACATTAATGTCTCTAAAATAGTTGTACTTATTTAATTAGGGTAAGCCCGTGATTTTCAGGCAAGTTGCAGAGACTCATTGGCGTCCAACTCAAATTCTTTATCTTTTTTGGTGTACAGCTTTCGCTATATCGAACATTTTCTAAACGTGATGTATGTGTGTGTTTAAATAGTTACAGTTAGTATACCCTTTAAATTGTTCATTTTTTTTAATATGGTTAAAATAGTCATATCTTAACAATTTTACCAAGTTAAATTAGAAAAAATAAAATTTGTTTTTAAAACATACATATCTCAATATTTAGTATGAATCTTATAAATATAAAATTCAATTTTTGAGAATTTGACTCGCTATTTATAAATATATAGAGTATGTACATTTGTTTTATTTTTGCATATTTTGACAAACAAAAGACTAACAAGTAATAAGTGAAAAATTAGTATTGGGTCTCATGGAGCTGTACGAGCCTTACACAAACTTTTTCAAAAACTTTTTTTAAAAAAAGACATTTTAGAGGAAAGAAAAAGGTAATAGCATACAGTGCAGAGTGAGGAGAAGCATTATTTATGATTTATGAACAATATAGTTTTTAACAGAAATATAATATATATTGATTTTTAAGAATTAAATTCTGTATTTTTTAGATTGAATGATAAAAGTTTAAATATATATCTTTCGAAATTAAATTTCCTTTTAAAGTAATTCAACTATGAAAATTTTAATTTTTTTGAAGGTAAAAATTTTTCTTTTATCTATGAGCTATGGTCAATTGGTGTATATGTATAATTTTGGTTGATAAAGATTATGCAGAATACTAGCTGCCAGTGGTAAAGCCAGGACTCTAGGCTGACATAGTTTTTTTTTTTTGGGGTAAATATGCTCTTTATATTTTATCTCAATTATTAAGATGATAAGATAAATTTTTAATTCATTTTTTTGGATCTAATGGCAAATCTTTTAAATTAATTTCATTTTATTGTTGTTGAAAATTAGATTCATGAGATATTATCTCTATAAATTTTTCATATACTATTAAACATTTTATACTTTTATAGTATATTATTTAAATAAAATGCTAGAAATTGAAATTATAAATTTACTTCTTTAATAGATAATAAAATTGTAGTGCAACTAATATTCTGATTAATTAAAAATTTAGCATTCAAAACTAAAATGATCCAATTGAGTTTCTAAATTAAAGATTGAAGTTAAGGATTACTTTAAAAAACTAAAAATTGAAAATTTGAGGCGTGGGTATCACTTTGAAAGTTCACATCCAAAAAGCTCTAATTTTGAGGTTGCCCACAACCACAGACTTGGGAAAGGAGAGAAATGAAAAAAAAAAAAAAAAAAAAAGAAATATAGGAAGAGAATAGGACCAAAAAAGAAAAAGAGAGAATAGATTGAAGGGTAAAAAGAAATGATAATAACAATAACAATAATAATAATTTTAAGGGTTAAAATATAATATATGTGTGAGTTCAGTCAGTAAAATCAAGCAAAATAACGGATAATAAAAAATTACATTATACATATGTAGATTTGATAAATTCAAATTTCTAAAAGATGTAAGAATATAATATTAAAATTAAATACTATATATATGTGAATTTTAAAAAATTCAGGAAGACATGTACTCACCCTCAGGTAAATGTGCACCTGCCATAACTAGTTTACAACAATAATTCTTTTAGCTTTCAATGTGTTTTGGAATTTAGAATATTAAATCTTTAATCTTTTAAAATAATTATAAAATCTAAGATTCTTTAAAATAAATAATTATAATTTTTTCTATATGTATATATATCTGTGTGTCTAATAAATGTTTGAGTGTCTTGTTCAACCATACCTAAACCTGAGGTAGATTGGTGTGCATTCAAGACCAGAATCTGAAGCAAACGGTCCCTAAGCTCAGAGAGGATAGATCACCAGAGGAGCAGAGAAAAAGTGACTGCATCTTGTCTACTTTGAGCTCCTTTAATAATTTGGTTACCCAGTTTTCATTTATTGTGTTTCATACACTATATACGTACATTCAATGTCTTCTAGAAAATCACACAGAAAAACTAAACTGAGTATGAAAGAAAGAAAGAAAGAGAAAAAAAACAGAAGATAATACGCTTTTGGTATTTTTAGTGCTATAAAAGTTCTAATTTTAATTTTTGTTTTGATTGAATTAATATTCTAACATTTACAAATAATATAAAAAATATCTTTTCATCTTAAATGATCATAAAAAATATCTTTTCATCTTAGTGATGTTATTGTGATATTAAAAAAAATGAAGTGATAGTTAACTTGCGTGTATAGATGTGATTAGAGTATATGAATTCCTTAGATAATAAATAATTAATCAAGTATGGTCAGTTGGTCACTTTAAATTTCACTATAATTTATAAAAATAATTGACTGAGAGAAGATCACATGATTAAAGCGCAATATTACTAAATTACATATCATGCTGTGAATCTACGTAGCTCAAATCACGATCTACATAACTGGATCTAACATTATTATTTTTCATTTTCATACTCATAAGTATAAAATTGAAATAAAAATACTTAATTACATTATTTTTAAATGTGACAATATTGACTTAATTAAAATAAGACTGGTTAAATTAATTTTTTTAAATATGAAGAAAACAAAAAATATATTTAAGGGAAATTATAATAGTGAACTACTGGTCAATGAAGCTTTGGGAATTGAAACACCATAGATCTCTTGACTTGAACTTTTAAATTCAAATCCACTTTTCTTTTCAGTAAGATAAAATTTCACCTTTTTACATAATCGCCGTTTAGATTTTCTCAAATTATACTAACCACTAGGGTTTTGAGTGAATTAAGAAGGATATTATTTATTGTGGGGCCTTTTTTCTTGTTCTTTTTATTTACTATAACAATATCATTAAATCAGTTTGAACGTCGTTAAAATTATTTTTTTAAAACAATTTTAAAGGTGTATTTTTCATATCAACTTGATATAGATTGGAAAATAAATTTTTGTGCATTCTAATCTCAAAGTATAAATTCGCATAGTAAAATACATGTCTTTAACTACTAAACTTAGGATTTTTTGAAAATCTCTTCACACTTATCTCAAAGCCACTCGTGCAATAAACAAAGCAAAATTTAGTATAGAAATTAGAATCTAGTTAGTAGAAGAAGTTGTAAGATGGAAAATATATATTTACTTGGCCCAAATAATTCCTGTTTTCAATATCATTTAATGGAGGATTAATGCATTCACGGACCTTGAGGTTTTCATAATTTGCTATTACCCAAGTCATTGCACGTTCTACATCCCTCCAGAAACATTCAATCGAGGTATATATATAATGAAACATAAAATATATGCTTTTTCCTTCTATGAAATAATAAAAAATTATATATACAATGTTGGGAGAAAAAAAAGTTAAGAAGGATTATTGTCATTGACAAATAACAAATAAGAGTGACATTAATTGATCATTAGCATCTCCAAAGTATACAACAAGACAAAACTTGCTTAAAAGGTTCGCATTAATAATTTTTATTTTTATTTTTTGTTTATTTTGTTACATGAGATGTCTATGATATTAATTTATGCCTTACCAATAATGTAAATTATTTTTTTCTTAACAATTTATTAAATGTGTTTGAATCTGTTCAAAAATGGTAAAAGTTAAACACATGATCAAATTTAAACTGTAGGAATTAATGAGAAAAAAAGGGTAACGAAAGTTCTTTTATCAATATCATTAGTGTTTCACCAATCTTTTGAAAAATTACTTTTTATTATTAAATTACTAAAAGAGACATGTATAACAACAAATTTGTAATTAATATTGTTTAAATGGATAAATATTTTAAATATGCATTATGGTTAATTTTAATCCAGTTTTTTATTTTTTTAATTAATTAATATATAAAACACAAAATCACAATTGACATCTAAAATATTTTAATAATATTATATTATATAATTAAAATAAATATATCAAAATACATTGAAATAAGTATATAACAAAATTTATAATCAAAATCTTTAGGAAAAAAAGAGCTGGAGTTATAAAAAAGATATGGGGATAACATTGTAACTAATGATTGTCAGTGAATATATTTTTCTCCAACAAAATAATTTAATACTTCCACTTCTGCAATTCAAGGGGGGAAGTTTCAATTTTCTTCACATTAAAAAAAACTATGTCAACGTTACTATTCAAAAATAATTTTTCCTATCAGACAAACACAATTAAAAATTAAGAAAGAGTACTTATAAAAAAAAATAACAGGCCGAAGAGGCTTTAAACCTAAGGGAACACCAAACGCTTTCTATGGGCAGATTGAAATTCAAGTTTCAACTTTTAAAAGGATCTGTTCTCAACGAAGAAAAAAATACCTCAATATATAATTTGTTTAGATATTATGCTTAAATTTTATTGGGAAAAAAATAATTAAAAAATAATAATTTTTTTATTGATAAACTAAACATAAAATAATAAAGGCAAAACTACTGTTGATTTAGAAGATTTAGACATATCTCTCTTTCATGTATAGTAATTTTCGATGCCATTATTGAGTGCACGAAATGGCCTTTTAATACAGATCCTCCATGTCTCTTCACAGCACGTGAACGTGTATAGGTTTGTTCAACTATACTTGTACGAAAGAACCATTCAACTTTATAATCAGACAAAGTTTATAATAAGACAAAGTGTTCAGTAGAATTTGATTTCAACATCGTCGTCTTCATCCCCATGCAGCAATTTTCAATCCACTTCGAATTATAAAAAAGTACAGTTAACATATTTAGCAATTTTTTGTAAGAATTTAACATTAAATATATGTATTTTATGACAGAATGCTGAACATAAACTTTGTTAGTTTGTTCATGGGTGTGAGATTAATAGGAAATCTCACGTATGTTATTGGTACTCAAACAACTAAAACAAGAGTAACTTATTCAATGTCATTTCTTAGATAATTATATGAGAGGGTGTATATATATTTTAATCGTTGTGCTTAGAAAAATTTGTATACTCAATTTAAAAAAAAAGAGGGGGGGGGGGGGCAGGGGAGAATACAAGAGATGAGTGATTTATTATGTGAGGAGTGCGAAGAGTCATCAACCATTATTGGATCAGAATTAACAATTGTGATTAATGCCAAATATAAGGAAGTCAGTTACAATACATTTAAGGATAGTTCTCTAGTAATTTTTACATTGCATTCAATGGCCAATTTTAATTTAATGTAGGTTAATAATTCTTTTTTATCTCCCACAATATATAAACCACTGTTCTCACTATATACATGACATTACTTTTAGTAATCTACTTCTGATAAATTTTATATTTTTATTTATGATTAACTTTCTTTACGTATTTTTTTTTAATAAAGTAAGCTATTCTACTTTAAACCTTTCTACTAAATTTTTTTGGGAGTTTCTTCCGTCCATTCCAAGACTTGTCTGTGATTTCCAAGAGACTAATGTATAGGAACTCTCACAAAAACCAAAACCAAAATCAAAATCAACACTTTCTTTTTCTTTCATTAATTAACGTCTTTGTATCTTAAAGAAAAAGCAATTTCGTGATAAAAGCCCAAACTGTGGTAATCAACAGTGACAGGGATATTGGAGATGAATCCACCAACTTGTTCATAACATGTAAACCCTTCATGTCCAAATCATTCTTCTTTTTTTTTTTTTTATGTCATAATTATCTTATTTTATGGGGAATTCCTCAAGCGTACATTGTAGCATATATAGCGTGTAAAGCAATAGCACTTGATGCATTTAAAGGCATTGAAAATGACTATATCTATAGATATATATAAAGCTATACTTAGATCTAATTTTTCTTCCAAATAATATTTGGATTTAATTTTAAAATATAATCTCGTTTGAGATGATAATCTTAAATTTTTGATTGATTTAAATTCATTTTTATGTTCAAATTTTCCTCAATTAAGTTTGAGAATTGGGAAGTAATTGGTTAATATTTTAACAATATCTATATTAACATATATGACTTTAAGACTTTTCTGACTATTGATTCCTAATTAAATCATACATATTAGTGTAAATAATACAAAGAAAGAAAAATTAAAATGCACATGTGAAAAGTGAGAAACTAAATAACTTTCAACTGTTTCCTTTTATTACTTTTAAAATATAAAAAATTGCTGCAGTTAAATTTATATTAAGAAAATAAATTAAAAAAGCGACATGCATCTTAATGTATGCCAAAATAATAAATTAAAAAATCGACAGGCATCTTAATGTATGCCAAGCCACTAGTATCATATATGGGAGTAAAGGCACAATTAGTTACAAGTTTATTTATTTATTTTGGTGTTTGTTTCACCCTAGTGAGTATTTTATTATTAACGTGCAAACACATGTTTTAAGAAAAATTAAAATATCATTTAGTTTGATAATTGGTAAGGAGTAAATTATATTTTCTTATCAATTTGGGTTTAATTATTATTAGAGAACACATAAATTTTGGTCATATAAGAAGGATTAATTATTGACCTACCATATATGGGTGAGCATATTATATTATCATGGGAATAGGAGCATAAAGAAAAAGAATATCTTATACCACTTGTGTTATGATACTGTCTTCTACAATGGTGGATACACTCATACTTCATTATGACTATGTTTTGAAAAAGACTTGCCTTTAAATTATCATCTAATACCTACCCAATGAAAGGGCGTGTCCGATATCTTTTACTTCAGGATTGAGACAAGTTACTATGTTATATTACTATTTTATTGTCACCATATGCAATTAAATGGAGTTTTACAATATTTATAATCTCTTATTTTTCTAGGTTTGACATTTGTGGTGGGGTTTTCTTCCAACAGAGACGGAAAAAGAATGAAATTGACAGGGAGGATTATAAAATAATGAAATTCATAACTTTTATAATTTTAAAAAAATTAATAAATATGATATGCAAAATGGACGGATATTTTAAAAAAATAAATTCTTTTAAATATTAACATTGTTTAGTGGACATTGTAGATATTCTATAACGAAGGTATACCCAAATGAGTTAAATCAGTGGGTAAGAGGAGTACAAAAGATAATGTTTTATTTGAACAATTTGACTTTGATTCCTTTTTGGAGTAATATGAAAATAAAATTCTAAATGAACAAAGACAATATGGAGAAATATGCCCATAACATCCCTGGAAAGAAGACTTAATCCAGACAAAATTGAAGATATCTTCCACCATAATAACCAAAAAAAAGGCACTTGTATATTATTAGCACTATCAACTCTTGGGATATTAATTCAGTTAATTTCTTTGCTAATTTACATTACAGATAATATATGTTGTCTTATATAGGAGGACTTTGGTATTATTATCTTATATCTTATGACATATATATCTGGAATACCTAAAGTATAAAATATTATGATATTTAATATACTTATATTTGATATAATGAAAATTGTGATCATAGGAATCATACTGTAATATTTAATAAAACTTAGCAAAGCTAAAATAAATGTTACGTGAATCCTATGGCTTTTTAGTGGTAAGAAATATTGTTCAAAATGACGTGATCCAATAACATTTTTGTATTTGACTGACACCTTTCAGCTTGGACATCTATACCAAATACAAACATCTTAAAACGTCTATTAATACTCAAGATGTCAAGATTAAGAAGACATTGTACCAAGCTTCTCCATACTTATTTGAATTACTCTTATGTGCCCTTTAACCTCACAAATTCAGTCCAAAAATATAATAGGTACAGATTACTTCACATCCACATATTATATATGCAGTTCATCACACAAGCACACATCCCTGTTCCAAAATAAGAAAAAGTTAAACCTGCCAAAGGAAACCCAGAAACTACTGGATGTTGTTGTAACAGATGCCATTTTCCAATAGCGACCCTGGGCCCTCACCATTTTGAGCCGAAAATGTTGGTTATCTGCAGCAAGATGCTATATTCCCGCTGCTATATCTTCCCATTTTCTCAGGAAATTGCTGGCCCACTACCCCCACCACCATCACTATCTTAACGTGAAAATAGGGATATTAAGGTGAAGAAATATTGTCTCCATCTTAGTTGCTCTGTCCCCTTATTACACATTGAAAGCGATACATCAATGAAGGTGCAGCTAGCAGAAACTGCAGAAGACTGCCTGTATACAAAATGGCCAAAGTTTGTCTTGGTGATATAATAATATTAAGTATAACTTTGATTAAAAAGGGCAAGTGACAGATCAGGAAGCTCTGCATGAATGACCAGAATCATGACTGGAATTGCACATATATCGTCATTCATAATTCTCCATTGGATAATGCTATGGGAAGCTTGACTTCTTAGGAGGTCGAGGAGCTCTTTTACGGTTAATTGAAAAAAAAAGAAGCAAAATTGTAATAATTAAATAATACTATTTTATACACACAAATCTCAAGATAATCCAAAAATGGGAGAACTTGAGCTCTCCACATCCTTAGCCTTCTGAATTTCTCACTGCAATAAAAACAATGGCAGCCATTTCCATTTTCCAGCTGCTCTTTGATTTATAAATGCGTGAGAAAAAGATAGGCTTATATGACACTTCAGGTTTCAACATCACAAGAAGCTTCAAGGAAATTCTATATATTTCCTTCAACTATATGCTTACCTGGCTAGCTTGAAGTAGAATTTATCGTGGCTGGGCCCGACCTTGATTTTCATCAAATTTTTAAGAGTTTTAAGCTCAAAGTCAAGAAATATGGACACAAACACAAACATAGATATGCACATGGACACTCGGACACAATGAAGCAATAAAGCTTGAAGCGCGCTTATAAAATATTTGAAGTGTCACATCATATTAAATGTCAATGTCTAAGACGTGTCAAACATTAATAATGTTCCTTTCTTGATGTATATATGTTCTTCAAATGTTCAAAGCAAGATAAATTACTATTATAATAAAACTCGAAAGCGGTCTCCAACAAGGTATAGCTTGAACGGTGCAAATTAGAATAAATGGAGCATAGAATTAGGTAAAAACTTGTCCTTCATCAGTATAGTTCCGATTACCTAGAGTACACTAAGTTTTTCTGGTTCCTACTAAATTATGATGTTATATTTTAGTGTGCACGAGTTTCAAGAGTAAACGATAGCTTGTTTCTCCTTCTTTTAAAATTTATGTTTACCGAGGAAAAAGTAATCATGATCCTAATTCTAATGTCTCTCTACTCTGTACCTCTAAAATCTGTGAAATTATTATTTCTGCATTGAGCTATTCAGTCATTTATTTATTTTATTTCTTTTGATTCTTGTATACCTGATTTAATTTGATTGTCAAGGGTTATTGTACTGAAATTCTCTGCATAAGCACTCTATGAGGCTTTTCTGTTCCTTTTGATGATTGTTTCATCTTCAAGCCATGATCTAATCAAAATCTTCAAAAAAAGAAATCTACAATTACATAACCAAATATGTAGTTAAGACAGCCAGCACAGTTCCATCAGCAAAATGGATGCGATCACTTTCACATTGACTCAAGTTTTTGGCTGTCTGCGGCTTCTGATCTATGCTTATATGAGGCTAGGTGCATACAATCAGGTTCTGAAACACGAGTTGAGAAATTTTTTGATTTTCCATCAAGTACTGTTTGGATGAATTTGCACATATCTCGACTAGTACACTTTTCCAATTTAGTCAAAAATAGGCCATTTACGGCGAGGTTATGGGATCCAAGAAGAATTCTCCTACTGCCTGTTTCTACAAAATAGTCAAGATTCAATGTTGTGGCGAGAATACATTTAATATCACACATTACATGCTATCACTAGTTCAATCCCTTGAATTATGGGTAACATAAATTTCGTAAGTATTTAGTTAAGACCTGAGATAGAAGTCAAAATTTTCTGAAAATAGCTGCTTTATTTAATCTTCACAATCATTCTCACTATTAGTAGTGGCTTTCTAAAATGGTTAAATTTGTCAAGGTTTAAACTCCTGAAGGAAATGAAAAAAAGATGAGATTGGATGTTTCCTGCACTAAACAAAGACCGTCCCAAAAATAGTAGACAAGGACTAAGGCGTCCGGATTTCTTAGTACTCTTCAAAAAGTATTAGGGTGTCTTACTTTACGATTTAGATTTTAGTCCTTTTATATTTTTTTTTAATTTTAACTATCTAATTTATTATTTTGATATATTTTTTTTATTTTGAAAAAAGTAAAATGTAAGTCTAATGAAATTTAAAAAATTATCTTCATCTTATATTTTATTTTTTAAAAATAAAAAGTATATATCAAAATAAAAAATGAATAATTGAGATTAAAAAAATAAATTTAAATCATCCAAATCTGTTCAAATGATGCAGATAAAAAACATATGCCGCTGAAAACAGCAAAAAATCTAACGCAGGAACTAGTCTCCTCTCACAATCAAATTAGTCATCACAAGTTTGGGCCCCATAGGATTACTTATATTGTTCGATCTTTTTAGCAAACTGTCAAATCCAAGGCTTTTTTTATTTTGAAAAAGTTCACTAACTCGCTTTCCTTCAGCAGTGAAGCCAAGATTAGACTGCTTAGATTCTCCATTCTCACACGTCTGTTAGGCAACTTGAGAGACTTGAATTAGCTCAATGGCTAAGGAGGGAGGAAATAAAATCAATCATGCTTTTTCTCTTAACGGCTTAAGTTTTTGTTGGAGATCACGGTCAAAGAACATTCAAATGAAGAGACATGTTAATACTGTGTAAATAGCATTTCTTCTAAAAGAAAATGAACACCTCATAAGGGTTGATGTCCTCCAGAATGGCCTAGAATTCAAGGCCAGCACTTCCCTAATACCGAAGCTTTAGCCCCGTCATACCAAATAAACTAATTAATTCTCAATTCTTAACAATTGAACATAAGCAAATCATGGACAAGTAGCATATAAAAATGTATTAGATGATTTGTTTTTATTAATGCATTCATCCAACCAATGAAATAACTTCTGGATTCCTTTTTATTTCAAAGAACTTGTAAGATGAGATAGCATCATAGCCAGTGGAATTATTAAAAAATGTGTGATCATCTGATGTAAGAACGATAAGGCAAACCAAAATCTTTTTCATTTGTATTAGTAGAGAAAAAATCCAAAAGACATTATTCTTTGGGCAACGGGGACAGCTTCCATGGTATCTCTTAAAGCACTAGGTAACTTTCTTGAACGATTAGGAGAAGGATAATGTGGCAGAAAATGGAACTTGCAAGAGCACCTGTGCAGAGAATGATAGAGACATCTTCCATGAGATTCAAGGTCATTTTAGGACTTCCTTGTCAAGGTGGACCCAACACAGAGCCGTGAACAGAGTAGGAAGTAACCCATAATCATAGAGAAGCCATATAAAAGTAATTATGTGAATCAGTGTTATGATCCCAATTGTAAGGCATGGCACTTGACCCCCATGTTGGAAGTGTAAGATTTTTATGTGGGAGTTTTATGTAGTCATTGGATTTCTTAACCTTATAATCTCAATTGTAAAAGACGCAACTTGAGTCCCATATTAAAAGTATGAGATTTTTATGAGGGGTTTTATATAGTCATTGGGTTCGCTAATCTCATACGGTAATTTTTGGAGTGTGACTCTCTCAAAGATTCATATTAAGTGATATTAGAGCCTTCTACTATTTTTCAATTACAATTGTGCCTTGCAGTTTTCACCTAGGCTAAAAGGCAAGCACAAAGCCAGTTTATGTGGGCATTAGAGCTAGAATTTGAGCCTAACTAGTAGGATATAACTCTCTTTAATGGCCCAGCCTAGAAAACTAGGACAAAACAAACCTGTGTGTAGGTATTGGGACTAAAATATGATCTAACTTTTGGGAAATGACTCATTCAAAAATTCATATCAATTTATAAACAGAGGTCACAAGTCTTTGTTTAAAACTCAAATGTCATTCAGTTCAAGGAGCATATATTCCCTTCTGCAGTAAAATTTTGTTGTGAGGAACAGGGTTGTAGCTGTACAAAGATCACAAATTTCACTCTACCATAATGAGAATAGCAGAAATGACCATCATCATTGTCAATCCATTTGGTGTCAGAAGTGACTCAGAACCATGAGGCACGGGAACAAAATGCCACAAGTAACAAAATGTAGTTTTGCACATCTTCATCATACCTCTTCTTATCTTCTTCCCTCAAAAATAAATGGACATATCCCGCAAATCCTGTGCATAATAGACTCTTTTGTTCAAGACTTACATGAAGCATGAAGAAGAAGCACTTACAATTGGATGGTGCTACGGCAATGGGGCCACACATTCCATCTCCATAAAATCAATGGTGGGTGGGGGTCCTCCGTCCTTGTCCGCTCTGATTTGTAAGAAAGCAGAGAATATCCTCTCTGTAGCTTCGTTTATTGACCAACTCTTATAGACATTTTTACAAACACCAAGAAGTCATTGTATATTTGACATAAATGAGCTGAAGTTTTTAAAAAATTGTACAACCCAATTCTGTTTTTGACTAATTCTTATAGACATTTTTCCAAACGCAAAGAGATCATTCCATCTTTGAAATTCTATAATCAGAGGAAACTAACCTTCAAGACTGTTTAATGACCATTAATACTTACAGTCCTACAATCTCCATGATTATTAATATCTAGGTGTAGTGTGAGATGTGACCATGAAAGCACACAAGATTTGATTCATTCATGATTTAGATTTTCTGTTCCTTTGGGAGAATCAATTCAAATCCATCATTGCTGCCTGATCAGAACCGTGCAATTTACGCTTTTTAGAGTATAAAGTCTGTGAAGTTGTTGAACAAGTTCAACTCACCAGAAGAGATGTATTAATCAACATATAGTGTTGGATATTTTCAAAATACTAGGAAACCTTTCATTTATCTTGATATCCAAAGGCTATAGGATCTTGTAAACGTAGGCCTTAAAGGTCATTATCTTGCCCTTTAAGATCAGTAACGTCCATAAGGTTTTAATGCCTTTACTCTCAAGGAATCATAATGAAATCATTTGATGGTGACTGACTGTAATAGCATGTAAAGGGTTCTTCCAAGCTTATAAATAGGACTCTTGTAAGAACTAAGCGTGTGATTGTGTGATGCTTTTGGTAGAGAAGAAGAATGCGTGTCCGATTTTTATTTACCGCCTAGTGTGGAGATTATAGACTTTTTGATGAATATCTAAATTATTATATTTTACAGATAACGCGTTTAAACAGTCACTACATTTAGTAATATTAGGAATGCAAACGATTTAGGTTAGATTAGGCATTAGTTGAGTTTGATGTCTAATTCGGTTTTGTAAGGCACTTATTTTTTTTAAATTTTAGCACTTGATCTCGGCTTTGTTTAGTTGAGGTCAAGATCGGGTTGATTTGATAACCTTTTTTTAAATTTTATAAAATTATAAAATAACTTTTAAGAAAACAAAATTTATATATAAGTTCTTATTAAATTATGTTTTGTCTCTTAAAAAAATAAAATTTATATATAAAACTCTATAAAAAATTTAAAAAAGTTAATAAGACCAAACTGCTGAGCTAGCCAATAAAACTAATCTCACCAAGTTGCTCAATTTTTTTTTTTTCAGTTTAGGCTAACTCGATCTAATGTGAATAAAATGAACTAAGTTAGAGGTTAAATATCACCCCTAAGTAATATATCAAATTAAACTTGTAAAATTACCTTAAAAGAACGAGATTTTCATGCTTCAATTCCGTACCACACTTATGTTATTTTTATTGATGACATCCCCTTTCTTCTTGTTCGTTTATTATTATTTTAGGTTATGACACCAACAATTAACACCAGTTCCATAGATTTCATTCACCCCCGCAATAGTCTAATACAATTTTATACAAGGCCGTTTGTGAGTAAGAAAATAAAATAATTTAATTAAAATTTCTTCAAAAAGTTATCTAGGCCCAAATGCAGTCCGTGATGAGCTTCGATGATAGTGTTGGCTTATAGTAAGTGACAACTGCGATAATAAGCTTATAGCAATGGGATAAAATAAAAATAGGAATAATTGTTTATTTAATTTTAAAAAATCATTTTCTTGTAAAATTTAGATTGGTGAAATTTTTTTTTTGGGACAAAGCAATCACAGTAATCTTTTATTTGTTATCAAAAAATTTTGAAAAACAAGCGCAGGCTAAGGTTAAATTCGAAAACCAATGGTTAGATTTACTGCTTTTGTGTCATGCCATGTTATGTTTGTGGGAGAAGAGTTTCCTTACTGAATAACCTCACCACCATGTGTAGTAACTGGCATGACACAAACACCTTGGTCTCATATTCTAAGCCCAAGATCGCTGAATTGCAGCCCACTCCCCCTGAACCCCTTTTGAGAAATTTGAGAAGATGAGTGATTCCAAGTTTATCACTGAAGCTAGGCAACAAGTTCGCTCAAAGATCCAATGCCACTACATGTTTTCTTGGGTATTTATGTTGTCAATGCCTATTCATTCCTTACACAGCACCATTAATTTTGATTATTTGGGAGACGTTAAGGAAGTTTCAGCACCACTAGCTGCCTGTGACAATTTTCATAAATATGTTTCCTGAACATGTTACCTCTTAAACTTCAATATTTGTCTGAGACAAGCCCAAATATCTCTTTTACAATGAATTGTCTAGCTCAATTCATACATCAACCTTCTATTTAAGTTACCTTCGAAGAATATTTATTCATGGCCTCTTCATTTGACCTTTCTTTCTTGTCTTCTCTGATCTAGATTGGACTAGAGATCTTGATAAAGAGAAAAAGATAAATGACTTGAATTATAGGAGAAGAAAAAACTAGTCTATTTCTTTTTTTTTTTTTAATGTCAACCATTAAAACACTGAAAGATGTGACATATAAGTTTAAATACATAAGAACATATGATGAAAAAGTAAAAAAGAGAATATGTATAGTTATTTCATTTAGTAAAAATAAATGCTTATATTTTTCTACTAAGCACATGCTATCTCATATAAAAAATTTCAACAATTAGTATTATTAGGACCAATCAATAGATGGACATATAGAATAACTCTACTTGTTAATTGACCAAACAAACAAAGATCATAAAAAAATTATTTATTAAGAGGTTTGGCATGACCTTTGTAAATAAAAGGCATATCTTGGCTATTACAATCAATCTTTTATTTGTTCATAAAAGTAAGTTGAGAATGATAGGTGATTTAGGATTTAGAGTATTATTAAAAGTTAGATATTATATTTATTCTAAGAAAGATTATGTTCCTCTAGTAATGCTAATATCTAAATTAAGAATTAGTATATCTACCACTATCTATAGACAATCTTCATATCATGCCTATAACTACAATGGTTCATCGGTTAGAAGTGGAGGTGAGGAAGGGTGGGTTTTCAACAATAAGGCTATGTTTGGTAGAAGGGATACAACATTCATGGAATGAAATAGAGAATGGAAAAGCTGAAAATACATATTTGGTAGGCAAGATACACGCATCCTTGGGAGAGGACTCTCCCACAAATGCAAGAGTCTCCTATACATAGGTAAATGGAAGGAGAAAGCTCTCTTGCTTGGGAGACAAAATGATTAGACCGTCTTACCCTTATTTGTTTGGTTTTTGCATTTTTTGATTCTCATTTTGCATTTTTGAATTTTTGATTTCTTATTTTTCATTTTTTTTGAAGTTTAATCCTTTTTTGATTTATTTCAATTAAATATAAATAATATTTTACAATTTTTTTTTATTAAAGGTCATTGTAGATATTTTCTCATATTTTTTATCTATTCCTATTTTATTTATATTTAACCAAATATTAAGAAGTAAAAATATTCATATTTCTTCTTCTATCCTACCAAACATAATTATAAAATATAAGATTCATTTCCATTCTCATTCTTATTCTATCAAAAATTAATCTTATATACCAAATGAAACTTAAGGGTTTGAGGGAAGGGGATACCAAATATCTCTAAAGTAGATTCTCAGAAGTTCATCACTCTCTAAAATATTAAAGTTAAGAGGAAGGGAGGTGGGGTTTGATTTTTTATTTTTTTAAGACAAAACACTTTCTTCCCCCTCTCTCTTAATTTCATAACTTTAAGATTCTTTGAATTTTACAGAATCCCGATTCCAAATACCTCTTTTACACTGAATTCTCTAGCTCAATTCATCAACCTTCTTATAAGCATTGGTGAGCTCTTAAACGGCTATTAAGTTACCTTAAAGGTAAAATTATTCATTAGACCTTGCTCTTCCATGTACACTGGGCTAGAGATCTTGATAATCGTACCCCTCCTTCTGCAAATGTTATCTTTCTTGGTGCTTAAGAAAATAGAACCACAGTACATCTTTTGATATTTGTCAATTGTCACATATATCAATCTACTGTTTACACTTTAGTTTATTGCACCTTCGATACCTTAATATGTTAAGAGGACGTTTTTAACTTGGAATGCGATGTGAATAAGACCTCACCTCACAACTTTATGTTTTACTGTCTCATATTTGTTTCTTATAAACCTTACAACCCTCCCTCTCTGATTCTTTTTGTCCCATCAACTTCAATGGCCCGATAAAACTCAACACATTTCCACATACAAACCCTTCCAGCTTGTTTTTTGATACGTGAAAAAATTTAAAAAGATCTTTTTGAAACTGTTTGAGAAGACAATAACGGGAAGCAAGTGAACATTGGATCTAGGCCATTAAATTTCAACCATACCATATGTCGGGTAAGGCCTACATTAGGATCCAATATTCAAGAATTTGATCAAAGTCCAATGAAACATCCTGGGTCATAGTGGAACCAATTTTATGTGTGTCAATTTTTTTCACTTAAAAATATTTACATTTTAATATTGAAATTATTAATTAACGATTTTCTTGGTCAAACCATAATATGAATTATCTAAATAACATATTTAGTAACAACTCCTAAGGCGGCTCAATTTCTAGTCAAATACTCCAATTATAAAATATGAATTTATATTGTGAAAAGCATGCCCTTAATTTGCTTAACGACAGGTCAATACAAAGCAATAAAGCTCTTGACATGATTTTTTAATTTTGAGTTCTATGAAATCAAAACATTAAACGATATTTTTAAAATCGTATAAGTCATTAAATCGGTAAAAATGTTAATTTATAATTCATTAGTTTAACTATAATTGAACTTTTAATAATTAAATATATTTTTTTTAAAATTTTATATATCAAAATTTTAATGTAACAAATAAATATTAGTAAATTTTAAATATTTAATTATTAATTTAATATTTTTAAGATATTACAAAAATTATTTTTAATTAAAAAACAAAAATTACCTATAATTACAAGTTAAAAGTATTTAATATTAAATTTTTAAAAATTTTAAATTATATTAATATTCTTCTTATCATCAAAAAATTAAAAATTAAATAGTAAATATAACATAATAGAGAGTAAATACCTTAATTAGTAAAAAATAAATAGTAATTTTGGCTAAATATTTTTATTTCTCCTATATTCTTTTTTTTTCTTAAAAAAATTTTCCTATATTTCAACTTCATTTTCTTTTTTATTATCTTTTTTTTAATTTCTCAAATTTATTTGAAATAAATTATTCTATTGTATGAGAAAAAAAAATTGCTATCAACTAATTCAAACAAGTTTTAACTAATCCTTGATTGGTTTTTTTGTTGATTGATTTTTTAGATTAATCAAATCAGACCAAGAACTAATTTTTTGTTGAATTGGCCAATCCAATTAGGTCTGATTTTTAAAATCATGGCATTAAGAGTATGCCATATTCGTTTTGAAATTTTTTAGGATACAATTTTTTTTTTTTAAAAAAAGAATGAGTTTGAGACATTGTGAAAAATTATTTATGCTGTCAAGTTTTTATAAATAAGAAAGCCTACACGAGCAGCGGGACTAAGATGGGGTAACACTGTTTTTTTTTTTAAATTACATTTGAAAAAAAAAACACGAAGTCCAAGACAAAAGTGAGCAGTATTGTTCCAAAACCGATGAATAATATTGACTTCCTACATATTTATAATATATAGATTAGCAATATTTTTTTAGATATAAATTAAAGTAACATTGAGCATGTGATATATGGTCACCTATGTAATTAAAATATTTTTTAATTTTTTAGAGTTAAATTTATTTTTTCATAAATTATTTATAGATTTATCACATCATCACTATGTTAAAAATTCAAAATTGTATAAATAAAATAGAAATTCGTCTAATTACTTCAACTGAATATCTCAAAAAATTATGAGTAAATTAATTTAACATTTGAATTATAAAGCCTATTTATTATTATTTTTTAAAAAAAATAGTGTACAAATAGTTTTAAAAAAATCATAAAAATAATACTCGGTTATATGTTTAACTTTTCAATATCCCAAAGTTAGTTAATAAAAATGGTTAATTTTGTAACAAATTAGTTATTTTCAAAATTAATTTGTGTATTTATTAATTTGAGTAAATTATATGATTTTTTTTAAAAGATGTTTAAATTACAATCCTTTCCTTTATTTTGAAAAATGACAATTCCTTTTTTTGAAACTAAAAAATTTGTTATACTTATCTCCCATACAATGAAAGAGAAGTTATAATTACAATTATTTTGATCAAAATATCTTTATATATACTTTTTTTATATAGTATAACAAGTATTAAATATATATTTTACTAATATAAACAAATTACTTTTCTAAATTTAGTAAATTATAAAATCATTTAATAAAAAATAAAGACCTTGTTCATAATTTTTTTGAGATTGGCCAATTTAAAGATAATAATTTAATTTTAACGGTAAAAATATATATTAATAAAAAAGAATGGTCATAAATTTAATACAATTTTAGAATAAATAAAATTTTATTATTTTCTATATAAAAATAATATTTAAAAATTTTAAAAATAATTTTTCTAATAAATTATATTGCTACTAAAAAGAAATCAATATTATTGGTAAATACATTTTAGTTATCTTTTAATTTCAAGAAATTTTGTATATATTTAAAAATAAAGATAAGTGCCGTATAATTTGAATATTTTTTTTAAAGGAGAGGGATAATTTACCCTATTAATTTTGAGGGAATATAATTAAATGGACCATATTATTAATTTTTTCATAAACTATTTATATATAGATTTTTCATTAAAGAATTTTTGCAAATAATAATATTTTTAAAATTTAATATGAAGCTTTTAGTCAAATACTCCAATTATAAAATATGATTTTATATTGTGAAAAGCATGCCCCTAGTTTGCTTAAGGATAGATCAACACAAAGCAACATAGCTATTGACATGACTTTTTTATTTTGAGCTCTATGGAAATCAAAGCATTAAGGTCTCGTTTGGTATGGGGTATTATATTTTAATGGAATGAGAATGGATATAGATTGAGAGTGAAAAGAAATCTTCTATCCATAATTATGTTTGGTATTGTATAAAAATGAATAGGAATAATATTACTTTTTTTAAGTTTGGTTTAGTAGAAATAAGATAAAAATGAAAAGAAAAAATTGTTAAAAGGCTAAAATACCCTTATCTTGCTCAAACCAAAATATTGTTTGCAATTCTTGAACATTCATTTGTAATAGAAGAGAATTTTTGGTTTAGGGAGCTGTAAAAATTTACATCTTTCAAATCTCACTTGTTTTGCAACATTAGTTTCAGAGCTTCATTAATCAACGAAATATAGACTTGATGAGAGTTTAAAAACTCAGAGCCCAAGGAATAAGGATGAGACAGTGGCCAAGCAAGAATAAGAACAAGACCGAGCAAAGCCTTGACAATGGTTGAGCTATGTGACTAAAACCCAGGCAATGGTATAGCTCCATAATCGAAACCCACAAGAGAATAGGAAATGAGACCTTCTTCACAACTATATGAATGAATTTGGTAGATGGTGGTGGCTAGAGGAGGAGGCCGCGATGAGAGGCAAATAAGCTCGCGGAGGAGGCCACAATGGGAGACAAATATGTCAAGAAGGAGGCCACAATGGTAGATGGCAGTCGGATCAGTCTGCTTTAGGGGCAAATACGTCACCAAATTTCACTATCCTAGAGGCAGAGAACTTTCCTTCCATATTATGAAGGAGAGCAGATTCCTAAGTTTGACGGAAGCAGCTCTCCCATAGGTACTCTGATGTGGTGGACCAAATGGACAAAACAAATTCTCTCATTCCCTCTCCTATTCTATTCTTCAACTCTCCCACATACCAAATAGAGCCTAAGAGTATGCCACATTCAATTTGAAATTTCTAAGGATACAATTTAAAAAATAAAAGAATGAATTTCAAACATTGAAAATTTACTTTTGCAATGAAGTTTTTTTAACCACAAAGCCTGCACAGGTAGTGGGGTTAAGATAGGACAAAATAGTTTTTTTTTTTTTTAATTACAGTGAAATGAAAAAGGATAAAAAAAGATTAGCACAGAGCTCAGGACAAAAACAGTATCGGCTTCCTACATATTTATAATTATATATAGATTAGCAATATTTGTTTATATAAAAATTAAAGTAACATTGAGCTTGTGATATACGGTCATTTATGTAATTAAAAAAATTTTCTCAATTTTTTAGAGTTAAATTTTTTTAATAAATTCTTTATAGATTTATCACATCATGATTATGTTAAAAAAATTATGAGTAAATTAGTTTAACATTTGAATTATTAAATCTATTTATTTTTATTTTTAAAAAATAAATAGTCCACAAATAGTTTTCAAAAAATTATATAAAAATACTCGTTATATGTTAATCTTTTCAGGATTCTTAAGTTAGTTAATAAAAAAAGATTAATTTTGTAACAAGTTTGTTATTTTTAAAAATTAAATCATATATTTATTAATTTTAGTAACTTATATGATTTTTTTAAAAAGATGTTTAAATTACAGTCCTTTCCTCTATTTTAAAAAATTACACTATCTTTTTTTAAAATTAAAAAATGGTATACTTATATAATTATATTTATTTTGACCAAAATATCTTTATGTATATTTTTATATACAATATAACAAGTATTAAGTATATATTTTACTAATATAAATGAGTCACTTGTCTAGATTTAGTAAATTATAATATCATTTAACAAAAAAATAAAGACCATGTTCATAATTTTTTTGAGATTGGCCAATTTGGAGATAATAATTTAATTTTAACGATAAAAATATATATTAATAAAGATAAGAATGGTTATAAATTTAATAAAATTTTAGAATACGTTAAATTTATTATTTTTAATATAAAATAAATAATATCAAAAAATTTTAAAAAATAATTTTTAATAAGTTATATTGCTAGTAAAAAGAAATTAATATTATTATTAAAAATATTTTATTTATCTTTTAATTTCAAGAATATTTGTGCATATTTAAAAATAGAGATAAGTGCGAATAATTTACCCCATTAATTTTGGGGGAATAAAATTAAATGGATCATATTATTAACTTTTTTTATAAATTATTTATATATAAATTGTTCATTAAATAATTTATGTAAATAATGACATCTTTTAAATTTAATATGAAGCTTAATCAATAAATTAAAGGCTTAGATATATTTTTAGTATTTTTAGTTTTATAAATTTTTTAATTTAATCCTGCATATTTAGAAATAGACAACATTGTCCTCCTTATTTTTAAGAAAGATTCAATTTTTCTCCTTCATCACATAATTCCTAGAAACTTTAATGTAGACATCAATGTGACAAAAATAAAATTGGATTGATCTAAATATAGAAGATCAACATTATCTATTATTGAATTAAATGAATCAAATTAAAATTTTGATAGAATTAAAGCGAGAAAAATGTATTTAAAATATGACCCAAAAAATGTGTAACAAACCTTGCTCAATTTCAGCGTTTTTGGACTTTGGAAGTTCCAAAGGATATGACTATTTGACATTTGACGGTGTTTAACGTTGAATCGAAGGCTTCAAAGGTTTTGATCTGATGCTGACGTGAAAAAGCACACATTCCAATACAGCCAATCACAGGCCACAAGATCCCAACCTAAGGGTCCCACCATCCCAGTCCCCATAAAAGGCACACTTGCTTCGTTCAAAACATCGCCTCTTCCACACATACCGCCTCGAGTTCTTCCTCCCAATTACCCAAACCTTTCGCATTTCCAAACCCTGCGAAAGGAGAAGAGCGTCTCCGAGGAATTCGCGTAGCCACCCACCATCCTCTTAGGTAAATTAAGCATTTCAGTTTCTTCTGTGATTTTCACTCTAATGTGAGACATATTTGTCCCATTCGTTTCTTCTTAAATTCACTCTTTGAGATCTATTATTCATACTGTTGGCTGTAGTTTTAAGGTAGAACATTCGTGTTTGAATTTTTAGTTTTGGGTTTGTTTTCTGTAACTTTCTGGTATATACTGTCGTAGTTAGGATTATCAACTGTTTGATCTGCATGATTTCATTTCACTTACATTTCCTTCTGGTTTACGTGAGTGAATACGATTGTATTTCTGGGATTTTCTTTTCCTTGTTAAATATGTGATATGTCGGATCCGAGCTTAATCTGATTACTTGTATTGGGTTTCCTGAAAGGTTATTTATTTATTTATTTTAACTGTTGCACGGGTCTTTCATTGAAGGCATAGTGCCACTGCTATCATGTCTTTTTTTATTTTATTTTGAGAAATAATATATGATACGAATTTGGAGCACGTTTTCTGATATTTGATTATGGGTATGAGCTTATTAGATCTTGGTGGCCGTTATATATGTGATCCATGTTTTTCTAATGATCACGGTTTTCTAATTGCAGTATATCCTGTTCCCAGAGGAGCTGTAACTTTTTTCTTTTTCCTTTTTTTAATGGATAAAAATTTAGGAGTTAGATAGGTTATTCTAGCTCCAAGGTGCACAGCAATTAGTATCAACGAGCAAATAATCATTGGCAGGAATCGAACCGAAGACTGTTTCACAGGTTCCATCCTGCCATTTGAGCCAACCTTTGCCGGCAAAGGAGCTGTTAATTATTCCTGACATCACTATGTTGATACATAAGCATGCAATAAGCACGTTTGAAAATTTTATTATGTACTGGTCTATTCTGATAATTCTGGTTTCATACTTTGTTGCCTTATTCCTTCTGTTATTTTTTGTTTTCAACTTGCCTCTGACTCAATCTTTTGTGATTAGTATAAAAGATACGTACTTAATATATCACATAGATCCATATATTGAAGGAGGGGGGAGTGTCTTTACTTCCTATACACTCCTTGGAGCTATGGTAAATGTGTTAAGAGTGTCAGAGTTATATGGTGTGTTCTCTTGTGTGAATTTTTTGGATACCATCCTTTTTTTTTTGGGTGTTGAGAGAAAGGTATAGAAATCTGTATTTTAGATCTATTAGATTGTTTCTGTCTAAATAATTATTTCCTTTGTGTTGTGTAAAGCATGCTTGGTGCTTTTGTTTTCTCTCTCTTGATTGTTGTGAATGCTCATGTCCCGATCAATGCAATTCAATTTATCGAACCTTATCTGACATTAGATACGGACTTTCTTCAGGATAGTCACCATGGTTGATCAGGTTCAGCACCCCACCATCATAGAAAAGGTTGCCGGCCAGCTCCATCTCCGTTCTGGTCTTTCTCCTGATATTAAGAGTTATGACAGTAGTTTCAGTCGACCTGCTCTCCACCAAAGACGTTCATTTGGGAATTACTCAAATGATGCACTGCAGTATCCAGCAATTCCAGCATGTAGAGCTACAACTGAAATGTCTACTATTGCTGCAACAACAGGCTCGCCTATCTTTGTTGCTGCTCCAGCTGAGAAGGGCAATTTTCTTGTGGACTTTCTTATGGGTGGAGTTTCAGCTGCTGTATCAAAAACTGCTGCTGCTCCCATTGAACGTATCAAACTTTTGATACAGAACCAAGATGAGATGATTAAAGCTGGCAGGCTCGCTGAGCCCTATAAGGGTATTGGTGATTGTTTTAAGCGAACAGTCCAAGGCGAAGGTGCTGTTTCCCTTTGGAGAGGTAACACTGCCAATGTTATCCGTTATTTCCCCACTCAGGTTAGTCACTTTTAACTCTTCTGATTCTACCCCTAGCCCTCTTGTTTTGATGAATGTGATGCTAAAATAGATATTCAAATTCTCCCAGGCCTTGAACTTTGCTTTCAAGGACTACTTCAAGAGGCTTTTCAATTTCAAGAAGGACAAGGATGGTTACTGGAAATGGTTTGTCGGTAACTTGGCCTCGGGAGGTGCTGCTGGCGCTTCATCTCTATTCTTTGTTTACTCCCTCGACTATGCTCGTACTCGTCTGGCTAATGATTCAAAGGCAGCAAAGAAAGGTGGAGGAGATAGGCAATTCAATGGGCTTATTGATGTCTACAAGAAGACATTGGCTTCTGACGGTATTGCTGGTCTTTACCGTGGTTTCAACATCTCATGTGTTGGAATCATTGTGTATCGTGGTCTTTACTTTGGAATGTATGATTCCCTCAAGCCAGTACTCTTGACTGGAAAGTTACAGGTTGGTTTTTTCTCTCCCCCATCCCTTTCCCGGGTTATATTGTATGTTGCTGTTCTGTACTTTTTATGAAGTTATTTCAACAATGATATCATATTAAGAAACATGTATTACTGTTTTGGTTGATTATATATCTAATAAAGGGCTCATTATCTATTTTAATTGTTGAAAGAATTGTTCTAACATATTCTTCATTTATACAGTATATATTGCCAAACTTGTCTTCTATGTTTTGAAAAATGTACTTTATCTCGTACCTGTGCCTGTGCGACATAGATCTGCTGTCATTTGTTCTGAATATGCCAGTATCTTTTTATTAAATTTTCCCTGAATCCTCTGTGTTGATCTTACTTTAGTGTATGCTTTGTGCACGTTGATCCTGGCATTTTGAAATAAACGATGTCAAGGAAGATCCTTCTTTTTTCTGTTTTTCATTTTTTCTTTTTTTAATATTTGCGCTAAAATTAGTTAATGAAACCCTGAAACATATGGGCTGTTTTTTCAATGAGTGCAGGATAGCTTTTTCGCTAGCTTTGCTCTGGGATGGCTCATCACCAATGGTGCAGGTCTAGCATCATACCCAATTGACACTGTTAGAAGAAGAATGATGATGACCTCTGGTGAAGCAGTCAAGTACAAGAGCTCCTTGGATGCGTTTTCCCAAATTCTCAAGAATGAGGGCCCTAAGTCCTTGTTCAAGGGAGCTGGTGCTAACATCCTCCGTGCTGTTGCCGGTGCTGGTGTGCTTGCTGGTTATGACAAGTTACAGGTATTACTGCTCGGGAAGAAATATGGATCTGGCGGCGCTTAGGTTCTAGATTTCTGATTCATATTTTAGGTTTAGATGGTCATGAAAATCATAAGTTCTGAGAATTAACTAATTGCTTCGGCAGATTTTATTTAATAATTTCATTCTATGGGATAATGTCCCAGAACCAGTTTTAGTTTTGATCAAAATTGATCCTATAGACGTGATTTATTTGAGTGGCGGGCAAATTAACTGTCACTTTGATCTCTCTTTTGTATGATTTTCAGAAATATTCTATATATTGTTTTGATTTTACCCTTTCGTTCTCGAATAAAATGCAAATGAGCCCATATTCTGTATATTTGCTCTATAGTTCCCTTCTTTTTCTACAATATAACGCAACTGAGGCTTAAATTTCTTTTTCTTTTGACTATTTTTTTTTTTGGGGATAACTTTACTACATCTTACATAGCATATCATACTTCTCTTTTTCTTTTTTCATGCAAATATATAACAGTGAAGTATGTTGATAAGATGAACCTAATTCGAGAGGAGGATACAGAGAAAAAGATATGAGGTGAAACCTAACAGAATTTCACCGGTCTCTTTCTTCCTTTAACAAATTTTCTCCCCTCCTGAACAAGAGAAGATATGTCAGCCTGATAATAAGAAAGGGTTATATTGTATAGTTTTTTTATACTTTACTGTCCCAATACACAACTCTCCGAGTGAGATTTTATTATTTTGGGCACTAGGCATTTGAATTTAAAACTTTTTATTTATTCTTCATAATTTTTTTAATTAGATCACTTCTAGTAAATTTTGGGAATAAGAATTTGTGAAAGCATCAAATTACAAAAATTTGATAGCACAGAAATAATTATATTTACTGGATTTCTTTGATTCTTTCACCATCCTTTTATGGAAGCATATGGCTTTATTTTTTTTTCCTAGTTAATAAAAAACGTTCGCTGGTAAAAATGATACGTTTAGTTCAAAGTTATGCGTTGCTTCACTAATCTGCTTGCAACATTTTCATCTCAAGATATCTTTGTAAGTCAATCAAATAAATTGATTAAATATGTATTTGACTAATATAAAATAGCTATATTCTAAATTTAGCAAATTTTAAAATCATTTGATAGTAATAAACAAATAATTACAAAGAACAAAGAACCTATTCACAAAATAATTTTTTAAAAAATTTAATCAATTAAAATGTAATATTTATTTTTTAAAAAAATAATATAGGTACTATATATATTTATTGAACATAAGCACTATCATAAATCTAATAAAATTTTAGAATAAATTAAATTTATTATTTTCAAGAAAAAATAAATAATATTAAAATAAAAATTTAAAAGGTATATTTTCAGTAAAAGAAATTCATCTTATCTTTAAGGTATTTTTTAATAAAGTTTTGTATATATTTTAATAATTTAAAAGAAGGATGTGTAATAAATTCATCTCTCAGAAATGAAAGAAACATTTATCATTTCATATATTTGAAAAAAATGATGCTAGTCTCTTAAAATTTAGTGAACTTATACATAACTCCTCTTGTTTTAAAAACTACACTTAACTCTCTTAATATTTTTAAGCACATGCGCATACGTGTGCACATACACACACACACACACACATATATATATATATATATTATAAAAATTTCTCTCTTAATTTATTTTCTATTAAAGAAATTAATTTTTTACACAATATGGTATTATAATTCTATTTTTAATATGAGAATATATAAAAGTAACTAAATTGTTATTAATGTTCAATAAAAGACAATAATTTTATTTTTAATTAATATGACAATAAAGATTGTTAAATAATTTTATTTTTGAGTGAAAAACACATATTGTATAAAAAGTTAATTTTATTGAATAGAAAATAAATTAGAGAAAAATCAAGTGTAATTTTTTAAATAAGAGGAACATTAGGTGTAAATTAACCAAATTTTATAAAATATTAGTGTAATTTACTCTATATATGAACATCCAAGACACATGAAAGTATAAGATGTCATTATTTAAGATAGTATTTCAGTCCCATTATGTTGAAATTTTTAGTTTTAGTAGTTTTTATAACATGCTTAATTATTATGTGTCTTTCGCTTAAAGATATAGATTTTATATATTAAAATATTTTATACCATTGTGCTAAGGATGTACATTATACATAATAAATACTAAACATTTCCTTTAACTTAGTGAGATTCCAAATCTGGGATTAAAGGGAGCAAATCGCCTCTTTAGATTCCTTTTAACTTTGATGAAGTAGACCCAACCAATTAAAACGACTCATCACTATGCTTTAGCAAAACAGTGACTTCTGTATAATGCACCAATTCTGCTTTTCCTTATATTTTTGACCACCTTTCAACTTGTTATTATAATCTTGGGTATTCCTCTCTTGATCTGTGTGCATTTGTCTCTTAGTATTAGCACAGACTTGTCTCTGTGCAAACACTATTGGCTTCAGAAACATCAATTCCTTGCTTGCATATGAGGTCTTCTATGGTCCCATGGATCATATGACACTGGCAGTTATCCGCTTCGGATTGAGCTTTATGACCCCAAATTCAAACGCCCACTTTTTGTTTGCCCGCTGGATTTGAATCTTCTTATGCGAAGAATTTATATGACAATAATATGTCAAAAAAGAAATCGAGATAAAGTATGTGAAACATAAATATTTTGTAAGGTTTATTATTTAAGTAGAACGCATTGTTCAAATGAGTATGTCTATTTCCTTTCTTCCAGGACATTATCATGTGAATTCTTCTTATGAGAGGACTCAAATCTCTCTCTACTCTTCCCCTCAAGCATTTGATTGATTTAGGCATATAATTAGAGAAACTCGATAAGCTTCTTATTAATTATTTGTTGAGCTCAACTTCTTAAGAAATCGAGTTTTTCTACTGTTAGATCATCTTAAAATTTGTATATATAATAATAAAGGATTACATTATACAAATCTTGAAAAGATCCGAAAATAAATAACTAGACCTCTTAAAAGGTCAAACTCTCCATTAATTTTCTTTTTTTTAATAATTTGCTGTATTTTGAATCTCTAGTTAGAATTTTGTATCATATGAAAAGGTCAACCTACAAAGATTTCGACAGAATTACCCTGAACTTTAAGGTAGATCAACATAGTGGAAATAAATAGATGAAATATTTTAATATGTAAATATGTTAAATACACTTCTATTTATTGTATATAAATAGAAATAAAGACACGTCAGTGGTGCAGGTTAAAGCACCAAGTGTATATGCGAAATGTGCTTTCAGCCTCACATCTACATTTATCAAATAACCCAAGAGTCATTAAGAGGCAAGAGATGCTCTATCAAAAAGCTAGGCACTAGCAGACCTATAGTAACAATCTCACCTAATTTGCTCACTTATTTCTATTATTTTAAGCATTTTAGGGAGGGCAAGGAGGCGTCATTATATCCATTTATATTTTTATATCATCTACCATGCAGGCGCAAAGAAGATGGAGGCAGAGCATTAGATCAAACCCCCCCCCCCCCCCCAATGATATTAAAGCACATGTTCATATCAATTTCCAACTATATATATATATATATATATACTTCTTAGTGCCTGCCATCTTTGGCTTCTTATGCAAATATCTATATAGTTGAATGAGTTGAATATAATTGGACCGAAAAGAAGTTGGGCAAGAAACTATTGCAGCTTTTGCTCTCCTACTTGCCTGCAAAATCAAACTTGAAGATTTTTCTTTTGTTTTCTTTTTGTCTTTAGGTTTTGCAACAGTTGCTCAGTCTATAAAAAGTTGAGTGAATTCTTTTAATATTCTCTGTCGTTCACAAGCATACAGAAGAAAGGAAACAAACAAAACCATGCACGTAGCCACGTAGCATGTTGTGCCATTGTTTGGCCTACTCGCCCTTGACAATCATAAAGCTTGACTCACCCAATGATAGATAGGTAATGACATATACTACATTATTTTCTATAATTATATATAGTTTCAAACTCTTTTCTCTCTATCTCTATATATATGTATAATTATATATATAATCTCTTTTTCCCCTATCTCCTTAACTTTGATAGCATTTTATAGGGTCGACTCTTTAAAAGATTTAAACTCATTATTCAAAAGTCATTTTACTCTTAAATTTTTCTTAAACTATGTTATATTTTAGCCTATATACTTGTCCTTTTTTTTTAAAATATTTTTCTTTGATCCTTATGTAACTTTGCACGTTAAAACAGCACACATCTTTTCTTTAAGAAAATAAAATTCAAAATGTTACTTGTGTAATATTGATTCCGCTCTTGTACGCTGGATTCTCAAGAATGTACGCTTTAATTTCAATATTCATATAATTTTATTTTATTTTATTTATATATATGAAATGAAGGGGAAACTGTCATCTTTATCGTTGCAGTACAGTAGGAGGCCGTACACAAAATTACCTAAGGCGAGATGATGAATGTTGTTTGGTTTGGGGACCAAAAGCCCTGTTTGGAGATTTGAGGCGTACAATTGGTATTAACGCATGATTGTTGGGATCACAACACAATCTTTGAAATTCACCAACACCTGTACGGCTCCCATGTTCTGTTTAAATAGCTTCTTTTTGATAATTCCGGCTTCCGCCCACCACAGATTTTACTAATATGGATCATTTCCCAGGGGAGAGGGAGACTAAATGGGCCCCACAGATAATTTTATTAGTCCACTTACTTTATTTTTCATAAGATACATTAGTGTTACATAAATACTGGATCAAATCAAATTTTTAGTAGTATTCTCCTACCGGTGTGCCAAAGAAAGACGTTACAATGACACCTTGAATGAAAAAGGCCATCGGAACAATTTGCCATTGATGACCTTGATAAAAATCCAAATTTTGATAAAGAAATATATCTTGAAGGTTATTCTAGTAACTATCATTAATCAACTTATTACTAGACTAAGCTAACAATTGGCCTATAGTTTACTCTAGATGATGCTCCTCTGTACTAAAAATGGAAAGGTAGATTAGATTTACAAATGACAAAGTCAAGAATATAAGTTTAGGTAGTTGTTAACGAATTTGTTTTAAGATTGATTAATACTTTTCGAAAATGGTTTCAAAATCTAAAAGTGTTGTTCTTTGAGCCTAGAAGATCTTGATCTTCACAACAAAAGAATTGCGGAAAAGCATTATGTGCTTATGTTTATTTTATATTAAATGGGTTAAATTTATATTAATAGACTTTAAATGTATTTTTATTATATTTATCTAATAGAGACTTAATTATTTTTTAATTGTATTTTACAGGATAAAAAACTCCTAAAAGTATTTGGACATTATCTTACTAAGTTCTAAAATAATTTAGATATTATCTTATTGTTACTTCTGGAATGGTATTAGATTTCTTGAAGAAGAAGACAACATCATTTATTTTAAGAGGAAAAGATGTCACCATAGAACACACTCCATCTTCTTTATTTCTCATTTTTCTTTTCATCTTTCCATAGCTTTCTAATTTTTTTGGTGATCAGTCCAGAGTCTAAACCTGATAGGAAACTTGAGTCCATGTTTGTATAGAACTCTGGTTTGAATTTTGATTTCAGAAGTATTTTTTTTTTCTTCTCTTTGCTTTCATGTAATTATTATCATTCTGGTTAGATGATTTTTGTTGCATGAATTTTGATTCGTCTGATTTATCTAAAAACATATTTTGGTTTAATCGGTTGATTAATCAAATAAATTTAATTTGAACCACATTAGGATTCTACGTTTGTCTCTAGTCAAGTGCAAAATAGTTTGGCTTCATATTGTTAATAGAAGTACAGTTGCATTCTGATTAGCAATATGAACTAATTAAAATCTTGAGTGATAGTTTAGAAATATTAATCAAAAATAACTAGAGGTATTTTTAAGTGACAAGAATAGGAAAATATCAGGAAAAAAGTTTTTAGATTGGTTACATATTATTATGATTGAATTTCATTTTATTGTGTCTTGTTAATTAATTTGCTATTTGGTTTAATTAGTGCAATTTTATATTCAAACCCTTAATCATCACGATTTTATATTTTTGTTTTCTAAACTAACTGATTTGATTATTCTGTGGGAGACGACTGGGTAAGCATTATATTACAAACCTACAAAAATTCACTAATCTTGACCAGTTCGACTACTACGAGTTAATAGTATTTTCTTTGCCAGTTCTTCGATGAGATATGTTTGAAATCTTTGTAAGAGAAATCTAGCAGCTCGCTAAAGCCTCTCTTGAGAAGTTATGTAAAATATGTAAGACCTTTGATTAAATGATAAAAGGCAAGATATCCATTCAACAGACTTTCTAAAAAGCCTTGCCTTCACATTAAATGTAAAAGCTTCAAATAAATATCCTTGTCCCACCAAGAAGAAATCTTATTATCAAAAAACCTTTTTCAAGCCCAGCAAGCATTAAAAATTTTTTTGAAAGAAACATGTGAGATTTTTCAGAAAGAGAACCTCTAACTTCAAAAGAAAAGACATATATTATATTTGTGAAAAAAATGGACATTTTGCAAAAGAATATCCTAACAAATCAAAAAAGGCTATCAAATTGCTTCAACATTTTCAAGCAAAAATGCCTCTTTAACATAATGAAGAAATTGAAGATTTTTTTCTCTGAACAAGAATGTGTAGATCAAGATACAATGTTTGCTTTTAAAGATAGTTCAAATACTACTTTTTAGAGTTCAATTAATTCTGATGAAGTCTTTGGCCAACCAAGTTATTTAATACAGTCCTACTTTCAAAGTCAAAAGGTAGAATTGCCTTTTCCTTACATAAAGATGCATGTTCTACAAAGTAAATACTATAGATCGATTCCTGTAATTAGTTATATGGGAATTGAAGCATCCAAAACTATAATAAATCTTGTAATTTTTTTATAGAAGATTTGGAAGCCACATTTTGAATACTTCAACGCAGTGAGCGAATAAAATCTTCAATGTTAGCTTGATTTCCAAAAAATGGATTAGAATCAAATTCTTTCCTAATTGTGTTAAAGTTAAAAATTTTAGGAAGTGATCTTTCAGATAAAGACATTTTCATAGATATTGGTGTCTATCACAAAGTTGATAAAATTGTAGATTTTCCCCAAAAGAATAAGATTCAAGCATTTTCTTCACTCCTTATACAAATATTTTAAAATTGTATGAACTACAGCAAGCTCCAAGAGAATATGAAGAGATAAGAAATCAGCTAAATTTTGTCCAAAAAATCATGACTCCTTTTCACATCCATCTCTGTCGTGGAAAAACAAAGATTTTTTATATCCAACTCCCATTTAAAGGAAATGAAGATGTAAATCCCACCAAGGTATCTCACCTTGAAATAAATTTAGATAACTTGGCTCTCACTTGAGAAGAATGTGCTTCTCTTTTTTGGCAAGGTTTGATTGAGGCCGCAAAATTTGAATGGACTTGCCAAGCATTTTATATTGAAAAGATATCAGAATTAAAAAGAGGAAAAAAAGTTTATAATTGATTATAAACCTCTTAATATATTTTTTATAAGATAACAAGTTTTTTCTTCAAAAGATGAGCTCTCAACTTACTCTACTAAAAAATGCTATAATCTTCTCAAAGTTTGATCTTAAGGCTGTATTTTGGCAACTAAGAATAGACTCATTAGAAAGATACAAGACTACTTTATGTATTTTGAATGCTCAATATCAATGGACTATTATGTCATTTAATTTAAAAATTGCCCTATCATTATTCTAAAAGGCTATGATAAAAATTTATGAACTCACATTACATAATGCTCTCATCTATATTGATGACATTCTTCTTTTTTCAAAAATTGAAGATAAGCACTGGCAGCTCTAGCAGCAATTTGTTACTATAACAAACAAATATGGAATCATATTATTAGCTTGAAAAAGTGAAATGGGCCAAGTCCAAATTAAGTTTCTTGGTATGAAGATAACCTATGGATAATATCAGCCAAGTTCACATATTGTTAAAGAATTACACAAATTTTTCTAATGAAAATCTCACAGTCAAACAAATATAACAATTCCTTAGGATAGTAAATTACATTAAAAACTTTATTCCACACATTTCAAATCATACTAGCCACCTGTCTAAACTTCTTAAAAAGAAAAAGCCCTCACCTTGGGAAAAAGACCAAACATCAATAGTCAAGTATCTCAAGAAGAAAAGGTTGAATTAGATAAAATCATGAAACCTCTTTCGTTTTGAGGTTTTAAGATCTTGCCCCGAATGTTTGATCGGATTGATTAGACTTTTTTTAAATTTTTTTTATAAAAGTTGTAAGATAATTTTAAAAATAATTTTTATATAAGTTTTTATAAAATTATATTTTGCTTCTAAAAAAAACTTCACATAAGTCTTTATAAGTTGTTTTGCCTCTGAAAAATAATAAAATTTTCATATAAATCTCTATGAAATTACATTTTATTCCTAAAAATATAAAATTTCTATATAAATTTCCATAAAATAATTTTTGTTAAATATATACATTATTGAGTCATTTAAGCTATACTAGCCAATATGGTCAATTTGGTGCTAGATCTAGCCTTATTTGGGTAATTTTTTCATTTTGGCTAGATTTAATATGATGGGTTAGACCAAGCGATTGTCCCTAAAGCTCACTCCTATACAAGAAATAATCTAAACTATAGATTATATCGATCTTTCTTCTATGGCTTTCATTTTTTTTTCTATTTATGTTAGTTTCACATTGATTAACATTTGATTTCCATTTTTTATAAATGAAAGATTTTTTCAATTCAATGCCATTGTCCTGCTTTAATAGCTTCTTTCTGATAATTGCATTTGTAACTTCCACATGCACCACAGATTTTACCATTCTTTCCTTTGGCTTTCATTAGTTTATTTTCTTTTTTTATTTATGTTAATTTTGCACTTTTAAATTTACATTATTTCTTTGAAAGTATACCTAAGATAAATTGTTCTTCTACATATACAAAATCAATATAGAGAGGGCACTTCTAAAATCATGAACTAGAGTATGCAGTTTTCATGATACCAAAACACACATATTTAATCTTTTCTTGCATAATATTTTTATTGTAAAAATGTTGACAAATTTTTTTATTATAAAAATTATTTACATTAAATTAATAATAACATAATTAATATAAAATTTAGAAAATCAGAACATAATTTTTTTTAAGTTTTTGACACAAAAGACAATTAACATCCAATTATATTTTTAGAAGATTCAACATGTTTATTTAAATAAATAAACTAAATCTTAAAAAAATTATTAGTGAATATATTATATAATTTTTAAATATGATTTAGTTTCTATATTGTCACACAATTTTTTTAAGATAGATGTTTATGCTTAAGTTATGCATTTTTTTTATATTACACTTCTTTTCCATAAAATCAAAAGATATGTGATATTGACTTCCTTTTAAGGCTACACATATGCCAAGCCAAGTTGAGTTTCGACCCGACCTAGTTTAAATCAGGTTGAAAAAAATAGGCTTGCAACTCAATCAAGTCTAGGTCTAGTTTACTCTCAAACTAGGTCAGGCAACCGAGTTTATTTGTTTTTTTTTTTAAGAACTTTGAAGGCTAATATCTTTGTAACCATATTTGACCATTTTAGGTATATTTTCACTCATTTTGATATGTATTTTATGAGATTTACATAGTGGAAATAAAAAAAAAATAAGTCTAAAGGAGAAAATAGGAATAACATGCAGGTATAGATGGTGAAATTTTAAAAAATTATAACTTGGAACCTAGTGGTCCAATTACGACAATTTTTTATTTTGAATAATTTTTTGGGATGAACATGATGCATAAAGATTGACATATAAGTTATAAGAATATAAATAAATAAATAATTTATATAATTGTATAATATGAATTTTTTGAAAGTTATAAAATATATACCATTAAATATGAGAAGAAATTTTAGAGAGTCAATTCATTAAGGGTTACGAATATACATATAATTATATTATTCATAACACTTTCCCTTAGATGTCCATGGACAAATAATCTACCTCGTTAAACCTTACTAAGAAAAGCCTAGTGGGATAAAAATCTAGTAAAGAAAAATAAATACATAGTATTTATAATACAAGTTGTCTCATTAAAAACCTTACAAAGAAAATTCAATGGGATAAAACTATAGTTAACGACAAAAAAAGTATAATATATTTTTTACGCTTCCTAATAACAATATTACTTTATATTTTTGAGTTGATACATCCTAATATTATCCATCAATTTCTCAAATGTGGTAGTGACAATGCCTTAATGAACAAATATGCTAAATTATTACGTGAATAAATTTATTGAACATCTATATTATCATTTTTCTAAAAATTATGAGTAAAAAAGAATTTTGATGAAATATATTTTGTTCTATCTTTTTTTTTAATATACCCTCCTTTTAGTTAAGTTATAAATGTGCATTACCTTCATATAATATTGTTAGAATTTTTTTTTAAGATAAACAACACATTTTCTAGATATATTAGGTTATTAACTTTAGTCCAACACATTATCAACTTATCTTATATATTGTAATTATTTCTGTATAATTTAAAGAAATAACAATTAAAGTTTTTTTTTGTAGAACACTATAATATAGTTGCACCCTTACATATAAATAAATAACCTTTGGAGGTTAAGTTTCATATAGATCAAATAAGTATCTTACATCTGCATGGCCAATTATTTATGATCTAAATCCAATTGAGAAAAAAAAAACCCAATATCAATGGTTTCTCATAAATATCGTAATAAATGTTTAACCTTATTCCAAATGTAATTTTGTTGGATAAGAACTCAATCTTACTAACAAACTTATAGCAAATGCAATATCAAGTCATGTTTTATTAGCAAGATAGATTAATGCACTTATAACTCTAGGAGGTGGTATTTTAGGGCCAAAAAAGTTCTTCATCATTCTTTTGAGAAAAAAAAAGGGTCTTTTTTTTTATTTAGTGATCTTACAACTATTTGCGTACTTAATAGATGTGATTTGTCTATGTAGAATTGCTTTAAGATTTTTTCAGTATACACTAGTTGATGAAGAAGAATTTTATTTGTTAGGTGATTTATAAGTTTAGGCAAAACTTTGTTTTTTTTTTCGACATCTTTCATCTTAAATTCTTTTTTCAAATAATTAGTTGATTTTTTAAAGTTCTTCAAGATTAAACTAATATTTAAATAATCAATATATACAACAATACATGACAAACTCTAATATAGATCTTTTTATAAAAATACATGGATGAATTAAAGCATTTTTATAATATTACTTTAACAAATATTTGCTAAGACAATTAAGCCACATACATCTAGGCTATTTTAATCCATATAAAGATTTATATAAATGTATTAAAAAATTTTTTAAAAATATTTACATAATCCTTTAGGATTTTTCATATAAATTTTATTATATAGTGAGTTATATAAATAAGTTATAATAACATTTATTAGATATATATCAAGTTTTTCATATACTAATAGACTAAGAAGATATTTAAAAGTAATTATATCCACGCAAAGAGAATATGTTTATTCATAATCATTGTCAAATATTTTTATGAAAACCCTTGTACTATAGGTCATACTTTTTATCTAATAACATTATTTTTCTCATTTCTTTTCACACAAATACCTATTTATATTATAATAGCTTTACATATTAGGTGTTCGAATTACAAGTCTAAAAACTTTATATTTTAAAAATGAATTTAATTTTACTTAAATTGTGTTTTATTCATTTTGGTAAATCATTTCTCTGTCTAAAATCCTTGACAGATTTAGGTTCAAGAACCTCAATTTTTTTCATTTCAATAATAACATTGTATTAATAAACCATTGTGGACAATTGTATTTTCTTGGTTTTATATTTTTCCTAGTGACATAACTTAGCAAGATCCTTTGTTATTTTCAAGTACCTAAATTTTTTTTTGGGATTTTATGATTAGTTATGTCTTGAGTCTCTTTCGCCTTCTTAATATGATTATTTTGATTATTTGCTCCATTCTTTTTTCAAGAGATTTTATCTTTAGAATCAATTGGTCTACCACACCTAAAGCATTATTTACTTTGATTTACACTAACCAATTGTCCTATTGAGACGTCAATTTAGATTGGAGCATTTTCAACTAGTATATGAGATTTGGTAACTCTTTTTTGGTCAATAAATGCATTTGTGATTGATTTGCAATATTTTGTAAATTCATTATTTTCTGAAATTATAATTTACATTACTTTGTACAAGGATCCAAATGAGATAATGATAATGCATTCTATATAATTCTTTTTTTTTCAGCTACTTATTATCTCCCCCTAATGGTGAGAAAACCATTTAATCAAAATGACAATTAGTAAATCATGATATAAATAAAAAAAGACTCATAACCAATATATATCCTTAATATTCTTTAAGGACCTATCTTTGTTTGTTGTAATGGAGCAATTAAAACACAAATCACACATATAAAAATTCTAAAATAAAAAATATTTGACTATTGACCAAAAGTTTATTGTGATAAGGAGAATTTATATGTGTATAAGCACTTATACATGTAAACTTACAGATTCTTATGTTAATTTGGAAACTGTTGTTCCCATAAGCATTGGGAGGTGTTTAATGAATGATTATGTTAAACTATTTTGTGTATAAATATAAGCAACAATATCATTTCAATAGATATACAATAATCATTAAAAGTATAAAATGTAAACTCACTAACATTATCAAAATAAATTGTCTTAATTGCATAATTTAGAAACTATATTCTTAATTGAATTATTTAAATAAATAATCTTACAAATATTAGGTTGCGAGTTGATAAAAAATACACATGTGACCATCTTATAGATACACATCTCAAAATTATATCATATTTGAATAGTCCACATCGTGGATAATGGGTCCACATATATCACCTTGGATACATTATAGAAATGCAGAAAATCTAGTCCCAACTTTATGGTATGTTTGGTATGGTGATATAAAGAAGAGGAAATGTAAAAATTAGGTAAGTAGGGATAGGTAAGATAACAACTTATTTTTATATCCCTTCTTTTAAAAAAGTAATTTAATAGTTAAAATGATGATATAATAGATAAAATAATAATTGTAAAGGTATAATAGATATTGTATAATTATGTAAAAAGAACATATTCGCATTGCATCATACTAAATGGAGTTTTAGTTAGTAATGGTCTAGTAATTAATTTATTTTGAAAACAAGTAGCACATAAGAATTTTTTAAATTGAAGAATCTTTTGGTTTTTTAATAGATCCTATGTGAATTTTTAATAATTTTTCACATCATAATTAATCTAAAATGGTTTAATCAATCATGCCAAATATATTTGGATCAATGAACTTTTAGTTTACTATAATATGTTTCAATTGTACTAGTAATTATGTAGTACAAATTAACTCAAAGACAAGATAAGTGATTTTTATAATATATACATATATATATATATATATATATATATTAATCTCTATATGATATCCATTGTGACATATATCTAAGGTTTAATTCTTTGAAATTTAATAAAAATAATGTATCATCATTAATAAACTTCGTCCTCCTATAGTAGTTCAGTATCACCTGATATAATATTGACATTTAAGATAATCTATTATCAAATAAGAAAAATACTTTTCATTTTTAAGCACTATTTACGAGATATATTTTCATTATAAATCTTGTGTCCAATCATAAAATGAGAAATATTCTTATTAGTTCTTTTGGAACTAAACTATATTCTATTATGTATAATTATTCAAAGAGCTAATACACATTATATTATCACTATATATTTCTACTATTTATTAACAGTATAGTATCAACTATTTTAATATTGCTACTATAAGAGTATATTCAAAGTATGAAATATGGAGTGATCAAGTTTCTCTTACATATATTTTTATAATATCTTTTCATTTAAAAAACTATCACTTCACATGCATGTATACTTTCTTTAAATTATTACAAGGACTGTGAGTTTATTTATAGAATATTCTATATTTAATTGTTTATGAAATTGATTAGAAATAAAGACAAATACTTCATATATTTTATTAGAATGTTTGATTTTCTTTCTTTAAAGCATTTTCAAGATTGATAAAATAATCTAACATCAAATGTTTGTAATAAGTATTTTTCTCAAAAGCTACGCAAAATAAATTCAAATTTTGTAATTCTTAATATTATATAGTCAATATAAGAAACAAAATAATTTAATTAAAAGACAAATAATAAAATTTTAAATAATAAAAATCCTTAAATTTGTTTTAAAAAATTCAAGTATCATATGCATGTAAGATTTTTTTAAGTGACCACATATAAAGAATTTAATTATAGATAGAGAATAAAAACTAAAATATAAAATGAATACATTTTATTTTTATTTTCTATCATAATTAAAGTTACTAATCATTTGTATATGATGACATTATAATTGGTGTTCTCTTTTAAGATCTTAAAATTTGTTATTAAATTGCCAAAATAAAATATATTATTATAATAATATAACCATTCAATATTTTATAGCTTTTATAGATTTCATAATAACTTTTAATCTTTTCTACTTTAGAAGAATTAATAAACATTTATTTATATAACTTCTATTCATATTGTAATCATTGTTCATAATTTGATTTCAATAACTATAGTTGGCCATTATTGACCTTTAATATCTGGTTTTGCACATGAGTCATGAATGGTCATTAATTTGTTCATAAATATGTTGACTTTGTAAAGTTTTCAAAGCTTTTTCATTGGCATGAAGTCTATAAATTATTAGCTTTGAAGGATATAGTAAAAGATCTTTTACAACTATTAATTCATCAAAGCACACTCTACTTATTGAGATGATAACATAAATGGTTATAAAATAAAGAAAACTAAAAGTAATGTGAATGTTGGCCATTTAATCATATTTAACCTTTTAGTTTACTAGACATTTATCAATATTAATTTGATAATCATATTATAAATATGAATAAGTTTTGAATTTATAATTAATATAATTAATAAAATATAAAATGTATTATATTTTAATGTGATGAATAAAAAACTTCAAAGATTAATGCTTTGCATTAATTTGTTAGAAATTCATGTTAATAACATGGTGTAAAATTAATATAAACATAAGAAATGTAACAAGAGCAATAGAGAAAATTAGAAGGAAAAAAAAGAGAGAAGATAGACCTTATTCACTTGGATGGCTCAAGCTTAGCATTTAACTTCTATTTATAAGCTTTTAACCATAAAGATAGACTTATAAGTTACAATAACATAAATAAAAAAATTAATCTACATAATTATACAATATGAATTATTTGAGAGTTATAGGATATATACTATTAAACATAAGAAGGAATCTAAAAGAATTCTCCTTGGAGAGTTATAAACATTTATATAATTATATTATTTACAAAAAGTATCATTTTTCTTATATATCCTATAATGATGAAAAAAGAGAAAGGAAGCAAACTAAGCCCATGGATCCTTTATAGTTAGTAGCATGAGTGGAGGGGATGTAATTAATTAGATGCTTAACTATGTTCATTTTTTTTAGAAACATTGTTAATTTTAACTGTGAAAATACAAATTTTAATTATAAGAAAAATATTGTTAAAAAATTACATTTTATGATATAAAACTTATAAGTTCTTTTATTATTCAATGTTTGTTTAGTTTTCTCTTCTATTTTTGTTTATTACTTCCTCAAAATTAATTAAAAAATTATACTACATCTGGTCTCATATATAAAAAATAAATAAGTAGCTCACAAAGATTAAAAAAGTTGGTTAAAAACAATTAATCTTCTTAATTTTGCCCCAAATAAAAATTATTTTTAGGAATACCCCTATTTAATGTGTATTTTCTTTTTAAAATTAATGACAACTACTACTCATAATTTAAAAGACTTATTTAATGGAAGGTATTGTTAGGTTCATTTTTTTGTAGTTGTTAATATTTATTATTGTTTTGTTAATAAATCCCTATTTTAAAGGGATTCGTTTATCCTTTTTGATTGAGTCTTGGGAGTGAGCCGTTTATTTCTCTTAATTTGTTATTTGTAAGGGTTATATATATCCACATCATATTCAATAAAAGTGTAGCAGATTTCTTCATTATATTCTATTTTATTGTGAAGTTCTCTAGTACCTAACATATTCTGGTATTAGAGCCTCATTGCATAAGAGTTGTAGTAGTAAACAATTTGATTTGTATAACAAATATGGCTACAGAGAGTTCATTTGTGCAACCTGTCATTCCAAAATTTGATAGGCATTACAATCATTGGGCGATGCTTATGGAAAACTTCTTACGCTCTAAAGAGTATTGGGGTTTGATGGAGAATGGGATTTCTACAGTAGCAGAAGGTGTTGTTCTTACAGATGCACAAAAGAAAAGCATTAAAGAGCAAAAACTGAAAGACTTGATGGCAAAGAACTATCTATTTCAAGCTTTAGATCGTATGATTCTAGAGACCATTCTTAACAAGGATATAACAAAGGACATTTGGGAATCAATGAAGCAAAAATATTAAGGCACTCCACAAGTTAAGCGTGCACAATTGCAAGCTTTCCAGAAGGAATTTGAAATGCTCCATATGAAAGCAGGAGAAACTATGAATGAGTAATTTGCTTGGACACTTACCATTGCCAATAAGATGAAAGTAAATGGTGAGGCCAAAGGTGATACGTCTTGTTGTTGAAAAGAATTTGAAATCCATGATTCCAAAATTTGATTATGTTATGTGTTCCATAGAGGAGTTTAAGGATACTAGTATGCTAACTATTGATGAATTGCAAAGCAGTCTACTTGTGCATGAACAACGCATAAGTTCTCATAATGAAGAAGAACATGTTTTGAAGATTATTCATAGAGCTTAAACCAGAGGAAGGGGTCGAGGTCGTGGAAGTTATAGAGGAAGAGGCAAGGGAAAAGGCGGATAGAATTTTGACAAAGTTGCCGTGGAATGCTATAAAGGTCACCAACTAAGACATTTTCAATAGGAATGTATGAATAAAGAGGAGGCCAATTATACAGAGACACAAGAGATGTTGTTAATGGCTTACATGGACTTGAATAACTCTAAAGAGGATACTTGGTTTCTTGACTCAGGTTGTAGTTATCATATATGTGGAAAAAAGAGTATTTTTTAGATTTTGATGCCAATTTCAGAGATTTTGTAAAGTTGGGCAATAACACAAGTATGAACATCATTGGAAGGGGTAATGAAAGGCTGCAGGTGAATGGAGTGACATAGATAATAATGGGAGTATTTTATATGCCAGAGTTGATGAATAATTTGTTGAGTATTAGACAATTACAAGAGAAAGGCCTTTTTATTTTGTTTCAAGGACAAAAATGCAAAGTTTTCCATCTTGAAAAAGGTTTAATCATGGAGATCAAGATGACTTCAAATAACATGTTTGTACTCCATGCAGTCATTCAACCAGCCTTATTTACTTGCTTCAGCACAATCACAGAAGATATTGGGCAACCTTGGCACTACAGGTATGGACACTTGAGTTTTAAAGGCTTAAAAACTCTTCAACAAAAGAAGATGGTAAATGGACTGCCATAGTTTCAATCCTCTACAAAGTTATGCAAAGATTGTTTAGTAGGGAAGCAATAACGAAACTTATTTTCCAAGAAGAGTAAGTGGAGAGCTACACAAATTCTTCAGTTGGTGCATGCTGACATTTGCGGACCAATCCAACTTACCTCTAATGGTAGCAAAAGGTATTTAATTACTTGTATTCATAACTTTAGTAGAAAAACCTGGGTTTATTTCTTGGTAGAAAAGTCAAAAGCCTTTGCTATTTTTAAAAGTTTTAGAATTCGTGTAGAGAAGGAAACTAACATGTCTATTAGAACTTTATGCACTAATCGAGGAGGAGAGTTTACTTCACAAGGGTTTATTGATTTTTGTGTTAAAAATGGCATTCAAAGACAATTGACAGCTATATATACTCCACAACAAAACGAAGTTGCGGAAAGAAAGAATAGAACCATTATGAATATGGTTCGTAGCATGCTTTCAGAAAAGCAAATTCCTAAGATGTTCTGGCCTGAAACAATTAATTGGACTATACACATTTTGAATTGTAGCCTAACTCTGGTAGTGAAAGACAAGACCCCAGAAGAAGCACGAAGTGGCATCAAACATTCAGTTATGTATTTTAGAGTTTTTGGATGTATTTCTCATGTTAATGTACCTGACAAAACACGAGCTAAGCTAGATGGTAAGAGCTTGAGATGCATTGTACTTGGAATTACTGAAGAGTCTAAAGCATATAGACTCTATGATCCAACTACATAATGGATAATAGTAAGCAGAGATGTGCAGTTTGAAGAAGATGAAAGCTGGAGTTGGGATGAGAAGTATAAAGATGCCATTGTGTATGATTTAGAATAGGGAGATCAAAACAGTGAAGCTGATGTGAAAAATGAAGAGGAGAATGAAACTAATCTTAATGCAACAGGAGCAGAAGAGGAAAGTTTGTCTATTAGTTCTTTGTCTGAATATAATTCATTATCTAGCCATAATGAAAAAAGAACCAGAGTACCACTAATTTGGATGCAAGATTATGAGACAGGAGCAGGACTTTCAAAGGAAGATGAACCTCATTTTTCCATGCTTGCTACTGTTGATCCAATACACTTTGAAGATGTAGTAAAAAGTGAGAAATGGAGAAAAGCTATGGATCAGGAAATAGAAGCAATAAATAGGAATGACACATGGGAATTGGTAGAATTACCTGAAGGAGGAAAGAAGGTTGGGGTAAAATGGGTTTATAAGACTAAATTTGATGAAAATGGAGAGGTGAATAAATACAAAGTAAGGCTTGTAGTGAAAGGTTTTGCTCAACAATATAGGGTTGACTACATAAAAGTTTTTGCACCTGTGGCACGGATGGAGACAATTTGCTTGGTGATAGCACTAGCAGCTCAGAAAGGATGGACTATTTTCCAGCTAGATGTTAAGTCTACATTTTTACACAGTGAGTTGACTAAAGATGTTTTTGTGGAGCAACCTTATGGCTATGTGCAGAAGAGAAATGAGCATAAAGTTTATAAGTTAAAGAAAGCCCTTTATGGGTTTAAGCAAGCACCACGTGCCTGGTACAGCCATATTGAAGCCTATTTTATCAAGGATGGTTTTGAGAAGTGTGATTATGAGCATACTTTGTTCATTAAGGCAAGAAAAGGTAAAGTGCTAATTGTAAGTTTATATGTTGACGATCTTCTGTATACTGGAAATGATGAATTGATATGGGTAAGATGAAGTATTTTCTTGGTCTTGAAGTATTTCAAAAGGTAGATGGGAACTTTATTATTCAAAAGAAATATGCTTCTGAAGTACTGCAAAAGTTTGGAATGGATAAAAATAATCTAGTCCTTAATCCAATTGTTCCTGGTGCTAAGCTTGTGAGAGATGAAGGTGGAGTCAAGATAGATAAAACTTATTATAAACAAATTGTGGGTAGCCTCATGTATCTTATAGTTACTCGCCCAAATTTGATGTTTGTTGTAAGTCTTATTAGTAGATATATGGATAATCTTATTGAGTTTCATTTGCAGATAGCAAAAAGGGTGTTGAGATATCTGAAGGGAACTGCTGATTTTGGCATTTTCTATAGGAAGGGAGAAAATGATAAATTTATAGCTTACACTGACAGTGATTATGCTAGTGATTTGGATGATAGAAAAAGTACTTCAAGCTATGTGTTTTTTTAAAGTTTAGGGGCTATCTCATGGTCTTCGAAAAAGCAACCAGTTGTGAATTTGTCTACCATTGAGGCAGAATTCATTGCTGCAGCCTTTTGTGCTTGCCAGGCAGTGTGGTTAAAACGTGTGCTAAGGAAGCTAAATCAGAATAAGAGTGAAACCATTGTTATTTGTTGTGACAGCAGTTCTACCATCAAGCTGTCAAAGAATCAAGTTATGCATGGTCGTAGCAAACATATAGATGTGCGTTTTCATTTTCTTAGAGATCTCACAAAGGCTGGTACAGTGGAGCTGATGCATTGTGATACGTAGAAACAATTGGTTGATGTGATGACTAAGCCACTTAAACAGGATGTTTTCCTAAAGCTATGAGAATTGTTAGGTGTTTGTTTAGAAACTAATATAAATTGAATGATGTTACATATATTCAATTTAACGGAGGAATTGTTATGTTCATTATTTTGTAGTTGTTAATATTTATTATTGTTTTGTTAATAAATCCTTATTTTAAAGGGATTCGTTTATCCTTTTTGATTGAGTCTTGGGAGTGGACTGTTTATTTCTCTCATTTGTTATTTGTAAGAGTTACATATATCCACATCATTATTTAACAAAAGTGCAGTAGATTTTTTTATTATATTCTATTTTATTGTGAAGTTCTCTAATACTTAATAAATAAAATTAGAATGTTATAATTAAAAGACTTTATAATTATGAGTTGAAGATATTTATTATAAAAGACTTTAAATTTTAAAAATTTAATACACCAAAAATTTTTATTCTTATAATTAAAATATTTGGAGTATAATTTTATCTTTTAATTAAAATTTTTGGTCATCACAATTAAACTTTGTTATGACTAAAATTTTTATTTTTATAATTAAAAATTTTAATCTTTTTTCATGCATATATATACCAAATAAATACTTAACTGCACTGCTTTCAGACATGTTAGTGACTAAAAGAAACCGAAAAACAAAGGGTAGTAAAGCGAGCACAACGAGAATTTAATGCAGAGGATAGAAGCCGAAGTATAGTCCGGTCTACTTAATCTCTGTCGCTGGCGTGTCTCTGAATTCCAGCATAAATTAAAGCGCCACCAAGAGAGACAGAGAGAGAGAAAGAAAATAAATAAATATATAACAAAGAAAACTGCGAGGAAGAGACATCTAAACCACACCCCTCTCTCTCTCTCTCTCTCTAGGCCTGCTTCTCCCATTCTCTCTCCTCATCAATGTCCCTTCTTCTTCTTCCCCTCCGTGTCTCTTCGCTCGAATGATTCTCTTTTCTCCGATTTCCATTTCCGTCGTTCTTGGATTTTCTCGACTCTTGGGAATGTGAACACGTGAAGGTAATTGAGACGTGAATCCTTTTTTCCATTTCGGCTCCGTTTGGTTACCGAGAAAAAATCTGAGGAAAATGCAGTCTACCAACGGTAATAATGAAGTTTGTCGTTTTGCCTGTCAGTTTTCTGAGTAATGAGTGGGAAAGGAAAAAACAAGAGGCAGAAAAGGCGAGAGTCTCGTGTAATTTGTAACTTGTGAGCTCCACTCATGGTCACGGATAACGTTTCTGGAAGGTTTATTGTTTTACGAATTCGTTCCGTGAGGATACCGAAATTCGATGGTTGAGAATGAGAAACCAGAATGACCAATGTTATTTCCTTTTTTATTTAAAGACTGATTTTTTGTTTTCCTTATTAATTTTATAGTCTTGCGTGTGGTGATTTATATTATATGAAGTTTGCTGCTTTTTCTTTTTGTGCAGTTGTCGTTGAAGTATTGGTTCAAAATGAATCATGGTAGACCAATGGAGGTGCACTACGTAAATCCTGGTTTTCCATATACTATTACTGAAAGCTTCATGGAGTTCTTCGACGGCCTCAATCATGTGCCAGCGAATTATGCTCATGCTGGACCAATTCCTGATGAGGTTGTACTTATATAATTTTTTTTTTAAAAAATCTGGACGTGTCTTTTAATTTTAGAAATTGCATAAATACTAATGATAGAATATGTTGCTGAATGTTAATTGTTTTTGCATGAAAATTGTAGAATGTAGATCTATTCTATTCAAGAACGCTGAGCACTGTTACTGTAGCTATTAAATTTGTATTTTCTAGATTGATGTCTGGTCTTACGAGTAAATTCACTGGAAGCTTTTGGGAGTAAAAGCAAAATTTTCCTGTTGTATTTTGTTGTTATCTAGCACTTCAGTAATCAAGATCCGAAAGTTTTACACAGGATTTTGGAGATTTTTTTATTTTTTATTTTGTTTTTCAATGGGGATACGAGGTTGCCTATGAAAATAATGTTAAGCTGCTTAGACCTCTTGGATTTTACTGATTTTGCACTAACAAACCCCTACCTATTTTAAAACGACACAACACTGATCCTTTTGACGGGGACGTTTGTGGACATTCAAGAAAGTGCAAGGAGCATTGTCTTCTTTCTTTCTTTCCTTTTTTTTTTTCAATAAATTAATTTTTATTTTTATTTATTTATTTTTAAAGGATTCTAGGAAGGTTTGTGTAGATAGTAATAATATAAACAAGGAGGGTGTAAAGTTAAGAAGATTCAGAAGGTAGGTGATAATTACTTTTCCTTTACTTGAACTGCAAATGCTGCATTGCAAGTAATTCTGCGAGGCAGGAATATCTCCCAACATTCCATTTGTATCTAATTTTTAATTGATGTCTTTTTAACTTATGGCTGATTTGAATTACACCATTTTAATTTGATGGCCCCACTAAAAAAATAACTAGCTATTTCTTTATCTCATATTGCAATTAGCTTTATTTTTTTCTCATAATTCTGATAATTTTGCTCGATTAAACATCATCATAATGTATGTGATCATATGCTTGTGTTCAGGAAAGTGTCTACTGGTCAATGAACATGAACCCTTATAAATTTGAATTGTCTGGTCCGGGGAGTGCATCTTATTATGGTTCTTACGAGATTGATTATAGTTTACCAAGAATGGAAGTCGACAGGGGAGAGTGGGAATATCCTTTAACAATGACCAATGCGGAGCCCACCACAACAGATTCTCCATCCAGAAGGGACGGCATGACTAGCATGCAGACCATCCCTGAAGAATGTAAGCTGAAACTTTCTTTCCTTTTCCTATGTGTATTGTCCTATAGTCACATTTATATCTTATTGATACTAAATGCCTAATGTAATTCCTTCGGTGCGAATTTCCTTGTTTTCAAACTGAATACTATATATATATATATATTTTATTAGTTTCTGGTGACCTGCTCGCAGCACGGTAGTGTTTCTGGAGAGATAAGAGAAAGAGAAAGTGGGGGAGCGGGGGAGAGTGGGGATGCTTAGAATTTTGGTAAAGCTGAAATCATCCAAAACTTTTTAAAGCGAAGGGGCCCCCCCTGCCCCCCTTTTTTTTCTTCTTTGATGATGTAATTGCTGTTTTGGTTTGCATTTAATTACAAAAGCATGAGAACTATAGCATCTTTGCCTTTTGGGATTCGTTTTGCAGACGGCGAGTGTCTTCTTCTTCTTCCTCCTCCTCTTTTTTTTTTCATTTTTAGAGTTGGGATGTGAATGCTGTTTTAGATTGTATTCTATCTGGAAAAGTGTGAGAATTGTATGGTAAAGTTATTTTTTTTTTGGTTCCTTTTGCAGGTAGTCCAAATCATCATGATTCCAGTAGTGCTCAGGTAGGTGGCTTTCTTATTAATGTGCCTGACTTAAGGTCTCGGGCAATTGATTTCTTGTTTTATGTTTAATTATGTGTCCTGGTCTCCAGTTAGGCACACTGGGGCACCTACGCTTGAAAATTGGGAGACATATTTGATTTTTGGTTACACTTGTTTTCTCTCCGAAAAGAGAGGGGGAGAGATAATATAATTCTTGAAGATGGCACCTGAATTCCCTAAATTGATTTCATGTGCCTAGCAGAAAGAGTTCTCTTTCGAATAAGCTCTATGAAACTTGGAATTACTTAGCTGAAAAGAAATAAGAAAAATATGGAATCAACTTTGCAGTTCAAGCACTTAATTTTAACAAAAGGTTGACCCTTACTATTTTCCTCAGCTTTTAACGTGTGACTCGATAACCAGAAGTAGGATATACTTTTTCTTCTTCAGAACTAATCTACTAACCGTTTCTGTGCATTGCTGCAGGTCATATGGCAAGACAATATCGATCCAGATAATATGACTTATGAGGTTTGTTACACCTAAAGATCTACACGTATATGCTGATGCATCCTACTTAGAACATATAAGGAGGATGTAGTTTCACAGTTTTTGGAAATTTTAATTTGTTTTAAAACATTTGTTTGTCGTGTTCAGTTTTCTTGGCAAAAGAGCATTGTCTTACTAAGAATTGGGAGATGTATTTTTACTGGAGCTTGGTTTCACTGGAGAAATAAATCATGATAGGAGTACAAAGCATGTGAAATTTTGGGCATTAAGGACCCTGATATGTCCGGAGGTTAGGGTAGAGTCGAAATTGACATATCTGCTGTGCAGTCAAATTTTTTTTACGTTCATTTGACAGTAATGACACATTTTGGGACATTGCTTGGCATCCAAATGTTATATATCTATGGCATAGTCAGTGATTTTAGAAAATGGGGATATTATAAGTGATATGTCTTCTACGTGTTCTGTAATAACTCAAGACATATAAAGGTATCTAACAGTGCTTTACACGAAATCATATTTGGTATAACAGTTATTTAGCATTTAAAATGTTTATTACCGTTAGAGGCAAGAGTTTGAGAAGATTGCTGATTTATTTTAAACTGAAGGAAAGCATGTATCCATATGTGAACTTGGTGGTAATTCATTTGAAAAATGTATATTACCATGAGAATAGAATGCCCAAACATGTTTTTTATGTGGCAGGAATTGCTGGACTTGGGTGAGGCAGTCGGAACTCAAAGCCGAGGCCTTTCTCAAGAACTTATTGATTTGCTTCCAACCTCTAAGTACAAATTTGGAAGCTTATTTAAAAGAAAAAATTTTGGGAAAAGGTAACAACACCCTGTTTCTTACCCTTTGTGTGTTTTTCTTTTGGGTTGGGGGGGGGGGGGGAATTCCCATTTTCTTTTCTTTCCCTCCGCATCTTGCTCCCAAACAAAGGCTTTTATGCTTTGTTGGGTGGGTTCCAACTCCTATAAACCTACCTAAATCAGTGCATCTTACCTGCAAAATCTACAAGCCCCTTTCCCTTTTGTGGTTGCATCTATTCTCCTATTACCATGTTAAATGTACTCACGATCAAATTGCACGAAAAAGCAGGTGCGTGATTTGTCAGATGACATATAGAAGAGGTGACCAACAAATAAAATTACCATGCGGGCATGTTTACCATGGCGAATGCATCACTAAATGGCTTAGCATTAACAAGGTCAGTCAATACGATCATCTAAAGTTCCCTCTTCTGAATTATATATCTACTCAATTTATTTTCTCCTTATTATTATTTTTCTTCCCCAGAAATGTCCAGTTTGCAACGTTGAGGTATTTGGCGAGGAATCAACTCATTAACATAGACTTGGAAAAAAAATCTATTAGAATTTCGGAGCTTTCTTTGCTTTATTAATTTTTTTTATCCTCTCTTTTAGCTGGTTTTCTCAATTTGAATTTGTCATACGAAGGTAGGTTTACTAGAAAGAACTCAGTGGTCTCATGTCATTTAATACGTGCTCTGTTTACTATAAACCATATTGTCGCATCTTTAAGTCGATAATGTAGTTTGAGTTTCTCTTTCTCTAATCTGATATTTAGCTTTGCGGGTGAATGTTACCGTAAATTTGGTCCATCAAAAATAGATAAATTGAATTATTTATGAATAGATATTGTTTGATACATTATTTTTGGACATATCTGCGTATCATTAATTCAATCTATCTATTTCTAATAGAGCGAATTTACTTGGAAATTTCTCTAGCTTTGTATTCCTTCTCTGTTCTACCAGGTTGGGATTCTCTGTTGTTCAGACATATGTATAATTTTTATGTGGGTCTTGGACCAATTCTCTTTTTCTCTCTAAAATTGATGAAACCAATTTCTTAAGGAAAAGCATGGTATACAACTCCTCTCCTACCCCGGACCCATTGATTAATATAGATGCGTTGAAGAATTTTTTACGCCTTTTTTTTTTTTTTTCGGGGTGACAACATAGACGCATTCTTCATAAGGGAAAAAGTGAAGTAAATGCAGTGGGGCTGAAATTGGCCAAATTATCAAGGCTTAAATTTGAAAGTGGTAGGTAAGCTTCGTTGTCACAGTGTGTGATATCTTTAATACATTGATTCTATGATACATAAGAATTTGGAGGTATTTGATCCTGATGCATATCAACATTTTAACAAGCATTTTGGTTTAAAAAAATTTAAAATTAAATCAAAGTGTAAATATTCTTTTTATTTTAAAAGAAATTTATATATATTTTAATAAAATTTAGAAAAAATTTATGTAATTTATAATAAATTTTAATGCCTTTTGCAGCTTAGACAAAAATTGGTTATAGAGAAAGGTCACATTCTATCAATTAATTCCACATTGAATATTAAAAAAAAAGAAAGAAAGAGAGAAAAGAAAGTGATCAAAGTGTCATAAAGGTATCCTATGCTGGGACTTCGTGTGAATCAAATCATACAATCAACGAATAATGTTGAGCCCCCATGTTTATGAACCGTCCAATCCAGCTCCTTGCAGATATCTCAAATACATGCGCGCCCGCCATCTAAGTCAGTGACCCCTACTTTGAAATCATTGAATGATTCACAGTGCCGTTCCAACCTCCTTTGTCAGGGATTCCTCCTTTGAACCTGTGATTTCACCCTTCTTTCTTGTGCCTTGAAAGAAACATTTGAAGTCTCATTAGCACATAAAAAATTAAGAATAAAAATAAATATAAAAATAAAATGATAATTTTTTAAGAGAAAAATATCTTTATATCTTTATTTTAAAAAATTTATAAAAATAAATAAATATATAATAAATATTACCTTAAATTTTTGACTTTCCTTTAGATTTTCGTATTTAAAGTTATTTATTACATTAAAACTTATTTAGTAAATAAAAAGTTAAGTATAAAAATAAAAAAAATGATAATTTTAGATGTAGAAAGCTAATATTTTACTAAAATTTTCTCTCACCCTCTCCCTTTCCCTCTTCTCACCAAATGGAGCCTTTGTCTCGTACATAGATTTTTTTTACTGTGCAATGAGGAATGGAAATAAAATTCCAATGTCATGCATATTTGGTTGATAGCAATGCGTTTTTGTTCTATTTTGCATAGTAATTTATTCCTACAAGTTGAAGCATTTGGAGTCCTTCACAGTTTTGATGGAATAATAAAGTAATTGAAGGAATATGATGAAAATTTATATCACTATCTTTTTAATTTCATTTTTGACGTATTATATTTGAATTTTTTTAAACTAAAAAAATAAAAAATTAATATTTAAAATTTTTTTCAATAGACTAAAATTAAACCAAAAAAAAAAGAAATATTTTAATATATTTTTGTATTAAAAGTACTATAATTATTTATTCATGTTTTCATTTTATTTCTATATTATCTTCAAATATTGCCTTGTCCAAAAAAAAAAATTCTTTGGCAAGATTTGAAGTCTTGCTCTCTTTAATCGGATTTCAACTGATTGCCGACATTGATGGTGGGTTCCCATTGACAGTAGCCTGTCCTTCAGGTTTCACCATGAATTGCCTCCCAAAAGTGAATTCGTCATTGGGAAGAGTGGGAATCCATGGGAAATTTCATGCGTTGCAGAGGTCCAGCTCTATTACTCTATTTTATATTTCTGCCCTTTTAATTTTTTTTTGGGTAATTTAAAAAGAAGAAAACTTTAATTGACAGTGTTTAGAGTGGACAAGAGAAGTAAAAAGTTTTCAGGTGTTTATTTGTAATAAGATAATTTTATAGTTAAAATATTAAAAATTGTCCATAAATTTTTTTTCCCTTAAGTTAATCTGCATATAAATCTTGTTATTAATGCTTTTTCTTACTTTTCTGGGCTGATCTAGTTTCCTTCCAATGTCCATATCCTATCTTTCTACTCTCGTGACTTAGCCCCTTGCATTAATGCACTATTTGGCAGCTGGGAAAGTGCGAGAAACTATAGAAGCATCAGACTTCATATATTGGATGTCTCCGACTCAATAACAGCAACAAACTTCGATATCCTGAGCAGATTTTAGTTGATCTACCTGTAAATTTTGTTTGTAATGCTTCTTCTTAATTTTCTGGCGTGACAATAATGGCCTTGTTAACCCACTTTTAATCTCTTATTTCTGGAAGCTTTTAAGCTCGGCTAATGTGGCAGAAAACATACCACTTGGTGACCAAAATAGAGGGTACTTGTTATAAATATCCTATTCATTTTTGTTTTGTCCTTTTGATGCAACTCAGATTCTGTTATTATTCAATGAATAATTTTTGTATGCTGAATATTGGAACAAAGAGGGACGATAAACTCAGTTTCAATCAAGATTGCGAAAATCAAAACCCAAATCTGCAAACTACCCCAAATAAACCATTAAAGCCCATGAAGGTAGAGACGAAGAAGCTCATTGATGACACATCCCGTAACAGCAAGGTGCCTTCTTTGAAATCCACTCCCTCTACAAAAAGCTTTTCTGCAGGGAGGCCTATTTTGAATCAAATTACTGAATTTTGCAACGAATTGAATAAATTGGAATCAAGAGCAAGAGAAAGAGAGAGAGAATGCAGAAAAATTGAGTGTGATTAGGGGTGAATATGTGTAATCTATGATATTGCGTTGTCTAATATGACTATGTGGGACTTTTCAGACATAAGATTTTTTTTTTCTTTTTGAAAATTTCTGTGCTTCATCGGTGATGCCAAATGATATAATAGTGTTGAGGAGTTCATATACTCAACTTTAAGACGGCAAAGCAACAGAACTACTTGTATCTATGAATTGTTAAGCCTGTGATATTGTCTATCAAACATGCGAAGTATATGGCTCAAACTGGTGGAAGCTATTCGACAAGGAAAAAACGTATATATAGTTACTTTTATTTTTATTATCAAATTTTTTAATAAAAATATAACAAGTATATAATTCTTTAATAATAATATAACATATATATATATATATATAATTTTTATGAATTAGTATATAATTTTTCAATTACACTGTATATTTATTATATTTTGATTGAAAAATTATATATTTATCATATTTAGATTTATAGTCGAAAGATTGTGTACTGCTATCTAACTTTGAATGCTCTTATAAGGTATTCTATTCCCAAGTTAATCAATTGTGTATTATTGCAATTTACAAAAGACCTGGTGAGGAAGAAAATATGTCTATCTCCCTGGACCTGGAGAATTTAAGATGCAGGAAGAGTTGATTGCAAAGGCTTCCAAATCCTGACTAATGGTATGTGACTCGCTCACTTGAAAATTTATTTATAAGATGTTTGAACATAACAAATGTGAAATGTTTAAAATTTCTGTTATATAGGGGCATTCTGTTCAAGCGGACTTAGAACGTCAGTAAAAGTTTTTGGGGGAAGATTAGATTCAAAAAGTTGAGTATTTTATTGATTAATTTCAGGAACTTGATCACAAGTTGCTAAGATATTTTTATTTCCATAGTAACAGAACAAGATAGACTATATCATGTTTACTACCTGAAAGAATTCTGCACATCACAAGAGTTGAATCATTTTTTTTTTTATTTCTATTTTCTTTGTCTTCCCTTTATTTTGATCTTGATGGCATGCAAAGATCTATTTCTGCACATTGATCTTTATAGTGCTATCAGCATCTAGATTGAGCTCATAAAATTTCATTTCCGTCATGAAAATGGGAAGGTGGCATATTAAGTGTACTCTCTTATTTACTCTGTACATACAGGACCATCTAATATTTATTCCCTTAAATATTTTTTTTGTCTAGTTATTTCATTCAAAAAGAGATTTAGATCAAATTAATTATAAATAGTCTTATAAATATGTTAGAGATGGATTCTACTAAAAAATATTCTAAACATATTTATATGTCTATTTATCATTAGATTTGCCTGTCTATTTATTATAAGTCGAATTTACCTAAAAAATTTTTTTATCCAAAACGCAGATCAACACATTACAAACCTCTACAGTGAGCTTGCCTTGTTTAAACAGCATTACATGCTTTTGCCAATTTAAATGCATCTGAAACTGGAAGACTTTGGTTTCTGGAGTTTGTCAATATTCCTATTATATTGGCTGCTTCTGAAGTATTGATTAGCGTTATCAGTTCATCTTGAAATATCTTACAAGAGATAGGAATTCTTCAAGAAATTGATTAAAACTGCAAAGCAAAAGCACATGTATTGCAAGGAGCTTCCTGCAATTTGCAAACACACAAGAAGCATTGCAATAGTTGATTGAACTGGAAGAGAAGGAAGAGCCTTGGACATGTTTTGGGTTTTCAAGCCTCTGCACTCTATCAGGCTGAACTGACTGAAATTTTGGAGGAAAAGATTATAAAGTGCATTCTTTAATTCTTTCTGTAGATTAGGATTTCTATAAATTCCTATAAGAGGACACAAGGCATGAAAGGAAATCTAAACTGAGAGAAAAGAAGTGAATCAGCATGAGCTCCCATTCTTTAATTTGTCTAGCCCGTATCCATGAGTTACTCTCCACTGAGGTGTTTTAGAAAAAATTCTTGCCTGCATTAAATGCATTTAAGTGTATTAAAAGCATATACACTTAATGATTGGGATCCATTCTATGCATGTTTACTTGCTACTTTGTACATATAGCAGCAAATATTAACTATTGGATGTACTTGCACTTAGTGAATACAAAACTGATCTACTTGTAAATTGTGTTTGTAATGCTTCATCTTACTTTTCTGGGGTGACAATAGTGGCCTTGTTAACTCACTTTTAATCTCTTATTTCTGGAAGCTTTTAAGCTCGGCTAATGTAGCAGAAAACTTACCACTTGGTGACCAAAATAGAGGGTACTTGTAAATATCCTATTCTTTTTTATTTGTCCTCTTCATGCAATTCAAATTCTCTTATTATTCAATGAATAATTTTTATGCGCTGAATGTTGGAACAAACAGGGACGGTGAACTCATATTCAATCAAGATTGCGAAAATCAAAACCTAAATCTGCAAACTACCCCAAACAAACCATTAAAGCCCGTGAGGGTGGGGATCAAGTCTAGTGAAGTGAAAAGAAGCTCATTGATGACACATCCCATAACAGCAAGGTGCCTTCTTTGAAATCCACTCTCTTACCAAAATCATTTTTTTGCAGGGAGGCCTATTTTGAATCAAATCACTGAATTTTTTCAACGAATTGAAGAAATTGGCATCGAGAGAGAGAGAGAGAGAGGGAGAGCAAAAAAGTTGAAAACAAATTTTCTATTTCTCCAATGCTCCTGTTGGAATAACAGAGGATATTACTTTTATCTTAAGCGATTTAGATATAGATGGTTCATATCTCATTATTTTTTTTAATTTTGATTTTTTTATTTAAAAAGATAAAACGTAGAATGAAAATAATTTTTCAATTATCAATTAAAACAATAAGAGAAAGAAAATTTGAGATCTAAACTGGTTCAGATTTGGACAAAGAAGCAGTACATGCAAAGACACCTGGCGCGAAAATTTGAGCAGAAATATAGGGAAGCAACAGAGAAAGAAGTAAGCTTTATTCTCCCTTTGTATCCATTTGCTTTTCCAGTACAGGCTGACTGTGATCCTCCGTGATTTCCAATACCACTGGTTCAAACAAATGCAGTGCCCTGATCTATGTAAATATTAATAACACCTTTTTTTTTTTAAGAGCACTGACTGATGAGAATGCAAGTGTCTATGTGTAATCTATGGTATTGTGTTGTCTAATATGACTATTTGGGACTTGTCAGACATAAGAACTTTTTTCTTAAAAACATAAATTTCTGTGCTTCATATGTGATGCCAAATGATATAATAGTGTTGAAGAAGAGTTCATATACTCATCTTTAAAACGGCAAATAAACAGAATTAATTGTATCTATGACTTGTTAAGCCTGTGATGTTGTTCATGAAATAAGGAAAGCATATGACTCTTATATGGTGGAAGCTATTCAAAAGAGAAAAATTTATATACAATTCTTTTTATTCTTATTATTAAAATTTTTAATTAAAATATAATAAATGTATAATTTTTTAATAATAACATGATATGTATATAATCTTTAAATAGATATATAATTTTTTAATTAAACTATATACTTGTTATATTTTAATTAAAAAATTATATACTTGCCATATCTAAATCAATGGTTTTGAGATTGTAGACTGATATCTAACTTTGAATGTGCAAATTATTCTATTTCCAAGTTAATCAATTGGGTATTATTGCAATTTACAAAAGACCGGATGAGGAAGAAAATACGTCTCTCCCTGGACCTGGAGAATTTAAGATGCAAGCAGAGATTACTACAAAGGCTCCCAAATCTTGATAATGGGATGTGACTCGCTCACTTCAAAATTTATTTACAACATGTTTAAGCATAACAAATATGAAATGTTTAAAATTTCTGTTATATAAGGGTATTCTGTTCAAGCGGAGTTAGAACGTCAATAAAAGTTTTTGAGGGAAGATTAGATTCAAAAAGTTGAGTATTTTATTGATTAATTTCAGGAACTTGATCAGAAGTTATGGGCTAGGATACTTTTATTTCCATAGTAACAGAACAAGATAGACTATATCATGAAAGAATTCTGCACATCACAAGAGTTGAATCATTTTAATTTCATTTCAGTTATGAAAATGGAAAGGTGGCATATTAATTGTACTCTTTTATTTACTTTGTGCATATAGAATTATCTTATATTTATTCCCTTAAATAGCCTTTTTGTCCAGTTACTTTGTTCAGCAAGAGATTCTTTGATAGATCAATTTAATCATAAATAGTCTTATAAGTATGCTAAAGACAAATTTTACTAAAAAGTATACCAAACATATTTATGTGTCTATTTATCATTAGTTTTGTCTGTTTATCTATTATAGATTGAATTTACCTAAAAAAATTTCTTGTTCAAGAAGCAAATCAACACATTACAACACTCTGCAGTGAGCTTGCCTTGTTTAAACAGCATTACATGCTTTTGCCAATTTAAATGCATCTGAAACTGGAAGACTTTGGTTTCTGGAGTTTGTCAATATTCCTATTATATTTGCTGCTTCTGAAGTACTGATTAGCTTTATCAGTTCATCTTGAAATATCTTACCAGAGAGAGTAATTCTTCAAGAAATTGATTAAAACTGCAAAGCAAAAGCATATGTATTGCAAGGAGCTTCCTGGAATTTGCAAACGCACACGAAGCATTGCAATAGTTGATTGAACTGGAAGAGAAGGAAGAGCCTTGGACATGTTTTGGTTTTTCAAGCCTCTACACTCTATCAGGCTGAACTGACTGAAATTTTGGAGGAAAACATTATAAAGTTCATTCTTTAATTCTTTCCCTAGATTAGGATTTATATAAATTCCTGTGAGAGGACACAAGCCATGAAAGTAAAACTAAATTGAGAGAAAAGAAGTGAATCAGCTTGAGCTCCCATTCTTTAATTTGTCTAGCCAGTATCCATGAGTTACTCTCCATTGAGGTGTTTTAGAAAAGATTCTTGGGTGCATTAACATTTAAGCGCATTAGGCTCCGTTTGGTTCAGTGGAGGGTAGGGAAGGCTAATGGAGTGAAGGGGAGAGAGTTTAATGAATTTTGTTTGATCAGAAGGAAGGAAAAGAAAAGGAAAGGAAAATTATTGTTTGGTTTAAAAAGAGAGGGGAGAGGAGGGAAAGTAATTATATTTAGATAAATTTACTCTTTATATTATTTTAATTTTATTTTTTATAAAAAAATTATTTATATCAATAATTTTTTAAAAAAATTATAAATTCTAATCTTTTTTTATTTTTAATTTTTGATAAAAAACTTATTTTAATTTTTATTAAATATTAAAAAAATTAAAAAAATTAAAAAATAAATTAAAACTTAAAAAATACCTCACCCCTCCTCTCCCCTCCAAAATCCCCTAATTTAGAAGGGAAGCAAATTTGGCTCCTTTCCCCCCTTCCCTCCAAAAACCCCCAATCAAACACATCCTTAAAAACTTATATATTTAATGGTTAAAATTTACTTTTATACATATTTATTTACTACTTTACACATATAAAAGCACATCTCAACTAATAAATGTATTTGTACTTAGTATATACAAAATTTTTCTGTGTTTTAAATGTATCTATTAAAATATTGACCACATACATATCATACAAAAATGACATATATTATATTTAAAAAAATAACTATACATTAATTAACTAATTTATTTTAATTTAATCTCCTAAATTTTTATTTAAATTTAATTCTTTAACTTTTAATTTATATCATATTCATTATTTAACTTTATCTAATTTTTTAAAATTGTGCCTTAACCTCTTTTTTTCAAATGTTTTAGAGTAATTTCTTAACATTTTTTAGTGTTTCAAAATATTCCATGTAAGAAAAAAAAAAGGCACAAATTCAAAGTTAAAGATTAAATTAATTAAAAAATGTTAAGAGATTTAATTAAAATAAATAATTAAATTGAGGAAAAAAAAGGAGTGATGGCAAAATCTGTGCACGTGGAAAGCAAATGTATTTACCCAGTAATGAAGAGAAAAGTAATTACAGGAAGATGTGATGTCCCTTCCTCCTAGCTTGTGCTTGTGTTGCAGAGCATACATTCCATGATCCTATTCCAAAGTACCCGAACGTGGGGGAAAATCCAGTGGCTATATATAATATAAATTGTTGGATCTCTCACAATCTGTTCCATAGTTTCCACAAAGAGGTTCAAGTTTCTGATTGGCGGAACGTAGAGAGTTAAAGCAATTGCAGGCACAGCCACCGTGAGCAAAAACTGCAGCATTATTTTCTCTGAAACCAAACAAACAGAGAGAGAGGAATAGCTCTTGCAGAAACAGGGACAAGCTGAAATGCTCTGAATCCAAATGGAACGAAAAGAAAAGGGTATTTCGATTTGGGGTTTTCTCTCTCCTTTTCTAGGAGGTACAAGGTTGTTGAGAATTCGTTGAGGTTTAGCAAGAAGAAGGAAGAGGTTTGACGACTATATATAAAAGGCTTAAGGCAAGAACAGAGAGAGAGAGAGAGAGAGAGAGAGAGAGAGAGAAGCAACATCTGGAAACTTAAAAAGATGTTGGAGGCATGAAAAGTTCAACGTTATCCATAAACGACCGTATGATGCACACCGACAAACTAATATCGAACAATGTAGATTGAAATCACGATATTTATATTATTCCAATCATTAATAATAATATCAATATGTCTAAGGATTTCAATCAAGTATTCAAGTAGCCCATTCAATTACTGAAAGTTTTAAAATTAAATTAATTTTACATGATATTAGCTTTAGTCTTTAAAATTAAAGCTCCGTTGATGTTAAAGGTTAATTCAAAAGATTAGTTCAATTTAATTAAAAATAGCACTAATAAACAATTGGGATGAGTGTGTGCACGCGTGTGTTGAATTTGATGGATTGAATTGTTTGATATATTTATTTATTCTTTCTTTCTTTTCATGAATTAACCTGTATTTGAATATATATATTTGTTCATATTTGCATGTATAAGTATGTCAGTATTTTTAAGATTAAACTTACTTAAATGACAAATAAAACAAATTGTCTTGCAAGTTCTAACTCATTTTCACATTTGAATTTTTCATTTTTATATGCAACCTTATCATGCATGACCAAAGACAAAAGAGGGCATAGATGACGGTGCACGTGTGCAAATCCCAATTCAATTTGACAGACGAACAATACACCTGGGTCATGTTAAGAGCATCCCGCTCAGCCCTATTCGGTCTGACCACCGGAGCAAGCCGTAAGCGTCACCATCTTCCTCATTTCCGCGCATCGTTTCGTTCCATAGGGTCTCTATCCCCAGAAACGCAAAATCTTCAGAAGATTAGAGTTTCTCAGAGATGGCATTGTCTGGCCGAGTCAGGTAGGGCATTTCCCTCTTCAGCAAACTTGCGCATCTCATCTCTGATTCTCTCTCTGCCCAGAGATCCACGCTTCCCCGACTCCTCATCACCCATTCCCAGGTATTTCAATTAAACCTCTCGAAAATGGTTTCTTTTCTTTTACATTCGCTTACCCAATTCTGCTTGGACAGTCTATCGATGTTTTAAGGCAATGTTTGGTAGCTTAAGAGTTAAGACTGCCTGGGGTACATATAAATTTTGTTAAAGACATAAATTACTTTTGTTTATGTTGTGTATACCACAAGTATTCGAACGAGCTATATTTTGTTTATGTTGTCTTTAGTTTACGCTATAACGCTTGCTGAACATTTTCAGTCTGTTTCTGATTTTGTTGGCTTTTAAAGATTATTTATTTTCCTTTTAAGAACCTGCATTCTTCTGCCTGTTGATTACTTGAATTGTGTTGTCTGTTTTGAGAATGAGGTTTACTGCAAACTAAGCTTAGTTCAGCGCAGCGTGTTTCAGAACTTTACGTTATGAGCTGTGTGATTTTTAATTTTTTTTTTCCCCATCTTATGCTTGCAGGCCTCGAGAAATTTTGCCACCTTAACAGGGCAAAAGGAACAGAAAGTTAAGGTAATCGAATATATTGGTTTTCATTCTTCAATATCTTCGCATATGAGTTTCATCATGCTATGAATGGAATTGTTAATCATATATGTGTTCATGTGAATTTTTGTTGATGTGTGAGTCTTTGTCTGTCGAAATGATTTTTGTAGTGAGTAAATTATATATCACTCCTGAATTTTGCTAAAATTATATGGATTTCTACTCTATTTTTAAAATATATATAAATTTCTTTTATTTAATATCTTTTAAAATAAAAAGTTGTATTATGCTTTGTCTAATTTCAACTATTTTTTTTAACTAAAATACCCTTAATTAATCTAAATACATATTTTTTAACTAAAACAAAATTAACTCTTTATTATTTATACTCACGCATATTTGGATATAATTTGATGAAGAACAACAATGAATTTGAGGATATTTAGGTTACTAAATAGCATGACCTCTAATTTTTATCCCAAAAAATCGCAATAGTAAAAAAAATTTAAAACTGGATCAAAGTGTATATTTTGAAACTAGAGGAAAAATTTGTATAATTTTAGCAAAATTTGTAAGAGATTTGTATAATTTATTCTTTTTTTTTGGGTTATGATGGCGATTGTTATCTCAGACTTTGTTTGAGCTAAATCTCCTGTATGGGCAATCTTAAAGGCACACTTCCCTACATTGGCATGGTGTAAAATATATAGTATCTCTCCTTAGAGGAATGGAACCCAATTTTTTTAGGAGAGATACTATATATTTTACCAACCGAGCTAATCCCTTTGGTCTGTCATTGATTTTTATCTGGATATGTTTTGTATCCCCTTTTGTAATTCATTTTCTTCTAATTGAAGTATGCTAAGAATGCTTTCCCTTTCATGTTTGGCTGTGTTATTGGCATTGATCAGTTTCTGCCTTGTCTTGTTGTTCTTAATCATTTTGTAGGGGCCTCTGGCTTTGTTTGGGGGTTCAGGAAACTATGCCTCTGCTTTGTATATTGCAGCTGTGAAAGCAAATGCTTTGGAAAAGGTTGAGTCTGAGATTGTTGATCTAGTTGAGGCGTCGAAGAGAAGCCCCAAATTTTTGGAATTTACTAAGGACTTGTCTATGCCCAAAGATACTAGAGTAAAAGCCATCCAGGCTATTTGTGGTGATGCTAAATTTTCAGATATCACAAAGAATTTCCTTGGTATGATTAGCTTCCTGTGTTTGAATGATTTTGACTAAGTTATATGATATTGATATTGCTCCAATGAAGTTCGATCTTGAATCCTTTTGGTCTGAACAGCATGTGTAATTTAGACTTTAGATGTCTATTAGGTCTTGTGGTACCAGAGATTAAAAAAATAATTTCTTGTTGGAATCTCTTTCCTCCTTTGAACAATAGTGGAGGCTTTGAGTGGGCTTTGAGTGGGCTTTAGGTGTATCCTATAGTAGAAACTTCTCAGAAAAAAATAAGAGATGTAACGTTTGCTGTAGGTGCCTTCACAAGAATGCAAACAAAGAATGTATAGAAGTTTAATTTATTCAAAACTGCCACCAGCATATTTGAAATGAGAACTAAATTAGTTATTATTTTAAACTCTGTTCGATATGCTCACAACATCATAGTGTTCCTTAATTGAGTAACTTCCTAAGATTTACAAATCATTTGATTTAATGGCTCTTTAGACTAATATTAGTATTACTTATATAGTTTGTTGCTTGAATATAGAATTTTTGGGGGTTTGGAAATGTCTTATGCTTTAGGACGAGGTGCTTATCCTCTGAGACCAAAATATCATATAAGCCTAAACTTAAACAATGGGGTTGGCTATTTGGATTCTTAAGCAACTAATTAGCATGGCACTGGTACTTGTGAGTTCTTTTCTGCCGTTGAAACACCGATTTTGAAAGCAGTCAACAATATTTCCTTGTAACTTCTTCACATAATGTTATACTGGTTTTTTTTTTTTTTTTCATCCTTTAAATTTTTCATCTTGAATATTCTTATTCTTTTTCACTGAGATATCTGTGTTCCAACAACACTATATGTTATGAAGTCTTCTGATATAATTCTGCTTTTGTATATCTCAATTTTATAAATTCTCATGTTACTGCACTACCCACCTTAGCAAATCAGTTACGCATCTCTTGCCTGGTGATAATTGCTGAATTCTTGTTATTTCTACTTTATTTTAAACTCACTGACTATATACAGCCTTTATGTGGCTGACCACCCTCCAAAATTTGAGATTTTACACTGGTTAGACTTTTACTTAGTATGAATATCAAATTTGTTTTGGCATCTGCTCAGTAGCTGAAATTTTTAGTTGTTTTTTATTTTTCCAATAATGTGATCACATATCACGTAATAAAAAGCCGATTTCAAATGTGAAGGTGATTTATTATGGTACCTTGTTCCTCATCTTTTGATTTTTCTTTCAAGACAAGTGGGCATTTAACTGTCGTTTTTGTAACTTTTCCTGCCTTAATTTATCAACATGTAATAGATGAAACATTCCTTTTCTGCTGCTATGATTGATGAACTGATTGATTTTCTATTTTAAAGTTGTGTTAGCTGAGAATGGGAGGCTACCAAAATTAGAAAGTGTAGCGAAGAAGTTTGTGGAGTTGACTATGGCCCATAAGGGAGAAGTGAAAGCCACTGTGACCACTGTCATAGTAAGTGACACTTCTTTGATGGTTCTTTAATGTCTAAGGAAAGTCATGTAGTTAGAGTACTTCTAATGTTCACTTCGCTTGCATAGTTTTTCTCAAAATGATGACTAAAATTGGTATTAATAGGTGAATTAGTATTAGTAGCATAGTGATATGATTGGACTACATCTTTCCATTTTTGTAATTAATCTCTAATCTCTTCTATTTATAAAGGCAAGGCGGAGGCTTTATTTCATCTCCATAATTTGTCATAAATATTTCAAAAGTTATCTTTGAGGTGTTTAATATATCATGGTCTTCAACCTATCTAAGGTGCTGGCGGCCATCTGAGATGGTTGTGTTTCGTACATTAGTATCCGTTGTGCCTGGAGGTATAAGATGCTACCAATTATGGGGATCTCACATTCTTGAATTTTAAGCTTTTCTAACATTTATAAGATACTAATATGCCTTTTTTGATTACTTTTAGTTGTAATATTAAACATAGTTATATTAAATACCATAGCATCTTATACCTTAGTATCCAAGATACTAGTGTATTAATCTATTAGATCGGCTCCCTTGTTTCATTTTAATGTCCATTTGGATAAATCAATTAAAGTACCATGTTATAAATTCAATAAAAAAAACAATCTTTTTGAACCTCCCCGGACTGTGTTGGTCACCTTATCATTCCCAGTATCCTTATATCTTACTTTCACCATTTTTTCTTCTTACCTTTCCCATTATCTCACATCTATTTTTAAGAAATTTCAATATTTAAAATTAGTTAAATTGTGATAATAACTTTCTATGTTTCTAAATTTTCTTCCATAAACCCCTTTGTGCATATCCTTTTTCTAGTTGACTTGTCAATAAAGGATAGCTCTTCCTGTATACTATGTTATGTATATGTTTAAGTTATTCTGGTGGCTATGTGTATTTAACTTGATTTTTAGGATAGTTTTAGAATAGTTTTAGAAATTAGCAATAGATTTTGTAAAATGATTTCGCTGGGATATGTCATGGAATTCAAACTCATCAAACAATAATATTTGTTGCATGAATTCAATATATGTTTACACCAGCCTCTTCCCCCTCAAGAGGAGAAGGAACTGAAGGAGACTCTTCAGGCGATCATAGGAGCCGGGAAAAAGGTTCAGCTTGAGCAGAAGGTATTTATTGTGTAATATTTTTTGTTGCTCTCTCTCTCCAGCCCCTTACCCACCCCCCCTCATTCCCCCTCTATATAAATTCAAGTGATAAAATATCTTTATTTTTTCAGATTGATCCAAGTATACTGGGTGGTCTAGTGGTAGAATTTAGCCAGAAGGTCCTTGACATGTCGATTAAGACTAGGGCACTCCAGATGGAGAGGTTCCTGCGAGACCCCGTAAACATTGCTGACATTTTTAGAAAGGCAACGATTTTCTCCTAAGAACTTCCAATTGCTTAAGGAAGGAAAAAAGTATCCTACGCTTTTTTGTAATGAGGTGCTCAGATCTGGATTCGTACTTGATGGGCAAATAAAAGCTAGCTCTTTTCAACTTCTTATAATGCTTGTCCTTTAAACGAGTTGAGAGTATCTGCTTATTTGCACCTTTAAGGTATTAATTTGCAAGTACTTCTGTACCAGATTCAAATTTCAAAGACGGCAGATTTTTTATAATGTGACGGTCCTTTGCCAATACCATTTCTCCCCAAAGAAAAGGTCCTTAGCACAATCATTCTAAGAAAAATTCTAAACTGGAGTTGGTGTGTTTACATCAACTGGTGATGAATGGACTCATAGGCTTGTCAGAGTGGGTCTTAGCTTGATGTATATTGATAGAGTATACTTAATAATATCTTTTCCAAGGAATGCTTTATAGCTATAAATGATGGAGTTTGTTGGGTTCTGTAAAGATTTTCCATTGTATGGGCCAACTTCTTGATACGTATGTTCTGTTCCAGGAAAATATTATGTATGCTTACTTCGGCATATTTGATTAATTGATTCAATTGTAGTCTCTAAATAGGCTTAAAGGAAATTAGTTGTTCGAAGTTGCTGAGGAAAAATTGCAAATTCCTGGGATTATTGAATATCTACAATAATGATGGCAAAGCATTCACAATCAGTATTAGAAATATACTTAGATAAATATTTTATAAAAGTAGATAGATTAAGTCCAGTATTGATATATAAGCTTATCATATATACGTTTTAATTTGATTTTTTTAATATATAATATATATCAAATCTATCTAAAAATTTCTTATGCTATCATATGTGGTTTTTGAGCAATAATAGTAAATTACAACACTGGTAGTCTGTGAAAAAGAATCTGTTGTCACATATTTCTTTTTCTAATTGGAAAGCTTGCAGACGGAGATGAATGGCTGAAGAACTTCTTTTTCGGTGTGTCATTAGAAAAATTCTTAGATAAATATTTTATAAAAGTAGATAGACTAGGTCCAATATTGATATATAAGCGTATCGTATATACGTTTTAATATGATTTTTTAATACATAATATATATCAAATCTATCTAAAAATTTCTTATGCTATTATAATATGTGGTTTCCTCATGAAAAGGTTGAGCAATAATAGTAAAGTACGACACTAGCAGCCTGTGGAAAAGAATCTGTTGTCACATTTATTTTTCTAATTGGGAAGCTTGCAGATGGAGATGAATGGCTGAAGAACTTCTTTTTCTGGTTTGTTAATTGTATCTCCCTCATGTCCCATCTGTGATGATTGAAATGAAACTACACAAATAAAAGCTAAAAGAGATAATAAAAGGGTGGGAAAGGGCCAATTAGATTTTGTCCCCCGGCTTTTTGGCAGGATCAAAATTGTTGAAACTCAGCTTTGGACCTCCATTTTCTTTGTTTTTTGAGTACTTCCACTTTTATTGCTCATCATGTGTTTCGAAGGACTTGTACTTTTCTGGCCTCTGCATGTTTTAGTATGATATTCTTCTTACAGTGTAGTACAAGGGGTGACACAGAATCCCCAGGTGAGTTGTTTCTTGTCTTTGTAACAAAGTAGAATGTTGCTTGGGACACCCTCATAAGCATCGCAATATTTTCTTCTTTTTTTGGGACAGCTGTGGATTCGGAGAATGATGCCTTTGAATCATCTGAGTAGCTTCAAGTTTCTGACTCACTTTATCTCAGAAAATTGTGGGAGTCCCTGTCAGAATAAAGTTTCTATAATGCCCTTGAAACATTTAGGAATTGACAGAGACTGCCATGTATATCTGTTTATGAATTGGACAATGAGATAGCAGGCATTGCCATGATGAATAGGATTTTTTTTTTTTTTTTTATGGTTCATGAAAATATTTTATATGAAAAATAATTGGCTGTCGGAAAGATGATTAGGTAATGAAAGGGAATTAGCCAAAGAGATATATAGCTTGACAGCCAGGAAGAAAAGGATGGATGGGTCCATATTTAAGGATAAAAATCTTGTGCAAGTGATCTTGTTAAGGTTTAATTCAAATTTCATATTAAAATTCTTATTTGGTAAAAACAAGCTCAATTTAGATAAAGCTATAAAGATGAAAATCATGAAAAATTCCTAGGTATAATATTTATACATTGTGCAAGAAGGTTAAGTAAGTTTATTAACAAGTTTTTATTCATTTTTTGTGCAACCAACTAATGCATTATATACACTTAAAAATTTCCCCAAGGTAACGATTTGACAACACGAAAAAGAAAAGGGATAAGAACTCCAAAACAAACTTATACAAATGGACTTATTTATTTATTCTTTTAAAAAAAAAAACTTTTCCTGATTCATAGGGTTGAATAGGGATAATGACCCAAAAAAAAAGCTAAAACTAGATGATTGTAGAACAAATTAAGAAGCGGGGTAGAAAAAAATAGAGATTGTCCAGCTGATACAATGGATAAGAAACTGTCATGACCACTAATAATACAGCCACTAATAATGTAGAGGCTGGACACACGGAACAAACATCCGCAGAGGTAGTTGCACCTGCAGAGGCCATTATGATTGATGAGGTGGCAGAAAATGATGAGGAAATATCTCCGAATGATGAGAATGGTACGGAGGGACAGGTGTCTGATAATCCGCAAGTAAAGGGACGTCATAAGGTAGGAGTGAGACGTAGCACTCGTGTTCGCAAGAAATCGCTGAAGGTTAGAGAAAATGAGGATATATGATCGGTGGGTGTACTGGGGTGAAGGCATGGGATATGTGAGTCCATTTTCTCCCCTCTGTATGTTTCTCTGTTTCTTTTGAATTCTTCCTTCTGAGTTTTACTTTTCTTTCTGAATCCTTTCTATCATTATGACTCTGTAGCTGTGTTGCTAAGTCATTGAGGATTAATATTAAACAACCGCAGATCTCAATCTTCGATTTTATCTATTTCTGGAAAATAGTCTCTAGTGCTTGTAGGTGTTCGTGACAAAAGGTGCTCTCGTTGAGAGGACCCTGTAATGGCAGAGAGTGCGTGGAGGCAGGAAGTACAGACTGAGCTCAAGAAGCTACAGGATTCGAGTGAGCAGTGAGATTTTGTGGTAGCGTTAAGGATGGATAAAATCAAGAGTAGCATAAAAAAGATTGTCTGAGCTGTGACGAACCTAGCTACTGACATGGCAGCTGGGAGACATGAATCTGCTAGTGGGTCCTCGAACTCTAGCTTGAACACCTTTGGCCATTCGAAGCTCGCCAAAATTGATTTTCCAAAATTTAATGGCACAGACCCTTTAAGTTGGATTTTTAGAGTTGAACAATACTTTGATTATTATGAAACTCCTGAGCCCCAGAAAGTGGTTTTGGCATCGGTGAATATAGAGGGTGACGTTGTAGCATGGTTTCAGCTGATGAAGAAGACGAATCAGGTCCCCACATGGGCTGCTCTATCTCGGGCAATAGAGATGCATTATGGGCCAACTGAGTTTGAGAATCCTAGAGCCCAACTCTTCAGGCTTACACAAATTGGGCCGGTACAGGAATATCATGCCCGCTTCATGGTGCTTGTACATCGGGTAGACGGGCTATCTGATAGAGCTCTTCTGGATTGCTTTGTGTGTGGTCTGAGAGAAGACATCAGACGAGAAGTGATTTCGAGGGAACCAGCTACATTATCGAAGGCAGCGGCGTTGGCAAGGCTGCTGGACGAGAAGAACACCCCAAATTGGGGCTTCTTGAGGAATCGCAATGTACAAACTGGGTCAAATCCGCGATTCAGTGGATCAACGATGGTCTCAGCTCCAACTTCGGCAATAGTGAAACCTGGAAGTGGTGCGATAATACCAGCTCCACCATCGACTAGGACGAGTTTGCCCCCTTTGTTACCGAAACCAAACATTAAACCCTTGACTCCGGTTAAACGATTAACACCGGCCGAGATACAACTTAAACGGGATAAGGGTCTATGCTACACGTGTGATGAGAAATTCACACCCAACCACAAGTGCCAGAATCGCCAATACTTGCTAATGCAATGTGAGCCAGATGAAGAGAGCAAGGAATCTGGGGAACAAGAGCCTGAAGCTGAAATGCAAGAAGAACCAGAAGAAGCTCTGGAGTTGCTCCATCTCTCTCTACAAGCTATGCAGGGGGCGCCGGGTAAATGCACCATTTTTTTTCATGGAGAAATTTTGGGGACTCATGTATTTGTGTTTCTAGATGGGGGAAGTTCAGATAATTTTATTAAACCCTGGATTGTAAAACACTTGAAATTGTGTAAAGAACAAATGCATGGGTTCAAAGTTTTGGTGGCTGGGGGCCGGTTTCTGAAGGGACATACCAAGGTGAGAGAGATTCCCCTCGTTATAAATGGAACACGAATTACTATTTTTGCTTTGGTTTGGATGCTACACAATATGATGTCGTATTGGGGGCTGACTGGTTAGAGACTCTGGGTGAGCACATTTCTGATTACAGCACCGCTACGTTGAAAATCTTTGCGAAAGGGCAATGGATTACTCTAAGAGGGGATCGTAATCAATTACCTGAGGTGGCTCATTTTCATCAGTTGCTTCGGTTTTGTGAAACTGATGCTATCGAAGAACTTTATACTATGGAGTATAGGGAGGTAGAGGACAGTAAGGGCGCTTCTTTGAAGATTACTGATGATATTCCAACTGACTCATAACAATTGCTCTGTAAATATCAAGGGGTATTTCAAAGTCCCAAGGGATTGCCCCCTCCTCGGTCACATGACCATGCTATCACCCTTCAACCGGGAGTGTGTCCTGTCAAGGTCAAGCCTTACCGGTACCCATTTTGTCAGAAGAATCAGATTGAGCAAATGGTGAATGAAATGTTACAAGAAGGAATTATTCGGCCCAGTAACAGTCCCTACTCAGCTTCGGTACTCTTGGTTAAAAAAAAAGATGGTTCATGGAGATTCTGCACCGACTATAGGGCTTTAAATGCAGTCACGGTGAAGGATGCATTTCAAATTCCTTCGGTGGATGAACTCAAAGGCGCTTGTTTTTTCTCCAAACTAGATTTACGATCGGGCTACCATCAGATTTTAGTAAAGGAGGATGACATTGCTAAGACAGCATTTAGAACTCCTCAAGGTCACTATGAGTGGTTGGTTATGCCCTTTGGGCTAACTAACGCACCAGCAACTTTTCAGTCACTAATGAATGACATATTCAAGGCCTATCTGTGATGGTTTGTATTAGTATTCTTCGATGACATTCTGGTGTATAGCAGTGACTGGGCAAAGCACTTACAGCATTTAGAATTAGTGTTAGCTCGACTATTGGACAACCAACTATATGCCAAATTGTCAAAATGTTCTTTTGGTCAACCCAAGATGCATTATTTAGGGCATGTGGTTTCTGCCCAGGGGGTTGAGGTTGATCAAGATAAGGTGACCGCAGTTCTTAAGTGGCCTGTGCCTGCCAATGTATCTCAGCTGTGGGGGTTTTTGGGGTTGACAGGATATTATCGCCGATTTATAAAAAAATATGCCTCTATTGCTTGCCCACTTACAGCATTATTAAAGAAAAACAACTTCCAGTGGTCAGAAGAAGCACAGATGGCCTTTGATCACCTCAAGACAGCTTTGATTCAGGCGCCCATTTTGATCATGCCAGATTTTACTAAACCTTTTGTGGTAGAGACAGATGCGTCAGGGGGTGGAATTGGTGCAGTGCTTTCGCAAGATGAGCATCCCATTACTTATTTCTCAAAAAAATTATCTCCTAGAATGCAAGCTCAATCAACATATGTGCGAGAGCTGTACGCCATCACTGAAGCGGTGGCTAAATTTAGGCATTATTTAATTGGGCATTATTTTATTATAAGGACTGATCAAAAGAGTTTGAAGCATCTGTCTAAGCAGATGATACAGACCCCTGAGCAGGAAGCTTGGTTACCCAAGTTGTTGGGTTTTAATTACTCCATTGAGTACAAGCCAGGAAGTACCAATCAAGCTGCATATGTTCTCTCACGCTGCTGCCATGTGGCCATCACCATGCCCCAGTCCAAATTGTTATCCGAAATTAGGGAAGCAGTTAAGCAATCAGAGGAGCTACAACAATTATTATTGCAAGTTGCACAGAATTCAGGATTGCAATCAGAGTATCAAGTGAAAGAGGGCTTGCTGTATTGGCAAAGACGGTTAGTGATTCCTCATATTGCAACTGCTATTATTAATAAACTCTTAGAGGAATTTCATTCTTCTACCCAAGGGGGCCATGCTGGTTTTACTTGTACTTTGGCTAGGGTGGCCACTCATTTTTTCTAGACACATATGCGGAAGCACATAAAAGCTTATATACGACAATGTCAAGTTTGCCAACGGGCAAAGGTATCTCAGTTGCATCTTAGTGGGTTATTAAGCCCACTTCCAATTCCACAACAAATATGGGAAGATGTGGCCATGGATTTCATCACTGGATTGCCGAACTCTAAGGGATATACTGTGATCATGGTAGTGGTGGACAGGTTGACTAAGTCTGGTCATTTTACTCCTTTGAGAGCTAATTACAATGCTCCCTAGGTGGCTGAAGCCTTTATCCAAATAGTGGTAAAGTTGCATGGTATTCCAAACTCAATTGTTTCAGATAGAGATAAGGTTTTTATTAGTGCTTTCTGGCGACAGCTGTTTAAATTACAAGGTACTACATTAAAATGAGCTCGGCCTATCATCCTCAAACTAATGGCCAAAGTGAAGCCTTGAATCGTTGCTTGGAAATGTATTTGAGGTGCTTTGTGTTTGAGACTCCGAAGCTGTGGGTTAATTATCTGCCATGGGCAGAATACTGGTATAATACTTCTTATCACTCCTCAATTGGTATGACCCATTTCAAAGCTGTTTTCGGTAGAGAACCCCCTGCTATCATTCGAGGTGTTTTTCCTCAAGAAGTTTCAGGTGATGTATTGGAACAGTTAAGAGAGCGTGATGCTGTCTTGGACATTCTGAAATTTAATTTAGAGAAGGCACAGATAAGAATGAAGAAATTTGTGGATAGGAAGCACACTGAAGTAGAGTTTCAGGAAGGTGATCTAGTGTTTGTTAAGCTCCAGCCTTACAGACAACACTCGGTACAGTGGAGGAGGAACCAGAAACTGTCACTACGTTATTTTGGACCTTTTGAGGTTCTAGAAAGAATTGGGTCAGTTGCATATAGGCTTAAACTTCCCAAAGAGGCCAAGATTCACCCTGTGTTTCATGTGTCAATTCTTAAGAAATGTGAAGGTTCACCATCGGAAATGTACTTGCCCTTGCCTTTGTTATCTGTGGAACAAGGGCCAATCATGTCCCCCCTAAAGATTCTCAAGCAGCGAGTAGTTCAAGTATCAGGGAATAAGGAACAGCAATTTCTCATTTAGTGGGACATGGATGTACCTCCTACCTGGGAATTAAAGTCATACCTTTAGAAATATTATCCAAGCTTTGACCTTGAGGACAAGGTCAATTTCAATGGGAAAGGTAGTGTCATGACCACTAATAATACAGCCACTAATAATGCAGAGGCTGGACACAGGGAACAAACATCCGTAGAGGTAGTTGCACCTGCAGAGGCCGTTATGATTGATGAGGTGGTAGAAAATGATGAGGAAATATCTCCGAATGATGAGAATGGTATGGAGGGACAGGTGTCTGATGATCCGCAAGTAAAGGGACGTCAGAAGGTAGGAGTGAGACGTAGCACTCGTGTTCGCAAGAAATCGCTGAAGGTTAAAGAAAATGAGGATATATGATCGGTGGGTGTATTGGGGTGAGGGCATGGGATATGTGAGTCCGTTTTCTCCCCTCTGTATGTTTCTCTGTTTCTTCTGAATTCTTCCTGTCACACCCGAAAATGCGACCGCGTGGCGCCTTTAAAAAGAGAAATCTCAAATGTAAAAAGCTCAAGAAATAAATAGGGTTCAGGAGTCGCCACCAAAATTTTATTTTTTAAAAGGCAAAACTTTGGAAAAACCTTTTTTAGTTTGAAAAATAGTCTGCGAATCAGAAAATGGATTCGGGAGTCTATTGTGAGTGGGTAAGGTGTTAGGCACCCCACTACACCCGTTCTTAAGAACGGTTACCCTAAGTCAGTTGTGCAAAATTAATATGACCTCTATTCTATTTTAATTCTCCCTAACCAATCACATGTAAAGAACAGAAGGAAAAATTTTAAGGAAATAAAATTTAAGAGAAGAAAGAAAATCAAAAGTAAAACAAAAAGGAATTCAAAGAATAAAATAAAAGAAATTAAGGAAATCAAATTAAAAAAATGAAATTAAGAGAAAATGTTTATTTACAAGGACGGACTTGACCTAGGATGAGAGCCTAGGGCCTACGTACCCTTAAGAGGGATCAAAGTCCACGTAGTTCGACTGAAAATTGTATTTGATTGATGTATTTTTTTTTAATTATTTTTTTGTTTGTTTATGTGTTCTTTATATTTCTTATCTATGTTTTTTAATTTTTGTTTTTGTAATTCTTAATTAATTTTTTTTTGCTTTTTATTTTGTTACTTTGTTTTTTATTCTTGTCTTTTTCCTCTCTTTTTGTTGTTTTTGTCTTGTTTTTTTTCTCCTTTTTTTTTGCAAAAAGACAAAGGAAATAAAAATTACTTTTTCCTTTAACAAATAAAACGAATTTTGAAATTGATTGATGTGTTTTGATTTGTTAAAGGTAAATTTAATTTTGCTTTCCTTGCACTTTCAATTTTTTCTCTCTTTTTCTTCATCATTTTATGTTTTTTTTTTTTTTCATTTTTCTCTTCTTTATCTCTTTTTATCATTGTTTTGTTTAATTTTTGTTTTGTTTTGTCATTATTAAGTTTTTTTTTCTTTTGTTTTTGTTTTATTCTTGTTTTTTTATTTTTTTTCTGTGTTCTTTGTTTTTGTTATATTTTTTTTTAATTTAATTTTTTTTATCATTTTTGTTTTATCATTTTTTTCTCTTTCCTATGCTTTTTGTTGTTGTTTTGTTTTGTTTTTTTTCATTTTTTCATTGATATATATTTTTTTAATTTTTAATTAATTTTTCTTTTTTAAAAAAAAAATAGTTATTATTTTTTATTTATTTATTTTTTTCTATTTTTGGATTTCTTTTCTTTCACCTTCCTCTTTTTTTCTAAACTCTTTATTCATTCAAAGATTTTTTTTTTAATCCTTGTTTTGTTTTGTTTTATTTATTTTTTGGTAAATTTTGTTGATTTCATTTGCCTCTTGATTTTTTGTTTGAAAATTAAGTTTTTTTTTTTTACAATTTTTGAAATGGGGACTTTAAAAACTTAGTTATTTAAAATCAACTTTCGAAATTGAAAAGTTTATCATCATTTTCTTTTTATTCCTTTTTTGTTGCTTTCTTCCTTTCTTTTTGTTTTGTTTTTGTTTTGTTTTTAGTTTTTTTTTTTATCTGGTTTCCTTTTTTTTGAAAATCTTTTTTTTTTTAAAGAAAAAAAAATCAATTTGCTATTAATTGATGCAGCCCAAAACATATAAAAATGCAGATTGGTAACCTAATGAATACCAAGGAGGCCATTGCCTCACATGATTCATTTGGTTTAATTCCTATGCGTCTGAGGGGACAAACAATCCCACACGACAAATTCTAAAAGAAAAATAAAGTAAATATAAAGAAGCTAAAATGACAATATTCACAGGCATATAAAATTTGGTGATCGTGTGTGTCTTTGTGTTTACAGATCATCTAAAACTTCATGAACAAAACAAAAGATGATGCTTATTCCCTGATTATTAGTTGAACCTCTTATCACATTTTCCTTGGCATATCACCAACTCATGAGCCACCAAGCCATAGCCAGTGCTATCCTTCCCGACCATTTGTCTATTCTCCTTGCCCCGCTTCTCACGCGTTGTCATTCCCCTAGATCACCAACCTCGCACATGCAACAGACACGAAGGAGAAAGAATGCGATAAGCATAGTTGGAAAGGGAAAGATATGCATATATATATATATATATATATATAGACACTGGGCAACATTCATTATGCACAAGGTACACTAATTATATTATTCTAGGCATATTTACCGTCTTTATTTTATTTTATTTTGCCTATGAATAGCAGAAGCAAATAAACCCATGTAAAAGTATTTTCCTAATCTCCTGAGACAGTCTCTCGATCAATTGTTCGCGTCAAGTTAAGGATTCCCAATTTATAGTCCTTTCATGTGGTGTAAACAACAGGCACAGTAATTTCAATGATTTTTCAATGTAATCATTTACTTAAGCGAAGGTCAATGTATGGATGAATAAATTTTGGAAATCAGCATACACAATTCATTTACATGGCAAGCAACTTGAAAGACATAATCAAGGGGTCATGTTCAGATACTGATAGCAGTTAAACATGTTCTCGACAGGGCAGTATCTATACCAGTCATGAAATCAGGTTTGGGTGCAACAAATGGGAGTTCACAGCTATATCAGAATGTAGCAAACATTAGGAGGGAGAAGTTGCAGTAAAATTTTTTTATCAAAAGGTGTCATGCTGGTGAGATGTATGAGACAACGTAAATGGAATGACCCCACTAACGAATCCCTCAGTTCTGCAAATCATTCCCTAGCTTATGCAAACTTGCATTCTCCACAAAGGGTAGGAAAAGCTAAGCTACGTAAGAGCATCCTAAATACAACCTACCAGGCATACATTCACAGTACAAAAAAGAACGACACCATTACACCTTCTCCCTAGTTTCGGCAGCATCTCACAAAACCAGCAATGTCTAACAGAAGATGGAAAGAAAATAAGGTCCATATTCGGACATCCAGCACACCTTCACAACACGAGATAAAACTATGCCTATAATTCTGCCAATAAGTTCAGCCATTTAAACAGAATTTCACATGCCACAAAACAGAAAGGAGAACGAGACAGGGACCATATAATCATCAGCTTTTCATTTCTCATCCAAATTAAATTTGCAAATAAAGTTAACTTAGCTTTTTTTTTCAACTCCTTTTGATTTTCTATTTTCTGCTGTTGTAGCTCCCTGTTGCTCCTCTGTACAGCTTCTTGCCCTCTTAGTTTTCATCAGATTATGAGCCTCCGGGTCATGGATCTCGCACAGAGCTCTGCGTTTGGCATTGACGATATGAGGTTCTTGAGAGGAAGACTGTGAAAGACCCTCGATACTCCCTCGCTGAATCTCCTTTCCACTTTTTTCTCAATTTCTGTGGCTCTCAGTTTCTCCTCGAAAATCCCTTTCTCCCTCCTGAATCTCCTCTTTTGATTTCGAATCCCCTTCTCCTCGATTTTCCTTCAGCCCTAAATTCCTCGCATCACTCTCTCTCTATCAATCTGAAAATCCCCAATCTCCTTTCACCCTTCATCCTCCGTCTCTCTCCTTCATCTCCTCTGCTCTTTTGTTCCTTCTCGTCCCCGTCTGTCGTGGTCCCCTCCTGCTACCTCTTTTCTGTCTGTTTCTCCCTCTCACCTCTGTGCGTCCCTCCGTCGCTCCCTCTGTGTGTCTCACGTCTCCTTCTCTCTCTGTTTCTATTTTCGATCGCCCTTTTTCGAAACACTTCTCAGCTTCCTCCCCTCAAATCCCAACAGGAACTCCCTCGCTCCTGAGTCTCTCTCAACCTCGCGTGCTTTTACTCTCAGCCTCCCCCTCGGCCTGGTTTCCCCATGGATTCGGGAAGAGGCACGACGGGGAGGGAGAAACTCCTTCGGTCCCCCTTCTGCCTCCGAGTGTTTCTCCCTTCCCTTCCGAATCCCCTTCTCCTCTTCCTCTCCCTCAGTCCTAAATTCCTTCCTCTGTCTCCTCGTGTCTCTGTTTTTTTCTCTCTTTTTTTCCTGTCCGCGTCTGCCCCAAGAGAGAATGAAGGGGGGGACCAAAGGGACCGGGTAGGGCTCCAGATGGATCTGAGAAAATGGGTCTAAAGTGGCGGGTTATGGGCTTCAAGTTGGGTTGTAAAAAGTCCGAAAAGCTGTTGGCCCAAAGGAATGGGCTTCTGCTGTTTCTTTTTCTGGCCCAGTTCTGAGTTGGGTTTTTTTTCATATTGGTTTTCTTCTTTTTTTCTTGTCTGGCCCAATTTTGAGTTGGGTTGGATCTTTCTTTTTTCTTTTGTTAGCCCTTTTTATCTCTATTATTCCTTCATTGATATTTTTTTGGTTCCCATCTTAGGATTAATGGGCCTCTTTTTTTTTTTGTTTTTACTTTTATTGTTTTATTTTACTTTGATTTTTTTTTGTATTAATTTTAGTTTTAGTTTTTTTATTATTATATATTTTTTTATTTTCTTTTGGACCAATGTAACTTGAATTCTTCATTTATTTATTATTACAATTTTCTTTTTTCTATTTTTTTTTACTTTTATTAGTTTGATTTTTACATTATTTTAAAATATATCTGGACAAAATACGGTGTTCACAGTTGTCCCTTTTTACTTGTTTCTTGGGCAAAGAAATTGAAAATGTAATTTTGATATTTTTTGCATAAGAAACAAGTAAAGACAAGAACACGTATTTTGTTTGACCTGATTTGATTACCTTCTGACAATTAAACAATAGAGAAAAGGTAAGAGCGACCCGAACAAAATATAGTGTTTACAGGTTGCCCCTCTTTACTTATTCTTTAAGTAAAGAAATCGAAAATACAATTTTTGATATCTTTAGCTTATGAATAAGTAAAGATGGAAACATATATTTTGTTTGGGGAGCTAATAGATCAAGGGGATTTAACTTACCTGGAAATGCAATGCTGCTCTGGTGCAGAACTTTGAGTTGCCTATTCTGGTAGGACTTTTATTTGTGCCTATTCTGGTAGGACTTTAGTGCCTGTTCTGGCAGGACTTTTGAGTGCCTATTCTGGTAGGACTTTTATTTGTGCCTATTCTAGTAGGACTTTAGGTGCCTGTTCTGGCAGGACTTTTGAGTGCCTATTCTGGTAGGACTTGGGTGCCTGTTCTGGTAGGACTTTTAAATGCCTATTTTGATAGGACTTTGGTGCCTATTCTGGCAGGACTTTTGAGTGCCTATTCTGGTAGGACTTGGGTGCCTGTTCTCCGCAGGACTTAAAGGTGCCTGGTCTCCGCAGGACTTTGGGTGCCTATTCTTCGTAGGACTTAAATGTGCCTGTTCTCCGCAGGACTTTGGGTGCCTATTCTTCGTAGGACTTTTATTTGTGCCTATTCTTCGCAGGACTTTGGGTGCCTATTCTTCGTAGGACTTAAATGTGCCTGGTCTCCGCAGGACTTTGGGTGCCTATTCTTTGTAGGACTTTTATTTGTGCCTGTTCTTTGCAGGACTTTGGGTGCCTATTCTTCGTAGGACTTAATTGTGCCTGTTCTCCGCAGGACTTTGGGTGCTTATTCTTCGTAGGACTTAAAGGTGCCTGTTCTCCGCAGGACTTTGGGTGCCTATTCTTCGTAGAACTTTTATTTGTGCCTATTCTTCGTAGAACTTTTATTTGTGCCTATTCTTCGTAGAACTTTTATTTGTGCCTATTCTTCGTAGAACTTAAAGGTGCCTGTTCTCCGTAGGACTTTGGGTGCCTATTCTTCGTAGGACTTAAAGGTGCCTGTTCTCCGCAGGACTTTGGTGAATTTTTCTAAGTTTAAAAACTTTACTTCATTCATCTAAGTTTTATGCAGGGTAATGCACCTATGTGCAATGCATGCAAAATGCTTGACTCTTTAACTTAACAACTCAATTTTGCCCCAATATGAATTAAGGTCATTGTAAGTGTTAAAAGTACGAGGTATGTAGGATGCTACAATTTATGGAATGCACTTTTTTTTTTTTTGCCCCAGTATGCCCTTGAGGTCTGCACAAGATATGCCTATGTGAAACGCAAGAAGCATATAAGACGCTTTATAAAACGCAAAATGTTTGTTTTCACTTGCCCCAGCATGAACTATGGTCTATGTAATGTATGCAAGTATGGAATGTATGAAACATGTGACGCTTGATGTCATGAAATGCAAATTTCCTTTTTGCTTGCCCCAGTGTGAACTAGAGGCCATGTGATGTATGCCAATGTGGGCCGCATGAAACATGTGATGCTTTATTTTTATGAAATGTAAATTTTCTTTTTGTTTGCCCCAGTGTGAACTCGAGACCATGTGACATATGCAAATGTGGAATGCATAAAACAGGTGATGCTTCCTTTCATGAAATACAAATTTTTCTTTTGCCTGCCCTAGTATAAACTAGAGGCCATGTGATGTATACAAATATGGAATGCATGATGCGTATGAGATGCAAGTTATTCTACTTCCCTCAAATGTATGCTTTTCTTTGCTTCTTTATGGATCTAGCAATATGCAATGCAGATGAGATGCAAGTTATTTTTTTCTTTTGACTTTTTTTTAAGCTGAAATTTTTTATTTCTAGAATATGCACAATTTATGCAAGTGAACTTAACTCCAAATGGAGACAAAAAGGATGAGGACATTATCTTTAAGCACCCTTAAATGGATTTTGAGTTTTGGACTTTTTTCTTTTTTTTTTTTCAAGATCACTTCGAAAGAAGGAGGAAGAAAGGGAGCATTATTTCTAAATGCTTTTAGATTGATTTTGAACTTGGAGCCCCTTTTTCTTTGGTAAACAGAATCATCTTGAAGGAAAATGGAAAAAGAATGAGCATTATTTTTTTAATGTCTTTAAACTGATTTTGAATTTTAAACTCTTTTTTTTTTTTGGAAAATGAATTGATGAGAAAAATGTGATTCTCTTTTTTTTTTTAGTGAATTGATGAGAATAAATGTGATCTTATTTTTTTTAATTTTTTTTAACTTGACTTGAAAAGGAGAAATATGCTTTGTCCATGTACAAACTCAATGCAAGTATATGATGCATAAGAGATCTCAAAATTTATAAAACGTAGGATTTTTAGCCCTTTGCTTTTAGAAAGATTTTACACTCTTCCCCTGCCACAATGAGAAAGGTTGAATTTTTGATTATCCTACCAAATTTGTCCTTTGTTATTTGTATGAGGGGATTTATTGATGGCTTTTGGCTAGCCAAAGATGCCCCTAAGAGAATATCCTAAGCTAAGAAGACCCAAGGTTCTGGCTTTGACTTATGTTTAAATGATTTTTCTCCAAGTAATTTGTTTGCCATTAACCTTGGGCTATTAACTTTCAAGTCACTCTCCTATTGTCAACTCTTCATCGTTAATGCTTGAAAGGTCAATAAGTGGAATTCACTCTTACTTTAGGTAACAATGTCAATACAATCATGCACTAAGGGATACAAACACATAAGCTTGGGAAAAAAAAAATCCTCAACATTAAAGGGATGCAAGGGCTGATGAAGAAGGTGAGCATAAAAATGGTTTGGGAATGGAGAAATGGAATAGACAATGGCTTGGTATAATGTGACAGAATGGGAAAATGCCTCAATTCTACACTTGAAGTATTCTCCTTTGAATAATAGAGAAGTGAGATGTTGAGAATATGGATATGATAGGATAGAAAGGAGCTTTACTTCTGGACTTGAACTCCTTTTAAAAGAAACAACGGATGTAGTGAAAAGAATCTGCTTTGAACTAAACTTTTTGCCCCAATTTCAATTATTTTGAATTTTTTTTTATTCCCTTCAAACAAAATCTGCCCCATTATTTGCAAATAAGCTAAACCTCAACAAGGACTTTCAATGCTTGTAATGTGGCCTTGGTAAATAGGTTTATGAAAATAAGAGATATTAGGCTCAAGAATTAATATACCCCCGTCAAGTCTCCTATTAATCTCCTTCTCCTATTGCTTTAACAAAATTCTATACTCAAAATTCAATTAACAAGAGAGGAAGTCTCAAGGTTGTAATGGGGTTTAATGGGTAAAATGTAGCTTAAGAAAGAAAGGTGACAAGGCCCAAACATTCATGTAAGTTCACAATGAGAATTTTGCTCTAGTAATTGTACCATTTTGGCAGGACCTTGGCTTATGACAGTTAACTCAATCTTTTCCTTTTAAAAGATATTTTTTGTTCAGCTCAACTCTCCTCCGGAGACCTTTCCTCTTTTTTTTTTTTTTTTTTTAATCTCTTGTGCTACATAAGACTCTTCTTTGAAAATTTTGCCCCTTGATTGCATGCTAAGGTGAAGCTCCCTTTTAAAAGCTTTTGCTTTTTCAAAATTTAATTTGTTGGAGCTTTCTTTTTGAGAATTTCCTTCCTCCTATGATTTTTCTTTTCTTCTTCCAATTTGTCTCCTTTTTTCATCAAATTTGCTTTTTTTTTCTAGAGGGAATCCACTATGGTGCCAAAATTGCTTTTTCTTTATATATAATTCTCATTGCTTCTCGGGTTCAATTCATGTTTGGTATTTGAAGAATTTTTTTTCTTTTTTTAGGCCCAAAGTGGTTAGCAACGGTTAAGAAGTGTTTAGACGATTGAAGGAACATGACCCTCTCTTGATATTTGAATTACCAGCATAAAAATTTGTTAAAGACTTCCCATCCCAAAGGTTGCATGATTAAGGTGAAGGAAATGAACATCACTCCCGGCTCAAATGAGGTGACTAGAAGTTACTTCTTTGTATTTGGGAAGACAAAGAATGTCTTGTATCATAGGCATAACTTGCTTGTGGGGTATGTATTCATTTTTAATTTGGTTTTTCCTCTTCTGTTTTCTTTGGTAATTGAATTTGGGGCATATAATTAGTTCCAGATTTAACATTTTTTCACATCGATTAAATCTTTTTATAAGGAGTTCGGGACATTATATTTTTGGGTTTTTGGTTATTGAGGAAAAACATGCAAGGAAAGAAGTTGTGTCAGCATACTTGATAGAATGGAAGGATGCGTAAAAGGTGAGATAGAAGCATATGACTATTGTATTGACAAGGTTAAATCAAATAAGGTCCAATGAATCAACTTCTGTTAGCCTTGGATTTTAGCTCTACAGAAGGATATTGAATGAACAAGCATTAACTGATTATGATATGACAAACAACTTCTTTGAGAGTTTGATCATCAAGAAATCCTCATGAAATCTTATTTCTTATGTCATTTTATGCCTTGTTCATGAAGAGGGTGCAACTTTTTCTTTTTAATGGGGTGTCTCATTGCCTTAGGATCAAGTATACAATTTTTTTACCAATGCCATTTTGGGGTGTGAAGGCTCTGGCTAGTGTAGGAAGCATCCTACTCTTGTGAAAGCTACTCAAATGAAAGTTAGACAAATGGCAAGAATCCCAAATGAGGTACATGGCAAATGTTTTGATCATGATGGTGTGTGGTTTTTTTTTTTTTTTTTTGCATGGTCAAGTTTAGGTGTTGATGAGTTTTGAGATGGATGGTTCGAATTCCTTTGGAATGGAGAAGATGATGGTGGGCAAAAATCATAAGTTGAAGGATATGGTGGTATGGAAGGTTAGGAAGTGATAAGCAACCTTATCAAGACCTTTGACAACTTTTCTTTCTCCTAATCAAGTGACACACCTTTACCTTTTGCACGTATACTTCATTTTCTCATCTTGTCTAGTTATGAGTGTAGCTTTTTATTTGAATTTTTTTTTTTAGATGAAGCTAATCTTTCCATTACAAAGGGCCAAGAATCATGTATTTTATAAATTTCCAGATTTTCAACATGAAATGCCTTATGACAATGCACGAACGCAATTTTATTACTTGTTTGATTCATAAATTGATGGGTGTATTTAGTGTGGGAGCCTTTCAAAGTATAGGACCTTTATTTCCTTTGGGGAATTCGTTGCCCCCAATTGACCTAAGAATAGAGTTCAGAATTGTCTCACTCAACATTACCCTAATGAAACTCCCTTCTTTTTAAAGTTATTTAACCTTTATTTTCCTCAGATACTTTATTGCATACAGGGATAAATAAAGTTGACAAATCATTTTAAGAGAATATACCAAATTCTACATAGATGATGTCTATAAAAAAGCACAACCAATCTGGTCTTCTTATGACAATTTGTAGAGTTATTTCATATCCTCTGCTTTCTTCTAGGGCCTTATTGTTTCATCATGAAGGGTAGAGTTAACAAAATTGACTTGCAAGGAATTCCAATCCTTTTTTTTTTTTTTTGCAAGCGATTCAAATTGAGCTATTACCTAGCTCGACTCATGTGTCAACTTACTATCCCTTATTTATCTTGAAAAGAGCCATCGATATGGTGCCAAAACTTACTATCCTCATGTAAGTTACCCAAAATTAGATTTTTCAAGTAATCAGCAGATTATCATCATTGGTTAATAATCTCCCACATTCCCTTAGGAACCTATTGACTCATAAGAAATTATGGCTTATCACTCAACTTGAGAACGGAAGATTTCTACACAATTAGTGTTTAGAACTTTGGCTTTGATGATGTTTAATACAAACAAGCCAATTTAATGATCCATTGTATGATGGATTTAATGTTGCATACTCACTCATACAACATTGAGAATTATATCTTGGTAGAAGAAAAGAAGAAAAACTTTGTACTTCTTCTCGAGAAGCTTATTGCTTCATTAGAGAAAAAATAGTTGACAATCAAACCGAGAGAAATATGCTTATCTACACGATTGATGCCTTAAAATAATCCTAATCCCTACCCAAGACATGACACTCACTTGATGATGCAACATACATATTATAATTTCTCGAAATTTTAAAAAATTCTTTCCTTTTTATGAAGGAAAATTTTATTTTATGAGGTGGAGGTTTTAAAGAATGAAGATGGGTCGTGCACAATTCATTATTTTATTTTATCTCTCTTTCTCTCTTTATTTGTTTTTCGTTTTTTGTTTTTTGGTATGTATGTGGGAAAAAAAAAAGAATGCATCTTTAAGGTTTTTTTTTTTCTTCTGTGAAATTATAACAAATGTGATTATAAACCTTTTCAGGGTTAAAAACCCACTAGGTAATGATTAGCTGCACTAATGTATACTTTCATGTTAACGTATGTCCAACTGTACAATGGTATCCCGTTAACTACTTCAGCGAATAGTGACAATATGTCACTTCCTCTATAAGGTTTTAATGGATGCATAAATGTGATGAAAGAATAAAAAAAATGCCCTCCTTTGTCCTACTATGGGTAGTCCCTAGGTTGAGATCAATGGTTTACAGAGGTCTGACTCTAACTATTCAGGAGGCATCTAGAGCTTAACTATCAGTGCATTTTTTAAGGTAGATCTATGACCCCTAGAACATTGGTTCCCAAATTGCCCTCACCATGAAGTGAGGATCTCATTATATAAACTTGACTTTGAGAGAATAAAATATCCTACACAAGTCAAACCCATATAACAAGGTACAATTTAGGTGAGGTCTTCGTGATAGCCTCAGGAAGCACAAGGCTTCACAGGGAAATCAATATAAACCTCTGCTAACCTAAGGAGCACTCAGACCCGGGTATAAGGCCCATAACGTGTGTGAGATATTTGTGTCTCAGTGATGTGTGTGAGGAGAGCGTTTACCTTCCATCCTATAGATTACCCAACCCTCATCTGCTAAGTAGATTGGCATAACAAAAGGCAGAGAATTGTATATACAGATATAAGCCAAAAGAGATAAACTATACAAATATGGTCATCTACCCTACAATTTTAGTCCTTATGTTATCTATCCTAACACATGTTATATATACAATCAATGAAAAAAAGCAATGAGGCAAGCATGTGAATGGAATATTATCTATCCTAATCATGTGGGATAAACAACAAACAAACGGGAGAACCAAAATAAAAGGAAGGCCATAACATTTTGCACAACAAACTTAACTTGGGCTTGACTCTCTAACTTTCCCCAGTGGAGTCGCCAAACTGTCACACCCGAAAATGCGACCGCGTGGCGCCTTTAAAAAGAGAAATCCCAAATGTAAAAAGCTCAAGAAATAAATAGGGTTCAGGAGTCGCCACCAAAATTTTATTTTTTAAAAGGCAAAACTTTGGAAAAACCTTTTTTAGTTTGAAAAATAGTCTGCGAATCAGAAAATAGATTCGGGAGTCGATTGTGAGTGGGAAAGGTGTTAGGCACCCCACTACACCCGTTCTTAAGAACGGTTACCCTAAGTCAGTTGTGCAAAATTAATATGACATCTATTCTATTTTAATTCTCCCTAACCAATCACATGTAAAGAACAGAAGAAAAAATTTTAAGGAAATAAAATTTAAGAGAAGAAAGAAAATCAAAAGTAAAACAAAAAGGAATTCAAAGAATAAAATAAAGAAAATGGAATAAAATAAAAGAAATTAAGGAAATCAAATTAAAAAAATGAAATTAAAAGAAAATGTTTATTTACAAGGGCGGACTTGACCTAGGATGAGAGCCTAGGGCCTACGTACCCTTAGGAGGGATCAAAATCCACGTAGTTCGACTGAAAATTGTATTTGATTGATGTATTTTTTTTTAATTATTTTTTTGTTTGTTTATGTGTTCTTTATATTTCTTATCTATGTTTTTTAATTTTTGTTTTTGTAATTCTTAATTAACTTTTTTTTGCTTTTTATTTTGTTACTTTGTTTTTTATTCTTGTCTTTTTCCTCTCTTTTTGTTGTTTTTGTCTTGTTTTTTTTCTCCTTTTTTTGCAAAAAGACAGGAAATAAAAATTACTTTTTCCTTTAACAAATAAAACGAATTTTGAAATTGATTGATGTGTTTTGATTTGTTAAAGGTAAATTTAATTTTGCTTTCCTTGCACTTTCAATTTTTTCTCTCTTTTTCTTCATCATTTTATGTTTTTTTTTTCATTTTTCTCTTCTTTATCTCTTTTTATCATTGTTTTGTTTAATTTTTGTTTTGTTTTGTCATTATTAAGTTTTTTTTTCTTTTGTTTTTGTTTTATTCTTGTTTTTTTGTTTTTTTTTTCTGTGTTCTTTGTTTTTGTTATATTTTTTTTAATTTAATTTTTTTTATCATTTTTGTTTTATCATTTTTTTCTCTTTCCTATGCTTTTTGTTGTTGTTTTGTTTTGTTTTTTTTCATTGATATATATTTTTTTAATTTTTCTTTTTTTTAAAAAAAATTTGTTATTATTTGTTATTTATTTATTTTTTTCTATTTTTGGATTTCTTTTCTTTCACCTTCCTCTTTTTTTCTAAACTCTTTATTCATTCAAAGATTTTTTTTTAATCCTTGTTTTGTTTTGTTTTATTTATTTTTTGGTAAATTTTGTTGATTTCATTTTCCTCTTGATTTTTTGTTTGAAAATTAAGTTTTTTTTTTTTTACAATTTTTGAAATGGGGACTTTAAAAACTTAGTTATTTAAAATCAACTTTCGAAATTGAAAAGTTTATCATCATTTTCTTTTTATTCCTTTTTTGTTGCTTTCTTCCTTTCTTTTTGTTTTGTTTTTGTTTTGTTTTTAGTTTTTTTTTTATCTGGTTTCCTTTTTTTTGAAAATCTTTTTTTTTTAAAGAAAAAAAAATCAATTTGCTATTAATTGATGCAGCCCAAAACATATAAAAATGCAGATTGGTAACCTAATGAATACCAAGGAGGCCATTGCCTCACATGATTCATTTGGTTTAATTCCTATGCGTCTGAGGGGACAAACAATCCCACACGACAAATTCTAAAAGAAAAATAAAGTAAATATAAAGAAGCTAAAATGACAATATTCACAGGCATATAAAATTTGGTGATCGTGTGTGTCTTTGTGTTTACAGATCATCTAAAACTTCATGAACAAAACAAAAGATGATGCTTATTCCCTGATTATTAGTTGAACCTCTTATCACATTTTCCTTGGCATATCACCAACTCATGAGCCACCAAGCCATAGCCAGTGCTATCCTTCCCGACCATTTGTCTATTCTCCTTGCCCCGCTTCTCACGCGTTGTCATTCCCCTAGATCACCAACCTCGCACATGCAACAGACACGAAGGAGAAAGAATGCGATAAGCATAGTTGGAAAGGGAAAGATATGCATATATATATATATATATATATAGACACTGGGCAACATTCATTATGCACAAGGTACACTAATTATATTATTCTAGGCATATTTACCGTCTTTATTTTATTTTATTTTGCCTATGAATAGCAGAAGCAAATAAACCCATGTAAAAGTATTTTCCTAATCTCCTGAGACAGTCTCTCGATCAATTGTTCTCGTTAAGTTAAGGATTCCCAATTTATAGTCCTCTCATGTGGTGTAAACAACAGGCACAGTAATTTCAATGATTTTTCAATGTAATCATTTACTTAAGCGAAGGTCAATGTATGGACGAATAAATTTTGGAAATCAGCATACACAATTCATTTACATGGCAAGCAACTTGAAAGACATAATCAAGGGGTCATGTTCAGATACTGATAGCAGTTAAACATGTTCTCGACAGGGCAGTATCTATACCAGTCATAAAATCAGGTTTGGGTGCAACAAATGGGAGTTCACAGCTATATCAGAATGTAGCAAACATTAGGAGGGAGAAGTTGCAGTAAAATTTTTTTATCAAAAGGTGTCATGCTGGTGAGATGTATGAGACAACGTAAATGAAATGACCCCACTAACGAATCCCTCAGTTCTGCAAATCATTCCCTAGCTTATGCAAACTTGCATTCTCCACAAAGGGTAAGAAAAGCTAAGCTACGTAAGAGCATCCTAAATACAACCTACCAGGCATACATTCACAGTACAAAAAAGAACGACACCATTACACCTTCTCCCTAGTTTCGGCAGCATCTCACGAAACCAGCAATGTCTAACAGAAGATGGAAAGAAAATAAGGTCCATATTCGGACATCCAGCACACCTTCACAACACGAGATAAAACTATGCCTATAATTCTGCCAATAAGTTCAGCCATTTGAACAGAATTTCACATGCCACAAAACAGAAAGGAGAACGAGACAGGGACCATATAATCATCAACTTTTCATTTCTCATCCAAATTAAATTTGCAAATAAAGTTAACTTAGCTTTTTTTTCAACTCCTTTTGATTTTCTATTTTCTGCTGTTGTAGCTCCCTGTTGCTCCTCTGTACAGCTTCTTGCCCTCTTAGTTTTCATCAGATTATGAGCCTCCGGGTCATGGATCTCGCATAGAGCTCTGCGTTTGGCATTGACGATATGAGGTTCTTGAGAGGAAGACTGTGAAAGACCCTCGATACTCCCTCGCTGAATCTCCTTTCCACTTTTTTCTCAATTTCTGTGGCTCTCAGTTTCTCCTCGAAAATCCCTTTCTCCCTCTTGAATCTCCTCTTTTGATTTCGAATCCCCTTCTCCTCGATTTTCCTTCAGCCCTAAATTCCTCGCATCACTCTCTCTCTATCAATCCGAAAATCCCCAATCTCCTTTCACCCTTCATCCTCCGTCTCTCTCCTTCATCTCCTCTGCTCTTTTGTTCCTTCTCGTCCCCGTCTGTCATGGTCCCCTCCTGCTGCCTCTTTTCTGTCTGTTTCTCCCTCTCACCTCTGTGCGTCCCTCCGTCGCTCCCTCTGTGTGTCTCGCGTCTCCCTTATCTCTCTGCTTCTATTTTCGATCGCCCTTTTTCGAAACACTTCTCAGCTTCCTCCCCTCAAATCCCAACAGGAACTCCCTCGCTCCTGAGTCTCTCTCAACCTCGCGTGCTTTTACTCTCAGCCTTCCCCTCGGCCTAGTTTCCCCATCGATTCGGGAAGAGGCACGACGGGGAGGGAGAAACTCCTTCGGTCCCCCTTCTGCCTCCGAGTGTTTCTCCCTTCCCTTCCGAATCCCCTTCTCCTCTTCCTCTCCCTCAGTCCTAAATTCCTTCCTCTGTCTCCTCGTGTCTCCGTTTTTTTCTCTCTTTTTTTCCTGTCCGCGTCTGCCCCAAGAGAGAATGAAGGGGGGGACCAAAGGGACCGGGTAGGGCTCCAGATGGATCTGAGAAAATGGGTCTAAGGTGGCGGGTTATGGGCTTCAAGTTGGGTTGTAAAAAGTCCGAAAAGCTGTTGGCCCAAAGGAATGGGCTTCTACTGTTTCCTTTTCTGGCCCAGTTCTGAGTTGGGTTTTTTTTCATATTAGTTTTCTTCTTTTTTTCTTGTCTGGCCCAATTTTGAGTTGGGTTGGATCTTTCTTTTTTCTTTTGTTAGCCCTTTTTATCTCTATTATTCCTTCATTGATATTTTTTTTGGTTCCCATCTTAGGATTAATGGGCCTCTTTTTTTTTTGTTTTGTTTTTACTTTTATTGATTTATTTTGCTTTGATTTTTTTTTTTGTATTAATTTTAGTTTTAGTTTTTTTATTATTATATATTTTTTTATTTTTTTTTGGACCAATGTAACTCGAATTCTTCATTTATTTATTATTACAATTTTCTTTTTTCTATTTTTTTTTTACTTTTATTAGTTTGATTTTTACATTATTTTAAAATATATCTGGACAAAATACAGTGTTCACACTTCCTTCTGAGTTTTACTTTTCTTTTTGAATCCTTTCTATCATTATGACTCTGTAGCTGTGTTGCTAAGTCATTGAGGATTAATATTAAACAACCGCATATCTCAGTCTTCGATTTTATCTATTTCTAGAAAATAGTCTCTAGTGCTTGTAGGTGTTCGTGACAGAAACACACGTGTAGTCCTTCAAGAAGAAGAAATCCTTATCAAAGACGTGGCACACAAAGTAATACCTAACTGATTTTTACCACAAAATCAAGTAATATATACTACTCAAGTTGTACAATTATCTACTATATATTCCACTTAAGCTTAACATTACAAAATAATAAATTTTAATTCAGTTTATTCATTTTATAATATTTTATGGAATTTTAAATTTGAACGCTTATATGATTAAAAAAAATCAGTAATGTTTAATTAGAATCAGCTTGAGATTCCCTCTTATTGCAGAAGAACTCTTTTTATGGTATATTAGGTCTTTCAAAGTAGTACAACTTAATTAATTGTGATTGTTGTCATCCTTTGGAGCAGTAAATTCTGCATAGATTAAAAGTGAAAACTTTTTGTACTTCGAATTTTAACCTGCAGCTTTACACACACACACACACATTTTGGTTGCGATGTTTCATGTTGAAAGGATTAAAGTGAATACTTAATCGTAATGTATGGCGGCAGTGATTAGATTATGCCAAGAAAAGAAATAAATTAATTGGCATTGCTTTGTTGAGAGGTGTACATGATTTGCTTCAGAAATATGCCAATTAAGTTGTTAGCCCTAATGAAACTCATACTCATGCAAAGAATGTGAGCTATACACAACCTTTAAAATAATATATATGGAAATCATCAAACAACTGTCAAGCGTGCAACACTTTTGCCATTTAAAATTAAAATTCAAAAGAGCATAGCCTTCTCTCTTTCTCTCTCTAAAAAAATTTCGGTTTGTAAAAAATAAATAAATAATGTTAAATATTATAATAGATTTATAAACATAAGTGATTTTATAAAAGGCTTGAGCTTTCATAAGGTTGAGTATTTTGATCATGAAATTTATTTTTAGATTCTAATTTTATAAATAAAAATTTTTTTAATGATAATCTCAAAATAAATCTAATGATCAAAACGTTTAACAAAAGTGGCACTCTTCGCAAAATTATCTTATAAATATGTTTAAAGTATGTTCATGTCTACATACTTTTAATTATATATCTTTTTATAATTAATTTGATCTATTTATTTTTAATAAATTAAATTTAGCTCATGATTTTTCCTTATTCTCTCTCTAAGTCTCATCACACACGTGAATTTTAAGTTTAAAACCTAGAGAGAGAGAAAGTATTATGTGAAGTGGAAGCAAAATTGTTAGTGTTACATACAAAAAGAAGAAGCTAGAGAAGAAGACGATGATTACCTTGTGAGTGAAGTAAAATATATCGAAAAAGACAAGAATTGAGTCAAAGACAAGAAGACCAGCCATCCCGCTCTGTCTCTCTATCATCTCTCTTACTCTCTTTCTATGTGTTAATTAAAGGAGGTCCCCCTCCAATCCGTTTTCCACTCTACCTATCAACCAACAACAAACACAATCTCTCTCTCTCTCTCTCTCTGAGTACAAACTCATATTTCATATTTTAAGCAAACCCCACAAGCCCATCACTATCGTCATCACCATTCCCACTTCATGAAGCCTCCTTCTCCTATATAGTACTCTCTTAGATCTCTCTCGCAAACCCACTTGAAAAAAACTCCATCCTCTTCCTTAGCTGATCTATTTGATTCAATATATGATAATGGGGAAGGACAAGAATAGTAATAAGAACAACAACGTTGTGAAGCTAAGGAAGGGATTGTGGTCGCCAGAGGAAGATGAGAAACTGATAAGGTACATGTTGACCAATGGACAAGGTTGCTGGACTGACATTGCCAGAAATGCAGGCCTTCAAAGGTGTGGCAAAAGTTGTCGCCTTCGCTGGATTAATTATCTGAGACCTGACCTTAGGAGAGGTGCTTTCTCTATCCAAGAGGAAGACCTCATTGTTCATTTGCATTCCATTCTTGGCAATAGGTACTTCCCTCTTAATTTCTCTTCATTAATTGTCAAGCTAATTAAATATGACATACAATTGTGAAATGATCTCACAAATTTAATAATTCGGTCCTCAATTATCATTATCATTTCTATTTAGTTTTAATATCAAAAAATTATCAATGAGGCATGAGTTAGTTTTGAAAAATACAAACTGATTATATGTTATTCCTTTGGATATTCTTTAGTTATTTGACAAAATAATTAATTTAAAATGAGTTTATTATTTTTAAAGATTAAGTAGTGAATTTAATAATTTTTCTGAACTAAAACTAAATAGGTCTAATAATTTAGGTGCCAAATTATTAATTTACTTGAAGATAGAGTAATTTTATTAATTCAGGCATTTTTGTTAGATATTATAAAAAATTATTTGTAGATATTTACCTTAACAGTTTAATTAGTATTAGATTGCTTTGTCGGTTAAAGATGATAAATAAGATTATTCATGAATTTTTACCCAATAACTTAATTTTTAGAGTTGATGTGATTCTTTACAATTTTCTTTACCATGAATTTTTCAGTTGTTTGCATATATTCTTGTTTGATCTATTCATCATATAAGATATATACTGCTGAATTGGAAGTGCCAGTCAAATTGTAATAAGGGAAAAACAAGAGTTTCTTTTCTAAAGAGACAAAGAGATAAGATGGAATGTGTAGAAGTCTAAACACATGCATGCCGTTGCGAACAACTCGAGACGTTGATTAATTTGTATTAATTTAATTAGTCATACTAAGAATATTTACGTTATATTATTGACTACATTAATATTAAAATTCAACTGAATTAATATAATAATGTTTGGTCTTACAAAAGTTAACATTAATCTGACAATTAATTAAGTCCAAGTTATAGATTGATGCAAAACAATCATTTTATAACATCTTTTTGCTTTCAATCCGTTGTTCAGAAAATTATTGTTAGAAATCATGCAGTGTCATTACCATTACCAGTATATAGACTTTCCTGAACATCCCAAAGAAATCTGGTTATTCATGGAGTCTAATTTTGGGCAATGTAAATGTGCCCCAAAATATTTTGTTGCCGATCTTTGCATGCATTATCAGCTGTTTATTTTCCAGTTACATGTTCACACAGTTTCATTTTTTTTTTTCAAAAGTTCCTATATAAATAGACATATATATATATATATATTGTGGGGTTCAAGAGTTCGCCTTAACCATTAATACTTGGTGAATTTCTTCCATTATTTTTTTCCCGTGATTCTAGTCTCTGTCTAAAATTTTCGGACAGAATAACTCATTTAGGTCTTTTCAGAAATTGAACTGATATTGGGTACCAACTCAATGCATCTTGTTACGAAATTGCCTTAAAGCAAGTCAGTTTTTGGGATTCTTATTTGGTAAACAATGCCTACCCCATTATTTATGAACTATATTTGTAGATGAGTAAGAATTAACAATAAAGTTTACGACTTTAATGTGATGGAGCCCCTCATTCATGTGGCAAATTCATTTATAAATGTGGTTCATAAATGATGTCCTAGGCACCATCTATTCAATAGTGCTTTAAGTAATTCCTTTAATTTTGTCTGACTTTCTACTCAAGAATGATTTTGTTAGATCGAGCGCTTATCATTAGATCAAAAGTTATATATATATATATATATATATATATATATATCTGTTAGTTAAAGCAAAATTCTTCTTATTTAACAGTACCTAACCCGAGCATCATGTTTTGACTATGACTTAACCTCACATCTAGACTTTACCATAGGACATTTACTACCATACATTGACCAGTAGGCCTTTATCCGCATTATAAGAAAACTATAGTTGTAGTCTTGTAGGCTTTGAAGGTCTGTGTGTATATATCAGTTTTATTGGTTTTCTGTCCCTATCGTTTTCTTTAATTTTTTTCCATTTTGAAAATCTCAGGTGGTCTCAGATAGCAGCACGTCTTCCAGGACGCACAGACAATGAGATTAAGAACTTCTGGAATTCTACTTTGAAGAAAAGGATGAAAAACAACACTATTACTACTACTTCCACTACTACTCCTTCACCAAACAATAGTACTGACTCCTCATCAGATCATGTTCTGAATGGAATCACCACCTCCATGCCCTTCAATAAACAAGACCTCATCAACATGACCATGTGCATGGACTCATCATCATCAATATCATCATCATCATCATCCATACAATCCATGCAAGCCATGGCTTTTGGTGGTGACCAATTAATGGAGTATCCTTTTTCCATGTTGAATAATAGTAACCCTTATGACGTGCCTGCATGCTTAACCCAAGTTGGGGACGGTATGGTAGATGATGAATTTTATGGTGATGATTATAATGGGATGGTATTAGAGGGGGATAATAAAATGGGGTTAGAAAGAGACTTGTGTCTTCCTCCACTAGAGAGTGGAAGCGTGGAAGAGAAATATAATAGTAGTGCCCCTATTGATGTGAAAAGCCATAACAACAACAACCATTTTAATAATGGTTGCTTCAATAACACTGATCATCAGAGCTCCAAAGTAGATCATCAATATCATCATCAGGACTTACTTGGGTTTGGAAATAATCATGGGCAATCAGGGGAAAACTTAAGAATGGGAGAATGGGATTTGGAGGGTTTGATGCAAGATATATCCTCTTTTCCTTTCCTTGATTTCCAAGTTGAATGAGCAATATCCATCTTTGGAAAATTTTCCTTTCCCCTCTGTTTCTCTCTCAGCATTCACACAAACACATTCAATGCACAAACCCATTTCTTCCCCACCTTCAATTCCTCCAAATACAATAAACACAGACCCTTCTGTTCATCATATTTTGTTATCCATTGTTTCTTTCACCCTTTTCACAATTGTACACACATCCAAATTCCAAAACCAATCTCATCGCGTTAGGTATAGTTTCTGCAATGAAAGTTGCGGCATGTGAGTATTGTTTGGTGCAAGGTATATCCTCTTTTCCTTTCCTCGATTTTCGAGTTGAATGAGTAATATCCATCTTCGGAATGTTTCATTTCCTTTCTTTTTCTCTCTCAGACATTCACACAAACACATTCAGTTCCGCCAAGTACAATAAATACAAACCCTTTTATTTCATACAACTTTTTCATAATTGTACACACCTAGTTTCCAAATTTCCAATATAAACTCCATTGTGTCAGGTACATATAGTTGTGCCGAGAAAGTTGGAGTATGTGAATAGGGTTCATGGGCCCGGTTTTTTGGGCGGGGGGGGGGGGGGATTTGCTGTTGCCTTTTGTTTTATGGCTTAATTTGCTTGCGTAGCACTTTGTGTGAATTTGCGGGAATAGATAGGTTGGTGCAATAATATTCAAAGGAGATTCTTATGATCAAGATTGAAGAGAAATGTGAATAGTGAAAAAGAATGTATTAGAAAGTCAAAAGCAGAATAAATAAAGCTTTAGTTGCTGAATTGTACGTAGTGTTTTAGTGTAGATGAGAGGGAAATAATGTGGAGAGATGTAAGTTGTTATTGAATTCGTGAAAGGTAACAGAACATGTACAAGGTCGATGATGATGTAAGCACATAAAAAAAGTAGTAACTTGGAAAATTTTCATTCGATCTCCCCCTCTCTCCCCCTTCTAATTTATTCTGATTTTCTTCAAAAAAATTCAGTTACAAGATCTTTCACAGCGAAAGCCTAATAATATCAAAATAAAACACAAACGTCGCCTGAGAGATTCGAACTCTCGCGGGGAAACCCCATGTACTTAGCAGGCACACGCCTTAACCACTCGGCCAAAGCGACGTTGATGTTCTCGTCCGATAACTACAAAATATTTGACAATGGCCTATTGGGCCTCTTGATCTATGAAATGTTGTAGCTCGTTTCCTTTGAGAGAAAATTCATATTTTCTTTGCATGTTTTATTATTTCTTTTATTGAAAACAACATCAATAATTACAAAGAAAGAACATATGTAAAGTTGAATTTGATAAAGTAAAAGGATTTTTAAGAGAATGAAAATGAAATAGAATAAAATTTTATGATTTAAAATCATATTTGATATGATGTGAAAATAAATAAAAATATTTTCTATTTGGATACTTAGGAGATTAAAAATAATAAAGTAATAGAAATAAAACATGAATAAATAACCAAAACACCACCTAAACCCAAAAAAATATTAAAAATTATTTTTTGTTAATTAACATAAAAAAATTATAGTTTAAGATTTCAAGTTAAAGATATTTATATTAAAGAGTTTTAAATTTTGAAATTATTCTAAATAACTCAAAGATAAAATTTAAACTGTAGAGGAAAATTACAATTTAGAATTTTAAATTAAAATTTTTGGTCATTAAATTTTTTAAAATTATTTTAACATTTAAGATTCTCTAATATAAATATTTTTAATTTGAGATCTTTAAATATAAATTTTCTAAAAAAAAATAAAATATTATTATCATTAAAACAAAATAATTTTTTTTACTACTTTTTCTATCTTCAACATTAACTTTCTTTTGATTATGTGGTGGAATGCACAGTGCCTCAAAGCTAGTAAGACAGAATCCATATTCGGCTGTTCCATTCGAATGTACCAAACAACATTTTTGGCTATTCTATCTCCCTGTCACTCTCCTATCCAATGCTGGGAAGTGTACCGAACGGTAGTGTGTTACAAGGTAACCATAGATATTAATCCAATCGACAATGGAAGATGTCTGATAAAAAATCAGTCTGCTTAGAGCTTAGAGTGTTACATATAAAGATGTATGGCTCCTAATAGTTTTTTTTTTTTTTTGGGCCATTGATATAAGCCTTTTTTAACCCAAAAAAATGTAGTTAGGCCTTCAAGATATTGAAAACAAAGGGTCAGAAGAACAAAATATCATTCAACCAAATTAAGTTATATATGTATGGAATTTATATAATTTACATATTTATTAAATTTCCCCTAGTTAATTTCATTTTATTATACATTGAACTTGATTCATATTAATTTCATAAACTGGTACTCATTTAAGTCATGAGTTTTTCGTCTTTGTATGGACAAATTAAGAAGATTTTAGTCAAACTAAACTCAACATCTTGGTGATAAAAATTTTAGGTTGAGAATTGAATTTAAAATCTCTTATTATTTAATTACACCTCTCACTATTAAATCACATCTTTTAATTATTTATAAAATCTAGATTGAATAATAATTGCATACCAAATAACCAAGTTGAGTCACACATGGACTACTTCAACTAGAATTAGATTAATACATGAGATGGTGATGTTATAATTGTATATATAAGAAATAAAAAATTTAATATTACATATATAAATATAATTAATTAATTTTAAATACATATTCTATAAAAATTTATGATCACCATGATTAATACACATGAGAAAAACTAGCCATGTTATAGGTTATTATCAACCCCAAATTCCAATTCTTTACTCTTCGGATTCTAGTCCATAGATTACTATCACACTAAAAGAAACATAAAAAACTTTAGACCATATTTTAATGTAAATATTTTATTTTGAAATAAAAATAAAAATTACACTTAAGGATTCCAAATTAAAAATATTTATATTAAAAGATCTTAAATTTTAAAAATATTCTTAATGACTCAAGAACCAAAAAGTTAAACTATATAACAAATTATAATTCAGAACTTTAAGTTAGAATTTTTTATCTTTATGTCATTTAAAATAATTTTAAAATTAAAGATCCTTTTATATAAATATCTTTAATTTAAGGTTCTTAACTGTAAATTTTTAAAAATAAAAAGTTATATATTCATTTGGTTTGAATCATGATGGTAGGGAGAGGTGGAGTTCATAATGTCTTGGTATAAAAGCAAAAGCCACTATTATATTAAACCATATTGCTCAATGTTATATTTCAATCATTACCATATATGGCTATATCACCCTAGCATAACAATCTATCTTTTCTCTTCAAAAGCAAGAAATGTTCAATTAAATTGCATCTCTACTTCACTCTTAGTCCTCCTACCGGCATGTTACTATTTTAATCCAAAATGATCACTAACTCTTTGAAGTTTTAAGGGCACATGCATTTTTCTTTACTAATAATAGAGAAAAATGAGAAAGAATAGAAGTAAACTTAATTTTACAATCCCATTAAATTTCAATTTGCTGATTAAATCCTAAATAGGCTTGCATGGATTTTTAGTTAATTTTGACTTTAATTAAAATTTAAGCTCAAATCTTTTAATTTAGAAATTGATTTTAGTTTTACTAAGTCAAAGGTCATTGTAGGGATTGATAATCAACCACGTTCAATATATTCACATCAAAATGGGGAATTTGATTAAAAATTGGGAATAATTATGAAGTTGAATGAAAATCTAATAAAAGATTGAGGAAAATTGGGTATATAGACCATGAGAGTATATTAGAATTTGGGTTGGATTTTATACGAGGAGTGTTTTAAGAATAAAATTTTAAATGTACAAAGTTGATATAAAAATGTATATTTTAAAGATAAATTTCATCTAAAAGTTGAAAGAGAGAAAGAAAAAGTAAGGACATTTTTTTTTGGGGGGGGGGGGGAGATAGAGAGAGAGAGAGAGAGAAGGATGGTTAATGAAAATAACACCCTTCTTCTTGTTTAGGAAAATTTAGGAAGATTTTTAAAAATTTTAAAAAGGTAATAAAAATATTTTATTATTCTTCTCTTCTTATTAATTAATTAATAAATAAGATAAATATTTCAATAAAATATTTTATTTCCCTCCGTTATCCCTTATTCATACATATACTAATATCACTAAAAAAAATTTAGTCTCCTCTGAGATCTCTCACCATATTAATGTTTAGAAAAATAAAAAAGACATAAGCAATACAAGGGTGCATAATTATCGGCAATGAAGTAAGTAAGTAATGTAGTGCATGGAAGCTGTATGGTCTATTAAATTAATATAACTTTGGAGGAGTAATCTTTTGGAAGGAAAAGAAAAAGGTAAATTATAAGAATTTTTTTAAAGTTTTGTTAAAATTATATAAATTTTATTTTTAAAAATTATATAATTTTTTAAATAAAAATATTATTTTATATTTTAGTTCAATTTTAAATTTTTTGATCAAAATGCTTTTCATTTAATTTTTTTTAGTTTTAAAAAATATGTATTTAAATTAATAAGTATATTAATTAAAAAATTTTAAATTAGATTAAAATGTAATGTAATTTTTTATTTTAAAAAATTTTTTGTATATTATAAAGATAAATAGAAAATTTAGATAATTTTAAAAAATTTAAAGGAAGGACGGAAAATTTATTTATATATATATATATATATATATATGTAAAAGAGGAAACAGTGTAATGAGTAAAGCGTGCTTACTTTGCTGTCATTCCTAGAATGTGGAAAGACAGACATTTCGGTGCAAAGCAATTTAATTAATTAAATGCCCATTTTGGAGGCGCAATCTGCTGAGGCAACGGTCTCCCGTAATTCAAGGATTTAGATCGAACAAAAAAGTTCACTTAAACCAAGATTCTTTGACTTCAAATTACATTTTCTAATATCATTTCAATCAAATATATAGATATCTATCCTACCTTTATCCTACACATAGCTAAGTAAAAAATATCTATGTTAAATTAATGAGCAATTATATGAATTGAATTGAGACCTACTCTAATCTAATCGCTTCAACAATTAGAGAGGATGCAGTCGGATTAAAAAGTCCTCTTTTTTCTTAATTTTTTTATTTTAGGTTTCAAATTATAAATTTAAAATAATAATAATAATAATAATAATTAAAAGATCAAAAATTATTATTATAAAAAAATTAAAGACTAAAAAGAATCTTTTTAAATCTTCAAATTCTATATACGTCAATAGATTTATAAGAGATATATATATTTTTTAATTTAATTTCTAATCAAATTGTTGAATAAAATTATAACTTATAAGTTTAATTGTAAAATTTTTAAAAAATATAGTGTGTCATTTTATTTAAAATTTGGTTATTAAAATTTTAAAATTCATATTTGAACTTTTTTTAATTAAATTATATTTTTCCTTGCAAAGAACGTTTAAGACTTTTGGAGTATAAAATTAAAAAAAATGTATGAATAGGAATCAAATTTAAATACATTAAAATCTTTTTAAACTTATATTTTAAAAAACGCATTATTTGAGTCAAGTCTCTTGAAATATCATATTTTATTTATGATATATACTTCCTTGATTGTTATTTATTCGTTTATTATATTTATTTTAAGTGAAGCTAATTTATTTTAAAAAATGTGTGTTTTTGTGTATATCTAGTTCATTTAGAGAAACCAGCATTCTAGGAATTTAACTTAATTATGAAAAATTCTATAATTAAAGGGATCGAAATCAGTCAAATGACATGATTTTGTATTTGAAAATTTTGGTTATAGTTTATATTTTAATTAAAAAATATAATAATTTGTAAATTATATATAAAACGATTAAGAAATAGTACGATCCCCTAAACTCTTAATTAGGAGCAATTATGCTTGCTTCCATTGTTGTCCCTTAATGAAGACCCAAAGCTATATGCTATAAAGCACATCCTTCGACTCAGCTTAAAAGCCAACCATACCCTTTCTTTGTGAAAGAAGAACAAACACGCACAACTCACAACAATGTCCAACAACCACAACAACGTTGTTGTGGAAGAGCATGAGGCTCTGATGTACCACCACACTTACCCATGTGCTTACTACGTACAAAGCCCTTCAGCCACCACTCTCACTCAAAACGACGCCGAATCATCTACCTTCCACTCCCCAGCCCGACCCGCATCGAACACGACCCACGACGCCCTCTACCGCTACTCCTCCTCCCGGGGCTCCATCCACTCCTTCCACCACCACAAGAAGGTCTCCTACGACGGCAGCCACGTGACGGCACCCACCGAGAACGACGGCGATATCAACCGTCAGATTATAATTGATGGTAATGGCGATGATGATGATGAGGATGATGATGACATGTTTGATTATGATTGGAGAAGGAAAGGAGGGTGGAAGAGGTATTGCACGTATCGGAACTCTGACTCGTGTGCTTGGATTTGGCTTCAGATAAGTTGGAGACTTCTGGTGAGCTTGGGTGTTGCCTTGCTTGTCTTCTATATTGCTACTAAGCCTCCCACACCTAAGCTCTCCCTTGAGGTATTCACACTAAAAATCATTTTTTTAAGTAAATTCCACCCCCCTTTTTTGTTCTTTTTTTTTTTTTCTCTGTACGCTTAAATTATATATCTTTTATAAATATATATATAAATCCATTTGATGTTAAAATATAATCAAAATGTCTTTAAGAGTAATATTAATTTTTTGTTAAAAATATTTTTTAAAATTTTATTCCAATATAATTTATTTGTGTTGAAAATTATAAGATTAATTTATTCAAAATTTTTAAAAATTGACTATTTTTGTATTGGTCAAATATATTTTTAATACTTATTATATTATATAAATAACAGATATAAAGATATTTCAATTTAAATATTTTGTATTTATAGATTGAATGTTTGTAGTATATTGGGAGAAAGATATAATGAAAAAAGGAAGTGTTTAAAGAGAAGAGGTGTATCCACATATATTCTTATATTTTTGTGTTACTTTCTCTCTTTGAATGCATAAATATATAAATATAGAGGATTTAATTTTTGAATATTTGAGTTAAAATAGAAATAATTATAATTTATTTTTTATTATAGGATAAGTCAACGTACATTGTGCATTTTTTTTTTAAGGGAAAGGCATGTAAATTTTTAAATACAAAAAAAGACTATGTAATTTAAATATCTCTTAAAATAGAAGAATGTAATTAAAACTTATTTTTTAATTATAATCAAGGTTATCATCGGATTATATATATGTAGGTTATTTGTATTCTGGATCTTAAACTCAAAGTGATTCTAGAATAATTAAATTTAATTTATTAAAAAGAGAGAGTGTTTTCTTTTTATCAACTAAGCTAGATCCTTACTTATGATTTTGGTTCTTTAAACAATTAACCGAAGTTAAATTTACCACTCTACTCTAATTTCGTAAGTCTAATTTAAATTGAAGAGTTCAAATTATTATAAGAGGCAATAAAAGGTGCAATGACCATCATCTTCATTGCCTGTAAATTCATTTACATTATGAGCATGTTATGGGCATTCAAGATGCTAAAAGCTGCAGAAAGTGCTACATGAATAGATGACGTGGGTCCAATATGTCAAATTTCTTGTCTATTAATTTTTATGTCTTTATTTTTTAAAATTTTTGTCAAAAAATTAAGTATAATTTTTAAAGCATTACCACTTAATTTTTTTAATAAAAAATGACATGTGAATTTTTTTAAAAAATTAATATGTAGTGTTGAGTTATAAAAGATATTTATATATTATTTTTTATTAAACAAACATGATAATAAATAATTAAATATTTTAAAAAATATCCCGGCCAAGTCTAAAAAAAGCCTTATGGTCCTCTATTTGTAAGCCCATTGTTGTAAGAGAGGCCTCCTCTCATTGAGAAGTCAGTACTTACAAAGCCCATAACAAACCATATATTACTAGTTGGGCATCATATAGTGATAAGTTGCGCGCTCGGACGCACACGCTTATATACAATTTTTGTTAATTTCAAATTATATATAAACTTTTATTGAAACAAAAAATTATTTTATATTTTAGTCTAATTTTAAATTTTTTTGACTAACATACCTTCTATTAATTTAAGTATATATTTATTAAATTAAAAAAAATTAAATGAAGAGTATTTTAGTCAAAAAAATTTAAAGTTAAACTAAAATGTAATATAATTTTTATTTTAAAAAATATTTCTATTAATTTTAAAAATAGATAAAAAATTTATCTAATTTCAATAAAATTGAATTGATATTTATATAAATTATTCTATATATAAAAAGTCTACGTTAAAAGAAAATTGAATGATTGACATTATTATTTTTAAAATTTGACAACACATGTTAGCTCTACGTTAAAAGAAAAAAAAGAAGAAGAAGAAAATCAATTAGAGCATTGTAGTGAGCCAAATATATGTTTTCTGGACACAAGAAGTAAAGAAAATTGAATGATTGACATTATTATTCGAATTATCAGATATTTGGTTTTGGTTGCAGATAGCAAGAGTTCATGAATTTAAGCTGGGGGAAGGAGTGGATAGAACTGGTGTGACAACGAAGATCCTAACCTGCAACTGCTCCATGAATTTAGAGATTCTCAACAAATCCAAGTTCTTTGGCCTTCACATCCGTCCTCCTCTTATCGATATGTCGTTTGGCATCTTACCCTTTGCATTTTCACGTGTAAGTACATCCTTTATTATCTTCTTTTACATGTATTAGAGGAAGATTCAAGTAGAGGATTCTTTGCTGGAAAATGTCTCCTTTTGGTAGCCTCAGGTAAATATAAATGGAGATGAAATCTATTTTTACATTTTGTTTGATAGTCAAATACTATTGGTAGCCAAAAATGAGGATGAAATTTATTTTTTTTCCTAATACACACGTGGATTGAAAAAAAATTATTGTACTTAATTTATGTAAAGGTTATTATATCCTCATCGTAATTATTCTTTTATTATCCTTTTTTTAAGTAGAAGTATTTTTGTCATTTTTTGTCATTCTTTTTTATTCCAATATGATTTTTATTCAACTAAATATATAAATAAAATAATATTCTTATTCCTTTCTATATTATATTAAATTTAATTATTCTATTCTATACAAATCTTTATTTTCTTTTCAATTCTAATAAAATTAATTTTGTTTGCCAAATAGGGCATTAGACATAGTTTTTATACTTTACATAGTTTATATATATATATATATATATATTGCAAGTGGGCATTTTAAATAATATATATATATATATATTCTAATATATTCTAATATATTATAGTATATATATATATATATATATATTCTAATCACTAAATTGAGCATTTTAAATAAATTTTTACACGTATTATATATTTATTAAAAAATAATAATGAAGATAAAAAAAAATTATAGCTAAATTTAGTCCTCCTTTACCTAACTCTGTCACAATCCTTGTCACCTAAAGTTTCTAAAGCCTCAGATTGTTATATTCTAAAGAGTGAATTAATATTTTAGTTTCTCGAAGACACACTCTCAATTTTCTCCCTAAGTTTGAATGTTTTAACTTTTAAGGAGTATTTTGTTTTGAATTCAACTTTATATTAAGTCCACTAATAAATATTTAACAAAGATGGGTGAAGTGATGAATGTGAAGTTAGCTAATGTGGTCATTATTAAATGCTCAGTTATTATTTAAATACGGCATGATAGAACATATTATATCACTCAAGTAGTAACAATACCGTACTATTTTAGTGCTATGTTATAACATGTTTAATTGATAATTAAATATTTAATGATCACATAACAAGCTTAATGCAAGTACACTAAATGCTCTTAAAAAAAAACAAGAATAAGATGTTCATACTCTAGAAGAGTAAATTGAATCAACGTATAAGACTAAAATGTCGATTTTTTTTTTTGGGGCTAAGCATTCTATTATAATTCTCTTCTGATCAACTTAATATATGAAAAAGAAAATTTTGTGATGATAAATTTGATGTAGCAGGGCCCTAAACTGTATGCAGAGACTGGCACAACAATATTTATATTACAAGTGGGGGCGAAGAACAAGGCAATGTATGGTGCAGGAAGAAACATGCAGGACATGCTAGATTCTGGAAGAGGATTGCCCATAATGATAAGAGTGAGGGTAAGCTCAAGTTTCAGAATGATTCCTAACCTTATAAACCCTAAGTTCCATCACCAACTTGAATGCTTGGTGCTCCTCAAGAATGCTTACGATAAGAAACATCGAACCCAAGCATTTAAGAGTAATTGTAAAGTAACTTCCTAGCTACCTGGCTAGTTAAATTGTGATGTGGATGGCTTCAAATTAGTTAATGTATGCGGTACAAAGGATAAGTTAAAGTTAATTTGACGCTTCAAGTGCTTGGTGTCACTATTTTGTAGATAGATTCATATAGATATGATGTCTAAGTTATTGTTCCAAAAAAAAAAAAAAACAGTATTTTGGCACTTAAAATGAATTGGTATTTTTCTAGACCATGCTCCTTTAAACTACCTTATTTATTTTAGACTAAAATATACATAATTCTTTGACTTTTAAATCATATGTAAATAATTTCTCTAACCTTCAAAATTTAGTAATAACTTCTCAAAATTTTAATTTTGTCCAAATAATTTCTATATGCCTTTAGTGAATTAACAGAATAATGATATGTCTAATTAAATAGATCTCTAAATTTATTTTTTATGTGTATATTTTAAATTTTGAATCACTTATAAATAATTCTTCTGAAATTTGAAAAGTCAATAATCTCAAGTTTAAAAGTCGGAAAGATTATTTATATATAACTTAAAATTTAACAAAATTTTGTATTTTTGCCTTTTATTTTATTTTGTAACATGGAAGTAGACAATAGTTTAATGTTGGGCGCAATTTGGTAAGTTAATTATCACTTATGTCCCGTTTGGTTGGTGAAGAAAAAAAAAAAGCTCAAAAATAAAAATAAAAGCTTTAATTTATGCAATAATTGGCCAGAGACAAACATCCTTTAACCTCATTTTATACAGAAACATGGGACCTTTGGGAATTTCCAGCCAGTACATATGTACAATTTTATTAAAATTAATTAAAATTTTATAAAAATAAGTAAATTTTTGTAAATTCAAAACAATATAATTTTAAATTTAGATATATTCTCAAAACAAACATCTGTTATAAGTATAAAAAAAACTAAAATAGACATATATACACATACGCACACACAAATTAAACTAATTGAATAAAAGAAAGGTGTACTAATATTTATATATAGCGAGGTCTCATGGAACAAGAATGATTCTCATTCCTGTCCTCATATTCTTGGTGGAGGAAAATATATCTCCAGCCTCGTCCCCACAGGAAGAAAGTCTTCCCATCCTCATGGGGGTGCAAATTCCACAGGCCTACGAATAGAAAAAATAGTCATCCTCTTACTAGTTGACGATATATATATAATATCAATTTTTAAAGACTAAATTGGCTATAATTGTTAAACTTATTTAGTTTCAACTGATTTTTAAAAGCTAGTGAGTGCATGAGTTATATTTAATAATAATAGATTCATTGTTTATTTGTTCTTTTAGCATATCTCGGTTCCTTAATAAAAGAATTAAAAACGTACATTGAGTTTATTATTTTTCAAGAACTAAATCGCACCCTTAGTAATTTTTAGAATAAAAAATAAATATACATAATAATCAATTGAGGGAGTAAATTAATAGTTTATTCATTGTTAAGTAAATTTGAATGTCCTACGTAGCCAATGATTAATATAATTAACTATCAACTATCAACTATCAGCTAACAAGAATATAGATTCTCTAAATTTAATTTCAAAGAGAAAAAAACACAAAATATGTAAGACCAATTTGAGTGATACATTAGGGTGTACATTAACCTAATGAATCTAATTTAACCTGACAAATCAGGCAAGACTAAAATTGAAAAAAAAGAAAAGGCTAAAAGAGTTTATTGACTTGGGCTAAATTATGAGCTAATCATTTTGGCTAATTTGACCTAGCTCAGCCAAGCTATATGTAATCTTTTTTTTAAAAGAAAAAATTTAAAGAATTTATATAAAAACTTAATTTTTTAAAAAATTTTTACAATGACTTATATAAAAGCATTATTTGTTAGAATCATTTTTTAATTTTTACCAAATGAAATCCGATTTGGTCCAATCAATCTAACCTAACCCAACATAGCCTTGTCCCTATCTATAGCCTAAGTTTTAGGCCTAAAAATTAAGCTCAATGACTAAACTAAATTAGGCTTTGGGTTGAGCAAAAATCCGATCTATGCTCACTCCAGTTGTAAATTTCACTTGAATGATAGATTCCTCAAAATAACATGGATTTCACCCATTCTATATCTATTTCTCTATGAAATCAATACTGTCATTTAAAAAAAATTAAAATGATCTAAATCCCACTAACTAATTAAGTTATTTCAGTCCGAGTATAATATTTTCTGAAATACGTACAAATAAAATAATACCTTCCACCGTCCATCGTTGTGGGACATGAGCCTATTCCCAACCAAGAATTTTTTCAGCTAGGGAAACACAGCTTGTCGTTTTTATTTTTGTACGGTCCACATGTCCAATGTGAAGGCCAATATTTGCAAGAAGAAGAAGACTTGTTGCCCCACTAACGTGGACCACTTGCTCCCACAACAACATTAATAATGATTCGCGCATGAAACCATGTTTACCCTACGTTGTATAGTGGAAGAGGGACTGGTTTTTGTACCCACTCAAATCAATACCAATTTGGGGGGCAGAATGCTGTCACATGAACGAGTAAAACATATTAGTTTTTTAAAAGTTAATATAATTTTATTTGATATTTTTTATTTTAAAAAATATCCCCTACCCTAATATATATTACAATTTTTTTAATAAAATTAATCTTGTGTACAAAATGTGTTTCTTTCAGTGTATGAAAAACACTATTTTTCTTTATCATTTTCCAAAAAGCATTACTTGTTCTTTCATTATATTGTTTGATGTATTTATTTCTGTATAATGCATGCTTCTTGTTTATTAAAATGTTTAGCCAAAACAGTGTATATTTGTAATGTCAAGTTCTAACGTTAGAATGTAATTTTATTTTTGTGATATATATATATATATAAATAAGTAGAAATAATTAGGTTATTTTATTTTATTTTTTTTGAAAAGAACACATTTTGTGTAAAACATTAACTTCAATAAAAAAATAAATAAATAGTACATAGTAAAAATTTTTGCAAAATATATCAAATACCAAAGGAGTCAAACAATATTTTTTAAACAAGTGAAATATCAAGTGTAATTTAACCAAATCTCAATAAATATAATTTACTCTATATAAAATTATCACTATTTGGCAATAATACTTATATCTAAGGACAATACATACATAAAATTTTTTGGGTTTTTTATTATTAAATTTTAATAGAATAATAGAATACATGAACTTTTATTTATAATTATTTGTACTTAAAAAAAATACATCCTCATATCATAATTTTTCTAAAAAAAGAAAAAACCTGAATAACATACCCGCACTTGATGAGCTTTTGTATAGTTAATTAGTAGCTCTTTCATTATCTAAGGAATGATCTCATTTCTTGAATTATTATTAATTTTGTGAATGATTTAAAAATATGTTTTCGTGTATTAAATTTCTTCTTATTTTTCTTTAGGATTAATTCCCACGAGCAAATATCTGCTCTATAATTATATAAAGACCATCCCATGTCCACAGGAAATCATTGCAGTATTGTGGCCGACATTTAATTGAGAAAATTTAGCATCCATCACTCGGCTTTTGTATTTTCTTTGAAGGAAAAATGAAGGTATATATTATGGTGCCACATTATTGTAATACTTCTGCTTTTCTGAGGATATTTCTTATTTTTTTGGTGTAGGATCTAAGGAAGTACTTGCTAAGCTGGATTTGCTAGGAAGATATTCGGCATTTCAACATATTCGCGTGGATGCATGTTTGCGTATTTATGCTAGCTCGTTTAGTGTATTTTGATTTAGTGAGCCGCACGAACCTTTTTTTTTTAATATAAGTTATATAATATTTATTATATTATTGTAATTATTATTTTAATAATTAAATTATCTTTTTAAAAATAAAAACATAAAAATTATTTTTTTCATTTATTCATTTTTTATATTCTATTCTTTTTTACGTCATATACTAAACACACCGTTAAACTCGGACCAATGGCCTTTTATTAGTTGCACTCTATTATTCTGCTTCAAAATTGGAACAATTTATATGTTTTTTCAAATTTTAAACCATAAAGAATACATTTTGATACTTTAAAAATTTTCCATTGCTAAAGATAATATAAAAGCGATAGACATATACTCTCAATATTCAAGAATTTCCCGTATTCATACCCACATGAGCCATCGTTGCAACATCAGATCAGGTCACATCAAAGTAGTTAAAGTGAATTAAGGGAAGAGGGGGATAATTCAAGTTAACTTCAAATATGAGTTTTTTGGGACAAAAAGTTTACGTTTTAGTTTATAAAATTTTATTTATTTATTTTTAAATTGTATAAAATTATTTTAATTTAATGTATTTTTTAAAAATTGTAAAGAGTTTATGATTTTTTATACTTTTAACTCTATTAAAAAAATATTGAATAATATCGAAGGTGTATTAATAAATTAATTAAACATACTAATATGATAATTTAAATTCCACTCAAACTTATATTATATCATTACCCTATAAAATTTATTTGTCAACTTCATTTGTACCCCCATGAAGATGAAGGGAAAAAAAAACATTATTGAGTTACTTGATTTGTATTATTCATTAAAAGCGAAAATTGCCTAGATTTTAATTCAAGTAAATTGTCGGCAGAAAATCGACAATATTAAACTTTTTTTAAAATTTAAGAATTATATTAAATCAAAATAAATTTTTAACAATTAAATAAAGCTTGAAAAATTCCAAAATTAGAAACTAGAAATAAACTTTTTTTTAATTAGGGTGAATGGTACTTTTGTAAATCTCTAGTTACCCAAAAATTAAATTATTTATTTATTTATATATTTCCTATCATTGGATTCAATTTAGTGTTTTTAGTGCCATTTGATTGGATGAGATAAAAAAGAAGATAATATAAAAAGTGAGTAGATAAAATAAAAAATAATGTTTATGACTTTACTTTAAAAAAAATAATTTGATGATTAAAAATGATAATTTGATAGATAAGATAATAAATATAAGAGTATAATAAATATTATACAAACTATATAAATGTATTATGTCTATTTTACAGTGAACCGACCTTAAAATACATCTGAATTTAACCTTGTCCAATGACTACAAATTAAAGTAATGCACGATGCTTAGGTTGATTATATATATAAATAACAATAGATCAATAACTTTCTTTAATAATTATGGCATTACTGGTGTTTGGATATTATTTAAAACAAATAAACTCATGACCAGCACACAGAAATTAAGTAGAAAGTGGAAGTCCCAACTTTAAACGTGATAGATAAGGTACCCATATCGTAGTGGGTTGATCCACCTCATTTAATCACACAAAGGAAAAAATATTAACTGATATTCATCCTTATGGTTAGAAGTTTGTGGCCAACAAGTAGAAGATAATTTGAAGTTGACAAACTATATATGAAAATGATAAGCATAAAGGCCAAAATGAATTCTAGATATATACTATAAGTTCACTATTAAGTATGACAGTCTCCTTGAAAGACACAAAGGAAGTGATGCTCTCAGCACTCACTTAAACAAAAGGATTATAAGCCAACGATTCACATTAAATCTATCCTCGTATAAAGGATGGTAATGCGCATTATTTTTGTAATTCATAGGGGTCCATTTTGTTGTATTTGAGACGTCACATTTCACTCACCATGCACTTATCATTATCACATTTCTCTTTAATGGCTTCCTCTGCTCGTAGGATTTTAGTACTTATAAGTTATGCGTATTTTTTATACATTAGCATAAAGTTGTTGGTGAAGTGATCCAGGTTGGTTCATTCATTGTGGTTTTGGTTTTGTTTAGTTTAGATTGTACCCTGGCTTTCTCTGCCACATATTTGTTTTGAAGGCATTTGATAATTGTTGATATAGCTGAAAATTGATATGTAAGTTGTGTTATAAGCTGTGTTTTCAAGATTTTTATTTTTATTTTTATTTTTGGCGAAGCATGACTTAGAAGCTATTTAGGAGCTCTCATTTTGTTTAAAAGTTGTGAAAATGAATTATACAATTAAAAGAGAAAGAATCAGATTATATGTTATTTTTGTTTAGAACCTGTTTAGGAGCCTTAGTAAAAAGAACTAGATTATGTTATATATGGACTGTAATCAGATTATATGTTTTAATCAAAAGAGAAGTGCAATGGTTTATATGAACTAATTTTTTAATTCAAGTTGTACCTCTGAAATTTTCAATATGGATATCATGATTTTTAGTTTGAAAATCTATCAATGGAATGGATATTCAAGAATTCCCTTTGTTTCAGCATAATACTCCCTTTGATTTCATATATAAGAGACTTTTCTAAGATTTAATTTGGTCTTATATATAAGAAACAAACTATTATATTAATTACAGTATTCCAATTATGTCATTTATTAAATAAGTCATTCAAATTATCAATAGTGGTAGTCATTAATTTCAAGGAGAAAGTGCACATATTAAATAGAGGTATTTTTAAAAAATAATTTTTATTTGAGACAAGATTAATTGTTTTTAACTAACTTTTTTAATACTCGTGAATTAGTTATTTGTTTTTTATATATGAGACCAAAGGGAGTAATAATTTTTTAGGCATTGATTGTGCAATTTTAAATTTGAATCCAATTTGTTAATTATTTTTGAAATTGAGAATCCTACTCATTAATATTTTCACATTAACTGAGTAAATCAATTATTAATGTGTTAATTAAAATTTAAAAATAGAAAAAGCTCTCATTATTTCTTTTAAAAATAAAAGAAGATGTCCTTTTAATTTAGTTATAAATAGTTTCATTAATTTTAAAAATTTAAATTTTTTTAATTTTATAAATTATTTTAAAAAAATTAAAATGATATTAAAATTTTGTAAATCATTTCAGATTTTTGGCTATTAATTGTTTAATATCGTAACTTTAGTATCACATATATTTTTCTTCTTTCTAGCTATTGATATGGTTGCATATTTATTGGAAATTTGCAGTATATTATTTATAATTTGAAATTCTTTTATATCTGTTTGGTACATTGCTTTTTTTTTTGTTTTGTTTTGTTTTGTTTTGTTTTGTTTTTTGCATTTATTATGCATGTTGGGGCAATTAAAAATACTAAAAACCATCCTTATACGATAGCATGCAATTTAAATTTGATTTTTTTGTATATTTAATAACATTTAACTATCAGTCAACTTTTTTTTATTAGCTTTTAGATTTTAGTTACATTAACTTTCTTTAAAATATTAAAAATTTGAAAAAATAATAAATATATATTATTTTCTTTGTATTAAATACTAAATAGAGTAAATTGGGGCCTTGATATTTGGAAAACCCAAATAAGGTGGAGCATTTAATGTTTGGCATTGGTAACTAAAATTAGTTAATATGCATTGTTTAAAAGAAATTCATTAAAATCAAATTCAAATCAGATTTAATACTTTTTATCTGTTTCAAAATTCACATTAGTCTCCTACCCAATTGGGTAAGGGAATACCCTTGAAAAAGTCGCCCAAAAAAATTCATATTAGTTGAAAGAGAAAAAGAGATAAAATATGAGTGAAAGAGAGAATTTTAGGGAATAAGTAGAAATTTTTATTTTTATTTGTTAATATCCTAATATATCTGTATTAACTGTTAAGATCTCCTATTTTTTTCAACTCACACTCTCCTATCTTCTTCTTCTCTCTCTCTCTCTCTTAAGTTGTTAATTAAAAATTGACAATTAAAGAAAATCCTATGATTTTTTAAATAAATAATATAAAATAAAAATATCCATTTAATTTCATTTGTAAATAATTTCATTAATTTTAAAAATTTTAAAATTTTTAATTATCATTTTATAATGATTTAAAACTCTCTTTCTATGAAATTCTATCTCTTTCCCTCTTTCAAATAATTTAAAATTTTGAATCATGTCCTTCAGACTCTACTTAGAATAATTAATTTCATCGAAATATTGGTTAACTCAACTGTAATTCCTTAATTTTGACAAATCAATTTTTAATTATCATCCATATAATAAACTAAAGCAAAGTTTTGAAGTAATTAATGAAGCTGAAGTGTATTAATTTTAGGCCTCCACCTCATATTTTTAATGTTGAAGAATAATAACCAAATTTGTTTAGTTTTTTTTTTAGTTTTCTTTTGTAAATTTGAAAATCAGTTTCTCAAAGTATTTGCCTAATCTTAAATGTCATATCCTCATTCCTCATTTCCTTATACATATTTGCAACTGAATAATGACTGTTCCTTTGAGGGCATGTTATCCTGCAAGCCTCATTATGATCAACTCTTGGAAATGATTGAAAGCTGAGAATTAGTTGTGTTGGTATTTTTTCAGTTTATCTTTTTCATTGTCAATTGTTGGGAAGAGACCCATAAAGATGGAGTTATTCATGTTTATAGTGCCAATTTATCCATGTACAATTTGTCATTGTTATACTCCTTGTAAAATAAATCTTGTAAATAGTGCTAAAAATAAATAATTTATTGTCATTTTTGCATAATTGAAAATAAAATCACTATTTTATTATTTTCACATTTACATATCTTGATATGATACATATTTGTATATATAGATTGATAAAAGGTACTTTAGTAAAAAAATTATATTAAACTAAACTGTGTATTTTGAAAATAGATGAAAAATTTGTATAATTTACTCTAAATTGTAAAATAAAGAATGATATAGAATAAAGTATGAAAATATTTTAATATATTCAAAGGAAAGAATAACTTTCAATGTCATTAATCAAATTTCAAATTGATCATGAATTCAGAATATGTTATTAAAAAATCTTCAATTAATTATTTTTATGAGAAGGACAAAAACATTTATGATTCAAAATCATTTTTATTGATAAATATGAAATTCAGGAAAATTTACTTTCAAGATACCCCTCAAAATTTCCTTCAATGATTTAAATTAACAATTTATTAAATTTAATTACTTTTCAAAAGTTATTGTCGTTTTCAAGATAAAGGCTTCACAACAATTTTGATATACATCGATCCTCTTACATTTATGTATATATAAGATTTTGAGCATGCGGCGGGTGGTTTTGTCAAACATGGTTATATTATTAGCTAAGATTGTGGTTTTTTTCTTTTGGTATGAGAAGCAGTAGAGATGTGATTTTAAATAAGGACCTATAGAGGATATTTCTAAAATTATTATTTTTTATATTTCTTACTATTTTTATTTGTAATTAGTGTGACTAATAAAAATCTTATAATTAATTCAATACATATTAATCAAATGAATTATATGAAATACAATTATTGAATAAATTAAAATTAAATATTAAATAAATAAACATTTGTGCATCATACGGGTATATACTAAATAATTGATAGTTGAAATATTTGATTAGTTAAGTTTTAAATTTTTGTGTAATTGATCAAATTAATGTTATACGTACTCATATTTCAATCTTTCCCTCTTCTGTCTCTCTCTCTCTCTCTCTCTCTCTCTCACAAATAAAGTAAATCTTTAAATCATGTCCCTCCATAATGACTCTCCGTATTTTCCTATAATAATTAATTTCATTATTATTTGAGATTAACAAAATTTGGGGGAGAGAGAGCATTGAAAGAGAGAAGATCTTATTAAAGATAAATTGAGATATTAATGAGTGAATAAAGGAATTGAGATATATTTTCCAATGCTTTGAGTGGAATTAAGGGCACTTATGTTGGAAATAAGATCTCTATAAGTCATAATTTTTACATAATTAATTTTTGAAGAAAAATGAAACAATTAAGTAGATTCTAATTTATTATAAAATGATGTTATACTTTTTATGTTATCTTGTCTACTAGTTTTTATGATCACAAATAAGTTAATTGTAAATATTATATTAAATGGTTGTATAAGTAATATTTTGTTTAATCCTTTTATGGTACTATTACAGGTGTTATTAACTAAGTTTAAAATTAATTTAAATGGTTAATGAATAATTTTATTATAATTTAGTAGTTGTTATCATTAACATGACAATTATAATTTAAAATTACTTTACATTCTTTAAGTTTATGAATAAAAAATATATTTCTTGATTTGAAAAGATAACATATGCATTGTTTATCAAATTTTTAAATCAATTCTTAAATTATGTTTATCATAAGCATATTAATAATGCCTTTATTTTTGTACATAACAATTTTATTAACTGTCAGTGTATTGCATAGGTTATAAATTTTTCTTTCACTGATTGATCATTTTTTGTATGTCTTATAGTCGTTCAAGTCCTTTTTCCTTTTCATCTAAAGAGTTTAATTTAATTTGTTATTTAGTCTTTCTAATTTAATAAAATATTTTTAAATTGACTTCAAAATATGTTATGTAAAATTTTAATTATTTATCATATAAACTCTATAGTCATCAATTTCAGTTTTATGATTTATTTTAAGGGGTTAAATGAAATAAGGTGGAAACTTAATATAAAAGTCATGGAAATTTAGGCAATACAATCAAATATGATATAAGAAAATTCAAGTGATAAAATTAAAAGCATAAGTTAGGAATTGACTTAAATATTTGTTATTCATAAAGTTTAATTTTAAAAGTCTAAATATGTACCTTAAAAAAACAGCATTTATCATGTTAAGTCATGAGAATTTTTTTAATGTGTTGAATAGAACAAGATGAGATTGAGAATAAAATCTATGAGGATTGAGAATAAGTTTATGAGGATTTGAAAATCGAACAATGATAAAATAAAAAAATGCATAGGAGGATCACAAAGAGGATTAGAAGAAAAAGCCACCCCATTAGAAACCTTTTTAGATAATTATGAGCATAAAAATATAATAAAAATTTTAGATAAATTGTGTGTAGCATATGTCAACAATAGTTTTAATTATCACTACCATATCATTTGTTGAGATTAAGAGTTGGTACTCAAATAATGTTACTTAGAAATATAGATAAAATATTGTAACTATGAATCTCTTACTATAGGTTATACTACTAGAGTTATAACTGATATTTTATTTTTTAGATCAAGCTCTGTATAATGTTCAAATGAATAATTTTTCTCTGTGGTAAAAACTATATTCATTCCAATATAAAAATCTTTTGAATATTTAGAATTATGTGCATGGTGGTAAGGATTTAATGTAAGCATTTTTTAATTAAAAAAAGAAATCATTCCCTGCGTGTATATATTTTATATCATTTAATTCTTATAGTAACAAATGTAAAAAGAAATCAAGTGCTAGAGACAATCAACAAGAAATTAGGATAAAAGTTAAAAATTGATTTTAATAATTATTCTCATAATGTAATTAGAATATTTTATACTAAATTTAAAAAATATTTTTTTTGAAAGAATTAAATATAAAATATTTAAATATGTATATCATAAGAACTATATTTATCACATTAATTTTAAATTTTTTAATATTTTTTCAATGCTTTGAGTAAGATAAGACAAATGTTGGGAATAAAATCTCAATAAATCATAAATTTTATCATTTTTTTTTGCAAAGAAATGAAACAGATAAGTATATTTTAATTTATTATTAGGAAAAAAAAGTGATATCATCTTTTTTTTTAATTTATATTATCGACTATGTTTTATATGATCACAAATGAGTTAATGGTAAATATCATATCAAATGGTTGTACAGAAAATTTGTATTTAATCCTTTTATAGTATAAAGGTGTTATTAATCAAGGTTCTTATTAGTTTAAATGGTTAACAAGTAGTCTCTATTATAATTTAGTGGTCAATACTATTAATATGACAATTATAATTTAAAATTACTCTGAATTCATTAAGTTTTCCAAAATAAAATTTATTTCTTGATTTGAAAACATAAGATATATATTGTTTAGCAAATTTTTAAATCAATTCTTAAATTTTTTTATCATAAACATGCTAATCATGTATCTATTTTTATACAAAACTATTTTATACATGTCGGTGCATCAGGCTATAAATTTTTCTTTCATTGATTGTTCAGTTTTTGTATGTTCTATACTTCTTCAAAACCTTATGCCTTTTAGCTGAAATATTTGATTTAATTTTTTATTTAATCTTTCTAAGTTCAATAAAATGTTTTAAATTGAATTTGAAAAAAATTATATAAAAGTTTAAATATTTATCATATAAGTTTTATATGCACTAATTTCAGTCTCATGATTTATTTTACTGTATCGAGTGGGATAAGGTGGAGATTTAATCATAAAATTCATGCCAGTTTAGGCAATAGAATCAAATATCATATATGAAAAATCAAGTGATAAAATTAAAATTATAAGTTAGAAATTGAGTTTGATAATTATTATTCATAAAGTTAAATTTAAAAGTTTACGTATGTACCATAAAAAACTACACTTTTCATTTTGAGTCATGACAGTTTTTTTTTTATTAAATGTATTGAGTGGGAAAGAGAGAGTTAAAAATAAAATCTATGAGGATTTGAAAACCAAACAATGATAAAGTTAACAAGAAATTGCACCAGATCATAGAAAGAAAGAAAAATAATCCCATTAGAAACCCTTTTAAATAATTATGAACATAACAAATAATAAAAGTATTAAATAAATTGTGTGTAAAATATATCAAAAATAATTTTAATTATAGCTACCAAGTAATACGTTTAGATTAGGGATTTGGATCTTCTCCCATGCTCTCTCCAGGTTATTGCTCTAAATTAATTTGGAGTAATATTTTTTTTTTGTATTTTCAAAAAAATAATTATTTTAAAAAGAGTAAAATAAAAAATAAAATTATTTTCTTAACTGTAAACTTTTAAAAAAATGTTGTTTAAACTTAGAAAAATTAAAAAAAAATTGAACCGTTCAGATTAAAATCTGAACGATCCAGATCTTATGGGAGAGGTAAGGGAGAGAGAGGTATGGGAGAGGATCTTTTTCCTTAGATTAGAGGTTATTGCTCGAGTAATACTATTTAAAAATATAGAGCAATTACTAATCTCCTACCAACAATGCTATTAGAATCAAAATTAATATTTTACTTTTTAGATCAAACTTTATATATGTTTAAATGGATAATTTATTGTTTAGCAATAAAGTATTGTGACTATGAATCTCCTATGTTGAAAACATAAAAAATATGTATTGTGTAACAAATTTTTAAATCAATTCTTAAATTTTATTTATCATAAACATATTAGTAATGTATTTATTTTTATATGCAACTATTTTAAATAATGTTGGTGCATCGCATGGGTTATAAAGATATTTGATCCAATAATAATGTCAAATTTCAAGTTGGTGACTTATAATGACAATGCAACTTTGATATTTTTTTAATTTAGGGAGAGAGAGAGAGAGAGAGAGAGAGAGAGAGAGAATGAGATGCTTTTAATCATATGGAAAAACAATTAATTTCAGGCAAAACCATGTTGAATAAAAGGTTATTTATCCTTAATTATATATGCATATATATATATATATATATTATAATACAAGGTGAAATGAATGGAGATGATATGAACTAAAATTATGTATTTGTTTGCTTTGTATATTAATTATGTTATAAGAACTACATGAGCTACATATAAGAGATAGAGGCCCTAAAGGCAAAAAAATTGATAACGGAATCATATGCTCATTTTGTCAACATTGAAGATGCATACTTGCACTTATCAGAATTATTATATTCCTTCCATCCCACTGCGTTTTTAAATAAGGAGAATGAACCATATCTTTGATATTTAAATGCTTGATGTTTTGAAAATTGTGCGCCAACAGAATGGGTAGAGGCTAATGGTTTTGGGGTATTTTAGTGAGGGAAAATATGCATGGTGGAGCAAAACCGATAAGTGCGATTGAAAAAGACGTTCATAAGCAGGCAAAATTTTTTCTTCTGTGAGCGGTGACCACGACTCGAGTTTTGACGTCTAAGGCAAAGGGTGAAAATGATATGAAAGGGAGTAAGGAGCACTAATTTAAAAATTGAATCCAAAAGTCAATAAATCAATTGTAATCCTCATTCATTTAACCCTTAAAGTTAACATTAGAAAAAAGGTGAAAAATTAGTTGAATCAGTTAAAAATCAATTAGAACTAAGCAAGTTGATATTATATTGGTCAAAAAATACTTTTTGATTTTTTATCTAAATTAAAATTTTGACATTTTATAGTAGAAATTTATAATATTCATTGCATCTTATCTAATCAATTTATATAAATTTTACAGTCATATGCAAGATATTTTAATTGATTCTTATATTTTTAAATATTTATATATTTTTTAAATATTACCTTACAATATATGTGTCGATTTAATTGCAAAATGTTATGTATTTATGCTTTTTATATATTTAAAAAAAAATTATTATAATTAGATCATTAAACTCCTTATTCCAATTCAATAATAAGTTGAATTTTTGAAATATTGATAAAGAGTGAAATCCTTACATGAAATGCTTTTGGGATATTGCGCTTGAAATAAGCTAATTTGGATGGCGGTATCTTTTGTGATCATACATACTTTCTTGAGTGCGGTGATTCAATATAGAACTCATTAAAAGAGGAAGAGACTAGACATTATCTCTTGGCCCAAATGATGCGCAATTTATTAGTTTACATGAACACACTAAATCTTAAGAAAACAAAAATATAAAGATTACCCTGTTGTAACATATATGCTGACTTGAAACGAGGTTTCTAGATCTTTTGAAATATTATACAAGCTGTAGTTGGGGGGATTTACATTCTCTTCTCTCTTTCTTTTTCTAATTTTAAACTAAATATAAAGAATCTAAATCCACAATTGAAAAGAAAAAGAAATAAGCAATAGACTCTATTTGTATAGAGCTCACACTTCTATTTCTATCTCTTAAACTGCATCCCGTATAATTATTGTAGAAGATTCAAATTGTGACACTAGGGCAATTAGAGTTGTAGGTGGGAAGAAGAAATCTTTGAACCTTAAATCAAGATATTTGAGTCCAAGGTAAATTTTGACAGAAAGAGAATGCGAGGAGAGAGTGTATGAGACTATCCCTTATGTTTCTATGTAAATTTACCTAATATATTTATATAGATACAAAGAATCTAGGTTACAAACCAAGCCAAATAAACTTTTCCATACATGTTGATGACATAAACCTGTTATAATATACAGGTCCAGATAAAAATTCTTCATACTTGTTGATGACATGAAAAAGAAAATCTAGTGTGGCAGTGGTTTCCACACGAAAGTGGAGATGGAACCTCCCGTACCAATATTGTACTTATCATGAATCTGTGTGTAGCGTGGACACTTGGTTCCCACACAAAAGTGGGCATGCCAATTCACCCAAAAAAACAAACAAACAAAAAAGGTGGGCATGCCTATGCATGTTAGCATTATTACGTTGATCATAACCAACAAGTATCTGCTCCTTTATTCAGCAATTTTTTTATTTTTTTATTATAATTATGATATTTTTAATTGTTTTTCGGTAACTGGGAGGGGCAAAAAGTCCGAAGAAATATAAAGAAAACTACATAATATCATGAGAGAAAAAGGTCCTTAGAGGGATCATTGCCTAGCCATCACAGAATGTATGCGCTTGCTCAGAGAGTTCAAAGAGGAAGTCCTCAAATCTGCATTATCAAAAGTTATGACCAGAATCTTAGAGTCAAGTTCAATAAACCTTACGAATTTCCATTCTCCAAAATAATTCAAGGCTGGTGAGAACACCTTAGTTTTCAGATTATACAGAGTAACACTAACCAATATTCTTAAAAAAGCCTCTAAGCCAATGCCCCTGCAAATTCTGTAAGATGCCGCGACAATCAGCTAAGCCTAGGTTTCCTTTACTTGCCTAATAACATACTTAAACTTTATTTGTGCTAATTTCTCCCCAAGCAATTTTAAGGATTCATATTAGTATGACATATTTAAAATTTTATTTTCAAAATGTTCTTTAAATTAAAAAAAATTATTTTAGTTCAAATCATTAAAAAGATTCCTCGTCCTTATGCTCTTTCTCGCAAGAGCTTGTATTATAAAAGTTTTATTCAATAATATATGTATATATATATATATATATATATATATAGAGGGAGAGAGATCTAGAGAGACACGGAAGAGAAGAATATATTTACATTTCTATAGATAAGTCAAAATTATCATTTTATTATCATAACTTATTATAAGATGTTTTTCTTCAAATAAAATTCACCTTTGGACATATCCATAATTATTTGAACATTTATTTTTGTTTAATTTTTTAAAATAATTTGGAATGGAATATTCAATAATTTACTTATTAATTATTTAGCAATGGACTTAATGAAAATTTCAACCAGTATTAAAATGTTAATTATATAGATGTAAAACATCCAACCCTTATGAGGAGTCAATCCCACATAACTAAACTCACCACCTGTTTTTGTTTAAAACTTCTTTCAGCTACTTTTTCCTTTGTTTTCTTGGCTTTAAAGCTGCAAATCATTCTAAGGGTAAAACACCAGTGCTTCAATGTCCACTATATTCAAATCAGTATGAGCCACTCACATAAAATTTTATTTAAAGGAGCTCCATCTCTTAAAATTTCCTATTATTGAATCACTTCAAAATCAAAATTTATGAAAATAAATAATATTCTCTATATGAATTTAAAAAAATCAAACAAAAAATTGAAACTTGTTAGAAATGTCTTGCAGACTTAATATCTTTATAGGTTCAAAATGATTCAATTTATATTATCAAAATTTATGTGATGAAAGTAATCTCATGTGATCCTAATGGATATATAACAGCAATTACTGACTCAGATTCCAAAGTATAAAAGATAAACAAAGCCTAATTTAAGCAAAGACTCTGATAGCATTGATCATCCAAAGAATTCATTATCTTATTAAAAATATCATTATATATTAATGACTCTAAACTGCTTTCTTTTCTTCTGAACTCGCCAAAGAAAGAATTTATATCTCAAACACTCTAAGCAACTAATTATCTTCTTATTGAACTAAATTTTTTTATTTCTATTTTTCTATATCCTCAACACTAACTGAACTCTATAACATGCATAATTATATAGAAGACAAATATTCAAACTAAAAAAGTTAGGTCAGATAGCACATTGAAATTTCTAAGTTTGGGGTAATGGGGGTTATTGGAATTCCCACGTAGCCCACAATGGAATAAATTTAGATCACTAGGGAATGAAAGCACTATAATTTGCAGCCTAAAGTTGGGAAAATATTAATATACTCGACCTTACAGCCACAGCTTACCAATCTGTGGTTGGTAAACTTTTTCAGAAATCTTCACTGAAACGACACCATCCTCCACATGTATTGAAACGTACAGGTCACCAACTCTCTTCTTTTGTTCTTTCCACTTCAAGACTTCTCTCCCTCACAAGAGGAATAAAATACATTTCATCCACACACTACACAAGCGAAAACAAAAATTTATATACAATTTTTTAGAGAATAAATTAATAATTTAGCCTTTAGATTTTTAACTCTATTTAATTTTAATTTTAAAAATTAATGAATATACAAATAATTTTTTTAAAAATAATAAATTTGTTACAAGTTAATCTTTCTGCTATCTTTGCATGATCACTTGACCAAAAATCATAATATATAACGAAATTATTATATTTAAAGACTAATTTATAAACTTTTGATGAATTTTTAAAGATTAAAATTCAATAAACTTAACAATTCAGGGATAATATTACTATTTTTGTTTTTGAAATATTTATTATCAATTTTTTATTAGTGAAAATATAATAATTAGTAAACCTTTTTCAATTCAATACTAAGTCCTTTCACCTCTGTTTATTTTTTTAATGTATAATCTGATAATAATTACTTTGAAAATTACACCTAAGTTTTCCTTGAGCCATATAAGAAGTTCATGATTGAAGAATTGAAAATAAGAAACGCAGAATAGGTTAGTGATCATGTGAACCATTATAAGAAAATAGGAAATTAGAGACAGAATTTTTTTTTTGGGTCTTTAATCCATGACAATTTCAACCCAAATCTATCTTAGAATGGCTTTTAAAAAAAATACAAAGATTAAAGACAGAATTTTATATCATAATTTCATCAAAATTTTATCTCTAATCTATTATGAAAATATTTTTTTAAAAAATTCGAAATTAGAGACCAAATTTTCGGTCTCTAATTCTATTTTAGAATAATTATTTCTTTTTTTGACAAAGAAAACTAATATTGAAAACAAATTTAAAGATAGAATTTTCTATCTCAAAATTGTGAAATTAAAGATGAAAATTTTCTTTTCCAATTCTGTTTCAGAATAGTTTTTATCTTTTATTTTTGGAAAAGGAAAATGAATATTAGAGATGGATTTATAAACTAAAATTTTTTGTCTCTAATTCTATCTTAGAATGATTATTTAAAAAAAACTAACATTGGAGACACATTAAAGGATGAAATTTTAAGTCTCAAAATTCAAAAATTAGAGAAAGAATATTCTGTCTCAGAATTATTTTTTTAATTTTTTTTGGAAAAAAACTAATATTAGAAAAAGAAAATTTCATTTCTAAATAATCCATTTCTAATTCTGTTCAAAATATTTTTCGTAAAATAATAAAAGAATCACATTACTTTATTCCAATAGCATTATTCTTAATTTTCCCCTAATTAATAAATATCAAATAATCATACTCTAACAACAAATCCTAAAACGCAATAAATTTATCACATAGATTTCAATTATGATTTTGTTATGAATGCTAACTAGCCATAAGTAAATGGATTAGTCCAACTTGATCCAAGCCACTTCTGGAATGCTCATAAAACTCAATGGCTACATTAATCGAGTTTTGTACAAAGAATAGCCAATTAAGTAACTTTGAATAGGATAATTCCATCAAAACAAACCACGTTAATCAAATGACTTCTTTGACTTCGTTAGACAACTTGATTGTTATAATTAGCTTATCACCTATGAAGTTTATGAATAGAGACTCTTTTTACCTTACACAGACAAACATAACAAGATCAAGGCTCTATGCACAACATTCCTTTAGCTCTATCTCACTCAGTTTACGAGACATAATTTTTTCCTTTATCTTGCTATTGTATTTTTCTATAAATCACTTAATACAAGCATAAGCCAAAAGTAGTATAATATTATATTAGTTATAAAATGTTGGTTTAAAATCATGCAAGTTAAACATAACTTATGGTTTTAGTTGTGATTATACTAAAATATTAAATTTAAATCAAATTTAAATAAAATAGCTATTTTAATGTCTTGCTCACTAAAAATAAATTTTAAATTTATCCTTTTCTTATATCATATTAGTGATCAGCAATATTTTTAAAATTTAACAAGACCATTCACTAAATTTTAAAAAGCAATTGTAAAATAGAAAAATAAAGTGGTAGGTGATATTGATCCAATTTTTTTTTAATTAGACTTAAATTAAGAACAATGAAGATAAACATTAATAAAAAATCCTAAATATGAAGGTTTCAAAAAAATTTAGCCCCAGATTTCATCCTCCCTTTCCTTTCTTCCAACCCCAAATTTGAAATGTTCAACAAATTTAGCCCCAAATTTCAATTTTCCTCCCTTATCATTCACCCCCAAATTTGAAAGGAATGAAAAATTTAGTCCAAAATTTAGTCTTTCGTCCCTCTTTGCATCCGTGTATATCCTTAGTCCTTCTTCTCTCGCACTTTCACAGCCCTTAAATATTAATTTTTCTATATTCTTGAACGTAAATGGTCAAACATATGGTTATAATTAAAAAAATTTTATATGATATTAGATAAATTTACTTTATCATTCAATAATTAACTGTAATTCATTTAACACTCTAATTCACATATATCTACTATTTTTTAAATCTAATATCTATGTCAAAATTTAATAAGTAAAAACTTTGCACAATTAATAAATAAAATTCATATCAAATGCATATTAAATTTAATTTTGATATTAATATATAAAAACATACTTCATACAATTAAATAATAATTTTTTCCATCTCAACATTTTTTCTATATTCTATAATTTATCCATCTCTATCTATAATATATATTTTTTCCTATTAATATGCCTTGTCTTTTTAATTTTTGTTTGTGAGATTCTTTATTTTCAAAATTAAGTCATTATTGTTTTCAATCTTTCATTTTTCTTTATGATATTATTTATTTAAATAAGTTTTTATTTAAATTTTGTATTATATTTAAAATCTTCAATATTTTTAAATTTACTTTTTTATAACAAAAAAAATCAAATTTAAAAATTTCAAATTCTCTAAATCAAGTTTATTATACACCACAACAATGTTAGGAAATACTGATTGAAGCTTATGGGTGATTCCTGGCTAATGAATTTTTCTTTTTTTGGTAAATTTTCACTCAGTTTTCAACTAACTTTCAGAAACAAAAATTTTTGCGACAACTTGAGTCGGTCAATAATATTATTCAGATAAATTCAGATGGCCAACAAGGAAAAAGCTACAAAAATGATGAATTTCAGTTGGACCATATTGGCTGACTGGCGACCAAACTTCAATCAGTAACGGGAACCTATTTTTGTTAAACCTTTTTTATTATAAACAAAATTTAAAATATTAATAATTAATTTTTTTAATATTAAATTATAAAATATTTGATGCCTTGTTTATTTTAAATAAAAAAGATAATTTTCATAAAGTATATTATTTAATTTAATGTGTATATTAAATTAAGTAATTATATATTATTTTATATTGTTATAATTTTATGAAAAATGAAATTTTTTTATTTTTTAATTATTAAAAAATTATTTACAATTTTTTAATATTAAAGATAACATCACTTCATAAGGCTGTTTGAAAATAGGTGTTTTGAGCAATGCAAAAATAGCCAATTTTAGCTATTGGATATGGTGAAAATGTTAAATATATATTAACGTGCTCTCTCTCTATGCACTTTGTTCTCTATTCTTATTCTTCAATTTCTCCTCTGCGTGTAATTTTCATTTCTCTATTCTTCCGTTTCTGTGCATTGTTTTTCCTCTCTGTGCAATTCTTTGTATCGCCATTTTTTCTATTTGTTCATGATTGGAGTTCAAGGTTCTTTATCTCTTAATTTCAGTTTCTTCAATAGGTATATATAAAGAATTGCTTAATAACATTTTTGTGAAATATTATTTATTATTTAATATTTTTATGTCATTTATTGATTATTTTTGTGATGATGTAGTGGAGTAATACATTTTATTTTGTAATATTTGTAAGTTAATATTTAAATAATTTAAGGTATGTATATAAATAATTAGTTAATAACTTTTTTATAGAAATTTTTTTGTTATTTAATGTTTTTATTATTTATTATTTTTGTGATGATGCAATGGAGAAATATTTTTTTTGATAATATTTATAAGATAATATTCAAATAGTTTATAATCATAATTCACAAAAAATAGAAATTCTTAATAATTGAAGGTGGAAATTCCTGACGTAAAGGATATAGTGATGAATTTTTATAAGGAATAAAAAGAAGATTAATTTTAGAAAATAAAAAAATAGATGTACATATTCTAAATATAAAAATAGAGCCTATCTTATTATTGACAAGATAAAAGTTAATATTAAAAAAAATTTCAATCTAAATATTAATATTGGACATGCTATAATGTGATTAAACCAATGCCAACTAACATTCATGTAAGTACTACATCTAGCTTATATTAGTAAATGAAAAGAAAAACATAATAATATACATGAAAGAAAGATCTTTGATATAGATGGACGCAATTTTAATGTTGGCAACTATGATAAATTAGATTATAGTGATAATATTAATCATGTTAAAGAAGCTCCAAATTTATAAACCTAAAAATTGTTTGATTTATTAAATGTATATCAATAATCATTGTAGTTAGGATACAATAATCTATTTGAGATGTCTATTGCATAAGAATGTTAAGAATTAAATCTAACAATAATATGTCATAATAGAATTTTAATCAATATGCAAGTCTTATGAAAAACATATTACTTGCCTGATAATGTCATAAGAGGATTGATATAAAACGAAGAAGCAGGTGCCAAAACTTGGTATATTTATTAAAAAAAATTCATGTTTATATTAATAGACATATGTTGTATTATAAAGATAATATATAAATTTTGTAAAATGCCTTAATATAAAACTAGTTAATTTAGTTAAAGATAAAGTTATATAAGCAGATTGAAATAAAAAAAACTACATTATTTATCAATTATTCCTAAATTGTAAAGGTTTTATGTGTCATTCTATTTTATTGAATTTATGTGAAGGCATTGGAATTACATAAGACATGAATATATAGTGCGTAATCCATCAAATAATCCTTCAAATAATGGAGCATAGAAACATTTTGATAAGGTATTTCAATTTTATCATGCAACCCCGAAATGTAAAACTGAGTTTATATATAGATGGTTCACTCTTTATAGTCAATTTGTTTTATCATATTCATGTTAACTTGTAATAATTATTTTTTACAATTTCCTTTTTATATTTTGCATAACTATTCCTTATTTATTTTTTTATAACAATCATTTTTGGATCACAAAATTCTAAAATTAAGATTGATGTATTTTTGTAATTATTTAATGGGTTAAAAATATTATGAGAGAAAGGAATATTGACCTATGATGTGTCAAAAAAAGTAGAATTTTCAAATGAGAGCTATATTAATGCAGATAATAAATAACTTTAAAAGCTATTACTAAAAGCTTTTTCTTTTTTCTTTTTGGATAGTGATTGGTGGCGTTATGTGTATGTGTAAAGAAAGAGAATAATTACAATCATTTAATTTCTTTAAATTTTAGAACTTTAAATGATGATGATTAATTAATAATATTGACCTCAAACTATCTTTATAGGAATCTATCCAGATTTTAGCAGTGGTCAAAACTGTTATTGCACATATATTTTTTTGTTTGAAGATCAAATCTAGAGATAGATCATAGATGAAAATTTGTCTCTAAATTCATCTCTAATTTAGAGATAAAAAATTTTATCAGCAATATAATTTTTCTCCTCTAAAAAAACACTTCTATCTCTGATTAGCGATGGAATTTTTTTTTTCATCTCAAAATTTTAGAATGCTACCTTTAGAGATACAAAATTATGTCTCTAGTATTTTAGAGATGAAATTTTTTATCTTTAATTTCTGATTTTCTCATGTTAACACTAATATTTAAAAACAACAGGAAGAGAGATGAGAGTTGAGTGGGCAAAGAATACTTTTAAAAAGGGAGTCTAGGTTAGATTTGTTAAATGAAACTGAGAGTGAAGAAGTGAGAGAGCTTGCATTCACTCTCTGTTCAGAGATCAAACAGATACGAAATATTACAGGTATGCACATATATATATATATATATATATATTTGTGTTTGTGTGGGGTGTCGAGCTCTCCTTTTACTCAGCAGTATTATTCATAGCTCATCCTCCATCCTTCATGCAAAAATTTCTTTGATGTACTCTAAAATACATATATATAGGATAGTCAGAATCGCATTCATCTGTGTAGAATTTATGTCCTAACGCAATCTTAATCATCATTTGTACAAGCGTTACAATGCACCCACAAATTATTGTTTGCGCTCATGCACGCAAATTTAGCCAAAATTTTGAGTCATTTGCCACTATGATTTTTTTTTTTCAAGTTAAATTTGTATCTGTCAAAAATACTACACTCAGATATTACGTTTTTTGAGAACTTGATAATATTGTCATTGAGTTTTTCATATTATTGTCTTTTTAATATTTTCAAGAATTTAGTAGCACTGCCCCGGAATTCTTCGAAATTGGATAGCACTGCCACCAAGTTTATTGGAATTCTAATTGGCAGTGACCAATTAACATAGATTATATTGATTCTGACAGGATATGAGCCGAATGAGATAAGTCAAACAGGAATAGATTATATCTACAAAATAGAGAAGAAACAGCTTCAAACACAAACTCAGAAATGCCCACATGCCACAAACTTTGCTTTTTAACTAGGCCAAAGTGAATCTTCTCACTCTCCACTTTCTCTTTAGCTTTGTCTGTATTGTTAATATCAATATTGTTTTTTTTTTGTTTTTACAAAATAACAGCAGTTTTTAAACATGAAAAAAAAGAAACCTGGCAATATATTCTAATTAGGATACAGCAAGTGTAATGTTTGAAATTATATAAATTATTAATGTGAAGGTATTTGAAATTGATAAAAAAAATAAAGAATTATTTAAAATTCAATACAAGTGTACCAACAGTGCTTATCTCTAATTGAGATGAAAAATATTTGAGACAACATTTTTTTTTGGTAGTCGATGATCTGAAATATTGATAAAAGGAAATAAAATTATTTTAAAAAATTATTTCATAGATACATTAAATTTGTAGATTTTCTCCAAATATATCACAACTCGGTGTCGTTGAGTTAATTAAATATATCTACGAAATTAAAGATAAATAGATTAATCTTGCAGACACATTCGTATTGTAGATACAAAATTAAAAAAAACCATTGAGTTACTCTTTTATTTGAACGGTTTAAATTTAGTAAAGAAAAACAATCGTTGAGTTAATATGGTAAATATTTTTTTAATATTATAAATCCAGACAATATTTAAAAAAATATCCATGCTTATAATACTAAAAATAAATAAATTTAGCAGAATATAGGATAAGACTTTATATAGATATTTTTACCTTTATTTATTCGATAATCATTCAAATAAAAGCAATGATACAGCTGCTTTCCATTTTATGTATTTCCTTCCCTTCTTATTCATTTTAATTTTATTCCATTTTATCAATATTTTAGAACATCGACTACAAATTTTTTTTTTTTTCTAAAATGACTTTCATCTCAATTAAAGATAAACATTATTTGTACACTTGTATTAAATTTTAAATAATTCTTTATTTTTTAAATCAATTTGAAATACAATCACATTAATAATTTTTATAATTTTAAATATTACACTCGATGTATATTTATTATACTATATTGCCCTATTCCTTTTTTCTTTTTTCTTTTTTTGTTTAAAAACTGCTATCATCTTATAAAAACTAAAAAAACATATTGATATTAACAATACAGACAAAGCTAAAGAGAAAGTGGAGAGTGAGAAGATTCACATTGGGCTTAGATAACAAGCAAAGTTTGGAGCATGGGGGCATCGTGTCTTTGTAATTGAAGCTGTTTCCTTTCCATTTATTAAATATATTCTATTCCTTCTTGATTTTTCTCATTTATGGCTCATATCCTCTGAGCATCAATATAATCTATGATAATTAGCCACTGCCAATTAGAACTCGGTTGTAGTAAATTTGGTGGCAGAGCCATTTAATTTCAAAGAATTCAATTGTAGTCCTATTGAGTTCTTATATATATATATATATATATATATATATATAACTTAGTGATAGCATTACTGAATTCTAAAAAAAATATAATATATCAATGTAGTACTTTTGAGAGGTATGGATTTAGCAAATTTTTTTTTTACAACAATAAATAGCTCAAAATTCCAAATTTAGCCAAACTAGCTTTATATTTGTATGCCTGCAGGTTCCTTACTCATCTTAATTAGAAAGGAGTGTTCATCTTTATGTGTATCGTTTAGATTTGATATGCATAATTTAGATTTTAATTTTTTTTAATCTCAATCATCAATTTTTAAGTTAATAATTGAAAATTCATTTTTATTTTGTGTTTTATTTCTTTTAAAATAAAAAAATTAAAAATTAAAAAAATTAGAGGTAAATTCCAAAATATGAGTGTTAAATTAGAATAAGTGCGTGTTTTCAAAAATGTTTTCCTGAAAAGAATATGAGTGTGAGTAGAGAAAGAATAAGTAGATAAGCCAGTTTTATATCATATTTGATCACGCATGAAAAAACACTTGAATGCTTTTTTAAGCTTATTATGTGAAGGGAAAGAATTTATATCGAATAAAGTTTTCGGAATACTTATGGCCGCATTAAAATAAAAATAAAAATAAAAACCATCTTCATGTTCAATAGTAATAATACGATGGGATATTTTCAGTTTTATATTAATACTTTCAGTATAACTGCATCATATTTTATATTGTGTCAGTGAAATGCGCATATTTCTTGAATAATTATTTAAGACACCCTAAACAAAACAAAAAATTACTTTTGGAAAATTGTGCTACTATGAAATTTCTACTATATCCTGCTTAAGTGAAGCTAATAATATCCCGTCTCGCCTTTCTTTTTTCTTTTTTTTGAAAATGTACTGCATATAAAATTCTCCTTTAAAATTTAAAGACCAAAATGATTTCTTAGCTTGACTTGAATAATTTAGACAATTAAATGCACTTTTTAAATAATATGTTTTTCGAGACAAACTAATTTAACATAATTCTAGAAATTTTAAGCAAATAAATTTACAAAAATTATTATTAGATAAATAATAAATTCTTGTAAATATTTAATTTTTAAGTCTTAAAATGAAAAGTCATTGTTGTACAAATGAAACGTCAATTAACAAATGAAAAACAACTGGTATGACCAATGAACGACAAGTTCCGCAGAGCACGTACGGATCAACCATTTGGGTTGCGTTCTGTCTTGTCCCTTGTACAGGGAGGTTCCCCAAACAATACTCTTGTCGTAGACTCCTATACTAGATATTTTTAATAAATTGCTTTATCAAGAAATATCTTAACTCTATGTTCTGTGGTTATATAATTAGAGAAAGAATGACATCAAAAAATGAAACCCTTTTTGTTATTCAATGCTGCTTAATTTGAGCAACAGTTCTGCGACACACCAAACAACGGGCTATCCTCTTTAATTCTTTTCTAATGGTTCTTACGCTTTGTAACATGAAACTTTTATAATAGAGAATCCTATTTGGACACAAATGGGATAATTAAATATATTATTTAAAAAAATTTTATGTATTAAAATTTTAATATAACAAATAAATATTAGTAAATTTTAAATATTTGATTACTAATTTAACATTTCTTAAGATATTACAAAAATTAATGTTTAGTTTAAAATAAAAAATTATTTATGATTAAAAATTAAGAATATTTAATATTAAATTTTTAAAATTTCTAAATTATATTAAGATTCTACTTATTATTAAAAAATAAAATAATAAATAATAATTTTAGCTAAGTATCTTGATATTTGAGAGCAATATTATTAGGAAATTGAATATGATAAAAAGTAAATATAAAAAATAATTAATTATACACATTTTATTTCTCTTTCTTTTAAAAAAAAAAATCATATTTCAACCCCTCATCTTTTTTATTACTTTCTATTTTTAATTTGTTAAAATTATTTAAAATGAATTATTTTGTTATATAGAAAAAATTAAAAAAAAAAAAAGAAAATTTGCTTCAAACCGGTTTACGGTTTTTTACCGGTTTTTTACCGGTTTTGACCGGTTTTTGACCGATTTGACCGGTTCTTGAACCGGTTTTTACTACCGGTTCCCGGTCGAAGTGTTTTCTTAACATTGTTTATAATAGAGAATCCTATTTGGACACAAATGGGTAGAGTATATACAGGATTAATTTCTTCTTTTTTTATATTCATTCTTTTTTTTTTTAATTTTTTAAACTTTACTATAAGCAATTAATTTATAAGTGCAAGAGATTAAGACTTAAAAATATTACATGAAATTTTAAGTTGAATATTTGTATTTGTGGTAAATCTTATTCTTGAACCCACAGAAGGAATAAAATGTGTGTTGCCACCATTGTCTGGTTGAACACACTTGTCCAATCTTTGTGATTTGAAATTTGGACGGGAAGACATCCCACTATAAGCAAGAAAACTGCTCTAATTTCCATTAGTGGAGAAGGTAGTGGCCAACAAGAGCTAGAAACACCAAAAAATTGGGTATTATCTGTGTGTCATGCACTCACGGTCTTTGGTGCATACACAAGAGGTAGCTAATCCCATTAACTTTGAATTGTGATTCTTTACATTAATGTATCATATCTTTAACAAAGAGTGTGACACAAAAAAATAAAAATGTGCATAAGATTTATTTATTTTTTCTATTGACTCTCTATTTTCTTTCTGTCTTTCTCCAAATATATACTATACATTTATTTGCTAAATATAGAAAATCCAAACTCATTAACTTCAATTTAAATATATAGATTATAATTTTTTCTTCTTTTTTTCAAAGATTAAAACAAGGATAAAGTTATGGGAATTTTTGCTATGTTTATTAGTTATCTGATCAATAAAAGTAAATATATCAATATCTTTTACACTTTAATACCACATTATTAAATCTTTAAAGATTTTTTTCACATGTAACAAATTTATTAAAAAACTTATAATGAATATTTAGAAATAGCATCTAAATTTTTTTTTCCTATAATAATTATGATGAGCTGATGATACAGTGCATATATTTCTTTATATCATGTTGTCCTGAATTAGGTTGTGTTTATATTTAATCCCCTAATGCATGAAGGTACCATAGTGTCTCTCTATATATACTTGATGTTTATATTTAAACTTCGCAGATATCTGACTGATCTTCTCTAGTGTAATCCTCTGCGTGATTGTATGTTTTAACTCTATAAGAAGCACTTCATATTTGAAGTTCTACATTTTATTTTTGTTATTGCCTTGGATAGAATATCATGGCTGAGAATGGCAGTTTGCATGCACCCAAGAGCAAGTGGAAGATGCCTCTACTTGTTTTCTTCAAAGACGCAAGGTACAATATTATCACTATCAACCTCCTCCAGTATCTGAAATTTTTCTATTTGGTATAAAAAATAATATCAGAAGTAAGTTACTTCACAATTACAAGGTTGAAATCTAGAAAAAAAGCTGCTCAACTAGTCCTTAGATGTCAAAAGGTCTCACCCAAGCCATATTTTCAGTGAAGGATAGATTTGAACCTTGCATTTGAAGGGTGCAAAGTTGTAACCCGAATCTTTTCAACTATTGAGCCAACTTACATTGTTTCTATCTAAAGTTGTTGTTGTGGAAAAGGGACCCTTTTTCTTTTTTTTTGGAATAGTTTCATGCGAAGCTGAATCTTGGCTGAGAATGTTAGTTGCATGATGTTAGTTATTAGTTTCCACATTGTTGGTTTTTCTGCCTTGAAAGATCTCTGTCTTTTGAGTAAATTTCACTTCATAAAGCTCAGAAGAAAACTTGCTAGTGCACATAATTTGGACTAACACATGGTTCCATTAATTCATTTGGATGTAGACTTGTTTTCAAGTTGGATTCCCTCGGTAAGGAGATACTAGGGATTGCATTCCCAGCTGCTCTGGCTGTTGCTGCGGATCCCATTGCTTCTCTCATAGACACTGCATTCATAGGCCACTTAGGTATGTCTTCTCATTTCAAAACACGCATTTCTCACTACTCTGTCTTCTAAAGATTCTCAACAATAAGGTCTTCCTTCAGATTTGTGGATTATATTACTTAATATTTCTAACTTGACAGCATGAACACTGACGTAGATATAATAACAAGATTTGAAGTATACATATTTGACTAAAATTTGAATGTGTCTAATTATGTCTACTACAAGTGTTTATAGTTGCAAGTTGTCATTTGAATCTTTGCACAAAAGACTCAGACAATACGCTAGACAAGGTTTTTGGTACTAGTCTTCTAGATGCAGCAACACCTACTAGTCTTAAAAGGTAGATTATTTAATGTTTATTTGTAAGTGCAAAATTTTACTCTTTTGAAGAACTCTTGAATAGATTTGGGTTACTAAAGGTAGATGCATTAAACAATAATAAAGATATACATATATAACAATGTCATATGTGGATTCTATCAAAACATGTGCTTGTTGTGTTTATATATATCTTTATAATTGACTTAATCTGCTTATTTTTCATAAATCGAGTCTATCTAAGAATCTATCTTTGCTTTCAAGCTAAGTTTTTTTTTTTTTACAAATACACTGTATAGGACCTGTGGAACTTGCTGCTGCAGGAGTTTCTATTGCATTGTTCAACCAAGCATCAAGGATCACCATATTCCCTTTGGTGAGTATCACAACTTCCTTTGTTGCTGAGGAAGATACTATTGGAAAAGTTAAAGCAGCAGAAAAGAACATGACTGAAAACAGTACTAGGGCTAAAGAAGTAATCATTCCTGAGGTTGATTCTCTTCCAGACTTAGAAAAAGGGTCATCCAAAGACAGCACTGAGAGTCTTGGGAAACCCTCATCTGAAAACAGTGAAATGAAAGACTTTTCTATGCAAAAAGATTCTGCACTCGAGAATTTGGAAGCAGATGCTGCTGTCAAAAGTGATACAAATTACGAAGATGGTACTTACTCTCTATCCCTCTCTGGCATCATTTGTTATACAATTTACTTCGTGTGATTTGACTCAAAATCAATTTGTTCCTCGTTGTTTTAACAAAAAAGTGTCATTCAATTTCGTATAATTTGTTCTATTATTACTTCACAGACATGATATTTTTTAGGCCAAACCACAGAAGTTAGTCTTAGAACTTTTGCATTTTAACTAGTTGACTTTCATAACAGATACAAACACAAACAAATGCAAGTCTTCCTCTGTTGTTAGTAGTATTAAGAGTAAGGCAAAAATTGGAAGCAAGAGGAGACACATTGCTTCAGCATCAACAGCTTTACTTTTTGGTACAATTCTTGGCCTGCTTCAAGCTGCAACTCTTATATGTGCAGCCAAACCTCTATTAGGTGTAATGGGCTTGAAACCTGTGAGTAACTTCAACAATGTGTTTGATCTCTCTTGAAATATGAAGTGTAATAGGAAATATATTTGTCTAAGCTTTTACTATAGTTGAGTTATTTCTATTTCTGTAGGATTCTCCCATGCTAGCCCCGGCACTAGAGTACTTGAGATTGAGATCACTAGGTGCTCCTGCAGTTCTTCTCTCCTTGGCCATGCAAGGAATCTTCCGAGGCTTTAAGGATACAAAAACTCCTTTATATGTCATTGGTGGGTTGAGTTCTTGATTATGCTTTGATTGTCACTTGAGCACTTATCGATAATGTTAGAGCAACCTATTCTTGTTTTATTTTCTACATAAAGGAAAAAGAAAAAAAAAGGTTTCAATTGTGTGCTAAAAGAAAAGTGAGAGCAAAAGTAGTATTTTAAAATAAGTCTAGACTCGTGGGTTAATTCATTTAACTCGTTAGTCTGTCACGTATTGGTATATTTGACAGTGTTAGATAAATGGAAACCAACCAATATCTTCTCTAACTTGGATCATGTTTTTATTTGTTTGGATATAGTTTTGGGATATGCTGCAAATGTCAGTTTGGATCCAATACTTATATTTACCTGTAAATTGGGCATCAGGGGTGCAGCCATTGCACATGTTCTCTCCCAGTAAGTGTTACCGTGAATTTCTAATAATTTTTAATCGTTTGTTGTGTCTAACAAAATTCAAATGTTCTCAAATATTCAATTTGCACCTCATATTGTCCCTCAGCCTCTTCACTGATCTTTCTAGGTACGTGATGGCAGTGGTCCTCTTCTTGATATTAATGAAGAAAGTGAATCTCTTACCTCCCAGTATCAAGGATTTGCAGATTTTCAGGTTTCTTAAAAATGGTGAGGGGCTCAGATCCTATTGTAAATTCTTTGTCATCATTGAAATCTCAATCTCCTCTGTTAGAATGTAAGAAAATTGGAAACAGAGAAAGATGTTAAGCTAGAACAGGCTCAAATATAAAACAGCCATGGGGCTTAAACTGTTTGAATATATGTTATATCTCGCATTTGGTAATTATTAAGATTTAAAAGATGGGTAAATCTTGAGGCTTTCTTGCCTAATTGACTTTTTTTTTTTTTTGTGGGGATAGGAGCAATAAGTTTTCCATTGAGCAACTATTAAGATAATACTTAAGGCTTGAAATTAGGACTCTTATCACTAATCTTTTCAAATGTGTTTTTCTCATGATATAAATCATATCAATTAATGTTTTCATTGGGAGCCAACTGACATATAAGGAGCAACTTGAGAAAGGATTACTTAATGCTTAAAAGGTTTAGGCCAAAGTTTGGACCATTAGAATAAAAGCCACTGAGGAACTAGAGTGGACTGTCATGGTCACCCAGTAATGATATGTCTCATTTAAGAGGTACTTAAACCTTGAGGCTTTTTCTCTCAACAGGTATGTGCTATTCTCATAACTCATGTTGTATCAAGGCAATTTTTCAAATTGACTTAAGTTGTTTTGATACATATCAAGTTGAAATTATTCGTATTTTTTGGTTGCTATTTTTGAATTTTTCAGTATCAATGGCCTTCATTTATCCTCTATTGCACTAGTAGAAATTAAGAATGATGAATGAACAGGAAATTTCGCACTAGTAACAAATAGGAAACAGAGAAAAATGTTCAGCAAGAATGGGATCAAATACGTAATAGTATATAGGGCTTAAATTATTTGAATATATGCTATGTCTCTCATCCGGCAACTATTGAGACTTAAAAGAGAGATAAATCTTGAGACTCTTATCTAATGAATTAACTTTTTGGGATGAAAGTTATATGTCCCACATTGGATAACCATTGAGAGTTAAGATAGAAGCCTTGAGATTAGAGCTTTATCATCTAATAAGTTAGTCTTTTTGAATGTGCAACAAACTTGAAGGAGTGATTTGAGAAAGAGTTACCTTGTATCCAAAAGGTTTAAGACAAAGTCTAAATCATTAGAATAAAAGCCACTTCGAATGAGCAACTAAAAGGGGTCATCGTGGTCACCTATTTTCAAATAGATATGTAATCATATATCTCACATTTTGGCAAACATCTAAACATTAAGTGGTACTTAAGCTTTGAGGCCTTTCCTCCCAACAAGCATGTGTGGCTTACACGGTATTAAAACATTTTCTCAACTTGACTTGAGACATAACAATATATATCATATTAAAATTATTAGTATTTCTTCGTTGCTATTTTTGGATCTTTCAGTATTCATGACCTTCATTTTTCTTCGATTGCACTGTTATAACTTAAGAATGATGAATTGATAGCAGAGTTTGTAGTACTAATGTTGAATTTTTGTATGGTTGGACCCAGGAGGGCTGTTGTTAGCAAGAGTAGTGGCAGTGACATTCTGTGTGACATTGGCGGCATCATTGGCAGCAAGACTTGGTTCAATTCCTATGGCTGCATTTCAAACCTGCCTTCAAGTCTGGTTAACATCTTCCCTTCTTGCTGATGGTTTAGCTGTTGCTGTACAGGTAAACCATTCAATTGATTTCTTCTGTGTGCCCTAAAAAAGGGAACAAGTGAGTAATTAAACACATTCCATGGCTCTCAGGCAATTCTAGCTTGTTCCTTTGCTGAGAAAGACTATGATAAAGCAACAGCCACTGCAACCAGAGTACTACAGGTAATCATAAATTTTAGAGTAAATTATATAAAGTTATTTTGAATTCTGTTAAAATCACACAAACTTCTTTATTTTTAAAACCAATACAAACTTTGCTTGAATTTTGCTAAAATTACATAGAACTGCCTTGGGTTTTTTAAACCTTCCATAATAAAAAAGAATAAATTATACAGACTTTCTTAAGTTGTGCTGAAATTACAGACTTTTTTTTTTTTTTCATTTTTAGAGGAGGTTTGTGTATATTTTAAAAATATAGGGGAGGATTGTATGATTTCAACGAAACACAAGAGAGGCCTATGTAATTTACTCTTTGTTTCAGAAGAAATTTGTGTATATTTTGAAAATAAAGAAGAAGTTTATATAATTTCAACACAATTCAGGGGAGATTCGTATTAATTTTAAAAATAAAGAGGAGATCTATGTAATTTTAGCAAAAATCAAAAGGAAGTCTGTGTAATTTACTCTATATTCTACATAAATTAATATCATCCACTTCTCAAACTCAATAATCTAAGAGTATACTTATTTTTTCTGTTGCAGATGAGTTTTGTTCTGGGACTAGGGCTTTCTCTCCTAGTTGGGGTTGGTTTGTACTTTGGAGTTGGAATCTTTTCCCAAGATGTTAATGTTCTGCACCTTATCAAAATAGGCCTCCCGGTATATATCCCCATATATACATCTTGGAATGTAATCGTGATTAATTTAATTGTGTATGAACATGCTAACTAGTTTTTCCTTTGTATATTCCAGTTTATTGCGGCTACACAACCAATCAATTCATTAGCCTTTGTCTTTGATGGTGTCAACTTTGGAGCATCTGATTTTGCTTATTCAGCATACTCCTTGGCAAGTTCACGTACCTTCATCAATCTCTAAAATATTATCTTGATCTTATGAAGTATAAATACTCTAAAATATGAACTGTATTTATGTTTAGGACATATCTATCACTCATAATCATACGATATAATACTTTAGATTTTGCCATTATCATAATATTCATATCAATGCTATATCTTATTCTTATGTTTGACATATGTTTGACACCCATATCAAACACAACATATTACTTCAAATTTTATTATATCATCGTATGTTTATCAATATCAGATAGAATACCTATATTTGATACATTTCTAACACTAGTATAAGACATGATGTAATACTTACAATTTTGTTATATTACGGTATTTAGAGCGCGTTTGGAAACACGTTAGGAAACCACGTTTCAGTAGAAGCTCAAATTTTTTGTTTCTGATAAAACGTGGTTTGAAGGTGCTTCAACGGTTTTCCAAACACGCTCTTATATTAATGTTATAACCTATGTTTGTTAATGTACATTTTTCTTAGCCTCTCTCCAAAAATTTTTGGGTAATATTTCTTTGTTCACTTCAGGTAATGGTGTCAATAGCAAGCGTTGCTTCATTATTCCTTCTCTATAAGAGCAACGATTTCATTGGGATATGGATTGCTCTAACCATCTATATGAGTCTTCGCATGTTTGTTGGTGTTTTGAGGTAAACATTTCCCTTGTTCATAACAAGAAATTATTGCATTTTCATCCTGTTTTCCAGCATTGTACCGTCTTATAAATTTTGCAGCAAACTCAAGTATTTATAATACAAAAACTATGAAAGAAAAATAAAAGAAATCACGAAAATCATTCAAACTTTTCTTTAATGCCTCGTAAAGATTGCCTAGTAAAGGACAAGAGTAGAGAGCAACAAAGCTTTTCACCCTCTTTTTATAGGTGGATAAGGTCTCATACGACATATGCCATGAAAAATTTATAAATAGATTTGATTTACAAAAAATACAAATTAAATTATATAAGTCTCTTAAATTTTGCTAAAATTATATAGAGGTCTCCTGAAATAAAAGATTACCTTAAGCTTTAGTTAAATTTTAAATTTTTTGATCAAAATACCTTCCATCAACTTAAATACATATTTTTTTAAACTAAAAAAAATTTAAATAGATGGTATTTTAGTCAAAAAAATTAAAATTAAACCAAAGTGTATAATAATCTTTTGTTTTTAAGGGGAAGTTTTTGTATATTTTAAAAATAATAAAAAAATGTGTGTAATTTTAACAAAATTCAAAGTAAGTCTGTGTAATTTATTCAAAAATAAATAGGTAGAACTAAATATAAAAAGACAGCATTTCAGGTCTATAATCAAGAGAAACTCGAAAGATCATTAGTGGATCTCATTGCACAGTGTGCCTAAGAATCTTTCAGTATTATCATACGGACAAGAAAATTTTAAGCACCACTAGAATGCCTCCAACTTAACTAATCCAAGTTGTTGTAACTAGTATTGCGCAAGAAATTTGAGAACTGATGAAGTATGGAACATGCTAACACAACAAATTTATGGTCATTTTACCTAAAAAATTCTGCAAATATTATAATATGAAGTTGGTTTAAGTGCATTTTTAAATGCAAGTGCAGGATGGGAACAGGAACTGGACCTTGGCATTTTCTTAGAGGACGTTCGTTGCCTTAGAAGATCAAAATGAGAGATTTCTATGTCACTTTTCTCCCTTCGTTAAAGATAAATTATCCAAAGCCACTAGGTATAGTGATGAGAAGTACGTTTTAAATTCAAACCTCCACCCCATCATGTACTTTTGAAAAGAAGACTATGTACTCTGAATAAGATACACATCAACTTTTTTTTTTTTCCTTGCTATTTAGTTTGTCAAAAATGAAAATGATAAAAATTAGAGCAAATTACACTACTTTTCCTTGAATTTTGTTGGAATTATACATACCTTCTTTTTATTTTTAAAATATACACAAACCTCCTTTAAAATGAAAAATTATCCTACACTCTAATCCAATTTTAAAATTTTTAATTAAAATACTCTATTTAATTTTTTTTTTTAGTTTAAAAAATATGTATTTAGGTTTAAAGAAAGATATTTTAGTCAAAAACTTTAAAATTAAACTAAAATGTAAGGTAACCTTTTTTTTAAAAAAAAAAAAAAAAGCAAATCTATGTATATTTTAAAAATAGAAGAAAGATCTATATAATTTCAGCAAAATATAAAAAGATTTGTGTAATTTATTCTAAAAATTAATTTCGCTCTAACTGTAAAAGCTACTTAAACACACACATAATCCAAATGTGAAGGGTGGTCATTTGGAGGTTAGAGGAGGTACGGTTTGCCATGCTAAGCGCTGGCTTTTATTATGTTTTCCTCCTCCCTTCACACATTGTTCCACAGTAAGGACTTAATTTGTTTGGGAATGCTTTTAACCTTTCTTTGTCAATAAAATATGTGGTAAAAATTTGTTATGATACTCAGTCTGACGCCTTTCAAAAGTTACGTGTGCTTTTGAGAATGAATAATTTGATACCCTAGAATAAATTCTCCCATCATTCAGGTGTCAAGATTTTGTTTGTTCTCAATACAGAAGCCTCCCATAAATTTTGAAAATTTAAAGTGACATATAAGATAATAAGTTAAGTGAAATAAACAAAGCCCTATTTAACGAAACGTTGAAGATGAGGATCCTAATTTTTTATTTTATAAGTTCAAAAGACTATCAAAGAGAAATCTGAAGTTCAAGAATGTTTTTCACATGTTTTTTTCCGAATATGAAATATCTAAAATATCATCATTTGGATTAAGTACCAACAGTATGCTTTCCACAATTGCAATATATACTAATCCATTCTTATAATTTTACATTCAATGTATTTACAACAGCTTTTATTATATATTTATCAAGTATTTTATGCCCTTTTAGATCTAGTTTTCCCAACTTACAAAAAACCACAACACTGTCCAAGAAAGCCTTAACCTTGTGCTTTTTATCGTATCCAACTTACCAAATAGGCCGAGTGATGTAACTTTGAATTCCAATCTTAATTCTGTTTCTATATACACAACGAAGCGAGAAGGAAAGCCCAAAGCCTGAGTGTCTTCACATGGTAACGTGTCTATAGCATATTAAATTCGGATTGTAATAATTTATAGAGTAAAAATGAGTTATTTTGACCATCCAACATTCAACAACGCCGTAGATTTGACTAGGATCTGATCCTATCAAGACAGCACTGAATCATTTGGACGATCAGAATTTACTTGAAATGACACATTTTCTTTTCACAAACGAAGACAATCTGAAGGCATAGCATGTTGGCCTCAAAGTACACAACTAACTGAAACACCAATACTTCAACCAGGAATACCCCTATCATAAAGCCATGAAATATGACCTAGATACTTCAAATTGCACTAAAATACTACACATTTGGCAATACCACCATAAAACTACCATTTTAAGGTACAATAGATCCTTGATAATCATAAGTTTCTCCAGGGAACAAGAAGTTATGCTCAAGGCATTACATAGAACCTTACACAATCTAATCTAAATTTAATTTCTACTTCACTATCAACTGCACATAATATAAGCACAACCAAAAACAAAAAACAAGTCAAAGCACAACATTCCTACCAGACTTGTTTTTTGTTTGAGCTATGAGAGCGACAAAAGTGAGATATACAACCTGCTAGTTCTTTTTTCCTTTTTTCAATTTCTCTAGCAGTTGATTCCACACAGCTCAACGTCGGGACCCCTGACTCGTGTTGTAAATGGATCAATTCGGACCCATAACAGTGAGAAGATGGATGCAAGCAGAATGGACCAGACCACCACGATGGTTGGTGTTCGGTTCTGGCGGCCCATGAGACCTTTGAGGAAAGGGTAGAGATGGATGATCACCCAAAATGCAAAAAAAAGCTTACCAAATAGTGGACCCCATGACTGATAGCCACTATTAATGGCATAGGAGATCCCAGCAACAACCCCCACTAAGTTTATGATGAGAAGAGTTGTGGGTGGAATGAGAAGGGTTGTCCATTTGAACATGTATAGTTCGGCAAAGTCTCCATCTTCGTCAGACGCTTTGGAGGTAACTGTGAAGTTGGTGTCAATTCCAGCAAGCACTTTGAGTAAACCTTGGAAAACGGCAAAAAGATGGGACGAAACACCACCTATGACCCAAAATTGCTCGTTTCTCCACCACTCATCAATTCCGACGCCACTCCACCTCATCTCGAGGACACCAGTTGCAAAGATGGAAAGAAAGAGAGAGATAAACCATATACTTGCAATGTTACTAATCTGCAAGCAAAGTAAAATGAGTTAGAACATTGTTGCAACAAAAGACCGGGCTTTGAGAAGTTCTGGGGGCATTCAGTTCGTAAAATCTTTTTGAATTCCTAGGAATGTTACATTCCCATGTTTGGTTCGGGTTTTAGAAAAATATTCCTAGGAATCTAACATTCCACAGAACTCCCCGTTCTCATTTCAGTGGGAGAGGGTGAGAATGTTGGATTCTCCTAAGAGGGGAATATTTCTGTAAGGGATCATTCCATGCAGACACATCAGAAAAAGCAATTCTCTGAGGGGGAAAATCCCCCTTTAAAATATTGATACATCACTTTGCTAAATATGAGTATACAATCATAAACGAAAATAGGTATCAACACAACACAAAGATTGATAACCTCTGCAAATCTTCATATTACAAGTCACAACATTTGATAAATTATGATGAATATTAATTGATATCATCTTGCGTTTCTTCCACACACGCCCCCTCCTCTTCTTCTTTTCAAAGGTAAGATTTCCCACCCAACATTAGTCAATAAAGCAGGAAATTTAAACAAATGGTCACCAAGAACACCATGCTATTTGCTGAATTATAATTTTGGAGAAATAACGGACCTGTGGAATGATGAACTTATTTGTTAGAAGACAGACAGCAGGCAAGGTACAATACATGACAAGTGGAATGGCTGTGACCGGATAGATTGTGGTGTTCACGTATGCAAACCTCTCAAGCCATTTCAGCCTTCCACCATAACCATACCAGATGGGACAGTGCCGACTTAGAAGAATTTCCACGGAACCCAGGGCCCACCGAAGAACTTGGTTTAGACGATCTGAAAGATTGATAGGAGCAGAACCTTTAAATGCTGGGCGCTCGGGGATGCAGTATATAGACCGCCAACCACGTGCATGCATCTTAAATCCCGTAAGAATATCTTCAGTAACCGAACCATAGATCCATCCTATCTGTAAAAAAGAATCCAATTCATGATTACCATCTAAGATTATCAACTGCATCCTATTTACAGAAAGGCTAATACTTAAAGAATGACTGAGATGCAAAGAAACCAGTCCACCATGTGGAATAATATCAGCGTTTTACTTTTTGCTTTTACCTTTTTTTTTTAATTTTGTTTTTCAATGAAGGAAACATACCATAGAAATAGGGAATGCCACATTTATATGCATAGGACCTCGCTAGAAGTTTAACAAAACATTGATTACATGGGCAAAGTTCTCAAGCATCCAGATTTAGCCCATAAACCTCATCCTCTCTTCATTTCAATAAATCAACAAGAAAGAAACATGGGGAAAAAAATTTATGCCCCATGAGAAAAATCACACATTATACAGAAGGTGAGGTTCCAAAACTCATCTATGACTTCTATAAATTATTGTTTGAAAAAGAAGAGAATTAGGGAACTCATAAAAGATAATCAATACACTCAGACTAGTCATACTGAATTCATGCTCTGGACAACCCATCCCTAACACCCTCATGCAAGACTAACTCATTCAACAACTAGTTCAAAGTTCAAACCAAACCACAAAGGATCCACTAGGATGCTTAGAATTACATTGCCATCATGTGAAATGTTATTAAGTGCAATATTGCCTATATTATATCCATTTTTAATTTACTAGATCCATGGTTTCCAAATTCATCAATTTTTTGGTCTTATTCTAGTCATTGGAAAGCAATTGGGAATGGAAAGAAAACAGATAAAACATCAAACATCACCTCACTTCCCCACTCTGTTTTGTCCTCGTAACCGCAGCTGATAACATGAATAGCCTCCTTAAGAAGAGTATCTGGAGTAGCAGACTGAGGAACACCGCCATTCTCCATTAGTGTAGAAGCAACGAAGACAGCAGACTGACCAAACCTTTTCTCAAGGCTCATTTGGGACATAAGTAGTGACTTCTCATCATCAAATCCAGCACCTAAATATAAAATGCATAAGAGAAGGTCCGTAGGAGTAGCTAAGTAATCAAAATCAACCAAAAAAAAAAAAAATTCACCCCATTGTGCAAAGTATAAACCAAAGACTTACTCATAGAACAGAAAAAGAGTGCAGGCTTTATAAGGTAAATATGATTTCACAGATGGACCGGTCAATTTTAGGAAAGGACTAGACTAAGGTAAAATTCTTGAAGTGTTTGCTATCAGATTCTTCAATAAACACATGGCAAGTGGAGAAAAGTTTTTAGAGACCCAATCGTGGTGCCAAGATGTAAAAGAAGACAAATTTGTCATGTTTTTATTAGGATACTTGATGACAAATACCTAAAACCTACAGTAAGTTTTGTCATTTAGGAAATTATGGGAAGTGAAGTTAAAGGTCCCATAGAATCAGGAATACAAGAATGGAATCACAAAAATAGCTAAATGTGACAATTGCATTTAAAAAAAAAAAAAACTAATCGTGACAAAAATAGTTTGAATTGTAGACTATATATTAATTGTACATCGAAAAGTCAAGAAAAATTAAAAGATTATCGATAGGCTTACCTTCCACTCCTTCTTCTATATCTTCTAGATTAAAGATAGGGACGGTTGGGTCAACATGCTTGCTAGATTTTTTCTTGTCTGAGCCTTTCTTACTAGATTTTGAACTCTTCTTTCGACTTCCACCACAGAGTGAAGACAGCAACCCAGGCTTTTTATGTTTGGGTTTGACAGGAGGTTCATAACCATATAAAGCCGTTCTGTTGAAGACACATCCAGTGCCCACATAAACAGGGCCTTGAATACCATCCAAACCTCTCAAGTTTATCTGTCATTCAGAACAAAACAAAAGGGGAAATTAAGTATCACCTACAAAGCACGGAACCTCCTATTTTCAAGCATGTTAGACATCAGCATTGCCATGACACATCACTGACGCATAAAGACATGTCAGGATGAGAAAACTAAAATAAAATTGTCTCAACATGTGCTGAACAGTGCTAGACAAATATATATATACACCCCCTCTCGATGAGACAATGAAAGTTCTTTCTCTTTCACTAATGTTTTTGTTGTACATGAATAATATAGTTTACCATCTTTTTATTTAAGCTTTTCTGGAAAATAATAGTATAGGACACTTAAAATACAAGATAACACTGGTTGTGTTTTTCTTCTGAAGTGGATCATTAAATGGAAATTTTAAGAAGTAGGATTTGAATACAACACATATGCCAAGGAGGATCACAAAAATGTAACCACATGCATGAAAAATAGTAAATGGCACATGCCACATATATTAAAACCAGTAACTGAAATCATATATTGTCAAAAGAAAAATCAAATAAATCTGATGTCATAAGATTCTTACGTCAAAGAAAACCGTATTACGATTGGCATATCGATCATTCTTATCAATACCATCAAACCTCTGTGGAAACTGAACATAGCAAATATGCTTCCCAAGGTTGGGATCCATCATAAAGCACATGGCTTCCCTCAAGGCCTTGCTGTTGTTTATGTAGTGATCACAATCAAGATTCAATAGGAAAGGTCCATTTGTAAGAACAGCTGATACTCGAACCTGCAACAATTATTTTAATCACCATTGGTAAGATAGATTATAAGTACATATATAGAGATAAGTAACTTCTATATTTTCTATTGTAAACACCACTCACAAGGGCATTCATGGCACCAGCCTTCTTGTGATGTTGGAATCCTGGACGCTTTTCACGAGAAACATAGACTAAACGTGGAAGTTCATTACCCTCTGTGTCAAGCCCTCCACTTTGGCCCAAGAAAACCTACAGATGGAACATGCGCCTGAGTGGACTAATGACATGCTTGCAACTTCCTAGGCATTTCAATTAAAATTTTATGGAGGCATAGAATAAAACTTTCCCACTAGTGATTGACCACAAAGTTAGAAACATACAGAAGTACCCTTGAAAGGGGTAAGATCTAGAAACAACTTTAGGAATTGATGTCTAAAACTAATAATTAAACCATAACAGGTTGTATGAAGCCATCTTCACTGTGAGAAATCAGTCAAGAAAAAGAAGAAAACTACTTGGATCATTCCCGGATGATCTCTAGTGTTGTTTCCAGGCCATGGTGTACCATCTTGCATTACCCATCCTTCTTCTGGAACTTTCTGTGCCTTCGCAACAAGTCCATTAATACGAACTTTAAACTCTTCATATTCTCTCTGTGAAGCAGCGAAGCAAGTAAACATTAAAAGATGCCCTTAAGTAACTCCAACACTCGCATTACTGAGAGCACCATAATCCAATTTGTAGGTCAAACTCTAACCTTCATGGCTCTACGATCTTTGACAAATGATGTTTGAACCTTGTCTTTCAAGTAGTCAATCTTCTGTGCAAAGTACCACTCTGGTGCCCGCGGTTCAATGTTATATTTCTTGCAGAAAGGAACCCATTTCCTTGCAAATTCTGATGTCTCTGAAAGAGCTTCAAATGTCAGCATAGCAGCACCATCATCAGAGACATAGCAAGAGACCTTATCCACCGGGTAATCAACTGCAAGAATAGATAGCACAGTATTGGCAGTCACAAGTGGAGGCTCCTTTAATGGGTCAACAGTACTCACAAAAATATCAACAGCTGCTAGCTGTGATGGTTCGCCTTCCCGGTCATATCTGCAACACACATGAATTTAGAATTAAAAGAACATCAAACTGAAAATTAAAAAAAAAAAATACATGAGAAAGTCAAGATGGTCTAAAAAGGTTTTACCTCAGTGCAAGCCTGTCAAGATATGTTTCACGGTTTACTGGTAACCACTTAGGGAATTGATCCAATATCCAAGATAAGGCAAACCAAATCTCACATATAACTGATATCAACCACAATGCATATGCATTGGGCACAGGATTTGTTATTCGGTAATGCAAGAAAATAAAGAGGATAACCAACCGCAGAATAATGACCATACGGTATGGATTTATCCTAGATGATGGAATTGAAACTTTCCTGGAAAGAGGTTGCCGAGCTTCGTCATTTCTGCAACACAGACAGATTATATACACAAGTGACTAAATTGAATGGCTTTGCTTCGTGAACATGCAACTAACAAGTACTTACACAACATCTTGACTACCCAAACCCCCAGCTGTGAGTCATTATATAGCAAAATATGAAATAAACCATACACGGCATTCAAAATATCCACTTGCCACCAAGAGATAGCACAAGTTCTTATAATCTAAAAAGAGGATACTCACAACAAGGAATCATCCACAAGCACATCAGTACTAGCATCAATATCTCCGGCTCCTCTTTCAGAAGCAGCTTGGCCTGTGCTCATTGGAACAACATTCTTCTCCTGCTTCATCTTCCAACCATCAACCCTTTCTTTCCAAGCTACATTGCCCAATCCTGGATCCACAATCCTAATATTTGCTGCACATGAAATACAACCATGCACCTCAAATCACTATCTGATAGCCACATGAAGAAACATGACAATATATATAAAAATAATAAATGAGAATGAATGCAATGGGAGGGGGGAAGTTACGTGATTGATTAACATCAGATGAATATGGAAGATTATGGACACGCTTCCCACCACCAACTCCAGGGGATGCCATTGAAAGCCTCTCAGGTGAGGCTGCAGATAATTCTCCAGAGACCTGAAATTGAAGGTTCATGAAAACAAAACAACTTTCAAATATCATTAGAAGATCTTTGCTAAATGAGGTTGAAGGAGAAAGTGCATTGTTTTTCTCTTTCTTTTTTGGGGTCAGGATAGGAGAAAAAAGAATATTGGGTAAGATTAGGTAGCTAATTGAATGACCTCTTGTCCGCTGGTTAGCAGAGGAATGTGGTTGTGGGAAACTTCCTTATCATAATTTGGAGCACCAATCTCCTCTGCCCGCCCATACGTCATGTGCCAGCTCAGCATGCGCTCTGATATTTTCTGCTTTTGGTTCTGATTCTCTGAATCGTAATTGAAGTCACTAGCACCACCATCCTCCTCCCCGTCTCCAAGAACAGCAGGACTTCCTGGAATCAGTTATAAAAATAATTATGAGAGTCACAAGATAGTGGTTCCTAAAAAATTTACAGGATATTGCATATCAAAACAGTAGTATGCATGAATAACATATGAAAATAACATGATAGTTAACTAAGATAAACTAGAGTGGGAAAATAAACTTCTTAAGCAAATACTGATCCAATTATGTTTATGATTTTGTCTTGCAGTTTGCACTATATGCACAAAGAATCCTCAGAATAAGTTGATTACTAAGAACCCAGCCTCTACCAATCCCCACTGATCAATTTTACATAATAGAAAGCACCAATGCAAATTCCCTTATTCAGTGAACAACAGTCTCACAGATAAGTCATGCCAACTGCTTAAATGGTGCATTCTTCTAATCTTAGTTAAAGAATTTGACATAGGCCATGAAGAAAAAATGATTACTTTGCATTGCAACACATTCTGGTTTGTCCATCCCTAAAGCAAATGACTCTGGTTTGCAGGCTTTTAGTCTAAGTCCTTCCCATAATTTAGAAGTTCCAGTACTATAGCTAACTGAAAAAACTTTCTAAAATGAGAAGTTATGATCTTTTTTCATTCAATTCACACTTCACATGCAAGAGATCAGTTGACTCAACTCAGTTCCAACTTCGAAGCAAAACTCATAATTTTCAAGTGTATTAGAATCTTACTTTGCTTTTGAGTTTTGCAGTTTGCACTATATGCATGAAGAGTCATCAAAATTAACAACCAATAGACAACATTTTATAGCATCTTCTACCTTTGTGCCTCTTGTACCGGGTTTTGCACTGGGGGCAAGACTGATTTCCATCCTTCCTTTCATACTCATAGCACGGCCTGCAAACAGGAAAAGCACAAACATCGCACGCAATGAACGGTTCACCATCCACAGTCTTCCCAACATTATCACCGCATATCTGGCAGACTTGGCCGCCCAATGCTGTCATAGGCCTTGCCTGATCACATAAGCATAACCAAAACAAAGTTAATAAACCAGGTATTGAAACTTAAAAGTGATATTGAGCATCAATCAACAGCAATTGCAGCCAAACAAGAAAAACTTTATAATATTTGAGGAAACAAATGGAAAATATATAATACTCTCACCCCAGCTTCCCCTTCTGACTCCATAGGCTCCTACTTCTCTCTGCCCAGATGCTAACAAGGATCAAATGATAGTGCAAGCTCAATAAATTACATATATAACTTATAATTGCAGAGAAGATCAACTTGGAAGCATCCGCTCATGTAGAAATGAAAGCAGCTCCTTTTTTCCCTGCAGAAATAAAAGCTCAATAAGACCTAAAACAGCTTCTAGCTTCCAACAAGCAATTTCAACGGTTTGAAAAGCGAAAAAGTATAGATCTTTGATGTTATGTTCAATTACAGAGAAAAGTCGATCGAACGAAACGAAAAGTGAGATTCTAAACCATAAGAGCCGTTATGTATGACTGAAGGAACAAAGCACTACCCAACTAAGAAAAATGTTCTTAGCCCCTAGATATTCCCACAAGATCAGTAGTGACTGGAAATCTACTTCACAAACAATAGCAATTATTACTCAAGTCTCAAGTTTTGGCTAATGTTCAAACTTAAAAGTAGGCTCGATTTTCATTTCCCACTTTCCCAGCAACCAAACTTTTGAGTATTGCACTTTACAGGCGACACTTACCTAAAAAAAGCGAACTTGATCACCGATCGCCCGCAAAACAGATAAAAGACACAGATTCTGAGAAACCCGAGATGGATTCTTCGACAATGAAGCCAAATCAACGAAAACAAGGAAAGAAAGACAGAAATTAGAGTTATCCCAGTTCAGCAATTCTTATCAAGAAATGAGACACGATATTTATGAGGAGTCAATTGGAGACTAAGAACGAATTAACTGGCCATAAGAGAGGCAGAGATGGAAATGTACAAAATACAGAAACGGCTTAGATTACGAGAGCAGGCCACCGACAGCTTTCATAAAGAGACAGAGAGAGCTGCGCCGGAAACACTCTTCATATACACTCAATCCATTTATCTTCTTCCCCAACATTTATTCTCTTAAAATTAAAATATGAATATTTATTAATTTCTTGATTCTCTTTTTTATTTTTTAAAGCTTAGCGAATACCGAACTTATGAGTGGCTTGAAGTGAACTGTTGCAGTTCGGGCGTGTCTGGTTAGCTAATCAAATTTTGCCACGTCATTTGCATGATCTAGCGTCACGCGGCTTTTTCATCGTTGTTGCATGGAATGGTTTTCCTGATATGCCCAAAAACAAAAGATAAAAAAACAAAACAAAATTTTGCAACTCAAAATTGAAAATAAATGTTGAACAAATGATTGTAATACTTTTGTGATAAAAAATACTAAATTAATCATTTTTTAATTTGTAAAAATAGTTTAACTAATTTAATAAAAAAATATTAAACTTTTTATTTGTATTTCTTTAATTCAAAGAAAATTTTTTTAAGGATCAATAATAAGAAAACATATAAAATATTCAATTTAATTTTTTTTAATTCAGATTTGGATGAATAACATCAATGGAAGAGGAAAGCGTTGTTCAAATCTAAATGGGATAAGAGACATGCAAAGGGTAAGTTGGACATTTCATTAATTTTTAATGTGAAAAAGTCCTCAATCCATCACCCCACTGAAGGAAATCTCACTCCATCAGGGACTGGAATCTTCCCTCCATATGAGAGCCCATGCCAACCTACCAAACAAGCTTACTGGCTGCTTCCTTCACCCTCTCCTTAGCTGTACCATCCTTTTCTCCTTGTACGAGGTGTGCGTTTCTTCGTTTATACCAAAAAAGAGTAATGCAAGTGCAAATATAATAATCGATAAATGGGAGGAACAAGATAAATGTCGATTATGCTTTTGCATTAAGTTCTATGACATCATTACATGATTAAGTGCAGCATACGTCTTTATATTAAGCTTTTTGTTTTTTAAGTTAAAAGTTAAATTATTCTGAAGTTCATTTCCCAAACCTTTTGTTACAAACACACATCAAATATGGAGAATGAATACGAAGGATGATGAAAACAATAATACGGGCTTTCATGTTGATGAGGAGGCTTAAGTCCTGCAAAGCACGAAGAAAGCTGAGGCTAATGATGATGGAGGGACTAACATGGAGATTGTGATGGAGGATGAAATATTGGGGGAAGAGATACCTTAAAACGTCAACCATATTGCAAAGTCTCATGGCATCAGTGTGGTGAGGCATGGTGGTAAAATGGGCCCTATCTCATATAGAGCTCTCTTGGTGGGGATGAATAGACACGGTATGGATGAGGGTAACGAAGATGATGTTAACTGGGAGGATGACGATTTCTTTGATGATAAAAAGAATATGAATGCTAATCTTTTCCAAGATCCCTACTGTCCCAATGTCCCAGTTTCAAGGGAAGAGAGAATTAAGCTTTGTCACCATTGGAAGAGGGCATTACTCATCAAGGTTTTGGGAAGGAATCGAGAGGTATAGGTTTCTTTTGAATTGCCTACAAAAGATTTGGAACCCTTCCAAAGTTTGTAGACTAACCAATCTCCATGTCTTGGTCAGATTCTCCTTCAATAAAGACTATGCCTTTGCACTGCATCAAGGACCATAGATAATCATACGCCATTACCTACTCATACAAAGTTCGGAACTGAAATTTCACTCCTCTAAATACTTGTTTCGCAAGCAAGCTGTATGGGTTGGGACCCCAAAGCTGCTAATAGAGTATTATGATAAGCACCTTCTTTAGAAAATTGGGAAGGCCATTAGAAAATCTTTAAAAGTATATGTTCACACTTTTTGGGATGAACAAGGCAGTGATGGTGAGATGGTGCCATTGAGAGGGGATAGGATACTCAAGTTTGTATTGAAATTGACTTAAGGAAGACATTAATCTTAAAGGTCCGAATAAGAAAGAGAACATATAGGGTTGAGTATGAAGGACTTAACTTGATTTTGTTTTCAGTGTTGTTATAGGCGTCATAAAGGTTAGGGCGGTACTTATTCATGTGGTGCATATCGAGCTTGTTCATCTAGGTCTCACAAGCTAAGTTTTCTAGTAGGGAATGAAGGGAATAGAAGCACAAAGCTGGTGAGTGCAACTAAATCTGATAATTTTGACCCTTGGATGATTACTCAATGCAATCCACAAAGGAGATATGAGTTCAAATAGGTCAATAAATATGAGGATAAAAGGAATAATGGGATAAGAAAATCATAAACTAAGGGGGATTATCCTAACAAGTATGCAAAAGGTAATAGATTTTTGGCAATAGTTGATTCAGAAGAGGAGGTGTTGGCATTGGAGAAGAATCAAGGATTTGGGTGACTACCAATTATAAGTTTCATGCCATTAAGGATAGCAAAATAATAATTTGAAAGAGGACTATCTCCACATGTAGAACAGGGAGAAACATGTGTTACATGAAGTTGGCTTCAAAATCAAGACTTTGATTTCTAAAAAAGTAGCACCTAAGATGGGCCATTCTAACATTGATGGATTGCTTTCTTATTATGCTAATTTCATGTCTTTTTAGTAGGAATATGATGAATAGTAATGAGAGAAGGATAATGCAAGGAAGCCTAAGCCTATGCACCTAATTAAAGGCCTAATTTGTCTTGTGTATGATGGATAAACATAGCTTGAAGAAAAAGAAATCAAAATAGGAAATTATTTGCAAAGAAAGAAAATAAGTTTCCTTAAGTTACAAGAAAAACAAAATAAAAAAGTTCTTACATATCAATGACTATAGAAAAAAGAGAAAACCTTAACAAAAGAGTACAAAAAAATGAAACAAAGGGAATCAAAAGAGGCATGTTATTGTCAAGAGGAAAGAACTTTAAAAAATAGCTACAACCTCAAGATTTGAAATTCCCATCAAAGGTTGCAGATATAATTGATTTGTTTTCTTTTCATCTATTCTTTTCTTCTCTATTTGTTATGGATTCATTCAATATTTATCTTAGAATTTTATTTTTCATTGAATAGTTAAACCTCTTAGATTTAAGGTTTAGATAGATATATATTTTAATTATATTTAAATTTTAATGATATTTATGTAGTGAATTTTTATCTAATTAATTTATTATTCAGCTTTTATTTTTTTTAATAATTTGTCCACCATTTATTGAAAAAATTAGAACTATATTAAGAAGGACTGAAAGGTAAATCGTTATAAGAGATAATCTGAATAGTAGACTTAGGCTTAGGTTTTTAAAGATAATCTAGTTTATGTGAAAATTAACTTGCACACATGCCAAGTCGCTATATGTAAGGGTATACTTAGGTTCATAAAGCTTAATTAGTTTATGTTAAAGCATATAATCATAAGAGTAGGCATAGACCTAACATAAATATATGTGATTTATCTCGAGAGAGAGAATTTCACATAAATTAGAGAATCGACCATTAGTTGGTATAAAAATAAATTACATGAGTTAGTAGGACTTATTTATGGGAAGAGACATTGAAATCTAAATTTTAGAGCCCATAGTCAATTTTTCTTATTTGTGCAATTTACTTTAATTAATTTAATTTAATTTTTGCTATTTTTTTAGATAATAGGGATTAATTTTTGAAAATTAATAATTATTCTACCTTCTTTATAGGACAACTTAAGACTCATTCCTATTACTACTTATGCAATCTGGATATTTTCAAAATTTTTACAACAAGTTTTTTGTGCCATTATCAGAGAAAGGTAATATTAATATTAATTGAAAAATTATTTTCATTAATTTAAAATTTAAAATTTTTATTTATTTTATTTTTTTTCTTTTATTTCCATGTTTTCTTTTCTTTTATTTTACCTTGTTTTATTTATTTATTTATATCTTTTTTAAGTAATTAAAACCTATAAGTCATTCATTAGGTGCTCCCCTTTTGAAGCCTAACCTAGACCTAGAGCACACATTTTACATTACACAGATGCAAGGAGACACTCCGCAAGAGACTTAAATAGCAAAGCAATAAGAGATTCAAGCAGACAATCTATGTTAAAGAAGCATGGGTGCCCTTAACTGTCATTGACTTGTACATGATTTTGCCAAGCCTAATGCTCAAGGTTGAATAATAGTATAGTCTACCCAATAGTCATAACTAATAATTTAGAAATTAAGTCTATGATGGTTTAGATGGTAAAGTATAATGAATTTGGATGAGAAGTACAGGAGGATCTTAATGTGCATCGGACTTAATTTTATAGAATTTGTGATACAATCAAAATGAATAGTGTTTCATGTGATGCAATCAAGCTCTGCTTATTCCAATTTTTATTAAGAGATAAAGTTGTAATATGGTTGGATTCCTTGACATCTCAGTCCTTCACCACATGGAATGAGCTTTCAAAATCTTTCTAACCAAGTACTTTCCACTAAGCAAGAATACCAAGTTAAAAAGTGAGATCTAGAACTTCATGTTGATCATTGTATAAAGCATGGGAAAGATTTAAAACCCTTCAAAGGCATTGTCATACTATGATATTCAAAGCTGGATGCTAATTTAGATATTTTATGATAAATTAGAACCATTACTTTGGGTTAACTTAGAAGCTACTACTGGTAAATCTTTATTAGCAAAATCAACTGGTGAAGTTATTGATGTAATCAAGGAAATGGCTACCAATCACTACAATTGGCACAATGAAAGATGTGTGCTTATAAGAGTTACTAGTGTTATGGAAATGGATTAGATGCACATAGTGAATAGTAAACTAGACATCTTGATAAAGCGTTTTGATCAACTTAGTGTGAATGTGATCTCAAGCTCGACAACTTTTCTTAGTTGTGAACTTTGCAACAATGGTCATGTATACAACAATTATCATATGAATAATTCAATGAGGCTTTACATTTTTTTAGCAATTCTAGTATGTCCTTAGAGAACATAACAATCCCTACTTTATAACATATAATTAGGGATGGCAGAATCACCCTAATTTAGCTTAGGATAACCAAGGTTACCAAGGTAATCTAGGCAATTATACCTAGATAAAAATTTCAAATCAGAAATCAAGGTGGTCACCATAACTAAGGTCACCAAGGTGTGAATAAAAATAAGTCATCCTAGAAAGCTGCATTTGAGAAATTTTGTAATGTTACTACTAACTAAATCGAGAAGTTAGAATCTAAATTGGACTTAAAAAGCTTTCCTAGGTGCTTTTCCAAAATTATACTTATTTACAAAAATGCAACTAACCTTTTGGCAAATTTTTCGAATCACCCCGATCCCTGTTTCTGGGCAACTCAAGGCTTAAATCCTCATTTTCTATTATTTAAAATTTCATCCAAATTTTATTTGGCCTTGAATCACTCATGTTAGAGGACTTGCTTTGAAAGTGTGACCATTTCCATCGTTTAAAGAAAATGGGACATTACAGACTAGGTAACCAACTATAATCGAAGCTTAAAAAAACATTTGGGATAGTTGTTTGGCACATTGAACTCAAGGCCTTAAGAGGTCTTGCCTAGTCAAACAGAGATAACGCAAGAGAACATTGCAAAGCAGTTACTCTAAGAAGTGACAAGCAGTTATAAGGCACTAATGAGAGGAATACATTACTTAACAATCGAGGTCATGTTCATGATATGGAGCTCATAAGATTTCTACTCCATAGTGAAAAGGATGAGCCAAAGGTGGTTTAGCCATCATTACTAGTAAAGTTATATGTCCGATTTGTACCTTTTCCTTATTTATCGAGGCAACAGAAATTAGATAAGCAATTTGATATGATTTTTAATATTTTCAAACAGCCTTATATAAACATTCTTGTTATAAATGCTTTGGCTCAAATGCCATCTTATGTGAAATTTTTTTAAGCAATCTTATTTAACAAGCAAAGGATTGAGGAATACACCACCATTGTTCTTGTAAAGGAGTGTAATGTGATTGTTCAAAATAAGCTTTCGCCAAAGTTTGAAGATTTAGGGAGTTTTTGTATTCCTTATATTATTGGTTATGTAATATTTGATTAAGTTTCGTGTGATTTGGGTGCTAGTATTAGTTTGATGCCTTTGTCTATTTGCAAAAGAAAAATTAAGAGAGTTGAAGCCGGCCGCTATCACATTGCAACTTGCTAACCAATTGGAGAAATACTTGTTTGAATTTTAGAGAATGTGTAAATGAAGTATGGTAGATTTTTCTTTTTAGTAGACTTTCTTGTGCTTGAGATGGAAGAGGACACAATGATTCCTTTGATATGGGGAAGACTGCTTTTAGCCATAGCTAGCATAATTATTGATGTGAAGAATGGCAAATTGACTTTAAAGTTGGGGAAGGAGGAAATTGAATTTAAGGTGCTCAAAGTAATAACAATCCCATCTTTAAGAAACATTATTATAAATTAGATGTAAGTGATGGGTTCATGAAGGAGACATATAATAAGGAGTCATTTCAAGAACCTTTTAAGTATGCTCAACATGAGCTACAACCATTAAAGACAAAAATAAAAGAATTATAGCCACTATCTCTCCAATAAAAGCTACATCCTTTGAAGAGCTCTATATACATAGTGATGGTACAGTAAGGAATGAACTTAATTGAAAGATAATGGATAATACTTTAAGCCTTACTTGGTTAGAGGGATGGTGGAGAAAGCAGCCATTTATGCCCTTCTTAACATATAGAACCTAGGCACTTAAAAGTTAAGTTAATAATGATAACTTAGAAATGTTTTTTTTTTTTTATATCTTTACTCTAGTTTTTAGTTTGTTTTGTTTGTTTCAATTAGTTTAATTCCTGTTTTGAGTTTTCCCATTTTTTTTCTTTGGTTTAGGTTTTATTAATCTTGCAGATAGAGCTTTGAGATATTCAATTCACCTCTTTTGCCCTATTTTTCCCCTTTCAACTGTTGAAATTCAATGTTTGTAGAGGAGTATTCTCACCCCTTCCTTATTTACTATTTTTATTTTTCTTATTTTACTTTTTTTTTTTTAGCATTAAGGATATTATTGCATTGATTAAGTTTAAAGGAGATTTTCCAAAAATTCCTAAGCCAAGGAGTATAGTGTATTAATTATGCCTAAAGACCTTAATGTGTATTTGGAACCAATTACATAGGGTTGACTAAGTTTTAATATTTGTCTAATTTTAAGCTCTTGACTCTATATTTAGCTATTGAATTTGTTGGTAAAAGTATGATTTAAGTTATATAATTTGCATACAAGTTGTGCATAACTTGTATTTAATGAATTAAATAATGAAAAAAAATTAAATGAGCAAATAAATATGAGAAAAATAAAATTTGATTGACTAATAAACTTATCCTATATAGCTTGAAGTCAGGTTTTAAGTGGTCAGAGTATTGGTGAAGGTTCTACTCCACAAATTTAGGCTATTTTATTTCTAGACAAAATTATAAAAATAGAAAGAAATAGCTTGAATTATAAATATGTATAACACCTTAAATTTGTTACTTAGGTTGAGGAAAAAAAAAAGCAACAAATGAGAGCTCTAAGTGACAAGACTCAAGAAAGAGCCTTTATACTGTTAGTTTACTTGTCATATTGAGAGGGAGAGAAATTGGAAAGTTACAAATATTGTTTTTTGTTCGAACATGCTTCAAATAATAATAAAATTAAATTATAAAAAAACCAAAAAAAAAAAGAAAACATGCATTTCTTTTTTCTCCAAATCCCAAAAGCTCAAATAATCTAAATCCATATAATGTAATACCCCAAAAAAAAATCAAAATAAAAATAAAAAAAGAAAAAATACTAAAAATAAAAAAAGCCCATTATAGGGAGAATCAAAAAGATTTACACATGGTGTTTATCGATTTAGAAAAACCATATGATAGAATGCCAATAGAGGTTCTATGGAATGCTTTGGAGAAAAAAGGAGTTCATATAACTTATATTCGAGCAATACAAGACATATATGATAAGGTTACAACTAGCGTAGTGATAAAATGTGGACTTATGGAAGATTTTCTGATAACTATTGGTCTACATCAAGAGTCAACTCTGAACCCTTATCTTTTTACTTTAATATTAGATGTGCTTATTGAACATACCTAAGAGACGGTGTCATAGTGCATGCTTTTTGTAGATGATATTGTCTTAGTTGGAGAATCGAGAGAGGAAATGAATGAGAAGTTGGAGAGGTGGAGACTAACTTTGGAAGCTCATGGATTTCATTTAAATAGAAGTAAAACAGAGTATATGGAGTGTACGTTTAGTAAAAGACACACCACTTTTAGCATAGAAATAAAAATTAGAGAACATATCCTATGACGAGTGATACGATTTAAGTATCTTTGATCTATCATACAACATAATGGGGAAATAGAAGAAGATGTAAATCATATGATTCAAACGGGGTGGATGAAATAGAGGAGTGTTTCGGGTGTTATTTGTGATAGAAGAGTACTACTCAAACATAAGGATAAATTCTATCGCACAGTTATAAGACTTGCAAAATTGTATGGAATTGAGTGTTGGGCAATAAAAAGTCAATAAGAAAATAAGTTCAATGTTACAGAGATGAAAATATTGCAGTGGATGAGTGGACACACTGAACGAGATAAGATTAGAAATGAATGCATTAGAAAGAAGGTGGAAGTCGCACCTATTGTAGAAAAGATTATAAAATCGAGACTTAGATGGTTTGGTCATGTGGAGAGGAGATCTATAGAAGCCTCAGTTAGAAAAGTAGATGAGATAGAGAATAGTCCAATAATTAGAGATAGAGAAAGACTAAGAAAAACTATAAGAAAAATTATTAAGAGAGATTTAGATTTAAATGACTTGTCTAAAAATATGATTTATGATATATGTTTATGGCATCGATTGATTCATGTAACTGACCTCACCTAGTAAGAAAAGACTTTGTTGTTGTTGTTGTTATTATTATAGCCCAACCTATTAAAGCCAAAGATTTCCAAATCCATATATTCTAACTAACTCCTTTAACCCATTATCTTAAATTCATTAACTTAACAAAAAATCACAATCAAAAATCAAAAAATTAATAAAGAAGGTGGAAGGCCTGCCAACATTAATTCCTTGGGCCTTTATTAACTCGACATTAAGACTAACACAACAAAACAAAATTAAAAGGGGAACAAATCAACGAAAATAAAAAACAAAAAGAGAGAACGAAAATAACGTGGGAAAAAAAAAGGCCGAAATGTAGAACCCTATCCACAGTCTCGATGGTCCCTCTCTCCTTCTCTGGGTTTTAGCAGAAGCATCGGGCACGCACGGGAGCACCACGCACGCACAGAAGCAGCACGCACCCGGGGGACAAGAGGAGATCCTCCCTCAGCTGGTGTCTCTTCCGAAGCCCACTCTCTAGCTGTGTGCATTCGTACATCTTACATCTCTCTCAGACTGCCACCATCCATAAAACCAACACACCTACTCAAGCCAACGGAAGCAGCAGCCAACCTCATGGATTGAAGCATAGCGACAGCAGCAAGCCATTTTTGGACTGAAGGGAAGGGAAGGAGAAAAAGAGAAAGGGAAGGCATCAGAAGAAAAAATCAGAGAAAATCCTGCAGGAAATCGTGCCTTTGCCCGGATCCTCCATTATGTTAGCCTCTTCCTTTAACTTCCCTCACGATGGTGACTACCAACGCATCAAAGAAGGCTCTCTCACACCGTGATCTCGAGAGCAGAAGAGGATTCATCCTCACGCCATGATTCCGAGAACAGGAGAAGAGCTTCCCTAGCGCAGTGCCCCTGAGAACCAGATCTCATTCTACCCTCATTTGATGTCTCATCCCTATTCAACTCTCTCGTCGTTCCTACATCGTACATTTCTCTTGAACGACCATCATCCGTTAAACCCAACATACCATTCAAATCGATAGGGTTGAGGAAGCAGAGTAAGAAGTGATTGAGAGAGAGCTAAGGAGAAAGCAGCGAGCAAGAAAAAGAGAGAGAGAGAGAGGAAGAACAAGGTGGTCACACGAGGGAGAGAGGAAGAGAACCGAGAGCAAGAAAAAGAGAGAGAGCAGTAGATATGAACCAAAGGAAGTGACGGTGGGAAGAAGGAAAGTATCGAGCAAACAGAGAAGAAGCATGCCAATATCTGGCAAACCGGGGAGGCTTGGAGTTCTCAAGGAAGGAAGAGGGAGTTGCAAGGAAAGAGAGCTTGGAAGAGATTCACCATCTCGGCTTCTTAGAGGTAATATCTCTGGCTGTTGTTCTCCTGGGTTCTGGTTCTTCTAAGTATATCGTTATAGAAGGTCTAGATCTGTGTAAGATTGGGCTTTGATTTCAAAATGTTCCTTGCCCCTGTATGCTCTGATTTGGTTCTATATTGATGGAGGCTTATCCTGCTGTGTGATCTTGGTCATTTGCTGCATAGTTTAGAAGGAATAGAAGAATTCATATGCTGTTACATACATATTTGTGAATGCTTAGTGCAGTGATGGTTCTCAAAGCATCATCTCAGAATCCATAAGCAGAGTTTGCCATAGATTTTATTTTTTAAAATTTTTTTGGGGTTCTTTTTTCAGTTATGTGTTTGCAAAAATTTTGCATTTGGATTCTGCCTTTGTGATTGGTAGGTATCTGTTTTTCATGTTGAAAAATTGTCTGTAAATAAACTCGACTCTGCTCATTTGTCCTTTGTTACCATGGGCTATCTGATAATTTTCCTGAGCTTATTAGGGTTGTTAGCTGTGCAGTGGGCCAATTTCGGGTCATAATGGGTTTATTTCTTTTGCTTTGGCCATATGTCGCTTAACCAAGAGATAAGAAAAACCCGGTGTTTTCCTAGTTTTTCCTGTTGCAGAAATGATGTTGATCAGGTAATGTTGTGGTTTTTTTTTTGGGTCTGTGTCCCCTTTGATTCCATTTCTGTTATCAAAGAATGAAATGATTAGGTAGCTATTAGTTTGTCATTCTGCCTTTGAAATTGAATTAAGCTTTGCAAAAGCAATGCCAGTCATTTCATTGATTCAAGATTCCTGTTGGGTTTAGCATACAGAGTCCATTGTTCTAGTGATCTTTTTTGTTTTTGTTTTTATTATTTTTCTGTGATTTTGGACATTGTGGAACTTCATTTAAAATGATTTCTTCACAAAATTATATTTGATAGTTGATACTACTTCTTTTGATTTTGTTCCTTTTGCATTGAGTTTCACTGGAGAAGAGAAATAGGACTGTGGAGGATATGGAGAAGCGAAGTGATGCAAAGGCACACAAGCGGAGTCAATTGGGTTGGACTTGTTTTCTCATACACTTGAAATGTAATTGAATATAATATTTAGTTGGTTGGATACAAGCACATACAATCACAAAAATGCTGCGTGCTTATAAATATTTTAATTTTAATTTTAATTTATTTTTATCCTTTTTAGAGTTGTTGTGTGAGATACTTCATCTAGTTAAGTATATAAGAGCCATATAAGGTTGTGTGACAATAAATTTTTTCATTCACTTGGTTGAATTATAAATATTTTTTAATAAATTTTGGATTCTGATAACTCACATCAAATTAATTTTTGTCTTTTTTTAAAAAAGTTTTTAAGGAAAAGAAAAACAAATATTAGCAAGAAAAAGAAAAAAGAGAAATTCAAAAAAATTGTATTTAGTTTTTGGAATAATGTATTCGATTTAAAAAAAAGACACAAAAATAAAAAATGGAAAAATGGAAAAACAAAAAAGAGAGAAAAAAATTAAAAAAATCCAAAAATGTCAAAATCAAAAATAAAAAAGCTTTAAAAAAATGAATGATGTTTTAAAGTTCAATATTAAGGTTAAATAACTTATCACATTTAAAATAACCAAAAAAAATTAAAATATTAAGAGTTTAGTTTCGAAAGGATTAATTAATCTTTTAGGAATTTTTTCTTAAATATCTTTTAGACAAAATTAAAGGCTTTTTGACTATATATATATATATAATAGTAAAAAGAATTTCTCGAATATATAACTAATTTTTTTATTTTTTAATTATTATTTTAAAAGTTTAGATAAGAATATAAAAAAATTTTTTAAAAATTTTTTAAATTTATTTATTGTTTAAATTTATATAAATTTTTTCAACAATAAAAAAATTTTTATTTATATTTTGAAAAATATAATGTCTTAATTTGTATATATAATTTTTTAACCTTCTAGTTGTGAAATATTTATATTTTGAGAAATATTAATTAATTTTTTTAAATTTATAGATATATTTTTTATTGTTAATGTATAAAATAAAATTTTGATAAATGAAATATAATAATGTGTTTAAAATTAAAGTTATACAAAAGAATTAATATTATATATTTATAAAGTAACTAAATTAATTAATTTAATATTATTGTTTAAAAATACTATTTATGCAAATATAATTTCTTAAATTGTTAATTAAATTTGTTAAAAATATTATGAATTAAAATTAAATAATAATAATGTTATTATTATATATATATATTGTGTATGTGTATATTTTAATAAATAATTGAATTAATTGATTTTTCAATGAATTGATGTTGGTTGAAAAGGAAATGAAGTACTATAAAAAAAATAGATTTAAATTTATAACCCAATAATACAAATGAGTATTAAATTTGAAATGTATGAAAAAAAAAAATATTAGTCATTAGCTGTAATGATTGTTTGTTCCACATTGAGGCCTTCTCCTTATTCATTGGGGTCGACATTGTTGTAGTTGTTCTTGCTCTTACTCTTTATCTTCCTTTGCATCATTTTCATGTTTTTTTCTCATCTTTTTTGGACGATTCATTTTCCACCTGATTGCGAATTTTGTTAAAAACTAAAATTTCATTCAGGTGATTAAATATGTGGACTCAGTTAATTTGGAGTGGAGAAGCCTTATTAAGATTGATAAGATACCCATTGTGTGAAAGAAGAATTGCTATATTAAACACTGAATGCAACTAGATTTATAAACAATGATATAAATGATACTTCACTAAATTGTATTGGCTATGATGGCAGTGTAGAAAAGAATGACTCCATATAAATATAGTAAGGTTTAAAAAAAGATGAACCTATAACTCCAACGTCTATGAATGATGGAAAGGAAGAAAAACTAATATCTCCATCGACTGTTTGTGATAGAATAGAAGAAGAATCAGCACAATCGTAATCTCCTTGCATAGGGGCTGTTATGTAAGATGATGATGATATATTTATATGAACTTCACCAATGTAGCCACTGGACATTGGTTCCTTGGATGAGAGGAACCCATGGCTTTTTTTTCTTAATCTCACCTGTGGCTCTGGAGGGCTAGGTAGATTAGGTGCCGGTGGAACTGGTTGGGAGATAAGCATGTCTCAATGTTCTCATAGACCATGCAACATGATTTGAATATTACCACTTACCCTTTGTCTGAATTCCCCATAGCTAAGTATCGGCAGGTCAGTGATAGCAAACTTGTATAAATCCTCCAACACATAAACCTGTGAAAAAAAAAATCAATTGTTAAAAACAAAAATATATATAGATATATATATATATATATATAAGGAGAAAAAGTATAAAGATAAGAACTATGTAAAAGTCATACTACAAAACTCTAAGAACCACTAGTAGGATAGATTCATTGTTACGTATGTAGCCAATATCAATGCATGTAGTCTAACGTGCAATTTAGTAGTCTATTGGTAAGGTTGTTTTATGCTACTACCTAAAGTCATAAATTCCAAGCTACAATAAAAACTATATGCTCTTCTTGCAAGTCTTTATGAACATTTTCTCTTAATTGAAGAGTGTACAGCAATTTTATATTGAATGACTTTTTCGGGATATGTTGTACTATACCAAACTGATGGAGAACGCAGTCAGCATGATACCATTCAACTATCCAAATGCATAGTATAAGGATAAATGCACACCATACATCATGTATCGTTAAGTAGTACTCAGGAATTAATTAGAGGACATCTGGTGAGTTATATGAAAGCCAAATTACCTACAAAAGAAAATATGGTTATTTCATGCTGTAATCATAAAGTGGAAAACAAGTAAATACAAAAATATAAACTTTATCATTCTTTATTTGATTTAACAGTATCCTACCTTACCTCAAAGTATCTACAGTCGGGCGAGGATACTGTGTAATATGCCACCACTTGTGAAGGATAGGAGAATACACATTAGTTTATCAATTATCGAAAAACTCAAAATCATAAAAAAAATATTATTATATACTTAGAGCTTAATGGGGCTTTAATGGGGTAGATAGCCATTTGTAGTTGAGGTTGTAGGGGTCTTCATGGTGCAAGGTAGGGGAATCGATCCTAAATGAACTAAGGTCAGGCAACCACCTATGTTAACTTTGTTATAATGGGTGACATTACACATATCTCTATATAAATGGACCAACACTGCTAAACCCTAACTATACTAACCAACCTTCTTAAAATCAGTGAATAAAGAAAAGTACATTAACATAACTTTATACTTAGTTCTATCTGGCATCAGATACCCCTAATTAATCGTAAGATGTATGTTCATATGAATTGGTGAATAGTATTGTCATCTACATCATCTAACAAGTTGTCAAATGTTTGTGCCAATCAAGAAATGCTCAACCTTTACCCATCCAATATCTCTTGAGATGGTGTCACACCAAGCAACTTACTGCAAACAATTAGCGAATTAGAGTTTGTTTGTCCAAATACTGCATCCCTTGTGCAAGGTAGACCCAACTAGATAACAATGTCCTGGAGTTTAATCATACACTTGCCCCTGGTGAGGTGAAAGATGTGTGTTTTCGGTCGCCACCACTCAATAAGGGCCAACACCAGTATGACATTGAAGTCAAAATAATTGAATTGTGAGACACCATAAAAATAAGCTTATATGAGATATGGGGCAACAGTTGGAGGGGGATCGAAAGATAGTATGCACAAATTGTAAGGGGTCAATATAGACCTTGGCACATGTAGCAATGATATATTAGCAAGGATGCTTTTGGAGTTGGAACTCGCTACAGTCACATGTTCGATTCGTAAAACTAGCCGTAGAAGTTTGCCCATACTGTTTGTTGGAAAGATCATAAAGCTCTTTAACCTCAAACTCTGAAAAACTTCTATCAAAACCACGGATCAATAAGACAAATGCTCTTATAATTCTAGTTGAAATTTTCTTGTAGATATCCTTAGAAAATAAGCTGCCCACTTGTATTTAGGCAAATGTGATTTGTGTCTGCTCAACCTAATATCTGTTAAACTGATATATTGTTACTTTAACCAAGTGGACTATGGACAAGAACCTGATACCTTTGAAAATACTATTTATACACTCTACTAAATTTGTTGTCATGTGTCCTCAACGATGCCCATCAACATCATATATAAGTGACTACTTACTTTTTGATATATCCTTTATCTAATTTATCTTCTTTGAATGTAATTATCATATTTGTACCAATTGTTCATCGACTAAGTGGCAATCATTCAAATATCCAATATTGACAAATTTCTTCTTCAACCACTTGGTCTTGCACGTCATATTCAAATTACTCACAATATGCCATAAATAAAATATGTGATGTGCGTGACGTGGTTGCCAACTATTTTCTATGTTTGCGATTACTACTAATATTCTTAGATGACGATCAAATATCAAACACATATTCTACTTTTTTGGCATAACTCGCCATATGAGTTACTAAGAAACCACCTCCATGCCTCATGCGTTTTATTTTCAATAATGGCAAATACAAAGGAGACAACTTTTCTTATCCCATTTTGTGAGCTAGCAATAAGCAATGTTCTCTTATACTTCTTATATAAAAATGTATTATCTACTTAGATAATCGATTTCAAGTGATCAAAGATATCAATGCAAGACTTAAATATCCAAAGCACCTTATAAAATATAATTGTTGCCTCCATATCTGATATGGTTTGTGGGTATTCTTTAGTAACAACTTTAAAGTATGAGCCTAGATTGAAGTGTTGAATGATAAATAACCATCTCAGGAGAACTATATACGATCACTTCTAATTTCCAAAGATGATTGCAATTGCTCATTACTTATCATACTATGCTTTTTTATAAGATATTGTATATCTAAAGATATTATGTATCTTCTCAATAATATCATGAACAAAAATAGAGAGATTTTCTGTAACTATCGACACAATATTCGATTCTATTATATCAGAGTTTAGCTTCGAATGATCTTGCGATAACATGGAGGAGAAACAAGAATGTGGGCTCACTTACTTTGTTACCCGCCAGTCATTTTCTCTCTTTAATTGAGAAGCTTTTATTCATCAGTTACATCGAATATCATATTTTGGACAACGATACTCTACGTACTTTATTTATGGTTGATGCACCTTGAATGTATGGTGTGTGCAGATTGAATAAAGTTTCATTGCATGGTTCATTGACTGCTTATCAGGAAATTACATGTCAACATACATCTCTTAGTCATCATTTAGATCAATGGCCCTCTCCATGTCAAGCATCTCAAATTCATTCACATCATCATTGTTAATCTGAGATAGATAGGTAAATGCTTGATCAGAATACTAGTTCAATGGAGTGACTAGATCTCCTTTAACATTAATACCATCGATATCATCGTCCACGTATTCATTGACATTTGGTGGAGCATTATATTCATCCTCGGCCTTAAACTTGTCCATTATATATTCAGTCGCATCTGAGGGATTCAGAGGATTGTTATTACACATTAATAGTCTAGATGAACTCGGTTGAGATACATCATTGATGAGTGACATTTGTTAAGTATTAGAAGGTTGGGTCTCAAATGGATAAACATCTCTAAAATAAAAGCTAAACAAGGAAACCGATTCATCGGTCTATTAATCTAACTTGCACGTGAATTTGTTAATGGCTCAATGACATCATTCTTTTCACTTGGAGCTATATCATTAGTTGAGACGTGCGCATACAATTTTAGTGCCCCCAATTGGGATGGAAATTGCCAGTTTACTTGCCACACAGTTTAGACATCTGAATCATCCTCTAATATATAAGACAATTACTAAGTTAGATTAAGTAATTGTAGGTATTGGTATATTCTTACTAAGGTGAGATGTAGCAAAAAAATAAAACTAATTCCCTGCGGTATGATAATGGGAATTATTTTACAAATGATTATAAAATGAAAGGGATGGCTATCAATTTTTTCGAGTAGCTTTACAGTGTAGAGGATGACTTTTAGTACTTTGAATTTCTTTTAAATGGTTTCTTTCCCAAGCTTGGTGAGGAAGCCATTGCTGAAATTGAAGTAAAGTTTATTGACAATAAAATAAAGCAAGCTCTCTTTGGCATGGGACCTTATAAAGCTCTATGTCCAAATGGCCTTCATGCCATTTTCTTTTAAAGCCAATGGGATGTGGTGGGTAAATCTATTTGTGAGTATATCAAAATGGGCTATGAAAATCCTACTTTGATCCAACATGCTAATGAGACTTTTTTGGTGCTTATCCTTAAAGTTGATGATCCAATCATATGAAGCAATTGTAACTAATAGCCCTTTGTAGTGTCATTATAAGACTATTACAAAGATAATTAGCAATAGATTAAAGAGCTATATGTACTTCCTCATTGCTCGCAATCAATGTATTTTTGTGCCTCGACGACACAGCTTTTAAAATTGTTATTGTTTAAGAAGTTCATTCTATGTAGAAAAAGAAAGACAAAAAAAAAAAAATACTTGTGATTAATGTAAACATTGAAAAGCATATGATAGATTCTATTGGAAATTCCTAAATAATACACGTCGAAATATTGGGCTTTTTGCTTCTTTTATAAACATTATTATAACATGTATATCTACTAGCACTATGAAAGTTATTTGGAATGGCAGCATCATTGAAGGTTTCTATATAACTAGAGGCATCTGCTAAAGTGGCCCTTTATCATTCTACCTTTTTGTGCAATGCATTGAAAGGTTAGGACATTTGATTGAAGATGCTATTAAGCAAAAGGCTTAGAAATGCATCATGTTATCTAGAGGTAGCCTACCTTTATCCCACTTGTTTTTTGTTGATGATTTGACTCTTGTTAGGGAAATGTCAATTAGACAAATTGAAGTTATACTCAAGTGTTTGGAAAATTTCTCTCTTAGCTCAAGAGAAAAGGTTAGTAAGGAAAAAACCACAAATTTTTTTTTTCTTTAAGAGTGTGAATCACAACTTTGCTAGGTAGTTTACATTGGGCTTCTCTTCGACATATAACCTAGGAAAAATATCTTAGGGTTCCCCTGCATCATGAAAGAGTTTCTAGGCATACCTATAGCTTTCTCATTAATTAAATGCATTCTAAGTTAAATGCTTGGAAGGCTAAATGATTATCTTTTATTGTTACGCTAATTATATTAAATTGGATTCTCATTTTCTATATGCAAAACACGATTATGCCTTCAAGTATTTGCAAGGATATGGAGAAGATTAGTCATAATTTTTTTTAGGGTACAACTAGTGATTAGAGAAAGATGCACCTTGTGGCTTGAAATTGTGTTTGTATGTCTGAAGCTAGTAGGGGCCTGGGTCTAATGAATTTTAAAGCCATGAATGTAGCTATGGTCATAAAGATTGAGTGGGGTTTAATGGAGAGAAAAAGGATTTATAGGCTAAAGTAATGCATTCAAAATACAAATGTGGGAATGATGTTATTCCATTGATTAGAAATCATCATTTAACCTTGAACACTGATGAAATGTCTAGAATAGAGCATTAGTATAGGGGAAAAGGTTAGATTTTGGTATGACAAATGGGTTCTAGGAAAACAACTTATATAGCACTTAACTCACCTTCTTAGGGTTGAAACCTTGTAAGCTTAGTTCAAGATTTTATCAAGAACAACTAGGACTAGGAACAAATATGTAGCCGTTTGCAATATAATATTTGCTATAAGATAGCTGTCATTCCTACTTTATCAAGATTTAGCAGCAAGGACTACTTGAGCTGGCTTCCATCAAATGACAAAATCTTTTCCATTAAGTTAGAATATGAATTGATATAGCCCTTTAATGACAATAATGACAACTTCAAATGGATGTTAATTTGGAAGCCTTACCATATGTATTTGCACTTTTTTTAGTTAGTTGTTCATAATAAAATTATAACTAACAATTGTATAGTGAGATGTGGGTTCTTTATTTTTTGAATTACCTAAGATGCCATACTTATACTAAGTTAACATTACATTTGTTGAGGGATTATAACACTAGAAATTTTTTATTTTGATGACTTGCATTGATTCTCACCACTAGTTTAGGTTCTTCAACATGCATTTGAAAGATTGGGTCTCATTGAATTTGAGCTTAAGGTTAGGGAAGGATTAAAGTATGAAGTGGAATTCATTCTTTGGGATGGATGTATGGCAAATATGCTTGTTACAGAACTGTCTTATGTTTGAAAGAGAGGAAATAGATATGGGTTAGTTATTGGTTTAAACCTTAATACTTACTAGAGAAATGGAAGAGGCTTAAATGCAATATCTTTTCTAAGAAATTATAAAACAAAGGTGTTGATTTGTTGGCACTACCTGATTGGTGATTGGGTGAAATGTTATATTAATGAGTTAGTTTGAAGTAGGGGTTCTAATACTGATTGTGGGGGGTGTAAGAAGAGATTCTACTGGTAATTAGATTCATGGCTTTATTCATAATCAGTTCAAGGTAAGTTCTTTGCTTTGAACTTTAAGCATGCTTTAAGGAATTAAGCTAGCTTTGAAGGCAGAGTTTAAGAAAGTTTAGCTTAAAGTTGACTTTATGACTACTAAGAATTTAGTGATAAATGGTTATGCCCCCTTACACCTTTAACTCAACTAGTGAATTGTATTATATGTGCTATAAGAAACGAATGGCTCATTAGAGTTGGCGATACACATTGCAAAGGTAATAGGCTGGCAAATTGGTTAGGGAAGTAATCCTATGATAAGGAGGGTCGTATTTATTTTCAAAGTCTTCCACCTAGTGGTTGTTATAGTATTCTTAGAGATGATATAACTAGGGTTTTCTTTCTCTTTGTTATGGGTGTTCAGGCTATTTTAGTCTGCTCTTTTATCCAAAATAAATGTTCACTTCCTTTCGTTTTCAAAATAAGTTTAATTAATTGTGGTTTAAACTTTAATTTTCTTGATAAAATTTTATTTATATTATTGTAGTTTAAATAATTTGTTTACTATATATATGTATATGTATAATTGATTAGTGTATCTTAGGTTATATTTGGTAAAGTGGAAAGATTTTTAAATGAATGGAAAGGAAAATAGAAATGAGAATAAATGAAATTTTATGACCTAAAATCATATTTAGTATGATACAGAAAGGAATGGGAATACCTTTCCATTTGGATGTTTGATAAAGTAAAAATAATACTAGAATGGAAATGAAAGATAAGCAAATGAGTAAAATACCCTTGGCTCCAAAAATATTAAAAAATAAATTTTTCTTCATTGAATGAAACAAAAAATAAAACAGTAGTTGTGAAACTAATTCTTTTCATTAATGAATTTGGTTTTACTCCATTGACCTTGTTCTTCCTTTATTCATCTTCACTTATTGTGAAATTGATTGTTTTGAACCCATTCCTTGGAGACTTAAATGCAAGAATTCTCTAGTTTCTTTGCTTCTTGAATTTGTGAATCTCTAAGTTTTTTAGGATTCTCTCTGAGATTGTATTCTCCAATTTGCTTCCAGCTTTGTCATTGTTAACAAATTAAAGCTTCCTTCTTGTTATGAGTTTCTCCTTTGTTTTAACTGAATAATTTAGGGTAATTTAATCTTTTCTTCATACTTTTCATAATGAATAGTTTCTTTTCATCCATATTTTGATGGAAAGTGTGAATGTTGGACAAACAGGCTACATATGCTATGAAGGAATCCTATTCTAGTCTATTAAACAATAATTTTAGGCTTTCTCTCTGCCTTTCTATCTCCTTTGCACCTTTATCATGTCTACCAAACATCGCATTATTGTTCACTCTATGTTTCCATACATTTATAATATTGTTCTCAAGCTAATTTATAGTCATGGCTTACTTCTTGATTTTAATTCATTCCCTCCTTTAAATTAGTGTCTTTTTTTTTCTTCTTTTGATAGCAATGCCATAAATTTCTTCTATTGTAGTACCTTAATTTTTTAATAAAAATACAACTATACTTCTTTACTAGTAAGTCTATCGATCCACATAGTCATCCATGCATCAATAAAAGATTTAGTAGCTGTGACCCTTGCTTCCTCCACTACCCAAAAAAAAAATAACCACCATTATTTTGCCTTAACTATGATTCTATACAACTATGAGGCATCCATAGTTAAGTTGTGCCTTAACAGTGGCTCACCAAACTATAAGCTTAACCACAATTTTATACAAACCATGACTAAGCTTAGCCTAATTGTGATTTCATGAAATTATGGCTAAGTTGTGGCTTAATTGCAATTATGCTAAGCTTAGTTGTGGTTTGTGTAAGCCATGGTAAAGTTATTGGATCTTATAGTAGCAGCTTGAAATGTTGCCAAAATTAATTTTTTTAAAACTTCATCTATTTGAATTTCATTTCCTTACTTGTATTAATAGTGTTACAAACTTGTATAATAGATTTTGTCCACATTCAGCCAACTAGTGAAATTCAAATATATTTAACTATGACTAAAATTAAGATTTTTAAAACTTCATCGATTTAAAATCGAGTTCATATATACAATCAACGTATTATACTAATCATCTCTATTATAAGAGTGTAGAGATTAAATTATGTGGCTAAGATTGTTGCTATTATGACTACTTCTTGCCTGAAAATAAAAGTGAAATAGTATTAATACCAACTTAAAAACTAAAAAAAAAATGTTCATTAATGTGATCTATATGAAATAAAAAGTTTGTTATAGTATTGTTCAAATGCCCATACTAGCAAACTTAGATGGCACCTCACATTTGAAGTTTTGTACGACGAACGCCAAAGTTGCATTCTCCTATTGTTGTTGTAACCTACCTTATTCTCATTTTGCTTTAAGTTTTATTCTAAAATCTTGCACCTCAGTTAGCAAATCTAAGTAGCAAGGCTCCGACAATGAAGTCTTTTTGTGGAAGCAATGAGATTGGCCAAACATTTAAGATAAGAAAGCATCGAATCCTAATCCCTGTACCTAACCAAGGTGTTCTCAGTGGCCTAAAGCTGAGGTTAAAGAATTTTGACTTAAGATCTCCTAAGAAGCAGATCTTTGAGTTTGAAAGTTTGATATTTTATCCTACAAGTTTAAATGTTATAAAAAACAATTTGAAATTTCAATAATACATAATTTAGTAAAATTAAAAATCAACACTTTATTCCTACATAGCTCATACACTTGTAATAATTTTTCCAACTTCCTCATTAACTGCAGCTCCATCCTTGGTCTTATCTGTGGCAATCCACACATCTCCTTGGTTGACTGGACCTCTACATTTAGCCTCCTACAAATTTTAAAACAAATATTATAACTATTAGTGTATACCCTAGGAGCCAATTATGAGATGATTGTAATAACATATATTGTATCATATGTTTTTGAGGTAATATAATTATTATATTTGTATATTTATGTAATATAACTTAATATGGTAATTGTCCCTAGAATAATCGTTATTATTAAATTATCCATAATCAAGTATTATTGCAATATGGAATAACAATAATACATTAAGACTAATATGCATAGTAGCTAATGGGTTTAATTCATAGATATGTGATATCAAGTTAATACATAGGTACATTGTTAGAGAATATATGTACTAGACTAACTTGTTATAAGAATGTTACATGGATTATGGAGTGTCATTAACAATTCTCATGTGATGATAATGAAAGAAATCTTTTCACTTAAAATCACTACAGTTCCTTACATAAGGAGTCAATACTTTGACACCATCCCGTGTTGCCTTTGACTGAAATGGCCAATAGGATGGTGATTAGGCATATCACAAATCATGTAAAAGGATGTGAGTAATGTAGATGGGGTTTTGTCTCTCCTATATAGGAGGAGTAATATTCGTAAGCCCCTTGATTGAATGAGACTCAGAAATGTATAGTCATACTCAAATGAATCAATATATGATATTGATCATTTGTTTTGATTAGTTTATTCATTACAAAAAATTGTAGATTGAAAGTTTACGAGGATGACACATTCCATGCCTCGAATTCAATCTGGATATCAGTACAAAAGAGACTAAATTGCATGTTATTGGTCATTGATTAGGAATGTTGAATCATAGATATTCTTATTACTTGAGTGACAGTAATGTATTATTAGATACTGTTCACTATCTATGATCCTAAAATAAGATTCTTTTGTGGGTTATTATCAATATAATAAGAACCTATAAGGTTATACACATAAAGTAAAGATGAAATTGAAATATTATAATATTATTAGGATATTAATTGGATTAGAAATTTTAATAATAAGGCCCAATATAATATAATTGGATTATATTATGGCATAATATATTATTTAATATTAGAGTAATATTAAATAATATTATAATAGTTATTATTAAATAATAATATAGTTGCATAATATGATTATGTGGTATTATTTAATAATAAAGTAATATTAAATAATATTATATTATGTTGGGCTTATCTTTCCTTGCTCTCTATTGGGTTTGGGTTTGGGTTCTAAGAGTTTAAGTTGAATTAGCAATTAGAATTTGAGTAGGATTAGGAAAGTGTCAACCCTAAATCTATAAATTTAAGATCATAGGGGGCGACACAAAGCATGTATAAAAGAGTCTTTTTGTATTCCTAATTCACTTAGAACTTTAAAAGCCCTAACCCTAGATAGTGAGAAGCGCTTCTAGTAGAGACGCAGAGTGAGAGAAAGTTTCATCCACTCTGTTTGGCTACTATAGAGGCACATATCACAAGATCTATGAGTGTGATTTGGTTACAACTCAAAATAAAAAAGATAACTTTTTTGCCTTATCTTGATTTATGTTTCTGCACATATTTTTTGGAATAGGTTTCAATGATAAAAAATTTTAAATTTTGTTGTGCTCGTGATCACCGTGAAAGTTCAATTGTACTATTTTTAAAAATAAACTTACTATCTCAACTTTTGTTCTAGCAAGGCTTTTCAATCCATTAATGTAAAAGGTCATTTGCCTTCATCAATTTTCTTCATTCTTCGCCATAATCTCCTAGTGATTGTTAAAAGCACATTGATGATATCTCCTAAGAATACTATAAAATATTGAAAGAAAGTGTTACTACCTTGGTCATTAGGTCTTTGCAATAATCGATGTATGACACCTACTGTTCCTTTTGAATGCCCTTCAATATAATGTCATAAAGCTATTCCTTACTTTTTGTACCATCTTGTACACTAATGTACAAATCTCTCCATGCCTATCACCATATGGATTCGATGGAATGTATCCAGTAACCCTTATGTTCCTTATCATTGATGGCAAAGTATGTCTACAAGTAAAAAAGAAGAAGAAGAAGAAGAAGTGGACATGTTTAATTAAGAGATAAATTATTATGAATGAGATATAAATTAATTTAATAATTGAAGTGCTACCTGTATAGTATCCCTAAAGGTGTTATTCTTATGGTCTTTTGGAACCTTCCTCCAACCCAAACAACTAATAGGAACTATGTTGAAGTTTGTGCCAAGATTCCCTAAGAAAACATCTAATAAGCCTCCTTCATCTCTAATTGGTTAGTTCTCGCCGTTCAAGTCCACAACAATTTTCCACCTTAAAGGAAAGATCTAAACTTCTCATGATGTTAATGGCCTATGTCTTTCATTTCTTTGCTTATCTATGAAATTAAAGTGTAATTACATAGTTAAAGTTTCAATACATAATTAAAGTTTGTGTACATTATTACATTATATCAATTTAACACATCATATCTTACATTCTTATACTTATCAATGATATGAACCATCTAACTTTTCCTTCATTCTTGCTATGAAAATTCATTAGGCTGTTCATGATACCTTTCCTCTTCATCAGCAAGGATGTTGTAAATATCTTTAATACTTAAATCAATAGCTAGAATCTTAGTGGGATCCTCAGCTAGAGAATTTAGACACTGTGATTGTCCACCTTCACTAACAGCTAAATTTAATAGTGGTACTTTGGAGCTAGATCCACTACCTCCATAAGAAAGGTTTCAACTACTCTTTAGTTAAATTATTCCCTTTGAATGCCTTTCAGTATAGTGTCATAAAGCTACTCTTTACTTTTTATACCATTTTATGCATTGATATACTGATCTTTTCATGCTGCAATCACTTAGATATAATAAACTGTATATAGTAACTCTTATGTTCCTCATCATTAATAGGAAAGTGTATCTATAACCAAAAAAAGAAGTGGACATTTTTAATTAATATATAAATTATTATGAATGAGGTATAAATTAATGTAGTAATTGATATGCTACCTATATAATGTTCTTGAAAGTGTCATTTTTGTGGTATTTTGAAACCTTCGTCCAACCTAACTAGCTAATAGGAACTATGTCAAAGTTTCTACCAAGGTTCCCTAAGAAAAAAAATCTAATAATCTTCTTCCATCTCCAATTGATTTGTTCTTGTCATTCCAAGCTATAATAACCCTCTACCCTAGAGGATGTACCCAAACTTCCCACAACGTTAATTGCCTAGGTCTTTCATTTTTTTTGCTCATTTATAAAATTAAAGTGTGATTACATAATTAAAGTTTGGGTACATAATTAAAGTTTGTGTATAAAATTACATTAGATCAATTTAGCACATTATATCTCACATTCTTTTGCTTACCAATTATATGAACCATCCAACTTCTCTTTCATTTTTACTGTGCACATTCACCAAGTTGTTCACGATACCCCTCTTCTTTATCGGCAAGGATGTCATAAATATCATCAATACTCATATAAGTGGTTAAAACCTTAATGGGATCATCAGCCGCTGATCTAGATACTAAGGCTGTCCACCATCACAAATAGCCAAACACAGCAATGGTACTTTCGAGCTAGTTCCACTACCTTTATAAGAAAGGCTTCAACTACTTTTCTTGAAAATCATTTTCATCTTTGGGATTCCTATACATAAACAAAACTAGAATAAGTAATTTGATAGAGATAAAACACAAATAATCAACCATAAGAAAGAAACACATGAAGTTAACTACAAGCATACGTAAAAGATGTAAGACAATAAACTTAGACAAGTTTGAATGAATTTGTTTCTCCATTTGGCAAGAGTATTTCCAAGTGTAAAGATAGGAGTGACTTACTCTCATAGCTAATATCCTTTTCTTCCTCACCCACGTTAAAAGGTTTTATGGCTTTAAATGCACGACTATACTTCAATTTTTATTTGACTCATCCTTCACATGACATACTTGTTGAGCTTCTGAAGCTTGGATGTATGGCTGGTCATCTTCATTATCACCAGTGTTTATCAACAGTGAAAAATCAACAAATGTAATCCTCAACTCATTATTTATAATCCCTTTAGGAGTGGTTGTATTGACTTACTTACATTTAAACAAGGTTATCATGAGTCGACCATGATAGTTTATTTTTATCATATCAATCAATTTCTTATAATAGGGCATAATTTTGAAGTGTATATGTCCATCACTATTACTCGCATGACTTCTTGTCTCGAAAGTCCTAAAGACTCTATAATTTTTTTTAGCCTTTGGTCTTGTTCCATAATATAAAATTTGAATCCATTAACATTATCAATAATATAATATTTTGCTTGATCAATTGGACCTAAGGGAATCATCTCCATCTCATCTAAAGAGGAGTTATTGATATCATTTCTTATTTGAAAGAAAAGAAAGTGGTAATATTGTTACATAATGACTTCCAGCATAAAGCAATAAACTATGGGTGGACATGCACCTACATAATCAGAAAACCATTAGCAAATTTTTTTAGGAACACTTTTATTTACATTTGCATTTTATATTTGATTTTTTTTAATTGTTGCTTATTACATCCTTGAATTTTCTATATGAAAACCATCAAGTCAATTCGTAGTTGTAGTAATTATGGAACATGTAATGTAACAACTTTATTATATTTGTTGAAGAAAGGGAACCACTTTCTACAGTCAATTAACACATGTTAATGTCCTTGTAGTTTCTCCTTAAGGGATAGAGTAAAGTATTCAATACCATTAATTGGTTTTCCAATGGATGGAAACATTGTGCCTTCATATATGGACTATCAGTATGTTAGTCATCAAAATGTCTAAGTCAATTAAAAATTCCCTTTACTCCTTCCAAATACCTAAAGTAAAAAGTTAAAACCTCTTCAATTAAGTAAACTTCCGTTATAGACCTTCTAACCAAACCTTATTTTGTATATAGGATTTTAAATTTCCCAAGTACCTATTAAAAATATCTATTACATGTAATTTATGCAAATAAAAATGTTTGAATGAAATGGGAAGTTTTAAACTTATGAATATATATACTAGCCTTTTTATAGAATATATCCATTGACATTGGATTAAGTCCTTAAGTTTGGCTTCTTTAACTAAGCATATGATCAAATGAATCGTGACTATGAAGAACAAAGGTGGGAAAATCATTTCAAGATAATGAAGTGTAAGGGCAACTCTTGCATTAGAGTTAGTCAAGTTCATTTACATTGACTATTTTACTATATAACTTCTTGAAAAATAAATACAAGTCAATTAGTACTATAGATACTTGCTTAGAAGTGTCTTTCTTATGGCCAAAGATAGTAATTGCTCTATTAAAACATGCGAGTCATGACTTTTCAATCCTTTAAGTTTACATTGTCTTAAATCAATGCATCTAAAAATATTACTTGAATACCCATCATGTATGATCATATTTTTTAATGTCTTAAGATTTTTGGGCATATTATTACAACTAATAGAGTTCTCTTTTCTTCCCTTCTATTAAACCAATTTTGGTCCAATCTAAGTTTATGTCCTATATTCAAAAAATGATGATGTCCTATAAAACATCATTTTTTTACTATGAGATAGGCAAATATGAGTAGAGTCAAAGTTATAAGATAGATAAACCAACCTTGTATGTATGTTCCATCCAAATAATGTTCCAAGACTTGGAAAATCACTAACAATACATATTATAATTACATGCATATTGAAGACATCATTACTATAAGAATCATGTCTCAACTTCTACATTCTACAAATTTATCAACTCTGCTAATAACAGTTAGAGATAAATAACTCTATCATTTTGGGATGCTTGCCTTCCCAAAATTATCATTGAAAGATTTAAAAATTTGCTTCATACACATCTAATAAGGAAGATTGTAAGGCATAAAAACCAATGGTCAAATGTTATAACATATGCTTAAGATACTAAATGGATTGAAACCTAGCCAACCCTAGGCATACATTCCAAATCTTGAGTAAATTAAGGATTCATTATGTCAAATCTCCTATATGTCTTTGAGTTTCTTGGATGCCTCATCATGCTATTGTTATTATTTTTAATGTCGTGCCATCTTATGTGCTCATCGATTTTAGAAGACATAAACAACCTTTGCAACCATGGCTCTAATGGAAAATATCTTAGGATTTTCGTAGGCTTCTTTTTCTCTTTATGACCCTTGCTCTTTGGTTTCCATCTAGATATGTTGCACTTTTTTTACACACATATTTGTTCTCTTCCTCCCTTTCATATATCATATAACTATTCAAATATGCATGAATACTCATGTAGTTGAGACCCAGTTTCTTGGTGGTTTTCTTGGCCTAATAAAAGGACGATAGAATATTTAAATGTTCAAAGGCATTTGCTAACTATTCCAATATCATCGACATTGCCTTTTTACCTAGTCCACAAATATAATGTGACAACTTCACCAAAAAAAGACAACTTTAAGTAATTTTCACATTTTTCATACAAAGGTTGTTGCCTAACCTTGATTAACTCATAAAACTCTTAAGTTTCTTCATTCATTATTTGGTTAAAGGAAAGAGCTAAAGTCTTAACTTCATCCACCATGTCTACTTCATGATGAACCCTGAATGCATTATGGACCATGTCCTGCACAGGATCATCCTAATAAACCCTTTCTTCTTTAACTTGTGCTCTTGATAAAGAAGTTGAAAGAGGTTCTTTTCTAACATGGTTCTCCCCATGCCTAGTGCAAAAAGCGTATCCTTATGGAAATAGTTTGACAATTAAGTGGTCATACATATCTTTTCTAAACTATCATTTCTCGAAACTAGACTTAAGACATGAATATATAATTACACCTTTAACACCCCCATTGGCCATTGCAAGCTATAAGAATCCATTTAATCCCTCTAAATATTCATGGATGTTTTAAGGCTTAGTAATCTAAAATTTATCTATTCTTGAGAGAACAAATTATTTTTACATAAACATGTCCCATCTTAGAGTACAAGACAAGTAATCACATTACTTCGTAAAGTGAAAAAAAGAGCATAATTACTAAGTCACTTAACTAGCCCTTGTCCCAATACTCCAACCCAATTCCACTTAACATTATTCGAAACAATATTTCAGCACAATATAATTTATATTGAGAAACTTAATAGGAAAAATGGATCATATCCAACCTTTAATAATTTTTAACATTCAAGATATACCCATCTAAGATAATGAATCATGTCAAATCTAATTTTAGCATTCAAGATGATGAATCATGTTCAAGCATTCAAGATATAGAAACTTAATATGATTATGTTCAATTCTAAGCAACAAATCAATAGTTAATTTGTTTATTCTAGTTCATTATATAATCAATAAACATTTGCTTTAGGCAAAGTTTTCTTAGTAAACTTATCCTACTTACATCATATTTATGAGATAAGGCAATAATGTGGAAGTCTTTTAAGTAACTTGACCTTATGTCCTATTTCAAATATATAAAGGTAATTTTATGTTTAAATCCAAGACTTATCCATTCCAAAAGTGATCCAGTAAGAATTTCATATATCAAGAACACATTACCTTATTGAATTCAAAAGTCAAATTCAATCATTGAGCAATAAAAGCCTTAAAACCTTATAAGCGTATCAACAAGCTTCACTCATGCATCTAGACCAAAGCAACAGGCTTCACATATTAACTTATACATATCTAAATCACTAAGGGAATATTAGTAGCAACAAGTATTGCACTTAAGTATATGGTTAACTCTTTATTGGAAACCCAATGCTCAATATGTGTTCATATATGGCTAATTTTATGATGAAAGGATCAAACAAGAGAAACTTTGAGTATAATTCATCAGTTAAAGAAATTGCCTTAAAATTATTTTATCTCTTATTCCTTGTATCTCCCTTAATCACCCTTGCTCCCTTAACAAATTAAAATATTATCCTAATATAGAGATTTTAGGATCTCATTTTCATGCCATTTCTATAGCTTAAGGGAAAAAAAGGGAAATAGTAGCAACAATTTTAAAGCCACTCAAAATCAAGGAATACTTACGGGTTATCCATACCTCAAGTATACACAAGAAAAGGTAACATTTCAAGATCCAATGTGATGAATTAGTAGAAAAGATGCAAAAAATGCACAAAATCATGGAAAATTGCAGATTTTGCCTCCTTCGTCGCTGTAACTCACTAGCAGTCTTCCTTGATGTCCTCGATGACTATTATGGTTGTTCTAAAAAAAAAAAGGTTCTATAGTTGTTGTGTGAAAATTTAGGGGGGGTTGTGGGTTTGCAAAAGGAGGGGATGGTAAAGTTAGCTTCTTAATTTAAGTTTAACCACAATTAAGCAAATGAGGTTTAATTGCGATTACACCTTTATGATTTTAAGTGAGACTTTTGTAGTGTTCAAGTAAGAGTTTAGGTGGAGGAGTTACTTGGAATGCTGCCAAAATATAAATACCTTTGGTTATAATAAGTCAATTTGTTAATTTATAATCATTAACATCAATTTTCAACCTAGCACTTGCTTTAATATTTATTTGTGATAAAATGAGATAGTTTAGATTTTTCTTATCTATAAAAAATTTTCAAATATTTGAATTGAGGATTCATACAAGAAGACTTATTTGATCTTATAAATTTAAGTTGTTAAAATGTTTTAATTTTTGGGATAAATCATGAATTTTTGTAGGACAATATTCAAATTAAAGATTTTATCAAAAATTTATAACAGGTTGCCAAACCAAAGCTACTTGAAAAAAAGAGTATATGCATTTCAAGCATAATATCTACAATTGGATCAAAAAAGTGTAGAAAGAAATCATGAACATTCCATCTCCATCTCACTATATCTCATGCAACTTTAAGCATCTTTTTTTATGGAGAATACTCAATATAGAAGGTCATAAAAGTAAGGCTCTTTCCATCTTCAACTCTTCTAATTAAAGGTATATGTACATTGAGGAAAATAGAAGTAAATGTTTAATTTAAATAATTTTTTCCCTTCTCATTTATTCTTCTCAGATATAAACATATTCAAACAAAAAAAATATTAAATTATAGTTAAATCAAAGAAAATGCCAAAGTTAAAAGTTCAAGTCTCTTTCTTTTTTCTCCATTTTTCTCAATTGAAAGATACCCTTAATCTCTTGTCATCTCTCCTTGAGACATAACATGACTCAAAACCCCTTTTGTTTAGAAACAACAGATAATTGATCTACTAGTGTTTATATAATCCTATGCTTAGATTATAGGTTTGGTTAACTTACATGATAGAGAGGCTTGCGCACAATACACATTTTACAGTTAATTATTGTAGCAGAATTCCAGAGAGCTCTAGGACTTGTTTATTTATTTATTTGAGAAATCTGCTTGGAAAAAATTTCTATGATGCTGTTTGCAATCTTCCACTTTGCAGATATGCAGGGGAAAAAAAATCAATTTGGGCCTCAAATTCTCTTTTCTTTTTGTTCAAATATTTGGAAATCCTTATTTGCTAAAGCATATGTAGATATCATGTGTCACCATTTTATTGTCTGCTGTGAGCTTAGACTTCTTTAATTTCAGCTGAGAAACGCCTGAATAAGGTTACCATGATTATGAATGCCCTTGAAGATATCATTTTCTTTTACTCTATAGAAGCCATCAGAATAGTGCATATGTTAGAAATTAAATGTTAAGTGAGTTTGTATATTATACGACGTTTATATTTAAAGGATGGTGACCAAAAGTTTTTTGGTAAATTGGATTTATGAAAAAATAAATCGATGAAATCAATTATAAATAGATATGAAGTATTTTGGAAGTGGATTTCCAAACAAAGTTTGTTTAAATTTACATTGCCTTTTATAAAATCAAATTTCTCCAATAAAATTTTGGTTAAATTAGTATTTTAGCCATTTAATTGTATTTAAAGTTTCAAATTAATCATTTAAGTTTGAAACATAATAAAAAAGTAATCTTAAAGGTGTCATAAATTGTTAAGTTTGTCAACCCAGTTATTATGGAGATAATTTTAATTATGCTAAGACGGTATTCTATATAGTTATTGGCTTGGTAGTTGCTCAAGTTAGAAAATTTAGATTGAGACTTGACTAGTTTTGGGAAAAAATTATGGAAAATCTCTATTGTTGTTTTAAATAATTGTTTATAAATGATATATATAATGTTATTCAGCGTGTCTATCATATCTCTCAAGAAGTATAATGATTTTAAAGGAAGAGCTGATGTTCATGAAGATTGTGACTTAATACAAACTATTTTCTTTCATATAGAGAGTTTCATGTTAAATCAAAATATTTTTAATTAGTGGTGAAAATTTTATTTTATAATTAACAAAGAATTTTAAAGTGAAACTTCAACCTGTCATATTAAATAATTCCATTTTCCTCGAAGTGATAGGGTAGAAGACATTATTTTCTTATATGAGTATAGTGTGGAAGAATTTACATACTTGTACGTTTACTAATGGGGAAAGAGTTAAGTCTCGCTTATTTGTCGGCTTGCCTAAAGGATTTGCTGACATTAAGAATTAAAATTACGATTTTAATTAGAAATATCACTTTATTTGTATAAGGAAGACAAAAGATAGTTAAAAATAAATATCACTTGTCCTCATGACACCATTAACAAGTCAAACCGAATATTAACTAAATTATAACCAAAACCAATAATTGAGTTCAATTATATTTAATTGAATTCGCTGAAGTCTGGATCATTTATCATATTATTAGTAAGTTGTATATTTGACTCCTTTATAAAAACTTCTTACACTTAAAAAGAAATCATTTTTGTCTTCCCAAAAAAAAAAGAAGAAGAGATCCTTTTTTTAATTGATAGAGATCCTTTTTTTAATTGATATATAGTCTACAATATATACATCTTACCATTAAACGAAAAAAAAAGGGTAACAATATGTACAATCCTATTAAACCCATATGTGATTCAAAGGCAACTCATTGACCAAAATAAAAAGGCAATCCAGATCTTGCTCTCAAGTCTGGATATGGTGAGATAATGGCAATTAAACTATGAATTTTTCTTAAGTGCTCTTGGTGTACCATGCACCAAGAGTAATCAATGGCTACAACTGGGGTGAGGTTTTGATGGGTTTCTTGGAATTTGATAGCTTGTGTATCACAAGGAAGAAGCAAAAGAAGGTGAAGAGGATAGAATATGGGATCTGAGTCTCCATGTTGACATATTAAGGGAATGGTAATAAAAATTAAACTCTAAGTACTGAAGTTATGCCTTTTATACTTGAATAGTGAGATATATTGGTGGCAGAGGATTTCAAAATGAAAATGTTGGGGAATGGATTGTCTAAAGTGGGAGAGGGTGAAGTCTCTCTGAGGTTTGAGATTTGATGACCCAAAATTTGCCACGTGGAAGCACGAATAGACCTTACTTTAAAACCCAAAACACACCGTTTCATTAAATGAAACAATGTGTTTTGCACAATTATATCATACGCGTTTTAATCTTATCCGTTGAGCATTTAGACGATAAAGATTTAGACACATGACATGCAGAAGCTACACCATTGATAAAATGAATAGTTCTGATTACCCTTTTTCAAATAAAACATGAAATGGAGTATTCATCTACGTCTTGCATTCTGCTCTCCGTGTTTTTTCTCCACTTTAGTGCCAATTTCTTCATCAGCAACTACGAGAAGATATTTGATGCAAAAAGATTATTCCTTAGTCACAAATTTTCTCTAAGTCTTTGCATTATGTAGGGTAAAAAAAAAGCTTGCTTATTGCTTCTTTTATGATAAAGAATATTTTGAATGTATGAGAAAATATTTTTGCATACATTTTGAATGAAAAATTTGACTTTTTCCTTTCTTGCTATATCATTGCAATTGTTCCATCCAATTAATCCCTCTCTATTATATATATATATATATATCTAAAGCTTTTCTTGTAGGATGAAGAATTTTTTATTGCAAAAGGTTATGTATGAAATTTTTCTTATTACTTTGTTCAAAGTTAAACTACCTATAAAAAGTTAAACTTGTAATTTTTCTTTTTTTGGAAGTAATATTTTAATTTTGAGTCATTAAGCATTATCAAAAGTCTTATATGAAGTTACTAGGCTCCATTTATTTTATCATCCAATACATTAAGTTTGTTAAGCTCTATTTAATATAGATTAAGAAAAGACTAATTGATTGATTTATTTTAAATTAGCTTTTGTCTACAAGACTAATTGAGAAACTTTAAAAGGAATTTGAAGGTCATCAGTGACTTTATCAAGGCTCTTCCACCATGTAAATGTTAGTTTTTTTAATATATAAGCATGTTTATGATATTCTAAAATAATTATGGAATTTGATTTTTAGGGAATTAAGTGCACTTAGTTGTTTGTCATTTGGAAATACTAAATTTAAATCAAGCTTAAAGCCTAAAGTGGGAATGGTATTTGATACTTTAGAAGCAGCTTAGAAGTTTTGGATTGATTATGGTGGAAAAGTTGGATTTAGAGTTAGAAAGTTATACACCAACAAGAGTAAGAATGGCTCTGTAACTACAAGTAGATTTGTGTATTGCAAACAAGGAGTTCGATGCAAAGATAATAGTGATAATGTAACTATCAATCCTCGACCAAAGACCAGAACTAATTACTTAGCATGGATGGTAGTCACACACATGGATGGAAAATTTACAGTGCACGATTTTGTGAAAAAACATAACCATAAACTTCATCGTTCAGAAACCACCCACATGTTAGCATCTTAACATAAGGTATCTGATGTTTAGGCTTATCAAATTGAATTAGCAAATGAATCTAAGCTCTAACAAAGATCATCATTTGAGTTGATGAGTAGAAAAGCAAGAGGATGAGCTACCTTAGGCTATACTTGCTTGGATCAGAAGAATTATCTTTGCACTAAGAGATAGAGGCATTTGATGTACAAGGAAGCAAGTTGTTTGTTTGAATACTTCTAACAACAACTATTGGAAAATCCCCGTTTATATTATGCATACCAAATGGATATGGATGAACAAATAACTAATGTATTTTAGGCTAATGCAAGGACGCATATTAATTATGCCTACTTCGGTGATGTTATTTGCCTTGACATAACATATTGTACGAATTGCTAACATAGACCACTTACTTTGTTCTCTAGATTTAATCACTATAAAGGAGCAGTAAATTTTGGGGCGACGTTATTGTATGATGAGACAATTGAGTCATTCAAGTGGTTGTTTAAAACTTTCTTTGAAACTCACCATCAAAAGAAACCATAAACTATATTTGCTTATTAGAATCAAGCAATAGCTAGGGCAATACATGAAGTGATCCTTACTACATGCCATGGATTATGTATATGGCATCTGATGCAAAATGGTGTTAAACACTTAGACAATCTGATGAAAAAAAGGCTCTCACTTTTTAAGAGACTTCAAGGCTTACTTGTATGGTTATTGTGACACCTTAAACTACTACCGCTACCTAGCCTCTCTATAGGCTCGGTTCCATATGATTTCCAAAGAGTCACTACTCTCCCGTGGCATTTACATGCTATGAATCGGGGTTTCATATACTCATCTTTCATCCCGTGGGTCCTGTGAACCCATCTCAAGCATCCTCAACTCAAACTCCATATATACGACTCATACATAGCATAAAACAACCCATAAGCCACGGGTATAGAGCCAAAAACCAATAAAATTGCATTTTCTCACTTTGGGCCCAAAAGTCATATTTTGGCTCTAAGTTTGGAAAATCATAAGAAATTGTAGAAAAATGGGAATGCAGCAAACTTTAGCTTTCTGGAAAGCTCTAAGTGTCAACTTTACACTAAAAATCATTTCCAACCACAAACACAGCGTTTGGACCATGTTTAACATCGAAAATGGGAGGAAGGTCCAGCTGTCACTGTTTCTGGTGCAGCTTGCTGTCATGACTTTCAAAAATTCATAACTAAATCCACAAAAATCCAATCTGGGTACATTATACTAATTCGGAAAGCTACGGATGTCTACTAGAGGAAAAAAATAAGTCCAGATTAGTTCAGTAGCTCCTACACCCCAAAAATCGATGGAACAGTGACGGGGGTCAGGAAAGCTCCCTGATGCTGATACAGAACTTCAGTCAGTCCAATCTCTCTCTACAGACCTCCGATTTGGGTGATTCCAGTTCCTACAAGTCACTTTGGTTTTCTAGTTTATGTGTATAAAATTTCACCACATTTGGAATCCATTTGGTCTAAAAGTGCCACAGATTTCATTTTCTGGTTTAGATGAACAGTACATGACCAATCCATTAAATTCTCCCAAATTCAACAATTCTCCAAATATTCTATAATCCTCCGAATATTACCCACTTTAGCTTCTCAAGAAGCTTTCTACAAACTCTAGAGGCATGCCAAATTTCATGGCAAACGGAGCTCATCCGGTCATACTTTGACGGAGCTCTCAAATTTACCGGTTTTGGCACCCTATAGGTCCAAAACGGTTCTAGATAGCCTCTCACACATTCTCACTCCACATGGACAAGTTCAAAAGCATAAAACTAGTATATCTAACATGTCCATATGATCCAAATCATCATACATTCTATTTTCACTATGCTACGGCCAAATTTACACAACAACATTCATGCATCAAAGGGGTAAAAACCCACATTTCCATTACTTTGGCTAATAACAGAGTTCATACATCATCCTTTCATATTTCTACATGTGTTGCAAACTTTACATCTCAAAAATAGTGGGCACATCTTCATTTGGCACCACTTTACATCATATTTACATCAAAATATCAAAAGAAAGTAATATCTCTAACTATGCATGCTCCTAGGCTCCTTGGTGGGTACTCGGTTCTCCTTGAGCTCCACCTAGCATATTAGTTTGGAGGAGAAAGGGGTGAGATTCAGGGAATCTCAGTAGCTCAAGCACTCAATCCAGCAAGCAATCAAGGTATATAACAAGTCAAAGCATGTGAATAAGCATTTAGCTATTCTCAAACATCCAACATATAATGTACATGCTATGGAATTCACAACAATGCCAAAAATGGGCTCCAGGGACTTTTGATCTAGCCTCACCCGAGTTTAAGGGGCTTTTGGATGGCCTCACCCGAGTTTAAGGACTTTTGACTTGGCCTCACTCGTTTGAGACTTTTGGCCTTGTCTCACCTATCTCAAGGGACTTTCGGCTTCACCTCACCCATCTCATGGGACTTTCGGCACTACCACACCCGAGCAATACTCACATTTCAACACACAAGCATATTGACATCAATGCATCAAAGCAATAACATATGGCATATTCCATACAACAAGCATATACATAATCATACAATGACTATCATACCCAAGAATGCACAAGAAATAGTGAAAGAGAGAGCTACCTTTGGAGCCAAAGCTAACACTAGCTTTTCCTTTCAGTTTCTCCTTTCCCTCCTTAGGTCCACAAACACACCTTGATGTAAGTGTTTCACTTGAGCCTAGACACACCAAAAGTATGCAATTACTCTCTTGTAATTTAATTTAGAGCAACCCTCTATCACACACAATCTAGGGTTCTCTCTCTAGAATACCATTACCCCTTTCTCTCTCTCAAGCTCCCACTAAGCTCCCATGGTAGTGGAAAACCTCATTTTCAAAGAAAACACAAGGATTCAAAAGAGTTTTCCACTTTCCCTCTTCTGACCCATGCTCAAAATGCAACCATTTTCACAATTAAAACTGCAGAAAGAGAGGGCAAAGGGAGTGGATCAGAGTTCTAAGAAGAAATGGGAGAAGTTACCTTACCTTTCCCTTGATCTTCCTCCTTCTCTTGATCTCTCACACTCTCCACACCTCTTTTCTCTCTTTGGGTCGAAGCTTAGGGCAGATATGAGAGAAGAAATGAGTTTGGGCGTTTAATGAAGTCTGATTCTTGCTATTTACTCTCTTCCGGACCGACTCTCGCTACGACGAAAACTAACCTTCGCTATAGCGAGCTCGTGTAATCTGGCTTCGCTATGGCGAGGTGTAACCTTCGCTATGGCGAGCTCGTGCCAGTTCCCTTCGCTATAGCGAGATTTACCACTCGCTATGGCGAAATCGCGTCAGTTCCAGACTTCACTCTCGCTATGGCGCCGCTACAGCGGGAAACTCCCTGGTTTTTGTATGGGCTGCTGCCAGCACTCGCTATAGCTAGAATCGCCTTCGCTATTGCGAACTAGCTCTCTCGCTGTAGCGAGACCGTTTCTCGTTATTGCGAGAGGACTTAGCAGAAATTCTAGATTCTGAAAATTTCCAGATTTCATTTCCTTTCTTTTCCCTTTTCTTTTCTTTTTCCCGGTTGTTACATAATTCCCCACAGAGCCTCCAGCAATATTGTCCCCATTTACGGCACCCCGTGGTTTCCACGTGGCTGGGGTTTTGTCCTGAGCCGATCTGCCTTTAAGAGATCCGCGCTCAGACGCGTCGCTGGTGGGGAGAGCTTCGCTCCCACTTATAAGGCCTTAGCCCAAGGTCTTCCTACCCAATGTGGGACATTACATTCCACCCCCCTTGGGGCCAACCCGTCCTCGGGTTGCACATGTGGTTAGGCCGGCTCTGATACCAATTCCCCACAGAGCCTCCAGCAATATTGTCCCCATTTACGGCACCCCGTGGTTTCCACGTGGCTGGGGTTTTGTCCTGAGCCGATCTGCCTTTAAGAGATCCGCGTTCAGACGCGTCGCTGGTGGAGAGAGCTTCGCTCCCACTTATAAGGCCTTAGCCCATGGTCTTCCTACCTAATGTGGGACATTACAGTTATGAAGATGAAGAACAATTTGAGGCAGTTTAGAGTAGCTTACTTTCTACATATGAGGTGCATGATAACACATAGTTGACACGGCTTTATAACATGAAGGAAAAATGGGCCACTTGTCATATGAAGAAGGCATTGACACTTGGTATACAAAGTACACAACTCAATAAAAGTGCAAATTCAGACATAAAAGAATTGGATGAAATAATATCATTAAATTCTTTAGACACTTTGAGAGATAGAAGACAAGAAATACAATGAATTAAAGTGTGAATTTGACTCACGAAAAAAATTACCCAGGTTGAAAAATCAACATTCACCCATGTTGTGCTAGCTTGCATAGATTTACACTCATATAATGTTTGACTTATTCTAAGAAGAGTGGGACAAATATGCAGCTGCATGTGTGAAGCATAAGAATGAGACTCCGCCATTATCTAAATATGTTATTACATTGGTTAGTAAGAAAGGAGAGTGGATAGTTTCATTTGATCACTATGACAATTCCATTTATTATAACTGTAGAATGTTTGAGACTTTCGATATATTATATTGTCATACTTTGAAGGTGCTCAATGTCATGGATGTTAAATTAATGCCTCAGTAGTATATTTTAAAGAGGTGGACTAAACAAGCTAGAAACGATATTATTCATCATGTCAGCAATGATGAGATTGAAGGAGATGCTCAGTTAGCCATTACGCAGCGCTATAGACAACTTTGTCCTCAACTTATAAAACTAGCAACCAAAGCATCTAATAAAAAAAAACATTCTTGTTTATGAATAAAGCTATTGGTGAGTTGAGCAAACAAGTGTCTGAGATTTTTAATCACAAAAAAAGTTTAGACAATGGCATGGAGGACACCATAATTAATGCAACTAGTAATGGAAGAGTGGCCTAAGTAAAAGGTTTCAAGAAGAAAAAGGGAAGAAAGGGAAAGAAGTGCCAAAAAAGTTGGGTTGATAATCTCATAAAGAGACAAAAAAAAAAAACTCAACATGTTGATGTGCATCAAGGTCAACCATCTGTTGTGTGTAAGATCATATTTATCATCATTTATTTAATTAATTATTTTATTTTCATCAAATAAATCAAAGATTTTTTTTTCATTTGCTAGCATAACAAAGCTACTTTAAGCCAAGTTCTGTCTGAACTATCTCATTCAATAACTTCAGTGATCAGTACCATCTCTTAAGCCTCTGGCAATCTTTTACTAATTATACTAGTTTATTGATGGTAAGTTTTAGTAAATACTAATATGTTGCTTAGTGCATATTTTAGACGTTCTAATTTTTGTTTTTTGGAATATAGGCACAACATGAGCAATATAAAGTTACACATCTTAGCACTCAATAAGATTGAGCAATATGAAGCACTTATGGGTTTTGTAAAGTTACACTTGATGCACTGTTTTGTAGTGTGTTTTGGTATGTTCAAGATAGCCATGTATTGATCCAAATTCTAGAGAAGGAATGTACACCATTTTTCAAAGAGAAATAGACAACTTTTATTGAATATGTAATGTACAACTTGATTTTATAAAAGAAATCCAAATTCTAAAATTTACAACATCATTACAAGTTCAATATAGTACTATACATTATGATTCATATTATGTATTTCACTTATTAGTTCAATACACCATTACAATATGATTCATATTCTATATGTAGTGCAACATAGCTATATAATGCAACAGAGCAGCTTGTCATGACTTCATGGGCAACTAAATAATTCTTGAGCTTGTCATAAAGTTATCTTCAATTATCACCAGAATCTGATCTCAAATAATTTTTGAACTTGGTTATCAACTTTGCCATTGGTCACATATGCCACTAGGAAAGTAATTTAAGTCTTAGGTAGCAACTTAACTACTAGATAGCACCTTAACTCTTCTTTTCTACAATATTAGATGTTAGAAGGAATTGAAGGATGAGATAAATGAATAAAAATATCACATCAGCTATTAAAATAAGAAAAAGAACACATTATTATTTCTCTATGAGAGTGCCCTACATGCCACAAAGCCTCCCACACCTGTACCAGTGATTGTACATAAGCTTCCTAGTTGAAAAGAATGAGCAACAACAAATAAAAGAGGATGCCAATAGACTTTAATATCATTTTGTTTCATTTGATTTAGATTCTTAGTTGATGGCACCCAATTTGGCTTGGACATAAGCTCCCTTCACTGCTTCTTACAGAAACTTCAATCCTGATGCTTGCATATGCTCTTCTGAAGCATCATCCTATGGTTCAACTTGTAACAACCGGGAAAAAGAAAAGAAAAGGGAAAAGAAAGGAAATGAAATCTGGAAATTTTCGGAATCCAGAATTTCTGCTAAGTCCTCTCGCAACAGCGAGAAATGGTCTCGCCACAGCGAGAGAGCTAGTTCGCAATAGCGAAGGCGATTCTAGCTATAGCGAGTGCTGGCAACAGCCCATATAAAAACCAGGGAGTTGCCCGCTGTAGCGGCGCCATAGCGAGAGTGAAGTCTGGAACTGACGCGATTTCGCCATAGCGAGTGGTAAATCTCGCCATAGCGAAGGGAACTGGCACGAGCTCGCCGTAGCGAAGGTTACACCTCGCCATAGCGAAGCCAGATTACACGAGCTTGCTATAGCGAAGGTTAGTTTTCGCCGTAGCGAGAGTCGATCCGGAAGAGAGTAAATAGCGAGATTTAGACTTCATTAAACGCCCAAACTCATTTCTTCTCTCATATCTGCCCTAAGCTTCGACCCAAAGAGAGAAAAGAGGCGTGGAGAGTGTGAGAGATCAAGAGAAGGAGGAAGATCAAGGGAAAGGTAAGGTAACTTCTCCCATTTCTTCTTAGAACTCTGATCCCCTCCCTTTGCCCTCTCTTTCTGCGGTTTTAATTGTGAAAATGGTTGCATTTTGAGCATGGGTCAGAAGAGGGAAAGTGGAAAACTCTTTTGAATCCTTGTGTTTTCTTTGAAAATGAGGTTTTCCACTACCATGGGAGCTTAGTGGGAGCTTGAGAGAGAGAAAGGGGTAATGGTATTCTAGGTTGTGTGTGATAGAGGGTTGCTCTGAATTAAATGACAAGAGAGTAATTGCATGCTTTTGGTGTGTCTAGGCTCAAGTGAAACATTTACATCAAGGTGTGATTGTAGACCTAAGGAGGGAAAGGAGAAACTGAAAGGAAAAGCCTGTGTTGGTTTTGGCTCCAAAGGTAGCTCTCTCTTTCACTCTTTCTTGTGCATTCTTGGGTATGATAGTCATTGTATGATTATGTATATGCTTGTTGTATGGAATATGCCATATGCTATTGTTTTGATGCATTGAATGTCAATATGCTTGTGTGATGAGTTGTGAGAATTGCTCGGGTGCGGTATTGCCGAAAGTCCCATGAGATGGGTGAGGTGAAGCCGAAAGTCCCTTGAGATAGGTGAGACAAGGCCAAAAGTCTCAAACGAGTGAGGCCAAGTCAAAAGTCCTTAAACTCGGGTGAGGCCATCTAAAAGTCCCTTAAACTCGGGTGAGGCTAGACCAAAAGTCCCTGGAGCCCATTTTTGGCATTGTTGTGAATTCCATAGCATGTACATTATGTGTTGGATGTTTGAGAATAGCTAAATGCTTATTCACATGCATTGACTTGTTATATGCCTTGATTGCTTGCTGGATTGAGTGCTTGAGCTACTGAGATTCCCTGAATCTCACCCCTTTCCCCTCCCAACTAATATGCTAGGTGGAGCTCAAGGAGATTCGAGCACACACCAAGGAGCCTAGGAGCATGCGTAGCTAGTTATGAGTTCATGTTTTGATATTGTGATGTAAATATGATGTAAAGTGGTGCCAAATGAAGATGTGCCCACTATTTTTGAGATGTAAAGTTTGTAACACATGTAGAAATATGAAAGGATGATGTATGAACTCTGTTATTAGCCAAAGTAATGGAAATGTGGGTTTTTACCCCTTTGATGCATGAATGTTGTTGTATAAATTTGGCCATAGCATAGTGAGATTTGAATGTATGATGATTTGGATCATATGGACATGTTAGATATACTAGTTTTATGCTTTTAAACTTGTCCATGTGGAGTGAGAATGTGTGAGAGGCTATTTAGACCCGTTTTGGACCTTTGGGGTGCCAAAACCGGTATTTTTGAGAGCTCCGTCAAAGTATGACTGGATGAGCTCCGTTTGCCATGAAATTTGGCATGCCTCTAGAGTTTGTAGAAAGCTTCTTGAGAAGCTAAAGTGGGTAATATTCGGAGGATTATAGAATATTTGGGGAATTGTTGAATTTGGGAGAATTTAATGGATTGGTCATGTACTGTTCATCTAAACCAGAAAATGAAATCTGTGGCACTTTTAGACCAAATGGATTCCAAATGTGGTGAAATTTTATACACATAAACTAGAAAACCAAAGTGACTTGTAGGAAATGGAATCACCCAAATCGGAGGTCTGTAGAGAGAGATTGAACTTACTGAAGTTCTGTATCAGCATCAGGGAGCTTTCCTGACCCCAGTCACTATTCCATCGATTTTCGGGGTGTAGGAGCTACTGAACTAATCTAGACTTATTTTTCTCCTCTAGTAGACATCCGTAGCTTTCCGAATTGGTATAATTTGCCCAGATTGGATTTTTTTGGATTTAGTTATGAATTTTCGAAAGTCATGACAGAAAGCTACACCAGAAACAGTGACAGCTGGACCTTCCTCCCATTTTCGATGTCAAACATGGTCCAAACGATGTGTTTGTGGTTGGAAATGATTTTTAGTATAAAGTTGACACTTAGAGCTTTCCAGAAAGCTAAAGTTTGCTGTATTCCCATTTTTCTACAATTTCTTATGATTTTCCAAAGTTAGAGCCAAAATATGACTTTTGGGCCCAAGTGAGAAAATGTAATTTTTATGGTTTTTGGCTCTATACCCGTGGCTTATGGTTTGTTTTATGCTATGTATGAGTCGTATATATGGAGTTTGAGTTAAGGATGCTTGAGATGGGTTCACAGGACCCACAGGGTGAAAGATGAGTATATGAAACCCCGGTTCATAGCATGTAAATGCCACGGGAGAGTAGTGACTCTTTGGAAATCATATGGAACCGAGCCTATGGAGAGGCTAGGTAGTGGTAGTAGTTTAAGGTGTCACACAACTTCTCCATCATCAGTTCCTCTTGGCCCTCATAACAGCTAGACACTACAGGCCAAGAGAGGCTGAAATGGATGCAAAAATACTAAATGATTTACAATTACTACATAGAAACTAAGAGGTTTCCCCATAGCTTTCCACCACAATGTAAAACCTCATAGGAGAAAACACTGCAATCCATTCATTAAATTTATTATTTTTGTCATTCTTTTTTTGGCAATTTCTCTATCACATTTTTCCTATCATTCTTTTTACGTAATTTCTTAAGATGATATGGTAAAACAAAAATGGTGGCAAGGTAGAATCAAGGCAATTTTATACCATGATTATGGCACAAACAGGATGCACTCCTCAAAAAATCTTGACCATTCAGATAAGCTTTAAGTCCTCATACTTCAAATAGAGCTGCTTCATATTTTAGGTCCATTATTCACTCAAGTTTCCAAATGTGACCATCCACATCAAATTCTCCTATGAAAGATATATATCAATAGGAAAAAAAGGTTCAAATTACATAAATAAAAGCTTCCTTTTTCATACATGAAGGATGTATTGAAGGGAAAGAAGTGTACAACAGTAGAGGTGCATAATTGACCAAAAATATGCATTAGCTTCCTTTTTTATCCTCAAACCAAACAAAAAGTACAAGAAAAAGATGCATTAGCTCATAACAGAAGTGGGCAAGAAGCATCAGGGCAATATCCAACCCATTCCCCCAGGAGTACCTAGTTCCACCATATATACATATATAGAAGCAAACTTATTGTTAAAAAAGAATAAAAAAATTAATGCAAATTCACTTCTATTTTCACAAGTAAATAGTCTGGTCAATTTCTAAAGCACCAATACCCAAAAGCTCAACAATTCAATCAACAGACATGCTATATATCGACACATTAATTGGAAAAAATTATAATGGAATGGATAACACAGAGCCACACATATTGAACATTCATACAAAAAATTTCATGTTGAACATTCATACAAATTCGCTCTATCAATTACAAAATAATTCATGCTTTCAAAAATATCATAGCATCATGGACTCTAAGACATTTTCAGCACAACATTTGGGATCAGAAAATCGCAAGATGAAGAGCGAGAGTTAAATGGATTGGCATGTCGAATAACAAGGTCCATAAAGCGAACGAGTATGACAAATAACTTTGGGCATCTTCAATTTGTGAATAGAAAACCAAAATCGCAAAAGCCATGGCATCAAAGTAAAGCATCGGAGCCATGGACGAACCTCAAACAAGTGGTGCTATGCTTGGCTATGGCAAGGAAGTTGTTGATAAGTGGATCGATAGACAAACCTCAAAGGATGAGGAACACAAATGCGTATGGCTTTGTTTTCTGGCTTCTGAAATGCAACTTTGTGGTGTTTGGTCTCCAATAATCATAATGCATCATTTTAACCTCACTTCAGAGGCACTTCAAAAGGGATCCACTTTAGAGGATCTGTTCTCAAAATCTTATAGTTCAAGACTCAAATTAAAGATTCTTATATTAAAAGATATTAAATTTTAAAATTATTTTAAAATACTTTAAAATTAAAAATTTAAATTATATAAAAAATTACAACTTTAAAATTCAAGTTAGAGTTTTTAGTTATAGAATTTTTAAAGATAATTTTAAATTTTAAAATCTTTTAATATAAATATTTTAAAATAGAAATCTTAAATTATATTTTTTTTTGCAAAATTATATATTTCTTGTAATTTATATTTAACGATGACTTATATTTTTAATGGTCGCTTTTCTGAATCCCAAAAAAAAAAAGGTGGCTTTATAGACAATCTGTTATTTGTACCAATTATATTGTGAAAGTGACGTTGGGACAGGCAAGGTGGCATTGTACCAACGTCACGTGCAGGGCAAGGAGGATGGAAATACAAAAAGGGGATGACAGCCCGTGCAGTGCAGGGAGGATGGCACAAAAGTAAAATTTTACAAATGTCTCTATCCTCTTCCTATTTGTCTTTAAAATAATAAAATTTTCTGATCCCGTCTTCATTAATCATGGGATAAAAGGTCATCAAGAGTTTTAAAAAACGACATTATAACTAATTTCAAGTCCAAATATATAAAAAATTAATTATTAAAAAAATTAATTTGTCGTTAAAGAATTTTTTTTTAAAAAAATTCAACTCAATGCCTTAATTATTATGGTGTCGTGTTGAATTTTTTTTTTAATAAAAATGTTGTCACTTGTGTAACGAAGTATTATATTTTAATGAATTTCTCTTTTACTTTTGTTCTCAAGTATTTCAAGCTGTTGAAATATCATAGTTTAAGAGCAAATACAGAAGCTATTATTCAAGGAGGATAGCAATATATTTACTAAAATGGCACCTACAAAAGATAAAAGAGTAAATTACATATATTTTTTTATTTTCAAAACAACACAAATCACTCTTAAATTTTACTAAAATTATACAGAATTTTCCTTTATTATATAAACTTCATGTGAAAGAAAGACCAGGTTATGCAAGTTTCTCTTAAATTTTACTAAAATTTCACAAATTTTTTCTCTATTTTTAAAGAATTTTTGTATATATTTTAAAAATAAATGAGAGATTTATGTAATTTATTTATTGTTTGAGGGGGAGTTTGTGTATGTTTTAAAAATAAAAGGAAGGCTTGTATAATTTCAACAAAATTTAAAAAAAGTTTGTTTTAGTTTTAAAAATAAAAGAGATGTTTGTATAATTTTAACAAAATTTAGAGAAAATTTATATAATTTACATAAAAAAATCATTTATATATAAAAAAAGCTATAGTTTGGTACTATTTATTGCAATGGTCGTAATGTCATGTCCTGGCATTATTTATGTACTATTTTGTTATTGTTCATATATTGTTTAATTCTGTTCATCCATACCATTTTCTTTTTTTTTTTTAAATTTTTTATGGGACCCACATTTTTTGACAAACCCCTAGATCTCCGAGGGTTAATGCTAATTCTATAGATTTCTTTATCACTTAACTATTTGTCTTGTAAGGGTTTGTTTTTCATTTTTTCTTTTAATATATATTATGTTTTTATAATCATTATTCTACAATTTTTATCCCTTTTTATGACTTTTTTTAAAAGAAGAAATGCTTTTCCATTTTTCAAATCACTTTTTTTTTTTTAATTTTACTTTCCATTACATTCCTTTTCATTCTATCTATCAAATAAGCTCTAAAATAATAAAATTGTCTGATGTCTTAAGTTCACATCCTTGTTAATAAATAATAATTGGATCAAAGTGGTCAAAATTTGAATACAAACATAACTCAATAGTTAAAATAAAAGACGAATGATATTATAACATTATGTTCGCAATAACAATATATTATTTAGTAATGATGATACAATAATTATTAAATATAGAACAATACTTTATTTATTTTAATAGAATTATTATATTATAATCATTAATTACACAAAAATTAAATTAATTATTTTAAGAGGTTAATTGTTAAGTTAACATTTAAAGTAATTCACTAATGAAATAGTTTTATATTTAGTAATTATTGCATCATAATTAGAGAATATAGTGTTCAGAAAACATAATATCATCACTCTAATAAAAAGTTATGAATAAAATTTTATTTTGGTCCTTTACGTTTGCCCAATATTTAATCATATCTAGGTTGGCTTTTATTTTTTCATATTTTCACAACCATGATTTTTGTTTAACCATAAATCATTTATGTTTCAATTGACATGGATGAAAAAAAAAAAAAAATTCCATGTGGCATCTCTACAAAAATCACACAACTAGAAAGCAACCTATTATCATGCATTTTCTTCTTCATAGTTTGGAAACCATAGAAGAGCATATGGTTCTAGGAGCTTTTTTTCTTTTATTGGGACCATTGGATTTTTACTTCATATTGCAAAAATGTATATCATTATTTATTCTATTATTATTTTATCACTATGTGTGCATGTCACAATAATAAGTTTGCGGCTATGATTTTTTATATGTTTACTGACTAAGATTTGGACTAAAAATAATTAACCAAATATTAACTATCTTTATATTTTTTTTTTATGTTGGTTAAAGAAAATGTTATATTTGGATTAAATTTCACTTCATTTCATTGTAAAATTTTTAATATGTATTATTTCCTACTTTATCTATATGATATATATTGTGTGCTTTAGGTTATTGCATTTTTTTTTACTTGTGTCTTAGTAATATGAGCATCATTAAGTGGCATATAGGATGTAGACTAAGATTGCATAAGATGAACAAAGTTGTCATTATGAGGAAGAACTAGTTCATCTTGATAGACCTTTAAGACAATTTTGTAAACACCAAGGTTGTGATTGAAGGTAATCAAGAGCATTGACAAAGGCTCCAATATGACCATTCTCGACTAACAACTTTGAAGGATGAGACTGAAGCAAAATTAATATCTTCCTAATAAGAATGCATTAGGTTAGAGAACTAGCTTGCCAACTTGTTGGTAAATTACATGGATACTAAAGAAAGTTTGATGGATGTATCTACGTAGGTAGCCAATATAATCTAGTTAAAGAACTAAAGACTTGCCCTACAAACGCGCGCTAAGGAAGCACTCTAGAATACGTATTGTTTAGTAGAGAAATAAGTTTATGCAGATTTAATCACTAATAAGTTGATGAATTATGACTATGCTTACTATTATATTGTTCAATCTATTATGGTGTTTTTTATGGCTATTGCACAAATGTACATGACGAAGATGCTGCTAAACATGGATATTGATCATTGTGTGGGAGTGGCATCCATTTTGTGGCTCCATGTACCTTATAAAATTAAAGTTCAATTGCTTTATCCATTGGCTACTTCCTTTGTGAAGTTGTAATGGTTTTAAATGTCTTTAAACTTGCATTTCAACTCTATCAATGTTTAATTCTTCTTATTGTCCATCAAGTATGATATGGATTTCATATAAGCAATGTTAACATATCACAGTAGAGTTATAATTGAATTGTAAGTCTTATGAAAAATTATATAATCAGATAAAATCATGTGAAAAAATATATTTATATATATAGATGATTATATAATTAATTATATAATTGTGTACAATTAATAATTATATTATTATATAAATTCTTAGTTAGCAATATATTTAATATAATTATTTGTAATATAATGATATAATTGGAATAGATAATTAATTTTATATATATATATATATATATATATAATTTTATAATTATACATATAATAATATAAATATATATATATATATTTGTATAATTATATAAAATAAAGCCTTAATGTGATAAATTTATATCTATATAATTATATATAATTACATAATTATAATTATGTATAAATACAAATCAAATATACTTATATAATAACATAATTAAATAATTATATATATCTTTTTAATTAAATATTTGAAAAAAAAAAAGAAAACTTCTTTTCTCTTCACTTGAAGCTTATTACTTCCCATGAAATGAAAGGCCTTTTTAACATTCACATGAACACTAGCATATGGCTTGCATGTCACCATGTAGGAGTGATGGATGCATGATGAAGAAGCAAGTTGAAATAGGTAGGTTTGGCATGCCATTCTTCATGTGAAAATGCAAGCCTAAAAAGATAGTCTTTCATGTAGGTATCGTAGATCACGTGAAGCTCAGAAAAAAAAATAGGATACTGTGATATTTACAAATTTCCAATCTTCTTCATTTTCATCCTCTTTCTTCCATAGTTAACATTTGTTCAACAAGTTTGAGTTTAATTGAGTTAAGACTAAAAACTTTGTATTTTGTATTCTTTGTAATTATATTATATTAAGAATGTATATACTTCATTTTTCTTTCATAATCTTCTCATCTCATTTTCTTTCATTATTTAGATAAATAAAAAAAAAGTTATGGAGCATTCCTATATTCCAAAATTTGTGAAGGAGTTAATTTGAAAAGACAGATAATCCAACCAATTGGCAAAATAGAGTAAGTGTTTTTAATTACCAATGCTACTTTGACATAATCATTTATAGTTTTATTTTGTTTACTGATTAGATTCATGCTAAAGGGCGATGAGGTTGTTAAGTACATTGTTGTTATCATAAAATATGATTTTGAGGGTCCTTATAATTGTTGGAAATAAGTTCCTCAAGAAGTTAAACAATTGTGATTTCAAGAATTTTAGGCATATTGTGCATTTTATGTGTCAGAAAATTATAATTTTTTACATGGTAAGTTGTTAATATTTAGAAATGCTTTCTCATTTAATGAGCAGAAATATTATACTTAAAGATTTAAAGATTGTCTTTAGATTTATAGGAACTTTAAAAACCAAGCAAGAAATCAATTAAAGGATTTGAGTTGTTATATATGAGATAAAGGAAAAAGGCCATTATAGATTAAAAAATCTATCTGGAATGACTTATGTATTAGTTAGGATAGTCCACAATTTCAAAAAAAAAGAAGTGAATGAGCAAAGAAAAACAGATCTTCTAACTTTGGTTATGGTCCATCTCTTCTCCATTCATAGAGCATGCTGCAACTTTAGTCAAAGAATAAAAGTTGAGGGTTCCCTTCACACTGGTAGCTCCACTCCGCTCCATTTATAGAGATGCAGGTTCTCTATTTCTATGAATTACCCAAGATGCCATACTTATATAGAGTCAACATTACATATGTTAAGGAATTATAAGACTAGAAAAAATTTCTTGATGACTAGCATTAATTCTCACCACTAGTTTAGGTTCTTCAACACACACCAAAAGATTAGGTCTTATTGAATCTAAGCTTAAGGTTGGGGAAGGATCAAAATATAAAGTGGAATTCATTCTTTGGGATAGATGTATGGCAAATATGGTTATTAAAAACTGTCTTATGCTTAAAAGAGAGGAAATAGATATAGGTTAGTTACTGGTTTAAACCTTAATGCTTACTAGAGAAATGGAAGAGGCTTAAATGCAACATCTTCTCTAAGAAATTGTAGAACAGAGGTGTTGATTAGTTAGCACTACCTAATTAGTGATTGGGTAAAATGTTATATTGATGGTTAGTTCAAATTGGGGGTTCCAATAGTGATTGTGGGGGTATAATAAGAGATTCTACTACTAATTAGGTTCAAAGCTTTATTCATAATGTTAGTTCAAGGTAAGTTCTTTGCTTTGAACTTTAGGAATGCTTTTAGGAATTAAGCTAGCTTCGGAGATGGAGTTCAAGAAAGTTTGGCTTAAAGTTAATTCCATGACTGCTAAGAATTTAGTGATGAATGGTTGTGCCCCCTCATACCCTTTAAGTCAACTGGCTAGTTGCATTAAAGGTGTTTTAAGGAAGGAGTGGCTCATTAGAGTTGGCCATATGCATTGCCAAGGTAACAAGCTGATAAATTAGTTAAGGAATTAGTCCCATGATAAGGAGGTTGGTGTTCATTTTCAGAGTCTTCCACTAAGTGGCTGTTACAATATTCTTAAAGATGGTACAATTAGGGTTTCCTTTCCCCTCGTTATAGGTGTTTAGGCTATTTTAGTCCCCTCTTTTGTCCAAAATAAATGTTCACTTCCTTATGTTTTGAAAATAATTTTAATTAATTATGGTTTAAACTTTAATTTTCTTGATAAAATTTTATTTATATTATTGTAGTTTAAATAATTTGTTTACTATTATATATGTATATATATAATTGGTTAGCTTATCTTAGGTTATATTTAGTAAAATGGAAAGATTTTTAAATGAATGCCAAAAAAAAAAGAAAAAAGAAATGAGAATGAAATGAAATTTTGTGACCTAAAATCACATTTAGTATGACATGGAAAGGAATGAGAATATCCTTTCGTTTGGATGTTTGATAAAATAGAAATAATACTACAATGGAAATGAAAGATGAACAAATAAGCAAAATGCCCTTAGCTCCAAAAATATTAAAAAATGAATTTTTATGAATTGACATGAAAAAATAATAATAATAAAACACCAGTTGTGAAATTAATTTTTTTCATTAATGAATTTCGTTTTGCTCCATTGACCTTGTTCTTCCTTTGTTCATTTTGGTCGATTGTGACATTGATTGTTTTGAACCCATTCCTTGGAAACCCAATTACAAAAATTCTTTTGTTTGTTTACTTCTTAAATTTTTAAATCTCTAAGTATTTTTAGGATTCTTTTTTAGATTGTACTCTCCAATTTGTATCCAGCTCTGCCATTGTTAACAAATTGAAGCTTCCTTGTTACTATGAGTTTCTCCTTTGTTTCAGCTAAATAATTAGGGGCAATTCAATTTTTTCCTCATGCTTTCTACAATGAATAGTTTCTTTCCATCCACATATTGATGGAAAGTGCGAACATTGGACAAAGAAGAGACAAACTTTGTGAAGGAATTTCATTCTAGTCTACCAAACAAAAATTTTGGGCTTTCTTTCTCCCCTTCTGCTTATTTTATGCCTTTATCATGTCTACCAAACATAGTGTTATTATTTACATTATGTTTCCTTGCATTTATAATATTGTTCTGAAGCTAATTTATAATCATGGCTCACTTTTTAGTTTTAATTCATTCCTTTCTCTAAATTAGTGTCTTTTTTTTCTTTATTAATGGTAATGCCATGAATGGCTTTTACTATAGTACTTTATTTTTTTTTAAATTACAACTATACTTCTTTACTGATAAGTTGATTGATCCATATAGTTGTCCGTGTATCAATGGAAGATTTAGTAACTACATGACACCTGCTTCTTCCACTAACAAATAAAAAAAAGAGGCTTAACTATGATTATTTTGACTTAATTGTGATTCTTACAACCATAGGGACATTTGTAGTTAAGTTATGCCTTAATTGCAATTCACTAGATTGTGGTTAAGCTTGACTTAATCGTAGTCTATACATACCACAACTGAGCTTGGCCTAATTGTGGTTTCATGAAACCGTGGCTAAATTATGGCTTGACTACGATTAACCTAGGCTTAGTTGTGATTAGTATAAGCCATGGTAAAGTTACTAGATCTTATAGTAATGGCTTAAAATGTTGCTAAAATTAATTTTTTTTTAAAACTTCATCTATTTGAATTTCTTTTCTCTACTTGTGTTAACAAACTTGTATAATAGATTTTGTCCACATCCAGCCAACCAATGAAATTCAAATATATTTAATTTAACTAAAATTACACTAAAATTTCTACTATAACTAAAGTCAAGTTCATATTACCATTTAAAATCAAGTTTATATATGCAATCAACATATTATACTAATCATCTCTATTACAAGAATGTAAAGATTAAGTTGTAAGGCCAAGATTGCCACTATCATGATTACTTGTTGCCTAAAAATAAAAGTAAAATTGCATTAATAACAAGTTAAAGAAAAAAATAATGTTCATTAATATAATTTATATGAAATAAAAAGTTTGTCATATTATTATTTGAATGCCCATACTAGCAAACTTAGGCAGCACTTTACCTTAGAAGTTTTGTAGGAGGAATAATAAAGCTACATTTACCTATTTTTGTTGTAATCTACTTTTGTGAACACCGTATTTTATCTGGATATTTAATTAAAAAAAGAAAAAAATAATATAAAAAAAGTAAAAAAATCAAAACCAAAAACCAAAAGAAAAAAAAAAAGAAGAAAACCAAAATTGAAAAGCAAGAAAAAAAAAAGAAAAGAAAACATAAAAATCAAATAAAAAATAATAAAAAAATTCAAGAAGTGAAAAAAAGAGTAAAAAAAAAAAAAGAAAAAAAAATCTCTAACAATAAAAAAATGGACCAAGACAACTCAACCCATCTTCTTTAAGCTCACCGGGCTAAACAATGTAAAAAAAAAAGGAAAAGAAAAGAAAGAAAATAAAAAATTAAGAGAAAATTGAAAAACGAACGAAAAATAAGAATTTAATTAAAAGCTTTAGAAAAAAAAATCAACCAAAAGAAAAATCAAAGGAAAAAAAAAAAAAAAAAGAAGAAAGCCAAAATTGAAAACCAAGAAAAAAAAGAAGAAGGAAGGTACAAGCCTAAGTTCCGAAGCCCAAAGTCATTTCTCCCTCTTTTGCATTGGGCCATCAGGCCGTGAGCCAATATCTAGCTTGTTCAACCATACCCGTTTCCTTCATCCACTTTGCTCTTCATCCACATTCGACGAAGGCAGCAGAAAATGATCACACACATACACAGACCTGGCATAACAGAGGAGAGAGAGAGCGATGGAAACTATACGGGGTAGAGGGCAGAGAGCAAGACAAAAAATAGACAGCACCACAGTAGAGAAAAAAAGGGAAGGCAGTAGCAGGGCACAGTCTAGAGACGAAAGGGACGCATCTCTGGGGAAGCTTTGGAGATTTGGGAGGAGCCTTCGAGATTTGGGGATTGCTGAGTGGGAAAAATGGAGGAAAAAGTGCGACAGAAATTGGGAAGAGGGAGACAAAAAAATAAAGGGACCTTTTGAGATTCGGAGACTGAGAAAAAAAGAGGAAGACATCAGAGGGAGGTTACTGGAGATAAAAAAGGGGTTCTTTCGGATTTGGGGAGGGGGTTTTCTTCGGATTCGAGTCAAGGAGAAACAGAGGGGGAGAACGTGAGGATCAGAGGAGGAAGAGCGTTTGAGATTGAAACAAAAGGAAGAGGAGAAATAGAGAGGGAGACCGAGAAAAAAATCGAGAAATAAGGGGATTGAGACCGGGAAGGAGGCATAGAGGAGGAGCCCACTCTTCCCCTAAAATCCTTACAGGTAAGCCCCGATTTTGGTTTATTTTCTTGTCAAGGGAACCCCCTTTGTGATTGCGGATGATGTGAATTGGGAATGGGAGGTTGATGTACGAAATACTATGTCTCCTTTGTATCCGAGGACATGCACCATAGGTGCTCGAGGAAATGCCTAATAGAAGGCTGGGAAAGGTTGTAGTGTGTGGTCATTGTTATTGAATCTGTTAAATTATAATGTAATAACCTGGACTCTCTCCCCGTTGTGGTTTTATTGTAAATGAATGTTTGTCCCTAAGCTAAATGCTTACGTGAATTTCTTTGATTCTTAATTCATTTAATCTATGTCTTGAGTTAATGAGAACGATGATATTGTTAGCAATCCCGCAAATTTTAGATGGGTGTGGTTTGCTAATAACATGGCATAGGCATCAGTCTTAGTTTCAAGTTAATTCCGTCGCATGTTTCTCTTATTGCTCGACATGGGTGTTATGTATATTGTTAGAGAAGGTATCTGGGAACTTTCTAGTGAGAGTTTCGAGGGGAGGAGGAGCCTTTTGCTTCAGTACCCCCATGTCTATTTGTATAAGATGTGGCTGGACCAGTAGAAAAAAAATGTATATGCGTAAACCCAATGTCTTTAATCTTTGGTTTTAATTGGGAGAAGGGCAGTCCTCATATCGTTTTACTTCCGATATTGCCCATGGATTCTTTTTCTTTTATCTTGTATATTTTGAATAAGAAATTTTTCTGATTAATGATGTTTAGTGGCTTCAATTGGCTAATCTCTTTGAGTATTTGGGATAATAACTATTGATTATTGTTGATTGTTGTCTGAACAAATGGTTTTCAAAACAACCTATAATGTCTTTATAATTGTGCCTTAATTATGAAGTTGCTATAGTCCTTGGGGGTACTCTTTGTTCTCCCCGGTTGTTTGCCTTTTGTTGCATGTGAACTTCGCCCGAGGAAATTGAGAGGGTTCAAGATGCTTGTCACAAGAGTAAAGTTCAAGAAAAATTATAGTGAAGGTTTCATTGGAACGCAATGGAAGAACATGGCATGATGAGCACAGAAACGTGAGGCAGCACTGACCTGACTTGGGAAAAGAAGTTGTACAGAGGGATTAGGTGGTGGCGAGACAAGATGATCCATAGGCCAAGGCAAGATGCTCCAGAGAAGAAAAGGATCATGTGGCAGCAGATTCAAGGTACAAAGGACTTGGGGAAGGCATAAGGAAGATGAGAGATGAAGGCACACCTAAGAAGACCAACCAGTTTTGTGCTTTAATTCACATGTTTCTATATTTTATTTTTATTTTCTTAATCCAGATTTTATCTTATTTCTTTCTCTCCATATTGAATATAATGTTTAATTGGCACACAAGAGCACACACAACACAAATATCCGAATGCCCATGTTGCTATCTTGTTATTTCTTATTTTAGTTTTCTTTTACTTTTTCATTTCATTTTAGAATTGTCGTGTGGGATTTTGTATCCCCTCAGACACACGAGAATAAATCCATGGACCATGTGAGGCAATAGGCCTCCTTGGTATTCATTAGGGTATAAGTTTGCATTTTTATATGTTTTGGGCACCAACAATCAACATCAAATTGGCTTCTTTTAAAGAAAGATTTTCAAAAGGGAAACTAGATAAGAAAGCAAAAAAAGAAGAAAACAACAAAAAAAGGTATAAAAGAAAAAGGATGACAAACTTTTCAATTTTGAAAGTCAATTTTAAATAACTAAGTTTTTTTTAAAAAGTCCCCATTTCAAAAAAAAAACATTGTAAACAAAAACTAATTTTCTAAAAAAAAAAAAGGGTAGTAAAAGTTTTCTTGTAGACTTGGATTTTTTCTCCACTTTCCATTTGATAAAGTTGCAAGTTTAAACGTACTTTATAAAAACACTAAAGTTTCACAAAAATTAAAAAAAATCGTAAAGAGTTAAAATAAAATAAAATAAAATAAAATAACTCAGTAATTAAAGGAATAAAGAAGTTCACCACTAAAATCATAAAAAAGAAAAGACAAAAAGTTGAAAGTCAATCTCAAAACAACAAAACAAAACAAAAGATCAAAAAAAAAAAACAAACAAAACAAAAATTAGAAATCCTTTAAATAAATGAAGAGTCTAAAAAAAAAGGGATAAAAGAAGGGAAATTAAAAAATGGGAAAAGCTGAAGAAGTGAAATTAATTCTATCTTTGGTAGATTAAAACGCATCAACTAATGCTAATTTCGTTTTATTTAACAAAAATAAAATAGTTTTTTACTTCTTTCTCTTTTCTCCAAAAAATAAATTAATTAATTAAAGAAAAAAACTGATAAATATAATTTTATTCGAACTACGTGGACTTTGATCCCTTTGAAGGGTATGTAGGCCTTAGGCTTTTATCCTAAGTCAAATCCGTCCTTGTGAATAAGATTTTCTCTCCAATTTTTATTTTCTTAATTTTTTTAGTTTTCTTTTCTAATTCTGTTTATTTAATTTCTTTCTTCCTTTTTATTTTTTATTTTATTCCTTTTATTCTTATTTATTATCTTGCATGTGATTTGTTAGGAGAATTAAAATAGATTAAATGCCATATTGATTTTGCGCAATTGACTTAGGGTAACCATTCTTAGCAACGGGTGTTGTGGAGTGCCTAACACCTTCCCCACTCATAATTGACTCCTGAACTTATTCTCTAGTTTGTAGACTATTTTTCTTATTTTCTGTATAAAAAGGCTTTTCCAAAGTTTTGCCTTTTCAAAAATTAAAATTTTGGTGGCGACTCTACTACTTTATTTTAATTTTGATTTCAGTTTTCATTATCTTTGGAAATTGAATCAAAACATCTTCTTAAGTAAATTTCTTTTAAAAAAGTGCCACGCAGTCACATTTTCGGGTGTGACAACTTTGATCTCATTCTACTTTAAGTTCTATTCTAAGGTCTTGCTCCTCATTTTGTAAATCTAAGTAGGAAGGCTTAGACGATGAAGTCTTTTATGGAAGAAATGAGATTGGCCAAACATAAGGGAAGCATAAAATCCTAATCCTTGAACCTAACTAGGGTATTCTTAGTGGCTTAAACTTAAGGCTAAAGATCCTAACTTTAAGATCTCTGAAAAGCATATCCTTGTGTTTGAAACTTTGATATCTTATCCTGCAAGTTCCAATGGTATAAAAAACAATCCAAAATTTCAATAATGCATTAATCAACAAAACTAAAAATCAACCCTTTATTCCTACATAACTCGTATACTTGCAATAATTTCTCCAACTTCCTCATTGATTAGAGCTCCATCCTTGGTCTTATATGTGGCAATCCTTACATCTCCTTGGTTTGACTAGGCCTCAATGCTTAACCTCCTATAAATTTTAAAACAAGTATTATAACAATATCCTAAATACATTGAAAGTTCAGTTGTATTATTTTTGAAAAAAGGCTGACCATCTCAACTCTTTTCTTAACAAGACTTTTCAATCCACCAGTATGCAAGATCGTTTGACTTCATCAACTTTCTTTATTCTTTATCATAATCTCCTACTAATCCTTAGAAGCACATTAATAATATCCCTAAAAGATACTATAAAATATTAAAAGAAAGTGTTAGTACCTTGGCCCTCAAGTCCTCACAGTAATCGATGTACAATGCCTACTATTCCTTTTGAATGCCCTTCAATACAACATTTCAAAGCTATTCTTTACTTTTTGTACCATCCTATACACTGACGTACAAATCTCTTTATGCCTGCCCCCACTTGGATTTGATGGACTACATATAGTAACTCTTATGTTCCTTATCACTAAAGGCAAAGTGTGTTTGCAACTAAAAAAAAATGTGAACATGTTTAATTAAAAGATAAGTTATTGCGAATAAGGTATAAATTAATTCAATAATTGATTGTTACTTGTATAATATCCTTAAAAGGTTCATTTTTATGGTCTTTTGGAACTTTCTTCTAACCTAAGTAACTAATAGGAACTATGTTGAAGTTTCTGCCAAGGTTCCATAAGAAAACATCTAATATGCCTCCTTCCTCTCCAGTTGGTTAGTTCTTGTCGTTCTAGTCCATAACAACTCTCCACCTTAGAGGAAGGACCTAAACTTCTCACAATGTTAATTTCCTTAGTCTTTCATTTCTTTGCTCATCTATAAAATTAAAATGTGATTACATAGTTAAAGTTTGGGTACATAATTAAAGTTTATACACATTATTACATTATTTCAATTTAGCATATCATATCTTATATTTTGTACTTACCAATGATATGAACCATCTAACTTCTCCTTTGTTATTGTTATGAATATTGACTAGGTTGTTCATGATGCCTTTCCTCTTCATCAGTAAAGACGTTGTGAATATCATTAATACTTAGATCAGTGGTTGGAACCTCAGTGGGATCCCCAGCTAGTGGATCTAGATATTGCAATTATCCACTATCACTAACAACCAAACTCAATAGTGGTACTTCGGAGTTAGATCTAATACCTCCATGCAAAAGGCTTCAACTACTCTTCAACCAAATTGTTCCTTTTGAATGCCCTTTGGTATAGTGTTGTAAAGCTATTCTTTACTTTTTATACCATCCTATACACTGATGTACTAATCTCTTTGCACTTGCTGCCACTTGGATCCAGTAGATTGTATATAGTAACTATTATATTCCTGATCATTAATGGCAAAGTGTATCTGAAACCAAAAAAAAAGAAGTGGAAAATTTTAATTAATAGATAAATTATTGTGAGTGAGGTATAAATTAATTTAGTAATCGATATGTTACTTATATAATATCCCTTAAAGTGTCATTTTTATGGTCTTTTGGAAACTTCTTCCAACCTAGGTAGCCAATAGGAGCTATGTCAAAGTTTCTGCCAAGGTTCCCTAAAAAAGCACACAATAATCTTCCTCCCTCTCCAATTGGTTAGTCATCATTCCAATCTATAATAACCCTCTACCTTAGAGGACAAACCCAAACACCTCATAATGTTAATTGCCTAGGTCTTTCATTTCTTAGCTTATCTATAAAATTAAAGTGTGATTACATAATTAAACTGTGGGTACATAATTAATGTTTGTGTATAAAATTACATTATATCAATTTAGCACATTATATCTCACATTTTTTTACTTACCAATTATATGAACCATCTAAGTTCTCTTTCGTTCTTGTTGTGCATATTAACCAAGTTGTTTATGATACACTTCCTCTTCATCAGAAAGGATGTCATGAATATCATCAATACTCAGATCAGTGGTTGGAATATCAGTGAGATCCTCAACCACTAGATCTAGATACTACTACTATCCACAACCACTACTAGTCAAACTCAGTAGTGGTACTCCGAAGCTAGTTCCATTACCTCCATGAGAGGGGCTTCAGATACTCTTCTTGAAAAAGCCTTTTCATCTTCAAGATTCCTATACATAACCAAAACTAGAATAAGTAATTTGATAGGGACAAAACATAAATAATCAACCATAAGAAAGAAACACATGAAGTCAACCACAAGCATGAGTAAAAGATGTAAGATATTAAACTTAGATAAGTTTTAACTTATTTCTCTATTTAGAAATAGTATTTCTAAGTGTAAAGGAAGGATTGGCTTACTCTTATAGCCAATAGCCTCTTCTTTTTCACCCATGTTAAACAAGTTTTATGGCTTTAGATGTACTACCATACTTTAATTTTTTATCCAACTCATCCTTTACATAATATACCTTTAAGCTTATAAAGCTTGGATGTATGGCTTGTCATTCTGTATCAACCATGAGAAATTAACATATGTGATCCTCAACTCATTAGTTATAATCTCTATAGAAGTGGTTGCATTGGCCCATTTACATTTAAACAAGGTTATTATGAGTCGACCATGATAGTTTATTTTTATTATGTCAATCAGTTTCTTGTAATAGGGCCCACCTTCAAAGTGCATATATCCATCACTACTATTTGCATAACTTTTTGTCCCAAAAGTTCTAAAGAGTTCCCAGTTTTGCATTTTTAGCCTTTGGTCTTGTTCCACAATATGAAATTTAAATTTGTTAACATTGTATGTAATATAACATCTTTCTTGATCAATTGGACATAAGGCAAGCATCTTCATCTAAACCAAATGGGAGTTATTGACATCATTTCTTATCTTAAAGAACGTTAGACTTCGAGCATAAAGCAATAAAAATATGGGTGGACATACACCTATATGACGAGAAAACCATTCAACAAACTTTCTGTGAACCCTCTAGTCTACCTTTGCACTTGATTGTGTGTGAGTTTTCTAAATTGTTACTTCATTACATCCTTCAATTTTCTATATGAAAACCATCAAGTCAATTTGTAGTTGCAATAATTATGGAACATGTAATGTAACAACTTTATTATACTTATTGAAGAGAGGGATCCACTTTTCTATAGTTAGTTAGCACATGTTGATATGCTTGTAGTTTCTCTTTAAAGGATAAAGTGAAGTATTCAACACCACTAATTGGTTTTTCCAATGGATGGAAACATTATGCCTTTAATTGATGGACTATCAGTGTGTTGGTCATCAATATATCTGAGTCAATTGATGATTGTTTCTACCTTATCTAAATACTCGAAACAAAAAGTTAAAACCTCTTTAGCTAAGTAAAAGCCCTATTTTATATTTAGGATTTTAACTTTCCTATGTACCTAGTAAAAATATCTATTACATGTAATTTATGCAAATAAAATATTTGGATGAAATGGGAAGTCTTAAAATTGTGAATATATATACTAACATATCTATAGGATACTTCCATCAATATTGGACTAAGTCCCTAATTTTGGCTTCTTTAGTTAAGTGTACAATCAAATGAGCTATGACTATGAAGAACAAAGATGGGAAAATCATTCCAAGATGATAAAGTGTAAGGATAACTCTGCTCTAGAGTTAGTCAAGTTCATCCACATTGACTACTTTATTACATAATTGCTTGAAAAATGAACATAAATCAATTAGTACTATAGACACTTGCTTAGGAATTGTCTTTCTCAGAGCTAGAAAGTAACTACTCCATTAGAACATGTTAATTATGACTTTTCAATCCCCTAATCTTATATTGTCTCAAATCAATGCATATAGAAATATTAGTTGAATACCCATCATGTACAGTGATATTTTTTAATGTCTTAAGATTTTTGGGCCTATTATCACAACTAGTGAATTTCTCTTTTCTTGCTTTCTATTAAACTAATTTTGGGTCAATCTAAGTTTATGTCTTATATTCAAAAAATGATGATGCCCTATAAAACATCATTTCTGAATATGAAATAGGCAAATAGGAGTAGAGTCAAAATTATAAGATAGACAAGCCAACTTAGTAAGTATGTTCCACCTAGATAATGTTCCAAAACTTGGAAAATTGCTAATAGTTCACATCACAATTACATACATATTAAAGACAACATTACTATAAGAATCACATGTCTCAACTCCTACATTCCATAAATTTATCAACTTTGTTAATAGCAATCAGAGATAAATAACTATATCATTTCCAAGTGCTTGCCTTCTTAAAATCATCATTGAAAAAATAAATGAACTCTGCTTCATACACATCCAATGAGAAAAGGTTGTAAGGCATAAAACCAATGGCTAGATGCTATAACCTATACTCAAGGTGCCAAATAGATTGAAACCATCTATAGCCAACCCTAGTTGTACACTTTGAGAATCTTCAGTAAATTAAAGATTCATTATGTCAAATCTCCTCCATGTCTCTGGGTTTCTTAGATGCCTTATCATGTTATTGTTATTCTTATTAATAGCATGTCATCCCATATGCTCATCAGTCTTAGAGAACATAAACAACCTTTGCAACTATGACTTCAATAGAAAGTATCTTACAATTTTCGTTAGCTTCTTTTTCTATTTGTCACCCTTGCTCTTTGGTTTCCATCTAGATATGTGCACTTTTTTACACAGATGTTGTTCTCATCATCCCCTTGATATATCAAACAATCATTCAAATATGCATGAATGCTCTGGTTTCTTGATGGTTTTTTAGGCCTCATAAAAAGATGGTAGAATATTTGCATGTTTAAAGACATTTTCTAACAACTCCAATATCATCAATATCACTTTGTTACTCAGTCCACATATATAATGTGATACAACTTTACCCAAAAGGACAACTTTGATCAATTCTCACACCTTTCATACAAAGGTTGTTGCCTATCCTTAATTAACTCATAAAACTCTTAGGTTTCTTCATTCATCATTTGGTTAAAGGAAGGAGCTGAACTCTCAACTTTATCCACCATCTCTACTCATGATGAACCTTAAATGCCTCACGAATCATGTCCTGCACATGGTCATCCCAACAAACCCTTTCATTCCTAACTTATGGCCTTGATGAAGAAGCTAAAATAGGTTCTTTTCTAACATATTTCTTCTCATGCCTAGCTCAAAAGTGTATCCTTGCGCAAATGGTTTGACAATTAAGTAGTCATGCATATCTTTTCTAAACTACTATTTTCTTGAAATTACACATAAGACATGAATATATAATTATACCTTCAACATTGCCATTGGCCATTGCAAAGTCTAGGAATCCATTCAATCCCTTTAAATATTCAAGGGTGTTTTGAGGCTTAGTAATTCAGGACTTATCCATGCTTTAGTGAACAATTATTTATGCATAAACATGTCACGTCTTAGAGTACAAGACAAGTAATCACTTTGCTTGGTAAAGTGAAAAAAAGCATAATTTACTAAGTTACTTAATCAGGCCCTGCCTTACTACTCTAACACATTCTAGCCTAACACTATTCAAAACAATATTTCAACATAGCAGAATTCATAATAAGAAACTCAACAAGAAAAATGAATCTTGTCCAACCTTTAATAACTTTTAGCATTTAAGATATAACCATCCAAGATAATGAATCATGTAAAATCTTTAATAATTGCATTCAAGATGTACCTGTTCAAGATAATGAATCATATTCAAGCATTCAAGATATAGAAACTTAATATGATTATGTTCAATTTTAAGTAACAAATCAATAATTAATTTGTTTATTCTAGTTCATTATATAATCAATAAACATTTGCTTTAGGCAAAGTTTTCTTAGTAAACTCATCCTACTTACATCTTATTTTTTATATAAGGCAACAACATGGAGGTCTTTTAAGTAACTTGACCTTATGTCCTATTTCAAATATATATAGGTAATTTTATGTTTAAATTAAGGACTTATTCATTCCCAAAGTGATCCAGTTAGAATTTCATATATCAGGAACATGTTACCTTATTGAATTCAAAAGTCAAATTCACTTATTGAGCAATAGAAGTCTTAAAACCTTATAGTCATATAAGTAAGCTTCACTCATGCAACTAGACCAAATTAACAAGCTCCAAATACTACTTATACATATCTAATCAATATAGGAATATTAGTAGCAATAAGCATTGCATTTATGTATATGTTTAATTCTTTATCAAAAACCCAATGCTCAACATGTGTTTGCATATGGCTAATTTTATAATGAAGGGATCAAACAAGAGAAAACTTTGAATATAATTCATGAGTCAAAGAATCTACCTCAAAATTCATTTATCTCTTATTCCTTATATATCTTTCAATCACCCTTGCTCCCTTAATAAATTAGAATATTATCCTAATAAACAAATTTTAGGATCTCATTTTCATGCCATTTCCATAGCTTAGGAAAAAAAAAGGGAAAGAACTGCAACAATTTTAAGGCCACTCAAAATCAAGGAATACTTAAGGGTTATCCATACCTCAAATATACACAAGAAAAGGTAACATTTCAAGATCCAACATGATGAACTAGTAGAAAAGATGCAAAAAAAAAAAAGTATAAAATCATGGAAAATCATAGAAAATAGCATATTTTGCACCTTCATTACTGCAAGTCATTGGCAGTCTTCCTTGACATCCTCAGTGATTATTATGGTAGTTCAAAAATAAAGGGTTCTATAGCTGCTATGTGAAAATTTGGGGGCTTTTGTGGGTTTGCAAAGGGAGGGGATGGTAAAGTTAGCTTCTTAATTGAAGTTTAACCACAATTAAATGAATAAGGATTAACTATAGTTACAAGTCCATGGTTTTAAGTGAGACTTTAGTAATGTTCAAGTAAGACTTTTAGGTTGAGGAGTTACTTGGAGTGCTACCAAAATATCAATGCCTTTGGTTATAATAAGTTAATTTGTTAATTTATAATCATTAACATCAATTTTCAACCCAACACTTGCTTTAATCTTTATTTGTGATAAAATAAGATAGTCTAGATTTTTCTTGTCTATAAAAAAGTTTCAAATATTTGAATTAAGGATTCATACAAGAAAACTTAGTTGATCTTATAAATTTGAGTTGTTAAAATGTTTGAATTTTTTGGGATAAATTATGAATTTTTGTAGGACAATATTCAAATTAAAGATTTTATCAAAAATTTATAACAGGTTGCCAAACAAAAGCTAATTGAAAAAAGAGTACATGTATTTCTAGCATAATATCTACAATTGGATCAAAAAAGCATAGAAAGAAATCATAGGCATTCCATCTCAATCTCACTATATCTCAAGCAACTTTGAGCATTTTATTTTCGGAGAATACTCAATATAGAAGGTCATAAAATTAAGTCTTTTTTCTTCCTCTACTCTTCTAATTAAAGATATATGTAGATTGAGGAGAATCGAAGTAAATTTTTAATTTAGATAAATTTTCCCTTCTCATTTATTCTTTTCAGATATAAACATATTCAAAAAATAAATAAATTTATATTTAAATTGAAGAAAATGTCAAAGTTAAAAGTTCACATCTCTTTTCCTTTCTTCTCTTCCCTTTTCCTCCATTTTTCGCAATTCAAGCATACCCTTAATCTCGTCATTTCTCCTCAAGACATAACATTACTCAAAACCCCTTTTGTTTAGAAACAACAGATAATTGGTTTACTAGTGTTTGTGTAATCCTACGCTTAGATTATAGGTTTAGTTAACTTACATGATAGAGAGGTTTGTGCACAATACACATTTTACAGTTAATTAATGTAGCAGAACTCCGGAGAACTCTAGGACTTGTTTATTTATTTATTTAAGAATATGCTTGGAAAAAATTTCTTTGATGCTGTTTGCAATTTTCCACTTTGCATTAGCCTAGGACTGATCCATATATAGGCAGAAAAAAAAAAAAATCAATTTGGGCCTCAAATTTTCCTCTTTTTTTTTTTTAATTGGCCGTGTTCTAAGTGTCTGGTTTGCTTGACTTGCTTCTTTTTGTTCAAATGTTTAGAGATCCTCATTTGTTGAAGAATGTGTATCCTCTGCCTTGTACCATTTAATTGTCTGCTGTGAGCTTAGACTTCCTTAATTCCTTTAATTTCAGCTGAAAAATGCCTTATTAAGGTTGTCATGATTATGAATGCCCTTGAAGATATCATTTTCTTTTACTCTATGAAATCCCTCAGGATAGTGCATATTTTTTAAATTAAATGTTGGGCGACTTTGTATACTGTACGACTTCTATATCTAAAGGATGGTGACCAAATTTTTTTTTTTTGGTAAATTGGATTTATGAAAAAATAAATCAATGAAATCAATTATGAATGGATATGAATTATTTAGGAAGTGAATTTCCAAACAAAGTTTATTTGATTTACTTACATTGCCTTTTATAAAATCAAATTTCTATAATAAAATTTTGGTTAAATTAGTATTTTAGCCATTTAATTGTAAAAGTTTCAAATTAATCAATTAAATTTGAAACATATTAAAAAAGTAATCTTAAAAGTGCCATATATGGTCTAGTTTGTCAACCTCATTGTTAAGGAGATAATTTTAATTATGCTAAGATGGTGTTCTATATATTTATAAGCTTTGTTAGTTGCTCAAGTTAGAAAAATTCGATTGAGACTTAACTAATTTTGGGAAAAAGTTTTGGAAAATCTCTATTATTGTTTTAAATAATTGTTCATAAATAATAGTTATAATCTTATTTATAATTAGCATGTCTATTACATATCTCAGGAAATATAATGATTTTAAAGGAAGAGCTGATGTTCATGAAGATTGTGACTTAATACAAACTGTTTCATTTGTTGAAGAATGTGTATCCTCTGCCCTGTACCATTTAATTGTCTGCTGTGAGCTTAGACTTCCTTAATTCCTTTAATTTCAGTTGAAAAACGCCTTATTAAGGTTGTCATGATTATGAATGCCCTTGAAGATATCATTTTCTTTTACTCTATGAAATCCCTCAGGATAGTGCATATTTTTTAAATTAAATGTTGGGCGACTTTGTATACTGTACAACTTCTATATCTAAAGGATGGTGACCAAATTTTTTTTTTTGGTAAATTGGATTTATGAAAAAATAAATCAATGAAATCAATTATGAATGGATATGAATTATTTAGGAAGTGAATTTCCAAACAAAGTTTGTTTGATTTACTTACATTGCCTTTTATAAAATCAAATTTCTATAATAAAATTTTGGTTAAATTAGTATTTTAGCCATTTAATTGTAAAAGTTTCAAATTAATCAATTAAATTTGAAACATATTAAAAAAGTAATCTTAAAAGTGCCATATATGGTCTAGTTTGTCAACCTCATTGTTAAGGAGATAATTTTAATTATGCTAAGATGGTGTTCTATATATTTATAAGCTTTGTTAGTTGCTCAAGTTAGAAAAATTCGATTGAGACTTAACTAATTTTGGGAAAAAGTTTTGGAAAATCTCTATTATTGTTTTAAATAATTGTTCATAAATAATAGTTATAATCTTATTTATAATTAGCATGTCTATTACATATCTCAGGAAATATAATGATTTTAAAGGAAGAGCTGATGTTCATGAAGATTGTGACTTAATACAAACTGTTTCATTTGTTGAAGAATGTGTATCCTCTGCCCTGTACCATTTAATTGTCTGCTGTGAGCTTAGACTTCCTTAATTCCTTTAATTTCAGTTGAAAAACGCCTTATTAAGGTTGTCATGATTATGAATGCCCTTGAAGATATCATTTTCTTTTACTCTATGAAATCCCTCAGGATAGTGCATATTTTTTAAATTAAATGTTGGGCGACTTTGTATACTGTACAACTTCTATATCTAAAGGATGGTGACCAAATTTTTTTTTTTGGTAAATTGGATTTATGAAAAAATAAATCAATGAAATCAATTATGAATGGATATGAATTATTTAGGAAGTGAATTTCCAAACAAAGTTTGTTTGATTTACTTACATTGCCTTTTATAAAATCAAATTTCTATAATAAAATTTTGGTTAAATTAGTATTTTAGCCATTTAATTGTAAAAGTTTCAAATTAATCAATTAAATTTGAAACATATTAAAAAAGTAATCTTAAAAGTGCCATATATGGTCTAGTTTGTCAACCTCATTGTTAAGGAGATAATTTTAATTATGCTAAGATGGTGTTCTATATATTTATAAGCTTTGTTAGTTGCTCAAGTTAGAAAAATTCGATTGAGACTTAACTAATTTTGGGAAAAAGTTTTGGAAAATCTCTATTATTGTTTTAAATAATTGTTCATAAATAATAGTTATAATCTTATTTATAATTAGCATGTCTATTACATATCTCAGGAAATATAATGATTTTAAAGGAAGAGCTGATGTTCATGAAGATTGTGACTTAATACAAACTGTTTCATTTGTTGAAGAATGTGTATCCTCTGCCTTGTACCATTTAATTGTCTGCTGTGAGCTTAGACTTCCTTAATTCCTTTAATTTCAGCTGAAAAACGCCTTATTAAGGTTGTCATGATTATGAATGCCCTTGAAGATATCATTTTCTTTTACTCTATGAAATCCCTCAGGATAGTGCATATTTTTTAAATTAAATATTGGGCGACTTTGTATACTGTACGACTTCTATCTCTAAAGGATGGTGACCAAATTTTTTTTTTTTGGTAAATTGGATTTATGAAAAAATAAATCAATGAAATCAATTATGAATGGATATGAATTATTTAGGAAGTGAATTTCCAAACAAAGTTTGTTTGATTTACTTACATTGCCTTTTATAAAATCAAATTTCTATAATAAAATTTTGGTTAAATTAGTATTTTAGCCATTTAATTGTAAAAGTTTCAAATTAATCAATTAAATTTGAAACATATTAAAAAAGTAATCTTAAAAGTGCCATATATGGTCTAGTTTGTCAACCTCATTGTTAAGGAGATAATTTTAATTATGCTAAGATGGTGTTCTATATATTTATAAGCTTTGTTAGTTGCTCAAGTTAGAAAAATTCGATTGAGACTTAACTAATTTTGGGAAAAAGTTTTGGAAAATCTCTATTATTGTTTTAAATAATTGTTCATAAATAATAGTTATAATCTTATTTATAATTAGCATGTCTATTACATATCTCAGGAAATATAATGATTTTAAAGGAAGAGCTGATGTTCATGAAGATTGTGACTTAATACAAACTGTTTCATTTGTTGAAGAATGTGTATCTTCTGCCCTGTACCATTTAATTGTCTGCTGTGAGCTTAGACTTCCTTAATTCCTTTAATTTCAGCTGAAAAACGCCTGATTAAGGTTGTCATGATTATGAATGCCCTTGAAGATATCATTTTCTTTTACTCTATGAAATCCTTCAGGATAGTGCATATTTTTTAAATTAAATGTTGGGCGACTTTGTATATTGTACGACTTCTATATCTAAAGGATGGCGACCAAATTTTTTTTTTTTGGTAAATTGGATTTATGAAAAAATAAATCGATGAAATCAATTATGAATGGATATGAATTATTTAGGAAGTGAATTTCCAAACAAAGTTTGTTTGATTTACTTACATTGCCTTTTATAAAATCAAATTTCTATAATAAAATTTTGGTTAAATTAGTATTTTAGCCATTTAATTGTAAAAGTTTCAAATTAATCAATTAAATTTGAAACATATTAAAAAAGTAATCTTAAAAGTGCCATATATGGTCTAGTTTGTCAACCTCATTGTTAAGGAGATAATTTTAATTATGCTAAGATGGTGTTCTATATATTTATAAGCTTTGTTAGTTGCTCAAGTTAGAAAAATTCGATTGAGACTTAACTAATTTTGGGAAAAAGTTTTAGAAAATCTCTATTATTGTTTTAAATAATTGTTCATAAATAATAGTTATAATCTTATTTATAATTAGCATGTCTATTACATATCTCAGGAAATATAATGATTTTAAAGGAAGAGCTGATGTTCATGAAGATTGTGACTTAATACAAACTGTTTCATTTGTTGAAGAATGTGTATCCTCTGCCCTGTACCATTTAATTGTCTGCTGTGAGCTTAGACTTCCTTAATTCCTTTAATTTCAGCTGAAAAACGCCTGATTAAGGTTGTCATGATTATGAATGCCCTTGAAGATATCATTTTCTTTTACTCTATGAAATCCTTCAGGATAGTGCATATTTTTTAAATTAAATGTTGGGCGACTTTGTATATTGTACGACTTCTATATCTAAAGGATGGCGACCAAATTTTTTTTTTTGGTAAATTGGATTTATGAAAAAATAAATCGATGAAATCAATTATGAATGGATATGAATTATTTAGGAAGTGAATTTCCAAACAAAGTTTGTTTGATTTACTTACATTGCCTTTTATAAAATCAAATTTCTATAATAAAATTTTGGTTAAATTAGTATTTTAGCCATTTAATTGTAAAAGTTTCAAATTAATCAATTAAATTTGAAACATATTAAAAAAGTAATCTTAAAAGTGCCATATATGGTCTAGTTTGTCAACCCCATTGTTAAGGAGATAATTTTAATTATGCTAAGATGGTGTTCTATATATTTATAAGCTTTGTTAGTTGCTCAAGTTAGAAAAATTCGATTGAGACTTAACTAATTTTGGGAAAAAGTTTTGGAAAATCTCTATTATTGTTTTAAATAATTGTTCATAAATAATAGTTATAATCTTATTTATAATTAGCATGTCTATTACATATCTCAGGAAATATAATGATTTTAAAGGAAGAGTTGATGTTCGTGAATATTGTGACTTAATACAAACTGTTTTCTTTCATCTAGCGAGTTTCATGTTAAATCACTATATTTTTAATTGGCGGTAAAAATTTTATTTTATAATTAACAAAGAATTTTAAAGTGAAACTTCAACCTGTCATATTAAAAAAAATTAATAATTCCGTTTTCCCCGAAGTGATAGGGTAGAAGACATTATTCTCTTGGATGAGTATAGTGCGGAAGAATTTACATACTTGTACGTTTATCAATGGGGAAAAAGTCAAGTCTCGCTTATTTGTCGGCCTGCCTAAAAGATCTGCGGACATTAAGAATTAAAATTACGATTTTAATTAGAAATATCACTTTAGTTGTATAAGAAAGACAAAAGATAGTTAAAAATAAATATCACTTGTCCTCATGACACCAATAAGAAGTCAAACCAAATATTAACTAAATTACAACCAAAATCAATAATTGAGTTCAATTATATTTAATTGAACTCGCTGAAATCTAAATCATTTATCATATTATAAGTTGTATATTTGACTCCTTTATAAAACTCCTTACACTTAAAAGAGATCATTTTTGTCTACCAAAAAAAAATGAAAAAGGAAGAGATCATTTTTTTCAAGTTATATATAGTATACAATATATACATATTTCATTAAACAAAAAAAAAGGGTAACACAATATATACAATCCCATTAAGCACCATATATAATTCAAAGGCAACTCATTGACCAAAATAAAAAGGCCAGCCAGGTCTTGCTTTCAAGTTCCGATATGGTGAGATAGTGACAATTAAACTATTTTATAAATGGATCATTTCAAGAAATGAAACGTAAATGGAATTTGTTTTCTTCGACATGCCGGTCAGCACAAGATTGCTTTTACTATAATTAATCACTAATTATGGCGTGGGGTTTGAAAAATCATAACACTGATTTATAATTTGACCCTTTAATTACAATGTCACCCTAAGCTTTGAAAAATTATAATTTATACTCCGATCTTCTAGCCTTATTGCACTATATGCACACCACCATTAAATATTATTGTTTTCTCTACCAGTTTAACCTCATGTACAGCTCACATGCAGATTACTGTTATATATTGGCCAAGACGAATTGAACTCCCTTGTCTGAAACCCCCCCCCCCCCCCCCCAACAATGAGAGGGGTATTTTAATAATTTTAAATAAATAAAGTTAGATTTAACAATTTAAACAACAAGTTATTATTGCAACGAAGCTAACAGATTAAGTTTCAGTTATAACTTTCTATATAAATTATGTAGAACGTTGCAAATGAGAGCAAAAATTAATATGACTAAGTGCATTTCCTAATCTTTTTCAACGTGTGAGCACTGCAGAGACACTCTCAAGCATGCTAAATAGGCAGCAATCATTTTGCACAAACTCACGAAGATAGTTTTCTTCTTTTTTAAGGGAATTTTCGGATGAGAAATAATAGAGAGAAAAAATAGTTTTAAGAACGTATATATATAAGAAATTGCTTTTTGGCTTGCGATATTTCTGGATGAGTGACTATTTTAGACTAATTAGATATTCAATACTGGACTTTATTGGCTTCAGCTTCCACAATATAGATCATACACTGGCCAAAACATCCTTCATTCAGGTAACATATATTCCTAAGGGCAATAGCCAATGGGAACTACGCATAGATTGTTTTTCCTTCTCACAGTAACACCAAAAGACTCGTTCATTTCCAATTCCCCAGGCTTCATTCCTTTTGGAAGTTTCCAATCAAAATGGTAAAGCAAATTGGAAAGTAGCAGTTCTAAAACTGGTGTAGCAAATGCGATTCCAGGACATATCCTCCTTCCAGCACCGAATGGGATAAACTCAAAGTTTACACCTTTGAAATTGTAATCTACTGAGGTATTGAGGAATCTCTTTGGCTCAAATCTCTCTGGTTCATTCCAATTCTTGGGATCTCTTCCAATTGCCCACGCATTAATAATAACCTTAGTCTTAGGAGGTATCTCATATCCATTGATTTCACAGCTCTCACTGTTTTCTCTTGGAACCAACAACGCTACGGGTGGATGGAGTCTTAGGGTTTCTTTGATGACAGCAGCTACATATTTCAACTGGTGAAGTTCTGATTCATCTACAAATCCTTTACCTCCATAGACCCTTCTTACCTGACGTAGAGCCAAGAAATAATTCAGAGAATTCTCAGAAGTCAACTCAATAATTTCAAATTTATAAATCAATATGAAAAAAATGCATAAACCGATAAATTACTGAGAATCATATATACTAATACACATACAGACCACAAAATTGTGGTGCAACATTTAGAATTCTGATTAAACTAAAACTCCCGACAAAAGATATAATGGCTTGTGAATAACTATTAACTAATCGTAAATTATTCTAATTAAATAACTACAATTTTATATTATTCCAATTAATAAAGCATAATAAATAAAATATGTATCTTCTGATCCTGCAACATTATACCTCTACTTGTGCCTCTTTCATTGCCTCTGGGCTTCTGAGCAATTCTGACATTGCCCACTCTGTCGTTGTTGCTGACGTTTCAGTTCCACCAAAGAAGATGTCCTGAAAAGGGATTCAAGACATGATTGATTAGGTGTGTGTGTGTGTGTGTGTGTGTGTGTGTATAATCAAATGACAAATTAATTATGTGACACTTCTAGTGAACACGGACTAACCTGAAGAACAGCTTTAATGTTGTCGAGAGATAAGGGGATCTCGAGGTCATCCTCCTTTTGAATCCTGAGAAGAACATCAACTATATCCTCCTCTGCCTCACCAATATGGCTGCCCTTCTTTTCCTTGTGGGAGTTGATGATGTCTCCAAGTACCCTATCAGTGTCTCTGTGCACCTTCATACTCTGAGCTCTCGTCCCGGTGATCACACTGAGGAATTTGAGCGAAGGATAGAAATCAGAAATTGAGAAACCAGAGCTTAGCTTTATCGCTTGCTCCATAGTTTGTAGGATCTCTTCTACGTTCTTTGTCTTTTTACCAAAGGCTGCTCTTGCAACTACGGAATTTGTGAGTGCGAAGATTTTTCCACTGAGGTTCATGACGGAACCTTCTTGTTCAGCGATGTTCTTCATAAGTGCTGATATCTCCTCTTCCCTTATCGTTCTGAACGTTTGGACCCTCTTTGCAGAGAAAAGCTCCAAAGTGCAAATCTTTCGAAGTTGCCTCCAGTAGTTTCCATACGGGGAAAAGACGATGTCTGTGCTATCGTAGGCAAGGATATCGGAGGCAAGAATTCTGGGTCTATTTGCAAAGATTTGATCATGTGTTTTCATAATTTCTTTGGCATATTCTGGGGAAGACACTACGATGTGGGACAGCTGTCCCAGTTGAAGGTGGATGAAGGGTCCATACTTGTTTGCAAGGTCGGTCAAAGAGCGATGGGGTAGTGAACCGGCAAGCTGGTGTAGGTTTCCTATAAAAGGTAATTTCCATGGCCCTGGGGGTAAGGTTTTGATCGGTTTCTTGTAATTTGATAGCTTGTGTATCACAAGGAAGAAGCAAAAGAAGGTGAAGAGGATAGAATATGGGATCTGAATCTCCATGTTGACATACTACGGGAATGGTGATAAAAGTTAGGTCTTAAGTTATGCTTTTTATACTAAACACTTAGAGTAGTGAGATATACTGGTAGCATATAATTTCAAAATGAAAATCTTGTAGTTCAAGATTCAAATTGAAGATTCTTATATTAAAAGATATTAAATTTTAGAATTATTATAAAATACTTAAAACTAAACGTTTAAATTACACAAAAAAATATTACAATTTTAAAATCCAAGTTAAAGTTTTTAGTCATAGAATCCTTTAAGATAAATTTAAAATTTAAAATCTATTAATATAAATATTTTTAACTAAAAATTTTAAAATATAATTTTTTCCAAAATTATATATTTCTCATCACCTGTATTGTAATTTATATTTAACGATCGCTTTTTTTATGGCAACTTTATAGATGATCTGTTGTTTGTACCAATTATATCGTGAAAAGTGACGTAAATACAGACAAGGTGGTGCGGGAGGACGGCAATATAAAAAAGAAAAATTATGTTTAAGGATTAAAAAATTTTAAAAAAATATTCTTAAAGACTTTTATTATTAAATTCAACAATTTATTACTAAATTTAATAATAATTATTTTAAAATAAGTGATAATAGATCTTTAAAATTAATTTTTTTATTTTTAAATTCTTTATTATAATTCTCTCGTATAAAAAAAGGAAAGGACAGCTTGCAAAAGTAAAATTTTACAAATGTCTCATTCCTCTTATTATTTGTCTTTAAAATAATAAAATTTTCGGATCATGTCTTCATTAATCATGGAATAAAAGGCCGTCAACAGTATATAAAAAAAATGACATTATACCTAAATTCAAGTCTAAATATTTAAATAATAATAATTAATTATTAAAAAATTAATTTGTCGTTAAAAAATAGTTTTTTAATTTGAATTCAACTCGATGCCTTAATTACCCTGGTATCGTCTTGAAATTTTTTATATATTTAATTGAATGTTGGGCGACTTTGTATACTGTCCGACTTTGAAATCTAAAGGATGGCGACCAAATTTTTTTTTGGTAAATATTACGGAATTATCAGAGAAAGGTAATCGATGGCAAAATGAAGCTTGAATCTTATTAATGATCATTAGCTCAGTATATATACACCGTGTCGAACACTGTGAGGCTGTACAAGTATAACAACTAAAAGGAATAATTGATATATATCTGTTAGTAACAAATCCTATAACTAAATTAACTGTTTTCCTTCGTATACACTGTCACCCCCCCGCAAGCTGGAGAATGGAGATCAACCAGTCCCAGCTTGGACAAAAGAAAATGAAATGGTGCAGGACCCAGAGGTTTGGTGAAGAGATCAGCGACCTGATCAGCAGATTTGACGGGGAGAAGGTGAAGAGTGCCTGCTGTAGATTTCTCACGAACAATATGACAATCTATCTCAATATGCTTTGTGCGTTCATGAAAAGTGGGATTAGCAGCGATATGGAGGGCCGATTGATTATCACAAAAGAGAAGAGCTGGTGATATATGATCGATGTGAAGATCATGAAGCAAATATAACAACCATTGCAACTCACATGTAGTAGTAGCCAAGGCGCGATATTCAGCTTCAGAGGAGGAGCGAGAAACTGTACTTTGTTTCTTAGAGCGCCAGCAAATCAAAGAAGAACCAAGATAAATGCAGAAACCAGTGACCGAACGTCGTGTATCAGGACATCCTGCCCAGTCAGAGTCACTAAAAGCTTTTAAACGAAAATCAGAAGCACTGGGAAAGAAAAGGCCACGACCAGGGGCACTTTTGATGTAGCGAAGAATTCTGTGAGCAGCACGAAGATGAAGAGTAGTAGGAGAAGACATATATTGACTCAACTGCTGGACCGCAAAAGTGATGTCAGGTCGGGTAGTAGTTAAGTATTGAAGACGACCAATGAGTGTACGATAAGTGGAAGGATCAGACAGAGGAGTACCAGAAGAAGCAGTAAGCTTAGTATATCGATCCATAGGAGTCTTCACAGGTTTACTTTCAAGAAAACCAGCGTCAGAAAGAATCTCAAGAGCAAACTTACGCTGATATAAGGCAATTCCAGTAGTGCTGCGAGCAATCTCAAGTCCAAGAAAAAATTTAAGATCACCAAGGTCTTTGATGTTGAAAGTAACATCAAGGTAAGACTTAATGCGAGTAATTTCATCTAAATCATCACCGGTTAGAATTACATCGTCAACATAAACCAAAAGAGCAGTAAATGAAGAGGAAGTACGTCGCACAAACAATGAGTAATCTGATTTGGATTGGAAATAGCCATTAGATATAAGAGCTTGGGATAACTTGGAGAACCATTGGCGACTGGCCTGTTTCAGGCCATAAAGAGACTTCTGAAGGCGACAAACCAGATTTGGACGTGGAGCAGAAAAACCGGGAGGAAGTTGCATGTAAACCTCCTCATCAAGATCCCCATGTAAAAAAGCGTTATTAACATCAAGTTGTTTCAAATGCCACCCTTTTGCAGCAGCTAAAGCAAGAAGAAGACGCACTGTGGTAAGTTTAGCAACAGGGGAAAAAGTGTCGAGATAATCCACACCTTCTATTTGAGTGTAGCCTTTGGCTACAAGACGGGCTTTATAACGCTCAATGGATCCATCAGCACGATGCTTTATTTTGTATACCCATCGACAACCAATAGCTTGTTTTCCTGGAGGAAGGTTAGTGAGACACCAAGTCTGAGTCTGTTGTAAGGCAGAGAGCTCAGCAGCCATAGCCTTGCGCCAGACCTCATGTTTAACAGCCTGATGATAAGTCTTAGGTTCAGAGGTAACTGAAATAGAAAGTGAGTAATGCTTTTGGGAAGAGGAAAAACGAGAATAAGAGAGAACATGAGAGAGAGAATGGGTGATACCTGTCTCAATGGAATCTGGTACAGCTGAATGAACAAGAAGAGAGTGATGATAATCATGCAAATAAGTAGGGAGTCTTCGAGGCCAAGTGGGACGTCTGGGGGATAAAGGAGGAGGAGAAATAGTAGAAGAAGAGGTGGAAGAAGGAACGAGGGAATAAGGGGGTCAACTGGGGTACATTCTTGTTGCAGTGATATAGAAGGAGGAGCAGAGGAGGGAGGAGAATAATCATGAAAGGGAAATTGATCTTTATAAAAGTGAACATGTCGAGAGATAGAGATGGCACTAGTGTGTAAATCAAGGGTAATGTATCCTTTAGTACCAGGTTTAAAACCAAGAAAGACACTCTTAGTAGCTCGAGGATCAAACTTTGAACGAGAGGCAGTAAGGGTGGAGGGGTAACATAAGCAACCAAAGACACGAATGATATAAAAGTTAGGAGGAATTTGATATAACATTTCAAAGGGACTTTTGTACTGCAACAGGGGGGTTGGTAAACGGTTGATAAGGTATGTGGCATGAGAAACACAATAGGACCAATAAGCCTTAGGTAATTTGGCTTGAAAAAGTAAAGCACGTGCCACGTTAAGTAAATGTTGGTGTTTTCTTTCCACGATACTGTTTTGTTCTGGTGTTTCAACACAAGAGGTTTGATGCAAAATACCCTTACTGGCATAAAATTCAGGCATAAGAAACTCAACACCATTATCGGATCTAATGGTTTGAACTTTAGTATTAAACTGAGTTTCAACAAGTTGGACAAAATTTTGAACAAGAGTGCGAGTCTCTGATTTTGATGTCATAAAATGGGTCCAAGTGTAACGAGAAAAATCATCAACAACCGTAAGAAAATAACGATGACCATGAACAAAAGGGATATGATATGGGCCCCAAATATCAAAATGAACCAAACTGAAAATGTTATTAGATTTGGAATGACTTACAAAAAAAGGGAAGTTTCCGTTGTTTAGCAAAATGACAAACATCACAGGAATGAAAAGAAGGAGTACATTGAATAGATGGAAACTGAGTGTGAAGTTTATTCAAAACAGTAGCAGACAAGTGACCTAAACGAAAATGCCAGAGGTCAAACTGAGTGGATGGAGCTGAGAGAACATGGGAATGAGGTGCCTCGGATAAAAAAGGGGTTGCACGTTGAGTCATGATGTATAGACCTTCTTGAACTTCAGCTGAACCAATCATCTTCCATGTGGGTAGAGACAGAATGTGACAATGTGTTTTCTGAAAAAGAACGCAACAATGAAGATGAAGAGTAAGTTTAGTTACAGATATGAGATTAAAATGAAAGTCTGGAAGATATAAAACGTTAGTGAGATAAAAGGAAGAAGTAAAATGAATGGTGCCAGAATAGTGTGCGACACTGATAGATCCATTAGGGAGTTTTACCTTTATGGGAGATATTTTCTGATAAGAGGAAAAAAAGGACAAAGAAAAACAGGTGTGGTCAGAGGCTCCAGAATCGAGAATCCAATAGTCAACTTTAGAAAGGGTAGTCAAAGCAAAATGATTACCTTGTGTGGAGATATTATTCAGAGTGTGAGAAATAGGTGATGGAGAAGAGGCTTGAATAAGGGAGAGTAGTTTTTGAAATTGTTCAGGCGTAAAACTTTGTTGGTGAGAGACCATAGCTGCTTTGTCATTGCCTTTAGAGTCAGAATGAGATGTCATAACATTGTAATTGACAGATCCCTGAGATGGAGTACGGAATTTGAAACCAGGCGGATAACCATGTTTCTTGTAACAAGTGTCTACAGTATGGCGAAGTTTACCACAGAAAGTGCATTGTTTATTGTTCTTGGAAAAGTCAAATCCTCGTGCATTGGATTTATTAAGCAGAACAGTAAAGTCAGCGATAGGAGCAACATAACCAGTTTCACGTTCTTGTTGCAGAACCATGGAAAAGACTTTGGTAATCGAAGGTAGAGGATCGAGAAGCATAATTTGGGACTTCACAGTAGAAAAACGATCACTAAGCCCTTTCAAGAACCTGATCACATAATCTTGATATATATAAGTCTTAGCCTTACAAGAACAAGCAGGCAGTGGACGGAGATTAATAAGCTCATCCCATAATATTTTCAATTTAGTGAAATAATCATTCACAGACAAATCTCCTTGCTTCAAATTAGAGATCTCATCCTGGAGTTCAGCTATGCGAAACAAATCACCTTGAGAGAATCGATCATGTAGATCGGTCCAGACATCAGCAGTTCGATCGATCCACAGTATGCTTTGTGCAATCGATGGAGACAGAGATCGTGTGAGCCAGGTGAGAACGAGATTGTTGCACCGTTCCCAGATTGGATAAAGAGCATCAGTAGTTGCCGGAGGAGCAATCGATCCGTCAATAAATTGTAGTTTATTCTTGGAAAGGAGTGCCATTCGCATAGCACGGGCCCATGATTGATAATTGGAACCACTAAGAACGGGTGAAACAAGAACCAGAGTAGGGTTCTCATTCGGATGTATGTAAAAAGGGCTAGAGACCACCTGAGAAGGATCGGAGGAAGAGGAAGAGGAACTAGAGTTTCCGGAGGAAGAATCTGTCATGGCGGAGAACACAAGGCAAAAGATCAATATTCAAGCTCTGATACCATATTACGGAATTATCAGAGAAAGGTAATCGATGGCAAAATGAAGCTTGAATCTTATTAATGATCATTAGCTCAGTATATATACACCGTGTCGAACACTGTGAGGCTGTACAAGTATAACAACTAAAAGGAATAACTGATATATATCTGTTAGTAACAAATCCTATAACTAAATTAACCGTTTTCCTTTGTATACACTGTCAGTAAATTGGATTTATGAAAAAAAAATTGATGAAATCAATTATGATTGGATATGAATTATTCAGGAAGTGAATTTTCAAACAAAGTTTGTTTGATTTACTTACATTGCCCTTTATAAAATCAAATTTCTATAATAAAATTTTGGTTAAATTAGTATTTTAGCCATTTAATTGTAAAAGTTTCAAATTAATCAATTAAATTTGAAACATATTAAAAAAGTAATCTTAAAAGTGCCATATATGGTCTAGTTTGTCAACCCAATTGTTAAGGAGATAATTTTAATTATGCTAAGATGGTGTTCTATATATTTATAAGCTTTGTTAGTTGCTCAACTTAGAAAATTTAGATTGAGACTTAACTAATTTTGGGAAAAAGTTTTGGAAAATCTCTATTATTGTTTTAAATAATTGTTTATAAATAATAGTTATAATCTTATTTATAATTAGCATGTCTATTACATATCTCAGGAAATATAATGATTTTAAAGGAAGAGTTGATGTTTATGAAGATTGTGACTTAATACAAACTGTTTTCTTTCATCTAGTGAGTTTCATGTTAAATCACTATATTTTTAATTAGTTTTGTTTTATAATTAACAAAGAATTTTAAAGTGAAACTTCAACCTGTCATATTAAAAAAAATTAATAATTCCGTTTTCCCCGAAGTGATAGGGTAGAAGACATTATTTTCTTGGATGAGTATAGTGCGGAAGAATTTACATACTTGTACATTTATCAATGGGGAAAGAGTCAAGTCTCGCTTATTTGTTGGCCTGCCTAAAGGATCTGCTGACATTAAGAATTAAAATTACGATTTTAATTAGAAATATCACTTTATTTGTACAAGGAAGACAAAAGATAGTTAAAAATAAATATCACTTGTCCTCATGACACCAATAAGAAGTCAAACCGAATATTAACTAAATTATAACCAAAACCAATAATTGAGTTCAATTATATTTAATTTAACTCGTTGAAATCTGAATCATTTATCATATTATAAGTTGTATATTTGACTCCTTTATAAAACTCCTTACACTTAAAACAGATCATTTTTGTCTACCAAAAAAAAAAAAGAAAAAGGAAGAGATCATTTTTTTCAAGTTATATATAGTATACAATATATACATCTTTCATTAAACAAAAAAAAGGGTAACACAATATATACAATCCCATTAAGCACCATATATAATTCAAAGGCAACTCATTGACCAAACTAAAAAGGCCAGCCAGGTCTTGCTTTCAAGTTCCGATATGGTGAGATAGTGACAATTAAACTATTTTATAAATGGATCATTTCAAGAAATGAAACGTAAATGGAATTTGTTTTCTTCGACATGCCGGTCAGCACAAGATTGCTTTTACTATAATTAATCACTAATTATGGCGTGGGGTTTGAAAAATCATAACACTGATTTATAATTTGACCCTTTAATTACAATGTCACCCTAAGCTTTGAAAAATTATAATTTATACTCCGATCTTCTAGCCTTATTGCACTATATGCACACCACCATTAAATATTATTGTTTTCTCTACCAGTTTAACCTCATGTACAGCTCACATGCAGATTACTGTTATATATTGGCCAAGACGAATTGAACTCCCTTGTCTGAACCCCCCCCCCCCCCCCCGGCCCACAATGAGAGGGGTATTTTAATAATTTTAAATAAATAAAGTTAGATTTAACAACAAATTTAAACAATAAGTTATTATTGCAACGAAGCTAACAGATTAAGTTTCAGTTATAACTTTCTATATAAATTATGTAGAACGTTGCAATGAGAGGGGTATTTTAATAATTTTAAATAAATAAAGTTAGATGTAACAATAAATTTAAACAATGAGTTATTATTGCAACGAAGCTAACAGATTAAGGTTCAGTTATAACTTTCTATATAAATTATGTAGAACGTTGCAAATGAGAGCAAAAATTAATATGACTAAGTGCATTTCCTAATCTTTTTCAACGTGTGAGCACTGCAGAGACATTCTCAAGCATGCTAAATAGGCAGCAATCATTTTGCACAAACTCACGAAGATAGTTTTCTTCTTTTTTAAGGGAATTTTCGGATGAGAAATAATAGAGAGAAAAAATAGTTTTAAGAACGTATATATATAAGAAATTGCTTTTTGCTTGCGATATTTCTGGATGAGTGAGTATTTTAGACTAATTAGATATTCAATACTCGACTTTATTGGCTTCAGCTTCCACAATATAGATCCTACACTGGCCAAAACATCCTTCATTCAGGTAAACATATATTCCTAAGGGCAATAGCCAATGGGAACTACGCATAGATTGTTTTTCCTTCTCGCAGTAACACCAAAAGACTCGTTCATTTCCAATTCCCCAGGCTTCATTCCTTTTGGAAGTTTCCAATCAAAATGGTAAAGCAAATTGGAAAGTAGCAGTTCTAAAACTGGTGTAGCAAATGAATTTCTCTTTTACTTTTGTTCTCACGTATTTCATGTTGTTGAAATATCATCTTTTAAGAGCAAATACCGGAGCTATTATTCAGGGAGGATAGCAATATATGTACAAGAATGGCACCCGCAAAAAATAAGAGAGTAAATTATATATATATATATATATATATATATACACACACAAAATCCTTTTTTAAATTTTATAGAAATTACACAAACTTTTCTTTTATTACATAAATTTTATCTGAAACAAAGACTGAATTACGTCCTTAAATTTTACTAGAATTGTACAAATCTTCCCTCTATTTTAAAGGAATATTTTTGTATATTTTAAAAATAGATAAAAAAATTTGTGTAATTTATTCATTATTTTATGAGAAATTTATGTATGTTTTAAAAATAAAAGTATATAATTTCAACAAAACTCAAAGAAAGTTTGTTTTAGTATTAAAATAAAAAAGGTATTTTTGTAATTTTAACAAAATTTAAAAGAAATTTATGTAATTTACTCAAAATAAAATTTTATAGATTTCTCTATCCTCCATCTATTTGTCTTTTAAGGACTTGTATTTTTTTAATATATATTATGTTTTTATAATCTTTATTCTACATTTTTAATCCTTTCTTATTATTTTTTTTAAAATACTTTTCTATTCTTCAAATCATTTTTTTTAATTTTACTTTTGATTGTATTTCTTTTCATTCTATCTACTAAATAAGTTCTAAAATGATAAAATTTTCTGACGTCTTAAGTTCACATCCTCTTTAATAAATAATAATTGGATTAAAGTGATCAAAATTTGAATACAAACATAACTCAATAGTTAAATAAAAGATGGATGATATTACAACATTATGTTCTCAACAACAATATATTATTTAGTTACGATGATCCAATAATTATTAAACATAGAACACTACTTACTTTATTTTAATAGATTTATTATTATATTGTACTCATTAATTACACAAAAATTAAATTAATTATTTTGAGAGGTTAATTGTTAAGTAAGTTAACATTTTAAGTAATTAATTAATAAAATAGTTTTATATTTAATAATTATTGCATCATAATTTAAGAATATAGTGTTTAGAAAACATAATATCATCACTCTAAATAAAAAGTTATGAATAAAATCTTATTTTGGTTTTTCACATAAAAATATTTGTTAAATTAATCTTTCATAAAATTACCTTTTCAATTTGATCATTCACAAATGAGTATTTTTCAATTTAGTCTTCTACAAATAAAATTGTTACTAATGATGTCTTTCTCTTAATTTGCTATAAATAAGATTAATAATAGATTAATAAAAAATATTATTGATAATATATCAAAAATATGTTATATGTCATTACATCTATTAATTTCATTTTAAAAAATTTAGTTGAAGAGAATACAAAACATCAAACACACTGTGAAATTCTTAGCATAAATTATATTTTACATGTCATATTCACATTTGTTAGTAGATACGATGTTTAGGAATATATTATATTAGCAAGAAGCTATTGTGTTTAATTATTCTTTTATTAAAATTCCAAAATTGATATGATATTCATTTTTCTGATTCTCAATTTCTCTACGAGCTTTTATATCATTCTAATCAGCTATGTAAATTTTGAGTAGCATATACTAGGCAGTTCGAAAACTAATTGAATTACATATAGAAAACTTTTTGCAACTTCTGAGTTGGGGATATGAGTAATAAATATCAAGTCCGATAATTAATAAAAGGCGATATTCAAGCTATTTCTTCTTAGTGAATTACCAAAAAAAACAAATAAATACGTGGAGTCAAGTTGCTACATTTATTTGTAAAATTGGGTAATAATCACGAATTATAATTCAAAAGCTAGTTAAATTTTTTCCACAAAAAGAAAAAAGAAAAAACTAGTTAACTTTTGTGCAAAATTGGTATGAGAAGATAATGAAGTTGGAGTGTGGCCTAGGTTAAATAAGTAAAGCCTCATTTGGTATGTAGAATTCCCTTTGACAGAAATAAAATAAATGTTAAATGGAATATAATGGAATAAATTATATTTAATGTGACGAGGAAATAAAAGGGAATATATTTGCATATGTTTGTTTAGTTGGATGAAATATGGATAGAATAGAAAATAGTTAAGAATAAAAGATGAAAATATCCTTGGTATTAAAAATAATGTAAAACTACCAAATAATGTGATATAATTTACTTCCCTAGTCTAGCATAGTATAGCCACCCACTTTTATTATGTTAACCTACAATGGATAAGGTGGCTTTACATATCATTGCCTTGTGGTGGCTAGGCGTACATAAGCTGCTTAGGTTTCATTTTCAGTTTTCTATGCCCGGAGTTTAGTTGTTCCGCAAGCGATGTCTCATTTCTGCAAAATAAAGGTAGATAAGTAGATTTCTTGCTTTAGGTTGGGACGTTTGCCCAATATTGAATCATATATAGGTTGGCTTTTTATTTTTTCATGTTTTCACAACCATAATTTCTATTTTGCCGCAAGTCATTTATATTTTAATTGACATGGATAAGAAAAACTTCAATATGGCATTTTTACAAAAATCACACAGCTAAAAAGCAACTTGTTATCATGTACTTTATTCTTCTTCATAGTTTGGAAACCATAGAATAGCATATGATTCTAGGAGCTTTTTTTTTGTTGGGACCATCTAGATTTTTACTTCATATTACAAAAGTGTATATCATTATTTATTTTGTAGTTATTTTATCACAATGTGTATATATTACAATAATAAGTTTGGGGCTAAGATATTTGATTTGTTTATTGGCCAAGATTGGGACTAAAAATAATTACCTAAATGTTAATTATATTCATAATTTTTTTAAATGCTAGTTGAAAAGAAGATTATATTTGGACTGAAGCTCACTTCATTTCATTGTAAAATTTTTAATACACATTTTTTCACATTTTATCCATATAATATGTATTGTGTGCTGCATTTAGGTTATTGCATTTTTTTTCACTTGTGCCCCAATAACATGGAGAATCCCTAGGTGGCATATAGGATGTGGACTAAGATTGCAACAGATGAACAAAGTCATCATTAGGAGGAAGAGCTAGTTCTTCTTGTTAACTTTCAAGATGGTTTTACAAACACTAAGGTTGTGCTTGAAGGTAATTAAGAGCATCAACAAAAGCTTTAATATGACCACTCTTGACTAACGACTTTGAAGGACGAGACCAAAAAAAAATTAATCTCTTCCCAACAAGAGTGCACTAGGCTGGAGAATGATCTTGCCAACTTGTCCACATCTTACATGGATGCTAAAGAAATTTTGATGGATGTGTCTATGTAGGTAGGCAATGCAATCTGTTTAAGATACTAAAGACTTGCACTATAAAAAGCGCACTAAAGGAAGCACTTAAAAATATGTACCATTTAGTACATAAATTAGTTTATATAGATTTAATCATTAATAAGTTGATAAATTATGACTCCACTTATTGTTATATTGCTTAATCTATTATGGTGTTTTCTATGGCAATTGCATAAATGTACATGACAAGGATGCTCATAAACATGGATATTGACCATTATATAGGGGTGGAATTAATTTTGTAACTCCATGTTCCTTGTAAAACTAAAGTTCATTCTCTTTATTTATTGGCTACTTTCTAACAAGGTTGTAATGGTTTTAAATATCTTTAAACTTGCATTTTAACTTTATCAATATTCAATTCTTCTTAGTGTCCATCAAGTATGATATGGATTTCATACAAGCAATGTTAACATATCATAATAGAGTTATAATTGAATTGTAAGTCTTATGAAAAATTATATAATCATATAAAATCATGAAAAAAAATATTTACATATATATATAGATGATTAAGTAATTAAATATAATTTTATATAATTATATATATTTGTGTATAATTAATAATTATATTATTATGTAAATTTCTAGTTTGTAATATATCTAATATAATTATTTGTAATCTAATGATATAATTGTAATTAGATAATTAATTATATATGATTTTATATAATTATATAATTATACATATAATCATATAAATACATATGTATATATGTATGTATTTGTAAAATTATACAAAATAAAGCCTTAATGTAATAAATATATAACTGTATAATTATATATAATTATATATCTTTATATTTAAATATTTGAAAAAAAAAAATTTTGTTCACTTGAAGCTTATCACTTAATGTGAAGTGAAAGACTTTTTTAACCTTCACATGAACACTAGCATAATGGCATGCATGTCACCACATAGGAGTGAAGGACGTATTGAAGAAGTAGGTTGAGATACGCACGTTTGGCATGCCTTTCTTCATGTGAAGATATAGGCCTGAAGAAATGAAAAAAAATAAAAAGGGAAACTATGATAGCTGAGAGTAAAAACTTTGTATTTTATATTCCTTGTAATTGTATTGTATTAAGAAGGTATATACTTCAACTTTCTTCTACCTTCTTCTCATCTCATTTTCTTTAATTATTGAGATGGATTAAAAAAATTTATGGAGCATTCCTATATTCCAAAATTTGTGAAGGACTTAATTTGGAAAGATATATAATCCAACCAATTAGTGAAATAGAGTATTTTTAATTACCAATGCTACTTGAACATAATCATATTTGATATAGTTTTATTATGTTTACTGATTAGGTTGATGCTAAATGGTGATGAAGTTGTTTAAGTACATTGTTGTTATTATAAAATATAATTACAAGGGTTCCTATAATTATTGGAAAGAAGTTCTTAAAAAAGTTAAACAACTATGATTTCAAGAATTTTAAATATATCGTGCATTTTATGTGTCAAAAAATTGTATTTTTTTGCTTGGTAAGTTATTAATATTCAAAAATGCTTTCTCGTTTAATGGACAAAAATATTATGCTTAGACATTTGAAAATCATCTTTAGATTTATAATAACTTCAAAGATCAGGTAAGGAATCAATTAAAAGATTTGATCTATTATGTACGAGATAAAGGAAAAAGGCTATCGTGGATTAAAGAACTTATTTGGAATGACTTATGTGTCAATTGGGATAATCCACAATTTTGACAAAGATGTAAATAAGCAAAGAAAAATGGATCCTCCAATTTGGTTATGGCCTATCTCTTCACACTATTCATAAAACATGCTGTAACTTTAGTCAAAGAATTAGGTAGTCATATAATGCTAGTTAAGCTCCATATTTGAAATTATAAAAAAAAACAACATCTAGCAATTAGGTTGACAAAAATCTGAAACTACATTTGTTAAGTGTAATCTTTTTTTTAGCTTATTATGTTACAATAAATTCAAAATATTTCTTCTTCTTTATATAGAATGATTATACAAGACTTAAAAGTATAGTTATGAGTGTTGTTTCTACGTAAAATTTTTCACTTTCAATAATGGATGATGGCTACTAGAGAATAAAAAAAAGATGGCTCAATATATGATATGGGAAGTGTCTCACACCAAAAAGAAAAAGATCCAATTTTCGAATATAACTATAGTAACAAAATTGATTGGTGTTAATATCCAAGTGTCGTGGAGGCTATATATCTACAAGGTAGATTATATGAATATGCTAACCATAGGTTAAAGCCTTATCAAATGCAAACACTAGCAAACAAAAATTTAATACTGGATATGCAATGTCAAATTTATGAATATTATCAAAAGAATATTGGTCTAAGTAATAGAGAAAATATTGGTATAGTTAATTAATAAGACCATGAAAAATTTGTAATTTTTTTAATAGTTGCTTACCTAAGTTAATCTTCTTAGTTACCTAAAAAGTAAATTTTTGTATTTTAAAAAAATTATTTTCCAATATTTTTGTTAAATTAAATTGTAAATCCTTGAATGACTTCTTATATGCACATTTTTTAGCATATTTCTTTTATGAAAGTGATGACAAATGCATGATATAGTGAATTGAATGACAATTCATTCATTTTTTTCAATCTCTTTATATATCTCTTTATTAGCCTTCTTCTCTCACATTTGACTCCTATATTACTCTCTCTCTTCAAGGTTTTTTTTTTCTTCCTTCTTCATTTTTTACAGTTAGCCATCTTCATTATCCATCCATTCATCACTCATCTCGTGGGTTTCACAAGGTAAACCTAGAGCCTTTAGATGCAAATATATTATTCCTTATCATGATTCACATGAAGAACAGATTAACATTCAAGAAGAACCAACCATACTAGAAATAATCACTAAAGAACTTATTAAACTAGATAGCACATGGTTTACAATTTAATTTTCATCATATATGGTCATATAGCAATATCTCTAGCTTTGTTCCTAATTACATATTTATTTTATTTTCTAACTTGGCTCAAATCAAATAATAAGTCTATTGGTAATGTGTTGTCACCATTTTTAAGAGTAAATATGATGGTCAATGAAATTGTTGGATTAAAGTTCCTTAAGAATACAAATATTTATGGTTCTATGAATATCAAGTAAATTTTCTACTCTTATTTTACATTATTGGAGATTCAATAAACATAAACGCCAAATCCTTATCTTAGTTTATGTACTTAGAAATTTCTTATCTAAATAACTATTTTTTTTAACTTTATATTTTTTTTAGAAATATTATTATTAGAAACCTAAGCATCACAATCAAATTTGGCTAAATTGAAAGAATTAAGTAATTAACCATCTAAAAGATGCTATTAGTGTTGCTTGACAAAACAAAAAACATGATTTTTATGGATTAGAGAATCTATATGGGATGAGTTTTATGTACATGGGTCTAAGAAGCATTTCATAAAAAGTGATTAAAAGAAAAAAAAAAGAATTGGGCCTTTACTTCTCAATTTGTACATCTTTGCACATAAGAGGTTCCATTTCCATGAAAAAAATATGTTAAAAGATTTATAGCTAAACTTGAAGCATTGCATTTGAGGCAATTATCTAAAGCTTTTGTTATTGAAGGAGTAAAAATGTTTTTTTTTATTGGTTTTGATGACACGAGAATTGCAGAGGAGCCTAATGTATTTTGAGGCATATTAGCATTAATCCAATTACATTAAGGTTGATAAAAAAGCTATTTAAGTACACTAAAATTTTTTTCATGTGTATATATATATTATTACATTTTTTTGTATTTTAACCCTTTTTTATTTTTATCATGAGATTGAGCACTAAAAAAATAATGCAAAAAGTTTGGGCAATAATATAAATAACTTGAATTACTTTTACAAGCTACTGGTGGAAAAAAGAAAAGCTTAATTTATGGATTGGACAATATCTCATATAATATAATTGGAAATTCTAATAAGGGACTACATACATTGAAGGAAGATCAGCTAGTCAAATGCCAGCATACACACATTACTCCTACATACAAGCTATGATAATAAATAAATTTATTAACTTTTCAACACAATCTTATAATATTCAGTTCCAAGAGTAATAAACACAAATAGAAGCCTTAAATCACAAATAGATGAATTTACTTATGGTTTTTATCAACAATCTCAAGTTGGACCAAGTTCATCCCTATTGTATTAAAGATGAAGTGAGAGACAATGCCGATGAAGAAGATGACGAGGAGGAGAAGGAGGAGAAGGAGTAGAGTTAAGGAGTTTATTTTCATATATAATAGTTTTTTTTTAAATAATCATAAATGTTGATCATATGTTAATATCTTAATCTTTACTATTATATCTAAATGTTTTTACATGTAAATTCTTAATTTTTATTTTTTTATGTGTATATAATATGTATATACATACATATATATATATATATATATTAAAGTAACAAAAAAATGTCGCCACTTGGAGTTAGCCCAAGTGGTAAAGGTGGGGTGGGGGTATGGGTAGTGTTCAGCGTTCGAGTCTTCCAATGTATAAAAAAAAAAGTAGCAAAAAATGTAATAAACAAGATATCGAGAAAAAAAGTTATAAGAAACAAAGTAACAAATTTTAAATATCTGCAAAATATAAAATAATATTTTTAAACTATTAATTAATTATCCAACATATTATTTTGTTACAAAAGATTAATTAATAGTACTTATCAAAATGCAATTATGAGAAAAAATAACCAAACACACACACACACATACACACATATATATATATATATATAAACAAAAATTGGACCTATGTGATTAACCAAAGAAAAAAAAAATAACACTATGCTTCAACTAAAATTCAGTCGAAACATGTACAACCAACTATTAGTTGAACATGTTCTGGCTAACATTCAGCCAAATATGTCCAACTAAACATTATTTGGAAAGTGGTCAACTAATGGTTGGTTAGACATGCTCTAGCTAAACATCAAATTAGTCACTTTCTTTTAACCTTTTTCTTATTTTTTCTTTATTTTTAGTTTTTTTAACTACACTTTTCCTTCCTTATTATTTGTTATTATCTATCATTATTATTTTTGCTTTATTTTTTTTTCTTTTAGTAATATGAATTAACTAATTTTCTATGTTAAGAAACTAATATATATTGTGACAAAATTAATAGTTAAACAATATTATATTATATTTTATAGAAATTTACTATTTGTTCCTTTTTATTTTTTTAATAACCTATTTTCCTAGTTCTTGGTTTTTTTTAACATTTTGTGCCACTTTAATATATATAATATATTAAAATAAGAAACCTTATAATAAAGATTTATACAAATAAACATTTATATATAACAAAACATTTGGTAGCTCTTGCATAATCTCCACTCAATGTATGCTTAACAAAGCCATTATTACATATCTCAAAAAGAAAACTTTTCCATACATAAGGTCATTATTGATGATCAATCCATCCATATATATATATATATATAAAACATAACTTCATCATCAACACTTGCCATGTGCTAGCATATATCTTAACCACCATGTGACAGAAAGACATATATACAATAAAACAAGGTGACATTTAGCTATATGTATTACAAATGAGGATCCAATACATAATAGATGGGGTTTAGCAAGTCAATTCAATTAGTAACTTGTATTACTTTAATAGGTCATTAACAACTATCTAACCAAAAAGAAAACAACAACAACTAGGTTGCTTACCCTTGCAGGATTATAATATGCCAAAAATGCATACAACATCTCAGGAAAGGTCTTAACCTATATACATTGCATGCCAAATAGTTGATACCTTGGCATATGTTCTTTGCACCAAGTGCCAAGTGTTGATCCATTTTTTTAGTTATGTCTTCAAGCCCTTCCAATAATAATTGTGTATGATTGCTTATTTGCCTTTTCTATTTTTAAAAGGATAAGGTGGCTTCATTGGTAGGTGTTAAAGCAGCATCAAAATCTGGTGAGTCTTGCTCGACATCTATATCTATTAGGTTATCAAAGAAGTCTTTTATTCTAAGACCATGGTTTCCTCTTAATGATGCATCTTTGATGCCCTCAATATCCAAGGCATCCTATCCCCTAGCCTTATCATTTTCCAAAATAATGCATAAATTCTCAAAGCATGGGAATGGCTTGTATCTAAATGTTGTCGCACTCTTGTAGACCTGCAAAACATAAACACATTATAAATGTGTGAATTTATGGATTAGACAACTTTAAGATCATACTGTCATAATTTTTGCTATTCCAAATTCATGTAATAGATGTTAAGTATATGTGGCACTAAGGTTATGAGCTAATGCCTATCAATTGACATAAGATAAAAAAGCATACAATTTACCTTCACATTGTCATCCTAAATATCCTTGTCAATTGTGATGCATTTCGATATTAGGTTTAATCCAAATTTGGAGGTGTTGGAACCATATATCAATTCATACAATTTGGACTATGATTGCTTAAGGGTTTTCAACTGAAACTGAATATAGGAAACTCTCTCAAAGTCATAACCTGGGGTTCTCTCATCCGTAATATGTTCTAATTGCTTCAAATGGTTTGGCTTAAAATTATTCTTTACCATATATTTTTGGTCTATTTGTAAATCCACAAGACATTCGATAAGCACTGCATCCTTGGATGGAGTCCACTGATGGTTTCTAGGTTGAGACCCAAAACTTGAAGGGTGATCTATATAGGGAAGCTACATCACAAAGAAAGATTAAATGCAGTAAGGAAGAAACAATGAATGTTATCTATACATAAATAATCACAAACTATAGATAAGAATTACATCAAAGTTTTTTAAATGCTTAATGTTAGATGAAATATAGTACAATCCAATAGCATTATCAAAGAGATAATTTTTCAACAATAATAAAATGTCTAGAAGTATAAATGTCATATTATTATTACATATTAATAATGTCAACAACTACTTAATTTCTGAATAAGAAATAAACACGTCATCCATTTGCTCCATGTGCATGAACTCTTGAAACATGTTATGTGCTAATTACTCTTAAAAGCTATTCCAAGCATCAGATGTCTCAATTATGACCACATAGTCTAGGCTACTTATACCATCATTTTGTTCCCCACAGTCTAGGCCATTAACACCATCCATAGGTGTGCTATCATGGTCTTTCTAACTTATGAGATTATGCAATAGGTAACAAGTAAGTATGACTTTATTGTGTGTCCTCACTAGGTAGCTAGAGGGACTCCTAAGTATTGCCCATTGTTCTTTGAAAATCCTAAATGTCTTTTTTATCACATTACAGGTCCATACATATCTCATGTTAAAATACTCATGTGAGGTAAACGAGTGGCGACTATGATGTCATTCACTTAAGTGGTACATTTGTTCTCAATATAATGCAAGAAATTTTTCATAATTGGTATAACCCGCATCAATCAAATAATATTTACTTACATCATGACAAATGTTTAAACAGCAAACAAATACACTAATGGTAAGCAAACATAAATAATTAAAAATCTATGATGTCAAAAGAGATAATGATCAATATGCTCACCATGGGAGACTTGCATCCCATATCTCCTATTAAGTGCATCTTGCAAAACTTGGCCATCCGCTACAGATTCTTCCTATCTTAGCAAGACATAAATGAATTATGCTTCTTGGGAGCAAACACTGAGGACATTAATGGTTATTAACCTTTTTTGTTTACTATACCAAGTCTTGTTTACTAAAGGGTAATTGAATTAAAATGTGTGTTATGTCAAGTGCATTGAGGCAATTTTAAAAATAAGGAAGTCAATTGGGAGTGGAATAATAAAGTAAACCATAATTAAGGTCATTTGCTATACACTTTATCTTGAACCATTTCCATTTTTTATCAATCAAGTTTTTGTCCATAGGCTTAAGTCTTTTTTAATAGCTTTCTATTAAGATGTATCATTGCATTCAACATTGCATTGAAGTATCTACTAATTGCTTTCCCTAAACTTCCAAAGCATAGTTTTATTGATCTATTTTTAATGTGATATACTAGAATGGATAAAAGTATTGTTACTTACTCATCAACTAGCATAATTTTTGTATGTTTAAAGCCCCTGATTTGATCAAGCATGGTGCATAGTCGATCAAATATTGCCTTATATGTTCTAGGTTGGCCATTACATGTAGAGTCACTACCAATCTCCTAAGATGGGCTCACTTTGCTTGGAAGTCAATGGTGTATAACTTATACATAAGGCGACGACAATTCAAAGCTGTAATCATCCACATGTTTATCAACCATTGATACCTACATTGGATTTCAAGTAAAAACCAAACCAAGACATGAAGAATGATTTTGTGGCTAATGTCATCCATATCTAAATGGTGATTATCTATATAATTGGAATAATAAAGAATAATTGTTGCCCTTTAATGGCCAAAACGATTGCAACTTAGGACAAAACACACAACCCAACAAATTAACATTAGATTATATCAAAAAGTTGTTCTAAATAGATATAATGCTAGTAGGTATTTATAGTTACCTTTAAAATTTAATTGCATGTAAAGAAATATTAACTATTTTTTACAAACAATTAATGTAGATGGTTAATTACAAAGGATGATATAACTTAGAATAATGATATGTCTTTCATTAATTTATTAAAGGTTATCATTTCAAATTTGGGTGAAAGTCTATGACCAATGTATATGAATATATATTATGTCCAAAACCACTTTGCTAACATAGCATGTACATACAATTGAACTAAATGGTTGCTTAAAAAAATCACAAAATTTAATGAAGTAACATAAAGCAATTTATCAAACATAGGAACTACATTACAACAAGACTAATTGCATAGCAAATCCCAAGCCATGGAAGATGAAAAATTATAGTTATGCATGTCGAGGTTCACATGCCAATTCAAGTTATCATATGAAACAAAGAAAAATTAATACATTTCCTTGTAAATAGTACAACGTCAATTACTTGTTGGGAATGGATTAATCATTCCATGAAATTTAAGATTGAAAATATACTTGTTTAAGGGAAGGATGGCAAATTTGCCTCTTCAATAGTGGCTAGCTAAAAGAGTTATAGGATGTTTGACGGCTGGGGTGATGGCATTGAAGAAGAACAAGGCATTCCACATTGATGATCACATAGCTAGAGAAGAAGATAAGACAAACTTTTATTGATATCAAATAAGTGGTTGGCCAACTTATACTATTAGAGGGGCAAAAAAGTCATTACATCATTGTATTACAAAACACTACTTCAAACTTATGCAAAAAATGAGGAAAAGTGCACAGTTTCATTACTTTCCATTTTCTCTCCCAAATATAACAATCACACACAATAGCCCTTGGAATCTGTTTCACTTTCATTTTCTTGTACACTACAAAATGAGGCCTAAATGTCATGGGCCTCACTTTGGTGCTAGAAAATTTGAACATGTAACAAAAAGATATAAGTTTATTTTGGGATACTCAATACAAAATTAAACTAAAAATCAAGAAAGACAAAAAACAAATCGCTTGGTACATAAAATAGAGATGAATAGAATGGAAAAGACAATAAAAAAGTGATTTTGAAGAAGAAAAATAATTATTGTACTTTAAATGATAATTATAAAAACATAATATATATTATATACAAAAAAAGTTTTCTTTTCTTCCCCTTACCACACGATCTATAAAGTATCACACTGAAACTACGTTACAATATCATTTGTGCTTCCTTCATAGTTAAACCTTTGAAAAAAAAGGAAGAAGAAAAAAGTGCCACCTCTATAGTTGGTGCTTCTTATCCATATGCTAGGGAACTGGGACTACTGGATGGTTGGTTTGAATGGGATATTGTAAGAAGGTTTTTGAAGGGGCTGGGTTTGTCTTATTTTGATAGTTTTCGTCGTTGTTAACACGATATGATTAAACACAATGTTTCGGCTGGAAATGGAATCATAACAGAGGAATTATTAATTTAGAATTTGCAACATAGCATTTCCTAGCATTGGCCAGTAACGAAGTAAATGTTGAATTAATTGATTATTTTGGGCAAAGAAGGAATATTTTTTGCTCTATATACACACACACACACACACACACAGATATATATATATCTGTGTGTATGTACACGCACACACCTTACATGGATGCTAGAAAAAAGCCCAATGGCATGGGGGCGTGTTTTATGGATGTTCGCCAATTGTATGATCAATTCAAAATAGTCCGCTTAAAGGTTAAAAATAATTTTTTTAGGATACAAATTTTAAGTATAAAAATAAGAATTATGATTGTAGGATTTAAAATTTAATTGTGAAAAAAATTATATTTAAAAAATTTTAATTTACTTAAAAATTTGTAACTTCAAAGAAAAAATAATAATAAACAACCTTAATTGAAACCTCTCTAGTTGTCGGCCATAGGAACAGAGAAGATCAGGTTTGTGTTTCATGACGCCTGCCTTAGGCATGTATCTTTCAATAACATCGTTTAATTGCTTATGTGTATAAACGACAAAACCACCGCACTGTCTGCAAATGGCAGTTAGTTGGCGAGCGTTGACAAGTAATTAGCAGCCAAGGGACGACGTGGCAAGACCATTGCCATGACGTCCACTCATGTCGTTCATATTTGTGACATGTCCTGGATTATATACATCTGTCACCGTTTTTAGATATGTTTGACTAACCAAGAGTAAATTACAGCCACTCCATTAAATTATGTTAAAATTACATAATGTTTATTTATTTTTAAAAAATATATTTTAACATATTTTTAAATTTATTGACTAAAATATTTTTTATTTTATTTTTTAATTAAAAGTATATTTTAGTTAATAAATGATATTTTAGTAAAAAAAATTTTAAATTAAATTAAAATGTAAACATATAACAACTTTTTTATTTTAAAAATTAAAAATATTTTTATAATTTTAAAAAAATTAATAAAAATTTGTATAATTTACTCAATAACTAAATATAAGTTCAAATTACAAAAATAAAAAACTTTAATTATATGAATTCTTTTTTTAATTTAATATATGTTTTATTTTCATATTTTGAACAAATCTGAAAGAAGGCATAAATTATTTCAAGATATCTCACAGTTCTCACAGAATGACTAATTTCTACTTTCAGTTTTTGTTTTCATCACTTCCCTTACTCTTCCAATCTTTCAAGCCGTTCCTCATGCTTCTATTTAAGTTCACCATTGCCAAGAGCTAGACGTTCCTTTTCTGAAACGGGCTTCTGGTTTTTATAGCCAAGAACTCTGGTCTCATCAATGGCTTCATCAAGCACAATAGAGAACTTTCCAGTTGAAAGCCCAGAAATGGCAGGTTAGAATTCAAGGAACTGGATAATGGTATTGAAGCTCAATACCTAGAAGAAGAAGAAGAAGAAGAAGAAAAGAGTTTGATTATAGAAGGAGATGCTTATACTGTTTCACTGATAAAGGTAACGAAGAGGAGGGATAAAGAGAAATTAAATAATAAGAATACTTTAATAATTTTTCATATAGTTACAGTTTTAAAATTAGACTGCAGGTTATATTTCAATGAGATTAATTAATTGAGGATCAATTACGATTTTTTTTCTAAATTGAGAGAAACATTATAACTATAAATAAAAATTAGAGTAGATAAAAATAATTTTTTTTGCTATTCTTTAAATTTTTTTGGACTTTTGGATTTTATTTTTAAAATTTTAGAATTTAAGTTTTAAAGATTTAGGATTTTAATTTAAAATTTTTAAAGTTTACGTTTTATAATTTAGTAAAAATTTCAGGACTTAAGAACTGAGCTCAATCTTTCAACTCTTTGATTGTATTTTGAGATTGTTATAAAATATTATTTTTTACAAATTTTAAAACGATGGCCCGAACCTCAAGATGGAAATAACTTGAACTATTCATGAATAGACTCTAATTTTTATATATTTTTTTTAAAAAAATTACAAATAAGAACTTATTGATATAAAATTTATAATAAATAATTTTAAATATTAAAATTATCGTTAAAGATAATTATTATTATTAAATTTTAAAAAATTTTATTATCAATTTTAAAAGATTTATCTTTAGATATAAAAAAATTCAGTACTTTTTTTATATTTGATAATAAAAATTTTTAAAACTTATAATAAAATTTTTTAAAATCTTATGATAATAATGATCTTTAAAAATAATTTTAATTTTTAAGGTTTTTTTTTTTTATAAATTTTATAACATCTAGATTATTCATTGTAATTTTCTCTATTCTCCTATCATTACGTTTTTCGTGTTGTTCATGCCAGAATTGTAAATTCAAATAAATCATTCAAATTAAAAGGATTAGATTTAAATATAATTTTTTATAATTTTGTTATTAAGATTTTTGGTTAAAATATAACAATTGTATTATTTATAAATAGAAATTATATTTATCTATAAAAATTATTATTTATCATATTATTATTAAAAAAATTATAAATTTATTATATTTTAATTAAAAATCAAATAAAAAATATGTAAGAATTACATAAAAATATTTTCTATAACAAAATTCTGGTCCTCATTTTCCTTCAAAAGAAAGGGAAGATAATTCCATTAGGATAACACCTCTATGTTGATATTGCCCTTCAATCTTCAATTCAGTACTATTTATCTTCATATATAAAAGAGGAAGAGGATATTTTCATATTTTTTGATGTTTGTGGATTAATTTGAGTTGAGTCTGCAAATAGGGAGAAAATACAGTTGCTCCACAAAGTAACAATTATTTACTATTTTTCTTTCTCGAAGATATCTGTTAGCAAAAATTTTCAATTTTATATTTGAGACGATTAAATATTTATTATTAATAATTTTAACGTTAAAAATCCAATCAAGGAAAGAAGAGAGGAAAAAAACCAAAAACATTTTGAAGAGGATAGGATTTGGATCCTTGAGCGATCGCATGACAGCGTGAGTGAGGAGAGAAATTGACAATGTATGAAATCTGCTGTTATTTACTTAAGAAAAGGGCTCTGCCAAATACGTGGATTCGCATACTTTTATTATTATTATTAGAGTAATTATATATCTTTAAAATTTTATTAAAATTACTTGAAATTTTTTATTTTGTAAATACATAAAATTTTTTAAAATAAAAAATTATACTATAGTTTAATTTAATTTTAAAATTTTTAATTAAAATACCTTTTATTTATTCAAATATATATTTTTTAAATTAAAATACTTTTTATATATTTTTTGTTAAAAATATTTTAATTAAAAATTTTAAAATTTGATTAAAATGCCTATTTTAATATATATATATATATATAAACTTTTAACAAAAATGAGAAAAAAATTATAATTTTTTAATTATTTTATATGACATGTTTATTTAATATCATTTTATGAGTTTGGATTTGGAAAATTTTCCAAGTGCACATGGTGCAATCAATAACTAAAAATTAATTTATACAAATAAAATTTATATACAATATAAATGGAGTTTATATATAAAATAAAATTTAATCATTAAATGTATAAATAATATGACATTCTCTATATATATATAAATATTACTCTTGGATTTTGATGCACAGCACAACTTGATTAGCACCATATTATATATTATTTAAACAATTTAAATTTAATTTAAATGGTTTAAATTTTATTCTTTTATTGTTAAAGTATTCAATTTCAATTGTTTTTTTAACTTGATAATTAAAAATTATTTTTATCCTATATTTGTATTTTTTATTAAAAAATTAAAAAATAATAAAATAAAATCTAAATCACCTAAAATTAATTTGAACATCCAGATAATGCATGACACAATGCTTGTTACATACTACTGAAAACCAGATCCAAAAGCATTCCATGAGACGATCTGGATTCGAGGGGAGGTTAATTTTGAACCCGTTCTTACATTACACTCAATTAATTAGGTTCTGTTTTCAACTTTTCATCCTTTTAGTGAGACATCGATAATGAAAGTCGCTTGAATCAAGTCAGAAATTTGAAAAAAAAAAGAAACAAAAAAAGAAAGAAAGGACACATACATATATATGAGTAATCCTGCTCAAGAGGAATATATGAGTAATGCTCACGTCATGCAAGATTGAATTCCCTTGAAATTTGTGATATATAATTAAAGTTCTATTTATATTAGTTTCAGTTTTAAAGATAACAAAATTTGTATTAATTCTTAATTTTAATTTTTGATAAATTAAATTTTTATTTAAAGCTCCTAATATACTAGGTTTCTTATGTTACTATATGTCTTAATTCTCCGCAATTATAACATTGACATTTAGTGAGGTATTTACTATAATTAATTTTTTTTTGACCTTTCTTATAATAATGACATAATTAATGAAAGTAATAAAAGTTCAGGAGACAAAAAGCAGGATAGACACAGAAAGCAAAAAGCAGGTAGATAAGATGACTTGAATTAAAAGAGATTAAGCTTTGGGTAATAGGCTTAATGGAATAAATGTATACTTATATATATATATATATAGTTTTTCTTGGGAATTATTCATTGTTAATTCAATTTATTATTTAAAACAAAATAAAATATCTAATATATATATATATATAATTCATAATTCTTATTTTTTATTAAAAAATTATTTTGGTTCAAAATATAAATCACTACTTTAATTACCTTGATCATTAAATAATTTTTTTAAATATTTTTAATTAAATTAAAAATTATTAAAATTAATATAATTTATTAAAAATAAAAATAAGTTCTTTAATTAAAAATAAATATAAAAAATTATATTTTAATATAAATTCAATTAGTCAAATTATTTTAACTAACTTTTTTTAATATTTATGAGCTCGGTCTTACATCGAAACCGGAGGAGTACCTTCTTCTTCATCGCTTAGTTAATTCTCTGTTTCTCCTTCGTGGTTCACTGTCTAACTTGCGGAGAGAGAGAATGGATCTGATCTCAATGCAATTCAGGTTTGGAAACTCCAAGTATATTAATCTGCTGCTTCATACCCCATACCATGTTCTTCGAAGTGTTTGATGCTAATAAATCATAATATCTCTTGCTTTGATTCAAATTTGATCAGAAAGTTTTTGCTCACTTTCGTTTTTCTAGCTGGTAATTGCTTAAGGGACATGGGAATTTTCTTCAGTATCTGTTTGGGTGGCAAAAAAAAAAAAACATGGGGGAAATAATTTTGAGGTTTGAGTTTTCAGTCTAGTAATGAAAAATGTAGTTGTCTCTGTATTCTCGGACTAAGGGGAGGGAAAGTCTTTAAAGTCGTTTCCTTTCGCATATACATTCACTTTCTAAGCATTTAAATCAGTCTCAACTCCATTGCCTTTTCAAATCTCCACAATGGAATTACAAATTGGGTTTGATTTATGCTTCAAAACTTTCGTGGAATTTGATTATATTCTTCATTTATCAGTGATTTGAATTTTATTATTGTTATCTATCGTTTTGTTCCTTGGAAAATTTGCGTATGATGCCTGGAAATGCTGAAATTGAAGATTGCAAATTGGAAGGTGGCGAGCAGATTCAGTTGCAATCGGCCTTTTACTCTCACTCTCAACCTTGGTGGCGTGGAGTGAGGAGAACTGCCTCAAAATCATCTTCCGCAGATCAGCTAACTGGTTGAGCCATGAACGGTGCCGCGCAGTCAGAAGCCGGTGAAGATCTGGCTGATGGGGTTGATTTTAACAAACAGACACAGGCCTCAGTTTCACCTTCACTAACTGGTGGGTCAATTGTCGGATTTTGGCGTCTCATTAGAAATTTTGCAGGTGTAGAGAGTATAAAAAATAATTAGGTATGGGCTTTTGTTGAACCAATGTCTCTCAACCTCTAAAGCTCAAGTTTAGATAAAAGATTAAAACTGATTTATTCTTAATTATTTTTTGTTTAGCCATTTTTATAATATACAGAAAAGATTAGAGCACATTTGTTTAACTAGTTTCTCTTTCTAAATCTTTGTTCTGAAAGCAAAGAACTATTTTTTAGTTTACTTATCTATCATCTTTGCTTACTGTCTTTATTAAAGCAGAAGTCAATCTTACTTCATTTTGTTTCTTAAATTTTTAAATACATTAATGAGTATTAATGAGGATACGGCAATTGAAGAAGCTAATGCATGATGGACCTTTGCTGGGCGTGCTTACTTTATACAAACCATTAAAAAAGCCAAAGATGGTGGTCTATTAGTCTAAAAATCTTCTAAAGATAGCCGAAAAAAAAAGGAGCAACTATCTTACTCTTCTATAGCTACTAAAAAATCATGATAGCTTAGTTGCTCAACGGACAAATATGGAGCTATTTCACAACAACTAGAAAACTGAAGGCCTATATAACAAGGAGAAATGCATAACAGAAATAACAAGAAAATACAAAGTTATTTCATTCTAGAATTTGTTGTAATCCTCTTTGTTTTCCTTATTCTAAGTCTCATCTTTGTCAAGTGTCTAGTTTATTTGATAGTCAAATTGAGGCCATACTTGTAATCCCTTGGTTATAAGGGTTTCTAAAACTTCATATTCCTTTTGTGTAAGTCTTTCCTTAAAGAGGAGAGTCAGTTAGTATGCAAATTGTAAAACTATTTGTAAAAGTTTTAGGTGAGTATAGAATCCTAGTTACTTTGGACTGTGTACTCTTATAAAATAGTGAAAATCTCCTAGTGTTGGCAAGGAGATTGGATGTAGGTGAAGAGGACCAAATTAGGGTATATCAGGTATATTTTCTCTATCTCTCAACTTTTACTTACTGTCATTGTAATTAATTTGAAAAAACTTGTTGACCAGATCCTATTCTGCTTCCTTAATCCTTAACTACTTAGTTATATTTTTTAATATTTTATCGACAATATCTTTGTTTGTCTACAAGGTCTTCAATTTTGTATATTAACTTAAATTTTCAGCTAGTCATTTTAATTTTTGCAAAAGCACATATTCACTGCCCCTCTGGGTGCATTTTTTAGCTTTAACTTAATAGCTTAAGCAATTGACCTGTTGAAGTAGTCTTAGAGTCTCAATGACCAAGTAATTACGGATTTAATCCATATGATAGGTGAGCCTATATTTTGTTCACACTTCCCTTGTGAGAGGGATGTATTAGAGGTTATAACAAAAACTACTTATAGGACTTCATTTAACAATTTAATTTAATAGTTTAAACTTATGAGTTGAAGTGATTCTAAGAAGCATGATATCTTTTTTTTAAAACTTTTAGTTATGCATAAATGTCTCTGTAATACTTTTTCAGGTAACCAGCATGCTTGTTTTAGTTGTTGCAATTCATCGACTTACTTTTCTAAAAAATTTTCTCTTTTTGCTCTGGGACCTGGCGACTAAAATTTCTGGCTCATTCAGTTTTATTTTGGCCTATTTTACTAAGGAAATTTATCCTCCTCTTGACTTTTATCCCATTCCTCTCGTTAACAAAAATTCTACCATTTACCGAGAAGAAAAATTCCTTCTTTCTTGAGAAAAAAATGAGTGCTAAAAGAAATCCTTCTCTTCTATTTTTTGAATGGAATATTTAAAATGTCATAATATTAATTTTGCAATTTTCTTCTTTGTCCTTGTATCAACTAAATGTGTTTCTGCAACACACATAAGCATGGCATGATTATAATACTGTTTCAGGTGATGCTGGCAAAGAGAATCAAAGCGTCAAATGTGTTCTGTCCTCAACATCACATACTGTGGACAAATATCTTAGTTCAAATTCCAAGATGGAACATATTGGTCATTCAATTGTAAGACTCTCAAAAGCCTTATATTTCTATGATTTACCGGCATGGTGTTCTTTGCTCACACATATAGGCCTGAGCCTAAAACTTTTATTGAGTTTTATGGCTAATGGATGTCTTCCATGCATGTTATTTCCGTTCTTTTTCCTACTTACTTTTGAATTCACCGAATCCGAGTCTTTGCAGTATGTGTTTCGGGGTATAAAATTAAAGATGATAGGTTTTCTCAATATTTGCAGGTTTTAACACCTTATCCTTATTCAGATGCACAATATAGTAGAATCTTGACTACTTATGGGCCACAAGCTATGTTATGCTACACATGCAGTTTTGCAGATTGTGGCATTTAGGAAAATGAGTCTCGCTTGAACACGGCTCTTTTATGATCTATAGAACTCACCACCTTTGTTACTTTGGAAGGAAATTTATGTTTCCTTTTGTTTGGTATCCGAAATAATATGATGTTCTGCACTCATATACTTCGCCCATAGTGTATGCTTCTTCACAAATTGATACATGGTACTATTTGTTTCTGAAACAACATGTGGCTATAGAACTATAATTACTTAACTAGAATATATCACTTATGACTTATCATTTACTTTGTCGCAGTCGTAATCACTCCCTTCGTATTCTTTTTGTGCTATCTTATCTGTCGTCAGCTATGCAAAGTTTAAATCTACCTGTTTTGATGTATAGAAAAAGTCCTCACAGGGTCATCTCTATAAGATGGCTTTCATCCTCTTAAGACATACTTTTCCTGTAACTTCAAAATTTCCTCCTCATTTCAAGATTCTTGTTCAAGTAGACAAATATAACAGTCACTTTCTTGTTAATTTATTGCTAAGTGCTGTTGTCGTGATGCTAGATAAATCCTCAATTGTACCTCAATTGTACGGAATGCATCATGCTAGAATGCCTTTGCCGCTTGAAATGGAACAGGAGCCTGTTTATGTCAATCCAAAGCAGCATCATGGTATTTTGAGGTGAAGACAATCAAGTGCAAAGGAAGAGCTTGAAAGAAGGTGATCAAAGTTAGAAAGGTATGGTTGATATAGTGTTCACTTTTATGTTTTGGATAGATTGTCAACTACTTTTCATAATTCAAACAGAATATGAATTGCTATTAAGTTTTCCATAGAAGAAACTAATGTCAGAGAGGAGGAGAACATACAGCAAGTTGAATGGGCTCTGTTATCCTGCACAAGTTTAGAATGGAACAGCAATGAAGAAAAAATAAATAAAGCACTTTTAAAATGTAGTAAGAGATTGGTGACTATCAGACTTATGCATTCATAGTCTGTGTTGGAAAGGAAGATATTTCCTTATTTAATTCATTTTTCATGTGTATATACGTAATTCTCCTTTCTGCCCCTTCGTCCCTATCTCCTCTCTTTCTCATTTTAAGAACAAAATTTGGCTTAATGACTAAGTTGCCAAAAACCCTTCTCACATTCATAGCTTTTTCTTCAAATTTTCTTCCCTCTTTATCTCTCCCTATGCCCAGCGTACCCTTGGTCTCCCAAAGGGTGTCAATATTGCTCAAATTTTTTTTCCTAAGATGGTCAAAGGATCAAGGGTTAAATGAGGTCTCAATTATGGTTCAAGATTTCCCTGGTTTGTAACTAAGTTTAGGTAATTTAGTTAGCGTCTTTGATGTGCAATTTCTTGGCTTTTATACTTGGTTCCTAAGCCTTTCTATTTGGTTGGAAATAATTTCCAAAATTCCACTTCTATTTTTATAAAAATTGCATTTTGTTCTCTAACGAAAATTACATATTTACCCTATATTTTAGGTTATTTTAGTTGTTGTTAAAAATACCATTAAAAATTTTTAATTAGTCCAAGTATTTTTATTATTAATTTTAGTCTATATACATTAATTAATGTCCCTTAAAATAATTATATGTAATTATTTTCTCTATTTTGTAAATATACAGAGGGTTACTGAAAATTCTACAGCAAACCACAAACATTTGGAATAAATCATAATTTAATTAATCAATGCAATTAATATAATTATATTAAATTTCATTTATTAATCACAAAAATATTATTAATTTATTTTTATGATTTTTAATTAGGAAGATGTTACAGTGATCCATTTTAAATAATATTATGGGTACATTTTCGGTCCCTCCATTTTCATTCATTCAAAACCTCTATTCCTTAGGCTTAACTATATTTAAGACATTGGAAAACTTGTTTTTGAAGAGTCATACTCTATCTCTATTATCCATTCGTAAAACAGGGACTATGGTTGTTAGCTAAGATTCCTTCTATGGCTATACTCTCTCAACTGACTAGTTGAGGGGGATTTTGACAAAAATGCTCTGACACCATTATTGTCCAAGGGAAATAGACCATATTACGCTTCCCTTGTCTAACCCCCTTCACCCAAATCTCTCCCCTTCCCAAATCACATAGGAAATTTTTGCTTTTTTTTTTTCTGAAGTAATTGATTCTACTTTACCACACTATAGCATTACATCCAAAAGGTAATGGGTTTAATTCGTGCATTTTTTTTAATGGGTTTATGAAGTAGAATCATGTCCTAGTATCTACTGTTGTGCGTTCCTTATTTGCAATTTCCAATTGAAGGCGTTGACCATGTGAAGAAAACTAGCTCCCCCATATGGTTTAAAGGAGATGGTGGAACATTTCTTCTCATGACTAAACATAAATATTGTTTTGTATGTACTTTTTCTAAATTTTCCTTAATGGATATATGTCCATGCAATTTTTGTTTTTCAAGGGTGTTTAAGCTGTATATGTGTTAGTACCCAAAAAATATCAAGTTTCAGTTGAAGCTGTGGCTAGAGTAGTAGTCGAGGAAACCTAACCAGCCAAATTTATAGCTAACTTCAATTAGTCGAGGATCCTTGGATGAGAGGTAACAAACTAGCAAAAAAACAAGAAACATGGGGTATTCCAATCTAAGCTAGTTTAGCAAGTCGATCATCATAAAGAGCTATGGCACAACATGGAGATGTCGAAATAGGATAATGGCCAAACGTGTGAGTAGCCATCTATCGTTGGGAAGATTATAAAAGGGCAAGAGTAGTAGAAGGAAGGATGCACAAAAAACACCTTAAAGAACTGATTTTAATTCATTCTCCTTTACTTTTAGCTTTGTTTATTTTCCTTATTCACTTTGTTTACTTATGCCTTTTACTTCCAGCAATTTATTTTCACTATTGACCATGTGCCAAAATTTTAATAAGAGTTTTTTTGAAGCTTTTTCTATTGTTATTCAATGTTGCTTGGATTTGTACATTTTTGAATCAATTTTGAACCAATATTTTTGCTTGCAATTATGGTGTTCCATATTACTACTGCTTATTCACACATTCGGAACCTTCATTCCTAGGATTAGCTTTGTTTAGCACTCAGGAGAACTTATCTTTGGAGAGTTGGGTCTTGTCTTTACAGTCCATTCATAAAACGGAGACTGTAACCATTATCTAGCAGAAACTAGTGGAGTAGTTAGAAGGGATGATAACAGTTTTGAGACACCCTAGCCCATGATGATCACCAACGATCTCTAAAACACCACAAGATGGAAGGAAAGCAAGAGTGTATGCCAGCCATATTCGTCCCCTTTGCAAAGATTGTAAAACACATGGTACTCAATGAACTCTATAATAAGCGGGAAAGAAAAAGATTAGCCGCAAGACAACCTGGGGGGCAAGTGAGTAATATTACGTCTAATACCTCTTTTAAGACTCAGGCTTGGGATAATTACCCTCAACTGAGTTATTTTGCGCTAATACAATTTGGAACATTCTTGTCAACTAGTGCAACCTGTAGGTTAGCTGGCTTTAGCACTAACAATCTGCAATATGGGTAGGTACACATTACTAAAAGGCTAAAATGCACTTAATTCCCCTAAACTTTGGGTCATGTGCAGAGAATTCCCTTTAAGTTCAAAAAGTGACACTCAACCTCCCTTAACTTTAATATTAAGTAAAAAACTTTCCTGTTAGTGATTTTGTTAAATCACTAACAGAAGGTGCCAGGTCAAACTCAATATTGGACAAATGGGGGATGACATGGATTGAAGGACAAATGACATAGATTCATCAATTCCCCACTTCGTAAAACGCAGTGCACAACTCTCCCTCTTCATCTATTTCATTCTCTATATGGGGTAGACAAGGAGCACAAAGCATTATCATTCTCCAGCAAAATAAACCCCGAAAATGCGAACGCAGAATTTTAACCGTAGTCCAACCAGACCTAGGGATAAGATACTATAACCAAGTTTATCAAATCATCTAGTAAATAATATATAATAATCACATTAGTTATTAGAAAGTAAATGTAAATTTACCTTAGATCCTCATCTCTTATCACCTCTCCTCAAAATTCCGTCATGGATTCCTCCATTCAAGAGACGTCTACATACAGATAAAATTTCAGCATCTTTTAGACTTGTATGAGCAAAAAGTAGCTAAAACCAATAATTATAGGACAAAAAAATAAAGTGGGTGGTTTTGCAACAACATTGAAGAAGCTTAGATAGTCACTAGGTTGAAGGAAAAAAAGGATATTTCAATCTGCTGGGCCACTTTCTTCTCTCTTTTTCTCTCAAAAAGAATAGAGGTTTTTAGAGAGCGAAATTCTTAAAGAGAGAGATCCGAGATAAGAAATCTTCACGCAAACAAACAACCTTCCAAGAACAGTGACATGAAATCTGTCAACATTTGGTCTCTTCTTATTCTCTGTTTTTCCTTCGCTTCTTCTCTCCCCTAGATGAGAGGTGTGAAATGGCGTGCCTTAGATGAGAATGAAGAATGATTAAGAAGACGCAATTGAATACATGTTTGGGAAGTGCAGAACGTCGAAGAATAGGAAAGTATGCTGATGTGTGATTGGAGAACGAAGAAGACGAAGTTCAATTCGGTTCCAATGATGCTCTGACGAGTTGGAGCTCTACTTGAATGGAGAAGCATGTCTTAGGAAGAAGACAAAGCACTGTGCGTTTGGAAGAAGTAGTGGAGAACGATAATGCTTACTGCATTTTTGTCTGTCCTGTTCAGAGAATGAATAAGATGGGGAGGGGGAGTCGTGCACTGCGCTTTGGGAAGTGAGGGATTGATGATTCCATGTCATTTTACCTTCATTCCATGTCATCTGCCATGTGTAATGTTGAGTTTGATATAGCAATTTCTATTATTAATGTAACAGAATTATCAATGGAGGGATGCTCTTTGTGTGATATTGAAAATTTAGGAGACTGAGTGTCATATTTTGAATTTTAAAAAAAAATTCTTTGCGCATGATCCCAAAAAAAAAAAATTGTATTGCCATCCTATAATATTTCAACAGCATGAAATACGTGAGAACAATAGTAAAAGAGAAATTCATTTTAAATACGAAACTTCGCTACACAAATGACAGCATTTTTATTAAAAAATTTCAACATGACACCGGATCAATTAAGGCATCAAGTTGAATTTTAATAAAAAAAAAAATGTATTCGTTGATTTAAACGACAAATTAGTTTTTTAATAATTAATTATTTATTTATTTTTATATTTTGCCTTGAAATTAGTGTACAATGTCATTTTTTAAAACTTGACGGCTTTTTATTCCCATGATTATTAATGAAGATGTGATCCGAAAATTTTATTTGAGACATCTATAGAATTCTATTGCTGTCCTTCCCTTCTTGTAGATATATTGCCATCCTCTCTGCAGTGCACATCGCTTTGCCTATTGATACAAATAGCAGCTTGTGTATATGCTTTAAATTATAATATATATATATATATATTGTTTTCTTAAACTAATATCTGACTATAATTTTAATATATTAATTTTAAAATACAAAACATTTAAAAAAAAAGAAAAAGAAACGAAGCAGTCCTAGTCAATGAAATTGAAAGGGAGTGTGTTTGTTTTCAAAGAATATAGAGTGTTTTACTACATTTTGAAAATGATATAATAAAGTTGTAATTAAACCTTATTGTAAAAAGTAAAATATTGTTTCTCTTTAATTAAACTGTAATAATTCAATGGCATGAAATACGTGAGGAACAAGTAAAATTTTATAAAGTCGTCATTACGTATAAATTATAATTCTACAAGTGATGACAGCTATACAATTTTGGAATTATACATACGCTACCAATGTATCTCACAGCTCAAGTGTTCAGTATAAAAATTGACTACCCAAAACCTCACTTTAATTGCCATTCCCTTATATGTGACCATGGAGATTCAGATCCCATATTCTATCCTCTTAACCTTCTTTTGCTTCTTCCTTGTGATACACAAGCTATCAAATTCCAAGAAATCCATCAAAACCTTACCCCCAGGACCATGGAAATTACCTCTCATAGGAAACCTACACCAGCTTGCTGGGTCACTACCCCATCGCTCTCTCACAGATCTTCCGAACAAGTATGGACCCTTCATTCACCTTCAACTGGGGCAGGTGCCCCACATCAAAGTGTCTTCCCCAGAATATGCCAAAGAAATTATGAAAACACATGATCAAATCTTTGCAAATAGACCCAGAATTCTTGCCTCCGATATCATTGGCTTCAATAGCACAGACATTGTCTTTTCCCCGTATGGAAACTATTGGAGGCAACTTCGAAAGATTTGCACTCTGGAGCTTTTCTCCGCAAAGAGGGTCCAAGCGTTCAGAACGATAAGGGAAGAGGAGGTATCAGCGCTTATGAAGAACATCTCTGAACATGAAGGTTCCGTCATAAACCTCAGCGGAAAAATCTTCCCACTCACAAATTCCATAGTTGCAAGAGCGGCCTTTGGTAAAAAGACAAAGAACGTGGAAGAGATTCTACCAACTATGGAACATGTGATGAGGATAAGCTCTGGTTTATCAATTTCTGATTTCTACCCTTCGCTCAAATTCCTCAGTGTGATCAGTGGGATGAGAGCTCAACTTGTAAAGGTGCACAAAGACATTGATAGGATAATTGGAGACATCATTAGCGACCACAAAGAAAAGAAGGGCAGCCATATTGGTGAGGCAGAGAAGGATCTAGTTGATGTTCTTCTCAGGATTCAAAAGGAGGATGACCTCGAGATCCCCTTGTCTCACGACAACATTTAAGCTTTTGTTCAGGTTAGTCTGTGTTCACTTTATCGTATAAATATAAATGTTCCATAATTTGACATTTGATTTTATATATATATATATATATATGACACACCCCCCAAATCAATCATATCTTGAATCCCTTTTCAGGACATTTTCATTGGTGGAACTGAATCGGCAGCAACAACGGTAGAGTGGGCAATGTCAGAATTGCTGAGAAACCCAGAGGCAATGAAAGAGGCACAAGTAGAGGTATAATGGTGCAGGAAGAAGATTAATTTACAATTAGTTAATAGTTACGCATATTCAAGATAACCATCATATATATATATATATATATATATCTCTCTCTTTTGTTAGGATTTCTGGTTTAATTAGAATTTTAAATGTGGCATTACAATTTTGTTGTTTGTATAAGTATGACTACCAGTCTATCAGTTTATTTACTTGTTCATACTGATTAATAATTCAAAATTATTAAGTTGACTTATGAGAATTCTCTGAATTATTTATTGGTTCTACATTAGGGAAGAAGGGTCTATGGAGGCAAAGGATACGTAAATGAATCAGAAATTCACCAGTTGAAATATGTAGCTGCTGTCATCAAAGAAACCCTAAGGCTACATCCACCTGTGGCATTGTTGATTCCAAGAGAAAACGGTGAAAGCTGTGAAATCAATGGATATGAGATACGTCCTAAGACTAGGGTTGTTATTAATGCTTGGGCAATGGGAAGAGATCCCAAAAATTGGAAAGAACCAGAGAGATTTGTACCAGAGAGATTCCTTGATACCTCAGTTGATTTCAAAGGTGTAAACTTTGAGTTTATCCCATTCGGTGCTGGAAGGAGGATATGCCCTGGAATCGCATTTATTACACCAGTTTTAGAATTGCTAGTTTCCAATTTGCTTTACCATTTTGATTGGAAACTTCCAAAAGGAATGAAGCCTGAGGAATTGGAAATAAACGAGTCTTTTGGTGTTACTGTGAGAAGGAAAAACGATCTATACGTAGTTCCTATCGGATATTGGCCCTCGGGATATTACTTGAATAAAGAAGGATGTTTTGGACATTACCCGAATGTGGGATGATTTGACCAAATCTAAAATCTGAAGTTTTTTAATATGAAATTTTTGTACATTTTGAAAAAAGAAAGGAAAAAAAAAAGAGAGTATCATATGCACTTTTATTCTTTTTATCATTCCCTCTTTAAAATTTATAAAATAATCACTCATTTAAAAATATTCTAAAAAACATATTTGCATAAAAATATTTGGTGTATATCTTATAAAGTTGTCATTATTTTTTTCTTTTTGGGATAGAACTTAGCATCTAATGCATAAAAATTTTTGGAGTTGATTATTATTATGATAATTGTTTTCAGCATAATATGATAAGGATCTATATATATATATATATATATTTGCAGTGACCAGTATCACCTTTTTTAGAAAATTAAATCAGTTAAAAAGAAGTGAGTTATATATGAAGACGAAATTTGACTAAACCATAAAAATATGTTTTAGATTTAAAAAATTATAAATTTTTTTCTTTTAATTTAAATTATACACCTATGTAGATTGCTTAAAATAAATAAAAACAATCATAAAATGAATATAACCATTTTTGTATGGGGAAATTTTATTTTAAAAAAATTAACTTATACTAAATTACGTAACTGCTTTAATACTATAACTTATCGTTTAATTTATTAGTGAAAAATGTAAAAATTTGAACTGCTTGTATAATCAATCAATTTTTCATCGTTAGCGTTTTTGTTTATCAAAATAAGTTATACAACGAGATGTAAGTCTCATTATTTCTTTCACCGATTTTGCCGATTTAAACATTTGACACATTCCCTTCATCAATAATACGTCAGCACACTAACTTCTCTTAGGCCTTGTTTGGTCTAAAGGAGCAGAGCGGAGGGGAGGGATTTTAATGGAGGGGAGGGGAAGGGAGGGGAAGGGAGGAGAGATATATTGTTTGGTTCAGAAGGGGAGGGGAGGGAAAATACTAATATATAGACTATTTTATCTTTATATATTTTAAAAGTAATGATAATACTGTTAATTATTTTTTATTTTTAAAAATTTAATATTGTCACTGTCAAATTAAATAAATGTCAGAAATTATCTATAATTATAATTATTTAAAAAAAATATAAATAAATAAAATTAACTAAATAATTATTTCAACAAATATATAATTTAACATGTTTTATTTTATAAAATTAAAATATATTTGAATTAAAAATATTGACATGTTTACTTTTTTCTCAATATGATAATATACCTGTGTTAATTGATACATTAAAATTTCTCCTCAACCATACCTATAAAAATTTTATGAAATATAAAATTAATAATTAAAATAGGGGACATTTTAATCATTTTTTTAACTTTCTCTCCCAATTCCTCCAAATTGAAGGGATAAGAGAAGAGGATAGGAGAGGGATCCCCCAAAATTGCAAACCAAACAAAGAGAGGGTCCCTCCCCTCAAATCAAACAAGGGGTTAAGGTTGGGTAAAATTGATAAACCAAAACAAATCGTACAGCAAAAATGAAAATCACCCACTGGAGCGTGACCAAGAAGGAAAATTTCTATCATATATAGCAGTTTGCAAAACAGCATGGAGAGACTCTAGAGTAAATTGCCTACTGCATTCATTCTGCCTTTGCAATACAGTCTGCTTATTTACAAATTTCATACTTCATTTGGATATAAAAAGGATTTCTAAGGATATTGTAGAGTGTTTTATTATGAAATTTTTATAGAATTTGAAAAGATAGTTATAAAGAGCAAAATGATATATGAGATCTTTTCTTTTTTCTCTGAACTTTATAAAAATTTTAGATAACCTCTATACATAAACAATTCAAAGGCAAAACGCAATTATAAAATACCTTGAATTTTGTAACTCTCACCTTCTTTTTTTTCCTTAATTTCTTTTTAATTTTTTTTTCTTATTCGTTTAGTTAATTCTTTGTTTCTCCTTCATGCTTCTGTCGATCTTAAGGTTGCAGATAGAAAGAATGGGTCTGTTCTCAATGCACTTCAGGTTTGGAAACTCCAAGTTTCCCCTGTATTAATCTGCTGCTTCACACCCCATAGTAAGTTCTTCGAAGTGTTCTATGCTAAGAAATCATAATATCTCTTTCTTTGATTCAAATTTGATCAGAAAGTTTTTGCTCACTTTCGTTTTTCTAGCTGGTAATTACGTAAGGGATGTGGGAATTTTCTTTTCAGTATCCGTTTGGTTGACAAGAAAACATAGGGAAAAAAATTTTGAGGTTTGAGTTTTCAGTCTAGTAATGAAAAATGTAGTCATCTCTGTATTCTCAGACTACGGGTAGGGAAAGTCTTTGAATTCATTTCCTTTCGCATATAATTCACTTTCTAAGCATTTAAGTCAGTCTCAATTCCATTGCCTTTTCAAATCTCCACAATGGAATTGCAAATTGGGTTTGAGTTATGCTTCAAAACTTTCGTGGAATTTGATTATATTCTTCATTTATCAGTGATTTGAATTTTATTATTGTTATCTTTCGTTTTGTTCCTTGGAAAATTTGCGTATGATGCATCGAAAAGCTGAAATTGAAGATTGGAAGATGGTGAGCAGATTCAATTGCAATCGGCCTTTTACTCTCACTCTCAACCTTGGTGGCGTCGAGTGGGGGGTATATGCCTGGAAATCATCTTCAGCAGATCCGCTAAATGTTTCAGCCATGACAGGTTTTCTCTCAATATTTGCTGGTTCTAACATCTTATCCTTATTCAGATGCACAATATGGTGGATTCTTGACTACTTATGGGCCACAAGCTATGGTATGCTACATATGCAGTTTTGCAGATCCTGGCGTTTAGGAAGATGAGTCTTGCTTGAACACGTCTCTTTTATGATATATAGAACTCACCACTATTATTTTGGAAAGAAATTTATGTTTCCTTTTCTTTGGTATCTGAAATAATATGATGTTCTGCAATCATGTACTTCGCCCATACTGTATGCTTCTTCACAAATTGATACGTGGTACTATTTATTTCTGAAAAACCAAGTGGCTATAAGTACTTAACCGGAATATATCACTTATCATTTACTTTGTCGCAGTCATAATCACTCCATAAATATCCTTTTTTTTATTTCTTATCTGTTTGTCAGCTATGCAAAGTCTGGATCTACCTGGTTTGAGGTATGAAAAATTCCTCACGGGGTCTTCTCTATAAGATGGCTTTCATGCTCTTAAGACATACTTTTCCTGTAACTTAAAAATTTCCCCCTCGTTGCAAGATTGTTGTTCAAGTAGACAAATATAGCAGTCACTCCCTTGTTAATTTATTGTTAAGTGCTGTTGCCGTGATGCTAGATAAATCCTCAATTGTACGGAATGCATTATACTAGAATGCCTTTGCCGCTTGAAATGGAAGACTAGCCTGTTTATCTCAATCCAAAGCAGTATCATGGTATTTTGAGGCGAAGACAATCACATGCCAAGGCAGAGCTTGAAAAGAAGGTGATCAAAGATAGAAAGGCATGGTTGATATAGTATTCACTTTTATGTTTTGGAGAGATTGTCAGCTACTTTTCGGACTTCAAACAAAATATGAATTAGCATTGAAGTTTTCCATGGAAGAAACTTATGTAAGAGAGAAGGGGAACATACAGCAAGTAGAATGGGCTCTATTACCCTGCACAAGTTTAGAATGGAACAGCAATGTAGAAAAAAATAAATAAAGAGCTTTTAAAATTTATTAAGAGTGGTAGTGAGTATTGGACTTATGCATTCATAGTCTGTGTATTGGAAAGGAAGATATTTCCTTATTTAATTCATTTTTCATGTGTAATGGCTTCCATCACACTTCATATTTCATTTATGTTATCTTGTGTTTTTAAACTAATAGTCTACTTGGCCTTTTAAGTATTATATGTAGCCGTAGGCAACATTTCCTATTTTTCTGTGATATAGCAAGCAGCAGGGTTCAAATTTAATAAATGCCATCACTTCTGCAATTTCGGTGTTGTCATGTAAAACATGTTAATTCTGTGCTTATTTTTAAGTGGAAGTTGAGAATATGTAGTTTTGAAAGCCAAGTTCTTCTTGAGAGGAAAGAAATTAAAAGGAGAAGGAATAGAAGTTTAAGAAATCCTCTGGAGACAAGAATAAGTAGTAAACCAGAAAAATAAAATCAAGTGTCAATGTAACGAGGCCATTTAAGTCTCTTTAAATTTTGTAAGGCTTCTTTTGTATTAAGAGATTGATCCCTACATTCATCCTCGTTTCCCCTTGCCCTTATTAGCTTACTGCCGTACATTATTATCCTGGTTGCTTCTTTGACAAAGTCAGGATCAAATTATATATATTACTAAGTAGATTGAAAGAGAAATGCCGGGGGAATGATAGCATGTAAGCAAGCGCATTCCCTCAAGTTCCTTTTTATTTAGGTGGGGAACATCATCCACTCTGCAGATCATTACCTTTATGGATCATAAGTACTGTTGTTTGAACGATCTGCACGTCATAGGGTAGCGTTGTACTAGACAGAAGAATTCCATTATCTTGTTGCAGTATAAGATTTGAAACGAGGGGTATTAGTTTCCTTTCCTTGTGATATTCATCTTTCTCTTTGGCATTCTGTATGAACTTGAAGGAAGTGCAGCAACACGACAGGGTCGTGTTCTAGACAACATATCTTAAGGTTTTAGCATCCGTGCTGAAGTAGAATCATGTCGTGCCTACATTGAAAGACATCTAACGAGTATTTGATGTTAAGCAACAAAAGCAGCAACTGGAGATTGGGGTGAGGGTCTTTAATTAGTACACTTTCAAACCTTAATATAATATGGGATAAAGAAGGAAGCCTGCAGTAAATAGTGAGATGAAATGTTTCAGTTCTTATTTCTTGAAGAATTTTTAAACGAAATACCACTGGTTGAATTCTCCGAGTAGTCCAGTTATCTTGGACAAATTAAGCAACGTAGTTCCGAGTCTAGCGCTGCACCGCACACATGATTCTGGTCAGCAGCACATGAGGGCTCATAAATGGTCAATGGTGTTTTATAGCCTCCTTAAGCTTGCATTGTTGAGGTGTGGATGTGAGTGCCTTTTATTAATTTACAGAGACTATCATGAAGAGACATGTATGTTAGGGTGGGTCTTAGGGAAAAATTTGTTCATTAATTTACCTTTATTTGTCTTGCTTCTTGCCATTTATGTGAAAGAGATCATACTAATTTGACATTTGTATTAATTTCTTACAGCCACGAATCCTGTCACCTCAATGCAATGAGAAGGGCTAGGGGTTGCAGGGGTCGCCTTCTCAATACAAAGAAGTTAGAAAGTAACAACAATTCCTATGTCACTATCGAAAAATGCAACAATACTGGTGCAGTCCCCTTAACAATATCCATCAGTTCAACTTCCTCTGAAAGTTTGCCTACCAACAACAAGAATCTAGGCTCATCAAATGATCAACATGATGCATTGGTGTCCATGGTCCAGAACATGAACAGAGCACACAGTTTCTCCATTGGATCCATAAATCGGCTGATTACATCAAATTTTCCCCTCATATGGTGAGTTCCCGCGGGAATGGAATGACAAAAGTACTAAACACTCTTGATGAGAAATTTTTAGGCAGATTAATGAATGAAAAATTGGTAAATTAAACCAATCATTCATAGATACTTAAGCATATTAATATATTTTTAAGTAGGATTTATTTCTAACATACTTATATGTCTATTTGTGATTAATTTGATAGATAGATATTTTTATAAACAGGATTTTTCTAAGAATTTCTCACTCTTGATATATAATAGATTAGATTGAAACTCTATTTTGCCCCTCCAAAAATAACCTCACTAATGTTCATTGGCTCTCTTAAAGATTTGTTATATAACTTAAGTATTCGAAAGTTTGATTTTGTTTTAACCTCATAAAATATTTGATTCTAAAAAAAAAATTGTATATTATAATTTTAGTACTTTTGAAAAAATGAAATTGGAACAAATTTATACTATTGAGTATCAAAGGTATACAGAAAATCTTTTGAGAGGTTCAATTCATAATAGAGTCTATCTTTGGAGGAACAAAAAGGAGTTATAGTCCATTAATAGTGGGTTACCTGCATATATATATCTGTTAAGTCATGTAAAAAGCTTATATATGAGCAGGTGAAGATGACGGGCATTGTGTCATCCAGCTTGGATGAAACCATCCTCATGATGCAATATTTCTCAGGCAATTCATCCTTGGCTGCAACTTAGGCTAGGATTAAAAGGCCTCGCCCGGCCCAGCCCAAAAAGAAGTGTCCATTTTACGTAAATAGAAGCGTTAACAACCCTAGCGTAAATTAAGAATGCCGACGAAGGCGGTCATGCTGTCGTAGGTACTAAGGTGAGCCTGTTCATCCTGTTCGCTGAAGCAATCTCTCTATTTCTGTATTTGTCTTTGATGCCTGAGCATGGAATCCCGGTGAGGAAAAGTTTAGTAATCAGAAGATGGAGCATGGAAACAAATGTTAAAATGGGGCTCCCTCTTTGCAATTTTTGTTGCAGAGGTTGAGGAACCAACCCCTTCTTCATGCCCACTAGGTTGATACTTGGCTTTCTGAGGGAACTTTTTTCTTTTCCATGACGCAGATTTTCTTCTTCTTTCAGGACTTTCTGGTATTTTTCATTTCTCATATTCTGCTCAACGATGTTTCATTCATACATTAGCCCAAAAAAAACAAAAGCATGTTTTTTCTGGTCAATTACGAATTTTTTCTGGGGGGTAATTGCTGGTGATAATGAATTTTCTTGTGTTCAAAATTGGGCCTTTGGTTTGGACTTTTATAGCGTCTATGGTGGGCGTCACTGTAGACCAACTAACCAAGAAGATCTTTGCCCCTTTTGAGTTTGGTTTTTCACTGAGAGTTGTGAATGGGTAATACAATAGGTATATATACACTATACATCTTCGTTCACTTCGCAGAGCTATATTGTGCTGGAAGCCACGACAGGGCCAACTATGTTCAAAAAACAACAAAGGGAGCTTATTCCACATGGTATGGTCATAGCTTTTTCCCCACTCTCTCAAAAATTGAATTTTCTCTCACTCTCCTCTTTGCCCCTTTCTCTCTCTCTCTATCTCTAATTAAAAAAAGAAAATAGAACTTCTATATTTGTATTTACTGTTTTTTTTGCCCTTAAGAATTGTAATTTTTCTATTTTTTTTTTATCATGTTAGAATAAAAAGGCTAGCATTCAGCCTTCGGCATAAAAGGCTTTTGGCTAAGCTATTATTCAAGACATTTAAGCGATGCATTTGGCAAACTCTATGGACATGTTTGGTACGCAGGTGTCACGACCGAAAGAAAGGGAAAACCAAAGGGAAGGAGGCTTTTTTGCGTTTGGTACAAGGTAGATCCTTTCCGATGGCGTCAGCCATTCCTGCAAATGGAGGAAATAGCTTTCCTTAGATAAAGTGAGGGAAAGAGACTAGCTTCGAGGGAGAGACACGCAAGATTACCATTAGGCCCCTACATAATCCTCAAATCATCTTGTCAAATCATCACCTATGGATAAGCTGCAAAAACACTCCATTCTTTAGTGCGCCCATCCTCCAACTTTTCCCGTGAAATCATCATCTTCGTCAAGCCACTGTAGCTGGTGTTCTTCTATCGATGGCAACATATTGCTGTGATTACTCCCTTGTAGCTCTCTTCTCGATGTCGAACAAAGTTAAATGTAAAGACTATTCAGTTTTCTGGGTTAGCCTTTATCTTTGGCTTGTTTTCATTTTTTGAGGTTTTCCTTTCCTTGATATGTTGTCTTCTTCCATATCTGATCTGTGCAATGGATGTATACTATGTGCTTCACTGTTGACTTAAGCTTAACTAAGATTGATTCTTGTGGAATTTTTTTTTTAATCGTTGATGTGGGTTGTTGAAAAAGAATAGCCAGTATCGGGGGAAAGAGACAACGTAGCCTTACATGAGTGATTTTTTGATGAAATTGTCATTTAAGTATATTACAATTTCATGTTAATATTAGCTTTTGGAATTGATTTGAAACAAGGGACAAAAGGGCAAAGGCCTTTTGGATTGTTGGTGTCAAATTTCATTATATTTTATTATTAATGAAAAATAATTATTTTATTATTATTTTTATATTAAGGATATTATAGTCATTTGATTAGTTTTCTTTTCTGTTCTTGCATTGTTTTTATCTAACCAAATGTGAGAAAGAAATGAACATTCCATTCTTTTTTATATCATACCAAACATGAATTAGACAATAACATTCCATTCCATTCCATTCTATTTCTTTTCCTGTTGTCATTCCCATCAAAATGCTTTCTGTATACCAAACATACCCTATAGGATAAGGCTCAGTGATGTATGGTCTAGGATAACGCATTTTAAAATTATATAATATTTGATATAATATTATAAGATAATGTGTTAAGAGAACGTATTATGTAACATAATATTATTTTATGTTCGGTAATATATCCTATAATATTGGATACCTTTTTTACAAAAATATTATTTACTTAAAAATATGTTATATTTTTTTAAAATTTATTATGTTATATTAATTTTTAGAAAAATAAAAATTCTTCTATTATTTAAACAAATAAGTATATCGAGCTAGGCCACATAATTGGATCATGTTGGTCATGTTTATTTGATTCTATTAAGATTTTTAAAAAAAATTATTTTATAAAAATTTATATGAAAATTCTATTTTTTTAAAAGCTATTTTATAATTTTTATCAAAAATATTTTTTTAAAAAAAAGTAACTTAACTAGCTCAACTAAATACTAAATTGAGTTAGATTGAGTCCAAACAATGATCTTGGGGAAAAAAAAACTTGTGCAAAATTAGTTAGGAATCGAGTTAAGTCAATACTCAACTTAATTCATCGTGTGGTTACCTCTACCAATCATGGCAGACTAAGTTGGGTTGGTCCTATAGGTCAGTTTGATTCGAATCAACCTAATCTTGTTATGTTTTAAAAAAATCATTTTTATTGGAACATACATGAATTTTTTAAGGGTTTAATTATAATTTTACAAAAAATTTTGAAAAAAAATGCTAGTCTAATGAGTTTGCATGACTTAATTTGGTACTAAACCAAATCGGATCAAATCGAGTCAAGGTATGAGGTTTAAAAAAAATAGTATAGTGCATAATTGTGTTAGGCACTGAATTGGGTCAAAACTTAGTCCATAAATATCTTTATGGGTAAACATTGAAATAGAAAAATGTTAATAAAATTTTATACATTAAAATCTAATTAAATCTAATCCTACTCTAATGTTTAATTAAATTATATATTATTTTAATGTATAAACGAGATTTGATATATAAATTTATATGATATATTATTTACATTAAACAAATGATAAATTTATAATATATTATATTAGATTATATTATTGAACTTAATATAATATACCAAATTAGCCTTTAGATTCTAAATAAAGATTACTTATATTTTCAATATTTATTTATTTTTTTGAAATATCAGTTTGCACAATGACAAACAAGAATTCTAGAAATAAGCAAATATGAAAAATAAAATGTTTATAGTATGAGAGGCAGAGATTATAATATGCTTTGATATAAGTTGTGTAAAATTCAAAGCATATATTTACATATGAAAAGAGAGGGAGAAAAAGAAAGAAACCTAATGAGTGGTCTTTATACAGTTTCTCATCTTTCTCTTATAGAGCTGTACATGGGCAGGGCTGAGCCGGACATCTAATCGGCCTGATGTCTTGTCCAATTAAAACATCGCACTTGTTTTTATGCCCATGGCCCAATAGCCGACCCGACCCGAATAAACTCGATTATAGGGCGGGTTAGGGTGGTCTAAACTTTTTTTTTAATGAATTAATATTTGTAATATAAAAATATCTTTTTACAAACTCATAAATATATATTCTAAAATAATAAACTTTTAGAACTCTTATATTTTTATCAGTAATAAAAAAATAGTCTAGTATTGTCAAAGAAAATATAAACTATACTAGCATAATTAATCTTAAGTAAATATGTGTATTTTTATTATTTAACAAAAGAAGTACTAGTAAGTATATATATTAATGATAAAAACAATTAAGAAGTAGGGAATGTTTGCATAAGTAATAAAAAATGTAATATGTAGAGAAAATTAGATAAAATAAGAATTAAATATATATATATATATATATATATATATATATAAAAGATATTAAAATGTTAATAATTAAAAAAAAAGTAACTATTAGGGCAGGTTGGGCAGAATTTGCTTAGCCCATGACCCGGCTCGACTTAATATAGATTTGTTTAAAGTTTTGTCTATCTGTATTTTTGGCCTGGTCTGGCCCAACCCGATTAGACAGGGTTAGGGCAGGCCTCTAGAGCATATCGGGCCAATGAACACCCCTGCTCTCTTATATCATCTCTTTTTATGTTTCTAAATTAATAAGAAATTAAAAAAAATCATTTTTAAAATAGCAATTTTTAGAGATGGGATGAAGTGGTCAAATTTGTCTAGTTATATGCAAGCGCGCACTCACGTACACCATTTATTGATTTCCTCAGAGAACCAATCTCCTATAAACAAGGGAAACTAATTCTTATAATGTGCAATAATAGTGATTTATATATACTCTATAAATGCACAGTAATAAACATCTAAATATATGGAATGTAAAGGATCATTAAAAAGAAATAAATCATAGAATTTTTAGAAAATTTAACATATATGGCACATTGTAAAAATAAAAAAAGTTAATATGACAATAATAGTGAATTTTTATAATTTTACCCTAACATGGGCACCGATAGTCAATATACTAAACCATTGTGTATATATCTGGATCCTTCAAGCCGAGATTGTCATTATATGCATCAAGTGATAACAAAAATGTGTACTTGTATAATACTACATCCACAGGTCCCTTGATAACATAAAATAACTAATTAGAAAGAATAAGAAAAAAGTGAATTCTCTACTAGACGGAAGTACAAAACTCTGACTACACAATTTAATTTCATGTAAATCATTTTAAATTATATTCTCAAAATTTTTAATGATGACTTATTATTAACCAAATAAAATAAAAGGAATAAACTTTTGGGGTGAAAATAATACATGTTCATATGTTAAAGAGTAAAAATAAATAAATAAATAAAGTATATTAAGATTTAAAAAAAAAGTAGTAGAATCATTTCTGGAATTAAAGGATCTGTCTTGGATTTCTAATCAAAACCAAATTAATCACAAATTAAAAATAAGGGTAGTAACGTCAATTTTGTCCATTATTTATAGTTATCAAACTACTTAATAGCAAGATATTACTCGCACTAAACTGTTGTCAAATGGATGTAAAGAATTTGAACTTAATTTTCAATAATAGTTAATAGTTAACAAAATATTAGTCCACTGTTGATGAACATATGTGAAGAATTTGAATTTGGAAACAATTTATTGTTAATGGAATATTCGTCGATTGTTGCTAAACGTGTATTTAGGAATTTTAAGAGTCGTGTAAGATGCATTTAGGAAAGAAAATATAAATATCTTAGAGAAATTTTTGCTTAAGAGAAAATTTTAAAATGGAGTATAACTTGAGCTTTTATTGTAAATATGACAAAATTGGGGGGCCTGAACTAGATTTGCAATTATATGAAATTTAAAGATACAGGGGTATTTTTTGTTTATCAATCAACTTTGACACTTGTCATGATGTGGCGCAACCATGATATAATTGCATGCTTGCATCATAGATTTACCCAGACTACGTAGTGCATATATAATCTATAATTGTTAAATTTAATGATAAATTATATATGAAATATTTAAATAAAATTAAATTTCATCTAGAATTATTGATGAATATGTGCTTTTGAATTGACACCATACTATAAGGAAAGTATAAATTTATCATCCATAGAAAATGTAAAATGCTGAGGAAGAAAAACTCAAAGTCCTTGTTAATTTAACATTATCATTGCCTAATTTAAAACTTTGTCGATTCAACTTCATGATATGTTTTTGTAATTTTAGTTATTCATAACTACTTTTATAATAACTTTTCTATAAACATATCTATTATAACTACAATGTATATTTTAATTGTATAATATTAATTAGTTCTAATGTTATTTGTCGTTAATATTTTTAATTAAGTTTAGTAGAAAAGATTTTTAAATTACAATATTCTCAAACATCACCTAAAGGAAAAGTATAATACTAGTTGCCTTATTCTTTTCTTCTCGTCTTACTTGGCTTTGTTCGATCCATGTCTAATTTGTATGAGAAATAAGAACATATACTTCTTCTCCTTTAGCATAAAAATGCAACATATATATTCTATTCTTCCCCCAAAAGCCAACCTAGAATAAGATCTTTATATATACAGAAGCGCATGTTTGCATGAGGTGCATCAAATTAACCCATAAACTAAGCATATAACATTCATCTCACAAACATTGCTTCACCTATCCAAAATTAAAATGGACACCATTGCTGAGAAAGTTTTTAGGGGATTGACCTCTTTGGCTCTTGAAGAGTTCAAATTGTTGTGGAATGCTAAAGATGATGCAAAAACCATGAACAACACAATCCTTGCAATCAAAGCTATACTTTTTGTTGACCAGTGAATACTATGTGCGAAATTATAGGAGTGAATTTGTGGTTAATATTCCTATGTATATATTTAGTTTATAAATATAGAGTAGATACTATATGATTGTAATCTCTAGAGATACGATAATTCTGTCAGTCTTGTGTATATAATCTTTGTAACTCATATAGAAAAATAGATATATGTATTTTTACCCTAAAAGCTCTCATGGTATCAGAGCCTGGTTCATCATAACCTGTATCAAAATTCTTCTCCTCTCACCACACCGAATCATATCATTGCACTTGAATTAAACCTTAAACCTTCTCTGAAACCCCACTCAATCCGAATTCTAAAAATGGCCAATGAAATAGCCTCCAACACCACCTAGTCAGTGATTGTCACCCAAGACAACACCCTATTCCCAGTAATGATCATTCTCGATGAATCAAACTATATGTTATGGTCTCAGTTAATGGAAATGCATACTAACGCATGAAATACGAGAGGTTTCCTCATGAGTGCGATAGAACGACCAAAGGAGACTAATCCCACTTTCGTAATATGGGTAGCGGACAACCAAAAGGTTCGTAGTTGGCTTATAAAAGCCATGCATCCTAGCCTCATGCAACGCTTCATCAGAATACCTATAGCACAGGAAATATGGGATGTTCTATCCCATACCTTCTATGACCCAGAAGATGAAACTATTATTTTTGAATTGAATCAAAAGTCATTCACTACGAAGTAGAACGAAAGGCCACTCTCCGCATACTACAATGAATTAGTTGTTATTTTTCAAGAAATAGATCATCGCATGAAAGAACAAGCTGTTACCATCGATGGTGTCGTACAGGTACACACGGCCATGACGAGACTGCATGTTCATATTTTTCTTGCAGGTCTAGATCAAGAATTTGATCAAGTCCATGGAGAAATACTCTAAAGGGATACAAAACTAGACTTAGAAAGTAGTATGCCTATGTCTGAAAGAAGCCACAACAAAGGCAAGTTATTAACAACACTCATGCATAGGTAGATAGCATAGTGTTGCTGACCAAGCTAGCAGGACTCTCATTGGGAAGCCATAAGCAAAAGGGTTGAAAGAGTGAAAATTTGATATACTCACATTGTGGCAAAACTGGACACTTGACGCAGAGATGCTATGAACTGATTGGATATCCAGATTGGTGGGACTTCAATAAGAAATCGAGAAGGAAGATCAGACCGAAGGCAATGAACACACACTCAGATGAGTGACCCACTCCGACTCCTACAGAAAATCCAGTAGCACATGTTGCTCTCCAGAGTAAGGCTAGTAAACACACTAATTCCCATACATCCACTAACTAGATCATTGATTCAGGAGCCTCGGATCACATGACAAAAGATACAGCACTTCTTGAAAGGATCACACACCATCCGAAGACTCATGTATCCACAACTGACGGAGGGGCAGCTTCTATTGAAGGATAAGGATCGTGCCATGTGACAGAAACTCTAACTATGGACTTGGTTTTTATTGTGCCATCCTTAGATTACAATTTAATGTCTGTTAGTCAAATTACTGAGGCACTCGATTGTACAGTGACATTTTGGCCTAAATTCTATGTATTTCAGGACATTTGAACCAGGAGGAAAATTGGCTATGGTGTTAGGTGAGGCAACTTATATTATTTGGAAATGGAGTCCTATGACATACCACAAGTTTATGCAATTAATAAAGACAGTGAGAAAGTCTAGCTTTGGCATTGAAGGCTTGGGCATCTATCCTTTGGATATTTGAAGAAATTGAAATTAAGTTTGTTTTCTCATTTGAATGATTCTAATTTATATGATGTTTGCGAACTTGCTAAAAGTCATCGTATTCACTATGCACCTAGTTTGAATAAAAGTTTAGAACTTTTCATTGTAATAACTAGTTTTAAGAAAAGGAATTTCTTTTATATGTATATTACTCTCTCTTTCTGGGTTCCTCATTCTTCTCGTTCATTTTTTTCATCTACCTACTGTTCATCTCTTCCTCCCTCTGTGCGTTCGAAGTCTCTCTCCCCTGAGTTACCGTCACTTCTTCCCCACCTTAGGGCCATCACCAGTGTCACGTAGCTCCTCTCAAGCCTCCTCACTGCTGGTTCGAGCACAGTGACTTGAGGAGAGGAACCCGCGGTGCCATCGGTCTAGGTGAGCTTCCTCTTGTCTCCTATATGCTTCTCCTTCATTTTTTTTGCTTTACTCTTCTCTAAACCCGTTGATTTTGGCCATTTCCTACTGAAAATATCCCTGCTCTAAGGAATGACAAAGGTAGTGAGATTTTTCCCTTTTGCTTGGCTGGCTGATTGCAAAGAAATGGGATTTTTATTTTTGGGGCTTTCTAACCATGTTGGATATGCATAAATCCTTAATTTTTGCTCCCTTAAAATGATATATGAACTTAAACTATGGAATAGAATTTATATGGAAGGATTCAAACTAAGGTATTATTGTATGCGTGTGAGTGTGGTTTATGGAATAAAAAGTTGTTTAGATAGCTATTATGGAATTATATAAATGCGAGAATGATCGTTTTGAACCTACGTGGTGATTTGATGAGTTTGGGTGTTATCAAGAAGTTCTATGAGCATTGGCAATGAAGGAAACCAACCTTTCAAGAAGGAACAACTATTATGTTAGTATTGGGCATCGTCTGTGAGTAAAAAATGAGTTTTGAAGTGCTTACCATTATCATTGATTCTAATATCATTATGTTTTTCCGAATCACTCTATGTGAGATAAAATTTTTGTTATATATATATATATATATATTTTTTGTGGCAATGATTTGATCTTGAGGAAGCAATTGTTTGGAGAAGTAACTTTTATTTATTCATCTTTTAATTGGTCTTATTTAGTTATTTATTTACATATTTATGTAATTATGTATTTTTATTCATTTATTTGTTATTTAAACTAATTTTGATTCCCCGTAATCTTAATCCCTTATAAAAATATTTGGCTACGATATATATATTAATTTAAAATATTGATTAACATTAATGGTGTGCCTTACGTAGAATCTCTTAATCGTATTACCCTTGATTCGATAATAAGAGGGAAAAAAAAACTCATAAGTGTATGCTATAGTCATTAGTAGAACTAATGACTAAGTAGGTTATATGTAGTGGAAGGATTTGGGTGGAGAAAGAACTATCCATTAGGTGTAACCACTCGTAAGAAACGAGTAAACAGTTGCAAATGAGGTGTAGCCGCCCCCAAAAAAATACAAATCGTGACATGTAAGCAAGAGGGGTGGAGAAGGAGCTACTTATTACGTATAGCCACTAGAGTGAAATGAGATAAAGAGCTGCCAACAAGGTGTAACCGCTACCTTACTTGACCTAGTGATAAGCCTCCCATAAGTAATCATATTAAGAGACTTAGAGTTTTAATGGTTATTCTTGCATACAATACATCATAAATTTGTTAATTATTAAAAGTGTGATGGTTAATTTATACACTTCCTAACTCGTTGGTTTTGACTTTTTATTTTAATTATAGAAATCTGTTATTTGGTCATTGAGTTTTTAGCTTGTTCCTTTAAATTTTAATTTTTCAGATAGCACTATCAGATCCGATCCACCTCCCTCATCTTAGGTTCTAAGGCATTGTGGCGATGAGCCTCCTTTTGAAACTGAGGGCATAGTTATTTTTTTGTTGTAATGAGTTTATATTCTTATTGTAAAGTATTTTAGATGTAAGTCCAATGGATACAGATTATGCTTTTCCTTCCCTATTTTGGCTCTTTTGATGTTTTAATAACTGGTTGTGGAGAGCGAAACTCTCCTTTGTTGTATTTGTTGGATTCTAATTGTTTGTAGAAATTTAGGATGTTTTATTTCCAGGCTCTGTCGAAATTTCTACAAAAGGCTAGGTGTACAAAGAAAAGAACTATATATCCAACAAGATGGGATTACACTTATTCTGTGTAGAACCTCCCAGAAGTCATTGAATTAGTACAGCGTAGCAATTCAAGTTCGTAGATAGGAGTCTCATGCAAATTCCTGCGTTGGTGACCCCTTCTTTTTGGTGTGTGACATTCATGGTTGTTCACTCTGATATTTAGGGGCTTGCAAATATCTCTACTTTTTTCTAATACTCGCTACTTTATTACATTTATTGATGAATGCATTAGGATGATGTGGATTTCCATATTTAAAAATAAAAGTGATGTGTTTGCTCCTTTCCTGACTTTTTTAAAATGGTGCAAAATCAATTTCAATGTAATATTGGAGTCTTACAATCTGACAATAGAATTGAATATGTCAACTCCCAAATGAATAATTTTATGTGAGATAATGGAATTAGACACTAGACTTCTTGTGCTTATATGCTATAGCATAATGGGTTAGCTAAACAGAAAAATTGACAACTTTTCGAGGTCGTTCACAACTTACTGTTTAGTATGCATATTCCTCAAACTTATTAGGGAGAGGCAGTCAAGTCTACTATTTATTTGCTCAATTAAACCCCCACAAGTTCTTTAGACTTCTAAACTCCACTATAAAAGCTACAGACAATGTTGGATATTCCCCATATCCCGAACCTTAAACCCTGTATCTTTGGATGCATTACTTACGTACATATCCCTCCATCTCTTTGTGGTAAGCTGGACCTTCATACTTATAAGTGTGTATTCATTGGTTACTTAGAATTTCAAAAAGGGTATCGATGTTATGATCTTCACACCTGAAAGCTATATACTACTCTTGATGTTACATTCTTCAAAGTAAAATCCTTTTACTCCCCTTATGAGATTTCCCTTTAGGGGGAAAAAGCTGTAGAAGATAAGGGAAGTATAAGGGAAGTGGAAAATGAACTTAGCACACTCGAAGATCTCTAATTTTTGCTTGATGACCCTTCAACAATTGATCTTAATCCTTCATTGACTCTGCATGACTCACCTAAGTTGCCTGTGTCTACACCTACACCACTAGCCAAAGAATCCTCTTCCTCGAATGTCCCACAAGTAACTACTGAACCACTACTTGATTGCACTGACATATTACCACATGTAGTAGAGCAGGATGAAGGAGAAAGACTTGAACAATAGATAACGGCAAGTGATGAAGCTCCTGCTCCAGAAGCTGCTAGTGATCAAGCTATTAGTCTCACAAAAAATGACAAAGGGAGTTCTTAAGAGACAGTATGAATTGGAATTGTAGGCATGAAACATGTACCCCATCTGTAACTACATCTTGACTCCTACTGGTGACATCTACAGTATTCCCATACTTGCCATTATACAAGAAGCATTGAATAAGCCAAGATGGAGGGATGCCATAAATGAAGAACTTTGTGCTCTACAAGAAAATGGTACTTGCGAACTTGTATCCTTGTCTGAAGGAAAGAAGACTGTAGGCTGTAAATGGGTACTTACTTTAAAGACAAAGGCGGATAGAAGTCTAGACAAACTGAAAGCGAGACTAGTGGCTAAAGGATATATACAGAAGTATGGAGTGGACTATGATGAAACGTTCGCGCCGATTGCCAAAATGAATACTATAAGAATTATACCATCATTAGTCGTAAGTAGGGACTGGACATTACAACAACTTGACATCAAAAAAGCATTTCTGAATGGGAGCTCGAAAAAGAAGTATATATGGACATTCCAGAGAGAATGAAGGTGCCGAAGGGACATGAAGGGAAAGTTTGCAAGTTACAGAAGTCACTCTATAGACTTAAGCAATCGCCAAGCGCTTGGTTCGACAAGCTGACTCTCATGATGAAAAGATTCGGATATACATAAAGCAATGCAGATTACACTTTGTTCATAAAGAGAACACCTAAAAGTATCATAGTTTTACTAGTCTACATTGACGATATGATTATAACAGGAAACAGCCATAAGGAAATCGATGAACTAAAATCCCACTTGAGAAGGAACTTCAAAATGAAAGATTTAGGGGAGTTTAAATACTTTATCGGGATAAAAGTGATTAGAAGAGAGCACAGAATTGCACTCTCACAGAGGAAATATATCTTGGATTTACTAGCTAAAACTGATATGCTAAATTGTCGACCTGCAGAAACACCAATTGAGTTGAACCACAGACTGGGAATTTACCTAGATCAGATTTCAACAAAGAGAGGAAGGTACCGAAGATTGATTGGTAAGTTGAATTACCTTACTCATACACAACTTGACTTAGCATACGTAGTGAGTGTCCTGAGTTAGTTCATGCATGAACCAAGCAAGGGCTGTCTAAAAGCTGCATTTCGAATGTTGAGGTACTTGGAGGGTACACCGGGGAAAGGATTATTCTTTAGAAAGAATAGTGATCTAACCATTGAGGGAATCTCAAAGGTAGATTGTGTTGAGGGATTCTCAGATTTAGACTGGGCTGGGGATCAAACTACAAGAAGGTTAACATCCAGATATCTCACTTTTCTAGGAGGCAACCTTATAACCTGGAAGAGTATGACACAAAAGGTGGTAGCTAGATCAAGCGTCGAGGTAGAATTTAGAAGCATGGCACAAGTAGTATGCGAGTTATTATGGATAAGACGAATCCTCGAAGACCTGGAAGTGAAAGTTAAGCAGCCAATAAACTTACATTGTGATAACAAAGCAGCTATGGAGATAGCATAGAACCCTGTTCAGCACGATCGAACCAAGCATATAGAAATAGATCAACATTTCATTCAAGAAAAGCTAGACAACAACATAATTCAGTTTCCTTATGTCTAGTCAAAGCATCAACTGGCAAACACCCTAACCAAACTAGTTCCTACACAGAATTTCCGAGACACTATGGACAAGTTGGGCATACAAGATGTGCATGCTCCAACTTGAAGGGGAGTGTTGACCAGTGAATATTGTGTGCGAAATTATAGGAGTGAATTTGTGGTTAATATTCCTGTGTATATATTTAGTTTCTAAATATAAGAGAGATACGATATGATTATAATCTTTGAAGATATGATAATTTTGTCAATCTCGTGTATATATTCTTTATAACTCATACAAAAAATATATATGTATTTTTACCCTAAAAGCTGTCACTTTTTGATGCAGAGGCAAAGGCCACGAACCATCAAGTCAATATTTGGTTAGAGAGACTAAAAGATGTACTTTATGATGTAGATGACTTGTTTGATGATTTATCAATTGAAAGTGGAAATCATGACTTAAAAAAATATGGTAAAGAAGGTATGATTCTTCTTGTCCAAATCAAACCAAGTTGTCTATAATCTTAAGATGGGTCATAAAATGAGAGAAATCAAGAAAAAGCTAGATGAAATTGATGATGATAAGAAAAAGTTTCATTTGATTGAATATACTCCTAAGCCTCCAATAGTATATGAGGAGCAAAAACAAACATACTTTTTTGTGCAAGAAGATGAAATTATTAGGAGAGAGGAGGGAAAAAAATCTAGTTTTACATCATTTGTTAGACACTAATGTGAAAAGTAGTGTTTCAATTATTCCCATGGTTGGAATTAGAGGGTTAGGCAAGACTACACTTGCTCAACTTGTGTACAATCATGAGAATGTCCAAAAATATTTTGACTTGAAAAATGGGTGTGCGTGTCTAATGAATGTGACATAATACAAATAGTTGAAAAGATTTTAGGGCAAATAACAAGAAAAATGATAGAACAAGTGCAACAAGATTTTAGAAAATTAATTAAAAGGAATAGATTTTTATTTGTCTTGGACGATGTGTGGAATGAGGATGTAGGGTGATAGCATAAATTAAAAGGAAAAAAATCTAGTTTTACATCATTTGTTAGCCACTAATGTGAAAAGTAGTATTTCAATTATTCCCATAGTTGAAATTAGAGGGTTAGACAAGACTACGCTTGCTCAACTTGTGTACAATCATGAGAATGTCCAAAAATATTTTGACCTAAAAAATGGGGGTGTGTGTCTGATGAATTTAATGTAATACAAATAGTTGAAAAGATTTTAAGGTAAGTAACAACAAAAGTGATAGAACAAGTGCAACAATATTTTAGAAAATTAATTGAGGGGAACAATTTTTTAATTGTCTTAGATAAGGTGTAGAATGAGGATGCAGAATGATGGCATAAATTGAAAAGTTTACTAATGGAAGGAGCAAAGGGAAGCACGATAATTGTGACCACATGTAGTGAAAAAAGTGGGAAAGATTATTGGAACCCATCCGCATATTATTCTTTAAGGTAGATGGTGAAAGATCATAGGAATTATTTTGTTAAATGGCTTTCAAAGAGGGGAAAGAATCAAATCATATAGAGTTGGTAGCAATTGAAAGGGAGATTATAAAAAAAATGTGCAAAAGTTCCTTTTGCCATTAGAATAATTGGAAGGCTTGTATATTATAAAACTCTAGAAGGGACAAATTTGTCATATTTCAAGGATAGTGAATGATGGAAGATAGATCAATAGGAGAACAAAATCTTTGCAATGCTTAAACTTAGTTATGATCATCTTCTCTCACCTACGAAAAATTGCTTTGCTTTTTGTTCCTTTTTTCCCAAAAGATTTTTCATTCGAGAAGCAAATATTAATTCAAATGTGAGTGGCGAAAGAATTGATCATTCAGTCATCTGTTTATATGGGGTGTGAGCAAGATGTTGGTCATGAATACTTTTATGAATCTTTTTTTTTAGGTCTTTCTTCCAAGATGTAAAAAGAAATAGGTATGGTGACATAGAGACATGCAAAATGCATGATCTTATGCATGACTTGGCACAGTTTGTAATGAAGAATAAGTATCCTATCATTAGTGAAGGAAAAGAACAAAGCACTAGAGACACAACATGTTATTTGTCATATGATGTATCAAAATATATTTGGAAAGTTTCAACTTCCTTTCTCAAGTAAAAAAAAAAAAGTAAGAGCAATGCTTCTACTTAAGAAAGGTTTCTCTCATGCAATGGATAAGCTTGTTTTAGGTTTTCTTACATCAAACTTAAAATGCTTACCTATTTTAGTCTTACAACACTTGAATATCAAAAAAATTCCACAAAAGTATTGGAAAGTTAAAGCATTTGAGATTTCTTGATCTTTCACATAATGAAATGAGCTAGCTTCCAAGGGTTATTACCAGACTACACAACTTGCAAACCTTAAACTTCTCTAAAAATTATGTTAAAAAATTGCCAAGAGACATTAATAAATTGGTAAGCTTAAGGCACCTTAAGCTTAACAATTGCAAATTGGCTTGGATGCCATGTGGGTTGGGGCAATTAACTTCTCTTCAAACCCAAACACAATTTGTATTAGATGATCATAAGAAGCATGGAAGAAGGGGTAGTGCATGGATAAGTGAATTAGGTAGGCTAAATAACCTAAGAGGGTTCTTAGAAATCAAAAGCTGAAACACCTACGAGCTAACCTTGAAGAGGCCGAGTTTGCAAAGTTAAGGGATAAGTGACATCTTCGAGAGTTAACTTTAGTTTGGTACTTAAAGTCTACCTTTGGGTGATCCTCATCAGAAGATAGTGAATTCAAAAGCGAAGTTCCTTCTAAAGATAGATTGATTTTAGAAAGGCTCCATCTGTATCATACCATCAAAAGTCTAGTTATAAAAAGATTTTGTGGGGAAGGGTTACCAAATTGGATTGGAAATCTCTCGTTACTGTAGAACCTTAAGATTCATTTTTGTAAGTATTTGCCATCACTTCCTAAAGGCCTACATAATCTCAGATCATTACAAAACATTGATCATATATGAAAGTTCATTGTTGAAGGAAAGATGCCAAAAGATAAGTGGTGATGATTGGCAAAAAATTGCTCATATCCCATCCATTATACTTGCATGTGATTCATTTGATCTTTTTGACCAAATACATCTTGCTCAAGGTATTTATGTTCAATAACCTTTCTTTATTATCTTGTGTACAATCTCCTCTCTTATATATGATTTAATGTTAACACTTTGTTTCGAGTTCTCTTTATCTACAAAGAAAGGAGTGAGAATTTTCAATAGTCTATTATTGCAAGCGAGATGGCAGTAAGAAATGGGTGAAGATTGTCTAAAAAAATTTTATATTCCAAGGTATATGAGTTCAACTAAAAAATCTAAATAGTTTTCTTTTTGTACACCATCACACAAGATTCACAACTTTTCCTTTTATGCCTATATGATAATATTGACAGTACTCATTTTAAGTTACCAATATTTACTTATTACAAGCTTATTCATGTAAGGATAACATTGCTGCTTAAAGAGTGTGATTTGAGCTTGTTGTAAACCTCTAGTTATTATTGTTCCATTATAGCTTATTAGTATTCATCGATTACTTGCATATTGGTAGTCAATTGCTTTCTTCTTGTATGTAAATAATGGTTTACCGAGCCATGTATATTCTTATAGCTCTTAAGATATAATAAAAGTTTGAACTCAATTTGCAGGAAATTTATGAACACAAAATTAAATCTAGTTTTGTTAATAAATTGGAAAACTATATTTAACTCTCTAATTACAATTTTAGTATAAAAATTTTAAAATGCAATACTTTACCCTACCTAAATTATTACAAAACATAAAAACGTTACATATTAATCTTTTAGATTTTGTAATAATTTATGAGGATTAGTTATTATGTTTTAAAGTTTGTCTACCACACTTATAATTAGGCTATATTCAAAGAATTATTTATAGTTTTCCATAATAAATTTTCTAAGCTAAAGTGATTGCATTGTAAGAGAGAATTACCATTTTCATTTTTATAATGAATGTTATTATTTATTAGTAGTAGTTGTACTGCCCTATATAACTGATAATACATTAGAAATGTATAACTTGCACTAAAGTAAGACCAAAGTCAAATACAAATGGAAAAAACATTGTCTTGATGGGAAAATTTCTATTCATGTTGTAATAACCCAAATTAAAATAATGATAGTAAAATAATTAATTAAATTAAAAAATATTTTAGAATAAATATAATATTTAGATAATTTTAAGGATAATTCTAGAATTTTAAAATTATCTTAAAGAGCTATTTTCGCATCCAACTTGTACCTATCAAGATATTTTTATATCTCAAAATTTTAAAAATTTATTAACATGAAAACTTTAGATAATTGTGAGGTCTTTATTTTGACTTTTAGGCATGAAAAACTATTAGAAAACTCTGGACACTTTTTATAATTTTATTTTTCTTTATAATATGATTTCTTTCCTTTTTTTCTTACTTTTGTTCACCGTAGCACCCTCATTCTTCTTCTTCTTTCTCTTGGAATGTTATATGATTTCCATAAATGTAACCCCTTTTTGCCTTTTCCTCCTATTTTTTTATTTCCTTGTTGCTCACCAACCACGAATCGCCCTCTAATGTCTTTATTGTCTTCCTATTTTAGTGACCCAGCGCTAGAAGGTCGTGGCTGCTATGTGGGAGATGAATAATGGATGGTGAGCTCCATTAATGCTTAAATTTTGTTCTTTCTCTCCTCTTATATTTGGGTTGCCTTCTCCTTCATTTCAACTTCTATTATACTTCTTCTTAATGCCAATGGTGATTAAAATCATCAATTGTAGTATTCCTTTTCATTTTGGCCTAGGGAAACTTCTTAAATTGGGGTTTTTTTTTTAAATTTAAACTACTAAGGTATGAATTGGCACTTCCTACTTGTTCTTTTAAACTCATTAAGATATATTCTAAGCTTAAATTAAATTTTAGAAGCTAAATTAGATTATGGTAGTTAAATTGTGGAAAACCAAAACCATGGATTATTACAAGGATTTAAAAACTTAAGCTATAATTATGGTTTTAGGCACTAGAGGGTGAAATGAACTATATTGAAAGTATTTGAAGCCATTTGAGAAATTAAAGTGATGTTTTTTTATATTTAATGTAATTATAGGATATATTAAGGCTACTAATTCAATCGGGAAATCTTGTCAAAATTTTAAGAATTTGAAACCTCTACTATTGGGCCCCATAGGTGAGTGTGTAGATAGAAATGTGGCAATCTCTTTTACTCTATGTTTATGTATTGTTCGCCCAAACTTCACAATTTGTCATTTACCTTGTCCATATTATCAGGGAAATAAATCTTGTATTTTAAACTTTATGTGTGACATAAAAATGCATGTGAAAGTGTGTGTGTGCATATATGGTTATAATGCTGAATAGATGATGAATAAATTTTATTTATAATTTTGTTGATTCATTATTTTTATTTAATCTAAATTATTTCTTTTACTTGATTTAAATTGTTACGTGCTAATATTTAATTTATTTAAATAATTTTATTTTAAAATTATGGATGGGAATTTGGTTATAATCTCATAGCCGTTAGCAGAAGTAACAGTTTAGGTGTACCTAGTTAAGATGATAAATATTCACAATGTGATGGCACTTGGTGAAAACTATACTGAATACATGTGAAATGTACACTGTGTGGTGGCACTCGGTTATGATGCTAATATTGTGATAATGTACAGTGGCACTAATGATAATCTTGAATCTTGTGTAGCGACACTTAAGGTTGATTATGGTTCTTTCTTATGAGGCATATTCCATGTTATTTTCTTTAATCTTAAATTACATTTTTGCTTATAGCTTGCAATATAGGTGAACTATTATAATTATGTACATATATATATGTTGGTCAATTATTTGTCAAAGTACTCTATTGCAAAAAACTCTATGTACACTTGTTTTCCCTTCCACTTACTTTGTTGTCCAAGCATTCACAAAGGCAGTGGCAAGCTTACCTATTTCCTTTAATATATTTCATATTAGTAAAAAGTATATTGGTCAATTATTTGTAATTATGTAAGTGAACTGTTGTAATTATGTACATATATATATGTTGGTTAATTATTTGTCAAAGTACTCTATTGCAAAAAACTCTATGTATACTTATTTTTCCTTTCACTTGCTTTGTTGTCTATGCATTCACGAAGCTAGTGGTAGGCTTACCTCTTTCCTTTGATATATTTCATATTAGTAAAAGGTAGATTGAGATGCTCTGGAATTTGCGTGCGTCCTAAATAGGGATGGTATGTTATTTTGGTTAGTTGGGTTGTGTTGGGATTCCAAGGCACATTGGCTATTAGGTGTTGAATTATTTTGAGTCATATAAATGTTATGCTTCTTTTGTAGACCATATGATGGTCATTGTAATGACATTTGTTTATATTTTAAAAAATTTATGTACATGTCTTGTGGCAACATTTTTGAGATATATGATATTGGGAAATTTCTAAAAATAAATGTATTGGGTTGTGTTGATATTGTAGGGTTGGGATATTCAAATTTTAGGGGAGGTATTGTCGAATTTTCAACAATGTCTAATCATTTGTATGTACGTTTATATAAAAGTATAAATATTAAATGATTTGTTAGGCTTACTAGATTGAGCTAATCTTGATTGGCTTGTTTAGGCGTCGGTCATTGCCTGATATTTAGGTCGTGTTGCCTTTACTAGCTTCATTAACTCGAAAAAAAAATCAAATTTACATAAATTATTTAAATAACAAAAACTTATATTTAACTCTTTTAAAGTGAAAATTTATCTTTTGATCATAAAGTGGTCATGAATGAGAAGTTTATGAAAAATATTTTAAAAATGACAAATAAATGGACTATTATCAATTGTTTATATGTTATAAAAATACAAATTCCTAATCACCCGGCTCTTTTCCTCTAGAGCATATACTTTTCTGTCTTATGGATTTATCAATAATTAAGTAAAATAATAACAATTCTACAAATCTTTGAAGATGTTATGGAATTGTTAACCATGTTTCTGAACTGGTAGGTGATGAAGTTGTGGGATAAATAATTGGTGCCCTATGAATGGTTATGGCACCTAATGCACTATACTGCCTATTTTTTGGTTCTTGGGTACACCACAAGGTACAGACCAAAGAGCGCAAGGCCCAACATAGAGGTTGTGAAGCCTGTAAGGGAAACAATGACAAAAAACTTCTATATAATATAATATAACATATACTACAAGAAAAAAAAAAAGTCACATAACCACAATCGCTTTTAGTGATTGATAAGAAATTTGTGAGTTTATACCTATAGACAATCTAAAATGTGGTGGGTATAAATCCTTTTTATAAAATGCAAGTACCCAAAATGTAGAAATAGAGAAGCACGACGGTAGAAAAAGATCACACGGGAAAATAAGGAAATATAGAAAACGTAGTAGAAACATGGAAAGAAATACAAAAAATACATTAGCACAAAGTGTTCATACAAAAATTAGCAAGAAGAGTTGACTTCAACGTCAATACAGGTTTGACCACCGTCCATTGTCAATGGAACAGTATCCACAACAGCCATTGTCATAGTTGGCAAAGGTTTGCCATTATCCAGATCTTAGATGATAATTCAAGCAAATGACAAATTTTTTGCATCATGGTACTCTATTTTCTCCTTCTACATCAATTGCAATTTGGTGCCAATATATTTGCCATTCTTTTTCCATTTTTTCAAGTTTAGATTATCCCATTTTTTCAAGAGCCGCCCACTCCACTGTTGAAGACATCGAAGGCTACGTGCACGAGAGAGGCTTGGATCGAATGACATTGTTTAGAGCTTCAGGGTAGCAAAAAAAATAGATGCAAAATGTAAGTGAAACGATGTGTTTTTTAAATGAAACGGTGTGTTGTGTACTACTATTCGAAAAAAAATGAAAGAAGAGACTGGTGCCATTAGATTATATGAACGGATAGCTTTCATTTACGAATTTTTCTTAAGTGCTCTTGGTGTACCATGCACTAAGAGTAATTAATGGCTAAAATTTAGTCTGTACAAGTAGGGTCCATGTGCAATACAGGCGGGGTCCACGTGCAAAATAAATCTTAACCGTTTGAGTGTATAAATGACATGACGCTCCTGGTGCACGCAAGAATTGCTCTTCATTTACATCAGCTAATGCTATAATCTAACTTACAACAGTTAATTTGCTTCCGTTTCATATGTTGGCCCAAACAAAATAAAATAAAATAATTTTCTGGTCAATTATGAATTTGTTTTTTTGTTTGGGTAATTTTTTTTGGGTGAAGTTCTGTTTGGAAATGGTGAATTATCTTTTGTTCAAAATTGGGCCTTTGGATTGGACTTTTTAGCGTCCATGTTGGATTGGGCCCGCGTGACTGTAAACCAACCAACGAAGTTTGCCCTATGAGTTTGGCTTTTCACTGAGTTGTGAATGGGTAATACAATGATATATACTATGCATCGATCTTTGTTCACTTGGCACATGGCAGAGCCATGTTGGGGTGGAAGCCATGGCATGGGTATACAAGGGGCAACTATGTTCTAAAAGCCGTGATTGATGGCAAGCCTGGCTGGTTAAAAGACAGATTAAGAGTGTTTAGTTTCAAAAAAAAAAAAAATCTTTTCACGTGACAACAGTCTAATGTCATAACAGAAAACGTTTAGAGAAAAAAACTTAAAAAGAAAATAAAAAAGAGAAGTAAATCCTTTCTTTGGAGAATATAAGAAGCGATACTGTATTCTTCAGTAAATAATTGGGGGCCTGCTTGTTTGCCTGATGACTACAGGACATTCTCGTTGTCAATCACGTCGAGACTGCCTAATTGAAAAAATAACAACATTTGGATGTGATATTATTTGTTCTCAACAATTTTGATTTTTTATTTTTTTTATCATATTAAAATTAAAAAATCAGCATTCAGCCTTCACCGTGAAAGGCTTTCGACTAAGATACTGTTAAAAAAATTTAAGCATTTAGATTCTAAATAAAGATTACTTATATCTTCAATATTCAAAATTTTTTTGAAATATCAGCCTGCACTGTAATAAACAAAAATTTTAGAAATAAACAAATATGAAAATTAAAATCTTAATAGTATAATAAGCCAAATTATAATATTCATTAATATTAAAGGAAGAGAGAGAATGTGTAAGGCCTAATGAGTGAGTTTCATATACATTTTTTTAAAAAGATTTTATCTATCTTTTTATTTTTAAATTAACAGGAAATTAAGGGGGGAAAGGATGATCCATTTCTAAAATAATAATTTTTAGAGGTAAAATAAAGTCAAAATTGCTCAGTTACACATAAACACATATAATGACACCAACCTATTTATTGATGTCCTCTCATGAAGAAAATCAATCTCTTATAAACACATAAACTAATATATATATATATATATATATATAAACTATAGTGGAGCTGCAATGTAACTAAGTAAGTTATTGTGTAATTTTTACAGAATTGCGTGTTGATAGTGTTTATGTACTGTTTATATCATAGATGTCCGTATAATTACTGTTTATTCATCTTTTTTTTGTTTTTTGATTTTTTTTTCTTGTGAAGTCCATGAAAATATTTTTTGAATCTTTACATTTTGCAGGGAAAAACACCTAGTTCTTGTAATGGGCAATAATAGCCAATGTCATTTAAATGCACAATAATAAATATTTAAATACGTGAAATGTGAAGGATCATTTAAAAAAATATCAATTATAGAACTTGTAGAAATTCTGACATATATGGCACATTGTAAAAAAACTGAATATAACAATAATAGCGAATTTTTGTAATTTTACCCTAACATAGATATCGATAGTTGAATGATCAGACTTAATACTAAACCATTATAAAAATCTTTGGATTGTTCAAGTAGCGATTGTTATTATATGTATTAGAGTGATAATAAAAATGTCTACTTGTATAATACTACATCCAGAAGTCTCATGAAAACATAAAATAACTAAATAGAAAAATAAGAGAAAAGTAAAATCTCTACTAGACGGAGGTACAAAACAGACTATACAATTTAATTTCATGTAGATTATTTTATACTATATTCTCAATATTTTTAATGATGACTTACTAACCAAATAAAATAAAAGGAATAAACATTTTGGGTTAAAATAGTACATGTTCATATCTCAAGAGTTTAAAAGAAAAAAAAAAGCCGTCGAGTTAATTTTTAGAATTAAAGGATTTGAGTTTGATTTCTAATCAGAACCAAATTAATCACAAATTAAAAATAACGGTAGTAACATTAATGTTGTCCATTATATATAGTTATCAATTACTAGCAAGATATCGCCCGCACGAAAATGTTGTCAAATGCATATAAAGAATTTGAACTTAATTTCCAATAATAGTCAATATATAGTTAACGAAGTATTAGTCGACTGTTGATGAACGTATGTGAAGAATTTGAATTTTGATGCAATAGTTCATAGTTAAGGGCATAGTTATAAAAATTAGATTGAACCGGCCATGAAATCAATTCATTTAATCCTTAAAATGAGCTAAGTAAAAAATAAGTGAAGAATCGGTCAAACCAATAAAAATCAACCAATTTGGCACTTAGTTAAAAAAAAAGTTTTTTGGTTTAAGATAGAGTTTTAACATTAATTGACAGAAATTTATGATATTTTATAAATTCTATTCAATCCATCTCACATAGATTTGTTGCCTTATATAAAATGATTTAATTATTTTTTAATTTTTAAATATTTATATTTATTTTAGATATTATTTTATAAGATATGTATTAATTTAATTGTAAAATATTTTATATATATATATATATATACACTTTTCTTTTATATATTTAGAAAAATAATTTAATTCTGGTTCAATTACAATTGAATTATTAAACTATGAACCATTTAATTCAATATATGGTCTATTTTTTAAAATATTGATTAATGGAATACCAGTGAATTGTTGTTAAACATATATTTAGGAATTTTAAACGTAATATGAAGGATGCATTTAGGAAAGAAAAATATAAACATCTCAATGAAATTTTTGCATAAAAGAAAATTTTAAATGAAGTATAACATGTTTTTATCGTGATATGACAAAATTGTAGGGCTAGATTTGCAATTATGTGAAATTTAAGGATGTAGGTGACATTTTATTTTGACCAATCAATTTTGACACTTGTCAAGATCTGATGCAACCATCATATGATTGCATGCATGCAACAAATGTGAAATTGCATTATAAACTTGCCCAAATTATATAGTGCATAATCCATATTTATTAAACTTGATAATAAATAATACATGAAATATTTAAATAAATTTAAATTTCATCCACAATTATTGATGAATATGGGCTTTTGAATTGAGACCATACTACAAGGAAAGTATAATATTATCATCCATAGAAAATGTAAAATGCTAGGAAGAAAAACTCAAGTCCTCTTTAATCCAACATTATCCTTGCCAAATTTTGAAACTTTATCCATTCAACTTCATGATATCTTTTGGTAATTTTAGTTATTCATAACTACTTTTATAATAATTTTTCCAATAAAATTATCTATTACAACGTTAGTAGATATATATATTAATTATATATATATATATATATATATTAATTGTATAATTGAATGTTATCTATCATTAACATTTTTTATTAAGTGTAACACTAAAGATTTTTTAAATCACAATATTCTTAAACATTGCCTAAAAGAAAAGTATAACATTACTTGCTTTATTTTTTTCTTCTTGTCTTACTTTGCTTTGTCCAATCCATATCTAGTTTGTATGAAAAATAAGAACATATACTTCTTTTCCTTTGACATAAAAAAGCAACACATATTTTCTATTCTTTCCCCGAAAGCTAACCTAGGATGAGGTCTTTATATATACATAAGTGCACATTTGCATGAGGTGCATCAAATTAATCCATAGACTATACATATAACTTTCACCTCATAAACATTGCTTCGCCTGCCAAAAATTAATATGGATGCCATAGTTGAGAAAGTTTTTTTAGGATTGGCCTCTTTGGCTCTTAAAGAGTTCAAATTGCTGTGGAATACTAAAGATGATGCAAAAAGAATGAAGAACACAGTCGGTGCAATCAAATTTACACTTTCGGATGCAGAGAGGAAGGTCAAGGACTATCAAGTGAGCTTTTGACTAGAGAGACTGAAAGATGTACTCGACATTACATATGACTTGCTTGATGATTTATCAACTGAAGCTTTGATGAGGGGAATCATGACCCGAAACAATATGGCAAAGAAGGTATGAATATTCTTCTCTAGGTGAAACCAAGTTGTTTATAATCTTAAAATGGGTCATAAAATGAGGGAAATTAGGAAGAAGTTAGATGAAATCGATGATGATAAGAAAAAATTTCAATTGACTAATTACCCTCTTAAGATCAAACTATAAACGAGAAGCGAAAACAAACATACTCTTTTGTGCAAAAAGATGAAATTATTGGGAGAGAAGAGCATAAGAATCTCACTTTACGTTACTTGTTAGACCTTAATGTGAAAAACAATGTTTCAATTATTCCAATAGTTGGATTTGGAGGGTTAGGCAAGACGACACTTGCTCAACTTGTATACAATCATGAGGATGTCCAAAAACATTTTCAGCTAAAAAGTTGGGTGTGTGTATCCGATGAATTTGACATTAGACAAATAGCTCAAAAGATTTTAGGGCAAGTAACAACGAAAGATATGGAGCAAGTGCAACAAGACTTTAGAAAATTAATTGAAGGGAATAGATTTTTAATTGTCTTAGACGATGTGTGGAATGAAGATGTGGAGCAATGTCATGAATTAAAAAGCTTATTGATGGAAGGAGTAAGAGGAAGCATGATAATTGTGACCACATGTAGTGAGGAGGTGGGAAAGATAATGGGCACCCATCCGCTTATTATTCTTAAAGGTTTAGATGGTGAAAGATCATGGGAATTGTTTTGTCACATGGCTTTTAAAGAGGGGAAAGAATCAAATAATATGGAGTTGGTAGCAATTGGAAGAGAGATTGTAAAAAAATGTGCAAGAGTTCCTCCTGCTATTAGAATAATTGGAAGGCTTGTACATTAGAAAACTTTAGAAGGGATAGATTTTTCATACTTCAGAGATAGTGAACTATGGAAGAGAGATCGAGAGAAGAACAAAATCTTTGCAATGCTTAAACTTAGTTATGATCATCTTCCCTCACCTATGAAAAATTGCTTTGTTTTTCGTTCCTTGTTTTCAAAGGATTTTTTATTCAAGAAGTAAACGTTAATTCAAATGTGGGTGGCAGAAGGATTGATATCATTCAGTCATCTAATCATATGAGGTGTGAGGAAGATGTTGGTCATGAATACTTTATGAATCTATTGTCAAGGTCCTTCTTCTAAGATGTAAAAAGAAATAGGTTTAGTGACATAATGACATGCAAAATGCATGACCTTATGCATGATTTAGCACGATTTGTAGCGAAGAATGAGCATTTTGCCATTAGTGAATGAAAGGAACAAAGCAATAAAGGCACAACACGTCATTTGTCATATGTTATGTCAACATGTGATTAGAAAGTTCCAACTTACTTCCTTAAGTCAAAAAAATTAAGAACAACGCTTTTACTTAAAAAAGGTTTCTCTTATGCGATAGATAAGTCTATTTTTTGTTTGTTTACATCAAACTTAAAAGTGCTTATGTGTTCTGGTCTTACAATGCTTAGATATTGGAAAATTTCTAGAAAGTATCAGAAAGTTGAAGCATTTAAGATTTCTTGATCTTTCACATAATGGTATAAGCTAGCTTCCAAGAGTTATTACTAGACTACATAACTTGCAAACCTTAAACCTCTCTAATAATTGTGTTAGAAAATTGCCAAGAGATATCAATAAATTGATAAGCTTAAGGCACCTTGAACTTAACAATTGTAAGTTGGCTTGGATGCCATGTGGGTTGGGGTAATTAACTTCTCTTCAAACCTTGACACAATTTGTCTTAGATGATTATAAGAAGCATGGGAGAAAGGGTAGTGTAGGGATAAGTGAATTGGGTAGGCTAAATAACCTAAGAGGGTGTTTAGAAATTAGAGGCTTGAAACACCTATGGCTAACCTTGAAGAGGCTGAATCTGCAAAGTTAAAGGAAAAGCAACATCTTCAAGAGTTAACACTAGTTTGGCACCCAAAGTCTGGCTTTTGGTCATCCTCATCAGAAGATAGTGAATTCATTAGTGAAGTTGCTTCTAAAGATGAATTGATTTTAGAAAGACTCCATCTATATCATACCATCAAAAGTCTAGTTATAAAAAGGTTTTGTGGGGAAAAATTACCAAATTGGATTAGAAATCTCTCACCACTGCAGAACCTTGAGATCCATTCTTGTAAGTATTTGATATCACTTTCTGAAGTTCTACATAATCTTAGATTATTACAAACATTGCTGATATATAAATGTCCATTGTTGAATGAAAGATGCCAAAAGATGAGTGGTGATGATTGGCCAAAAATTGCTTATATCCCAACCATTGTGCTTGCAAGCAATTGGCTTGAGCTTGCTTACCAAAACTTGCTCAAGGTATTTATATTCAATAACCTTTCTTTCTTGTCATTTGTACTCTCTCTTTCTCTTATGATTTAATATTGATACTTTGTTTCCTGTTGTCTTTATTTGCAAATAAGAGCATGCAAATTTTTGGTCTATTTTAAGTGAGAGGCTAGCAAGAAATGGATAAAGATTATCTAAAAATTTTATATCCCAATGTATTTGAGTTCAACTAAAAAATCTAATTAGTTGTCTCTACATCTATGATATATTGATAGTACTTTCAAGTCACCATATTTACTAATTACAAGCTTAATGCTTAATATTCAAGCTTGTCATGTTCATGAAGGAAAACATGGCAACAAGAATGGAAAATGCTATTCTTAGCCTTTCTCAACTACATTCAATATCATTTAATTAGAAGATAAAACCCTTTAATTATCTCTACATCTTAAAATGTCTTACTTCTTCCTCTCAAACCTCACTAATTAGTTGATTCTTTGCTTTCCTATTACTGTCTTAACTCTTTCCTTGACTATACTCTTTATGTTTCTCTATGCAGTTAGGATAAATTATTGCTTCGAAAGAGTGATTTGATCTCATTGTAGATCTCTTTCAAGAATTGTATCTTATTTAATACATTGTATGAGATAAGGTCTAAAAAAAGTTTTAAAACTATATGGTATTTGATTTGATATTATATAAAATAATGTTTCATATGAAATAATATTATTTTATGGTTGATAATATACTATATAACAATAGATAGAATAAAAATTAATTATTTTAACAAAAATATTTTTTTATTTAAAAATATATTATATTTTTATAAACTTATTATATTATATTACCTTTTAGAAAAATTAAAGGTTTTACAGATTTATATTGTCAAAAAAATAAAATGAAATTTGCATACAAATTAATTACATAACAAAAAGTCAAATTCGACTCTTTTAAAGTGCATATCCCCCTTTTGATCATAAAGTGCTAATGAATGAAAAGATTATGATTTTTTTCTTTTACAAAAATTGACACGACTGTTATCAATTGTTCATATGTCATAAAAATATAAGCTGTTAATCACTTTGCCCTTTTCTCCCCTAGAGTATGTCCTTTTCTGTCTCATGGAGTTATCAATATTTATGTAAAATAATAATAATTCTGCTAATTTCTGGAGATGGTAGCAACTGTTAAAGCAATTTTCTGAACTAATAGTTGATGAAACTGTGGGATAAATCGTTGGTGCCCCCATGGTTGGTTTTGGCACCTAAATACGCTGCACTATGTATCTTTTGGTTTTTGGATACACCACAAGGTACATCCCAAAAGCCTAGCTCAGAGCTCAGAGGTTGTGAAGCCTGAAAGGAAAAAAATGACAAAAAACTACAATATAATATAATATATACTACAAAAAAAAAGCCATATAGCTACAGTGGCTTGTAGTTATTGACAAGAAATCTGTCTGCATGTATAGTTTATACCTGTAGGCAATCTAAAATGCTGTGGGTGTAGATTATTTTTTATATAAACTACCTTTACCTATGAATATTAACTGGAGGTAAAGGCCTTACTTAAAAATTCCTACCCTCTTGCTATGATAATTAACCGTGGCTAAAAGGCTTAAGTAAAAACTCCAATTTTGCTGACCGTGGGAAAAGGCACCTTCTTGCGTTGACTATAGATAACAGATATGAATGCAAAAGTAATAAATAATTGTTGATGTAACTAATAAAATGAATATAACAATTTGGTTTCGTACCAGAGTGCCAGCACTTACAAGACAAATTGCAATGTAAGAAAGAAAGAAAGAAAATATCAATTTTAAGATACACAAATTGAACTTTTCATAACTCCAAGTCATTAAGTTAATAAAGAGATAATTTTTAATATGAAAGGAGATTAACAAGTTCTTTAACTTTTCGTCAATTTATTTTTATTTTACACATATTAAAAAATTAATTATTAATATAATATTTTATTGAAATAATTTATTTAAAATAAAATAAATAATATTAATATATATGCACTTTAATAACCATCAATTTTTATATTACACTTATGATAGAATTTTATATCTAAATTGACTTAATAAAAATTTAATTTGTTGCTTTTTAGACATTTGTCAAATAGTAATAGTGCCCTTCATGTGATAATAAAAATTTTCTAGCTTATTTTATGGGCGTAATATTTTCATAAATCTAAAATAATCAAGTTTATATTATTAATATCTATATTATTAAGACATTTTATATAATGCTAAAAAAGCTAACAATAATTGAGATAAATTTCTAAATATAAAAATAAAATAAAGATTAATTCAACAAGAAACTCTAATTAAATTTATCATTTTTAAAATTTATTATCTTGTTAAAAATATCATTGTTGATAACTACGTATTCTTATGAGAGAATTATAGTTGAGAACTTAAAGTTAAAAAAAATTATTTTAAAAAATCCATTTTTATTGTTTTAAGATAAATTATTACTGATTTTAAATAAAACTTCTAAACTTAATAATAACAAATCTTTTAAAATAAATTTTTTTAATTTTGAATTATTAACTTAAATTCTCCCTATTTTCATCCCTTCTCCTCAAAGAAGTTCTCCTAAACAAAAGTTGTACTTTATAAGTCATCTTTTCATTAAACAATGTTTCTTCATCTCTATTTTGTCAGCTCCATTTTCTTTCAGATGTCAACATCTATTTGTCAATTACTATCTGTAAATGAGCTCCCCCATCAATCACATGAGTATCCTTTAAGCATTTTTCTTCTCAGCTCACAGGAAAAAAAAGAAAAAACTTATACTTTTTAAGATATACTAAGCTTCCTCTTCTGTATTATGTCATGTCCTTAAAGCTAACACATAGTGAAAGGAGAGCTCTATTTTCTTTCACGGGAGGATTGTTGAAGCATGTTTCTTCAATATTGGGTACATGATTGATTAACGAGAAGCCCCTAAAAAAATTTGTTTTCCGCAGAATCTTACCTTTAATCCTATTCTTCATGCCCCAGCCCAGGCAGTAATAGACCAACCATAAAAAGCCATACCTTCTTGTTTGCATGTTAAGCTATGCTGCAGAGATTATCGATTCTGCTGTTTATAACTTTTCCAGCCATTTACTGTAAAATTGAAACTCTACTTAGCCTTATATGCAAGGTTTTAAATTGTGGTTGCAGTTGCGGTTGCGGTTGCGGGTGTTGCGGAAATTATAAAACGTGTTGCAGGTGTTACGGACTGTTACGTTGCGAATTATTACGGATTAGACCGCCATTTTAAAACTATGTTTATATGTAACATTTAAAAGACAAGGTTTTTCTTTTTTTTCCCTTTGAAAAGAACTGCATTCCTAAGATTTCAAATAATATACAAGACTACACAGAAAAGAATACAGTCCTGTGTAAAACAAATATTAAGCCAATCAATCACATTCCGAGGTCGCAGTCTTTCTGTTCTTAAGGAAAATGCAGATGCAAACCACAGTAGCCCTTGCAAATTCAATCCCAATGAAAAGATAACGTTGATATAAAATTGTCTAATGAATTTTTAAATGATTTTAATTATATCAAATAAGTATTATATGAAAACTTAATACTTAGAAGGAGAATATTTTAGAAAATCAAATTGCGCCTCAATGTTTTATCTAAACTACAATGCTCAAGTTTTATAATTTGGCCCAAACAAGTATTTCATCTATTTGGGTTAAAAATGCATTAGTTGTGAATGGGCTAATGAAGTAAAAATCCTATCTAATCCATGATCTGCTTCAAAGGAGCTAACTTTGTGATTTTGCCTTCTATATTAAAAACATTTTGTCTAGTAGATAATGGCCACATGACAAAGAAGAAAGAAAACATTTTATCTAACATACAATGACTACATGGTAAAAACAGGAAAAACAAATAAGGATCGTTTGATTAGTAAAATATTAAGTATGTAAAAGAAAAAAAATAAAAAATAGATAAGTAAAATGATAACTAACACTCATATTTGTACTTTTAAAAATAATTAAAAAAGATAACTATTATTAAATAATAATTATAAAAATACAATAAACATTAAAAAAAAGAATTACATCCCAAATTATATCGCAACTCCAATAAAGAAGACTGTTATAATTGGTAGTGATTCAACTATTGCCCATTCATTTCTTTTACTTTTTCTTAAAAAACAATATTCACGTCAATATACATACGATTACATTACGTATTTATGACTTGTGAAAGTCAACCAACCAATGGGCGTATGATGAAGATTGTCAAGTCAAACTTTTTGTCAACGATTTTTTTGTTTTTTTGTTTTTGTTTTTGTTTTTCTGGTTTTCTTGCAATTCATGGTACCCTGTAGTTACATGTCCGCTGTACATGACTCCTTATAATTACCAAGTCATAAAAATTTTAAAAGAAGTAATTTCTCAAATATTTAAAAATAAAAATTTTAAAAATTATCTGCAGTTACGTATCTAAAAATAACATAATAATTATTTTTAATATATATATTTTTTCTAAAACCTTTTTTATTAAAAAAATGAAGAATGCTCCATTCATCGAAGCCCCTTCTCTTTCTTAAATTTCACTCCTCTTCTTCCGGTTTCACCTTTTGATACAAGAACAAGGTTTACATTTTAAAAAAAAACAACAAAAACTATTATAAGACAACATTTTCAATATCAAATTTTTGGATTCAGTGTGTGTATATATATGTGGGTGCAATAGGATATACACCTTGGTTAGAATTGGGTTGGTTATGAATCAGCACCAACTTTGAAACCGAACCAGCCTAACTTAGGAACCAAATAAGAAATGCAGGTGTGAGAAAGAAAGTTATCTTTTGAAAAAAAAAAAAAATTAAGATTAGGTAAAGTTAGTGGTTCAAAACATGACCAACAATGGTCGTTTTTTTAAGGCCTTCATGTGAGAGACACTGAAACTAAAAAGCAAAGCCAAAGCCCCAGGTCTGTGCTTTTGTTTCTTGCAATAATCTCTCAAAGTACGTCACGGCAAGTTTTTAGGTGTAATAGCTATATCACTTTTTTACTTTATAGATATATTTTTCACCCTCAAAAGCATTGACCACATTCAAATCTTCTCTTTCAGAAACGCAATGTCTGCTTCTTCTTGTTCAAAACCTAAATCATTGCTAACTTCCCTAAGTTACTCCACCAAATACAGCCCCTCCCTCTCCCTTATCCTTTTTCTCTCACACACATTGTTAGAGTCCGATGTAGATTACCTGCAGCTCTCGAAGTAATTTAGGTTGTCTAGGTCTGTAATAGATTATTTAAATTTTATTTTATTTTTTATTTTCTAATCTCACTCATTTTTTAAGTTAATAGTTAAAAATTACTTTTATTTTATATTTTTCTTTCTATAAAATAAATAAAAAATTATTAAAATAAAAAATTAAAATCTTAACTATCTAAATCTAATTTGTATAGTTTAAATTTAGAATTGTTTCTCCCTTTTTGATTTGGACAGTTCAAATTTTATTTTATTTTTGATTTTTTAATTTTAATCATTATTTTTTAAAAGTTAATAGATAAAAACATTTTTATTCTATGTTCTGTTTTCTTAAAAAAAAATCAAAATAAAAAATTTAAAATCTAATCTGTTTGAAATTGATTTGCTTAATCTAAATTGGCCAATGTCATCAAACCCCAAGTCATATGGCTAAGCTGAGACAGCGAAACATATCATGGGATTCTGGGGAAAAAAAATGTATAAAAACAAAAAACATATACATGCATTTTAGTTAATTAGCATGTATCAAGGCGATAATTAATGTGTACTATTTATTGCTACTATTACACCGACTTGTCAAATGGCTTTTTGGTATAATGGTATTAATGTATCTGTCAAAGTCTTATCTATGTACAAGGAAAAAAAATTGTTCTACTCTTGAATTAATCATTTTAGAAAAGCTTGCGGGCATATATCACATGTCAATTTGTTTGTTTGTTTGTTTTTAAGTGGATCTATCTCTTCTAATCTCTGCTGCAAAATCAGAGAAGATGACTCTTTTTCTCAAACCATTTCATCATGATGCTTTCTTATCTTCTGGAATTGCCAAGAATTAATTTCTCTGTCCAAAAATTTAAAAGTTGAGTGAAGACAAGTCTATGACATTGTAGTTACAGATTTTATTCTTCTTTTTCTAGCATTGATCTCTCATTTTGTCCATGTATATTATATGCCTTAATTCTCTTTCTTTTCACTTTGAATGAATTTATCCTACGTATGGCAAAAATTAAAAAAAAAAATCCTTGAGAAGCCTATTATCTCTTGCAGCTACATACTGTACCATATAAAAAAAATTTAAGGTGCAGTCAATATTTAAAAAAAATTAATAGACTAAATTAAATATAAATACTTTAACAAAATATGTATTTGATACGGTCATATATTTATTTATAATAGATTTTGTTATAACGATTTTATGCAGAATAAGTAGTCCATTTTTTCTACCATGTATATATCTAAAATTATTTGCTGGCCTGTGATTCAGGTTCTGTGGTCTTAGAAGCATGAAGTAACAATAGAAACGCAGTTTTAACATGAGCCTTAATTAGTAGGCTTGTATTGAACTAACTAAACTTTCTAAGGAAGATTCTTTTAGAAGATGTAGCCAAGTTAGGTAAGAAATATTGTCTTGTGTATAAATTCTGACTTTAAGAAATTACAAATGGTGGGCTGTATTTTTCTTTTTTATTTTTTTTATTTGAGAGCTGATTAAGGTGATAATGAAGAGCTTCATTTATTAGATTTAATTTTTCCGCAAATCCTGGCAACATCTGAACAAAATGGTTTGGCCATTCTTTAATCAACATAGTTTTCAAGCTTAAAATGGACTAAGTGGTCTTTGTTCCTTGTTTGTCACTCATTATATTTCCTAAATGGAATCTTGATCGTAATAGTACTCATCTGCAAAGAAAATTATTAAAATTAAAATTTTTACATTACAAGCAATTATAAGTAAATTATATATCCTTTTTGAGTATCGTTGAAATTATACATATGTTCTCTTTACTTTCAAAATATACACTTCATTCTAATTTAAAAATTTTTAATTAAAATATCTTCAATTAATATAAATATAAAAATATGTATTATATTTAAATATGCACAAATAAAAATAAAAAAGAATAAATTTTGTTTTCAAATATGCACAAAAAAGAATAGATTTTTTTCATTAAATTTAACAAAAAAATGTATTTAAGTTAATTGAGAATATTTTAATTAAACATTTTAAATTTAAACCAAAGTGTCGCACAACTTTTTATTTTAGGAAATGTTTGTATAAAATAGAGGTGTTCAGTAAAATATAAAATGAGGTTCTAGTAATTTATTCAAAAATTATATATATCTTTTTTTATTATAAATGTTGATTTTTGTTTTCACAAGATGAGAGAAGTGGGTCATTTTCCATTCACGATTATGAAGAACTTAATATTTTCGAATACTTTTCTGCAATTGACAACATATTATAAGAAAAAGTATGAAGAAAATAGAGTAAATTACTTCTTTCTTCTCTAAGAAATGCTTAAATTATGCTTCCATTTCATCTATTATAAAAACAAATACAAAATCCTCTAAGATTAAAATATGACCAAAATACCTACACGAATAATATTGATTTCTTTTGTTAAAAATATAACTTATTAAATATTTTTTAAACTTGTAATTCAATTTTATTTATTGCGGTGAAAACTACAAATTTAATTTATTTTAAATTTAGAAATGTTATTTTTTTATATTGATCAAATACATATTTAATAATTATTATATTATATACAAATATTACATATAAGTATATTTTAATCAAAATAAAGATATAATTATAACTCAAATTTTGTTGTAAGGAGGGTCACTATAATGTATCTTTTGACTTTAAGAGCGGGGATTGTAAATTCTTAAAATAAAAAAATTATATAATTTAAACATTTCTTTTAAAAAAAATGAGAGAGTAATTTACTCAAGAAATTAATATATATGGTTTGGGAATGTTATTGAGAATAATATTGGTCTTTCCAAATCAGCTTAATTATTATATTTAAGAAGTCAATCGAAGACCCACAACAAACAAAGACTAGAAGAAGAGGTGATTGTTCCTTATAACTGTCAGTGGATAACTCCCAAATCCATATATGCCAACATTGAATAAACCCACTTGCCTAAGCCTAACACACCCTACATTGGAAAAAAAAAAAAACTAAATATTGCAATTAAATTGACTTTCGATTGCAATTTTCTCTTGGAAAGTTTCACTAAGTCATGATTTATATATACCCCCGTCTACATAATCTAAACTAGACGCTTGACATATAGTTCAAATAGAAATTTTAGAAATATGACTTTATACAAAATATTATTAATTAAATCATAATATACTTAAATTAAAAGATTGCTAGTTGATCTTTAATTCAACCATTTCAGATCTCAAACCCAACATCATAATGCTCGAATTTATACAAATTAGGGAGGAAGCAACTTCGGAAAATAAAGAATCAAGTTGAGGCAAATTGCGACACGCAACAATTTGAGCGGTTCCAAAATATGTAAACTGCGCTGCATTTACATATAACATCAAATCCTATGTTGACCAATGTTGCCCTGTTTTCATAAATTTATACCCTTTCCTCATCTGGCCAATAAAATTGTAACCTGATATTTGATTTTGGCCTAGTTTCCTAAATTTATAGCCTTTCCACTTTTGGCCAATAAAACTGTAGTCTAATATTTGAGAAGTAGATTTTTCGGGAAAAAAAAAAATATTAATAGCAATCCACAATGGGGATGATGGCGGATCTATATCAACGGCTAACGAACTCAAACTCATCTATTTGAAGAAATTTCAAAATAAACAATTCATTTAAAATTAGTAAGTAATCTATATAAAATTTATTCATATAAAATTACAAGATAAATGAAATGTGTCATAACTATTAATATCATTTAAACAAACAATTAAAATAATTAAGAATTATCTAGTCTCAACAATTTTATCTTCAAATATATTTCAAATTTTTGCCAAGTTTCAAGCTTGAGACTAATACACACACAATTTAAGACAGAGTGGGTATCACCCTTCCCACGCCTAGATTAAGACATATAAAAAATTTCAAATCTGAACCAGACATATTTTCCATCCCCAGATATTTAGACCCAAACGGATAATTGAGAATCAGAACTAGATTTAAGAACAAGTTTGGTTGTGATTTGATTTGTATTGTACACATTATGGTACAAAATCTGGTCTTTTACACAAGCCATACATCCATGAAACCAAAAAACACATCCCACACGTGCTGTATAGTTGGTAAAGAAGCACCATGCCCCAGAAAACAACTAACCTCAGTTTGATTCCATTCAGTTAACTTAAAAAAAAAAAAAAGAAGAAAGAAAAAAAATAAGAAAACCGAATTCGGCTACCAGCCAAGTAATGGTTTCGTTGCAGACTCCTTGAAAAACATTCTCCAAGAACCCATTTGCTTCTGGTCCACAATCCATTCTATCTCTAGAAAAGTAGTCATAACTTCTCTATAAATATATTGCTATTCATTTGGACGCTTACCCACAAATCTCTTTACCATCCCTTATACTTTTGCACTTCATTTCATTCACTTTGTTCTGTTCCTTTTCTCAAGAAGTGAAACATCAGAATGTCTCCACAAAGGCCTATTCTCTCCCTTTTCCTCATCACACTCTCATTAGGCTTTTGTTTTGGCTCTCAGAAAGATGACCCACTTAATGCTCCAAAACATGAACATTTTGGCCTCATGACAAGGGCTTATAGAACCACCCAGACCTCTAGGTCTCAAGCAACACTTAGTGTTGATGACTATGGAGCCAAAGCCAGTGATGGAAGAGATGATACCGAGGTACATAGAATTAGAATATTAACAATGAGGCATTATTGTAGATATGAAACACTTGTTCTGCTCTCAATTTCTCACTTCTCTTTTCACTCCCCTTTTGTTCTTCCTCTTTAGGCCTTCAAGAAAGCTTGGAATCAGGCTTGTTCTAAGGGGGCGGCTCTTGTTGTGCCTGAGAAGAAGGTCTATCATCTTAAGCCAATAACATTTTCCGGTCCATGCCAGCCAAATACTGCTTTTATGGTGAGTTACCATACAACATTGCAGTCAGGTGATGTTTGGGTCAGTTTGCGTATCTGGTCTAGTCCAAAGCAGGTCATCTATGCTAGATCGCAGGCAAACCTAGATATATAATTTCAACTTCTATGAATTGCATTCACTGTGAATGTTCTGATTTTCCTGCTTCACTGTGTTAGGTGTATGGAACAATCAAAGCATGGCCTCACATGTCTGCATATGAAGAAGATCCAAGACACTGGATTCAGTTTAATGGCATCCCAAATTTCAGAGTTGATGGTGGTGGCATAGGCACTTTCAATGGCAATGGGAAGAAATGGTGGCAAAATTCTTGCAAAATGAACAAAAACCTCGTAAGTCATTTGAAATTATTCTCTATTGGATCAAACTCCAAATTCTTCTACCCACTTTCTTTTTATAAAGGATAGAAATTTAGAAAAAAGAGTTGTGTTTATGTCTGATACATGTTAGACACCTATTAAACCCGAAACAATATTCAAATTATACAAGTATACTTCAAATTATGCCGTGTTACAGAGTCTTAATATATATTAGTTTTTCTTTACATTTTACCCTTTATAATTATGAATGCTGACCTTTGTTTGCCCTTTCTCCTATTGTTTCACAGCCATGCAAAGTGGGGCCAACTGTAAGTATATCTTCTTCATATGATTAAGTTTAGCAGAATATATTTCACAAAGAAGATGCAGATTACTCTGTTTTTCAGCCTGACATAATTTTCCTGGAAAATTTGATTTCTAGGCTGTAACATTCAATGAATGCAGCAACTTGAGAGTGGAAAACCTGAGGTTCAAAAATTCACAGCAAATGCATATGAATTTCCAGAAATGTTTCAATGTTAGAGTTTCAAGTCTCGTAGTCAGAGCACCAGCAAACAGCCCTAACACTGATGGGATTCATGTGACAGAGACCCAGAATATTCTCATCAGTAACAGTATTATTGGGACAGGTAAAACTCAAGAATATCTTTTTGATAGGAAAAAAAAACCAAGATTATAGCCAAAGAAATTTATAAAAGGATAAATTAAAATTTATCTAGGCTTTGACCCGAAATGAGTTTTCCTCCAATAATTTTATTTAGTATTCAAACCTCTCACTATGCATTTAATCAGACATCACATATTCACATCCACCACTAAGTGAATCCCTACAAGTCTGTCTTTTGTCATAATTTTAACATAAATAATCATCACAATTGTCTTAAAGAAAACATTTTCACAATTGAACATATATTTCACTTGTACTGCAATAATTTCATAACTTTTAAAGTCATTATTATGTTCATATTTCAAACTGTCTGCTTAATTCCAACAATAATCTCAACAGACTAAAATGATTAACGCTTTAAGTGAAATAAACTTCTTACAATCAATGCATTTATAATTTTAGCTTTTAGATGATCATTTCGATGAATTTATTAAAGGGTAAATGAACGGCCAAAGGCCATGAAAATTTATATGAAATTAAATCGTAAATATTCTTTACATAAAATATTATTACTTCCCGCCATAATTCACTTTTAACTGTTCTTTTTATTTGCTGAAGGTGATGACTGCATTTCAATAGTAAATGGATCTAAAAATGTTAGAGTTACAGGTATAACTTGTGGACCAGGACATGGAATCAGGTATTTGATTAAGCCGAAACCATCTTTGAATCAAGTTTGAATTTTATACCATATTATATATATAGACACACACACCAAAATTAATTGGTTGAATTGTATATAAATAACATTATTGGGCAGTATTGGAAGCTTAGGAGCTGATAACTCAGAAGCCGAAGTGTCCAATGTGGTAGTGAACAGAGCCACCTTGATTGGAACAACGAATGGGGTGAGAATAAAGACTTGGCAGGTAAGAGTTGGTCTTCAGACGTTGACTTTTAAGGCTTTTAGGCACCCTGCAACATTTGACACACTTCCAAAAAAGAAAAGTCCAACAACAATTAGAAATTGAAGAGGAATTATACTTAACCCACTTCAATTAATTTTTGCTTTGCCTAATGTCATAGGTTCCTCTCATATTTTCTAAAGGACTTTATCAAACTTTTGCCTATAGAGCTAAGAACACAAATTTTTTTTAGTCTTTAATATATGGGTATTTTAATTTTTTTAACATACTTAAAAAATATGAAGAATTCAAAATTTTTGTATTGTATATGTGTTATAGAACATAAAATTATTTACTTTTAATATATATTATACTCAAATTTTTATTAATTAGTTTTTTTGAAATATTTAAGAAATTGGGTGAGGAGTTGACTTATGATACAAGAATTGAAATATGAGGGCAATAGTGCAAGTGTGCAACAACAAATTTCCACTTTGTTAGTTATTGATCACTTACTTTCAGAACTTTGATCTAATTAATTATTACTTCCAAGTGACTCAAGGCCAATGCTGAACTCCAATACTTTAACTAACCAGCTTTTGTAACTGTACGCATAATCCACCAATTCCCAACCTTCTTCACCACAAGTCAACAACATTATATTAAAGAAAAGAAACAAAAATGTCTAGTTCAACTTTCCTCTATCTATCCCTCTTACCTGCTTAGGACTAGCCAATTTTGTTTGTTCATTTAGTTGTTATAAGTTAACGTGAAAAGCATTTGTGTTTGTTTCAAGCCCAAAGGAGTTTCTTCAATTAGTTAAAAAAAAGTATTTTAAAAATAATTTTCGTTCAATATACGAAAAGATGATCTAGATGGGACCAAAACCAAGTTATTCCTTACTGAGTGTAATAGCAAAAACAAAAAAGTAACATTTATATATATTTTAATGACTCAAAAAAGAAAAAAAAGAAAAATCACACTATGATTAAGTTGTACTAGAAAGTTTTTAAGTGGTTCTTTAGGTAGACTGTAAAATATCTTATTATGAAAGGAAATTGTAATGAAAGAATTTAAGAAACATAAATACTAACATGAATACAAAACATGACACAAATATAAATATTTTGATATGACAAAATTTGAAGTGTGGTGTCATAGAAGCATCTAACTTATGTTAAACATAGATATGGCCCTTTTTTAATTTGTCTATGTTTCATATGATAAGACAAACGGGAGATGCGACCAATAATTTGATCCCTAATATTTCTATTTCATTTGAAAACAGGGGGGCTCCGGGTATGCAAGAAACATCAAGTTTATGAATATAGCAATGAAAAATGTAACCAACCCCATCATAATAGATCAAAACTACTGTGATCAAGAAGAACCATGCCATGAGCAGGTAAAAATTTCAACATCCATGACCCTCAGAGAAGAACCTTCTTTTAGAAAAGTAAAAAATTTAATCTTAAATGGCAGGTATCAGCTGTGCAACTGAGCAATGTGGTGTACCAAAACATCAGAGGAACAAGTGCGTCAGAAACGGCTATCAAATTTAATTGCAGCAGAACCGTGCCTTGCAGAGACATTTATGTTCAAGATGTGATCTTAGAACCTGAAGGACGTGGAGGAGCCATTGCTTCATGTGACAATGTTAGATATGTCAACAAAGGAAGGCTTTTCCCTCAGTGTTCTTGAAGAAACTATAAGGAAGATTCACAGTTTATTGGATTTTGTGATTATCAATTATTCAGGAAAATTTTTTTCTATAGAAAAAAAAACAGAGAGAAAGAAAAACATTGGTGTTTCATTAGGCATCAACGATAGATGTCTGCTCTGTAGTATGACGGGGTATTGCTGGAATCAAGGATCCATTAGTTAAAATAAACTCTTGCTGGGTAAAACAATGACCATAAAGTTGCAAAAACCATTGCACTTTTACAAATGATCTGATGCAGAAAGAAAGCAAAAAACGAAGGAGAATGGAGCTTCAGCATTTATGAGCTTTGAATATAAACATAAAAAAAGGCAGCACACTAATGGACGACAAATGATCATTAGAGAAGACCAGGAACGCTTATGAGAAGACCAACGACTAATTTCATTTGAAGGCTATTTATTCTAGTTTTCTCCCAGCTCTGGGGTGTGAGAGCTGAAAGAAAATCATTGAAGATGATTGTAAAAGCTTTCATCTATCTCTTTTTGTGAACTTATTATGTTTACTGTGTTGTTTATTGTCCTGTGTGAGTGTTAGAATCTTGTTCTTTGTGAGCACTTTTATTCATTGAATTCTTGGGGAAAAAAATTATATGGAATTGAGTTTCTAGCGAGCTTGTGAGAAAAATACAGATTGTGTAAAAGCGTAAAAGCATTAGGACTGATCTTTGTGAACAGGTTGCATAGACTTGGTAAGGTCATGTGTGAGTGTTAGAATTTTGTTCTTTGTGAGCACTTTTACTTATACCTGCTGCGTTCTTTGAATTCTCTGGAGAAAAAAAAAAATTGGGAATTGAGTTTCTCCAGAGCTTGTGAGAAAATTCTAGATTGTGTAAAGGTGTAAAAGCCTTGGGACTGATCTTTTGTGAACAGGTTGTGTAGACTTGGTAAGGTTCTACCCGTGTAAGAAGTTTTGGCTTGATTCTTTAGAGAAGCAAAAAAGAAGAGGGGGGGGGGGGATTCTGGATATAATAGCCAGAAAGCGAGTTAATTCCTGTTGCTCAAGTTACCAACCTATAATTTGTGATTGCCCAAATCCTATAAAAATTCTCTTTCTTCATGCGTGAGAAGAAGAACATCATTTGTACAAGTCAACTAGAAACCTGCTATTAGAATAAAAGCATCTGCAGAAAATCCATGGCTAGCTAAATGACCTTGGGAACTCCAATATAGAAATAGTAATAGAATATACTATCATGTAATGTGCATATCAAGAAAAGGTGAAATAGAGAACCATTTTACACAGAATGCAAGATAAGACTAGAAAACCAGATTGCACCAAAAATATCCATCTAGGCATCAACTGCATAATGCATCTATCAATTAGCTCACCTGAACAAGGTAGTTGAAGATGCGAAGATCTTCAGGATCTGCACTACTCAGAACATTCACAAGAGATCCGATCTTTGATGTTGTGAAGGAGATATGTTCATTTCCCATCACAATCTCCAGCTCTTGCTGTCCAACTCAATTAGGTTCTGGACAATTGTTGTCATCTTCCTTCATTATCTAAAGGAAGACAGAAACCAATGAGAAGACAATTACAAAACCATCCATATGAAAAACCCACAACATGTTGCAAGAATAGATACGATAAAGAAGAACTATTTAGCTTCTGGTTATATGATGCATGAAGAAACAAAAAGCCCATTTAATCAAAGAAAGAAAATTTTTATGGTAAAATTCCCTAGGAACGTAGGCCATGTTTGAGAATGTAGTGGCTTTTAGTTATGGTGCCTTTATAGATAGCAAAAGCCAAAGCCGCCTCAAAGCCGCTATAGTGGTCAAAATTACAACTTTCAATGTCTTTTAAAATCTAACATCATCCATTCCAAATTTGAAACCACCCACTTAACTTTATATATGATTTCGTAATTTTATATTCTTTAAGCTTCTTATAACAATATTTACCAAACATTGTTGATAATCAAAATGAAGTTTACACCAGTGCTTACTACATCTTTAGCAAAGAGCATTCTAAATGTTTTTCTAAGGTAGCTTTTTGATAGCACCTACAACATATCAGCTTCTGAAAAGTTATTAGGATTCCCAAATGGAGCCTTAGAATAGAGTTACATAGTTTGCTCTTTATTAGCCATGAGATGGATGAGACCAAAGCAAAACTTTAACCTCTATGATGGCCAATGAAGAAGTAAAATCCACCAAGCCTCACACATGTAAAATGGTTATGCTCTAGCTTTTTCCAAATTTTCTGTACTTCAAGCCCTGTATTGGCAATTCCTTAGCATATTTTATACATTTACTATGACTAATTTCCATGATTTAGGATAGAAACAAAACTCAAACAAGCATTTGACTCCTTAACCTTGATTAAATGAATGGCTCTTATTGTAACATCCGGTTCCTCCATAAACGTGAGAAACACAATGTTCGATTTTTCCGTAAACATCAGAAATGGGGCCAAATATAAAAGGAAATCCTCGAAATAGAAAGAATTGGGGCCAACTAAATTAGGATAAAATTCTAAATAATAGAAAATGAGGATTTTAGCCTTGAGTTGCCTAGAAATCAAGGCCAAAGTGATTCAAAAAATTTGCTGAAGAAAGTAGGGGTATTTTTGTAATTTTTGGAAAGTTTGGAAAACTCACAGGAGGAATTTTTAAATAAAAAATTTGACCTTTCCGGAGTTCTCAGAAGCCCTAAAGACTATGGGAACCCCTAGAACAGTTGAAACTCCTCCGGTGAGCGATTTCAGCTGTCGGTTGACCGAAACTTTGACTGAACTATTCATAATGGTTTCAGATCCTTTTTGAGTGATTCCAAAGGCAATTATTATGATTAAGAGCCTAAGGAATATGATGGAAAAGACGGTTCTTAGAAAGGAGTTGAAATGAGGCCAAACGAACAAAACTACAAAGAGGGACTAAATTGCAAAGTTTAAAAGTTGCTTAAATGAATCCCTAGGTTTATAAAAACATCCCACCTCAGGTCATATCTCCTCACCAACTCTCTCACACGTTAAAACAGAATTAAGAAGGGTTAATAGTGGCGCACAAGAGGGGAGGCCAAGGAAGGAAGAAGAAACTTTGAAAAATATAAGTTTTAGTCACTTTTTCCTACTCCTTACCTTGTTAAACTTCTTCCCCTCTTCTTCCTCTTCCTTCTCATGGTTTTGGCATTTAATTTGGTGCTATTTTGGGGGCAGAATAGAGAGGGGAATTTCGAAATTTGAGGGAGCAAGCCAACCAAGTGGAAGAACAAGCCAAAGGAACCAAGAAAGTAAGGTAAAATATCCACTCTTTGGTAGCTTCTTCCTCCCCCTTCCCTTGAAGGTATTTCGTCCAGCAAGGAGCCCATCTCCTAGGGGCTGTGTTCTATCCAAATCATGGAGGGATTAGAGGTTTTAGAGGGTAAGGATTAAGGATGAACCAATATAATCAAGAAAGGGGCATTAGGAAACAAGCCAATCTGATTTTATCTAAGAGTTTCTAAGCTTATGTGGATGTTTGTATGAGTTTCTAAGACCCCTAAGAAGCCTCCCAAGTGGCTCTCCCATCAAGGAAAAATTGAAAACCTCTTGAACCCCAAATGCTTCCATAATGTCGGCCTAGGACAGATGGAGGATTTAGAGAGTGTTTTAATTTATTCTAGCCTTGGTTTGGGATTTCATATGATGGTAGAAGGTGGGAGGAACCCTTGGGAAAAATTTAGAAGCCATGGATTGGGAGATGAGGCAATGGCTTCTATAATGTGACCTTATGAAGCAACTTGTGTCTAGGCTTTTGTAAATGAATATGTAATGGCTCCAAGAATCTTAAATGAGGTCAAGAGGCTTAGGAATGAGAAGAGAATGGAGCCAAGAACTTAAATCATGATGGTTGCTTCAATAGGCCATTTATGGAACCACTATGTGACTTATGGAACCAAGTATGTTCTTAAATATAAGTCTAATGTCCTATCTTGTTTCAAGAGTGTAATTAGCTTCCATATGATGTGTCTAGGCTAAAAGAAATGATCTCCATCCTCTTGGGTGTGTGAAGTCAAGGGAGAGGACTCAAGGCTTAAGGAAAAAGTATGTAAATGCAAGCAAGGTAACTTTCTCCACCTTCTCTCATGCATGGATGTGTGTTAGCTTGTTTTAGAATGTGTGTATGTATATTTTCAAGTCATAAAAAGTATACTAGCATGATTTCATATGCCATGGTTTTATAATGACATATTATGTTTCATATGATGTTTTGATGTGTGCTTGGGTTTGTTTGAGTGTGGTAAGGCCAAAAAACCTTAGCTATGGTGAGGATGAGCCAAGAATCCTTAAAATTGGTTGAGACCAAGAAAAAAGTCTCCCAAAAGCAAAGTGGGCTCCCAAGAGTATGGTTGAGTCCAAGAATGCATTAAAAAATGGGTGAGGCAAGTCCAACATTCACAAGAAATTGGGTGAGGCCAATCCACTTGCTTGGCAAGCCTTTGTATGCTATGTATAACTTTCTTAAATAATGAAAATGCTTCTTGAATGTTTGCACATATCCATATGATCATACATGTATTTATGAGACTTGTTTGCATCCATTATGTATGATTGAATAAGAGATGAGTTATTGAGATTCTTTGCATCTCATCCCTTCCTCTCTAATGCTCTAAAATGCTAGGTGAACTAAGTGGATATGCTAATGGGAGCCAACAATACTAAAAGAAGGAGATTGACAATCATATGTTTAGCTTTTGCCACTTTAAGACCATATTGTACCATAGGATGTATATGTAGGATGTATATGATGTTGTAAATAATCTATGACCCTTGAGACATGTATAAATATGCTATTATGTAATGTTTAGATGTATGAATATGATGTATGACTTCTAGCATTTACTTTGAGTATGTAATGCCAAAGTGTGCAATGTGGAAGTGTAATGGAAATGTGCATAAGTATGGGTTGAATGGCTAAAATAAGATGCCTAAGGTTTGGGATCATTTGGGCAGCTCACACAAGTCTTAAATGTGTTTTTAGACTTGCCCAAAAGGTGCCACAACCAAGGAAAAGTTATTTGGCAAATTTGGTACCCTATAGGAGCTAAATTTTACCATAATGTAACAATAAAATCACTTTTTGGCCAAATGAGTTAGTCTTAATCTGAAATTTGGCATGCAATTAGGTCTCATTAAGAGCTTTTTGGGAAGCTAAAAATCATAATTTTCAGAGGTCTATAGAATATTTGATAATTTTTCAAAGTTGGCAATTTTCATGGTGTCTGGTTACTGCACTATTCATTTGGCCTGAAATTATTTTCTTTCACATAAGGATCAAATGAGGTCCAATTGCCACAAAATTTTATACACAGAAACTAGACATTCACAGTGCCTCATACCAACTGGAAGCACCTCATTTGAAGGTCTAGAGAGGGAGATATGAATTTTTGAAATTTCTATCTAGTATCAATAATTTTGCCTGACCAAAGGTACTGTTCTATTGAATTCCGAAGTCTGAGCTTGATAAACTGATCTGGAGAGTTAACATCCATATATTTTTAGATTGATATCATTTGCATGGATTGAATTTTTGTGGAATTAATTAGATATTTTCAAAGTTTTCTACAGAATTCTATGACAGTTCTAGAATTCAGTCTGACCTTTGGACTATTTTGGATGTCAAACGTTCTCTGTGATGAATGTTATAGTCTAGACATATTTTTAGCGTGAAATAAACATCCATAGCTTCCCAGAATAACCAAGATTGCATAATTTCAATTTTTCTAGAATTAGTTATAATTTTTCAAAATTTGACCAGAAAAGAGGCCAGATCTAGCCGAAAATATACTTAATAATTTTGAACTGTATTTCGATTTCTATGAGTTGTGGGTATGATTTTGAGATGAAAATGAGTTGTATTGATGTATTTAAATATGAAAATGTATAGCATGAGCTCACATGATCCACGTGACACCGAATGAAATTTTTAAGTAAGACGCAACGCAAAGAAAGTCACTATTTTTCCTCTTTTGTCTTATATCTTCATGAATATAATGATATGAGGCATATATATATATATATATATATATGACATGATGAATTAGAAATTATGGTGTTACACTTATCAATTGCAAAATGCTAGTAGCCGTTCATTTTGCCAACAACCAACAGTCCAACACAAATATTGGTAGAAATTTAAAAGAATGGCTAAGGAAATATATAGCAATTCCAAACTTCTGCCCTAGGGCTGTCGCTTAGCATAAATCATATAAATTTATAAAATCCTTGTCACTTTCGCCCCATGATTGAAATTTAAAAGTAGAAGCACAGCTCTTTGGCCACAATAGAATGAACAAGTGCTTCTTAGCTAGTTGCATGTGTTTCATTTTTCCAACCACCAACAACAATGATAGTTAGAAATTGATAAGAAAAAATATTTAACAGAGTCCTTCCTTAAGCATTTATATAAAATGTCAAACTCATTAATCTTATCCTAGAGGACGCAAATTACACTAAATCCATGCAGTAGGGGCCTCACATCAATCAACAGTGCCGTAGAGAATCATAAATAATCCATAATTTAAATCCTTAAATTCCAAACATCACAAAAGTCTATATGTCTATACTAATATTATATCAATATATGACTATACTAAAATTATATCAAAGTATGGGACCATGCCACGCAGAAGCAGCCTATACGAGGTCTTTTGTTTTTCGTTTTTTTTTTTTTGTATTTTTGTATTTTAATTTTTGTTTTTCTTAGTTTCTTTGAGGAATGAGTATAGGAAAAATAGAAGTGTACCATAAATCACAAATTCAAACCCTTCATTTAGCAATTAAAGGGAAGGAGGGAGGAACAAAACTAAATCAACAAAAATCCGAAAAAGAAAAAAAAAATCAAAAGGAAAAACTAAGGCTGTCTGAGAAGACGGGCAATAGGAAGAACAGAAGTAAAAACTAAACAAGGATTTCCCATTGCCTTATTGAGCCTAATACAACCCCAAAAAACAAAAAAAAAAAACACGCGCGCGCGCACATTATTTCTCCTCGACTAAGTAGAAAAAAAGAAAAAAGAAAATTAATCTTTCCTATTAAAAGAAAAAGTATGACTAACCAAAAACCACAACCTTGTTCCATTTCCACTCTGCTCATATTGTACCAAAATGATAAAAACCAGAGCGTACCTCTCTGTCGGCACTGATGCGACGGCACTCGCGGAGAACAGCAGGGGTGAGGTAAACCAACCTCCTTGCGAAGGATGGTGTCGTCTTTGTAGTTAGATTTATTGGCAAAGCGAAGTTCCCATCTGGTCTGAACTCGAACTCAAGGAACTCGCCATTTTCATATTCGCTTGCCATTTCTCTGATTCTATAAGCCCCTGCAGAAGATAAAGGGCCTAAAATTGTCCGGGTCATGGGTCGGATTGTTATGTGTTCGAATCTTTTTAATGTAGAGGGATAAACCGCGGGCATTTAACAAAAGCCGAACCGTTGGATGAATCAACGTCACAAGCTAAGGACCAAGTATTTTTTGGCAAACGTATATTTTCCATCCTCTTCGAGATATCAATTTGGCTGACGCGAAGTTCTCTTCAAACTTTCCGGCACAATATCAACGGCTATATAATTCCAAAATATAAACGGCTATATTGAGCATATATTCCTATAAATTTAGGCTGCTTCTTCTTCGGTGAGTCTCTGTTTCACAATATGATCAAAGCCATTCAAATTGGGCAGAGAAAATGGTAGAGTTCTTCCTCGTCGCGATTCAAGCTTTGCTTGCGTATATTTGTTTGTTAAATTAAACTAGCCTTCTTCTTGTCTTTGTTTATTCTTCTTTCAAGATTGCTGATTCATTTCTCTCTGTTTTTTCTTCGGTCCGTGAGCCATTGAAAAGACTTTTGTTCGGGGAATTCCGGCCAAAAGAATTTTTTGCCGTCAAATACAGCAGGGAAAAAGGTGTAGAATTCTGGAATAAGACTTAAGCTATTATTAGTTCAAATACTCTTCTTCATTGTCGATTTTTCCTTTGCTAATTTAAAATTGGAGATTTCTTCGATTCTCTGTTGAAATTGGAGATTTTCAGTGGGGAGGTGGGAGCATTTGGCTCTAGATAGTAAATAATAGATACCCGTTAACTCTCCAAACATACTCAACCGGTGTAGGTGGAACCAATACTAAGTACTAGAATACTATTCTACTATTCCTATAGCTTAATTCACATTCATCAGAGGAAGTCCCTCTTTTTGTCTTCTATTCTCTCTCGGCTGAAATACGATGGAAGGATCATCAGTTTTTGATACCTTATGATATGTTCAACTTAGAAGGGACAGATTCCATAGGACATATAGCGTAGGCCACTACCCCCAGCTTGTTAGGATTGGGAAGCTATAAATATCAGAATTCGGAAGATCCTCTTTTACAATTGAGTTTTAAGAAGGAGTCATATTTGTGAATTTGATACTAAACCCACGGCAGTGTACGTGTGTCCAGGAGCAAAAACACACATATGCGAATAGAAATTCAGAATTAACAACATTTTTTCGAATTTATGATATCCCTTCCCTCGATGACATATGTATTTGCATGATGTTTCCTAATAACTAAAGACGATAGATTCACGTACACCATTTGTAAATATAACTTGAATTTCATCACTACAGCTTTGAGGCTAGCTAGTTAATCTTTCTACATTCGATCTACTCTAACATTATTTCTGGAAGAAAAATATCAGATGTTATTTTTACTGCACTTTCTAATTTTTGTTAATATAAAGCATTTTAAGAGTATCCAGAACCAAATATTTCCCCAACAGAAAAATTACAGCAATCACCATAAGAAATCATAATAGCGTTCTAATATAAATGTATGTGTCTGAGAGAGAGAGAGTGTGTGTGAGAGACATATTGATTGGCTGCTCACTGATTAATTAGTGCCTATATAAAATGTTGAGCATAGATTCCTATAAATTTAGGTTGCTTCTGCTTCGGTGACTCTGTTTCACACTATGAACAAACCCATTCAAATTGGCCAGAGAAAATGGGTGGAGTTCTTCTTCTTTTCGATTCATGCTTTGTGTTCGTATATTTGTTTGTCAAATTAAACTAGCCTTCTTCTTTTTGTCTTTCTTTCTTCTTCTCTTAAGATTGCTGATTCATTGCTCTCTGTTTCACCTTCAGTCTGTGACCCATTGAAGGTACTTGTTTCAGGGAATTTCGGACAAAAGAGATTTTTGCTGTCAAATACAGCAGGGAAAGAGGTATTGAATTCTGGAACAAGACCAATACTATTATCAGTTCAAATATTACTCTTCATTGTTAATTTTTTATTAAAATTAGAGATTTGTCCAATTCTCTGCCGAAAATGGAGATTCTCAGTGGTGTGGTGGAAAGGTGGGAGCATTTGGCTCTACGTAGTGAATAGTAAATACCGCTTTAACTCTCCAAACTTACTCAACCAGCGTAGTGGAACCAATACTATGTACTATACTACTAGTCTCCTATTTCTATACTTTAATTCACATTCATCTGAGAAGTTCTGTCTTTTGGTCTTCTATTCTCTCTTGGCTGAAATATGATGGAAGGACCATTGGTATTTGATATTTTATGACATATTTAATTTAGAAGGGACAGATTCCATATGACATATAACTTAGGCCACTATCCCAGCTTCTTAGGATTCAGAAACTAAAAATATGAGAATTCAGAAGATCCTCCTTTGTAATTGTGTTTTAGGAAGGAGTCATATTGATGGATTTGATACTTTATCCATGTTAGTGTCCGTGTGTCCTAGAGCAAAACATGCTTAGGAAAAAAGAAATTCAGAATTAACAACCTCATTACATATTTATGATATCCCTTCCCTCCATGACAATTTTTATGATGTTTCCTAATGATCAAAGAAGATAGATTCTCATTGCTACTGTTTCGACTAAAGATAACAGTTTCTCCTCCTATTAGTTGGATGCATAAGTAGTTCATATATAATTAGAGGATTGTTTCCTCCTGTCAACCCAATTTCAACTGACTTATTAGATAATAACTTGAATTTCATTGCTACATCTTTGATGCTAGCTAGCTAATCTTTCTACATTTGATCTACTCTTACATTATTTCTGGGAGAAAAATATCAGATGTTATTTTCACGGCACTTTCTAATTTTTATTAATATTAAGCATTTTAAGAGTATGCAGAACCAAATATGTCTGCAGTAGAAAAATTAAGGCAGTCGCCATAAGAAATCATTATAGCGTTCTAATATATGTGTGTGTGTATGACATATTGGATTGGCTGTTCCGAATTAATTGGTGTCTATATAACGTGTTGAGCATTGATTCCTATGAATTTAGGTTGCTTCTTCATCGGTGAGTCTGTTTCACACTATGAACAAAGCCATTCAAATTGGCTAGAGAAAATGGGTGGAGTTCTTCTTTGAGATTCATGCTTTGTATATGTATATTTGTGTGTTAAATTAAGCTAGCCTTGTTGTCTCTGTTTGTTCTTCTTTTAAGATTACTGATTTATTTTTGTCTGTTTCTCTTTCAGTTTGTGAGCCATTGAAGGAATTTGTTTCAGGGAACTTTGAACAAAAGGGATTTTTGCTGTCAAATACAGTGGGGAAAGAGGTATTGAATTCTGGAACGAGATTAATGCTATTATTAATTCAAATATTCCTCTTCATTGTTGATTTTTTCTTTTCATTTTAAATTGGTGATTTGTTTGATCTTAAAATGGAGATTAAGTTTCTCTCTTTTTGTTTTCTTATCCTATTAATTATCATATTGTATTCACTGTATTTGATGATGAAATATTTTTTTCCTTTTTCCTGTAACTTGAAATGAAGCCTTCCACTGATTCTGAACTTGACTTGGATACTTTGTGACTAGTTTTCTGCCACTTTCATATGCTTCTAATTTTTCTAACTGCTCATTTCTTCTTGGTGCATGTCCTTTATATTTTTTGTTTACTATTAGACATGAATGCTTCATTTTTAAGACTAACCACAAAATTAGAGATGGAGTTAAAAATAATATTTTGCAGAGATTGCTTTTGTTTGAACAATCTGGTGAGATCATCAAATGGAAACTGCGTGCAAAATTCAAGGGAAAGTTTATTCCCGTTGGGGATAGTATTGAAGTTCTAAAAAATGCTAAATTTCTATTGTAAAAGCTGTACGTAAAAATTTTGCCCAAAAAATTCTTGCACCTACAATTTTTAAGCTCTAACTTTTTTTTTAGCAAAAGAGGCTTCTTAAGAAGAGAATAAAGTGACTGCAAAAAGAAAAGAATAGGACATCTTTCCCAATGAAGACATAAAAATAGAGCCAAAAAAGCTCATAATAAAGCTCTCTAAGGCAAATGTTAATAAAGTGGTTCATATTTTTTCTCATAAGTTTATCCTAGAGACAAAAGAAACCCAAATAAATTAAATGGTAATAAATTACCTCATAGCTAATACAAATTGATATGATATTTCCTCACTTCACTTTCAAATTTCCATACACAACTTTTCTATCTTTAATCCTTCTAAAATGTAGGAAAAAAATTTTAGCATTTTAACTAAAGTAAGTAACTAAGTTGAAGGCTACCAGGTTTTGAAGTTATATATTCTAAGGTTTAGAATTAAAAAAAAGAAGTATGTGTTCACAAGACTCTTTTATGATCAAAAAATTGATTTGTTGGATAGAATCAATACTCCAGTGTCAGTTTATGGATTCAGGGCCCATAACAGAAGTAATTATAGCTTAAAACAGAGTAGTTTGTTAATCTCTCTCTCTTGCCCGAATTATATTGCTTGTGATGATTTAAGCTATCTACAATTTGAAATACATTATTGTAGCTATGAAAATGTAGAATCATGGGTTCTCTTGTGATACCTATTCTAGTTGTAGTTTGTTGCCTATATGCGGTGGTATTACTCTTATCAATGTATTGTTTTCTTGTGTTAGTCACAAGATGCATTGGGATGAAGTTATTTGTTTGATATTTCAAAACAAATATCATTCAACATTACTAGGAATATAACCAGGTCATGTAAATATATCATTATTTGTTGGCTTCTTTTTCCTTCCTTTTTTTTTTTTTAAGAGAGGGGGTTGGCATCAACATAGCTTGTCCAAATTAGGAAGTCAACTTTATTATAATATATTTGCTTGAGTGTCACATTTGATGTATCTTATGTCTGAAACACTATGAATTGCTTATACTTGAATTTGGATTCTCTTAATTTTTCAAGAAAATAAAAGAGAAAAAATTTATGATGTTAATATCAAGAGAGATAGACAAATGTATGGTGACCTACCGTTCAAGTGGGACCTATAGCATGAGTGGTTCCTGTAGATAAGGTGCCTCTTTCTTAAAAAATGAAGGCTCCAAATCCACTTATGCATATTTGACTAAGTAATCTGATTGTTTTGGTACTGACCAAGTTGTAGATGTTAATTATGTGTTTAATTGTTTGCTAGTTAGGTCTTTTTGAAGATGTGTGTCAGCTAGATACTTCATGATTAGATATGTTGCCATTAAATATTACTAATACAATCAATTATATGCCATCTTAACATTTTAAATATACATAATTTATGTCAAAAAGTGGGTAAAAAGTAGACAATGAAATGAAATTAGTTCACTTATAGATGTAGAGCATGTGATAAACCAACTACAATGAGTTGGCTTTGATCGATACATATTTAGAATTTTGAAGTGACACATAGTTGGTCACATTAGAAAATTTAAAACAAAAATTTAATAGTGGAGACTAGATTAAAAATTGAGTAAAATTATAAGGGTCAAAAGAATAATTGAATTTTATTTTCCAGAAGATATACATTATTTCATAATCCATTTCTCAAAATTAAAAGTATTTTGTGACATTCTTGTCCTTGCTACAGTGGTTTTTACACTTTAATTTTTTTTTCTTTTATTAATTTTCTGATTTTAAACCTGACTTTGATACTTTTTGACTAGTTTTATGCCTCTTTCATATGCTTTTGGTTTTTGCAATTGATCATTTCTTCTTAGTGTTTATTTTCATTTTTTGTTAACTATTAGGCATGAAAGCTACATTTTTAAGATTAATCATAAAATTGATGAGTTAAAAATAATATTTTTTCATAGATTGCTTTTGTTTGAGTTATTATCATCAATTGGAAATTGTATGCAAAATTTTAAGAAAACTTTATTTCCATTTGGGAAGTCTATTAAAATCCTAAAAATTGCTAAATTTCTATTGTGGAATTGTACATATATTTTCTACACAAAAATAATCTTATACTAACAATTGTTAAGCTCTAACCTTTTTTAAAGAATTTAGTAAAAGGGAATAGAGTCAATGTAAAGAGAAAAGAATAAGACATCCTCCCTAATGAAGATAGACCCAAAAAAGAAAAAAAAAAAAAGGTCCTTAATCATATGTTAATTAGTTGGTTTGTATTTTTTTTTCTTAAAAGTTTGTTTCAGAGACTAAGGTGACCCAAATAAATTAAATGGTTATAAATTATGTCATAACTAAAACAAATTGATACGATATTACATGGCCTCACTTCCAAATTGCTAAAACTTGACTCTGATCTCCTTACTTATGACTTGAAATTCAAATATGATTTTCTCATTTATGGCCTAATTAAGTACATGTTTTATGTAAAGCATGTGGTTTATTTTTGAAAGAAAAGCCCAACTTGTAACATCCTTTTTAGCTAGCCTTTATTTATGAATTTCTTAGCTTTTATTTTTTCCATTTATTCTTGCTTAATTCATGGGATCCACTAGCAAACTTGTTGCTTGGGATCTCTTTTATATATATTGCTTCTTTTAGAATTAAGAAATCAAAACATTATTTCTTTGATTATCTTCATGAATTCACATACGACTTTCCTTTCTTTAATCCTTTTAAAATGGAGGGGAAAAATCAGCATTCTAAATCTAGTAAGTATCTAAGTTGAACACTATTAGGTTTTGAATTTATATATTTTAGGGTATATCAAGATTCTTTTGTGTTCAAAAAATTGAAGTGTTGAGAGAAAAAAAGGTAGATGCAGATTTTAAATTTTTAATTGCTAGATTTGTTACACAATATCAAGATGTTTATGGATTCAAGACATATAACTTAAGCAATTATAGCTTAAAATAAAGTTGTTTGTTGATCTATCTTTCTCTTTCTCTCTTTTTTTGTTTTGCTTGGATTATACTGCTTATCATGATTTATGCTACGTGCAGTTTGAAATACATTACTGTAGCTATGGTGATGTTGATTTTAATGTATAATCATGGGTTCTCCAATTATACCTATTCAAGTTGTAATTTGTTGCTAGCATCCAACTATATGTAGTGGTATTAGTCTTGTCAATGTGTTGTTTTTGTGTATTGGTCAAAAGATGCATTGGGAAGAAGTCATTTGTTTGATATTTCAAAACAAATATATTTTAGCATTATTGGGTACATAATTGGGTTATATCTTTCTGTATATCATAATTCATTGGCTTCTTTTCCTTTCCAATTTTTTGAATAGGGTTGACATTATACTCTCTTTCAAACTTTATTCTCTTCTCCTTTTACTCTTCTCTTACACCCTTCTCTCTTTCAAACTATTCTAGCCCTTAAACTTTTCTCTCTTTCATACTTTATTCTAGCCCCTCGTCACTCAAAATTTCATACTTTTTCTTAAATACAAACATTATTTTAGCTTCACTTGGGTGTGTGCTTGTCTAGTGCCTTAAAGGTGCCTTTTGACCTTGGCTAACTTGGTTAGGAGCCTACAACACAATAATTCTAAGTGAATCTCCCACTAACACAGATTCACTCAAGTACCTTACTACGTAAGCACTCACTACAAAAATGCTCACAAGGCTAGAAAGAACACAAAAGATAAAGGACTTAGCTACTAGCTTTCAAGGGGCCTCATGCCACCTAAATACATAGCTCTGTTAATGATGCTGAACTGTGAAGTATTGTTGCTTGAAGCCTTTTTATGGCTTGAAAATCAATGTTTGTATAATTATGTATTTTCCATCAACATAATAACACAGACATATTTTTTTGCTTTCACAAGATGGTTAAGTTTTAGGTATCTTTTCTTCATGATTTATATAAACTTCTTTAATAGAATCCAATAATGGAAACATTATCCTTGGGAGCTTTGTTTTAGCTTAATTATAAAGAAGCTAATCAAAGTGGGGATTGATTAGCAAACAAAAGCTTGTGCTTGATAATGTCGTCACATTTTCAATCCTCCCCAGCATGAATCAGAAATCTTGTTTATGCTGATTTTAAGTGTTGTATTATGCCTTATTTAGTATCCTAAAGGATTTAGTTGTCCTTTGCTTGTTTTTCTTCTTGTTTCTTTGGGGAAACACTATCCTTGGAAGGTTTCTTTTAGCCTACTTATAAAGAAGCTAATCAGAGTGTGAACCAATTAGCAAACAAAAGCTTGAGGCTTGATAATGTCTTTATATTTTCAATAATCCCAAGTATGAATTAGAAATCTTATTTATGCTGACTTTAAGGGTTGTATTATGCCTTATTTAATATCTTCTAGGATTTAGTTATGCTTTGCTTGTTTTTCTTCTTATTTCTTTGGGCCCTTTGCCCTTTCCTTTCACCAAAAATAAATAAATAAACTTGTGTATATATATATATATATATAACAGTTCTATAGGTACACTCTTATACAAAGTCTCCAAAACTTGCTCTTGCATTTTCAACAATAGCATAACCAATACTAATGCCACAAGCATGATATTTTAAATTTGTTCCATGTCTTTTAAGATTTTGCTGTTAGTGTCACCAGTAATCTTTCCTTTTACTTCCTTGTTATTGGTTGTGTAACTTCTTTGTTTTCTTTTTTTTCAATGGGTTAAGTAAATTCTTGCTGCATAAATATTTTCTTTGGAACCCCTTGATTTCAATATGTTGTTCCTTTCAAATCCCATATGTTTCACATGTTGATTTTGTCCCTTTAAGTCAATGATTTATTTGTTATTTTATATAATTGTAATTAGACCTTAATTAGGTCCTTTATTACCATTTATTTCTTTGTTTTATCGTCTTCTATTTGTTGTTTAATCTGGTCATTAAATGTGAATCATCAATAGCCTTTTTCCATTTTTAAATCCTAGGATTTTGCTACCTTTATGGTGCCTTTATTGTTGCTATTTTTTTTAGAGCTGAATGGCAAGTTTGTTGCCATTTACCTCTCATTGTGAATAAACCAAGAATTTTCAATCATTATTTTTCTAAAACCTTAATGGTATTTAAGCCCTCGTGGCCTAATCACCTTATATGACCAAATAGGTCAAGCAATGGTGACAAGTGTCCAACAGGGTGATTTAGTCCATAAAATTGCCACCTTAAGTAGCCATGAGGTGAGCAAAAAAAACTCTAATCCTAATTATCACAAGGCAAACCATAGCATTAAACACTAAGAATAAAAAAAAAAACCAACAAAATCACCATTTCTACCAATTTTGAAGTGAGTAAAACTACCCCAACTCTTATCATACAAAGGTAAAGTAAAGATACCAAAAATCAAGACCCTCATTACAGGGTGGGGGAAGGATGCCCAAAACTAAGATCCTCATAGCAAAATGAAGTGAGGAAGAGAAAAAAAGGGAAAAAAAAACTATTGCACTTTGTGGCAAAGTAGGGTGCAGAAAAAGACCTACACCTCAGTATGAAATGAGGTAAGGAAGACAAATACTGCACTCACTACTGAGAGGCATGAGATGACAAAACAAACCTACAACTCATGATAGAGTGAAGCAAAGAAGATTAAGAAGAAGAAGAAGAAGGAAAAAAATTATGTATTTATAACAAGGTCTAACAGAGAAAAAGACAATCAAAAACCAAAAATTAAAAATGGCAAGAAGGAAGAAATCTTTTTGAATAATCTCTAAATGTCGAGAAAGAAAAAAATGACAATGCTAGCTCTAAACTATTCTAAACTTTAAGAAAAGTGTTGGAATCCTTTGATTTCAGTATGTTGTTCCTTTCAAATCCCATGTGTTTCACAAAATGTTTTTGTTCATTTAAGTGAATGATTTATTTCCTATTTTATGTGATTGTAATCAAACCTCAATTAGAACATTTATTAGCAATCTTATGAAATTTGGAATTAAGTCGCAATAGATTTGTATGAGTAAATAGCAAATCACTAGTAACTAGTTACCAACACTTTCTCTCAAACTAAGGACAAGATGTTAATCATTCTCAGTATAAGCAAGTTCAAGTAGCCTTGAATCAATTTTCTACCTGATAGAATGGTGGTCAATTTCCACAAGTTCAATTTTGTCATGTTAAATAGGATCTCTTTTCGGTTATATTGATGGTAATTAAATTATCACATAACACCTTATTGATTAGATGTTAATCATTTTCAACTTAACTCTAAGTTCTTTAAACCTAATCCTAGTTAAGGCTTTAGTTAGGATGTCAGCAATTTGAAATCTTGTTGGAATATGAGCAAGTTTAAGTAGCCCGGAATCCATTTTCTACTTGATGGAGTAGTGGTCAATTTCCATAAGTTTAGTTCTATCATGTTAAACGGGATTTTTGCCTATGTTAATGGCAGCTAAGTTATCACACAACACTTTTATAGGTTTTTCACAATTGGTCCTTAACTCACTAAGCAACCTTTTTAATGATAAACTTTCATAGATCTTGAGGAAAAGCCTTGTATTATGCTTTTGCATTGCTTTTAGCAACAATCGTATATTTCTTACTTATCCAAGTTAGTAAATGTACCTAGATATAAGTGTAGTAGTTAGTGGTGGATCTTCTATTAATGATAGATCAATCTTAATCATCATCACAATAACTTTCAACTTCATGATTTAACCTCCCTTTCTTGAAGTCATTTTGAACTACCTTAGAATTTTTTAGGCAACCTTAATATTAACTTCAGTGGGTTTGCTTGTAAATTGACTAATGACACTGATAGAAAAGCTAATATTAAGTTTTAAGTGAGTTAGGTAAATGAGTTTATCTGCATGTTTTTTATACCTTTCTATGTTAAATGAGGGGCTTTCTTAAGAAGTTTTAATTTGTAGCTAGCTTCCATAAGAATGTCTATAGATTTGCACCCTAACATCTCGATGTCCTTAAGTAAATCAAAACTATACTTCCTTTGAGGTATAACAATTCCTTTCGTCCATCTTGCGATTTCTATTCCTAAAAAGTATTTTAATATACTAAGGTCCTTTATTTCAAAATGTTCAACTAAGGCTCTCTTTAAATTTTCAATCTCATCTACACAATCCTACGACAATTATATCATTTACATACATAATTAAGAAATTATCTTCCCATTAGTAGAATATTTTCGTGAAAATAATGTGATCCCTTTATTCGACCCATTTCCATTCTTAAAAAGCATTTAATAGATTAAGGTCCTTTATTTCAAAAATTTCAATTGATACATACTACGCAGTTTCTCCTTCGTAAATGTACATAATTCACCAATTATAAAAGGAAGTCCCCCAGATAGAATGAATTGAGATCTAATAAAATTAGAATAATATTCTAGACCTCAAATAATGATGATCTGAGATCAGAGGTGCCCTAAAATCGAAGTCAGAACAACCAGATGGAACTTAACGAAAATGCAATGAAACATAATGACATTTTTGTAATTTTTGGACACTTTTTAGAAAACTTAAAGGATGAATTTTTGAATAGGAAAATAAGTTTTCCAAAGTTTCAGAGGCTCTAAAAATCATAAGAACTCCTAGAATGGTTTAAACACTTCCAGTTTACGTTTTAAAGTGTTAGTTGACTTAAACTTTGCCGGTTCATTTGGAAAGGTTTTAAATTCAACTTGGATAAAACCAAAGGCATCTTATAAATTAAAGGACCTAAATTTTTTGATGGAAAAAATGATTTTCAAAAAGGAGTTGAAATGAGCCTAAATAAAGCAAACAGGTGCGTAAGGGCAAAGTGGTTATTTTGAAAAACTATAAAAGAGACTTCTTAAGTAAGATTACACCTCATCACCTTCTCCAAGCTTCCATTTGTAGAAAATTGAGCAGCCATGGCGTGACATTAAGAGGGGAGAGAGAAAAGAAGTTTAAACTTTTGTTTATGTAAGTAAACGATCCTATTTCATCCTGTGCCAGTTAGGAAAGTTGTTCCTCTCTCTAAGAGCCCTCTAATGGTGATTTTCTTTTCTTAAAAACTTGAAGATTTAGGTCTAAACTAAGCCAAAAAGGAACTCTTTTCAAGAAATCAATCGATAAAAAATAATCTACACGAAAAGAGCTCCGTTTTAAGGTAAGACTTTATTTGAAACACTTACAAAATCTTGTGTTTTCAAGCCATTTAAACTTTGGTCTAGAGAGAGAAAGTGAGGAGGAGAGTTTTTTTTCATGCGTTCTTGATGGCACCAAGGGTTATGAAGTGTGAGGAACAAGTGTATATAAAGAAATCCAAGAAAAAACTATTGATTTGTAAGATATCTAGCCTAGGGTTTCACTTGCACCTTAATTTATAGAAAGCTTTTTAGCCATAATTTAATGTGTCTAAGAGTTTATGTGAGTCACTAAGACACTAAGAAAGCCTCCTACATACTTCTCCCATCAAAGAAATGAAAACAACTCCTTTGGTGTCTTTAAGAAGCATAGTCTCAGCCAAGGAGGGTTCATGCACCTAGGAAGTATTTTAACTTCTTTTAAGCTTAGTTTTGCATCATATATGATGGGAGAGGATAAGAAGAACCCTTGGAAAAAAATTTAGAAGCCATGGATAGTGAGATAGTATTATAAGTTCTATATTATGGTTTAAAGAAGTAACACCTAGTTAGGCTCCTTGAGTTGATTGTGTAATGACTTCAAGAGACTTAAAACGAGTCAAGAATCACAAATGAATGAAGAGAATGGGGCAAAGATCATGTTTTCATAGGGTTACTTCATTACGTGCATTATAGAACTATAAAAGAATCATATGAACCACCTAGCTTTTCTAATGAATGTGTAGCTTTAGAATTTGGTTTAAGAGCATAATTGGCTTCCATATAATGTGTCTAGGCTAAGGGAAATAAGTCTCACATCATTGTGAATGTGTGGTCATAGGAGAGGAAACATTCCAAAAGGAGAAAGTGTGCAATTGTAATAAAGGTAGCTCTCTCTCCTTTCTCTAATGTATGAATGGATGTTTGCCTTGTCTTGAATGTGTGTATATATGTTGTTGAGCCATAAGAAATGTTTTAGTATGTGTCTAAATACCATGGTACCATGACGCTTTATTATGCATTCATATGACACTTTGTGAACTTGCTTTGGTTTGATTAAATGTAGTAAAGCCAAGAATCCTTTAGCCATGATGAGGATGATCTAAGAACCTTCAAAAATGGTTAAGACAAAGCAAAAAGCCTCCCAAGAGCAACGCTTAGTTCAAAACCTTTAAGACAAAGGGTGAGGCAAGTCCAAAATCCTTGAAGAGAATGGGTGAGGCTAAATCACTTACTTGGCAAACCTATGGATGTTTGTATGACTTTTTGAATGCTAGAAACATTTCATAAATGATTATATGCCACATGATAGCCATGCATGCATTTCTAGGCATAGATTTGTATTCTTTATGTATGTTTAAAAAGGAGAAGAGCTATTGAGATTCTTAGAATCTCATCCCTTCCTCCCTATATATTTAACATATCTAGGTGAACCAAGTGAGTTAAGAAATGGAAGCTACCAAGCATAAAGGAAGGAGATTAACAACCAAGTGTGTGATTTTGCCATTTTGTAGCCACATAAGTGGTATATGATGTAATCCAATATTGTATATGATGTATGAGCTTGTGAACATATGTAATTACATGAATATTTGATGTATGAATAAGATGTGATGCCATATGGATGATATTGCATGACTTGGACATTGAATGCCATAGTTGAGCTTTTTTGTTTTTGTGTAGACCTTTGGGTGAAAATGTGAGCTTGTGAAATTTGGGTTTGTACACCTTTGAGACATGTTTAGTAGACCATTTTGGTGCTTTCCCATGTGCTAGAGTGGCTATGGTTATCCTGAAAGAAATTTTGGACCATTTGAAACCCTTAGAAGACACCAAAATAACATATTTGTAACCTAATGTCAAAATCTGACCAAATGAACAAATTTGCTCATGAAATTTAGCATGCATATAGATCTCATTTAGATCTTTTTGGAAAGCCAAAGACCATATTATTTAGAGTTTTGTGGAATTAATTATAATTTTTCAAAGTTGGCATTTTTCTATTATTTTGGTATAAGTACTGTTCATATAGTCATTTTCTTGTGCTGTGTCATTCGAGAGTCAAATGGTGTCCAATACTCATAAACTTTTACATGCATAAATTTGACATGATAAGCTTTCTATAGCCATTGAGATCACTCCAATTGGACATCTGAGCAGGGAGATATAAGTTTTGGAAGTTCAGGGACAATACTAGTAGCGATAGGCTACCTTGGTTATTGTTCCATCAATTTCTAGTAGTTAGACGTCCTTCTTGTGGTCTGGATTTATTTTTAGCATAAAGTAGACACCTGTAGCTTTTCAGAATGGTATAGTGTGCTTGATTTCGATTTTTTTTAAATTAATTATGATTTTTCAAAGTTCATGACAGAAAGTTGGAAAATCAACCTAAGGTTGCACACACTATTTTCATGCATATACTCTATTAGCTCGAGTTCTTGGCCACTTCTTGGGATGGTTTTGAATGGCATTTTTGTATTTAAATATGATAATGGAATGGATGAGTTCATATGATCCACGGGACATAAAATGAAAAATTTATCCGTTACGTAACGAAAAATAAATGAATTTTTTTAATAGTTTTCCTTGGCAAGCTTGTATAATCCAAAGAAGTGAGACTAGAAATGATGAAAGATGAGCTTCTATAAATATGGTGTTACATATTGTCTACCTACAAAATTAAGACAAATATCTTCCATTAATGGAAGATTTGGTGAAAATAGTGTGATTAATTTGCCCTTATGTGTCACCTTGTCTCTTTGAGACAATAGAGATTTTTTTTTTTTCAGAAATTGCACACCTTACTACTTTGTGAGCATCGAAGATGAAAGTTATTAACATATATACTTCTTTTAAATCTCTATTAAAAAATGCATTCTTGATACCAAGTTGATAGAAGGGCTAGTCTAGATTAGTTGCAAGAGAAAACAAAACTTTAATGGAGATGAATTTGTCCACTCAAGCAAATGTTTCTTGATAATCTATCCTACAAGTCTAGGTAAACCTTATTGCTACCAGTATGGCTTTGTATAGGCTAATACTTCCATTAGAATTATACTTGATGTTAAAGAGCCATTTGCATCCTACCATTTTTTTTCTTTTAAGTAACTTAACTAAGTCCCACATGCCATTCTTTTTTAGGGCATTCATCTCCTTGTACACTACTTTTCTTCATTCATCCTACTTGAGAACCTCATAAATATTCTGGGAAACCTTGTCATCTTGGCTATAAAATTCTGATAAGTAGGTGATAATTTATCATAAGTAGCAAATTGCCTAATAAAATGCTTTGTGCAGGTTTTAATTCCTTTTTTAGTGAAATAAGAACATCCAAACATTCAATCTCATTTTGAAGATTCATACCTAGACTTGGAATGCAAGAGTTGTTTTGCAAGGGTAATAATATGCTTAAGTTCAATTGAGATAATGGCAACGTTGGTGCTGTCAGTCTTGGGTTCAATAGAAACAATTACAAGGGCAAAATTTTTAGGCTCAAATTCATGGGGATGAAGAATTTCTTCAATATGAAAGGTCCATCGTTTTTTATGGTTAGTGCTCTTTCCTTGAATGAACGTTTATGGGTAATATGGTTGATCTTCAAAGAAGGTAACATTATAGAAACAAGGAATTTTTGTAAAAAGGGTGAATGGCATTGTAACCCTTTTAAGAAGGAAAATAGCCAACAAACATACATTTAATGGCCTTAAGTTCAAGTTTGTTGCTATGATAAAGATATACAAAGGCAGTACAGCCAAAGAATTTAATAGGTATGATAGAAATAAGGTACTTGAACATCAAGAGTTTTAATAGACATTCTACTAATAAGGTGGGATGAAGCAAGAATAGCTTTCACCTGAAGAGTTTTAGGAACATTTACAGTTAGCATAAGGGATCTAGCCACCTCAAGTAAGTGTCTACTCTTCCTTTTATTAATCCTATTTTATCGAGAGGTGTGAATACAGTAACTTTAATTGTGTATTCTATGTTTGACCAAATAAGTACCAAGGTGAATATTGATATATTCCTTACTATTATTGGATTTGAGGACCTCGATGGGCATTTAGAATTAAGTTTGAATAAGCTGATGGAAATCTTTTAAAATAGGCAGGACCTCATATTTTTTCCTTTATTATGTTTACCCATATAACCCCTGAATGATCATCAACAAAAGTCACAAACTACCTTACACTTGAGAAATCCTTAATCTTAAAAGGTCCCTAAATATCATTGTGAATTAAATGGAAAGGACAGAAGGTTGATAGCCTTATAAAGGGTAAGTGGTTTTAGCATGCTTGGCAAGTTGGCAAGATTCGCATTGAATAAGGTAGAATTTTTATTAAACAAGTCAAGGTACATTCTCTTAATTTATTATATATTTAGGTGGTTTAATCTATAGTACCACAATACAAATCAAAATTACTACTAGTAAATAATCTTTTTTTATTTTGGGTAGTCATGCCTATGCTAATCATCCTCTTAGATATGGAGTCCTAAAAACATTCACCATCCAAAAAGTGAGCTACACAACAGTTATCTTTGATCATTTTATTGATGGATAACAAATTACCCATGTGTGATCATTTAAAATTTGTGTTACTAAAGGTAAATAAGAAATTACTTGACTAAGCAATATTTCTAGTAATAATTATAGTAGCATTAAAATTATCATTGGTGGCTATGTTCTAAATAACAAAGATTCTTTCAAGAAGATCTAGTTGCTTGTGGTTGTACATATATGACTTGGTAGTGATTGCAACATAAATTGACACATTAGAGCTCTAAGCATCTCCTTTTAGCCTTGGCTTCTAGCTTGTTAGTTTTCCATGCAATTTCCAACAAAATTCTTAGTATGACCTATTTTGTGACAATGGTCACATTAAGGTTTCCCCACTTTCTTTTGCCAATTGTCATAGGTCTAATTTGATGGGTCACGAGCAGCTAAAGCTAACTGTTCAACAATGTTTTAATTATTTTGAGGACCCAACAATAGGATCTTTTTACTCTCCTTTCTTATTACTTCTAAAATTGCTTCTCGAAAGGAAGAAATTGGTTTTATCCCGATGATTCTCTTATATTAACCCAAATAAAAATTTGCATGTGTGTTTTTGTTCAATAATTTTTTTATGATTTGTTGTTGCATCTGTGTTGCGACTCCAAGTATAGGTGTCAAAGAGATCAAGTTGCTGCCAATATTTGTTAAGAAGAGAAGAATATTGAATTACAGTCATGTCACCTTACCTTAGATAGTGAAGAACACCTTCTATATCAGATAACTCCACTATGTTTTTACTGGTAGAATAGGTTTCTCAAGTGACATCCCAAATTTCCTTGCCTATTCTACATAAAAGGAAATTTTCACAAATTTTGATCGTTATGGAGTTGATTAGCCATGACATAATCGTGTTTCTTTTTGCATTCCAAATAGGGTATTTTAGGACAATTTGAGTTGGTGGTGTGTCACTCATAAGATAGCCAAATTTTCCTTTTCCCTTCACATATATAAGCACACTTGATTACCATTATAAATAATTACTCCCATTAAGTTTGTGCCTAGTGATAAGAACAAAGGAAGTCTCGTCCAAACTTGTGACAACAAGAGCACCATTGACAAAGGAAACCCCATAAACCATTGTGGTTGTATGGGTTGCTCCAATTGGATAGCTCTGTCAATCCAAAGCTTCAATATTAAAGGCCTTAACATGGTTGAAAATGATAAAGAAGGGATTAGGCATTATCATGCTATGATACCATGAAGAAAAATCTAAAGAAAATATTTTGAATTTTTCACTTTATTTGAATGATAAGAATAGGAATTTACAGGACCATGGCAATATTTTTGTTACTGGAATCTTCTGAAATAAAATGCTAAAAAGAGAAAGGAATAAATAGGAGTAAAGGGATAAGGAATCTAGAATAATAAATGAAAATAAAACATTAACCCAATCCTATGAAATTTGGGATTAAGTCCTAACAAATCTAGGTAAGTAAACAGCAAATGCCAATGGCTAATTAGCAAAAAAAATATGTTATGTGTTTACTTGCTATTAGGTCTCTTCAATCTCGTGACTTTGAATTACTTCTGAACTTTATTATTGATAAAGAACAATGGGTACTAAAGTTTGGTTTTGGGGTACAAAGATAAAATGCTTGCATTTTGTATTGCATGTTGAAAACAATCTTTTGTTTCCTTTTGTATTTCAATTGAGCCTCAACTTTTTCGTTTAATATAATAGAGTTTCTTACTCTTCTATGGTAATTTTTAAATTTTTTTTTTCATAAATGTACATTTTTCTATGCAACATTTTCTTGAAATTGGCAAATTTAGAAATGGCTAGCATATGACTCCTTTATTTGCAGAAACTATTTCAAAAATCATATTACATGGGTAATTCTTTTTCTTTAAAAGAATTATTAACTTTATTATCTTGCATTTTCTTCTAACATGTAATTAAAAAAATCTTTTGTTTCCCATGTATATTCATATAAGCCTTAAATTTTTCATTTAATATAAAATGTTTCTTTTACTCTTTAATGGTGATTCTAATAGTATATTATATTTTTATGTCTTCATTTAACAAATGTACATTTTTTGTGCCATTTTTTTTTAAATAGGCAAACTAAGAAACTTTGACATTTGACTACTTTGGCAAGCATGTTCATGGATAAGGTTGGTCGTGCAACACATTTTTGTGATCAAGATTAGTTGTGCATATCCTTGCCTTTTGACCTCTCAATTTGTTGATATTTACCTTGGCAAGCATGCATTAATCGATGTATGGTTCACAAATCAGAGCAACAAGAACTAAATCATAGTGAATTGTGGTGGCAAGGCTACTTTATCACTTATAATACTTTATCACATATTTAAGTCATTTTTATAGCATTCTACACATAGCTTTATGGGAATTTTTTTAAGGAAACCCTTGTGGCTCATCTATCATTACTCTTGAACTTATAGGGAAACATATAAATATATTTAAGTTTTGACAAGTAACTATACCTTAACTTCAACAAGATTTAGGTAAGCATATCTAAACTTTGATATGCAAGTATAAGTACTTAAACTTTAATAAAACTCAAGTGAGGTTGCTAGAGCATCGATAGCACTCAGACATCGGTGCTTGAATTTTGATAGGACTTAAGTATATATCCTTGAACTTTAGTAGAAAACAGGTATATATGTGTTCTTGAACTTTATAGGATTATCACTTTATTAAAATGTACTTTAGCAAGCATGCATTAGACAATGTGTAGTTCATGAATTAAAGTGGCAAGAATTGAGTTTTAATGAATTATGGCAACAAGGCTACTTTGCCACTTACAATATCTTATCGTGTATTTAAGTAATTTTTATAGCATTCCACCTATTGCTTTATGGGAATTTTTTTAAAGATGTCCCTTTCGACTTATTCATCGCTACTTTTCAACTTACAAGAACTCATATAAATGCATTTGAGTTTTAACAAGTGCATCTTTACTTCAACGAAATTCAAGTAAGTATATATAAACTTTGATACACATTTATGGGTACTTAAACTTTAATAGGACTCGAGTAAGATTGTAAGAGTTTTGATGGGACTCAAGTAAGGGTGCTTGAATTTTGACAAGACAGAAGTACATGTTCTTGAATTTTGATAGAAAATATGTATGTATATATTGTTAAACTTGACAAGACTATCAAGTAAAGGCATTGAACTTCGACAAGTGTGTGTTTAAACATTGACAAGTCAAGTAACTTTACTTGAGTTTTACTTCGATAAGACCCAGGTACATGTTCTTAAACTTAAATAGGACCTAGATACATGTACTTGAACTTTGATAAGACTTAAGTATGCATGGTTAAAATAGAGTTCTCAAGTAAGGATGTCAAGAATTTGACAAGATTCTTAAGTAAAGGCACTTGAACCTCAACATATATGTGTATTTAAATATTGACTAGACTTACATATGTGTCCTTGAACTTAAACTTTGATAGGACCTAGGTAAGTGCTGTTAAACTTTGATAACACTTAGATGCATTTGCCTGTAACAAGCTTAGGTAAAAGCACCTAAACTTCAATAGGACTTAGGGATATATGGCTGGATGTGAACTTCAACAAAAATTAGGTATATGTTCTTGAACTCAATATGACTTTTAGTTAAAGGCATCAGTACTTTAATAGAATTTTCAAATAAAGGTGCTTAAACTTGAACAGGTACATGTGTCTAAACATTAATAAGACTTAGGCAATATCCTTGAACTTAAACTTTGATAGGACTTAGATAAGTTCTCTTAAACTTTAATATGATTTAGATATGTGTGCTTGAATTTCAACATGACTTAAGTAAGTATGGTTGGACTTGAAATTTGACAAAATAAAGATATGTGTTCTTGAACTCAATAATACTCTTTAAATAAAGAAGTCAGGACTTTGACAGGAATCTCAAGTAAAGGCACTTGAACCTTGATAGGTACATGCGTTTAAATATTAACAGGGCTCAAGTAACTTCACTTGAACTTGAACTTTTGTGACACCTCAATCTACTACCGCTACCTAGCCTCTCTATAGGCTCGGTTCCATATGATTTCCAAAGAATCACTACTCTTCCGTGGCATTTGCATGCTATGAACTGGGGTTTCATATACTCATCTTTCACCCCGTGGGTCCTGTGAACCCATCTCAAGCATCCTCAACTCAAACTCCGTATATACGATTCATACATAGCATGAAACAAACCATAGGGCAGGAAGATCAAGGGAAAGGTAAGGTAACTTCTCCCATTTCTCTTTAGAACTCTGATCCCCTCCCTTTGCCCTCTCTTTTTGCAGTTTTATTTGTGAAAATGGATGAATTTTTGGGCATGGGTCAGAAGAGGGAAAGTGGAAAACTCTTTTGAATCCCTGAGTTTTCTTTGAAAATAAGGTTTTCCACTACCATGGGAGCTTGAGAGAGAGAAAGGGTTAATGGCATTCTAGAGAGAGAACCCTAGGTTGTATGTGATAGAAGGGTTGCTCTAAATTAAATTATAAGAGAGTAATTGCATGCTTTTGGTGTGTTTAGGCTCAAGTGAAGCACCTTCATCAAGGTGTGATTATGGACCTAAGGAGGGAAAGGAGAAATTGAAAGGAAAAGCTAGTATTAGCTTTGGCTCCAAAGGTAGCTCTCTTTTTCACTCTTTCTTGTTGCATTCTTGGATATGATAGTCATTGTATGATATGTATATGCTGAATGTGTGGAATATGCCATATGCTATTGTTTTGATGCATTGATGTCAATATGCTTGTGTGATGAGTTGTGAGAATTGCACGATGTATCAGGATTTGAAAAAGATTTTTTGGTGGCCAGGAATGAAGAGCCATGTGACGGATTATGTGGCTAGATACCTAGTGTGTCAGAGGATAAAGATTGAACATCAGAAACCGGCTGGGTTGTTGCAACCTCTAGATATCCCTGAGTGGAAATGGGATAGTATAGCCATGGATTTTGTCATGGGGTTACCCAGGACATCCTCTGGACACGATGCTATATGGGTAGTTGTGGATAGACTGACGAAGTCTGCACACTTTTTAGCTATTAAGGCTACTTATACACTGGATAGATTGGCCCAGTTGTATATCAGAGAGATAGTACGACTTCATGGAGTACCCAATAGCATAGTTTCGGATAGAGACCCCAGGTTCACATCGAACTTTTGGAGGTCATTGCAACATGCCTTAGGGACCAGATTGCGATTTAGTACTGCATATCACCCCCAGACAGATGGTCAGACTGAAAGGACCATCCAGACATTGGAAGATATGTTGAGGGCATGTGTGCTAGAAATAAAGGGGAACTGGGATGTGTATTTGCCATTAGCAGAGTTTGCTTATAACAACAGTTACCATTCCAGTATCCAGATGGCCCCTTATGAGGCTTTGTATGGGAGAAAGTGTGGATCCCCTCTGTGTTGGGTTGAGTTAGGTGAGAGGAGTATGATAGGACCTGAGATTGTGGACCAGACCACCCGACAGATAGAATTGATTAGAAAGAGGCTCCTCACAGTCCAGAGTAGACAGAAAAGCTATGCTGATAAGTGTAGGAGGCTGTTAGAGTTTGAGGTTGGAGACCATGTGTTCATTCGAATATCTCGAATGACGGGAGTAGGTCGGTCAATGAGGGTAAGGAAGCTCAGTCCTAGGTATATTGGTCCATTTGAAATCCTTGAGAAAATCAGACCCGTGGCTTACCGAATAGCCTTACCTCCTAACCTAGCCTAAATACACAGTGTTTTTCATGTCTCCCAGTTGAAAAAGTATTTACCAGACTCCTCACATGTCATAGAATATGAGCATGTGCAATTGCAGGAAGATCTTTCCTATGTAGTGAAACCGGAGCGAATTGTGGATGCTAAGCTGAAACAGCTGAGAAGCAAGAGCATTCCTCTGGTGAAAGTGATCTGGAGAGGTCTGACATCTGAGGAAGCAACCTGGGAATTGGCGGATGAGATGAGGCAGAAATATCTAGAATTATTCCCTTGAGGTAAGTTTTTAAATTTCGAGGACGAAATTTCTTTTAAGAGGGGTAGAAATGTAACAACCGGGAAAAAGAAAAGAAAAGGGAAAAGAAAGAAAATGAAAGCTGGAAATTTTCGGAATCCAGAATTTCTGCCAAGTCCTCTCGCAATAGCGAGAAACGATCTCGCTACAGCGAGAGAGCTAGTTCGCAACAGCGAAGGCGATTCTAGCTATAGCGAGTGCTGGCAGCAGTCCATATAGAAAACAGGGAATTGCTCGCTGTAGCGTGCGCCATAGCGAAGGTGAAGTCTGGAACTGACGCGATTTCGCCATAGCGAATTGTAAATCTCGCCATAGGGAAGGGAACTGACCCGATCTCGCCGTAGCGAAGGCTACACCTCGCTATAGCGAAGCCAGATTACACAAGCTCGCTATAGCGAAGGTTAGTTTTCGCCATAGCGAGAGTCAGTCCGGAAGAGAGTAAATAGCGAGAATCAGACTTCATTAAACGCCCAAACTCATTTCTTCTCTCATATCTGCCCTAAGCTTCGACCCAAAGAGAGAAAAGAGGCGTGGAGAGTGTGAGAGATCAAGAGAAGGAGGAAGATCAAGGAAAAGGTAAGGTAACTTCTCCCATTTCTCTTTAGAACTCTGATCCCCTCCCTTTGCCCTCTCTTTCTGCGGTTTTATTTGGGAAAATGGACGAATTTTGGGCATGGGTCAGAAGAGGGAAAGTGGAAAACTCTTTTGAATCCCTGAGTTTTCTTTAAAAATGAGGTTTTCCACTACCATGGGAGCTTGAGGGAGAGAAAGGGTTAATGGCATTCTAGAGAGAGAACCCTAGGTGCAAAATATCAAAACAAAGCTAACAACTAGCTAACTAAGCATGCTCCTAGGCTCTTTGGTGTGTGCTCGGTTCTCCTTGAGCTCCACCTAGCATATTTAGTTGGGAGGGGAAAGGGGTGAGATTCAGGGAATCTCAGTAGCTCATGCACTCAATCCAGCAAGCAATCAAGGCATATAACAAGTCAAAGTATGTGAATAAGCATTTAGCTATTCTCAAACATCTAACACATAATGTACATGCTATGGAATTCACAACAATGCCAAAAATGGGCTCTAGGGACTTTTGGTCTAGCCTCACCTGAGTCTAAGGGACTTTTGGATGGCCTCACCCGAGTTTAAGGACTCTTGACTTGGCCTCACTCGTTTGAGACTTTTGGCCTTATCTCACCTATCTCAAGGGACTTTCGGCTTCACCTCACCCATCTCAAGGGACTTTCGGCACTACCGCACCCGAGCAATTCTCACAACTCATCACACAAGCATATTGACATCAATGCATCAAAACAATAGCATATGGCATATTCCACACATTCAGCATATACATATCATACAATGACTATCATATCCAAGAATGCAACAAGAAAGAGTGAAAAAGAGAGCTACCTGTGGAGCCAAAGCTAATACTAGCTTTTCCTTTCAATTTCTCCTTTCCCTCCTTAGGTCCACAATCACACCTTGATGAAGGTGCTTCACTTGAGCCTAAACACACCAAAAGCATGCAATTACTCTCTTATAATTTAATTTAGAGCAACCCTTCTATCACATACAACCTATGCTACGGCCAAATATACACTATTTCATTCATGCATCAAAAAGGGGTAAAACCCTCATTTCCATTCATTTAGCGATAAACATAGTTCATACAATATCCTTTCGTACATTTACATTAGTTACAACCCTTACAACTCAAAAATAGTGGGCACATCTTCATTTGGCACCACTTTACATCATATTTACATCAAAATATCAAAACAAAGTCAAATGGCAAGACACTAACAACCAGACCCAATTTCCTCACACAATCATAAGATATAAACGAGTGACTAGCACCCGAATCAAACATAGCAACTACAGGAAAGCCATTCACTATCAGCGTACCTCAGATCAAACTGGGAGATGCGCTAGCTTCCTGCTGAGTAAGGGCGAACACTCGGCCCTGGGTCTGTGGTCTAGGAGGAGGCGCTGTCTCCATCTGAGGACAGCGTGTAATCTGGCTTCGCTATGGCGAGGTGTAGCCTTCGCTACGGCGAGATCGGGTCAGTTCCCTTCGCTATGGCGAGATTTACCATTCGCTATGGCGAAATCGCGTCAGTTCCAGACTTCACTTTCGCTATGGCGCACGCTACAGCGAGCAATTCCCTGTTTTCTATATGGACTGCTGCCAGCACTCGCTATAGCTAGAATCGTCTTCGCTGTTGTGAACTAGCTCTCTCGCTGTAGCGAGATCGTTTCTCGCTATTGCGAGAGGACTTGGCAGAAATTCTGGATTCCGAAAATTTTCAGCTTTCATTTTCTTTCTTTTCCCTTTTCTTTTCTTTTTCCCGGTTGTTACAACTTTGATAGGATCTATGTATGTATTCTTAAACTTTGACAAGACCTTAATACATGTGCTTGAGCTTCAAAGACTTAAGTATAGGCACTTGAACTTCAATAAGACTAGGTATGTATGCTGGACTTTAACTTCAACAAACCATGGGCATCTTTTCTTAAACTCAATAGGACTCTCAAGTAAAGACATTTACACTTTGATAAGATTTTCAAGTAAAGGCTCTTAAACTTCAACAAATATGTGTTTTTTAAACATTGAGAAGACACAGGTAAATATCCTTGAACTTGAACTTTAATAAGACCTTGGTAAGTGCTCTTACACTTTGAAAGGACTTAGATACGTGTGTTTGAACTTGGACAAAACTCAAGTAGAGGCATTTAAACTTCAATAGGATTCAGGTCAATAAGGCTAGACTTGAACTTTGTCAGAATATACATATATGTTCTTGAATTCAATAAGACTATCAAGTAAATATGCTTTAACTTTGACATGACTCTCAAGTAAAGGCACTTATATTGAAAAGACTTATATTAGTATCCTCGAACTTGAACTTTGATAGGATTTCGGTAAGTGCTCTTAAATTTTGACAAGAGCTAGATACATGTACTTGAACTTTGACAATATGTAAGTAAATGCACCTAAACTTTAATAGGACTCAGGTAAGTATAAATAGATTTGAACTTCGACCAAAAATAAGTATGTGCTCTTTAATTCAATGGGATCCTTAGGTATGGACATCTAGATATCGGTATGAACTTTGACTAAAAATTGTAATTTTGGGCAGCTTTTGAGAAATTTAAAAGAAGAAGTTTTAAATATTAAAATTGAGTTCACTAGGGTTTCTAGAGGTCTAAAAAACTGTAAGAACTATCAGAATGGTTAAAACCCTTTTTGGTATATAATTTAGATCGTCAATTAATCTAAATTTTGACCGAATCATTTTTTATGGTTTTGAGTCACATAAATTTGAAATAAAATATTTTTAATAAATTAGAGGACCAAAGTTTTATGTTGGAAAAGACGTTCTTAAAAAATGAGTTAAAATGAACTCAAACGGAGAAAGGGAAATGGAAAGGCAAAATTGAAATATTAAAAAATTATAAAAACTCTAGCTCTTCCATATAAATAGCTACCCCCACCATTTCTTCTTCATTTGGATGAAATTTTGCATCTCCAAATCTGACTTAAGAGGCATTGAAGAACCATTAAGAGCTAAGGGGAAGTGAAACTACTAAAGGTAAGTAAATGCAAGAAATTTGCCTATGATGCTATTCCACCCTAATTTGTATTGTTTCTCTTATTTTTTCCCATGGTTTTAGTTTTATAAAAGAGGGAATTTCTTGGCTAAAACTTTGGAGGAAATGGCTCTTTTAAGGGAACTAAATATACCATGTTGTTCTCTATTCAAAGCCTTTTCAATTAATATATAATATGATGTAAGAAGTTAGCTTCTCCTTATTTTTTCTACTGCCCTCTAGATTTAGCCAACTTGAGATAAAAGATGAAAAGGGTTGGGTTTTTATCTAAGCATGATAGGAATTGAGGTTTTGAATTGTGGAGATTAAGAATTTACTATTGGAATCAATTAGAAAGTTATAAGTTGCAAGATTAGATACCTAGAGTTTTGATTACACTTTAGGAAGTATAAAGCCTTAGAATGATATTCCAAACTATGTAAGTGTATAATTGAACTAAGAAGAGGCTAAGGAAGCTCTATAGGTACAAAATTTTCTAAGAATGAAACAAAAACTCCATGGAAGCTTATTAAGGTCTATGTTTCGGCCAAGATTTATCTAGAGTATCTAGGGGGAGTTTTCTTTAATTCTAAAGATATAAATAATTTAGATATGAATTATAAGTATCAAAAGAACCATTGATTTGGATTTACAAACCTTATTTTAAAAGGTGAAAATTTAAGATTCTATTATGCATAAAAAAATAATTTGGTGATTGGTTTCTTGAATTAAGTTTATGATGGCTCTAATGAGTTTTAATAGAGTCATATAACTTATATTGCGTGAGATTTTGGAGTCAAGATATTAATTTATAAAAGTTGCTTCATTATGCATTTAATTGAACTATATAGGAAACTAAAGCTCTAATTGGATTATATAATGTTTAAATGGGTATAAATATGGTTCCATTGATAATCTTATACTTCATTTGATGTGTCTAGGTCAAGTAAGTGAAATATCCCTCAAGTGTAGGTGTAAGGCTGAGAGACTAATCGAGAAGCAAAAAGGAATTAAGTGATCTCTTGTGTTAAGGTAACTCTTCATTTATTCTTACATATATGTGTTAGTTGCTTGAGTGGTCTTGGATTGTTTGTATGCATTGGTTGTTAATTGTGTATGTTATCGATTGATTGATGATCATGTGCAATTTCATGACATTTAATTGCATGTGAAATTAATTTGGCTTTTGAATAGAAGAGGTGGTGCTAAAAACCCCTTGAATTGAGTGAAGTAAGGACAAGAGACCCTAAATGTAGATGAGACATTGTCAAAAGTATAAATTGTGAGTGAAACTAAGTTAAAAGTCACTAAAAGAGGATGAGACTAAAGTAAAAGTCCTAAATTGTTAGGTGAGACTAGATCAAAAGTCTCTAAAGATTGTTATGCTTTTAATAGAGCCATGTGATTCCTCATGCATAAATATGATTGATATTTGATGGTGTAACATGTATTCTTACTCTCTTTGACCTTGAGTATGATATATATGTGTGATTGAATGATAAATAAACTATTATGATTCTTTGAATTTCATTCTTTCCATATCTTCCTTAACCATGCTTAAGTAATTTTCAAGGAAGCAAATATGGTGATCAAAGAGTTTGAGAAGAACCATTTTGATACTAGTTTAAGATTTAATATATATTCTTACAAGTATGAATATGTATATGTATAATATGAGATGTAACCATTCCCACACATTTAAAAGCATGACATTATGATATATAAACCATTTTTGGATGTAAATATATGATATTATGAAATTTGACCATATGAGTTCATGAATTTACATATGTATAATGGCAAGTGAGAGTGTGATTTTGAGTTCATGGTTTTTGGGAGATATTAGACCAGCCATATATGCTATATTTATTATTTAAAATTTGCTCAAATTGTGACATAGCATGATATAGCTCAAAATGAACCATTTGAAACTAAATTTAACACTTTTTGAGTCCCAAAATGTCATAAAAACCAAAGTCTAACTAAATAGATGAATTTTGAGTTGAAATTTGGTAGGCATTTAGAGCTTATCTAAAGATTTCTACAAAACCAAAGAATACAATTTTTGGAGCTTTATATAATTTATTATGAATTTTCAAAGTTGGCTAAATTAGTATTGTGGTCTTTGTGAAGGTCTAGGCATTCTTGTAAGAGGTGGAGGTGGTTGTTTTAGTTGAAGCTGATTGAGTTAGTTTTGATTGAGGTAATATTCCTTTTTCCTAAAAACCTCCCGAAGGAGGGAGAGGATGGTGGATGGTATAATCAGGGATGGAGTGAGCCGGTGAGAGAGTGAATGGATGTGTCCTCTACCAAATACTTCAATATATCACTTTAAATCCTAAGAAAATTTAAGAAAAATTAATACCCATACTATAATCTAATTATTGGGGTCTCAAACTAGCAAAAATACATCAAGAAGATGAGTTTATACTTACCTAATGTCAGCCTTAGCCTTAACCTACGAAATTTCATTATGGAAATATCAAATAGCAAGTTTCAGATTTTGGGTGTGGGTGAAAGTGCTCTAATTAGAACATTAATCGGGTCAAATTAAAGAGAAATATGAGAAGATTAAGTTATATAACTATTACCTTGGCTGAATCTTGCTCTAGAAGTGGAAAAAAGGTAGAAACATGCCAAGAACCTTAGCCTCTCCTTTGGACCTCCAAATTTTGTGTATGTCTCTTGTGGTTCTGCAGAAGGGGGTGGCTAGGTTAGTTTTTAGGGTTTAAGTTAGGTTTTCTATGGGTTATGGGCTGCTCCAAGATCTAACTCCAAATGGGCCTCAGATTTTAGCTTTGTTGAGCCAGTTTTAAAGTGTTGAGTTGCAGAATTTTATTGGGTCAGACGTAGTTTTAAGAACTCCATGGTCTTAGGTCTGCACAAGATTTGTTGGGCCATTTATAAGAGCCTATACAAGGTGGATCTTGGGCCTCTATCATATTGAATCAGATTGGGTCTGCACCTAACTCATTGGGCCTCCATTAGCCTCCTATCATGATTTCTTACATTAATTTGGGTTTAGATGAAGTTTCTATCCCAATTAATTCTCAACTCATATTATTAATTTATCTCTTAAAATTTCCATTCACTTAACTTACTTGATTATTCCATATTAATTATTCTTAATTAATCCAAATTCACGATTAACACCTTAATTAATTTTGGGGTGTTACAAGAGGCCTAAAGAATGAATTGATGTCTTAGGTTCCATAATATGGCCTAAAGAAGTAACACCTAACTAGACTTTTTGAATTGATTGTGTGATAACTCTAAGAGTTTCAATAGAGCTAAGATGATATTTTCCTATGGTTGCTTCATTAAGTGTATTATGGAATCATAAAAGAGTCTTATGAGTTACCTAGATTTTTTAGTGAATATATGTCCTCAGAATTTAATTTAAGAGTATAATTGGCTTTCATATGATGTGTCTAAGCTAAAAGAAATGATCTCCACCTCCTTGGATGTGTGAGGTCAAGGGAGAGGACTCAAGGCTTAAGGATAAATTGTGTGAATAAAAGTAAAGTAGCTCTCTCCACTTTTCTCTCATGTATGAATGTATACTTGACTTGTCTTTGAATGCATGTATGTGTGTTTTAAATTATGAAAAGTGTTCTAGCATGAGCTCTTATTCCATGGTACCATGATGATACATTATGTTTTCAAATGATATTTGTTATGTTTGTTTTGGTTTGCTTGAGTGTGGAGAAGCCAAGAACTCTTAACCATGGTGAGGATAAGCCAAGAACCCTTAAAGTTAGTTGAGACAAAGTAAAAAGTCTTCCAAGAGTGTGGTTGACTCCTAAAAGTAAGGTTGATTAAAAAACCTCTTAAAGAAATAGGTGAGGCAAGTCCAAAATCCACAAGTGAATGGGTGAGGCTAATCTACTTACTTAGCAAGCCTATGGATGCCTTATATGACTTACTCACATGCTAAGATTGCTTCTTGAATATTCATGTTATTTAATATGCTCATGTATGCATTTATAAGACATGGCTTGCATACTTTATTTCTGGTAGAAATGGGAGATGAGCTATTAAGATTCTTTAAATCTCATTCCCTCATCTCCAATGTTCTAACATGCTAGGTGGATCAAGAAAATAAGGAAATGAGAGCCAACTACTTGAGAGATGAGAGTGTGACATCAAAGTGTATAGATTTTGTTACTTTAAGGCCATATGAGTGGAAAATGTTGTAATCCATTATTATATATGTCCTATGATATTATGAACATGTATAATTATATTAATGTATAATGTATAAATGAGATTTAAGGTTATATGTACGGAAATATGCATCTTAGACATGAAATGGCAAAACTAGCATTATGGAAATATATGTAATAATGGAAGTAGAGAGGTCAAATTGAGATGTATGAGGTTTGGAACCACTTGGACAGTTTATACAAGTCATATTCATACTTTTAAACTTACCCCAAGAGGTGCTAAACATCAAGGGTAGTCATTTGGACTTATTTTGTATCTTATATAGAGCAAATTTAACTATATTGAAAACCTATATAACTTTTTGTCTAAATGCGTTCTTCTTGGTATAAGATTTGGCATGTATTTAGATCTTGTTAAGAGCGTTTTGAGAAATTAAAGTGCAAAATTTTTGGAGATCTATGAAATATTTGATAAATTTTTAAAATTAAAATTTTTTAAAATTGGTTCAGTGTACTGTTCATTCTGGTTTGAATTTAAATTCTATCACTCATAGGGCAAATGATGTCTAATTGTAACAAAATTTTACAAGGAGAAACTAAACATTCCTAATGACTTGTGCCAACTAGAAGTACCTCATTTAGATGTCTAGAGAGGGAGATATAAATTTTTGAAATTTCTGTCCAGTATCAGGCATCTAGTCAGACCTAGGTTACTATTTGATAAATTTTTTAGGTCTGGACATGCCTAAACTGGTCTAAAGTTATTTTTTCCTTTTATCTAATATTTGTAACTTTTCAAATTGGTATCATTTATATAGATTGGATTTTTTTGGAATTAACTGGACATTTTTGAAGCTTATAGCAGAAACCTATATCAATACCAGTAGCCAGCCAGACCTTTGCATACTTTGGAATGTAAACATCTTCTGTGTGATGTTTCATGATCTAAAATTATTTTTATCATAAAGTAGACATCTGTATCTTTCCATGATGGTAAAGAATGTATGATTTTGATTTTTTTTAGAATTAGTTATGATTTTTCAAAATTTGTGACAGAAAATGAGAAATTTTGGCAGAGGCTACATCATGGAAATTTATGTGTCTCTTGCATTTGCATAAGTTGTAGGCCACTTTTGGTTATGGATTTGAGTTACATCTATGTAATTAAATATGAAAATATGATACATTAGTCCATATGGCCTACGGGACTCCAAAAGAAAAATTTATACATAACATAACGCAAGAAAATTCAATATTTTAATGTCAGTTTTCTTGCTTTCCTATGTAATGCTTGGCATGAGACTTAAAATTCACATAAGGCAAAGCTAGAAATCTATGGTGTTACACTAAGGCAAAAGAAGAAGCTCTTGAAGGAAGCTTAAAATCAAGGTAATTTATCTATCTTTGTTACTTTCTTCTTCCTTGCTTTGTGAGTGTGTGTTTCGGTAAAAAATAGAACAGCCTATGAGGAGAAAGTTTTGACTTATAGGAAGCAAGAGACCATTGATTTAAAGTGTTGGAACTTGAAAAATGCAAAGAAAGTGGAAGAAAAACTATGGACTTTCAAGAGAGAAGAACTAGGGATTCATGAATACTTTGTAAATTCTATTTTGATTCATGAATTTTGTAGCATATGTGAGTGCTTGTTTGAGTTCCTAAGACCCTTAGGAAGCTTCCTAAGTACCTCTCCCTTTAAGGAAAAGTTGGAAACCCCATGAACCCTAAATGCTCTTTATGTCTTGGCTTAAAGGAGTTGAGAGACCTAGGAAGTGTTTTAATTTGTTCTAAACTTAGTTTAGGACTATATGTGATAGAAGAAGATGGAAGAAACCCTTGAAAAAAAATTTAGAAGCCATAGATTGGGAGATGAGGCAATAGGTTTTATAATGTACCCTTAAGAAGCAACTTATATCTAGACTCTGAGAAATGAGTTTGTGATGACTTCAAAGAATCTAAATGGAATCATGAGGCCTAGATATGAGAAGAAAATAGAGCCAATAACTTAAATCATGGTAGTTGCTTCATTAGGCCATTAATGGAGCTATTATGAAACTAATGGACCAAGTATGCTTTTTAAAAGTGTGTTTAGTGCTTTGGCTTGTTCCAAAAGACTCTGAGAAATGAGTTTGTGATGACTTAAAGGAATCTAAATGGAATCATGAGGCTTAGATATGAGAAGAAAATAGAGCTAAGAACTTAAATCATGGTACTTGCTTCATTAGGCCATTAATGGAGCTATTATGAAACTAATGGACCAAGTATGCTTTTTAAGTGTGTGTTTAATGCTTTAACTTGTTCCAAAAGAGTAATTGAATGTTATTTGTTATGTCTAGGCCAAAAACGGAAACAAACTCCATGTACTTGCAAGTGTGTTGCTTTAGGGGAAGAGAAATAACCAAGTAAAAGACTTGTTTTAGTATCAAGATAGCTCTTCACTCTATTCTTACTTGCATTCTTAGATATGTAATTGTCATTGTATGTTTATATATACCAAGGTATTATGAGACATGTCATTTGATGTTACTTTGTTGCATTGGTACCAATATGTTTCTTGAATGATGTTTTGGTTGTGAAAATTTCTCTTAAGGGTGAGATGGTGTCAAAAGTCCTTTAATATGGGTGAGGTAAAGTCAAAAGTCTTTAAGCATGGGTGAGACAAGGCCAAAAATCTCATGGATGGGTGAGCCAAGTCAAAATTCCTTAGGCCAAGGGTGAAACTAATCTAAAAATTCTAAAAATGGGGTGAGGTTAGACCAAGAGTCCCTAGAGCTTATTTTTTGCCTTGATATAATCTTGTGGCATGTAAATGATGTTTTGAATGATTCTTAGTTGTCTTGAATGTCAACTTGTGTACTTTGACATGATATATGTCTTGATTGCTTATGTGAATGAGTGTATGAGCTACTGAGATTCCATGAATCTCACCCCCTTCCCTCTTCCATCTCTACATGTCTAAGTGGTGCCCAAGGAGAGAAAAGTGGAACCCAAGGAGCTTGATGGGCTATATATATATTTTAACAACCATGTAGCTTTTATTGTATTTAAACATTAAAGTGGATATATATGTATTATTTTTGAGATGTAAATGCTTGAGCAAATATAAAAGTATGTAAGAATAGTGTATGAACCAAGGTGGTAGCCTAATTAATGAGAAAATGCAATTTGATTACTTTGTAGCCTAGTATGGAGTGTGTATTCTTACAAGTGGCATAGTGAAATTATGATGTATGGTAGTTTAGACCATTTGAGAAGCTCATACATGCTGTATTTATGCTTTTAAACTTGCCCAAATTGTGTTAGAAGCAATGGGAGACTATTTGGACCAAATTGGACCCAAATGAGCTTTTCTTGGTCTAAAATTTGGCATACTTGTCTAAAGATTTTTGAGAAGCTAAATTGCATATTATTTGGAGTGTTAAAGAATTTTTGGTGAATTTTCAAAATTAGCAAAATTTGACAGAATTGGTGCTGTCACTGTGTAAATGTTCAGAATTTTCATCTTTGTCATTTGTGAGGCAAGTAGTGTCCAATGGTTATGAAATTTTACAAAGAGGAACTAGACATTCATAGTAACCTATACCACCTAGAAGCACCTCAAATGTAGGTTTGTAGAGGGAGAATTAATTTTTTGAAGTTCTAAATCAGTATCAGAGGCGCAGTTAGACCTTAGTTATTATTCCCCCAATTTTTGGGGTTTAAAGGACTCTAAATTAGTCTAGAATTATTTTTTTCTTCTAGTTAACATTTGTATTTCAAATTGGCATAGTTTGTCTAAATTGGATTTTTGTGAAATTAGTTATGAATTTTTGAATTTTATATTAGTAAATTATATTTGAAATACTAAACAATCTGACCTATGTCACTTTTCTATTGTTAAACGTCATCCCAATGATATTATTATGGCTTAGAATTATTTTTATATACTTTCTAGAATGCTATAGGTTGCTAGATTTTTATTTTTTTTTAGATTTAGTTATAATTTTTCAAAATTTGTACTAGAAACCTGTCAACTGAACCTAAAACTAACATGCATATTTTCTGGTTTTTGCCTCCAAATCTATGGTTCATGGAATGTTTTATGATGTATATGAGTTGTATTGATGCATTTTAAATAGAAGATGATATGAATGGGTTCACATGGCCCACATGACATGAAATAAAAATTTTGGGTCCTACGTAACATAATAAAATGTAATATTTTTATTCCTCTTTCATTGGGATTGTGTATACTCTTGTGGAATTAAACTTCAATAAAAGGGTATGGAGTTAATAAATTATGATGTCATAGCTAGTACATTATAATTAAATAAAAAATATATTGACTTTTTTTTTTATAATTACAATTTTGTCACTAAATTTGACTACTCTATTTGAGCTCCTTTTAAATTCTTTTTTAAAATCGTATTTAGATATGAAAATTTAGGTTCTCTAATTCACAAAATACCTTTAGTTTCACCTAAATTAGATTTAAAATTTTACTGAGCCATTCGGTCAACAATGACTTAAAATGTACACCAGATAGGTTTTAATTATTCTAAAGAAATGATTTTTAAGGCTTCTAAGAACCCTGAAAAACTCAATTTTGCCATTTAAAACTTTCTCCTTTGAGTTTCTAAAAGTTACCTGAAATTATGATTTTGTCAGTATGTTTTCAGTTTCTTTGTTTAGCCATTTTTGCTTCGATTTCGGGCCACCTCTGGATCCTTACCTTAATTCCTAGATGTTCTCTTTATTATTATAGCTTCATCTTACCTTATTTTCTCCTTTTGTAATCTAATCGATTTCGGTTCAATCTTAAAAAATTGAATATTACAAGAATCCTTCTCCTTCCTCCACCATTTTGAATGAAAAACTAGTAGCTCTAAGGCTATGATGAGCAAGGAGGAGGAGAGAGAAAGAAAATAAGCTTGATTTAGGTAAGTAAATACGCTTGGTTTATTTGGCTCCAATTAGTAAAGTATATCTACATAGTTAGGACTTTGTAATAGTAGTTTTCTTTTCTTAGAAAGTGAAGGTTTGGATTTGATCCAAGGTGAAAAATAGTCATTTTGAGATTCTAACTAATGGAAATTGAAGAGCTTTTAGGTAGGATATTTTGAGGTAGGAATCAATCATTAGAAAGTTTTATATTTTGAACCCTCCTCTTACAAAAAGAGAGGCTCTTCTCCATGCTTTCATGCATTCTAATGATAGTATAGAGCATGTAGAATTAGAGTATGGCATGAATTTAAGAAGAAATTGATAAGAAATTCAAGAAAATTGATTATTAGCCTATAGAATGGTGCTCTTAGCTGCCCCTAGGAAACTTGGAAACTTGGAAAAGATGAGCTAGTTTTTAGGTTCTATGATATTTAAAGATTCTCTTCTGAATTATGGAGACATAAGAAAGCCTTAGTTTCAAGAAATGAGTTAAATTGTAAAAGTAAAAAATTTAGGGTTCAAATGAAACCCTAGGTAGTCAAAATAGTTTTATATGGAGTTGGCAATTTATTTGATGCTTCTAATCAGTTACACGAGAGTCTAGTAAGCTATTTAAGAGATGAGAAGAAAGTTTAGATGCATATAAAAGAGTTGCCTAGACATGAATTAAACATGATTTAGTACGGGTTTGATAAGAATTAGCCAATTTAAGACTATATGAGCTCTGTAGGTTCTATAAGCTAGTACAAAATGGAAAATGGTCATACAGCTATTCTAACAATTGTAAAATGACTTATGAATAATATGGAAGTTATGAGATTAGAGTTATAATCAATGAAATACAATATGGCCAATAAAGATGCAAGATGGCAAAATAGAAGTTTAAGCAAATTTAATAAGTAGCATACCTATATTTTGATATAGGCCATATTTTATATTAGAGACTAGTTAGAAGAGTTAATTGCTAGTGAAGAAACTTGTTCAAAAGAAGAAAATTGCATGAATAGCTAATATGACAAATTTTGAATTATAAATAGCTAAAACAGACCTATACTAAGTCTGAAAATGTATCTATATCTATAGAGATCCTAATGGACAAATTTGGGCATGAAATTTGGTAAGCATATAGAAAACATCCTAAAGTTTCAAATGAATTAAAGTTTGTAATTTTTGGTTTAGTATAAAATATTTTATAAATTTTTACAATTGCCTCAGTAAAGGTGCCCTATATCAGTTTTGATCTCTACTATAATCATAGTTTCCATGCTATTTGAAAGGTCAAATTTTTAACTTAAAATTTTCACAATAGTTAGGGCACATCAAAAGCTTTCCAACAAGTCTTAGTTTGCCCAATTTGGACACTTCTATCCAAAGTTATGAATTTTCAAAATTGGCATCAGATAATTGACTTGGAATAGGAACCAGCCACTTCTATCCAAAGTTATGAATTTTCAAAGTTGGCATCAGATAATTGACTTGGAATAGGAGCCAGCCACTTTCGCCATTTTTTAGGGATAGAGTGAATTCAATAATCTAAGATTTTTACAATAGAAAGAATATATTATAAGCTTTCCAAAAAGTATTGTTTTCCTAATTTGAAGGTCTCTAACTAAAGTTATATATTTTTAAAATTAAGCCATAATATGTGATATATGTGACGATTGAAGGGCATATGAGCAAATTAAGTAACGCATGCATTGGTTATTTATTTTTTATACTTAATGTGATATTTTTGGCATGTGGAGATGGCTAGAATGGTTTTTGGGCAGAAAGACCAAGAAGCATGAATTAAGCAAGTAAAGACCAAGTAAAAGAGACAAATGAAGAGTTAGACCAAACAAGAGGCAAAATAAGAAGTTTAGCATGAACTCTCCATCTCCCAAGTAGTATTTCTCCTTTCTTTGTATGCATACTTGTTGCCTTGAGTGTTTAGATATTTATGTGCTATGACATGTCATATGAAGCTGTGTTTGCATGTTTGAGCTATTTTGATGTAACATGCTTTATTTAGTATATATTATAGTATTGATGTTGCCCAAAGAGGGAATTGAACATAATAGCTTTTTCCTAAGTGAAAGTCAGTTAATTTATATTTTAAGAGTCATGGCCATTGATTGATTGAACAAGTATGTATATGTTAGCCTTAGTATTTTATGAATTATGTTGTATGTGCATATGTATTCCTTATACTTGAATGACTTGATGTATGCATTGAATGTGGAATATGCTACTGAGATTCTTCCTAAAATCAAATCTCACCCTATTTCTTTTCCTATTAACCAGTGTTAAGAGGAAGATCAAGTAAAGGAAAGGAAAGAACTAGCCCACAATGAATATAGTTAAAGTTGGATGTGTGCTAGCAACATACCCCTTAGTTCTTACTTTTAAATGTATACATTTTGGCATAATCTATGTTGTATTAATTAGTGTAATTTTAACAAGTAATGTAAACCTAATTATTATCTGCTTATTACTTTATAATATTGAATCATGTGTGCCTGAGTTAGTTTATTAGATGCTTGTCAAGTTAAAATAAGCTATGAGGTGTTATATGTTGTTAATAATACTTGCATTTTTCATGACCATGTGTAATTGCTGTAATATGACTTTTTAAAGGTTTGGATGGTTAAGAATTTAAGGGAGAATGCTACTAGATTTTTTTCCAAAAATTAATGAAATTTATTAGTTATTATTAATTAATGGTTTACATTGGTAAAAGGATTTACTAATAACGTGCCGTATGGTTTTAGCTAAAAAAGGTATCATGTAAAGTTTTAAAGAAGTTTTTGAATTTTTTCTAAAGATCTTTATTTGCCATTATGAGTAAGTGGACGCATAAATGAACCACAAAAGGAATAATAGGTCAAGGTATTACAAAAAACATATACCTATGTCAACCACAAAAGGAATAATAGGTTAAGGGGTTACAAAGAACATATACCTGTGTCTTGTCAAAATTCAAGTACCCTTACTTGAGTCCCATCGAAGCTCTTACAACCCTACCTAAGGGCTCTGTTGAATTCAATAACACATACCTAAGTTTTGTCAAAGTTCAAGTGCAACTATGCATACTTGAGTTTTATTAAAGTTTAAGTGCATTTACTTGAGTCTTATCAAAGTTCAAGCACATATATCTAAGTCCTATTTAAGTTTAAGGGCATGTACATGAGTCCTATCAAAGTAAAGCTTAAGCAATGATACTTGATTCTTGTCAACTTTTAAACATATACACTCGTCAAAGTTTAAGTACCTTTGCTTGAAAGTCTTTTTAAGTTCAAAAACATATACATACATATTTTCTATCAAAGTTCAAGAACATGTACCTATGTCTTATCAAAATTGAAGCACCCTTACCTAAGTCTCATTAGAGCTCTTGCCATCTTGAGTCCTACTTAAGTTTAAGTACCCATATGTGTATATCAAAGTTTAGATATACTTGAGTCTTGTTGAAGTTAAGGTGCACTTTTTAAAACTTAAATGCATTTATATGAGTTCTTGTAAGTTCAAAAACAAGGCAAATGAGCCATAAGGGACACCTTAAAGAAATTTTCATAAATTGAAATGCTATAAAAATGACTTAAATATATGATAGGGTATTGAAAATGGCATAGTGGTCTTGCTACTACAATTCACTAAGATTTAGCTTTTGTCACTTTGATTTGTGAAGTACACATTGTCTAATGCATGTTTGTCAAAGTACATTACAACAAACTGATAATCTTGAAAAGAACAAATACATACCTATTTTCTATCAAAGTTCAAGAACATGTACCTAAGTCTTGTCGAAGTTTAAGTGCCCATGCGTAAGTCCTATTGATGCTTTAGCAACCTCAACTAAGTCCTGTTGAAGTTTAAGTACCTATACTTGTATATCAAAGTTTAGATATACTTACTTGAATCTTGTTGAAGTTAAGGTGCAATGAAGAGAGCAATAGATGAGCTACAAGGGATGCCTTAAAGAAATTCCCATGAAGCAATAGGCAGAATGCTATAAAAATGACTTAAATACACGATAATGTATTGTAAGTTCAGGAACATTTACCTGAGTCCCATTGAAGTTCAAGTGCCTATACGTAAGTCCTATCGATGCTTTAGCAACTCACTTGAGTTTTATTGAAGTATAAATACCTATATACTAGCATATCAAAATTCAAATATACTTACCTAAGTTTTATTGATGTTAAGGTGCAGTCAAGAGTAGCAATAGATGAGCTGCGAGGGATGCCTTAAAGAAATTCCCATAAAGTAATGGGTAGAATGTTATAAAAATGACTTAAATATGTGATAAGGTATTGTAAGTTCAAGAGCATATCCTGAGTCCTATCAAAATTCAAGTGCCCATGTGTAAGTTCTATCAATGCTCTAGCAACCTCACCTGAGTCTTGTTAAAGTCTAAGTACCTATACTTGCATATCAAAGTTTAGATATACTTACTTGAGTCTTGTTAAAGTTAAGGTGCAGTCAAGAGTAGCTGTAGATGAGCTACAAGAGATGCCTTAAAGAAATTCCCATAAAGCAATGGGCAGAGTGCTATAAAAATGACTTAAATACGCATTAAGGTATTGTAAGTTCAAGAGCATGTCTTGTTAAAGTTCTAGTGCCTATGTGTAAGTCCTATCCTCTAGCAACCTCACCTAAGTCCTATTGAAGTTTAAGTACCTATACTTGCATCTCAAAGTTTAGATATACTTACCTGAGTCTTGTAAAAGTTAAGGTGCAATCAATAGTAGCTGTAGATGAGCTGCAAGAGATGCCTTAAACAAATTCCCATAAAGCAATGGGCAGAGTGCTATAAAAATGACTTAAATACGCGATAAGGTATTGTAAGTGACAAAGTGGCCTTGCGATCACAATTCACTAAGATTCAATTCTTATCACTCTAATTTGTGAATTGCATATCGATTAATGGATGTTTATCAAGAGAGCAATAGATGAGCTGCAAGGGATGCATTAAAGAAATTCTCATAAAGTAATGGGCAAAATACTATAAAAATGACTTAAATACACGATAAGGTATTATAAGTTCAAGAACATGTACCTGAGTCCCGTTGAAGTTCAAGTGCCTATGCGTAAGTCCTATCGATGCTCTACCAACCTCACTTGAGTCTTGTTGAAGTTTAAATACCTATATACTGGCATATTAGAATTTAAATATACTTACCTGAGTTTTGTTGATGTTAAGGTGCAATCAAGACTAGTAGTAGATGAGCTACAAGGGATGCCTTAAAGAAACTCCCATAAAGCAATGGGTAGAATATTATAAAAATGATTTAAATATGCGATAAGGTATTGTAAATTCAAGAGCATGTACCTGAGTCCTATTAAAGTTCAAGTGCCCATGTGTAAGTCCTATCGATGCTCTAGCAACGTCACCTAAGTCCTGTTAAAGTTTAAGTACCTATACTCACATATCAAAGTTTAGATATACTTATTTGAGTCTTATTAAAGTTAAGGTGCAGTCAAGAGTAGCTGTAGATGAGCTAGGGATGCCTTAAAGAAATTCCCATAAGGCAATGGGCAGAGTGCTATAAAAATGACTTAAATACGTGATAAGTTATTGTAAGTGACAAAGTGCTTGCTATCACAATTCACTAAGATTCAATTCTTATCACTCTAATTTGTGAACTGCATATCAATTAATGCATGTTTGTCAAGAGAGAAATAAATGAGCTGTAGGGGATGCCTTAAAAAAATTCTCACAAAGCAATGGGTAGAATGTTATAAAAATGACTTAAGTTCAAGAGCATGTACCTGAGTCCTGTCAAAGTTCAAGTGCCCATGTGCAAGTCCTATCGATGCTCTAGCAACCTCACCTGAGTTCTGTTGAAGTTTAAGTACCTATACTTGCATATCAAAGTTTAGATATACTTACTTAAGTCTTATTAAAGCTAAGGTGCAATCAAGAGTAGTTGTAGATGAGCTACAAGAGATACCTTAAAGAAATTCCCATAAAGCAATGGGTAGAGTACTATAAAAATGACTTAAATATGCGATAAGGTATTATAAGTTCAAGAGCATGTCCTATTAAAGTTCAAGTGCCCATGTGTAAGTCTTATCCTCTAGCAACCTCACCTGAGTCTTGTTGAAGTTTAAGTACCTATACTTACATATCAAAGTTTAGATACTTACCTAAGTCTTGTTAAATTTAAAGTACAGTCAAGAGTAGCTATAGATGAGCTGCAAGAGATGCCTTAAATAAAGTCATGGGCAGGGTACTATAAAAATGACTTAAATACGCGACAAGGTATTGTAAGTGACAAAGTGGCCTTGCCATGACAATTCACTAAGATTCAATTCTTATCACTCCAATTTGTGAACTGCACATCGATTAATACATGTTTGTCAAGAGAGCAATAGATGAGTTGCAAAGGATGCCTTAAAGAATTCCCATAAAGTAATGGGTAGAATGGTATAACTTAAATACATGAAAATGACTTAAATACATGACAAGGTATTGTAAGTTCAGAAACATGTACCTAAGTTGTGTTGAAGTTCAAGTGCCTATACGTAAGTCCTATCGATGCTTTAGCAACCTCACTTGAGTCTTGTTGAAGTTTAAATACCTATATACTGGCATATCAAAATTTAAATATACTTACCTGAGTTTTGTTGATGTTAAAGTGTAGTCAAGACTAGCAGTAGATGAGCTACAAGGGATGCCTTAAATAAATTTCCGTAAAGCAATGGGTAGAATGTTATAAAAATGACTTAAATATGTGATAAGGTATTGTAAGTTTAAGAGCATGTATCTGAGTCCTGTCAAAGTTCAAGTGCCCATGTGCAAGTCCTATCGATGCTTTAGCAATCTCACCTGAGTCCTGTTGAAGTTTAAGTACCTATACTTGCGTATCAAAGTTTAGATATACTTACTGGAGTCTTGTAAAAGCCAAGGTGCAATCAAGAGTAGTTGTAGATGAGCTGTAAGAGATGCCTTAAAGAAATTCTCAAAAAGCAATGGGCAGAGTGCTATAAAAATGACTTAAATAAGCGATAAGGTATTGTAAGTGATAGAGTGGCCTTGCAATCACAATTCACTAAGATTTAATTCTTATCACTCCAATTTGTGAATTGCACATCGATTAATGCATGTTTGTTAAAAGAGCAATAGATGAGCTGCAAGGGATGCCTTAAAGAAATTCCCATAAAGTAATGGGCAAAGTGTTATAAAAATGACTTAAATATACGATAAGGTATTGTAAGTGACAGAGTGGCCTTACTATCACAATTCACTAAGATTCAATTCTTATCACTCAAATTTGTGAACTGCACATCAATTAATGCATGTTTGTTAAGAGAGAAATAGATGAGCTGCAGGGGATGCCTTAAAGAAATTCCCATAAAGCAATGGGGAGAATGTTATAAAAATGACTTAAATATGGGATAAGGTATTGTAAGTTCAAGAGTATGTACCTGAGTCCTGTCAAAGTTCAAGTGCCCATGTGCAAGTCCTATCGATGCTTTAGCAACCTCACCTGAGTCCTGTTGAAGTTTAAGTACGTATACTTGCATATCAAAGTTTAGATATACTTACCTGAGTCTTGTTAAAGCTAAGGTGCAATCAAGAATAGCTGTAGATGAGCTGCAAGAGATGCTTTAAAGAAATTCCTATAAAGCAATAGGCAGAGTGCTATAAAAATGACTTAAATGTGCGACAAGGTATGGTTAGTGAAATAGTGGCCTTGCGATCACAATTCACTAAGATTCAATTCTTATCACTCCAATTTGTGAACTGCATATCAATTAATGCATGTTTGTCAAGAGAGCAGTAGATGAGTTGCAAGGGATGCCTCAAAGAAATTCCCATAAAGCAATGGGTGGAATGTTATAAAAATGACTTAAATACGTGATAAGGTCTTGTCAGTTCAAGAGCAAATACCTGAGTCCTGTCAAAGTTCAAGTGCCCACGTAGAAGTCCTATTGATGCTCTAGCAACCTCACCTGAGTCCTGTTGAAGTTTAAGTACCTATACTTGCGTATCAAAGTTTAGATATACTTACTTAAGTCTTGTTAAAGCCAAGGTGCAATCAAGAGTAGTTGTAGATGAGCTGCAAGAGATGCCTTAAAGAAATTCCCATAAAGCAATGGGCAGAGTACTATAAAAATGACTTAAATATGCGATAAGGTATTATAAGTGACAGAGTGGCCTTACGATCACAATTCACTAAGATTCAATTCTTATCACTCCAATTTGTGAATTGCACATCGATTAATGCATGTTTGTCAAGAGAGCAATAGATGAGCTGCAAGGGATGCCTTAAAGAAATTCCCATAAAGCAATGAGCAAAGTGTTATAAAAATGACTTAAATATACAATAAGGTATTGTAAGTGACAGAGTAGCCTTACTATCACAATTCACTAAGATTCAATTCTTATCACTCCAATTTGTGAACTGCACATCAATTAATGCATGTTTGTTAAGAGAGAAATAGATGAGCTGCAGGGGATGCCTTAAAGAAATTCCCATAAAGCAATGGGGAGAATGTTATAAAAATGACTTAAATATGGGATAAGGTATTGTAAGTTCAAGAGTATGTACCTGAGTCCTGTCAAAGTTCAAGTACCCATGTGTAAGTCCTATCAATGCTCTAGCAACCTCACCTGAGTCATGTTGAAGTTTAAGTACGTATACTTGCATATCAAAGTTTAGATGTACTTACTTGAGTCTTGTTAAAGTTAATGTACAGTTAAGATAGCTGTAGATGAGCTGCAAGAGATGCCTTAAAGAAATTCCCATAAAGCAATAGGCAGACTGCTATAAAAATGACTTAAATATGCGATAAGGTATTGTAAGTGACAGAGTGGCCTTACTATCACAATTAACTAAGATTCAATTCTTATCACTCCAATTTGTGAACCGCACATTGATTAATGCATGTTTGTCAAAGTAAATTTTAGTAAAGTGAGAGGTCAAAAGGTAAGGAGATGCATGACGAATCTTGACCACAAAAACATTTTACGCGACTAACCTTGTCCATGAGCATGCTTGCCAAAGTAGTAAAATGTCGAAGTTTCCTAGTTTGCCTATTTTAAAAATATGGCCTAAAAATGTATATTTGTGAAATAAAGGAAACACAAAAATAAAATATTCTTTTAAAATTGCCATTAAAGAGTAAAATAAACATTTTATGTTGAACAAAAAAGTTAAGGCTTATATGAATGTACAATGGAAACAAAATATTTTTTTTATCCATATGTTAAAAGAAAATGCAAGATAATAAAGTTTATTATCTACAAGTAAAGGAGTCATTTGCTAGCATTTCCAAATTTGCAAATTTCAAGAAAATGTTGCATAGAAGAATGTACATTTGTGATAAAAATAAAAAAAAAATATTTTTAAAAACTCTTCTATATTGAACAAAAAAGTTATGGCTCAAATAAAATGTAATTGGAAACAAAAGATTGTTTTCAATAATATATAATAGAAAATGCCAAGACTTTTATCATTTTATCCCAAAACCAAACTTTAATACCCATTATTTTTTACCAATAATAAAATTTAAAAGTAATTAAGAGTTATAAGTTTAAAAAGACTGCATAGCAATTAAACACATGAAACTTGAAACATATTTTCTCCTAATTAACCATTGGTGATTTGCTATTTACTTGCTTAGATCTATTGGGACTTAATCCTAGGTTCATAGGATTGGGTTAATGTTTTATTTCATTTATTATTCTAGATTCCTTATCTTGTTAATCCAATTTATTCCTTTATTCTTTTAGCATTCTATTTCACAAGATTCTAATGGCATATTGCCATGGTCCTTATCAATTCCTATTCCTATCATTCAAATGAAAAATTTAAAATATTTTCGTTAGATTTTTCTTCATCATATATCGCATGACAATGCCTAATCCTTCCTTTATCATTTTCGGCCATATTAAGACCTGTAATACTAAAGCTTTAGATTGGCATAGCTCTTTAAAGGGAGTGATCCATACAACAACAATCATTTATAGGGTTTCCTTTGTTAATGGTGCTCTTGTTATCACAAGTTCTAACAAGACTCCCTATATTCTTATCACTAGGTATAAACTCAATGGGAGTAATAATTTATAATGGTAGTCAAGTGTGCTCATGGATGTGAAGGGAATAACAAAGTTTGGTTATTTGATAGGTGACACACCACTAAGTCAGATTGTCGCAAAATATCCCATTTGGAATGCAGAATGAAATATGATGTCATGGCCAATCAATTGCATGACAATTGGCATTAGTGAAGATTTCCTTCTATACAAAATAGCTAAGGAAATTTGGGGTGCCACATGAGAAACCTATTTAATCAGTGAAAACATAATGGAGTTATTTGAGATAAAAGGTGTTCTCTATGATCTAAGGCAAGGTGACATGACTATAATTTAGTATTCTCTTCTTCTCAACAAATATTGGCATCAACTTATTCTTTTTGAAACTTAAACTTGGAGTTGCAATGTAGATGCAACAAATTATGAATAAATTGTTGATAAAAGTGCACATGCAAATTTCTATTTGGGCTGAATGATATGTTTGAAGAGGTCTATGCAAGCATCATGAGGATAAAACACATTTTTTCCTATGAGAAGCAATTTTTATAAGTAAAAAGAGAAGAATGTTGAATGCTTAGCTTTAACTACTCATGTTCTATCAAATAAGACCTATGACAACAAGCAAAAGAAGGTGGGAAAACCTTAATATGACCATTGTCACAAAATAGGTCATACCAAGGAAGTTTGTTAGAAATTGCATGGAAAACTAACTACTTAGAAGCCAAGGCCAAAAGGAGATGTTTAGGGCCATAATGTGTCAATTGATGTTGCAACCACTATTGAGTCATATTTGTTCAATCATAAGCAACTAAATCTTTTTCAAAAAAATCCTTGTTATTTAGAACATAGTCGTCAATGATAATTTTATGGGTATTGTAATTGTTACTCAAAATATTACTTAGTAAGGTAATTTCTTATTTACCTTTAGTACACAAATGTTAAATGATCATACATGGGTAATTTGTTATCCATTACAAATGTTAAAAGATAATTGTTGTGTAGCTTATGTTTTGGATGGTGAATGTTTTTTAGGACTTGATACCCAAGAAGACGATTAGTAAAGCTAACAAAGTGGTTGGACTTTATTACATAGGCATGACTACTCAAAATAAAAGAGGATTCATTACTAGTAGTAATTTTGATTTGTTATTGTGGTATTACAGATTAGATTGCCTAAATATACAATACATGAAGAGAATGTATCTTAACTTGTTTAATAAAAATTCTACCCTCATTCAATGTGAATCTTGCTAACTTGCCAAACACACAAAAACCATTTACCCTTCATAAGGCTATAAATCTTCTCTCCTTTCCCATTTAATTCATAATTAAGGGTTTCTTAGGTGTAAGGTGGTTTGTGACCTTTATGGATGATCATTCAAGGGTTATAAATGAAATATTTGAGGTCCTAGCTATTTTTAAAAATTTACATAAGTTTATTCAAACTCAATTCCAAACACCCATCAAGGTCTTTAAATCCAATAATAGTAAGGAATATGCCAATATTCACCATGCTAGCTATAATACCTAATTTTCAAAAAAATTGAACTGAATCTAATAAGATGAGATAAAATCACCCTAAAGCAATACAAAATGAGAGTAATTGAGATTAGAATGAGAATTAGGATCTCTCAAAATGTGATTTAGAGCCTAAGGATAGCTTAAAATTGAAGCTAAAACAACTGAATGAATTTAAGGAATAATGTAGTGATATAATCATAATTTTGGGCAACTTTTCAAAACTCAAAAGAGGAGTTTTAAATAAAAAAAATTGAGTTTTCTGGGATTCTTAGAAGCCCTAAAAACCATAAAAACTCTTAAAATAATTAAAACTATTCCAGTATATATTTTAGTCATCGATTGACCAAAATTTTGACCCAATAGTTTGAAATACTTGTTTGACCACAAGAATCTGAAATACCTGTTTGACCAAAAAGAACTCAATATGAACAGAGGAGATGGATGAAATTTTTGAAAGACTATGATTATGTGTTGAAATATCATCCGGGCAAGGCCAATGTGGTGGCGGATGCCCTGAGTAGAAAAACCATCCATGTAGCCCATATGATGATTAAGGAGCAGGAGCTCCTAGAGAAGTTTAGAAACTTGAATCTCTCTTGTCAGGTGGTATCGGGTAAATTGTATCTGAGTGAAACCCGAGTTGATAATATCTGAGAACCCAGATCTTAGATGCCCAGAGGGAGGATGAGTTCCTGAAACGGATCAGGAATGAGATTTCCCAAGGTAAGATCTCAGATTTCAAGGTGTCTGAGGATGGTATGATAGTATATCGAGATGGAATCTGTGTGCCTAGTCAGACTGAGTTGAGAGAAAGCATTTTAGAAGAGGCACATAAGAGTAAGTATACTATCCACCCAGGTGCCACCAAGATGTATCAGGATTTGAAAAGAATTTTCTGGTGGCCAGGGATGAAGAATGATGTGACGGATTATGTGGCTAGTTGCCTAGTATGTCAGAGGGTAAAGATAGAACATCAAAAGCCGGTTGAGTTGTTGCAACCTCTAGATATCCCTAAGTAGAAGTGGGATAGTATAGCCATGGACTTTGTTATGGGGTTACCCAAGACATCCTCTGGACACGATGCTATTTGGGTAGTTGTGGATAGACTGACGAAGTCTGTACACTTTTTAGTTATCAGGGCTGCTCATACACTGGATAAATTAGCCCAGTTGTACATCAGAGAGATAGTGCGACTTCATGGAGTACCCAGTAGTATAATTTTGGATAGAGACCCCAGGTTCACATCGAACTTTTGAAGGTCATTACAGCATGCTTTAGGGACCAGGTTGCGGTTTAGTATTGCATATCACCCCCAGACAGATGGTCAAACTGAAAGGACCATCCAGACATTGGAAGACATGTTGAGGGCATGTATGCTAGAAATGAGGGGTAACTGGGATGCATATTTACCGTTAGCAGAGTTTGTGTATAATAACAGCTACCATTCCAGTATCCAGATGGCCCCTTATGAGGCTTTGTATGGGAGAAAGTGCAGATTCCCTCTGTGTTGGGTTGAGCTAGGTGAGAGGAGTATGATAGGACCTGAGATTGTGGATCAGACCACCAGACAAATAGAATTGATTAGAAAGAGACTCCTCACGGCCCAAAGTAGGCAAAAAAGCTATGCTGATAAGCGAAGGAGGCCGTTAAAGTTTGAGATTGGAGACCATGTGTTCATTCGAGTATCTCTAGTGACGGGAGTAGGTCGGTCAATGAGGGTAAGGAAGCTCAGTCCTAGGTATATTGGTCCATTTGAAATCTTTGAAAAAATTAGACTCGTGGCTTACCGAATAGCCTTACCTCCTAACCTAGCCCAAATCCACAATGTTTTTCATGTCTCCCAGTTGAAAAAGTATTTACCAGACCCCCCACATGTCATAGAATATGAGCATGTGCAATTGCAAGAAGATCTTTCCTATGTAGTGACACCGAAGAGAATTGCGGATGCTAAGCTGAAACAGCTGAGAAGCAAGAACATTCCTCTGGTAAAAGTGATCTTGAGAGGTCTGACATCTAAGGAAGCCACTTGGGAATTGGAAGATGAAATGAGGCAAAAATATCCAGAGTTATTCCCTTGAGGTATGCCTTTAAATTTCGAGGACGAAATTTCATTTAAGAAGGGTAGAAATGTAACAACCAGAAAAAAGAAAAGAAAAAAAAAAGAAAAAAGAAAACTGAAAATTTTTGAAGTCCTGAAATTTTTCTAAGTCTGCTAGCTATAGCCTAGCTATAGCGAATGTACCTGTTCGCTATAGCGAGAAAGAGTCTAGCTATAGCGAGAGTACCTGTTCGCTATAGCAAAAATGCTTCTAGTTATAGCGAGTGCGGGCATCCCATACAAAAACCAGGGAGCTGCTCGCCGTAGCGCGCCATAGCGAAAACGGGGGTCTGGAACTGATACGTGTTCGCCGTAGCGAAGGTTAATTCTCGCTATAGCGAGGGTTAGTCTGGAAAAGCATAAAAAGCGAGAATTTGACTTCTTTAAACGTCCCCATTCATTCTTTCTCTCTTATGTGACCTAGACTTCGACCCAAGGAGAGAAAAGAGGCGTGGAGAGTGAAAAAGACCAAGAGAATGAGGAAGAACAAAGGAAAGGTAAGCAAGCTTCTCTCTTTTCTTCTTAGAATCTTGATGTTCTCTCTTTGCCTTCTCTTTCTATGGTTTTACTTGTGAAATTAGTTGGATTTTAGGCATGGGTCAGAAGAGGGAAAGTGGAGAACCACTCTTGAACTTCTTTGTTTTCCTTGAGAATGTTGGTTCTACTAACTTGAGAGCTTGAGAGAGAGGAAGGAAGTCTGACCTAGAATGAGCAAGAAACCCTTGAAAGAGAGTGTGTTAGGTTGAGAAATGCAAAGAACTAGGAGAAGGGCTAGTAAAGTTTAAGAAGGGAAGAAGTAGGGCTTTAATCTCCTAGCCTTGTGAAGGTTTATTTGCATGAGAGTAATTCCATGCTCTTGATTGTGTCTAGGCTCAAGTGAAGCACCTTCATCAAAGTGTGATTGTGAAACCAAGAAGGGAGAAGAGAAATTGAAAGGAAGGCTTGTTGGCTCATAAGGTAGCTCTTTCTCCACTCTTTCTTGTTGCATTCTTGGATGTAATGGTCATTGTATGCTTGTGTATATACTTATTGTGTGAGATATGCCATATGTTATTGCCTTAATGCATTGGTACCAATATACTTATGTGTTGGATTGTGAAAATTGCTCGGGTAAGGTAGTGCCAAAAGTCCCTTGAGATGGGTGAAGTAGAGCCGAAAGTCCCTGAGACTGGGTGAGACAAGGCCAAAAGTCTCATAACTAAGTGAGGCCAAGTCGAAAGTCCCTAAACTCGGGTGAGGCCATCCAAAAGTCCCTAAAATCGGGTAAGGTTAGACCAAAAGTCCCTAGAGCTCATTTGTGGCATTGATATAGTTTTTCATGGCATGTACAACATGTATTGTATGATTGTGAATGGTTAGAAGCTTATTTACATGCTTTGACTTGTTATATGCCTTGATTGCTCCCTTGAATGAGTACATGAGCTACTGAGATTCCATGAATCTCACCCCTTCCCCCTCCCATCTTAACATGCTAGGTGGAGCTCAAGGAGATTCAAGTGCACACCAAGGAGCCTAGGAGAATGTTAGATGAATGTTAGTTTGTTTTGACTCTTTTGATGTAAAGAGGTGCCAAAAATGAATATGCACCATCTATTTTTGAGATGTAAATGTTGTAGCAAGTGTAAATATAAGAAAACATGATGTATAAACTATGTAGATAGCCAAAGTAATACAAATGTGGGATTTACCCTTTTTGTGGCTTGCATGTGATAGTGTATTTTGGCCCGTAGCATAGTGAGTTTAAAATGTATGATGATTTGGACCACTTAGATACTTCATATATGCTATGTTTATGCTTTCAAACTTATCCATGAGGTGTGAGAACATGTGGGAGGCTATTTGGACCCACTTTGAACCATTTTGGGTACCAAAACTGTCAATTTTGTGAGCTACATCAAAGTATGACCAAACGAGCTCTTCTTGCTATAAAATTTGGCATGCCCCTAGATTTTGTAGAGGGCTTCTTGGGAAGCTAAAGTGGGTAATATTTGGAGGCCTAGGGAATATTTGGCGAATTGTTGAAGTTTGGGAATTTTAATGGTTTGGTCAATGCACTGTTACCATAGGTCCGAAAATGATTCTGTGTCATTCATAGACAAAACGGTGTCCAATTATTTTGAAATTTTATATGCATAGACTAGATACCAATAGTGATCTATACGAACTAAAATCACCTCAATCGGAGGTTAGTAGAGAGAGAATGAGCCATCTGAAGTTCTGTATCAGTATCAGGGGAGCCACCCGACCTTTGTTACTATTCCATTAGTTTTTAAGGTCTAACGGCTACTGAAATGATCTAGAATTATTTTTTCTCTCTAGTTGACATCTGTAGCTTTCCAAATTAGTATAGTTTTCTCAGATTGGATTTTTTTGGATTTAGTTATGATTTTTCGAAGTTCATGATAGTAAGCTGCGCCAGAAACAGGGACAGCCGGACCTCTGTCTCATTTTCGATGTCAAACATAGTCCAGACGCTGAGATTGTGGTTGGTAAGTATTTTTAGTGTAAATTTAACACTTAGAAATTTCTAGAAAGATAGGTTTTACTAGATTTTTATTTTTCTATAATTAGTTATGATTTTCCAAAGTTAGAGCCAAAAATCTGACTTTTGGGCCCATGTGAGAAATTGCATTTTCTTGGTTTTTGGCTTCATATCCATGGTCTATGGCTTGTTTTATGATATGTATGAGTATTATACATGGAGTTTGGGTAGAGAATGTGAATGATGGGTTCACAGGACCCACGGGACAAAAGATGAGTGTTTAAAACTCCGTTTTATAGTATGAAAATGCGACGGGTTGTATTGGTTCTTTGAAAATCATCTGGAATCGAGCCCAGAGGGAGGCTAGATGGAGTTAATATATTATGGTATTACATTTAACCTCTGGCCTGAGGAAACTAACCTTATGTAGACATTTGGGTGTTATGGCTAGGGGGTGACTCTTTTTCTCACTTCCCCTCTAGATTGGTTCGATGCAGTTGCATCTCATCTCATACCGCACTGCATCATTAGTTATCTCTGCATTACGCGAGACAGCTGGGAATGGCCTGAGTATGACAATCTGAGAGAATTAGGCCTCACATACTCTCTCTAACAAGCCTCGTCCTATCAACGAGATCATTCTCATCGTTCATATCTAGGGCTTGCCACTGATCCCGCGCGAGCTATCATATCTTATCAAGCTCTAGCCGTCAGATCCCTTAACTCTGCTCAAGCTACTTTAGAGGCCACTCTTCCTAGTGTCCACTAACTATTCTAAGACCATTCTTCAACTTACTTATCATGAATAAAGCTACAAACTACTTTCACACACCCACAATGTCTCATAGAGGACTTTTTATAATCATACAAGCCTTTTACAGAGCCTAATGGCTACATCCTCAAGCTAAATCTAATCCAAGAGAGCCTGAAACTTTGCTTTGATACCAATAAATGTAACACCATGACTTTTAGCTCATTTCATATCATTTATAAGTTTTGTATTATCAATCTCACAAGAGCATATGAAAAAGGGAATGAAGATAATAGACTTTTTTCGCATTTGCGCTGTACTTAAAAATTTGCAATCAGTGTCATGTGGACCGTATGAGCTCATGTTATATATTTTCATATTTAATTCCATCATTATAACTCATTTGGATCACAAAAAACATGTCTACAATTTATAGAAATTGAAATAGAGCTCAAAATAAGCAAGTATATTTTCGGTCAGATTTGCTCCATTTCCTAATCCAAATTTGGAAAATCATAACTAAATCTAGAAAACTCAAAATCATACAATCTTAGTTATTCTAGAAATCTTAAGATGTCTACTTCATATTAAAAATATACCCACGTCACAAAATTCATCACATAGGATGTTTGACATCCAAGAAGCTATAGAGGTCGCTGGCTACTGGGCTGCTATTCAGTTTACTGATACAAAATTATGAAATTTATAACTAATTCTATAAAAATTAAAATCATATAAATTTAATCATTATAGAAAGCTAAAAATGTTAAATTGGTGTTAAAAATAATTTTAAAGTGAAACAGATATATTTAGCCATAGAGAACCTATGGAATAGTAACTAAACTCCTGGGGGGCTACTGGTACTGATAGTTAACTTCAAACATGCATAACTATCTGCTCAGACCTTTAAATGAGATGATCTCAGTGGCTAAAAAAATCTTATAATCTCTAGTTTATGCATATAAAATTTCACAAGCATTGGACACCATTTGACCATTGGGTGACACAGAATTTAAAATTGCCAGTATGAATAGTACCCACACCAAAATCTATAAAAAATTCCAACTTTGAAAATTTATCAAATATTCCATAGACCTTTGAAAATTTTGATCTTTAGCTTCCCAAAAATTTCTCAATGAGACCTAATTGCATGCCAAATTTCAGGTCAATACTAGCTCATTTGGCCAAAAAGTGACATAGGGTTCTATTATGGTCAATTTTAGCTCAATATTAGGTACCAAAATGGCCAAATGGATTTCCCTTAGTTTTGGCACCTTTTGGCAAGTTTAAAAGCTTAATTGAGACTTGTATGAGCTGCCCAAATGGTCCCAAACCTCATGCATCTCATTTTGGCCATTCAACCCACACTTATGCATATTTCTATCAACTTTAAACTTCCATACTATGCTCAAAACATGGACTAGTGGTCATATATGAGAATCATACATCTCAATATCACATATTAGTATATTTACATATGTCTCCACGTTCATAGAATATATACAACATCATATACATGATGAACCATCATTATGGTTCCAAAAGAAACAAAATAACACATAAGCTTGACAATTGTCCCTCTTCATGGTTGTTAGCTCCCTTCACCGTAATTGCTTGGTCCACCTAGCATGTTAGATCATTAGAGAGGAGGGGATGAGATTCAAAGAATCCCAATAGCTCATCTCCCATTCAATCATACATAATATGTGCAAAGCAAGTTTCACAAATGCATGCATAGAGAATATAGAAATCATAAATATTTTAAAAGCAACCTTGGTATGTGAATCAATCATACAAGACATTCAAGAGCTCACTAAGTATTTGGATTGGCCTCACACTTCTCCTTATGGATTTTGGACTTGCCTCACTCATTCTTTGAGCACTTTAGATTCAACCATACTCTTGGGAGCTTACTTTGCTTTAGGGAGACTCTTTACTTTGTCTCAACCAAACTCAAGGGTTCTTGGCTCATCCTCATCTAAGGGAAGAGTTCTTGGTCTCTCTACACTCAAGCAAACTCATACAAATATCATGGATTCATTTAAAAACATAACATGACATCAAGCATCATGGCATATAAAGGCATGCTAGCATACTTTTCAAAGCTTGAAAATACACATACACACATTCTAAAACAAGCTAAACACATATCCATGTATGAGAGAATGTGGAGAGAGCTACCTTACTTGCATTCACACACTTTTTCCTTAAGCCTTGACTCTTCTCCCTTGACCTCACACACCCAAGAAGGTGGAGATCATTTCTCTTGGCCTAGACACACCAAAAGAAGCATGAATTACTCATGAAACAATTTCTAAAGTTACACCACTTGTTTAGACACTAGGTTATCCTATAAATCTTATTATGGTCCATAAACGCACCTAATGAAGCAACACCTTTCAATTAAATTCTAAGCTCCATTCTTTCCTTTCAAATATGATTCTTGACTCCTTTTAAGCCTCTTGGAGTCATCACACGATTAAAATAAAGAGTCTAAACACATGTTGCTTCTTTAGGTCACATAATGGGGTCTATGGCACCAATTCACTTTCTTTGAGTTTTAAATTTTTTCCAAGGCCTCTACTCATCTTCACTCATTACATATGAATCAAGAATGGCCTTAGAAAAATTTAAAACTCTCCCTAACTATAGGAACTTACCTAGGCCGATTCTGTGGGGGGAAGAAGAGTTCATGGCCTTCTTGATTTTTCCTTGATGGGAGATACACTTAGAAGGCTTCTTAGAGGTCTTAGGAGCTCAATCAAATGCTCAAACATGCAAGGAAACTCATATATTAAATCAATTTTTGCAAGGTGTTCAAGAGCTCTGCACTTTTTTTACTTGGAATTCCTTGGCTTTGCTTGCAATTTCTTGGCATATTCCAAGTTCCCACACTCCAATTTCATGGTTTCTTAGTAGTTCTAGGTCAGAACTTTCCTCCCCTAGATGGCTTTGTTTTTAGACATTATACACACAAGGAAGAGCAAGAAGGAAGAAGCAACAAAAAGCTAGAAATTACCTTAGGAAACCTTCTTTCAAGAGTGTTTCTTCTTGCCTTAACTTCCTCTTTGGATTTCTAACTTTTCCCCTCTAGTTCAAGGCCAAAACAGAACCATTTTATTCACCAAAAATATGGAAAGATGAAGCAAAGAGAGGAGAGGAAGGTTTCAAGAAAAAAGACTATGGAAATCTCTACCTTTTGTTAGCCTTTTCTTCTTCCTCTTGAGCTCTCTTAGTGCATCTCTCTCCCTTGGTCTCATGCTCTATTTTGGGCAAAAAGAAGGTTGATTAATCATAGGCCAAAGAAAAACGTGCTTTAAGAAGGTGAAGAGTCCACTTTATACACTTTTCTACTTTACATTTTAGTCCCTATTCTTTATTCTTATCATTTTAGCTCAAATCAACTCCTTTTTGAAATTTGTCTTTTCCATCATATTCCTTAGGCTCTTAGTCATAATAATTGCCTTTGGAATCACTCAAAAAGGATCTAAAACCATTCTGAACCATTCGATTAAAGTTTCAGTCAACCGACAGCCGAAATCGCTCACCGGAGGAGTTTCAACTGTTCTAGGGGTTCCTATAGTATTCAGGGCCTCTGAGAACTCTGGAAAACTCAAATTTTTCTTTTAAAAGCCCTCTTGTGAGTTTTCAAAAATTTTCAAAAATTACAAAAATGCCCCTACTTCCCTTGATAAATTTTCTGATCTCTTCTTGCTCTGGTTTTTGGGCATCTTAAGTTTTAAATTCTCATTTTCTAATATTTATAATTTTATTTGGCTACAATTCCTTCTATTTTGAGGACTTCATTTTATATTTGACCTATTTCTGACGTTTACGGAGAAACTGAATATTGCGTTTCTCACGTTTACGGGGGGACCAGATATTACAAAATCAACATGTGAAACACATGGAATATCAATGGATTTACATGTTGAAATCAAGGGGTTCTAACAAAAACATATATGTAGCAAGAATTCACTTAACCCATTGAGAGAAAGAAAACAAAGAAGTTACACAACAAATAATAAGTAAGTTTTTAAGAAAGATTACTTGTAACACTAATAGCAAAATCTTAAAAGACATGGAACAAATTTAGAATATTATACCTGAGGGGTTAGTATTGGCTATGCTATTGTTAAAGATGCAAAGAGTAAGTGTTGGAGACTTTGTATAAGAGTGTACTTATAGAGTTATTAAAAAAAATATAGATATACAAGTTTATTTATTTATTTATTTTTAGTGAAAGGAAAGAACCAGGGACATAAAGAAACCAGAAGAAAAACAAGAAAAACACAACTAAATTCTACAAGATACTAAATAGGGTTAAGTAAGGTAAAATAAGGCTCCAAGGATAGTGTTTCCTAAAGAAACAAGAAAAAAAAACAATTAAAGCATAACTATATCCTATAGGATACTAAATAGGGCATAATATAACACTTAAAATTAGTGTAAACAAGATATCTATCTCATGCTATGGATGATTGAAAATATGATGACATTATCAAGCCTCAAGCTTTTGTTTGCTAATCAGTCCCCGCTTTAATTAACTTCTTTATAAGTAGGCTAAAAAAAAGCTCCTAAGGATAGTGTTTCCAATATTGGATTCTACTTAAGAAGTTTTATTTAAATCATGAAGAAAGGATACTTAATGGAAAATATATAATTATATAAACAATTATTATCAAGTCATAAAAAGGTTTCAAGCAACAATACTTTGCAATTCAAAATCCCTAACAGAGCTATGTATTTAGGTGTTACAAGGCCTCTTAAAAGCTAGTAGCTAAGTCCAGTGTCTTTTGTGTTCGTTCTAGCCTTATGAGTATTTTTATAGTGAGTGCTTAAGGTATTTAAGTGAATCTGTGTTAGTGGGAGATTCACTTAGAAGTATTGTGTTGTAAGCTTCTAACTATAGTAGTTAAAGGCGAAAGGCACTTTTAAGGCACTAGATAGGGGGACACCTGAGTGAAAGCTAAAATAAGGCTTGGATTCAAGAGAAAGTATGAAATTTTGAGTGAAGTGGGCTAGAATAAAATTTGAAAGAAAGAAAAGTTTGAAAGAGAGAATGGTGTAGGAGAAGAAAATACAATTTGAAAAGAAAAGAATAATGCCAACCCTATCTAAAAATAAGAAAGGAAGAGAAGTTAATGAATCATGATGTACAAAAACCTAATGCATCTTTGACCAATACACAAAAACAATACATTGATAAGAGTAATAACACTGCATATAGTTGGATGTAGGCAACAAATTACAACTTGAATAGGTATAACTCGAGAACCTATGATTCTACATTAAAATCAACATTGTAACACCATAACTTCTAGCTCTATTACATGCAATTTATAAGCTTCACATCATCATTTCCATGAGGGCACATGAAATAGGGCATGAAAATAATGAATTTATTTGCATTGCGTCATACCTAAAAATTTGCAATCGGTGTCACGTGGACTGTGTGAGTTCATGCTATACATTCTCATATTTAAATACATCATTACAACTCATTTGCATTACAAAATCATGCCCATAACTCATGGAAACCGAATTGGAGCTCAAAATAAGCAAGCATATTTTCGGCCAGATTTGCTCCATTTTCTGGCACAACTTTGAAACATCATAACTAAATCTAGAAAATTCAAAATCATGCAATCTTGGTCATTATAGAAAGCTTAGGATGTCTAATTCACACTAAAAATATTCCTAGATCACAAAATTCATCACACAGAACGTTTGATATCCAAAAAGCTACAGAGTCACTGGCTGCCTGGGCTATTATTCAGTTTACTGATACAAATTTCTAAAATTCATAACTAATTCTAAAAAACTCTAAATCACACACATTTAGTTATTCTGGAAAGCTACAAATGTTAAATTGACACTAAAAATAATTTCAGAATGAAACAGATACGTTTAGATGTCTGGAACTGATAGAACAGTAACTAAGCTCCTGGGGCGCTACTGATACTGACAGTTAATTTCAAATATGCATAACTCTCTGCTCCGACCTCCAAATGAGGTGATCTTGGTGGTCACAGAAAGCTTATGATCTCTAGTTTATAAATATAAAATTTCATAAGTATTGGACACCATTTAGCCATCCAGTGACACAAAAATCAAATCTACCAATATGAACAGTGCACATACCAGAAACCATAGAAAATCCCAACTTTGAAAATTCATCAAATATTCTATAGACCTTCAAAAATTATGTTCTTTAGATTCTATAAAATCTCTCAATGAGACCTAATTTCATGCCAAATTTCAAAGTAAGACTAACTCATTTGGCTAAAAATTGAAATAGGATTCCATTATGATCAATTTTGGCTCCATATTGGGTACCAAAATTGCCAAATGGATTTCCCTTGGTCTTGGTACCTTTTGGACAAGTTTAAAAGCTTATTTGAGACTTGTGTGAGCTACCCAAATAGTCCCAAATCTCATACATCTCATTTTGGCCATTCAACCCACACTTATGCATATTTCCAATAAACTTCCATATTGCACACTTTGGCATTACATACTCAAAATAGGTTCTAGAGGTCACACATCATATCCATACATTTAAACATCATATAATATCATATTTACACATGTCTCAAGGGTCATAACCCATTTATTATATCATATATATCATATGGTACAATCATGGTCTTCAAGTGACAAAAGCTAAACACATGATTGTCAATCTCCTTCCTTTAGTGTTGTTGGCTCCCATTAGCATATCCACTTGGTTCACCTAGCATGTTAGGTCATTGGAGAGGAGGGGATGAGATTCAAAGAATCCCAATAGCTCATCTCCCATCCATTCATACATAATATGTGCAAAGCAAGCCTTTTAAATGCATGTATGGAGAAAATAGAAATCATAGATATTTTAAAGGCAACCTTGGCATGTGAATCAATCATACAAGACATTCAAGAGCTCACTAAGTGTTTGGATTGACCTCACATTTCTCCTCATGGATTTTGGACTTGCCTCACTAATTCTTTGAGCACTTTGGACTCAACCATACTCTTGGGAGCCCACTTTGCTTTTGGGAGACTCTTTACTTTGTCTCAACCAAGCTCAAGGGTTCTTGGCTCATCCTCACCCAAGGGAAGAGTTCTTGGCCTTTCCACACTCAAGCAAACTCATATAAACATCATGCACTCATTAGAAAACATAACATGGCATCAAGGATCATAGCATATAAAGGCATGCTAGCATACTTTTCAAAGCTTGAAAATACATATACACACATTTTAAAACAAGCTAAACACACATTCATGCATGAGAGAAGGTAGAGAGAGCTACCTTGCACACAATGACACACTTTTTCCTTTGAATTCAAACCTCCTCTTTTGGCCACACACCCACAAATTGGTGGAGATGGTTTCTCTTGACCTAGATACAATTTATGGAAGCCAATTAGGTTTGTGAAACAATCTCTAAGACCATACAACTTGCTTAAGTAATAGATTGCTTTATAATCCCCATTATGGTCCATATTGGCACCTAATGAAGCAACCCCTCTCAAATGATTTCTAGGCCTCATTCTTTCTTTTCAAATATGATTCTTGACTCCTTTTAAACCTCTTGGAGTCATCACATCATCAAAACAAAAGGCCTAGCACCATGTTGCTTCTTTAGGTCATAATATGGAACCTAAGACACCAAATCACTTTCTATGAGTTTTAAATTTTTTTCAAGGCCTCCCCTCACCTTCATTCATCAAATATGACTCAAGAATGGCCTTAGAAAAATTTAAAACTCTCCCTAGCTAGGAGAACCCATCTAGGCCGAGGCTATGAAGCATATTAGGTTCCATAGAGCTTTCTTTGTTTTCTCAAGGGAAGAAGCATATGGGGAGCCTCTTAGGGATCTTGGGAGCTCATTTAAACTCTTACTTAGGCCTAGGAATCATCATACAAAGTCAGATTTTACAAGGTGCAATTGAGACCCTAGAACTTGCATCTTGAAATTTAATGATTTTTTGTTAATTCCCTTTGCATATTCTTAATCTCCATACCCTTTTTCCTTAGATTCATGCTTCGTTTTGCCTAAAATCATCTCCTCCTAGGATTTTCTCAAGTGGGGTGAAATGGTGGAGAAGGGGACCAAAAATGACAACTATAGGAAGAGAAATTACCTTGTTTTCTTGCTTTTTCTCACTTGAATCTTGTGTTCTTTGAGCTCTTCTCTTCAAATCTGAACTTTCCCCTCAATTTCTCTCTTAAAACAGATGTATATACTTCATTTTAATCATAAGAAACAAAGGAGAATGGAGGAGAAGAGGTTTGGAAGAGAAAGAGCATGAAAAACTACTAATTTCCATACCTTAAGCCTTTGATTTCTCTTCTTTTTCTTCCCCATCTTGTGAGCCTCATCCCCTAGGGTTTTCTTGTGGTTTTAGGCAGAACTTGGTCGTGCATAATGAAGGGAGGGGAAGGGTGCATCATATATATAGGTGGGAATAAGTTACACTTTTCAAAAATTCCCATTTTGCCCTTCATACTTTGCATTTTCGTTTCTCCTTCGTTTTAGCTCCTTTTTTAGAACCGTCTTTTCCATTATATAATTTAGGTTCCCAATCAAGTAAAATAGCTTTGAAATCACCCAAATCGGAGCTAAAACTTTCCGAATGAATCCGTCAAAGTTCGGGCACACCGACATTGGAAAACGTCCACCGGAGAGGCTTTAACTATCCCAGGGCTTTCCATGTTTTTTAGGGCCTCTAAAAACCCCGGAGAACTCAAAACTTTCATTTAAAAAGCCCTTCTATGTGTTTTTCAAAAAGTACCTATATTTACGAAAATGCCACTGGCCTTTTGACAAATTTTTTGAATCACTCTGGCCTTGATTTCTAGGCAACTCAAGGCTTAAATCCTCATTTTCTAATATTTAAAATTTTATTATAATTTTAGTTGGCCCCAATTCCTTCTATTTCAGGAACTTTCTTTTGTATCTGACCCATTTTTGCCGTTTACGGAGAAACTGAACATTGCGTTTCTCACGTTTATGGAAAGACCGGATGTTACAAATGTCACCATAGCTACAATAATGTATTTCAAATTACAAATAGCATAAATCATAATAAGTAATATAATCCAAGCAATAGATACTTTGTTTTAAGTTATAGTTACTTAAGTCACATGTCTTGAGTCTATAAATTGAGTGGTAGTTTGACTGTGCAACAAATCTAGTAATTAAAAATTTAAAACTTGCATCTACCTTTTTTGCTTCAAACACTTTAAACATAAACCTTTTTTTTTTCAATTCTAAACCCTAGAATATATAAAATTAACATAATGGCCTTCAACTTAGTTACTTACTAGATTTAGAATGCTGATTTGTTTTTACTATATTTTATAAGGTTCAAAGATAAGAAACTATATGTAAATTTATGAAAATAATCAAAGAAATAATGTTTTGATATCTTAATTCTTTAAATGGAAGAATATATATATATATATATATATATATATATATATATAGGAGATCCTAAGCAACAAGTTTGTTGGTGGATCCCATGAATAAAGCATGCAAAAATGGCAAAAATAAAAACTACAAAAATTCATAAATAAATGCTAGCTAAAATTCAACATTACAAGTTTGGATTTTTTTTTCCAAAAATAAACCACATGCTTCAAATAAAACATGTGATTAATTAGGCCATAAGTGAAAAGATCATATTTGAATTTCAAGTCATAAAATGTGAAGATTAGAGTCGAATTTTAGCAATTTGAAAATAAGGTCATGCAATATCATATCAATTTTTTCTAGTAATGAGATAATTTATAACCACTTAATTTACTAGGGTCACCTTCTTCTCTAGGACAAACTTTTGAGAAAAAAAGTATAAACCACCTTATTACCATATACATTAGGGAGCTTTATTTTGAGCTTTTTCTTTTTTGCTCTTTTTTTTTTTTTTTGGTCTATCTTCATTAGGGAAGATGTCTTATTCTTCTCTCCTTGATCTTAAAAATGTAGCTTTCATGTCTAATAGTAAACAAAAAATGAAAAGACATATTAAGAAGAAATGATCAATTAGAAAAATTAGAAGCTTATGAAAGAGGCATAAAACTAGTTACACAATATCCAAGTCAAGCTCAAAATCAAAAAATTAACCCAAAAAAAAAAAAGAAATTAAAGTGTAAAAACAACTTTAGCAAGAAAAAGAATGTCACATTATAGTTTTAATTTTGAAAAATTGATTATGAAATGTATATCTTCTGGAAACTAAAATTCAATAATTTTTTTATTCTTATAATTTTACTCAATTTTTAATTTATTTTCTATTGTTAAAATTTTATTTTAAATTGTCTAATGTGATTAATTATGCTTGATCTTGAAATTCTAAATATGTATCGATCAAAGCCAACTCATTGTAATAGGTTCATCACATGCCTTATATCTATAAGTGAATTAATTTCACTTCATTATCTACTTTTTACCCACTTTTTGACTTAAATCATGCATATTTAAAATGTCAAAATGACATATAATTGATTGTGTTAGTAATATTTAATGGCAACATATGTAACTGTGAAGGTATCTAGCTAACACACATTTTCAAAAAGACCTAACTAGCAAACAATTCAGTGCTAATTAACATTTACAATAACTTGATCAATATCAAATGAACAAGTTACTTAGTCAAATATGCATAAGTGGATCCTTCAATTTTAGAGAAAGAAGAACCTTATACGTAGGAATCACTCATGCTACCACTTGAATGATGGGTCTCCATATTATTGTTTATCTCTCTTAATATTAGCATTATAAATTTTTTTTGAAAATTAAAAGAATCCAAATTCATGTATAAGCATATTCATAGTGTTTTAGACCATCAAATGTGACATTCAAGCAAGTATATTATACTAAAGTTGACTTCTTGATTTGGACAAGTTATGTTGATACCAATCCCTTCCCAAAAAGAAAGGAAGAGAAGCCAATGAATTATATATATAATCACATGACCTAGTTATGTTCCTAGTAATGCTAGAATATATTTGTTATGAAATATCAAACAAATAACTTCATCCCAATGCATCTTGTGACCAATGCAAGAAAACAATACATTGATAAGAGTAATACCATCGCATATAGTTGGACGTAGGCAACAAATTACAACTAGAATAGGTATAGCAAGAGAACCCATGATTCTATATTACCATAGCTACAATAATGTATTTCAAACTATAAATAGCCTAAATCATGACAAGCAATATAATCTGGAGAGAGAGACAGAGAGACAGAGAGAAACAAACTACTCTATTTTAAGCTATAATTACTTGCATTATATATCTTGAATCCATATATTGACACTAGAATATTGATTTTGTGCAACAAATCTAATGATCAATTTAAAACTTGCATTGACAATGTTTGTCTTAGACACTTCAATTTTCTGATCATAAAAGAATTTTGTGAACACATACTTTTTTTTCTCAAATTCTAAACCCTAGAATATATAACTTCAAAACCTGGTAGCCTTCAACTTAGTTACTTTAGTTAGAATGCTAATACTTTTTTTTTCTACATTTTAAAAGGATTAAAGATAGAAAAGTTGTATATAGAACTTGAAAGTGAAGTCAGGCAATATCATATCAAATTGTATCAGCTATGAAATAATTTATTACCATTTAATTTATTTGGATCACCATTGTCTTTAGGATAAACTTATGAGAAAAAATATTATCCACTTTATTAACATATGCCTTAAAGAGCTTTATTTTGAGCTTTTTTAGCTTTGTTTTTGTGTCTTCATTAGGAAAGATATCTTATTCTTTTTTCTTTGCACTCACTCTATTCTCTTCTTAAGGAAGCCTCTTCTGTTAAAAAAAGGTTGGAGCTTAAAAGTTGTTAGTGCAAGATTCTTTTTGTCAAAATTTATATGTACAGTTCGACAATAGAAATTTAGCATTTTTTAGCGCTTCAACACTATCCTTTAAACATTGCATGCATTTTTCATTTGATGATCTCACTAGATTGCTCAAACAAAAGCAATCTCTGCAAAATATTAATTTCAACCTTATGTCTAATTTTGTTATTAATCTTAAAAATGAAGCATTCGTGTCTAATGGTAAACAAAAAATAAAAAGGACATGCACCAAGAAGAAATGAGCAGTTAGAAAAAATAAAGCATATGAAAGTGGCCGAAAACTAGTCACAAAATATCCAAGTCAAGTTTAAGTACCTATACTTGCATATCAAAGTTTAGATATACTTACCTGAGTCTTGTTAAAGTTAAGGTGCAGTCAAGAGTAGTTGTGGTTGAGCTGCAAGAAATGGCTTAAAGAACTTCCCATAAACGAAATGCCTTAAAGAACTTCCCATCGATGCTCAGGCAACCTCACCTGAGTCCTATTGAAGTTTAAGTACCTATACTTGCATATCAAAGTTTAGATATACTTACCTGAGTCTTGTTAAAGTTAAGGTGCAGTCAAGAGTAGTTGTGGTTGAGCTGCAAGAAATGCCTTAAAGAACTTCCCATAAACGAAATGCCTTAAAGAACTTCCCATCGATGCTTAGGCAACCTCACCTGAGTCCTATTGAAGTTTAAGTACCTATACTTGCATATCAAAGTTTAGATATACTTACCTGAGTCTTGTTAAAGTTAAGGTGCAGTCAAGAGTAGTTGTGGTTGAGCTGCAAGAAATGCCTTAAAGAACTTCCTATACAGCAATGGGCAGAATGCCATAAAAATGACTTAAATACGCGATAAGGTATTGTAAGTGACAGAGTAGCCTTGCTATCACAATTCACTGAAATTTAATTCTTATCACTCCAATTTGTGAACTGCACATCGATTAATGCATGTTTGTCAAGAGAGCAATAGATGAGCTGTGAGGTATGCTTTAATGGGCAGAATGCTATAAAAATGACTTAAATACACGGTAAGGTATTGTAAGTTCAAGAACATGCACCTGAGTCCCGTTGAAGTTCAAGTGCCTATGCGTAAGTCCTATCAATGCTTTAGCAAACTCACTTGAGTCTTGTTGAAGTTTAAATACCTATACACTGGTATATCAAAATTTAAATATACTTACCTGAGTTTTGTTGATGCTAAGGTGCAGTCAAGACTAGCAACAGATGAGCTACAAGGGATGCCTCAAAGAAATTCCCAAAGCAATGGGTAGAATGTTATAAAATAACTTAAATACGTGATAAGGTATTGTAAGTTCAAGAGAATGTACCTGAGTCCTGTCAAAGTTCAAGTGTCCATGTATAAGTCTTATCGATGTTCTGGCAACCTCACTTGAGTCCTGTTGAAGTTTAAATACCTATACTTGCATATCAAAGTTTAGATATACTTACCTGAGTCTTGTTAAAGTTAAGGTGCAGTCGAGAGTAGCTATGGTTGAGCTGCAAGAAATGCCCTAAAGAACTTCCCACAAAGCAATGGGTAGAGTGAAAAATGACTTAAATAGGCGACAAGGTATTGTAAGTGACAGAATGGCCTTGTTATCACAATTCACTGAATTCAATTCTTATCACTCCAATTTGTGAACCGCACATCGATTAATGCATGTTTGTCAAGAGAGTAATAGATGAGCTGTAAGGTATGCCTTAATGGGGAGAATGCTATAAGAATGACTTAAATACACGGTAAGGTATTGTAAGTTTAGGAACATATACCTGAGTCCCGTTGAAGTTTAAGTGTCTATGCGTAAGTCCTATCAATGCTTTAGCAACATCACTTAAGTCTTGTTGAAGTTTAAATACCTATATACTGGCATATCAAAATTTAAATATACTTACCTGAGTTTTGTTGATGTTAAGGTGCAGTCAAGACTAGCAACAGATGAGCTACAAGGGATGCCTTAAAGAAATTCCCAAAGCAATTAGTAGAATGTTATAAAATGACTTAAATATGTGATAAGGTATTGTAAGTTCAAGAGAATGCATATGAGTCCTGTCGAAGTTCAAGTGTCCATGTATAAGTCCTATCGATGCTTTGGGAACCTCACCTAAGTCCTATTGAAGTTTAAGTACCTATACTTGCATATCAAAGTTTAGATATACTTACCTGAGTCTTGTTAAAGTTAAGGTGCAGTCAAGAGTAGTTGTGGTTGGGCTGCAAGAAATGGCTTAAAGAACTTCCTATAAATGAAATGCCATAAACAACTTCCCATCGATGCTTAGGTTGTAACACCATAATATATTAACTCTATCTAGCCTCCCTCTGGGCTCGATTCCATATGATTTCCAAAGAACCAGTACAAAACGTGACATTTTCATACTATAAAACGAGGTTTCAAACACTCATCTTTTGCCCCGTGGGTCCTTTGAACCCATCATTCACATTCTCTGCTCAAAGTCCATGTATACGACTCATTCATATCATAAAACAAGCCATAAACCACGGGTATGAAGCTAAAAACCAAGAAAGTATATTTTCTTAAATGGACCCAAAAGTTAGATTTTTGGCTCTAACTTTGAAAAATCATAACTAATTATAGAAAAATAGAAATCAAGCAAACCATAGCTTTCTGGAAAGCTCTAAGTGTTAACTTTACACTAAAAATAATTCTCAACCATAATCTCAGTGGTTGGACCCTGTTTGACATCAAAAATGAGATAGAGGTCCTGCTGTCCCTGTTTCTGGCGCAGCATACTATCATGAACTTCAAAAATTCATAACCAAATCCACAAAAATCCAATCTGGGCAAACCATACCAATTTGTAAAGCTACCTCCAGAGGTATGATGATAAACCCTGGAGATGTGAGCAGCTTGAGACTGGGTTAAAGCCCCTGATTCGTGATAGAGTTACTCCACAGTGGATCAGAAAGTTTCATACCCTTGTGGAGGTCAGCAGGGTGATTGAGACTAACCTGCGAGCTATCTTGCCTGCTACGACTACAGCTAGTCAGAAGAGGATTCTGGATTTGAAAAGGCTAAAATCAGAAAAGGCTTCTAATTTGACACCTAACCCCAAGAGGAGAGGCAAGGGGCCGTGGCATAGAAGGCCACAGCGGGGTATGCCACCTCCTCGGAGCCAGTCATCCTTCCAGCAGTCTCCGGTGACATGTTTCAAGTGTGGGAAACTGGACATTGCTAGACACTGTTCTCAGATGGATACAGTGTCTCCTCCTAGGCCACAAACCCAGGGCTGAGTGTTCGCCCTCACTCAGCAGGAAGCCAGTGCATCCCCCAGTTTGATCCGAGGTACGTTGATAGTAAATGACTTTCCTGTAGTTACTATGTTTGATTCGAGTGCTAGTCACTCGTTTATATCCTATGATTGTGTGAGGCAATTAGGTCTGGTCATTAGTGTCTTGCCATTTGACTTGTCTGTCACTACACCCACTGGAGGCCATGTGGTTACTTCCCATACTTGCTTAAATGTCACTGTTCAATTTAACCATTGTCATACTACTATTGATTTGATCTGTATGCCCTTCTATGATATTGATTTGATTATTAGTATAAACTGGTTGGCCGCAAATAATGCCATATTCGATTGTGAATACCAAACTATTTCCCTACCTGCTTGTGGGACCATACCTAAGGTAGGAGCTGAGTTATCCTTTATGACTACTGCCCAGGCTGAGAGATATTTAGAGTAAGAGGAATACCGAGACAACTCAATGAACTTGGCCACATATTGGTCCACAGTCATCTCATTCGTCTGTCTCAAGCCTATAAATTTCATCTCTTTCTTTTTCCTCACCGAACTAGGGAAATATTTCTCATAAAACTCAACCAAGAAGCTTTCCCAAGTTATTTGTATGTTCTTGGTCTCCATCAGGGGATTCGTGCTAAGCCACCATCTATCAGCTTCCTTTTGGAACATGAAAGTGGCTAACTAAGCTTTCTGCTTGGTGGTACAATCCATCACCGAGAATATTTTCTCTAACTGCATAACCCAAGTCTCTGCCTTATCCGCATCCAACTCCCCATCAAACGAGGGTGGATTATTCTGCCTAAACTGCTTTAACACTTTCTGGATAGACGTCTAGGTCTGAAGAGCAACAGGCTCCTGGGGAGGTGCAGGTGGAATGCTGGATGTGGATGGTTAAGGTACAGGGGCTTCTCTCCTGACTTCTTCTTGCCTGGCCAGGGTATCTTGTAAATGCATGATCATATCATACTATTGCTAGGCAATGTACCTCTGTTGTTCCAGCATCTCTTGGTGCTGGCCCATCATGGCCTCATATCGGTCAAGCCTCTCCATGATGGCCTGCAGAGGATCCTCAAGCCCAATAGGAACCTCTGGCTTAACTCTCTGAGCCCTGGGCGGTTTGCCTTTACCCCTGCCTCGTCTAGTCTCAACTATGTCTTAAAAGCAGTAGCAATCCTCAGTTCACAATAATATCACAAGCACATATGCATATCACTTCCGTGGCCATTCACACCAAACACAAGTAAATCTCATCATTCAAGAGCCTAACATCGAGTAAAAGTGCCTGAACCTTTACTTTGATACCAAAAATATAACACCATAATATATTAACTCTATCTAGCCTCCCTCTGGGCTCGATTCCAGATGATTTTCAAAGAACCAGTATAAACCGTAGCATTTTCATACTATAAAATGGGGTTTCAAACACTCATCTTTTGTCTCGTGGGTCCTTTGAACTCATCATTCACATTCCCTACTCAAAGTCCATGTATACGACTCATACATAGCATAAAACAAGCCATAAACCACGAGTATAAAGCCAAAAACCAAGAAAGTGCATTTTCTTAAATGGACCCAAAAGTCAGATTTTTGGCTCTAACTTTGGAAAATCATAACTAATTATAGAAAAATGAAAATCTATCAAACCTTAGCTTTCTGGAAAGCTCTAAGTGTTAACTTTACACTAAAATAATTCTCAACCATAATCTTAGTTTTTGGACCCTGTTTGACATAAAAATTTAGACAGAGGTCCGGCTGTCCCTGTTTTTGGTGCAACATACTGTCATAAATTTTAAAAATTCATAACTAAATCCACAAAAATCCAATCTGGGTAAACTATACTAATTTAGAAAGCTACAGATGTTAACTAGAGAAAAAAAATAAGTTCAAATCATTTCAGTAGCCCTTAAACCTCAAAAATTGATAGAATAGTAATGAAGGTTGGATGGCTTCCCTGATGCTGATACAGAACTTCAGAAGGTTCGTTCTCTCTCTACAGACCTTCGATTTAGGTGATTCTAGTTATTATAGGTCACTGTAATTGTCTAGTTTATTCCTATGAAATTTCATGATAATTGGATTCCATTTGGTCCATGAATGACATAGATTTAGTTTCAGACTAGTTACACAGTACCATAACCAAACCATCAAAATTTCATAACTTCAACAATTCGTCAAATATTCCTTAGACTTCCAAATATTATCTACTTTAGCTTCCTAAGAATCTCTCTACAAACTCTAGAGGCATGCCAAATTTCATAGCAAGAAGAGCTCATTTGGTCATACTTTGATGGAGCTAACAAATTTGGCGGTTATGGCACCCAAACTAATTCAAAGTGGGTCCAAGTAGCCTCCCACCTATTCTCACACCTCATGGACAAGTTTTAAAGTATGAAAATAGTCTATATAACATGTCTAAGTGGTCCAAATTATTATACGTTTCAAACTCACTATGCTACGGGCCAAAATACACTATCACATACAAGCCACAAAAAGGGCAAATCCCACATTTTCATTACTTTGGCTCTCTACATAGTTTGTACATCATATTTCCATACATTTACACTTGTTACAACATTTACATCTAAAAAATAGTAGGTGCATATTCATTTCGATACCACTTTACATCAAAGAACCAAAATAAGCCAACATCTAACTAAACATGCTTCTAGGCTCCTTGGTGTGAACTTGATTCTCCTTGAGCTCCGCCTAGTATGTTAAGATAGGGGAGGGGAGGGGGTGAGATTCATGGAATCTTAGTAGCTCATGCACTCATTCAAGGAAGCAATCAAGGCATATAAATAAGTCAAAGCATGCAATTAAGCATCTAACCATTCTCATAATTTTCATGCCATGAAATCCATAACAACGCCAAGAATGAGCTTTAGGGACTTTTGGTTTAGCCTCACCCGATTTTAGGGACTTTTGGATGGCCTCATCCGATTTTAGGAACTTTTGACTTGACCTCACTCGGTTATGAGACTTTTGGCCTTGTCTCACCCAGCTTCAGGGACTTTTAGCTCTACCTCACCCATCTCAAGGGACTTTTAGCACTACCTCACCTGAGCAATTCTCATAATCCAACACATAAGCATATTAGTACTAATGCATCAAAGCAATAACATATGGCATATCTCATACAATAAGCATATACACAAGCATACAATGACCATTACATCCAAGAATGCAACAAGAAAGAGTGGAGAGAGCTACCTTTTGAGTCAACACAAGCCTTTCCTTTCAATTCCTCTTTTCCCTTCTCGGTTTCACACTCACACCTTGATGGAGGTGCTTCTCTTGAGCCTAGACACAACAAAAGCGTGGAATTACTCTATCATAACTCAACAATTATTAGGAGTTCTTCAGAGCAAACCCTTCTAACATATAAGAACCTAGAGGTTCTCTCTCTCTCTCTAGAGTTTCATCAACTCTTCTTCTTTCTTAAGCTCTCATTATAGTAGAATCAACCTATTCAAGGAAAGCAAAGAAGTTTAAGAGTGGTTTTCCACTTTCCCTCTTTAGACCCATGCCTAAAACCTAACTAATTTCACAAGCAAAACCATAGAAAGAGAGGACAAAGAGAGAAGAGTATCTTTCCTTTGTTCTTCCTCCTTCTCTTGGTCTCTCTCACTCTTCATGCCTCTTTTCTCTCCTTAGGTCGAAGTCTAAGTCAGTTAAAAGAGAAAGAATGAGTTGGGACATTTTAAGAAGTCAAATCCTCATTTTTTATGCTTTTCCAGACTAACCCTCACTATAGCTAGACCATTTCTCGCTATAGCGAATAGGTACATTCGCTATAGCTAGGCTATAGCTAGCAGACTTAGAAAAATTTCAGGATTTCGAAAATTTTCAGCTTTCTTCTTTCTTTTACTTTTTTTTTTTTTTCTGGTTGTTACACAAGCAACCTCACCTGAGTCCTATTGATGTTTAAGTACCTATACTTGCATATCAAAGTTTAGATATACTTACCTAAGTCTTGTTAAAGTCAAGGTGCAGTCAAGAGTAGTTGTGGTTGAGCTGTAAGAAATGCCTTAAAGAACTTCCCATACAGCAATGGGCAGAGTGCCATAAAATGACTTAAATACGTGATAAGGTATTGTAAGTGACAGAGTGACCTTGCTATCACAATTCACTAAAATGTAATTCTTATCACTCCAATTTGTGAACAGCACATCGATTAATGCATGTTTGTCAAGAGAGCAATAGATGAGCTGTAAGGGATGCCTTAATGGGCAGAATGCTATAAAAATGACTTAAACACACGATAAGGTATCGTAAGTTCAGGAACGTGTACCTGAGTTCCGTTGAAGTTCAAGTGCCTATGCGTAAGTCCTATCGATGCTTTAGTAACCTCACTTGAGTCTTGTTGAAGTTTAAATACCTATATACTGGCATATCAAAATTTAAAGATACTTACCTGAGTTTTGTTGATGCTAAGGTGCAGTCAAGACTAGCAACAGATGAGCTACAAGGGATGCCTCAAAGAAATTCCCAAAGCAATAGGTAGAATGTTATAAAATAACATAAATACGTGATAAGGTATTGTAAGTTCAAGAGAATGTACTTGAGTCCTGTTAAAGTTTAAGTGTCCATGTAAGTCCTATCGATGCTCTGGCAACCTCACCTGAGTCCTGTTAAAGTTTAAGTACCTATACTTGCATATCAAAATTTAGATATACTTACCTGAGTCTTGTGTAAGTTAAGGTGCAGTCAAGAGTAGTTGTGGTTGAGCTGCAAGAAATGCCTTAAAGAACTTCCCATACAGCAATGGGCAGAGTGCCATAAAAATGACTTAAATACGTGATAAGGTATTGTAAGTGACAGAGTAACCTTGCTATCACAATTCACTAAAATTCAATTCTTCTTACTCCAATTTGTGAATTGCACATCGATTAATGCATGTTTTTCAAGAGAGCAATAGATGAGCTGTAAGGGATGCCTTAATGGGCAGAATGCTATAAAAATGACTTAAACACATGATAAGGTATCGTAAGTTCAGGAACGTGTACCTGAGTTCCATTGAAGTTCAAGTGCCTATGCGTAAGTCCTATCGATGCTTTAGTAACCTCACTTGAGTCTTGTTGAAGTTTAAATACCTATATACTGGCATATCAAAATTTAAAGATACTTACTTGAGTTTTGTTGATGCTAAGGTGCAGTCAAGACTAGCAACAGATGAGCTACAAGGGATGCCTCAAAGAAATTCCTAAAGCAATAGGTAGAATGTTATAAAATAACTTAAATACGTGATAAGGTATTGTAAGTTCAAGAGAATGTACCTGAGTCTCGTCAAAGTTCAAGTGTCCATGTAAGTCCTATCGATGCTCTGGCAACCTTACCTTAGTCCTGTTGAAGTTTAAGTACCTATACTTGCATATCAAAATTTAGATATACTTACCTGAGTAAAGTTAAGGTGCAGTCAAGAGTAGCTGTGGTTGAGCTGCAAGAAATGCCCTAAAGAACCTCTCACAAGGCAATGGGCAGAGTGCTAAAAATGACTTAAATACGCGATAAGGTATTGCAAGTGACGGGGCCTTGCTATCATAATTCCCTGAAATTCAATTGTTATCACTCCAATTTGTGAACTGCACATCGATTAATGCATGTTTGTCAAGAGAGCAATAGATGAGCTGTAAGGGATGCCTTAATGGGCAGAATGCTATAAAAATGACTTAATGATTTTGTAAGTTCAGGAACATGTACCTAAGTTTCGTTGAAGTTCAAGTGCCTATGCGCAAGTCCTATTGATGCTTTAGTAACCTCGTTTGAGTCTTGTTGAAGTTTAAATACCTATATACTGGCATATCAAAATTTAAATATACTTAAATACACAATAAGGTATTGTAAGTTCAGGAACATGTACCTGAGTTCCGTTGAAGTTCAAGTGCCTATGCGTAAGTCCTATCGATGCTTTAGTAACCTCACTTGAGTCTTGTTTAAGTTTAAATACCTATATACTGGCATATCAAAATTTAAATATACTTTGTAGATGTTAAGGTGCAGTCAAGACTAGCAACAGATGAGTTACGAGGGATGCCTTAAAGAAATTCCCAAAGCAATGGGTAGAATGTTATAAAATGACTTAAATACGTGATAAGGTATATTGTAAGTTCAAGAGAATGCACCTGAGTCCTATCAAAGTTCAAGTGCCCATGTATAAGTCCTATCGCTGTTCTGGCAACGTCACTTGAGTCCTATTGAAGTTTAAGTACCTTATACTTGCATATCAAAGTTTAGATATACTCACCTAAGTCTTGTTAAAGTTAAGGTGCAGCGGAGAGGAGCTGTGGTTGAGCTACAAGAAATGTCCTAAAGAACTTCCCATAAAGCAATGGGCAGAGTGCTATAAAAATGACTTAAATACGTGATAAGGTATTGTAAGTGACAGAGTAGCCTTGCTCATCTATTGCTCTCTTGACAAACATGCATTAATCGATATGCAGTTTACAAATTGGAGTGATAAGAATTGAATTTCAGTGAATTGTGCCTTAAAGAAATTCCCAAAGCAATGGGTAGAATGTTATAAAATGACTTAAATATGTGATAAGGAATAGTAAGTTCAAGAGAATGCACCTGAGTCCTGTCAAAGTTGAAGTGCCCATGGATAAGTCCTATCGCTGTTCTGGAAACCTCACTTGAGTCCTATTGAAGTTTAAGTACCTTATACTTACATATCAAAGTTTAGATGAACTCACCTGAGTCTTGTTAAAGTTAAGGTGCAATCGAAAGGAGCTGTGGTTGAGCTGCAAGAAATGCCGTAAAGAACTTCCCATAAAGCAATGAGCAGAGTGCTATAAAAATGACTTAAATACGCGATAAGGTATTGTAAGTGACAGAGTAGCCTTGCTATCACAATTCACTGAAATTTAATTCTTATCACTCCAATTTGTGAACTGCACATCGATTAATGCATGTTTGTCAAGAGAGCAATAGATGAGCTGTGAGGTATGCCTTAATGGGCAGAATGCTATAAAAATGACTTAAATACACGGTAAGGTATTGTAAGTTCAGGAACATGTACCTGAGTCCCGTTGAAGTTCAAGTGCCTATGCGTAAGTCCTATCAATGCTTTAGCAAACTCACTTGAGTCTTGTTGAAGTTTAAATACCTATATACTGGCATATCAAAATTGAAATATACTTACCTGAGTTTTGTTGATGTTAAGGTGCAGTCAAGACTAGCAACAGATGAGCTACAAGGGATGCCTTAAAGAAATTCCCAAAGTAAAGGGTAGAATATTATAAAATGAGTTAAATACGTGATAAGGTATTGTAAGTTCAAGAGAATGTACCTGTGTCCTGTCAAAGTTCAAGTGCCCATGTATAAGTCCTATCGATGTTCTGGCAACCTCACTTGAGTCCTATTGAAGTTTAAGTACCTATACTTGCATATCAAAGTTTAGATATACTTACCTGAGTCTTGTTAAAGTTAAAGTTGAGCTACAAGAAATACCCTACAGAACTTCCTATAAATCAATGGGCAGAGTGCTATAAAAATGACTTAAATACGAGATAAGGTATTGTAAGTGGCAGAGTGACCTTGCTATCACAATTCACTGAAATTCAATTGTTATCACTCCAATTTGTGGACTGCACATCGATCATGTTTGTCAAGAGAGCAATAGATGAGCTGTAAGGGATGCCTTAATGGGCAGAATGTTATAAAAATGACTTAAATACACGATAAGGTATTGTAAGTTTAGGAACATGTACTTAAGTTCCGTTGAAGTTCAAGTGCCTATGCATAAGTCCTATAGATGCTTTAGCAACCTCAATTGAGTCTTGTTGAAGTTTAAATACCTATATACCAGCATATCAAAATTTAAATATACTTACCTAAGTTTTGTTGATGTTAAGGTGCAGTCAAGACTAGCAACAGATGAGCTACAAGGGATGCCTTAAAGAAATTTCCAATGCAATGGGTAGAATGTTATAAAATGACTTAAATACGTTATAAGGTATTGTAAGTTCAAGGGAATGTACCTGAGTCCTGTCAAAGTTCAAGTGTCCATGTATAAGTCCTATCGATGCTCTAACAACCTCATCTGATTCCTGTTGAAAGTTACCTGAGTCTTGTTAAAGTTAAGGTACAGTTAAGAGTAGCTGTGGTTGAGCTGCAAGAAATGCCCTAAAGAACTTCCCATAAAGCAATGGGTAAAGTGCTATAAAAATAACTTAAATACGCGATAAGGTATTGTAAGTGACAAAGTGACCTTGCTATCACAATTCACTAAAATGCAATTCTTATCACTCCAATTTGTGAACTGCACATCGATTAATGCATGTTTTTCAAGAGAGTAATAGATGAGTTGTAAGGGATGCCTTAATGGGCAAAATGCTATAAAAATGACTTAAATACACGGTAAGGTATTGTAAGTTTAGGATCATGTACCTGAGTTCCGTTGAAGTTCAGGTGCCTATGCGTATGTCCTATCGATGCTTCAGCAAACTCACTTGAGTCTTGTTGAAGTTTAAATACCTATATACTGGCATATCAAAATTTAAATATACTTACCTGAGTTTTGTTGATGTTAAGGTGAGTCAAGACTAGCAATAAATGAGCTACGAGGGATGCCATGAAGAAATTCCCAAACCAATGGGTAGAATGTTATAAAATGACTTAAATACGTGATAAGGTATTGTAAGTTCAAGAGAATGTACCTGAGTCCTGTCAAAGTTCAAGTGCCCATGTATAAGTCCTATCGATGTTCTGGCAACCTCTCTTGAGTCCTGTTGAAGTTTAAGTACCTATACTTGCATATCAAAGTTTAGATATACTTACCTGAGGCCTTGTTAAAGTTAAGGTGGCAGTCGAGAGTAGCTGTGGTTGAGCTGCAAGAAATGCCATAAAGAACTTCCCATAAAGCAATGGGTGCTATAAAAATGACTTAAATACGCGATAAGGTATTGTAAGTGACAGAGTGGCCTTGCTATCACAATTCACTGAAATTCAATTCTTATCACTCTAATTTGTGAACTGCACATCGATTAATGCATGTTTGTCAAGAGAGCAGTAGATGAGCTGTGAGGTATGCCTTAATGGGCAGAATGCTATAAAAATGACTTAAATACATGGTAAGGTATTGTAAGTTCAGGAACATGTACCTGAGTCCCGTTGAAGTTCAAGTGCCTATGCGTAAGTCCTATCAATGCTTTAGCAAACTCACTTGAGTCTTGTTGAAGTTTAAATACCTATATACTGGTATATCAAAATTTAAATATACTTACCTGAGTTTTGTTGATGTTAAGGTGCAGTCAAGACTAGCAACAGATGAGCTACAAGGGATGCCTTAAAGAAATTCCCAAAGCAATGGGTAGAATGTTATAAAATGACTTAAATATGTAATGAGGTATTATAAGTTCAAGATAATGTACCTAAGTCCTGTTAAAGTTCAAGTGTCCATGTATGTCTTATCGATGCTCTGGCAACCTCACCTGAGTCCTGTTAAAGTTTAAGTACATATACTTGCATATCAAAGTTTAGGTATACTTACCTGAGTCTTGTTAAAGTTAAGGTGTAGTCAAGAGTAGCTGTGGTTGAGCTGCAAGAAATGCCCTAAAGAACTTCCCATAAAGTAATGGGCAGAGTGCTAAAAATGGCTTAAATATGCGATAAGGTATTATAAGTGACAGTGGCCTTGCTATCACAATTCACTAAGATTCAATTCTTATACTCCAATTTGTGCACTGCACATCGATTAATGCATGTTTGTCAAGAGAGCAATAAATGAGCTGCAAGGGATGCCTTAAAGAAATTCCCCTAAAGCATTGGCAGAATGCTATAAAAATGACTTAAATAAACGATAAGATATTGTAAGTTCAAGAACATGTACCTGAGTCCCATTGAAGTTCAAGTGCCTATGCGTAAGTCCTATCGATGCTTTAGTAACCTCACTTAAGTCTTGTTGAAGTTTAAATACATATATACTGGCATATCAAAATTTAAATATACTTACCTGAGTTTTGTTGATGTTATGGTGCAGTCAAGAGTAGCTGTAGATGATCTGTAAGAGATGCCTTAAAGAAATTCCCATAAAGCAATGGGCAGAGTGTTATAAAAATGACTTAAATATGTGTGATAAGGTATTGTAAGTGGCAGAGTGGTCTTGCTATCACAATTCACTAAGATTCAATTCTTATCACTCTAATTTGTGAACCGCACATCGATTAATGCATGTTTGTCAAAGTAAATTTTTGTAAAGTGAGAGGTCAAAAGGTAAGGAGATGTATGACTAATCTTGACCACAAAAATGTGTTTATGTGACTAACCTTGTCCATGAGCATGTTTGCCGAAGTAGTAAAATGTCGAAGTTTCCTAGTTTGCCTATTTTAAAAATTTGGCCTAAAAATGTATATTTGTAAAATAAAGAAAATATAAAAATAAAAATATACCTTTAAAATTGCCATTAAAGAGTAAAATAAACATTTTATGTTGAACAAAAAAGTTAAGGCTTATATGAATGTACAATGGAAACAAAAGGTTTTTTATAATCTATATTTTAAAAGAAAATACAAGATAATAAAGTTAATAAAACTTTAAAAGAAAAAAGGATTGTCATGTAATATGATTTTTGAAAAGTCTCTACAAGTAAAGGAGTCATTTGCTAGCGTTTCCAAATTTGCAAATTTCAAGAAAATGTTGCATAGAAGAATGTACATTTGTGATAAAAAAAATTTTTTAAAAATAAAAACTCTTCTAGATTGAACAAAAGTTAAGGCTAAAATAAAATGTAAATGGAAACAAAAGATTGTTTTCAATGATATATAATAGAAAATGTAACAACCGGGAAAAAGGAAAGAAAAGGGAAAAGAAAGGAAGTGAAATCTGGAAATTTTCGTTGCCAAGTTCTGCGCAATGCGAAAGTCGCTACAGCGAGAGAGCTAGTTCACAATAGCGAAGGCGATTCTAGCTATAGCGAGTGCTGGTGCAGTACAAAAATACCTATATACGCCGTATGCGCCATCAAAATTTAAATCTACTTACTGAGATTTTTAGCGAATGGTAATCGCCATAGCGAAGGGAACTGACCCGATCTCACCGTAGCGAGGCTACACCTCGCCATAGCGAAGCCAGATTACACAAGCTCGCTATAGCGAAGGTTAGTTTTCGCCGTAGCGAGGGTCGGTCCGGAAAGAGTAAATAGCGAGATTTACTTCATTAAACGCCCAAACTCATTTCTTCTCTGTAATGATCTGCCCTATTATAACCCAAGAAAATGTACATGGAAGTGTGTTAAAGTTCAAGGAGGAAGATCAAGGGGAAGGTATGTAACTTCTCCCATTTCTCTTAGAACTCGATCCCCTCCCTTTGCTCTCTCACCTGCGGTTTTATTTGTGTAAATGGACGGATTTTGGGCATGGGTTAAAGGGAAAGTAAAACTCTTTTGAATCAAAGTTCTCTTTGAAAATGAGGTTTTCCACTTACCATGGGAGCTTGAGAGAAAATGGGTAAGGGTATTCTAGAGAGAACCCTAGGTTGTGTGTGATAGAGGGTTGCTCTAAATTAAATTCCCATAAGAGTAATTGCATGCTTTTGGTAAAAAGGCTCAAGTGAAACATACATAAGGTGTGTTTGTGAACCTAAGGAGGGAAAGGAGACATTGAAAGGAAAAGCTTGTGTTGGCTTTGGCTCGACAATAGCACTAAGATTCACTCTTTCTTATATTCTTAGATATGATAGTCATTGCATGATATGTATATGCTTGTTGTATGGAATATGCCATATGCTATTGCTTTGATGCATTGATGCCAATATGTTTGTGTGTTGAATTGTGAGATTTGCCGGGTTAAAGAAATTCCCTTAAAGGCAGGTGAAGCCGAAATCCCTATAAGACAAGGACTTAAATCTCAAACGAGTGAGACCAAGTCAAAAGTCCTTAAACTCGGGTGAGGCCATCCAAAAGAACTCGGGTGAGGCTAGACCAAAAGTCCCTGGAGCCCATTTTTGGCATTGTTGTGAATTCCATAGCATGTACATTATGTGTTGGATGATTGAGAATAGCTAAATGCTTATTCACATGCTTTGACTTGTTATATGCCTTGATTGCTTGCTGGATTGAGTGCTTGAGCTACTGAGATTCCCTGAATCTCACCCCTTTCCCCTCCCAACTAATATGCTAGGTGGAGCTCAAGGAGAACCGAGCACACACCAAGGAGTCTAGGAGCATGCGTAGCTAGTTATGAGTTTATGTTTTGATATTTTGATGTATATATGATGTAAAGTAGTGCCAAATGAAGATGTGCCCACTATTTTTTAGATGTAAAGTTTGTAACACGTGTAGAAATATGAAAGGATGATGTATGAACTCTGTTATAGCCAAATGAATGGAAATGAGGGTTTTACCCCTTTTGATGCATGGATATAGTAGTGTATTTTTGGCTGTAGTATAGTGAAAATAGAATGTATGATGATTTGGATTATATGGACACGTTAGATATACTAGTCTTATGCTTTTAAACTTATCCATGTGGAGTGAGAGTGTGTGAGAGGCTATCTAGACCCGTTTTGAACCTATGGGGTGCCAAAACCGGTATTTTTGTGAGCTCCGTCAAAGTATGACCGGATGAGCTCCGTTTGCCATGAAATTTGGCATGCTTCTAGAGTTTGTAGAAAGCTTCTTGAGAAGCTAGAGTTGGTAATATTCGGAGAATTATAGAATATTTGGAGAATTGTTGAATTTGGAAAAATTTGGCCTAAATTGGTCATATACTGTTCATATAAAGAAAAATGAAATCTGTGGCCTTTTAGACCAAATGGATTCCAAATATGGTGAAATTTTATACACATAAATAGAAAACCAAATTTGTAGGAACTAGAATCACCCAAAAAGTTAGAGAGAATTGGACCTCTGAATATCAGCAATGAGTACCCCCATCACTGTTCCATCGGTTTTCGGGGTGGAAACAAAACTTATTTTTATCCTTAGTAATCTATATTTCCAAAAGTATAATGTACCCAAGATTTAGTTATGAATTTTCGAAAGTTGATAAAACTTTAAAAGCACCAAAAAGTGACATTGACCTTTTCCCATTTTCGATGTCAAACTTGGTCCAAACGATGTGTTTGTGGTTGGGAATGATTTTTAGTGTAAAGTTGACACCTAGAGCTTTCCAGAAAGCTAAAGTTTGCTGCATTCCCAAATTTTTCTACAATTTCTTATGATTTTCCAAACTTAGAGCCAAAATATGACATTTTGGGCCCAAGTGAGAAAATGTAATTTTTAAATAACCCGTGGCTTAAATGCTATGTATGAGTCATATGTATGGAGATTGAATGCTTGAGATGGGTTTACAGGAAAAGATGAGTATAAGGCTAAATGCCATAAAAGTGTGAAATGGAAATCATAAAAGCCCATTGCTTTCAATGGAAGATAGATAATAGAAAATGCCAAGACTTTTATCATTTTATCCCAAAACCAAACTTTAATACCCAATTGTTTTTTACCAATAATAAAATTTAAAAGTAATTAAGAGTTATAAGTTTAAAGAGATTGCATAGCAATTAAACACATGAAACTTGAAACATATTTTCTCCTAATTAACCATTGGTGATTTGCTATTTACTTGCCTAAATCTATTAGGACTTAATCCTAGATTTCATAGGATTGGGTTAACCATGGATGATCATTCAAGGGTTATATGAGTAAACTTAATAAAGGAAATATTTGAGGTCCTAGCTATTTTAAAAAATTTACATAAGTTTATTCAAACTCAATTCCAAACACCCATCAAGGTCTTTAAATCCAATAATCGTAAGGAATATATCAATATTCACTGTGGTACCTATAATACCTGATTCTAATAAAATGAGATATAATCACCCTAAAGCAATACAAATTGAGATTAGAATGAGAAGTAGGATATCTCAAATTGTAATTTAGAGCCTAAGGATAACTCAAAATTAGAGCCAAAACAGCTGAATGAATTTAAGGAATAATGTAGTGATATAATCATAATTTTGGATAACTTTTTAAAAACTTAAAGGAGGGAGCTTTAAATAGAAAAATTGAGTTTTTTGGATTCTTAGAGACCCTAAAAATCATAAAAACCCTTAGAATAATTAAAACTATTCCAATATATATTTTAATCATCGATTGACTAAAACTTTGACCTAATAGTTTAATAAGATTTTAAATATAATTTAGGTGAAACCAAATACATTTTATAAATTAGAGGACCTAAATTTTATGATGGAAAGAATAGTTCTTAAAAAGGAATTGAAATGAACTCAAATGAAGAACAGTTCTTTAGGTAAAGCCCCTCTTTCTTATTTAGCACGCCCCACTTCTCTCCATCCTCTTAATCAACTTCCATCTGGTCAAAAATAGAACCTAATGTAGCTCTAAGTGGTGCATCAAAGGAGGAGCAAAGGAGGAAGAAACTAAGGCTTTAAAGTATAAGATTTAGTTACTTTTTCATACTTCTTCTTTCACTAAACATCTTTTCCTCTTTCTCCTCTTTGCTCTCACAGTTTTTGTGACTTAATTGGTACTATTTTATAGTTAGTTCAGTTGAGGGAAGAAAGGAATTAGGAAAATTCTTGGATGCCTAAGCAAGTGTATCTTGTGAGCTTTGAAACAAGGTAAGTAACCATAGTTGAAAGTGCTTCTTCTTATGTACACTATTTCAGCCAGAACAAGAGGTCTATGTAGGGAGTTTTATTTTGATCTAAACTTGATAAAAATTGGGGTTTTGAAACCTAAGGAATCATATGGAATCAACAGGATTTAAAAAGAATTTATAAATAACAAGTTATGAAATTTAAAGTTTTGATTGCACTTAGGGATTTATGAAACTTTCTAGTGATGATTTAATTTGTGTAAAAGCATGTTTGAGTCCTTAAGACATCTAGAAAGCTTTATAAATAGAAAATTTCCTAGAAAAATTAACAAAACTCCATGGGTTCCTATCTTAAGCATAGTCTCAGTCAAGGAGTGATTCTTGTACTTAGAGAAAGTTTTTCTTAAATCTAATGATAGAAGTGGTCTAAAAATGAATAATAAATACCAAAGAAACTATTAGTTTGAATTTAAAAATTATATTTTGAAAGTTAGAAGTTTAAGGTTCCTTTAGACATAAAGAAACAACTTGATATTTATCTCCTTGAAATGAGTTTGTGATAACTCTAATGAGTTTAAATGAAGTTATGAGACTTAAATTGAGTGAAAAATTAGAGCTAAGATGATGAATTATATGGGTTGTTTCATTATATTCTTGTATGGAACCATATACATGCCATAAGCTAGAAGTAGCTTGTGAAGTATTTATGTAAGTCTAAAGATAGTTCCAATGATGCATTTGTGTCTTGTTTAATGTTTAGACTAAGCAAAGCAAGCCTCCTCCAAGTGTGTATGTGAGGTTGAACCAAGAAGTTAGAGAACCAAGAGAGAACTTGTGCTTCTTGACTTAAGGTAACTTTTCATCCATTCTTGCATGCATTTTATGGTTATTTGCTTGTCATTGATTGCTTTGAATCATGAAACATGCTTATAGCTATTGGTTTGATACTTTGGTACCATTATACTTCTTAATTTGCATTTTAAACATGAGATAGCTCTTGATAGGTGACGCTGTGCCAAAAGTCCTTTGAATTAGGTGAGATAAAGCCAAAAGTCTCATAGAATGAGTGAAACTAAGTTAAAAGTCCTTGAAATGGGTGAAGCTAATCCAAAAGCCCCATATAATTGAGTGAGGTTAGACCAAAAGACCCTATAGCATGTTCTTAACATTATTGGATCTTTATGACTTTGTGAAAATGTTTATGTTTGATACTTGGAAGAATTTGTTACATGTTAGCTTTTTTTGACATGATAACATGACATATATGCATTCTTAAAAGGGTGAATGAGCTACTGGGATTCTTTAAATCTCACTATCTCCCACTTTATGTCTAACCATGTATAGGCGATGCTCATAGAGCCAAGAATGAAGGCCAAGAAGCTTGAGACATGTTACTTTAACAATAGAATAGGATTTTGTATAAATTGATGTTAAAGTATGAATGTAAATATTATTTATAAGATGTAAACCCTCACTCATATGTAAAAGTATGTAAGTATGTTGTATGAACCATATTTGGAACCAAATGTATGGAATCTAGAGATTTTGACATCCTTGAGCCATGGAATATATGTGTATATGATTAAGTGAGAGAGTGGTTTTGAGTTCTATGGTGTTTTAGATCTATTATGATGCTTTTATACACTGTATTTAAGGTGTTGGATGTGTCCAAATGGTTACTTACCTTAAAAAATTTCATTTTAGACCATTTGGTGCTTCTTGAATCTCAAAATAAGCCATATTTTGTCCCTAAACCAAAATCAAACTAAATGAACGAATTTTAGTGTAAGATTTGGTAGATATATAGATCTCATCTAAAGTTTTTTATAAAGCTAAAATTCATAATTTTTAGAGCTTTTTAGAATTTATTATAATTTTTTAAAATTGGCTAAAATTTGCAAAAGCTTAACAGTGTATTGTTTATTTGATCAGTCTGGTTTTTAGTGTATTTAAGGGATCAAATGAAGTTTAATACTGATGAAATTTTATAGACATATAGCTGCATCATAAACTTTTCATAGCCATCAAGATCACTCAATTTAAAGCTTTGTAGAGTAAGATCATATCTTTAAAAATCCAAGTCTACACGAGTCTGAAAAACTGACCCAGCTATAGTTCCAATGAGATTTCATGCATCAAATGATATTTTCTTAGCCTAAAATTTTTATAGTAGTCAGATGATGCCTTGAGCTTCATAGAAAGTCCTAATTTTCATGATTTGAAATTTTCTAAATCAAGTTATGAATTTTTAAAAATTGTGACAGATTATGGAACCATGGGAAAAATAGAATTTTGATGCTATCTTGATGTGTATACCTCAAACCCAAAATTCATGCTTCAACTTGTGATGCAAATTGAAGGCTATCTTGATATGGTATTACAATACCTACTTGGTTGAAAATGGAATACATCATCAAAGTTATTGTATTTACATCTCTCAACAAAATAGTATTGCTAAAAGGAAGAATAGACACCTATCTGATGTGGCTAGATCTTTTATGTCTACTAGAATCTTGATTTTCAAGTACCTTGTAATACCCTTCTTAAGACTTTTACAAATATCCAAATTATTTCTACCATACCTATTAAAGTCTTTAGCTATATTGTCTTTGTGTATCTTTATCATAGTAACAACTTGAACCTATGGGCATTAAATGTATATTTGTTGGCAACTCCCCTTTTCAAAAAGTTTACAAATGTATTCACCCTCTTTACATAAATTATTTGTTTCTATGGATGTTATCTTCTTTGAAGATAAACCATATTACCTATAAACATCCATTCAATGAAAGAACATTGATCATTAAAGAGAATGGAGCTTTTATATTGAAGAAAGTCTTCATCCTAATGAACTTAAGCCTAAAAATCCTGCCCTTATAATTGTTCTTATTGAACCCAAGACTATAATCATTAAAGAGAATGGAGCTTTTATATTGAAGAAAGTCTTCATCCTAATGAACTTAAGCCTAAAAATCCTGCCCTTATAATTGTTCTTATTGAACCCAAGACTAGTAGCACCAATCCGACCATTATCTTGATTAAACTCAAGCCTATTATTACCTCTAAACTTAAACCTAAACATGAAAATTTAACAAGTTAAGAACATGAAAATAATATCCTTACTTAGCAGAAATATCTCATTGTCTACATTAGAAAGAAAAAGTCCCAAGAGGTAAAGGTTAGTCCATCTCCTGACTCTTGCATTCCAAGTCCAAGTATGAGTCTTTAAAATGAGATTGTATGGATGTTTTTATTATGTTAAGGAAGTGAATTGGAACTTGCACAAAGTAATTTACTAGATAATTTGCCACTTATGATAAATTATCACCTACTTATCAAAAATTTATAGCCAAGATGACAAGGTTCCCTAGAATATTTATGAGGCTCTCAAGTAAGATGAATGGAGAAAAGTAGTGTACAATGAGACTAATGCCCTAAAAAAGAATGGAACGTGGGACTTAATTGGGTGCAAACGGCTCTTCAACATCAAGTATAATTTTGATGGAAGCATTAGTCCTAGATTATCAAGAATAATTTACACAAGTGGCCAAATTCAACTCCACTAAAGTTCTATTGTCTCTTGTAGCTAATCTAGATTAGATTGGCCTATTTGTCAACTTGATATCAAAAAAATATTCTTTAATAGAGATTTAAAAGAAGAAATATATATGCAAATCCATCATTAATAGCAGATCCACCACTACCTACTGCACTTATGTTTGGGGATATTTAATAACTTGAATGAGTAAGAAATAGATAACTATTGTTCAGAGCATCGTAAGAGCAAAATACAAGGCTGTTGTTCAAGGTATCTGTGAAGGTTTATAGTTGAAAAGATTGCTTGATGAATTTAGGTCAAGTGTGAAAAACCTATTATGCTATTGTGTGATAACTTAACTGCTATTAGTATAGCCAAAAATCCAATTCAGTATGGCAAAACTAAACTTGTGGAAACTGACCACCACTTTATTAAGTAGAAAATGAATTCAAGGCTATATAAACTTGCTCATACTTTAACAAGATTTCAAATTATTGACATCTAACTAAAGCCTTAACTAGGATTGGGTTTGAAAATTTTAAAGTTAAGCTAAGAATGATCAACAACTAATCAATAAGGTGTTGTGTGATAACCTAACTGCCATTAGTATAGCTAAAAATCCCATTCAACATGATAGAACAAAACTTGTAGAAATTCACCACCACTTTATTAAGTAGAAAATGGATTCATGGCTACTTGAACTTGCTCATACCTTAACAAAATTTCAAATAGTTGACATCCTAACTAAATTCTTAACCGAAATTAGGTTTAAAGAACTTAGAGTCAAGTTGTGAATGATTAACATCTAGTCCCTAGTTTAAGGGGAAGTATTGGTAACTATTTGTTGGTGATTTGTTATTTTCTTGCATAGATATATTGGTACTTAAGCCTAAATTTCATAAGATTGCTAATAAATGACCTAACTAATGCTTGATCACAATTACATAAAATAAGAAATAAAACATAAGCTTAATGGACAAAAAAACACCGTGTGAAATACATGGGATTTAAGAGGAATATGTTGATTTAAGAGGAATGCCATTTTTTAATTTTTCATTTTTCACTATCTTCTTCTCCATTACACCTTGCTATGGATCCATACTTTTTTTCTCATCTTCTTTTTTATCTTTCTTACCTTACCATACTACAAGTTGTAGGTTTGTTTTGTCTTCTCACCCCTCTTTATATAGTGAATGTAGTATTTGGCTTCCTTACCTCATTTCATTCTAAGCTGCAAATCTTCTTCTTCACCCTAGTTTGTTGCACGGTGTAATAGTCTTTTTTTTTTCTCTTGCTCACCTCACTTTATTGTAAAGATCTTGGTTTTGGGTATTTTTGCCCCACTTTGTAGTGAGGGACTTGGTTTTGGGTGTCTTTACATCACTTTTGTGCAATAAGAGTTGGGGTAGTCTTATCTCATTGGTGATTATTAGGATTAGAGTTGTTTTACTCGTCTCATGGCTATTTGGGGTGGCAATTTTGTGGATTGAATCATGGCTATTTGGACATTTTTCACCCATTGCTTGACCTATTTAGTCATATGAGGCGATCAAGCTATGAAGGCTCAGATTCCATTAAGGTTTTTAGAAAAACAATGGTTGAAAATTCTTATTTTATTCATGATGGAAGGTAAAATTATATAGAGAAGCAAATGGTAGTAATAACAATACCATTCAGCTCTAGAAAAAATAGCAACAATAAAGGCACCATTAAGGCAGCAAAATCCTATGATCTAAAAATGAAAAAAGCTATCATCATTCACACTAAATGACCAAATCAACAACAAATAAAAGATGATAAGACAACAAAGTAAATGTGTAATATTGGAACTAATTAAGGTTTGATTACAATCATATAAAATAAAGAATAAATCATTGACATAAAGGGATAAAATCAACATGTGAAACACATGGGATATCGATGGAACAACATGTTGAAATCAAGGGGTTCTAACAAAAACATATATGTAGCAAGAATTCACTTAACCCATTGAAAGAAAGAAAACAAAGAAGTTACACAACAAATAATAAGGAAGTAAAAAGAAAGATTACTTGTAACACTAATAGCAAAATCTTAAAAGACATGGAACAAATTTAGAATATTATACCTGAGGCGTTAGTATTGGCTTTGCTATTGTTGAAGATGCAAAGAGTAAGTGTTGGAGACTTTATATAAGAGTGTACCTATAGAGTTATTAAAAAAAATAGATATATAAGTTTAGTTATTTATTTTTAGTGAAAGGAAAGGACCAGGAACCTAAAGAAACCAGAAGAAAAACAAGCAAAACATAACTAAATTTTACAAGATACTAAATAGGATTAAGTAAGCTAAAATAAGGCTCCAAGGATAGTGTTTCCTAAAGAAACAAGAAAAAAAACAATTAAAGCATAACTAAATCTTATAGGATACTAAATAGGGCATAATATAACACTAAAAATTAGTGTAAACAAGATATCTAACTCATGCTATGGATGATTGAAAATATGATGACATTATCAAGCCTCAAGCTTTTGTTTGCTAATCAGTCCCCGCTTTGATTAACCTCTTTATAAGTAGGCTAAAAAAAAGTTCCTAAGGATAGTGTTTCAAATATTGGATTCTACTTAAGAAGTTTATTTAAATCATGAAGAAAGGATACTTGATGGAAAATACATAATTATACAAACAATGATTATCAAGTCATAAAAAGGTTTCAATCAACAATACTTTACAATTCAAAATCTCCAATAGAGCTATGTATTTAGGTGTTACAAGGCCTCTTGAAAGCTAGTAGCTAAGTCTAGTGTCTTTTGTGTTCATTTTAGCCTTGTGAGTATTTTTATAGTGAGTGCTTAAGGTGTTTGAGTGAATATGTGTTAGTGGGAGATTCACTTAAAAGCATTGTGTTGTAAGCTTCTAACCATGGTAGTTAAAGGCAAAAGGCACTTTTAAGGCACTGGACAAGCGAACACCTGAGTGAAAGCTAAAATAAGCTTGGATTCAAGGAAAGTATGAAATTTTGAGTGAAGCGGGCTAGAATAAAATTTGAAAGAAAGAAAAGTTTGAAAGGGAGAAGGGTGTAGGAGAAGAGAATATAGTTTGAAAAGAAAAGAATAATGCCAACCCTATCTAAAAAATAAGAAAGGAAGAGAAGTTAATGAATCATGATATTAAAAGCTAATGTATCTTTTGACCAATACATGAAAACAATACATTGATAAGAGTAATAACAATGCATATAGTTGGATGTAGGCAACAAATTACAACTTGAATAGTAATGACTCAAGAACCTATGATTCTACACTAAAATCAGTGTCACCATAGCTACAATAATGTATTTCAAATTACACATAGAATAAATCATAATAAGCAATATAATCTAAGCAATAGATACTTTATTTAAAGTTATAGTTACTTAAGTCACATGTCTTAAGTCTATAAATTGAGTGATAGTTTGATACTATGCAACAAATCTAGTAATTAAAAATTTAAAACTTGCATCTACCTATTTTGCTTCAAACACTTAATGCTGATTTGTTTTTACTATATTTTAAAAGGTTCAAAGATAGGAAACTATATGTAAATTTATGAAAATAATATGTAAATTAAAAGATAGGAAACTATACTTAAATGGAAGAATATATATATATATATATATATGAGATCCCAAGCAACAAGTTTGCTGGCGGATCCTATGAATTAAGCAAGCATAAATGGCAAAAATGAAAGCTATAGAAATTCATAAATAAATGCTAGCTAAAATACAACATTACAAGTTTGGGTTTTTTTTTTTCAAAAATAAACCACATGCTTCAAATAAAACATGTGATTAATTAGGCCATAAGTGGAAAGATCATATTTGAATTTCAAGTTATAAAATGAGAAGATTAGAGTCAAATTTTAGCAATTTGAAAGTGAGTTCATGTAATATCATATCAATTTGTTTTAGTTAAGAGATAATTTATAACCACTTAATTTACTAGGGTCAACTTTCTCTCTAGGACAAACTTTTGAGAAAAAAAGTATAAACCACCTTATTAACATATAAATTATGGAGCTTTATTTTGAGCTTTTTCTTTTTGCTCTTTTTTTTTTTTTTTGGGTCTATCTTCATTAGGGAGGATGTCTTATTCTTTTCTCCTTGATCTTAAAAATGTAGCTTTCATGTCTAATAGTTAACAAAAAATGAAAAGACACATTAAGAAGAAATGATCAATTAGAAAAATTAGAAGTTTATGAAAGAGACATAAAACTAGTTACACAATGTCCAAGTCAAGTTCAAAATCAAAAAATTAACCAGAAAAAAAAAGAAATTAAAGTGTAAAAACCACATTAGCAAGAAAAAGAATGTCACATTACAGTTTTAATTTTGAGAAATTGATTATGAAATGTATATCTTCTGGAAAATAAAATTCAATTATTTTTTATTCTTATAATTTTACTCAATTTTTAATTTACTTTCCATTGTTAAAATTTTGTTTTAAATTGTCTAATGTGATCAATTATGCATGATCTTGAAATTCTAAATATCTATCGATTAAAGCCAACTCATTGTAGTAGGTTCATCACATGCCCTATATCTATAAGTGAATTAATTTCATTTCACTATCTACTTTTTACCCACTTTTTGACATACATCATGCATATTTAAAATGTCAAAATGACACATAATTGATTGTGTTAGTAATATTTAATGGCATGATATGTAACTGTGAAGGTATCTAGCTATATTTAATGGCATCATATGTAACTATGAAGGTATCTAGCTAACACACATTTTCAAAAAGACCTAACTAGCAAACAATTAAGTGCTAATTAACATTTACAATAACTTGATCAATATCAAATGAACAAGTCACTTAGTCAAATATGCATAAGTGGATCCTTCAATTTTAGAGAAAGAAGAACCTTACATACTGTTGTTTACCTCTCTTAATATTAGCATTATAAATTTTTTTTTGAAAATTAAAAGAATCCATATTCATGTATAAGCACATTCATAGTATTTTAGACATGACACACATCAAATGTGACACTCAAGTAAGTATATTATACTAAAGTTGACTTCTTGATTTGGACAAGTTATGTTGATACCAATCCCTTCCCAAAAAGAAAGAAAAAGAAAGGAAGAGAAGCCATTGAATAATAATATATAAAATCACATGACCCAGTTATGTTCCTAGTAATGCTAGAATATATTTGTTCTGAAATATCAAACAAATAACTTCATCCCAATGCATCTTATGACCAATGCAGGAAAACAATACATTGAAAAGAGTAATACCCGCATATAGTTGGACGTAGGCAACAAATTACAACTAGAATAGGTATACCAAGAGAACCCATGATTCTATATTACCACAGCTACAATAATGTATTTCAAACTATAAATAGCCTAAATCATTACAAGTAATATAATATGGAGAGAGAGAGAGAGAGAGAGAAACAAACTACTCTGTTTTAAGCTATAATTACTTGCATTATGTGTCTTGAATCCATAAATTGACACTGGAATATTGATGTTGTGCAGTAAATCTAACAATCAATTTAAAATCTGCATTGACCTTTGTCTTAGACACTTCAATTTTCTGATCATAAAAGAATTTTGTGAACACATACTTTTTTTTTTCAAATTCAAAGCTTAGTTACTTTAGTTAGAATGCTAATACTTTTTTTTTTTTCTACATTTTAAAAGGATTAAAGATAGAAAAGTTGCATATAGAACTTGAGAGTGAAGTCAGGCAATATCATATCAGATTGTATTAGCTATAAAATAATTTATTACCATTTAATTTATTTGGATCACCTTTGTCTTTAGGATAAATTTGTGAGAAAAAATATTATCCACTTTATTATTAACATATGCCTTAAAGAGCTTTATTATGAGCTTTTTTAGCTTTGTTTTTGTGTTTTCATTAGGAAAGATGTCTTATTCTTTTTTCTTTGCATTCACTCTATTCTCTTCTTAAGGAAGCCTCTTCTGTTAAAAAAAGGTTGGAGCTTAAAAGTTGTTAGTGCGAGATTTTTTTTGTCAAAATTTATATGTACAGTTCGACAATAGAAATTTAGGATTTTTTAGCACTTCAACACTATCCCTTAAACATTGCATGCAGTTTTCATTTGATGATCTCACTAGATTGATCAAACAAAAGCAATCTCTGCAAAATATTAATTTCAACTTCATGTCTAATTTTGTTGTTAATCTTAAAAATGAAGCATTCGTGTCTAATGGTAAACAAAAAATAAAAAGGACATGCACCAAGAAGAAATGAGCAGTTAGAAAAACTAAAGCATATGAAAGTGGCCGAAAACTAGTCACAAAATATCCAAGTCAAGTTCAAAATCAGTGGAAGACTTCATTTCAATTTACAAGAAAGGGGGGAAAATATTTCATCATCAAATACAGTAAATACAATGTGATGATAATAAGATAGGAGAAGAGAATAGAAAGAGAGAAAGTTAATCAACATTTTAAGCAAAGAATCAAACAAATCACCAATTTTAAATTAGAAAAGAAAGTCAACAATGAACAGGATTATTTGAACTAATAATAGCATTAGTCTTGTTCCAGAATTCAATACCTCTTTCCCCACTATATTTGACAGCTAAAATCTCTTTGTCCAAAATTCCCTGAAACAAGTTCCTCCAATGGCTCACAGACTGAAAGAAAATCAGAGAGAAATGAATCAGTAATCTTAAAGAAGAATAAACAAAGACAAGAAGAAGGCTAGCTTAATTTAAGAAACAAATATACACATGTAAAGCATGAATCACATAGAAGAACTTCACCCATTTTCTCCAGCCAAATACAGTGAATACAATTTGATAATTAATAGGATAAGAAAACAAAAAGAGAGAAACTTAATCTCCATTTTAAGATCAAACAAATCACGAATTTAAAATGAAAAGAAAAAATCAACAATGAAGAGGAATATTTGAACTAATAATAGGATTAATCTCGTTCCAGAATTCAATACCTCTTTCCCCACTGTATTTGACAGCAAAAATCCCTTTTGTTCAAAATTCCTTGAAACAAATTCCTTCAATGGCTCACGGACTGAAAGAGAAACAGATAGAAATAAATTAGTAATCTTAAAAGAAGAACAAACAGAGACAAGAAGAAGGCTAGCTTAATTTAACGCACAAATATACATATACAAAGCATGAATCACAAAGAAGAACTCCACCCATTTTCTCTAGCCAATTTGAATGGCTTTGTTCATAGTGTGAAACAGACTCACCGATGAAGAAGCAACCTATATTTATAGGAATCTATGCTCAACATTTTATATAGATACCAATTAATCAGTGAACAGCCAATCCAATATGTCACACACACACACACACACACACACACACACATATTAGACTGCTATAATGATTTCTTATGGTGACTGCTTTATTTTTTCTATGGGGGACATATTTGGTTTTGGATACTCTTAAAATGCTTAATATTAATAAAAACTAGAATGTGCAGTGAAAATAACATCATATTTTTCTTCCAGAAATAATGTAAGAGTAGATCGAATGTAGAAAGATTTGCTAGCTAGCATCAAAGATGTAGCAATGAAATTCAAGTTATTATCTAATAAGTCAATTGAAATTGGGTTTCGACAGAAGGAAACAATCCTCCAATTATATATGAACTATTCTTGCATCCAACTAATAGAAGAAGAAACTGTCATCTTTCGTCCAAACAGTAGCAATGTGAATCTATCTTTTTTGATAATTAGGAAACATCATAAAAATTGTCATGGAAGGAAGGGATATCATAAATTTGTAATGAGGTTGTTAATTCTAAATTTCATTTTTCCTAAGCATGTTTTGCTCTAGGACACACGGACACTAACATGAATAAAGTATCAAATCCATAAATATGACTCCTTCCTGAAACTCAATTACAAAAGAGGATCTTCTGAATTTTGATATTTTTAGTTTCCGAATCCTAACAAGCTGCGGTAGTGGCCTACGTTATATGTCATAATCTGTCCCTTCTAAATTAAATATGTCATAAGATATCAAATACTAATGACCCTTCCATCATATTTCAGCCAAGAGAGAATAGAAGACAAAAAGACAGAATTTCTCGGATGAATGTGAATTAAAGTATAGGAAGAGGAGACTAGTAGTATAGTACATAGTATTGGTTCCACTACACCGGTTGAGTATATTTCGAGAGTTAAAGGTGTATCTACTAGTTACTATCTAGAGTCAAATGCTCCCACCTTTCCACCACATCACTGAAAATCTCTATTTTCAACAGAGAATTGAGCAAATCCCCAATTTTAAATTAGCAGAAAAAACAAAAGAAAAAGCTCAACAATGAAGAGGAATATTTGAACTAATAATAGCATTATTCTTGTTCCAGAATTCAATACCTCTTTCCTTGCTGTACTTGACAGCAAAAATCTCTTTTGTCCGAAATTCTCTGAAACAAGTACCTTCAATGGCTCACAGACTGACAGAGAAACAGAGAGCAATGAATCAGCAATCTTAAGAGAAGAATAAACAAAGACAAGAAGAAGAAGGCTAGTTTAATTTAACAAACAAATATATGCACGCAAAGCCTGAATCGCGAAGAAGAAGAACTCCACCAATTTCTTTGCCCAATAGGAGTGGCTTTGATCACAGCGTGAAACAGAGAACTGAAGAAGAAGCAACCTAAATTTATAGGAATCTGTGGTCAATATAGCCGTTTATATTTTTCTTTTTTTGAATTATACAGCCGTTGATATTATGCCGGAACGTTTGAAGAGAACTTGACGTCAACCAAATTGACATCCGGAAGTGGCTTGAAAAAATATACGTTAGCCAAAATATACACGGTCCTTAGCTTGTGGCGTCGATTCATCCAACGGTTCAGCTTTTGTTAAACGCATGCGGTGTATCCCGGCTACACTAAAAGGATCCGAACTCAAAAAATCCGACCCATGACCCGGAAAATTGGATCCTTTTTCTTCTGCATGGGCTAATAGAGGGAAATGGATCCCCCAGGTTCAATATCCTCATTTTCCCCAAGTTTACTGTGGGGCCCGAAGGGAAGTTAGGCCACGAGTTCCTTGAGATCGACTTCAGATCAGACGGGAAACTTCGCTTTGCCAATAACCCTGTTTGGTTCAAAGGAAGGGAGGGGAGGAGAAGAAAAAGGAGGGGAGGGGAAAGAAAGAGTTTTAATGATATTTTGTTTGGTTGATTTGAAAGGAGGAGGAGGAGAAAGATTTTAATGAAATCTTATTTGGTTAAGGAGGGGAAGAAAGAGAGATAAAATTAAATAAACAATTATACTTTTATGATATTAGAATTTTTAATTTTTTTTATTTTTATAAAAAAAAACTTTTTTTTTTATTTTTTATTATTATTTAAAAAATATTTTTTTATAAAAAATTATTTTAAGTCTCATTAAAAAAATAAAATTTATATTATATTTTAAATAAAAATAAAAATAAAAATAATTTTATTAAATAAAACAAAATATTTTCTTTTTCTTTCAAAAATCTCTACTTCTAGAGAGGAGGATTTGGAAGAGAGGGGAAGTGAAGGGTATTTTGCTTCCCTTCTCCTCTCTCTTTTTCATATCAAATAAGGAGAGGTCTCCTCTCTCCTCCCCTCCCCACAATTCCTTCAAACCAAACAAGCCCCAATTATAATAACGACACCATCATTCGCAAGGACGTTGGTTTATCTCACCCCTGCCGTTCTTCGCGAGTGCCGTCGTATCATTGCCGACAGAGAGGTACGCTCTGATTTTTATCATTTTGGTATAATATGAGTAGAGTGGGAATGGAACAAGGTAGTGTTTTTTGTTATTCATACTTTTTTTTATAGAAAATGATTTTTTTTTCCCTACTTGGTCGCTGAGAAGTAATGTTTTTTTTTTGTTTTTTTGGGTCGTATTAGGCTCAAGAAGGCAATGGTAAATCCTTGTTCTGTATTTAATTCTGTTGCCCGTCTTCTCCGACAAAGCCTTAGTTCTACCTTTTGACTTTTTTTCTTTTTTGGATTTTTGGTGATTTACTTTTGTTCCTCCCTCCTTCCCTTTAATTGCTGAATGAAGTAAAGAAGTTCGAACTTGTGATTTATGGTGCACTTTTATTTTTCCTACACTCATTCTTCAAAGAAACTAAGAACCAAAAAAAGGAAAAAAAAAAAAAAAAAGACCTCGTGTAGGCTGCTTCTGCGTGGCATGGTCCTATACTTTGATATAATATTAGTATAGACATACAGACTTTTGTGATGTTTGGAATCTGAAGATTTAAATTATGGATTATTTATGGTTCTTTAAGGCATTGTTGATTGGTGTGAGGCCCCTACTGCATGGATTTAATGTAATTTGCGCCCTCTAGGATCAGATTAATGAGTTTGCAATTTTATATAAATGCTTAAGAAAGTACTATGTTAAATTTTTTTCCTTCTCCAATCTTTTCAATTTCTAACTAACGTCGTTGTTGTTGGTGGTTGGAAAAATGAAAGACATGTAACTAGCATGATTTAATTGAGGAGCACTTGTTCATTCTATTGTGGCCAAAGAGTTGTGCATTTACTTTTGAATTCCAATCATGGACAAAAGTGACAGGGATTTTATAAGTGACATGGACAAAAGGCACAGTCCAAGTGCAGGACTAGAAGTTTGGAATTCCTATATTTCTCTTTACCCATTCTTTCAAATTTCTAACAATATTTGTGTCGGACTGTTGGTTGTTGGCAAAATGAAGTGCGACTAGCATTTTGCAATTGATGAGAACCATTCATTTAATCAAGGTTAAGAAGTCAAATGCTTGTTTGAGTTTTGTTTCTATTTTAAATCTTAAAAATTAGTCATAGTAAATGTATAAAATATGCTAAGGAATAGCCAGTACAGGACTTGAAGTAGACAAAATTTGGAAAAAATAGAGCATAACCATTTTACATGTTTGAGGCATGGTGGAGTTTGCTTCTTCATTGGCCATTATAGAGGTTAAAGTTCTGTTTTGGTCTAATCCATCTCATGGCCAATAAAGAGCAAACTATGTGACTTTATTCCAAGGCTCCATTTGGAAATCCTAATATCCGAAGCTGATATGTTCTAGGTGCTATGAAAAAGCTATCATAGAAAAACATTGGTAATGCTGTTTGCTAAAGATGTGGTCAGCATTGCTATAACCTTCATTTTGATTATCAACAATGTTTGGTAAACACTGTCATAAGCAGCCTAGGGAATATAAAATCACAAAATCATATATTATAAGGTTAAATGGATGGTTTCAAATTTGGAATTGATGATGTCAGATTTTAAAAAACTTTGAAGGTTGTAGTTTGACAACCATAGCAGCTTTGAGGCAGTTTTGGCTTCTGCTATATAAAGGCACCATAACTAAAAGCCACTACATTCTCAAACATGGCCCATGTTCCTAGCTAATTTTACCATAAAAATTTTCTTCCTTTGATTAAATGGGTTTCTTGTTTCTTCATACATCATATAACCAGAAGCTGAATAGTTCTTCTTTATTTTATCTATTCTGCAACATGTGGGATTTTCATATGGATGGTTGTGTAATTGTTTTTTCTCATTGGTTTCTGTCTTCCTTTAGATAATGAAGGAAGATGAGAGCAACTGGCCATAACCTAATCGAGTTGGACAGCTGGGTCTTCACCTCTTCCACTACCTTGTTCAGGTGAGCTAATTGATAGATGCATTATTCAGTTGAAGCGTTGATGAATATTCAAAGCTCATAAATGCTGAAGCTCCATTCTCCTTCGTTTTTTTCTTTCTTTCTGCACCAGATCATTTTTAAAAGTGTTTTTTGCAACTTTATGTTCATCGTTTTACCCAGCAAGAGTTATGTTAACCAATGGATCCTTGATTCCAGTACTACCCTGTCGTACTATAGACCAGACATCTATCTTTGTTGCCTAATGAAACACAGAAGTTTTTCTTTTCTTTTCTTTTTTTCCCTGAATAATTGATAATCACAAAACCCAATAAACTATGAATCTTCCTTATAGTTTTTTCAAGGAGAACACTGAGGAAAAAGCCTTCCTCTGTTGACTTATCTAACATTGTCAAACGAAGCAATGGCTCTTCCACATCCTTCAGGTTCTAAGATCACATCTTGAACATAGATGTCTCTGCAAGGCACGGTTCTGCTGCAATCAAATTTGATAGCCATTTGTGAGGCACTTGTTCCTCTGTTGTTTTGGTACACCACATTGCTCAGTTGCACGGCTGATCCCTGCCATGTTGATTCTTTAAAAAAAAATAGATGAAGAATTAAATTAAAAACAAAGGTTCTTCTCTTTGATGGTCGTGATGTTGAAATTTTTACCTGCTCAGGGCATGGTTCTTCTTGATCACAGTAGTTTTGATCTATGATGATGGGTTGGTTACATTTTTCATTGCTATATTCATAAACCTGATGTTTCTTGCATACCCAGAACCCCCCCGTTTTCAAATGGAATAAAAATGTTAGGGATCAAAATATTGGTCGCATCTCTCGTTTATCTTATCATATGAAACATGAGTCGTATCCATGTTTAACACAAGTTTGATGCTTATATGACACCACACTTCAAATTTTGTTATACCACAATATTTATATTTGTGTCATATTCTGTATTGATGTTAGTATTTATGTTTCTTAAATTCTTTCATTACAGTTTCCTTTCATAATAAGATATTTTACAGTCTACCTAAAGAACCACTTAAAAATTTTCTGGTACAATTTAATCATACTATGATTTTTTTTCTGAGTCATCAAAATATATATAAATGTTACTTTTTTGTTTTTGCTATTACACTCAGTAAGGAATAACTTGGTTTTGTCCCAGATGCATCGTCTTTTCGAACATTGAACCAAAATTATTATTAAAAAAAGCACTTAAAAATTTTCTGGTACAATTTAATCATACTATGATTTTTTTTCTGAGTCATCAAAATATATATAAATGTTACTTTTTTGTTTTTGCTATTACACTCAGTAAGGAATAACTTGGTTTTGTCCCAGATGCATCGTCTTTTCGAACATTGAACCAAAATTATTATTAAAAAAAGCACTACTTTTTTCACTAATTGAAGAAACTCCTTTGGGTTTGAAATAAATACAAATGCTTTTTACATGAACTTATAATTACTAAAATGAACAAACAAAATTGGCTAGTCCTAAGCAGGTAAGAGGGATAGATAGAGGAAAGTTGAACTAGACTTTTTGTTTCTTTTTCTTTAATAGAATGTTGTTGACTTGTGGTGAAGAAGGTTAGGAATTGGTGGATTGTGTATACACTTACAAAAGCTGGTTAGTTGAAGTATTGGAGCTCAGCATTGGCCTTTGGGAATATTTGAAAAAAAAAACTAATTAATAAAAATTTGAGTATAATATATATTAAATAATTTTATTTTCTATAGACAAAAGTTTGATAAATTTATTCAGAAATATGAAAAGAATTTTTTGACATTAGGCAAAGCCAAAAATTAATTGAAGTGGGTTAAGTACAATTCCTCTTCAATTTCCAACTGTTGTTAGACCTTTTCTTTTTCTTTTTTTTTTAGGGGGAGAAAATGTTGCAGAGTGGCTAAAAGCCTTTAAAAGTCAACTTCAGAAAACCAACTCTTACCTGCGAAGTCTTCATGCTTACCCCATTCGTTGTTCCTATCAAGGTGGCTCTGTTCACTACCACATTGGACGCTTCAGCTTCTGAGTTATCAGCTCCTAAGCTACCAATACTAATTTAACCAGTTAATATATATATATATATATATATTCAGAGACGGTTTTGGCTTAATCAAAATCCTGATTCCATCTCTTGGTCCACAAGTTATGTCTGTAGCTCTAACATTTTTAGATCCACTTACTATTGAAATGCAGTCATCACCTTCGACAAAAAAGGAAAAAAAAAAGAAGGGGGGTACAGTTAATTAATTGCGGTAGAAATTAAAGATATATTTATATATATGTTTTTTTGGCTGTAGTCTTCTTGGGTTTTACCTGTCCCAATGATACCGTTGCTTATGAGAATATTTTGTGTCTCTGTCACATGAATCCCATTAGTATTAAGGTTGTTTCCTGGTGCTCTGACTATGAGACTTGAGACTCTAACATTGAAACATTTCTGGAAGTTCACATGCATTTGCTGTGAATTTTGAACCACAGGTTTTCCACTATCAAACTGTTGCATTCATTGAAATTTACAGGCTCAGAAATCAAATTTTCCAGGAAAATTACATCAGCCTGGAATGAAATACAGAGTACTCTGCATCTTCTTGTAAAACATATTCTGTGAAACTTTATCATACAAAGAAGATATACTTACAGTTGGTGCCTCCTCGCATGGCTGTGAAACAACATGAGGAGAGGAAAGAAACAATGGTCTGCATTCAAAATTATAAAGGGTAAAATGTAGAAAATTTTATAGAAAGAAAGTAGGTATAAAATTTTGGAGTTTGATCCAATAGAGATTAATTTCAAATGACTGACAAGGTTTTTATTGATTTTGCAAGAATTTTGCCACCGTTTCTTCCCATTGCCATCGAAAGTGCCTATGCCACTATCATCAACTTTGAAATTTGTGATGCTATCAAATTGAGTACAGTGTCTTCTATCCTCTTCATATGCAGACATATCAGGCCATGCTGTGATTGTTCCATACACCTAACATAATGAAGCAGGACAATTAGAACATTCACAATGAATGCAAATCATAGAAACTGAAAATAAATATCTAGGTCTGACCCTCAATCCAACTCGAATGACCTACCTTTGATCGGACTTGGTGTACAAATTGACCCAAACACCACTGAATGCGATATTTGTATGGTAACTCACCATAAATGCGGTATTTGCCTGACATGGGCCTGAAAATGTTACAGTCCCATTAAAACAAGCCTCATTCCAAGCTTTCTGGAAGGCCTAAAGAGGAAGAACAAAAAAGGAATGAAAAGAGAAGTGAGAAATTGAGAATAGATCAAGTGTTCCATATATACATTGTTAATATTCTAATTCTACCTCAGATTCATCTTTTCCATCAATGGCTTTGACTCCATAGTCATCAACATTGAGTGTTGCTTGGGACTTTGAAGTCTTGGTGATTCTGTAGGCCTTTGTTATGATGCCAAAATGTTCAGGAGCATTAAGTGGGTCATTTATGTAAGAGCCAGAACAAAAGCCTAATTAGAGTGTGATGAGGAAAAGAGAGAGAATTGGCTTTGTGGAGACATTTTGATGTTTAACTTTTTGAGAAAAAAGAACTAAAGAAATGAATGAAGTAAAAAAAGTGTTAAGGATGGTAAAGAGATTTGTGGGCAAGTGTCCCAAAGGAGAGCTATATATGTATAAGGAAGTTATGGCTACTTTTCTAGAGATAGAGAGAGAACGGATTCTGGACCTAGAACAAATGGGTGCTTGGAGAATGTTTTTCAATGAGACTGAGACAAAGTCATTACTAATTTGGTTTTATCATTGTTTAATTTTTTAATTTTTAATTTAACAAAATGGAAGTGAATTTGAGGATGGTTGTTTTCTAGTGCAAAGTGCTTGTTTACCAACCATATAGCATGTGTGGGATGAGCTTTTTTGATTCATGGATGTATGGCTTGAGTGGAAGACCAGATTTTGTACCATAATGTATGTGTACAATACATATCAAATCAGAGCCAAACTTGTCTTAGCTGCAACAAACAAAATTATGAGTATAAACTGATCCCAGTCGTGCCTGAGGACATTGTTCGTAAGAGTTATTTCGACACAAGTCGGCAATTTCTCAAGATTAAATGGACTCTTCCTATAGTAGGGAAACAGAACAACAGGAACTATAGAACTCAAGAGAACGGAGGGGAAAGAGAGGAGAGAGCTCCAAAGATGTTCGAGAGTTCACTGTGTCTTGAACCGCACCACGCATTGCCTTTTATAGGCTGTGGACGCGAATAAGAATGTTGAAAATTTAAAAATAATTAATAGCGGCTTAATTACAGTGTAATGAAATCCGTTTTGAACTTTGGGATTAAAAGCAGAGATCATTTCTGAACGTTGAAATTAAAGTCGGTTAATGAAAAATTAAAGAGGTAAATTGAAGGCCTTAACGTCCAAAAATTTAATAAATTAATGGTCTCAATTTCAAAACTACTAAAAATAAAGTTTTTTCAATAAGCCTATTTATACATAATATTTTTGTATTTTACAAAAATAGTTCCAGTAAAAAATGCCCAGTATTGCATCTAATTTGTGCGCAAGGCTAAAAATCGAAGATTTTTAATTGCGTTGCTCTTGCGTTGGCCCGTTATTGTGCGTGCGAGCCCATTTCTTTTCTTGACCCATTTACTTGCTCAATATCATATCTTAGTATATAGAGACTAAGACTTTATTCTAGGCAATGTGGAACTTGGGCTTTTGACACACCTATTCCAACAATCCTTCACATGTGTCAAAAGAATATTATCATTTGAGTTACACACATGAGTATAATTATTTTGAATTTGGTGTCTTTTAGACTATGAACTAGACCTAGACCAATAATACTTAGTACACAGAAATGTTAGTGAAACATACGTTTTTATAAACTAACAAATCTTTATTGTGTACTAAAGGCTTTATTAGTCAGAGTATACCTTCACAGTTCCTGCTATTAACGACGATTTTGCACTTTAAATAGTTATGCGTATGCCTAGTGTTCAACGAATGCTCTAGAAACTTTGCCACGGCCTCATGGAAGTGGCCCCACTTCACATTCATCTAAGTGATTTCATTAAATGCATCTGCAATGAATACACCATTCATAAAGAATATGAAATCATTAAAAGTTTTGCTTAGCCTCTCTAACAATGCATTCTTACACTTTCTCAAACCATAGGAAGGGACAACAATTTTAGTGTTAGTAGAATTAACACATGACTTGTTTTTATCCATATGAGCCTCTTTCATGAGATCTCCATTCACAAAGGTTGGATTACTATCATTGTTAATTTCAGATTGGCTTAAGTCCCATTTCCTTTGATATGTTATCAATTTGTTTCTTCCTTAGGGGTTTAGTCAATGGATCTGCTAGATTTACTTCAAATCTTACAAATTTGATTGAGATCACTCTATCTTTTAGCAGCTGCCTTATAATATTATGTCTCAACCAAATGTGTTTGCTTTTATCATTAAAGGTCTTATTTTTAGCCGTAATTATCACTGATTGGCTGTCATAATGCAAAGACCCTGATGGTGTTAGTTTTTCTCCTAATGGAATATTTGCTAAGAAGTTTTTTAACTACTCAACCTCAGTACCAGTCAGTTTTATAGCAATAAACTCTGAATCCTTTAAGGATTTTGTAATAATACTCTGTTTAGCCGATTTCCAAGATACTGCACCACCACCAAGAGTAAATATATAGCTACTAATGGATTTAATCTCATCTGAATCTGAGATCCAGTTACTATCATTGTATCCTTCTAGTATAGTGAGAAATTCACTATAAAATATATCATATTCATGATACTTCTCAAATATCTCATCAATCTAACCAGAGCCATCCAATACTCATTGCCTGGACAATGGGTATATCTATTCAATCTACATACAACATATGTTATATTAGGTCTGGTAAAATTCATCAGATGCAACAGACTTCCAATAACCTATGCTTATTTATATTGAGCTACTGAATCACCTTGATGTTTTGATAATTGTATGCTAGAATTATAAGGCGTAATTAAAGGGGAATCATCAAAATGTCCAAACTTTTTAAGAATTTTCTTCACATAATGTTTTTGAGAGAGTAAGATATCATTTTCACTCCTTATGATTTTAACACCCAAAATCACTTTTACTTTACCCATATCTTTTATATCAAATTTAGATGAAAAAAAGCTCTTAGTTTCAATTACAACATTCATACTAGTACAAAAAAATAAACATATCATCCATATATAAGCAAATAATCACACAATCATTATTTACAAGTTTTGTATAAACACATTTTTGTATTTCAAGCAGAGCAAAGCCATCACTTGTCAAAACTTGATCTAATTTTTCATGTCATTGTTTAGGTGCTTGTTTTAATCCATATAAAGATTTAACAAATTTACATACTTTATTTTCTTGTCCAGGAGTGACACATCTTTCAGGTTGTATCATATAAATTTCATCTTCTAAATCACTATTTAAGAAAGCAGTTTTAACATTCATTTGATAAATATAAAGATTATATATTGAAGCTAAAGCAATCAGAATTCCTACAAAAGAAATTCGTGTAACTGAAGAAAAAGTATCAAAATGATCAATATTTCATTTTTAAGTAAAACCTTTAGCTACTAACATAACTTTACATTTATCAATGGACCCATCAAGATTAAGTTTCTTTCTAAAAGCTTATTTGCAACCAATGGGCTTAGCTCCTAGAGGCAAGTCTACTAAAACTAAAGTTTTATTGACTAAGAGAATCAATTTCAGCCTTAATGGCTTCTTTCCAAATATGAACATTCGAAGAAGAAGTAGCTTTATAGAAATTTAAAAGATTATCTTGTACCATATAAGTATAAAAATTATCTCCAAAACATCATAGAAATTTAAAAGATTATCTTGCATCTTTAATTTCTATAATAGTGTTATGATTCAAAACATCACTTTTCAAAACAAAAAATCTATAAGCTGCACTATATTTAGCATATTCAATAAACATGCAATCAGAAGTTTTAGACTCAATTTTTTTTTTTCTTAGGATCAGGCAACATTAACTTAGCAAGACACTCTTACACTTTTAAATATTTTAGGTTAGATACATAACCTTTCCATAATTCATAAGATGTCTTATTTGTTTTCTTATAGGGTATTCTATTTTGCAAAAAATAAGTAAACAACAAAACTTCACCCCATAAATTATTTAGTACAGAAGAAAACTTACAAGTATAGCATTCATCATCTTTTTTAAAATTTTATTTTTTCCTTTTGCAACACCATTAGACTTAGGTGAATATGGAGGAATTAATTTATAGATAATTCTTTCTTTTTCAAAAAAATTATTTAACAAAACATATTCTCCTTCTTTATCTTTTAATCTTTTTATTTAGTTGATTTTCTACCTCTGCCTTATATAAAAGAAATTTTCCAAACGCTTCATCTTTATTTCTCAATAAATATATTTTAATATATCTTGAAAAATTATCAATAAAAGTAATATAATATTTTTTACCACATCTAGTCATTGTTTATTTTAAATCACCCAAATCAGTGTATATTAAAGAAAGCAATTCAATTTTTCTGTGTAAGAAAATGTGTTTTTTTTTAGTTATCTTAGATTCTGCACATATTTCATGTTTGCAAATTTTAGGTTTGTGCACCTTTGAGAGAAGTTTAGAATGCCATCTTGGTGCATTCTCACATGCTCAAGTGGTTGTGGTGGCCTTGGAACTCAATATGAACCATTTGGACCCCTTATATGGCACAACAGTGATTAATTTGCAACCCAATGTCAAAATCTGAACAAATGAACGAATTTGCTCATGAAATTTGCCACACATGTAGATCTTATCTAGAGCTTTTTGGGAAGTTAAAGTGCAGAAAAATCAGAGCTCTATAGAATTAATTATGAATTTTCAAAGTTAGGATTTTTCTACTGTTCTGGTACATGTACTGTTCATATGGTCAGTTTTGTGTTCTATGTAATCTGTCAAATGGCATCCAATGCTTATGAAATTTTATAAGTATAAACTAGAGGTCATAAGGTTTTTGTGACCATTAAGATCACCTCATTTGGAGGTCTGAGCAGAGAGTTATGAATTTTTGAAGTTTAATGTTAGTACTAATATTGCCACTTGACCTCCTATACTATTCCATCATAATTCAGTTCCTAAATGAACTTGGCCTGGTTTGGAGATATTTTTCCCTCAGAGTTAACATCTGTAACTTCTCAGAATGACTGAATTTGCATGATTTAGATTTTTTTAGAATTAGTTATGAATTTTCAAAATTTATAATAACAACTTATGACAGTAGACCAGACAATTAAGGCCTTGGGTGCTTTTCAAATGTCAAACGTCTTCTACTTGATGTTTTATGACCTGAAAATATTTTTAGCATAAATTATACATATGTAGCTTTCTAGAATGGTAAAGAATGCATGATTTTAATTTTTCTAAAATTAGTTATAATTTTTCAAAATTTGGGACAAAAAGTTGGAATTTCTGGCCGAAGCTACAACTATGAATTTTATGTATTCCTTTCACTTACACGAGTTCTAGGCCACTTTTGATGATGTATTTGAGTTGTATCTATGTAATTAAATATGAAAAATGAGATACAGGAGTTCATATGGTTCACGGGACACCAAATGAAAAATTTATGCATAGTACAACGCAAGAAAACTCAATATTTTAGTGCCATTTTTCTTGCTTCCTTGTATAATACTTGGCATAAGACTTGAAAATAACATAAAGCAAAGCTAGAAATCTATGGTGTTACGTGATAGAGCGGTGGGCACTAGATAATCCACTAACATTTGCAGCTGCTCTCGCATCGAAAGTACATAACCCTTAAATCTCTCAATGGACTCTCTCACCTAACCCTTAAACTGTGTCTGAGGTGGTGCATCATGAACCATAGGCTGCGGTTCCTATTCTTGCAGAGGTGGAGGCATCTGATGCACCACTTTAGACACAATTTGAGGGCTAGATGAGAGAGTCCATTGAGAGATTGAAGGGTTATGTATTTTCTATGCGAGAGCAACCGTAAATGTTAGTGGATTATTTAGTACCCACCCTTCCACCACCACCTCCAAAAGTGTCTCAGTTGTCCATTATTGTCCTTCCACATGGTCCAACTTCCCAGGACATGCATGGCCCATTTGACCTTTAGTACTTAAATGTTCTAATTACTTTATGTTTCTTTTGGGATAACTGTATATGGATGACTGGACACTATAATCTAACTCTTAGGATTTTCATTCATTATTCCTATGATTGAATTTCACCTACTTTTTGTTTCTTGGTCTCCTATCTATTTCTATCTCCCAAATACAGGTTTTGATCAAGTCTCTCTCTCTCTCTTATTGGGTCTTTCTATTATGGGAGTTTATGTCTCTCTCTCTCTCTCTCTCTCTCTCTCTTACTTCTATTTTTCTTTCATCGGTTATCTCTTTCTTTTCCATTGAGGACAATGTTAAGTTCAAGTGCGAGAGAGTTTAGGGGATAGATTTTATTATACTTTTGATTTTTGATTTTTTTATTATTTTATTATTTAAAAAAAATTCAAAACCTGAGATAACTAAAGACTCGTTATTGCATAAGCAATAGCAAGGAGTTCTCTAGAAAATGCACCATACAACAAAACTGCCATATCTCACAAGTGTGAAGTGGTCCTCTCGCAGTGATGAAAACACTTGGTGGTTTTGGTTAGCCATAGAGTCTCGTTATAGTTAAGGCTATAACGAGAAACTCTTTAGAATTTGTATTAGTCCAGAGGCGCAAGGAATTTACTATTGCAAAAGGGCAAGTACACGTGAAAACACCTAGAATAAATTTTAAAGATAAAATTTTTCGCAATAGCATGTGCCATGGCGAGAAACCCTTTAGTTTTGGTACTAGATTGGAGACACAAAAGTCTCACTATGGCGAAAAGGCATGCATGTAATAGCGAGAACACTTGACAAAATTGGAAACATAAATTTTCTGGCCATTGCTTAGGCCTTAGTGAGGAACTACCTGGATTTTATACCAAGACTCAAAACAAGTGACGCTCACAATAGTGGAAATAGACATTTGCAATAGTGAAAATAAAAAATGATGAAACTTTGAAAATTTAAAAAGAAATTTTGTCTCACTTTGTTTAATCTCTTAATATAACTCCTTTCGATTTTAAATAAAAACTAATTAATGGAAATGAGATGAACATATTAACCCAGTTAATAAGAACTCCTTGCTTGAATTAGATGCTTCATTGCAATGTTTCCTCCAAAAAGGAATTGTCATAAATCTTCAACCTTTCTTGTACACTCTAACCCTGTAAGATCAAATAAAGGATTAAAACTTAAAATCCTACAAGCAAAATTAAAACCAAAAACAAAAATCTAGAGGAAAAGAATTTGGGTTGCCTCCCAAGAGCGCTAAATTTATAGTCTCTAGCCACACTATCCTAAATACTCAAAAAAGTGATATGAAGCTATGGACCATCTTCTACTGGTCCCATTCTTCCTTAAAGTACTGTTTGAGTCTTTGCCCATTGACTTTGAATGGATCACCAGATTTTTCATTTTTAATCTCTATAGCTCCATGGGATGCAACAATAATTATAATGTAAGGGTTTGACCATCTTGATTTGACCTTTCTAGGAAACAACTTGAGTCTTGAATTGAATAGCAATATTTGTTGTCCCAGTACAAAAGTTCGATGAAGAATGTATTGATCATGCCATTTCTTATTTCTTTCTTTATAAATCCTTGAACTTTTATAGGCTTCCAATCGAAATTCTTTTAATTCATCTAGTTGAAGCATTCTTTGAGTATTAGTAAGTTTGGGATTAAGATTGAGCTTCTTAATAGCCCACTAAGCTTTATACTCAAGTTTCAAGGTAAATGGCATGCCTTCTTATAAACAAGTCTATAGGGTGACATCCTTATGGGTATTCTATAAGCGGTTTGGTATGTCTACAATGTATCATTTAACTTGTCAAACTAATCTTTTTTAGAGTGATTAATAATTTTTTTTCAATATTCTTTTTATTTCCCTATTAATGAGCTCACACAACCCATTGGTCTACGGATGGTAAGCAAGAGATATCCAATAATGCACCCTATATTTAGTTAACAAATTCTTTAATTGCTTGTTGTGGAAGTAAGTGCTTTCATCTGTAATAATGCCCAAGGCACCCCAAACCTCATGAAGATATTTTTCTTGAGGAATTTGATCACTATGTTTAAATTGTTGGCTATACAAAGCTATTGTTTCAACCCATCTACTCACATATTCTACAGTCATAAGTATGTAATGGTTACCCTTAGATAAAGGAAATGAGCCCATGAAATCCATGCCTCAGGCATCAAAGAGTTTGACTTCTAAAATCCTATATTATGGCATCTCATGCCGTATTGAAGTATTCCCTATTCTTTGGCATTTATTAAACTTAATAGCAAAATTATTAACATCTTTAAGCAATTTAGGCAAATAAAAACAAGATTCTAACACCTGATGTGTAGTATTTTGACCTCCAAAATGATCCCGAAGGTAGATTAATGACAAGCATGCAAAATAGCATCTTGGCTCAACTTCAGGCATATATTTTCTAATCACAAAATCAACCCATCTTTTAAAAAGAAAAGGTTCATCATACAAGTAATAAGTCACATCATACAAAAAGTTTTTCTTTTGGTAATGACTTAAATCAGGTGGTAAAACATTGCACACAAAATAATTCATGATGTTAGCATACCATAAAATTTTAGTTAAACTTGCAACAAGAAATAATTGTTCATCAGGAAAACATTCATCAATCATAGCCTTACCCACACATTCAGACTCTTGAACTAATCTAGACAAATGATTAGCAACTTGATTCTCACTCTCTTTCCTATCCACTATATGTACATCAAATTTTTGCAAGAGAAGAACCCACCTAATTAGCCTAAGTTTTGACTCTTTATTACTTGCCAAGAATTTAATGGCTACATGATCAGTATATACAGCCACTTTAGCACCCATCAAATAAACACAAAACTGATTAAGTGCAAAAACCATAGCTAACATTTCCTTCTCAAGTGTGGACTAGTTCACCTGAGTACTGTTCAAAGTTTGGCTAGCATAGTAGACTGGGTGAAATAACTTACCCTTTTTCTGTCCAAGAGTAGCTTCTACTGCATAATCACTTGCGTCACACATGAGTTCAAATGGTTGACTCCAATCAGGAGCTATAATAATGGGTGTAGTAATCAACCTCTGATTTAGCTTTTTAAATGCTCTTAGGCAATTATCAATAAACTCGAAGAGTATATCCTTCTCCAGAAGTCTGCAAAGAGGCTTTGCAATTTTTAAACAATCCTTGATGAATCAACAATAAAAACTAATATGACCAAGAAAATTCTAGATTCGCTTCACATTAATGAGTGGTAGAGGTTGCTCAATCACAGTAGCTTCAGCACGATCCACTTCCAGACCATGTTTAGAGACCTTGTGGCCCAAAAGAATTCCCTCAGTGACTGTGAAATGAAACTTAAACTTTAACAAGTACTTGTTTTAAAATATTGATGAAACTTAAGCAATATCCTTGAACTTAAACTTTGATAAGACTTAAATAAGTTCTCTTAAACCTTAATAGGACTTAGATATATGTGCTTGAACTTCAACAAGACTTAAGTAAGTATGATTGGACTTGAAATTTAACAAAATAGATGTACGTGTTCTTGAACTTAATAAGACTCTCAAGTAAAGAAGGTGGGACTTTGATAATAATCTCAAGGTAAAGCACTTGAACCTCAATAGGTATATGTGCTTAAACATTGACAGGACTTAAATTACTTTGTTTGAATTTGAATTTCAATAGGATCTAAGTATATGTTCTTAAACTTTGACAATGCCTTAATCTATATGCTTAAACTTCAAAAAGACTCAAGTATAGGCTCCAAAACTTCAATAAGGCTTAGGTATATTTGCTAGAGTTGAACTTTAACAAAACATAAGCATGTTTTCTTGAACTCAATAGGACTCTCAGGTAAAAGCATTTAGACTTTGATAAAAATTTTCAAGTAAAAGCACTTCAGCTTTAACATGTATGTGTTTTTAAACATTGAAAAGACTTAAGTAAATATCCTTGAACTTGAACTTTAATAAGACCTAAGCAAGTGTTTTTAAACTTTTAGAACACCTATATGTGTGTCTGATCTTGGATAAAATTCAGGTAGAGGCACTTAAGCTTTAATAGGACTTAGATCAATATGGCTAGACTTGAACTTCAATAAAACATAGGTATGTGTTCTTGAACTCAACAAGACTCTCAAATAAAGATGCCTTGTCTTTGACATAACTCTCAAGTAAAAGTGCTTGAACTTCAACTAGTACATGTGTTTAAATATTGAAAAGACTCACATTAGTATCCTTGAACTTCAACTTTGATAGGATTTAAGTAAATGCTCTTAAATTTTGACAAGACCTAGATACATGTGCTCGAGCTTTGACAATTTACAAGTAAATGCACTTAAACTTTAATAAAATTCAAGTAGTATGAATGGACTTGAACTTTGACAAAACATAGGTATGTGCTCTTAAACTCAACAAGACACTCATATAAAGATGCCTTGTCTTTGATATAACTTTCAAGTAAAGGCACTTGAACTTTAACTATTACATGTATTTAAATATTGAAAAGACTCATATTAGTATCCTTGAATGTGAACTTTGATAAGATTTAGTAAATGCTCTTAAACTTTGATAAGATCTAGACACATATTCTTGAACTTTGACAATATGTAAGTAAATACATTTATACTTCAATAGGACTCAAGTAAGTATGAATGGACTTGAAATTCGACAAAATATAGATATGTGTTCTTTAATTCAAGAGGACTCTTTGGTATGGGCATTTAGACTTTGGTAGGATTCTCAAGTAAAGGCACTTGAATTTCATTGAGTTCATGTCTAAACGTTAACAAGCTATGGTTAGTGCCTTTGAGCATAAACTTTGATAGAACTCAAATAAGTATGGTTGGACTTGAACTTTGATGGAACATCCGTATGTGTTGAGCTCAATAGGGCTCTCAAGTAAGGGCATCTGGACTTTGACAAGTATGTCTAGTAAAGAAGCTTGAACTTTGATAGATGCGAGTCTTTAATATTGAAAACACTTACGTAACTCTCCTTGAATTTAAAATTTGATAAGACCTAGATAACAACTCTTAAACTTCGACAAGTTCTAGATATGTGTAATTGAACTTTGACAAGACTAAGATGAAGGTACTTAAACTTTAATAGGACTCAAATAAGAAACTTCAACAAAACATATATGTTCTTCAATTGAATATGACTCTTAAGTAAGGGCATTAAAACTTTGATAGGACTATCAATTAAAAGTGCTTGAACTTAACAAGTACATGTGTCTAAACATTGAGAAAATTTAGGTAAGTGTCCTTAAACTTGGACTTTGATAGACCTAGATAAGTCCTCTTAAACTTTAATAAGATGTAGTTTTGGTATTTGTTTATTCTCTCCTATTTAGCTAGTGTTTTTAATAGAAATTCCCATCTAGATTTTTAGTATTAAGCATATGTTTTTTGTGGGATTTTTTAAAGGAAAAGTTAACTCTTTCTTGCCTTATTTAGTTTCCTGCATTTTGACTTTAGTGTAAATGTTTTATTTCCTTTTTTATGTTGCCACAATCTAGGCTAGATCTTGAAAGGTTGGCCTATATATGTATTTGAACTTAAAAGGAATAAAGCAAGTGTAGAGAAATGTTAATCTCTAACTCTTTCTTTATCTCTTCCTTATCTATTTTTCAGTTCTTTCTTCATGGTATTAGAGCCCTAAAAGGCCTAAAATTTCTTATGGCCAACCTTGGCCAACAATCAACCATGAATACAAAGAAGATTAATTCATCCTTAACCATGACAATTCCAATAAGCCATGGAGTCATTAACACCTCACCCATCCTCATTACAAGCCACAAACTAGGCAAAACTATGTATAATAAAGCTAGTCAATCATGATGTTCAAATATGGCAAAGGTAAAAAGGAATACCTTGCTAAAAATTCCATATCTCTGGTCAAAAAAAGACCCCAAATTTAAAATATGGAGGGCAGAGAATAACAAGATAATATCGTTGCTTTTCAATTCCATAAGCATAAACATTGTGACAATTTTCTTTTATGCAAAATAGCTAAGGAAATTTTAGGATACTACCAAGGAAACCTATTCAACAAGTGAAAACACAATGGAGTTGTTTGAGATAGAAGGTATTTTTCATTATTTAAGGCAAGGTGACATGACTATGATTCAGTGTTCTTACTCGACAAGTACTAATAACAACTAGATCTACACCTAGAATTGCAACACTAACGTAACAAATTACAAGTAAATCGTTGGATGAAAGTGTACATACAAGTTTTTGTTCGGGCTGAAGGATAAGTTTATAGGGGTTTTGTGGGAAAATCATGGGGAAAAAAACCATTTCCTTCCCTCCGAGAAGCAATTTTAGAATCAAGAAGAGATGGCCAGAATAATGTTAAACACTCAGCTTTTAACTACACATGATCAAACCTATGACATCTAGCAAAAGAAGATTGGCAAGCCTTGTGTGACTATTGTCACAAAACAAGCCATTTTTACGGGTGTATGCTAGAAATTGCATGGAAAAACAATAACAATGAAATTGAAACCAAGGGGAAATCCATTCTTTAGCCAAGAACTAGTGGAATTGCTACAAAAATTATTCACTGGATGGAATATTTCCTCCAATAACAATGTGGTAGGAATTGGAGCTATTGCTTAAATAGGTAACTTTCCCACGGCTTTCAACTCACAAGTGCAGAAAAATAACACTTAGTGGATTCAAGGGCTACAACTAATAATGAATTCTTACTCATTAACATCAAACCTTGGATTTGAGGGCTATGACTAATAATGAATCCTTACTTAGTAGAAATTATTGATGGGACTCTTTCTAAAGTGGTTAGTATTAGTTTTATACCTATCTAAGAAATTGATATTGGAAAATGTCTTGCTTGTTCCAAAATTAACTTGTAATTACAATAAATTGGTCAAGGAACTCAAGTGCACCACTAATTTTTATTGTAGTGGTTGGAATTTCAAGATTTGGAACTAAGGGTGACAATTGGCAATGTTAGGAAGTGTGCAAGTCTTTATTTGCTGACAAAACCAAATAAGCAAGAAAAAAAAGTCTTTAATGTTACTTGTAATTCTAATTTGATGGTGTGGCATTATAGATTGAGGCATCCTAATCCTCAATATGTGAAACACTTGTTTCCTTAGTTTTTTAATAAAAATTCTTTGAATTTTCAATTTGAAATCTATCAACTATCTAAACATGTTCAAAATTCTTATCTTCCACGTCACTATACTACCTTCCAATCTTTTTTGATCATACACAGTAGTATCTGAGGCCCTTCCAAAATCAAAAACATAACCAGAGCAAAATGGTTTGTAACATTTGTTGATGATCAGACTCGTGTAACTTGGCTCTATTTATACATAAGAAATCTAAACTTCCACCCATCTTTAAGAATTTCCAACCTCTTATTTAAACTCAATTTCAAACCAAAATTAAGGTCCTTAGATTTGACAATGCAAAAGAGTACTTCAATAATACCTTTAGAGAATACCTCATTAGTTAGGGATTTGTTTATCAAATTTCTGAGGTTGATATCCTACAATAAAAAGGTATAGTTCAAAGAAAAAATTGTCACCTTCTTGAGGTTGCTATTTCACTTATGATGACTACAAATGTTCCAAAAATTTTCTGGGTGAGGCAATCCTTATAACCACTTTCCTTATCAATAAAATGCCATCCAAAATCCTTTAATTTTAAACCCTTTATGAAAAACTCTTGCAAACATGCCCAACCAATCACATTTTATCTACTTGGTCACCTAAAATCTTTGGCTGTATAGCCTTTGTCCACATCTACCATAAAAACAAGCTTGACTAAAGTCTACCAGCCTATTCCTTGGATGCTCCTCAACCACAAAGGGTTATAAGTGTTATTCTCCCACTCTCAAAATGCTCTTCACTATCTTGGATGTAACTTTGTTGGAAAACCATCACCTTTTGAGGTTATTAAGTCACTTATGATGACTACAGATGTTCCAAAAAAAATTTAAATGAGGTAATCCTTATAGCCAATTATGTTATCAACAAAATGCCATCCATAATCCTTTAATTTCAAACCTATGGAAAAATATAGCAATTGTTCTAGCTCTGTCTTATGTCTATTTAGAATGAAAACATGATAGAAATATATAGGAAGTTGGCCACAATGAGTTCGACCAATTAGCCCCACACAAGAAGGAAGTAAAAAAGGAAATAACGTAATTGAAATAAAGTGAAACAAATAGTAATAATGAGTTGAGGACAAACCAAACCAAATCAGGATGAAAAAGGAAACAAAAATAAACATAATATCATGCAATAAAAGGAAAAAATAAAAAAGGAAATAATACTCTAAATCAGTGTGAATCAGAGCAATAATACTATAAATCAATGTGAATCAAAGTATGATTAGCGATACTCCCCCTTAAGCTGGGGAGTAAATGTTAATCATTCCCAGCTTGTGGTTCAACTCTTCAAATTTTACTCTTGATAATGACTTAGTGAACACATCAACAACTTAACAACCAGTGGAAATGTACTTCACTTTAATGTTGCTTAAGTCAATCTTCTCTTTGATAAAATATCTACCAATCTCAACATAGTTAGTCCTATCATAATGAGTAAGATTCTTCACTTTCAAATTATTGCCATGTTATCATAAAAAAACTTTCATAGTTACATCGACATTGAAATTTAATTCCTTAAGAAGTCTTGATATCCACATTTCTTTACAAATTCAAAGTACTAGAGCTCGAACTTCAACTTCACTGCTGCTCTTAGCAACCTTAGGTTACTTTTTGTTTCTACAAGTAACTAAGTAACCCCACACAAAAGTGTAATAACTAGTTGTAGATCACCTATCAACCACCGAACCAGCCCAATCTACATCTGAGAACACCTCAACACCTTTATAGTTTCTTTCTTTTGAAATGCAATCCCTTATCAGGTGTCATCTTGGGATACCTTAGTATCTTGTACACTGTCTCCAAATTCTCTTCATTTGGTTTGTTTGTGAACTGACTCACCATACTAACAAAGAAGCTAATATTAGGATGCATATGAGTTAAGTAGATCAATTTCCTTACAAGCCTTTAATATCTCTCAGTGTCAACTAAAGTACTTTCTAGTTTAAGACTAAGCTTGTAATTACCTTTCATGGGAGCGTTACAAGCTTATACCCTAACATATTTATATCTTCAAGCAGATTAAGTGTATACTTCTTTTAGGAGATAGAAATATGTTATTTCAATTAGGAAACCTCTATACCAAGAAATACCTTAAGTCGCTAAGATCCTTAACTATAAACTCCTATGTAAAGGACCTATTTAATTTGACAATTTCATCTACATGATCTCTAGTAATCACTGTATCATCCACGTAGATAATTAGGATTGTAAACTTTTGGTCTAGTTTTTATTTGACAAATAAGTTGCGATCATAGTTTGGTATTATACATATCCTTAAGTTTTGACAATCATAGTGAATTTCTCAAACTATGCCTTTGGAGATTATTTGAACTGATATAAGGATTTATGAAGTGTACACACCTTTTTTTTTTAGCTATTTTCACACTTTATCCTATAAGGGATATCCATATAGACATTTTTTTTTCCAAATCTCCATTTAAAAAGATGCTTTTAACATCCAATTGATAGAAAGGCTAGTCTAAACTTGTAGTAATAGAAAGTAACACTTTAATAGTGTTAAATTTGGTCACGGAAGCAAAGGTTTCTTGGTAATTAATTCTATAGGTTTGTGTATATCCCAAGTCCTATTCTTTTCAAGGGCAGCTAGCTCATTTTTAATGGCACTTCTCCACTTTTCTTTATTAGTTACCTCATAGAAATTGCTAGAAATTTTCTCAAGTGCAATATTGTTTACAGAAGCCTGCAACTTTGGAGATAGTTTGTCATAGGAAACAAAGTTATTAATGGCATGTCTAGTGCAACTTCTTACTCCTTTCCTTAAGGCAATAGGTATGTCTAACTTCTCTTTAGAATTTGGAGTAAGGCAAATGGGTTGATTGATTTTATTTTCAACCTCTTGAATAACCTTTTTAGTGCGACGTTTTTCCCTTTAAACTTGCTATCTTCTAGTGTAAATCAACAATTCTTGCTACTGTGAAGCATTAGGATAGGCCATAGGTATGGGTTCTTTAAAACAAATGATTTGGTTTAGCTCAAGTTATGGTTCAGGGCTATTCTAATCAATTTTAAGGTTGTTTTGGTCAATTTTAGATCTAGGTTGGTTATGTTGGTTATCTGATTTAGGTATGGTTTTGTCTATTTTAGGTTTGAAATTGTTGCTTTGGTTACTAGGTTTAGATGTAGGGATGCTTCCAAATAGTCATTCCTTGTTTTAGGTGTGTGTCACCCCCTGAAAAGGGCGTTTTGGAGTAAAAAAGTTAAGTTTCAAGAAAGGTAAGGTTCATGGTATTATAGACGCATTCAAGGGTAGGTGAATAGCATTTATATCCTTTTTGGGTAGAAGAGTAACTCATGAAAATACATTTAATAGCATATGGGTTTAATTTTCTACCTTGATCATTATAAACAAATGTAATACACCTAAAAACCTTAAAAGGAAGGGTGGACAAAATTTGGGATTGTGAGTAGGTATCTAAGATTTTTTGGTAGATTAAAATAAACTTCAAGACAAGGGAAGACATTCTATCAATAAGATAAGTGGTAGTAAGAATAGCTTCACCATAGTATTGTTTGAGAATATTTAAGGTTATAATAAAGGACCTTGCCACTTCTAGTAAGTGTCAATTTTTCTCTTTTAGCTATCCCATTTTGTTGAGATTGTTGACATATTAGCTTTGGTAAAGGATTCCATTATGATGAAGATATGAGGTAAGGTCAAGGTTCAAGTAGTCATAGGAATTATCAGTTCTCAAAGTTTAAATTTGTATTTGAAATTGGTTTTGAATTAGCTTATGGAAGTTTTAAACACCTATGTACTTTGAGTTTGGATGTCAGAAGGTATACCTATGTTAGTTGTAATACCATATTATTTTTAACATTGAATCCCTTTTTGCAAGTGAGGTTATACATTTTAACCAATAAATCTCAAGAAAATGTATTAAAATAATGAATTAAATTGTATTGCATACTGGATAAATTTTTTATTTCGTGTCTCTAGGACCCCAAGAACTCATCAACAACATTCTCTAATTATTTTCTATCCATATAAGTCATAAACATCTCAAAATTCCACATAAAGCATGGATCAAAGGTCAAAAGTCCCAAAATTTTTTTCATTCATCATGGCTATATAGTGACAGATTTTAGGGACAACTTTGAAAAATTATAACTAAATGTAGAAAACTCGAAATCACACAAACCATAGTTTTCTAGAAAGCTCTAGATGTCAACTTTATAAAACAATAATTCCCAGCCATAAAAATCTCATCTAAACCATGTTTGACAATAAAATAGCCATAAAGGTCCAATTACCACTTATACTGATAAATTTACTGTCATAAACTTTAAAAATGTCCAATTAATTCTACAAAAATCTAATTCATGTAAATGATACTAACATGAAAAGCTACGAATGTTAGCTAGAGGGACAAATAACTCCAGACCAATCCAATAATATTTAGATCCCAAAAATCAATTAAACAATAACACGGGTTTGACTAGTTGTCTGGTACTAGACAGCAACTTCAAAAATTAATATCTTCCTTTCTAAATATCCAAATGAGGTGATTCTAATTGGAAAAAGTCACTAGGAAGGTATAGTTTTGGCTTATAAAATTTCATAGCAATTGAATATCATTTGCCCAAAGATTGACATAGATTCATTTTCTGACCTTAGCTATAGTAGCAGTGACCAAACCAAAAAATTTTCCTAACTTCAAAAATTCACCAAATATTCTGTAAACCTCCAAATAACGCCTACTTTAGCTTTCTAAAAAACTCTCAACAAGCTCTAGATGCATGCCAAATTTTAGACTAAGAAGAGCTTATTTGGACAAAAAGTGACATAGATCACCAAAATGGCCAATTTTTGTCTCTCATAAGGTATCACTTTGGTCCCAATGGCCTTCTTTTAAGTTTGACACCTTTTGGGCAAGTCTAAAGTATGAATATAACTTATATGAACTGCCCAAGTGGTTACAAATCTTATGCATCTCAATTTGGCTATTCCACATCCAAGAATGCATGTATTCAAGTGTGCACTCAAGTGTTCAAATTCCATATCTAAGGTCCATACATCATTCATACTAATATTATATTTGTTCATGGTCTTACATCACAAAATAATATGTACAAAGCAACTTTGACATTTAATTGCATAACAAGCTACATAACTATCAAAACTTGGCTTTTCAACTCTCTTGGCTTACATTCTTTGTTTATTGAGCAGCACCTAGTCATGTCAAGAGGAAAGGGGGAAGGGGAGTGAGATTCCTTGAATTTCAATAGCTCACATACCTATTCACATACACATTCAAGGCATATACTATGACTACCCTAACTTTTAACCATTGTAACTAAGATTAAATACGTGATTAATAACTATAAATCAGGGTTACAAGACATTATGACTAATTACATTCAGAAAATGTAGGAGAATTTGAACCTTAATGTTATTAGAGTTATCTACCAAATAATTACAAGCATTCATGTATATAAGGGAAATAAACACTCATTTATAAGCCTTTGATTCTATTATCCATTAATTTCAACTCATAAAAATCTTCTACCAATGTTTCTAAGTCATCCCTTAAGGTTAGCATATTGAAAATCAAGATTTCTAGGTTAGAATGAGAGTTTGGGACCATTAGCTGTAGCTAAATGTCCTTGCGCCAGAGCTAATTACTCTTGGGTTCGCTATTTATGTTCACAGATTTCACCGCAGTGAATTGGAGCTTCGTCATGGCTAACCTATATGGTGCCGTGGCGAGGAAGCCTCCTAGAACCTACCTCGCTCACCTTTCGCTATTGGCCGCGGCCAATTCCTCCTTTCGCTAAGGCTAATTCCTCTCTGGAATGTCTAACATAATTTCACAAAAGTTCGCTGCCAATTCCCATTTAGCCGTGGTGAATTACTCTTTGGACGACTCCCAGTTTTGCCTTTCACATTTCACTGTGGCTAATTCCACTTTTCGCCTCGACAAATTGCTCTCTGGTACTCCCCTAGGTAACTTCACCTCTATTGCCCCCGGTGAAATGCCTTCTGATCCTATAACTCTTAAAATCTTGTCTTATACACTCCACTCTCCCTTTAATGACACCCTAGGGCTATTCTACCTTAGTTTGTGGGGCTCTAATGGCTTTCACTAGCCTAATTTACCCAGCTTATCTTTCATTGCTAGTTCAAGACTTAAGTGTTAATTTTTACTCCTCCAACTACCCTATATCAACAAGTCCATAGAGTAATAACAATAAGAGTTCATGAACTATCAACCATTATCATTTAATACATATTTCATTAAGGATTCCATACATCACTAATTAAAATCAACAATCTAATATATCCCATGATGATATTTCCAATGGTAGACCATATCATGAGTTCAACAAAGTTCATACATCAGATACTATAAGTTCAGACATCCAATATCAAGCTATAATGAGACTTAACTACCTAATAGATACATTCCAACTAGTCAAAATATGAATGCCTACACTTGGCAATATGATTACATGATGATGCTATATAAACGAATAAGAAAATTTGTATCTATTCTATTCAGATCAGCCTAAGTGTAGCCTCCTCCACACATGGTTGGAGCTCATGAATTTTCATCCACTTACTTTCCTTTATCCTTACTCGAAGGGCCTTCACCTGAAAGTATGGTCTAATGAAACAAGGTGAAATGCGAATCTCAGTAACCAAGGAAATTTCCATTCATATAATCTCATTTAATTAACATATATGCATGAATTAAAATTAACATCAGAATTATATCAGTCATATCAGCAAAGGAAATGGTTAGGGTACTATGATTACCATCTCATACTAGCAATTATATTTTCGCATGTTAAAGGCCAATAACATCAGGAGAGACTCGTTCATGGCACCCACTCCCCAATGAGCACAACCAGGGTTCAATGCATCTGGGGTTTGATTATAATTCAGTGCCTGATCGAAGCATATGCACGGGTGGCAGCCGCACCATAGTTCCACCATGGACTCACAAGATCCAAACACAAAACAATAGATAGCTAACCAATTCATTTAGCATTTCAAATCATTCATGTACAACAAATATGAAATTAAAGTAGATATATGCATGGAATTAATATGGTCCCAGTTACCTTACTTATAGCCAATCCTCTAAAAGCCAATTGAATGCTACTTCAGCCTATAGACATAAAGCTAAGCCATTACTATCCCTAATCACAATTTGTATAAGCAAACCCATCACTTAAATAGTTAAGCTATATAGGACTACTCAGAAACACTTATCCAATTACCACTAAAACCAAATTCGGATTTGGTTAAGCCTATCCCAGAAATCTCAAAATAACATCTCAAATTCTGAGTAAATTCGCATAAAAGCAATGCCCATATTATAAATCAGCTATAAGGGTCTCAAACTAGCAGAGAAAGCAATAAAATAGAGAGTTTATTCTTACCCAATGTCCCTCCTAGCTTTTACCTCTGAAAATCCTCTAGGAAAATACCAAATAACTGACATTTCAGATTTTGGGTATGGTAAAAATGCTCCAAATGAGAAACTAATCGGGCCAAAAGAAGAGAAAGAAAAGGGGATTAACTTATATAACTATTACATTAACTGAATCTTACTCTAGAAGTGAGAAATGGTGGATTTCTTGCCCCAAACCCTAACCTCCCTTCAAACCTCTGAAAATGAGTTGTGTTTTATGTTTCTGCATAAGGAAGGTGATAACCTCCCTAATTTAGGATTAAAAAGGAATATATTCGACATTAAATTAAGGAGGCAAAGTACTTTTATCTTGATTAATATGGTTAAAAGTGTATTCAATTAAACAAAATAAAGAAAATATGTCAATTGTAACATTTTTATCAGTTTGAGCCTCATTTTATGATTGATTTCAATTTCAGGGAAAAGTAGCAGATAGTAGAAGGAGTTGAAAAAAAGATAGGGAAGCTGAAAAGTAAAAAAGTAGATGGAACAAGTCTTCTCGCCACAACGAGAACACAGTTCGCTGTCGCGAGATTGCACTTTCGCCATAGGGAAAGGAACACTTCGCAATAGCAAAGTCGCGATGCATAGAAATTCTAGGGAGCAATTCGCTATAGCGTAGAAGTAGCGAAAGTAGCAGAAATCTGAGAACATATGAGCTCTCGCTATAGAGAGAGTCACTCCTCGCCATAGCGAGATCGGCCTCTGAAACGCACAGCTTTGATTTACAAGCTAAAAAAGAGAGAAGAGGGAGTTAAGGCTTCGGCATTCAGCGACAAGGGAGAGTTTTGGCCGACTAGGAGAGGAGAAAAACGCACAAGAGGTGTTAGGGAAGCTCCATTTTGATTGGGAAATCAGTGATTCCATTGTTTATTCTGCCGATTAGGTGTTTCTACTCCATCTCCCCTTCTAGTTAATGATTCTTGATATGTTTGCTAAGATTAATTGTGAATTTCAAGCCATGAGTGGCTAAATTTTGTAACCCTTAGGGATTCTGTAAACCTTTAACCTTTGAAAATTGTCTCCTTTGATATTATGTTGGATTATTGAAGATTTTATTGTTTAATCCGAATTATAGTTTTATTCTATTGATTGGCCTCCTTTAATTTGATTGTGGATATATGAATTAACCTTTGAAAGAAGGGAATTGCTTATAGACCATTGGTTAAACAACTTAATATTAGATATAATCTGATTTGCAGTTGAGATAGAAATATACTCAGGGGCCCTAGGTAGTCTGGATAAGGGCTGAGCGTAACTAAATATTAACTAATTTTTTGAGATATCAAAGAGTTAAGTTAACATAAGGGTTAAATGAATCGAAAGATATTTATATCCAATTAGACCCTTGACTCTAAAATTAACAATAAGCCAACTAATATAAAAAGGAGATGATTGACAATGTGTAAAAAGGGGATTAGAATCTCTAGGGTGTCTTTAATTGCTTAATTTCGATAAATTCCGTCTTTCAACATTTTCAATTGCATTTAAATTAATTTTCATAAAAACCCAATTTCAAGTTGATTTGTTTGACTAAAATGAACATGAGAGCTCTAATGCCTAATCACCAATCGTAATGATTCTCTGAGGGAACGACCTTGATTTATCACGTACTACTTTTATGACCCGTACACTTGCGGTGTCATTATTTTGGTGAGCATCAAGTTTTTGGCGCCATTGGCGGGGAATCAAGGCAATTGATGAAGAGAATTAGAGGGCTTTGAGTAATTTTAGCTTAAACATTTATTTTCTTTTCATTTGCTCTCTTGTTAATTTACATTTTCATTTGTTAGTACTTCTTTAGTAATTACCTTTTGGTTTCTTTGATTTAGTGAGACTCTTGATCTACACTTCTTTGTTTTTACAGGTACATAGTTTTTGCCACCTAAATCCAAATCCACGAGAACACCTAGAAAGACAAGGAGTTTGACGGATATTTTGGCTGAAGGGTCTGAGCTAATCTAACCTGAGGGTGAGACAAACGTTCCTACCACAAATATGGCAAACGAAGATAATCAGAATCGCACTATTAAGGATTTTGTGGGAAGAACAATGAGAACTACTCAGCCTAGCATCATAGTACCAGACTTTCAAGTTGCTAATTTTAAGCTAAAACCTGTGATGATCTCCATGTTACAGCTCAATGGATAGTTTACTGGAGAGAGGTCCGATGAAGATCCCAACCGTCACATCCTATCATTCTTGGGAGTGTGTGATTCATTCAAGCAGAATGGGGTACCAAGGGATGTTCTGAGACTTAGACTGCTCCCACTCTCTTTACAAGGAAAAGCTAAGGAATGGTTATTGACTCTATCGGAGGGTTCAATTGACACTTGGGACAAGTTGGAAGTAAGATTCAGAGTTCGCTTCATTCCAAACAACAGAATAGTGGATGCCCGTCGTGAGCTTATCAACTTCAAGCAAGCTTCAGATGAGCACTTATATGCTGCACGGTAGAGGTACAAGCATTTGCTCCGTCAGTGCTTGAGTCATGGGATGGATAACTGTGCCATTGTTCAGAACTTTTGCACACGTCTAACCCCGCAAACTGATACGATGTTGGATGCAATCTTAAATAGGCGTTAGGATGAAATGCCCGTAGATGATGTTATTCTGGCATTGGACACACTATCTGAAAGCTATATACAAAGAAGAGGTGACAGAAGGGTGAATGCTAATGTTGCTAACGCTAAAAAAGATTTCTCCGTTCCACTTGCAACCATTCTCTCCGCTCTGAACAAGAGATTTGATATGTTGGAATCTCAAGTGCAACGAAGTCAGCATATGAGTGCTTGTTCTACTTAAGTGGCCTCAACTACCTGTGAAAATTGTGGGGATCTACACTCAACGGATTATTGCCCTTTTACATCTACAGAATCAGTTAACTATGTGGGAATTTTTTTGAAGAATCAGAATTCGTATTCCAACACCTACAATCCTGCAAGGCGTAATCACCCGAATTTCTCTTGAAAGAATGGCCCATCACTCAATCAACCATCATCCTCTGGAACAAGGCCAACTCAACCTCCTGGGTTCTCTCAAGTGGCAAGGCAAAATGTGCCTATTCAAGAACCCAAAACGAATTTAGAGGAAGTTTTGGCTAAATTCATGACCGCTCAAATTAAGAATAATGAAGAGCAAAATGGCATTAATACAAGGGTGGATTCTTCTCTCAAGAATATAGAAGTGCAGATGGGGCAGTTAGCTTCTGCTATGAATGCACTGTATCAAAGAGGTTTGCCAAGTGATACAATCCCTAATCCGAGGAGAGATGGTAAGGAAGAATGTAAAGCTGTTATTTTAAGAAGTGGTAAAGAGCTTCCTGAAGTACAAGTTCAAGGAGCTGAACAAGATGAATTTTAAGGGTCCATCAGGCGTCACTCAGATTGAAGATGAAGAACTTCAACAGGAAAAAGAGCGAAATACTGCTACTTTAAAGGAAAAAGAAGAGGTCAATGAGGGGTAATTTAAAGTGAAAAAGTTTGAAGAAAAGACAGTGGTGCATCCTAAAGTAGTGCCATTGCCTCTATTTCCTCAGAAATTGCAAAAAAAGGTCATTGATGAGCAGTATAAGAAGTTTTTGGACATGTTCAAACAACTTCACATCAATATCCCTTTCTCTGAGGCTTTAGAACAAATGCCTAAATATGTTAAGTTCCTTAAGGACATGCTTAGCAAGAAGAAGCGGTTCACTGAATTTGCAACAGTGGCTTTAACAAAAGAGACCACTAATATCCTCAAATCCAATCTTCATACTAAGTGTTAGGACCCTGGTTCTTTCTCTATCCCTTGCATGATTGGGGATAAATTTGAAGGTCGAGCACTTTGTGATTTAGGATCTGCGGTGAATCTCATGCCACTATCTGTCTTTCGAAAGTTACAGATGGGTGAAGCAAATCCAACAATTGTCACACTACAACTGGCTGACAGAAGCTTTTTCTATCCACATGGAATAATTGAAGACGTGCTAGTAAAGGTTGGTCCATTCATCTATCCTGCTGATTTCATTGTGCTTGATATTGAAGATGACAGAGATATCCCTTTAATAGTAGGGAAACCATTTCTAGCTATGGGCAGAGCATTAGTTGATGTGGAAAAAGAAAAAATTATAATGAGACTTGGAGATGAGCAAGTTACCTTCAGTGTAGAGAAAGATATGAAGCACCCAGATAGTGTGGAAGAATGCTCAAGGGTGTTTATTATTGAGGAGGTAATTCAAGAAGAATTGAATTCTTTCGCTCTTACAGATCCTCTGGAAGTAGTACTTGTTGGTAAACCAAACATAGGAGAGGTGTTGAGAATAGAGGTTGAGCACAAACTGAATGCATTTAGACTTGTGGCCAAGCAGAATGGCCAGTTTGAATCACTAGAGCTGACTTCACGAAAAGCTCATATCCTCCCACCGTCCATCGAGCAGCTTCTCATGTTGGAGTTGAAATCTCTCCCACCACATCTAAAATATGCTTATTTAGGGGAAAGAGAGACATTACCAGTCATCGTTTCATCTGCACTAACTTTTCCCCATGAAAAACAACTGTTAAAAGTGTTAAAAGAGTACAAAAGAGCCATCAGTTGGACTATAGTTGATATAAAAGAGATTAGTCTAGCCATCTGCATGCACAAAATTCTTTTAGACGATAACCATAAGAAATCAGTGGAGAATCAAAGGCGATTAAATCCTATAATGAAAGAAGTGGTTAAGAAAGAGATTATCAAGTGGCTTGATGCTGGAATTATCTATCCCATCTTGGACAGTGACTGGGTAAGTCCGGTGCAATGTGTCCCTAAGAAGGGAGGAATGACAATGGTAAACAATGAGAAAGATGAAATGATTGCCACAAGAACAGTTATAGGTTGGAAAGTTTGTATGGACTACAAGAAGTTAAACACGGCAACAAGAAAGGATCATTTCCCTCTTCCATTCATCAATCAGATGTTAGATCGGTTAGCTGGAAAAGAATTCTTTTGTTTATTGGATGGTTATTCTGGGTACAATCAAATTGCCATTGCCCCTGAGGATCAAGAAAAAATCACTTTCACATGTCCATATGGAACTTTCGCATTTAGACGTATGCCCTTTGGATTGTGTAATGCCCCTACCACATTTTAAAGATATATGATGTCGATTTTCTCTGACATAATCAAGTATATCATGGAAGTCCTTATGGATGACTTCTCAGTACTTGACATTACTTTTGAAGAATGTCTGGATAATCTGACACGAGTTTTGTAAAGATGTGAAGATACCAATTTGGTCTTAAATTGGGAGAAGTGTCATTACATGGTCTGTGAAGGTATAGTGCTTGGGCATAAGGTGTCAAAAAGAGGATTGGAGGTGGATCGAGCTAAAGTTTTAGTGATTGAACAATTACCACCCCTTACCAATGTGAAAGTTGTTAGAAGCTACTTAGGGCACGCTGGGTTCTATCAGAGATTCATCAAAGATTTCTCAAAGATAGCGAAGCCTCTATCTCAACTACTTGAAAAGGATGTTTCTTTTAAGCTAGATGCAAATTGCTTGAAAGCTTTTGAAGAGCTTAAGCAAAGGCTTATCATCGCGCCAATCATTGTGGCCCCTGACTGGTCACTACCCTTTGAAGTCATGTGCGATGCGAGCGATTATGCGGTTGGAGCTATACTAGGGTAGAGACATGGTAAGATCTTTCATCCTATCTACTATGCAAGCAAAACTCTAGTTGGAGCTCAGGTAAATTACTCAACTACTGAAAAAGAAATGCTTGCTGTTGTCTTTGCCTTTGAAAAATTTAGGGTGTATTTGATAGGCACTAGAGTTATAGTTCATACTGATCATGCTGCAATCAGATATTTGTTGTGTAAGAAAGAATCTAAACTTAGGTTGATTAGGTAAGTTTTATTATTACAAGAATTTGATGTGCAAATTGCTGATAGGAAAGGAATTGAAAACTAAGTTGCTGATCACTTGTCTAGACTGGTGAATAGTTCTGAGTTTATGGATGACTTACTGATTAATGAAAATTTTCTTGATGAGTCTGTATTTGCTGTGAATTGTGTGTCTGTGCCTTGGTATACTGATTATGCCAACTATTTGGTCAGTGGCATTGTGCCTGATGAATTAAAATATTATCAAAAGAAAAAAATTTTGCATGATGTGAAATGGTTTGTGTGGGATGAACATTTTCTGTATAAGAAGTGTGCTGACCAAATTTTGCGAAAGTGTGTGCCTCAAACTGAACAAAATGACATTTTACATGCTTGTCATGCTGCTCCTTATGGTGGTCATTTTAGTGGCCAACGTACTGCATATAAAGTTTTGCAATCTGGATATTATTGGCCATCATTGTTTAAGGACTCTCAATTTTTTGTTTCTCACTGTGATGCGTGTCAACGATCCGATAATATTTCTAAAAGACATGAACTTCCTCAAACTGACATCTTTGAAGTTGAGTTGTTTGATTTGTGGGAAATTGATTTTATGGGTCCCTTTGTTTCTTCTAGAGGCCAACAATATATCTTAGTAGCAGTTGAGTATGTAAGTAAGTGGGTTGAGGCAGTAGCTTGCCAACATAATGATGCTCAAATAGTGGTGCGATTTGTAAAGAAAAATATTTTTTCTCGTTTTGGCACTCCTAGAGCTATTATTAATGATGGTGGAACTCATTTTAATAACCACTTATTTAAATCTTTGCTGGCAAAATATGGAGTTCACCACAAAATGACTTTAACTTACCACCCTCAGACCAACGACCTTTGTGAAGTATCTTATAGGGAGATTAAAAGAATTTTAGAAAAAACTGTGAGTCCCACTAGAAATGATTGGGCAGACAAGTTTGATGATACTTTATGGGCATATAGGACTGCTTTTAAATCTCCAATAGGTATGTCCCCTTATTAATTAGTTTTTGGCAAAACTTGTCATTTGCCCATTGAATTAGAGTATAAGGCCTTTTGGGCTGTAAAGAAATTGAATTTTGATATGGCTAAAGTGAGTGAAAATAGACTAATGCAACTAAATGAGTTAGATGAGTTTAGATTGCAAGCTTTTGAGAGTTCTAGGATTTACAAAGAAAGAACCAAAAGAATTCATGAGAAACACATCTTACCAAGGACATTTGAACATGAAGACCTTGTGTTACTTTATAATTCTCGTTTAAAGTTATTTCCAAGTAAGTTGAGATCAAGGTGGTCTGATCCATTCAAGGTAATCTCTATGACATCTTATGGAGCTATTGAAGTTCATGATGAAAAGTCAGGAGATCAATTTAAAGTAAATGATCAAAGGCTTAAGCATTACTTGGGTGGCGAAATAGACCGGCAGACAATGGTCCATAACTTGGCTCAACTCCCGTGATTGGTTGACAAAGTCTAGCTGAGGACTATAAACCAAGCGCTCCTTGGGAGGCAACCCAATTTTTCTTCTTTTTCTTTTATGTCTGAATTTAAAGTTCTTTCCATTTTGGGTTTGATAATTCTTTTTCTTTGTGTTTTGTAGGTTGGATGTTGGTGTTGAACTGTTGGATATTATGGAGCAAGTGGCTGGTAGGAAAGAGCAACGCCAGACATGATTTACAAGGAGTTTCTAACCATACTTTAAACTACAATTTATTATGTTAAGACTATTAATCATCTGATTATATCTGGTTACATTTGAGGGTAATAGGTTGAGTTGATAGGAAGTATAAATAGAGTAAAGAGTGTTTTAGTAAGCATTTGCTTTAAAAAAAAAAATCGCTATAGCGAGGCATCTATCTCGCTATGGCGAGGCTGCTTGTCCCACTTCTGGTACATACACCAGAAAGTACCTCGCTATGGCCCGGCTGTGGCGAGCCAAAGTCAGCAATGTCAAGTGTTCTCGCTACAGCGAGAAGATTACCTCACCATAGTGAGATCTCTGTGTTCCCTTCTGGAACAAAGTCCAGAGTGTATCTCGTTGTAACCTAGTTATGGCGAGTGAAATGTTGCATAAATTCTTACAAAGTTTTCTCGCTATTGCGAGAGAACTCATTCATTACAGCGAATGCAGCATTTCCATGGCTCAATAGAAACACCAAAGAGTTCCTCGCTATAGCCTAACTATAACGAGATTCGTCGGTTACCAATAATTATCTAAGTTTTCTCGCAATGGCGAGAGAAAATTTCGCTATTGTGAGGGTAGCAGCTCTGCTTTTAGTAATAATCCCAGAGAAGCCCTTGCTATTACCTGGTAATGGTGAGGCTCTAAAAAAAAATCCCTAATAAAACAAACCAGCTTTTCCCCACTCCGTCATTTTCATTCTCGCCACTGTGACGAAGCACCCCAATCTCCTCTCTTATTTCTTTTGCTGCATCTCGCGCTTTTTATACTCGCATTCCCCTCATCCATCACATTCCTTGTATCAGGTAAGTCGATTGCCTCCGTTCTCCCCTGAATCGCTGATTGTTTTCGTTGTTTCTAATGATATTAGGGCTGGATTCATTTTGCATATATTTGTGTACTTAGGGGTCAATTGGTCAGTCTTTCTGGATGATTTCTGTTGGTTGACTGTTTCTGTGCAGAAAGATAGCTTTAATTTGGTTTTTCCTTCGTTTAAATCTGACTGTGCAGAACCCTGTTCGAACTCGCTATAGCGAGTTCAAGAGTTTTCCAGATATCGCGCTTTTCTGGACCATTTTACTTAGTTTGCTTCCATATTCCTTGCCCCCTAGTCCCTTGTATGCTTTTAGTAGTGTCTTTCCTTTATTATACGCATGCCGCATTCACTTCTTTCTCCTTTTCCTCATTATGTAGTTTCCTATTAATGCTGCCACTGATTTCTGTCTCTCTTTCTTATTTTGAATTTCACAGTTATGGCTCCCAAAAAGTAAACCAAGACTGCTGAAACTTCCTCCTCGAAGTAAAAGAAGAAATCTTATGATAAAGATCAGTTTGCATCAGCCAGAGCGGAATTTTGTTTTGAGAGACTTTTCTCTGACAGAGGGGTAGTTAAAAATCGCTACTATGCGCCCCATATCTTGGATCTCACTTTTCTTAATTTTGAGTGGCATGGGTTGCAAGGCTTAACCAAAAAGCTGGTGCATCGAATTCCACTTATGATCCAAGAGCTGTACGCCAACTTTGAGGACACAGAGGAGGAGGAGGATGAATATTATTGTCATTCGGCCTGGGTACGCATCAATGAGAAAGTCTTTCAAGACTTCTATGAATTACCCGACGTCCCAGAATGTGCATTCCAGTCCTACATGGAGAATCCTCAATCTATCCCTTAGGAAGTGGTGGAAACTACTATTGCAGAAGAAGGACGAGCACGGTTGGTTAATAAAGTCTACCCCGTTAATCAACTCAATAAACTTGCTCGGTTTTGGTTGCAATTCATCACCAGCAACATCCTGACGAGCTCTCATGGATCTGACATAATCCAAGAACGGGCCACACTGACTTGGTGTTTCATGACTAGGCAGTGGGTGAATATCCCTCGTCTCATGTACCTAAATTTCAAACAAATAGCGAGGTCCAACAGGGTCAGCCTGGCCTACCCTCATATGCTTACGAAGTTACTTATAATGAGGGGTAGCCGCGTCTCCAAAAATGACGCTCAGTTCAAGCCAATGGGGCCCTTTAAATATAATAGTTTAAAGGATGCGCCGGGACATCCTCGTAGGCATAGAGCACCTGTACAGGTACAGCCTGAGGCATCTCCACCTCCTCCCTCACAGAAGCGACTGGGTACTCCAGAACCGATGAGACACGGTGCACCACCTCACACAGACTTTGAGGATTGGGTGAGAGAGTTCATTGATAAGCTAAAAGGGTATGTCCTATTAATGAATGATCAACTGCAGATGCTTATGGACTATTTGATGTCTACACCTCCTCCTCCACCTTCTAAGGCTCCTCCGCCCTCGGTCATCATTATCCCTTAGGATCCTGTACCTCAGGATAGACCCGGGCCTTCTGACTCTTAGGACCTCTCTGTCCCGCTGCCCATTTCTGTTTTGTTTTTCCTCATTTTAAATTTTGGATAACTGTATATGGATAATTGTATATTGTTATGCTTTTGATTCCTGAATTGGCTATTCTCATGATTGTTCTATTATTTCTAACGCCAACTTACAGTTTGTTGCGTGTTCTTTATCCATTTTTTGGTCTCTCAGATGAAGGAGTTGTTCACACGCACCCCTCGCTTCCTTATCTCTTCTTATCAGGGGAGTCTCGTTTCTTTCTACCCCCTTACATCCCTTCCCTCTGCCCTTATTTGCTTTTATTTTTCTACTTCTTGTTTCCTCCATTTTACATATTGCGGACAATGTAACCTTTAAGTGTGGGGAAAAGTAAAGATAGGTAAACATAGGCTAGGTGGGTATAATAAAGGGAAGTCTCTTTCATAATAATATTCAATCCACCATAATGCCCATATTTTAAATCAGATTCATCCCCTCTTACTTGAGATGAATACTAATTCATGAATGTAGGGGTTAAGCAAACTTGAAATGAATAAAGCAAGTAATGTAGTTGTAGTGTGCACCCACAATAGGAGCACTTTTCAACAAGATGATTTTTGAAGTGATTCAAGTTTTTCTTCTAATGAACCTCCAGTTATTTTAGACCTCCCCAATTTATCTGTTCCTGATGGATACTTGATTATTATTTGAGAGGGATATCTAGTGTTAAAAAAAAATAGCAAAACGAAAAAAATAAATAAATAAATTCTCTACTCCAATGGTTGAAATCACTTAGTAACCGGGGGTTTACACCAAAAAGTGTGGACTTTCGCGTCAAACAGTGATAAAACTAAGATTATGCTAGTAGCCCTCTGAGGATTTCCTTAATCTGAGTAACCAGGTGGCTTCATAACCAATGTTGTCATTCGTGTCAAAAGGATTAAGTGAATTGAGGAGGAGAGAAAAAAAAATGTACTGAAATAGTTCTACATTGAACAATAGAGACCCCTCTTAATGAACTTTGATGATTGAAGTTAGCATAGATGGTTGGATTAGGTCTTGAAATTGCAGTGAGGATTTATTGAAGATTACTTGATTGCTTCTTAACATCTCTTGTGGAACACATACACACTTTAGAAATCAGGGTGTTACTATGAGTACATTGTTTTCAAATTCAATTTGAGTTTTGCTGAGCTTTTACTTCTGAAATTGGATTCATTATAAGTGTGGGGGGATTTGAAATTCTGATTGATTGGGTATTTATTGTGGAAAAGAAGTATTTAATAATCACATTGCTTGATTCTTTCTAAGACTTGCTTGAGGGCAAGTAAGGATGTAAGTGTGGGGAAGTTTGATAATCTCCCTAATTTATGATTAAAAAGGAATATATTTGACATTAAATTAGGAAGACAAAGTACTTTTCTCTTGATTAATATGGTTAAAAGTGTATTCAATCAAACAAAATAAAAAAAAAATGTCAATTGTAATATTTTTATCAGTTTGAGCCTTCTTTTATGATTGATTTCAATTTCAGGGAAAAGTAGCAGATTGTAGAAAGAGTTGAAAATAAGAGAGGGAAGTTGAAAAGTAAAAAGGCAGATGGAATAAGTCTTCTCGCCACAGCGAGAACATAGTTCGCTGTAGCGAGATTGCACTTTCGCCGTAGCGAAAGGGACACTTCGCAATAGCGAAGTCGCGATGCATAAAAATTCCAGAGAACAATTCTATAGCATGGAAGTAGCGAAAGCAGCAAAAATCTAAGAACATATGAGCTCTCGCTATAGCGAGAGTTACTCCTCGCCATAGCGAGATCGGCCTTTGAAACGCATAGCTTTGATTTACAAGCTAAAAAAAAAAGAAGAGGGAGTTAGGGCTTCGGCATTCAGCGATAAGGGAGAGTTCTGGCCGACTAGGAGAGGAGAAAAATACACATTAGGTGTTGGGGAAGCTCCATTCTGATCGGGAAATCACTAATTCCATCGTTTATTCTACCGATTAGGTGTTTCTACTCTATCTCCCCTTTTAGTTGATGATTCTTGATATGTTTGCTGAGATTAATTGTGAATTTCAAGTCATGAGTGGCTAAATTTTGTAACCCTTAGGGATTCTATGAACCTTTAACCTTTGGAAATTGTCTCCTTTGATATTATGTTGGATTATTGAAGATTTTAGTGTTTAATCCGAATTATAGTTTTATTCTATTGATTGGCCTATTTTAATTTGATTGTGGATATAGTAATTAACCTTTGAAAGAAGGGAATTGCTTATAGACCATTAGTTAAACAACTTAAGATTAGATATAATCTGATTTGTACTTGAGATAGAAATATACTCAGGGGCCCTAGGTAGTCTAAATAAGGGCTGAGCGTAACTGAATATTAACTAATCTTTTGAGACATCAAAGAGTTAAGTTAACATAAGGATTAAATGAATCGAAAGACATTTATACCCAATTAGACCCTTGACTCTAAAATTAACAATAAGTCAACTAATATAAAAAGGGAATGATTGACAATGTGTAAAAAAAAGGATTAGAATATTTAGGGTGTCTTTAATTGCTTAATTTCGATAAATTCCATCTTTCAATATTTCCAATTGCATTTGAATTATTTTTCATAAAAACCCAATTTCAAGTTGATTTGTTTGACTAAAATGAACATGAGAACTCTAATGCCTAATCACCAATCGTAATGATTCTCTGAGGGAACGACTTTGATTTATCACGTACTACTTTTACGACTCGTACACTTGCGGTGTCATTATTCTGGTGAGCATCAGAAGGGGAAAGGCTAAATATGTTTAGGATTTTGGATGTGTTTGGGCTGACCAAATGGCCCAAGTCCATACAGTTTAGACTTTGAGTAGAATTAGACTGAGTTTTAATTTGTTGGCCCAATTTCAACAATTAAGACTTTTAGTTGGGTTGGGTCAAGTTTTCAATAGTCCACTTAGTTGAGGTCTGCACAAGAGGTATTGGGCCAATTACAAAGGCTTATATAAGTTGAGTCTGCACCTAAAATTATTGGGCTTCTATTAATTCCTAACCTTGGCCTACTTAATTTAATTTGGGCCCAGATAGGGTTTCTAACTCAATTAACTCTCAAACTTATATTAATAATTTATCTCTCTAAAATTTTTATTCACTTAACTTGTCCAATTATCTCATATTAATTATTCTTAATTAACTCAAATTTATGATTAACACCTTAATTAATTTTAGGGTGACCAAATGGCCCAAGTCCATACAGTTTAGACTTTGAGTAGAATTAGACTGAGTTTTAATTTGTTGGCCCAATTTCAACAATTAAGACTTTTAGTTGGGTTGGGTCAAGTCTTCAATAGCCTACTTAGTTGAGGTCTGCACAAGGGGTATTGGGCCAATTACAAAGGCTTATATAAGTTGAGTCTGCACCTAAAATTATTGGGCCTCTATTAATTCCTAACCTTGGCCTACTTAATTTAATTTGGGCCCAGATGGGATTTCTAACTCAATTAACTCTCAAACTTATATTAATAATTTATCTCTCTAAAATTTTTATTCACTTAACTTGTCCAATTATCTCATATTAATTATTCTTAATTAACTCAAATTTATGATTAACACCTTAATTAATTTTGGGGTGTTACATATACACATCAAAGTATATGTATGGAAAGTTTGGCAACCATAAAATATGCAAAGTCACAATTTCCATGCCACTTATTCACATTCAAGCCAAGACCATGCTTTAGGGACTTTTGGCTTTTCCTTACCCAATTTCTAAGACTTTTGAATTTGCCTCACTCTTGGCCTAAGGACTTTTGACTTGGCCTCATCCTTCCAAGAGACTTTTGGCCTTATCTCACCCATGTCATAAAACTTTTGGCATCTTCTTACCTTCATTAAGGGACTTTTAGCATCACCTCACCCTTATGAGCCATTTCTACAACCAAAGCTATTTAAAGAAACACATTGGTACCAATGTAATGTCAAGGCATCAAGTGGCATATCCTCAAGTCACAAGAGCATACATAAGCACACAATTACATACATATGTACACAAGAATGCAAGGAGAATAAGGTAAAGAGTTACCTTTAAATGGATGTAAGCTTCCTTTGCTTATCTCCCTTCCTTTCTCAACCTCACAAGGACATTTAGGTAGGTGGATGTTCTCTTGGCCTAAACACCATAGTAACACACAATCATACACTTGAAGCAAGCTAAGATATTAAACTCACTCTTGAGCATACACTTGATTCCATAAGTGGTATAATAGTTCCATAAATGGCCTATTGAAGCAACTCTCATATTTCAAATTCTAGGCTCTATTCTCTTGTTATTTTTAGACTTCTTGGGCTCATTTATGGTCCTTGGAGCCCTCACACATTCACTTGCATAATTAGAAAACTAAGTTGCTTCATAAGGCACCATTATGGATACCATTGTCCCATCTTCCAATTAATAGCTCTTAAAATTTTTTCAATAGTTTCTCCCATCTTCTAATATCATATAAAGTCCCAAACCAAGACTAGAATAAATTAAAACACTCTCTAGCCCCTTGAACCTAGCTTGGTCGAAACTAGCACTATGGGAAGGCTTCTTGGAGTTTCAGATTTTTCCTTGATGGGAGAGCCACTTGGGGCGGTTTCTAGAGGTCTTAAAAGCTTAAGGAAACATTTAAATAGCCAAAGAATTACTCACACAAAATTAGATTTTCCAAAACCTTAGAAAAAATCACACTTTCTTAACTTGATTGCTATTGGTTTTTTTCAGAATTTCTTATCATATTCATCTTCCTCATAGTCTAAAACCCTAGTTCTTCTCTTATTTTTAGATAGAAAAATCCTCCCCCTATATGGTTTTGTTCTTGGCCAAAATATACACCAAGAAGAAGTAAGAGAAGGAAGCAACCAAGGTGAGAATTTACCTTAGATTCAAGTGTGTTTTCCAAGATTTTTCTTCTTGGTTTGTTCCACCACAAGGAATTCGAACTTTTTCCTTAGTTTCTGGACTAACACAGAACCATTCATCTCAAATAAACCATGAAAAGAGAAGAGGAAATGAGAGGAACAAAATTAGAGGAAGATGGAGCATAAAATTCCTTAGATTTATTTACTTTTCTTGCCTTTTTCTTCCTCTCTTAGTGTGCCTCAAGGAGCTGCTATTTTTTTTTTGTAATTTAGGTAGAGAAAGTCTTGCTTAAGAAGGTGGAAGAAAAGGTAAGAAGCTTATGGAACATTCAAGAAGTTAGCTTTTTCAAAAATTATAATTTCATCCTTCCGTAATGGCAATTTTGTTTTAGCTTTATTTTAACTCCTTTTTTTAGCTCCTTTTTAAGAACTGTCTCTTCCATTATAAAATTTAAGTTCCCAATTAATAAAATGGTTTTGGAATCACTCAATTTGGAGTTAAAACTTTACCGAACGAATCCGTTAAAGTTTAAACTCACCATCGTTAGAAAATATACACTGGAGGGGCTTTACTTGTCCCCGGACTTCTCATTGTTTTTAGAGCCTCTGAAAACCTTGGACAACTCAAATTTCCCATTTAAAAAGCTCTCTTATGGCTTTTTCCAAAAGTTGCACTTATTTATGAAAATGTCATTATGTTTCATCAGTTTTTGTCACAAATTGTCCTAACTCTATTTTTCTTTCCGTCAAAGCTTAGAATTATCATTTTTAGGAGTCTAAGACTTTATCCAAAGTTTTTGGGACATTATCTAGCTCATTTCAGAGGACTTGCTTTTATACAGCTCATTTCATCATTTTACAAAAATTATGTTCGTTATATTAATATGGTGTGGTTATCTATAAACATGACAAACCATTTTGCCCTATTAATGTTTTTGATACTTAATGGTCCCCACATGTCACTGTGCATAAAAGAGAAGGGCTTGAAAGGTTGATAAGTGTTTGTAGGGTAAGACATATTAAAATGCTTTGAAAATTAACAAATTTCACAAGAGAAAAGAGATTAATTTTTATTAAGCAACTTAGGATACAAGCATTTCATATAAGAAAATTTTAGATGGCCTAACCTATAATGCTACAGCAATACATCACCTATTTTATTAGAGGACACATGATGAGTCTTGGCTTTATTCTTCCTCTCAAGACCTTAAAGTAATAAAGATTAGAATATATCCTAACATTGCCAATTCTCTTCTCCGACTATAATTCCTAAAAATACAATTATCAATATCAAAGTGAATTACATAATTCTAATCTTTGGTGAGCTTACTAATAGATAAGGGGTTACATGTCAATTGAAGAACAAATGTGGCATCCCTTAAAAATTAAGTTTTTAGATAACTTAGCAACCCCAATACCATAAACTTCAGCATTAGTACCATTAGTTATCCTTATTACTTGTTTTTTAGCATTAGGAACAAAATTAGCTAGGAGAGAGGCATTACCAAATATGTGATCAAAAGCTCCTAAGTCAATAATCTAAGCATAAGGTTTTTCAAGTTAAGCATGTAAGGCTATGGTAATGTTACATGCTTGTGCCATCACACCAATACCCATTGCTTTCTCTTTCCCATGGACATCAATAATCTTCTGAAGGATTTCCAATTGTTACTTGCTAAACATAACAAGTTCAAGTGGAGTTGATTGTTGTTTTTCCTTGGTTGAAGCCCTGTATCCATAAGTTATTCTTAGCTACCAAAGCTTCCAATTAGTAAGCTTTCCATGTAGCTTTCAACAAACCTCCTTGGCATGACATGTTTTATTGCAATGGTCACACCAAGGTTTCTTGTTCCTCTTAATCTTATTATCAGAGGGGAAATTGCTTTGAACAACTAAAGCAGAACTATTATATACTAGTTCTAAGCTTTAGGCTTCATAAGTTAGTTGTTGCCTACTCTCTTTCTATTGAACTTCAATAAATACATTTTTAAGTGAGGGTGGAGGACGAGTAACCATGATTTGACCCCTTCCTACATTATAGCTTAGGTTAAAGCCTAAAAAAGAAGCTATGAATCCTTTTCTTTTCTATAATTTTTTTATAAGTAGCAACATCTGTAGTATTAGTCCATTGATGATTTTCATAGAATCAAGTTGCTTCCAATACTTTACTAATGTGTTATAATACCAAGTGACATTTCTTTCACCTTGCTTTAGATCCCTTAAGATGTCTTTTATCTGAAATAAAGCTGTCATGTTGTCAACCTTAGAGTAGGACTCTCGAACTATGTCCCAAATCTCCTTTGCTATCTTGGCCAACATATAAATCTCCCTAATTTTTATTGTCATGGAGTTTACAAGCCACGACATCACCATGTTATTTTTTGATTTCCAAGTTTTGTACTTTAGATTAGTTATAGCTATGTTACTTCTCCGGTGAGATTTTCTTCCTTCCTTTGGCCATAGAAAAACATTAAGACCACATTAAATAGTTAGTCCTATTGAACTAGTGTCCTATAATCATGATATGTGGGTTGTCGATGGCCATCGTAGTGGTTGGATGGTTGTTTGCCTAGCTACTGGACTTTTGTGAGACAAAAGAAAATGTCTCTGGTGATGTCACCTGATAGGCATGTATCAAGCCAAATTTCAACATGATTTTTTGTTTAGATCCTTGAGAGAAGGCTCTGATATCATGTGGAAAAATAGAGTAATTATTATGGCTCTATTTTCTATCTATTTATAATGAAAACATGATACATATATATATATAAGAAGTTGGCCACAATGAGTTCAACCAATTAGTGCCATGTAAGAAGGATGCAAAAAAGAAAAAAAAAAAGGAAATAACCTAATTGAAATAAAAGAAAACAAATAGTAATAATGAGTTAACTACAAACTAGGCCAAATCAAAATGAAAAAGGAAACAAAAATAAATAAAATATTACATAATAAAAGGAAATAATAAAAAAGAAAATAACACTCTAAATCATATTGAATCAGAGCAATAATACTCTAAATCAATATGAATCAAAACATGATTAGCAATAAAGACCCCTTGTGAAAAACTCTTGTAAACATACTCAACATTAGTTTTAGGTGAAACACCATGAGAGATGTGCATTTTCTCAAGGAATAATTTTTTATGGTTTTTAAAAACTACCAAAAAAAATGTTGTATTAATGGTGGTTTTGTAATTGTTAGGAATTTCAAATGCTAAATCCTCATTTCTCTTTTGTTTTTGGCTTGCATTTTTAGCTTCCCTTTCTTATTTTCCACAATTTTTCCTGCTGCATTTTTAGATTCACACCTTTCCTTCACCTTTTTCTTTTTCTCTTCTAAGAAGCTTCTACTTCCCAAAAAAGAAGAACAATAATGGTCTATTAGTTCACTAATAAATAGATCTCTAGGTTTAAGGAAGCCTTTAGTTTATAATTCAATAAAAAAAAAAAAGAACAACAACAATAATAATAAATGATAACAAACAATTTTAAAATAAATTTAAATAAACTATAATGCCAAAAAAATTCTTAGGATTAAAAACATTAATTAATAAATTTAAAGCTTAAAAATTATTTTATGGAACTACTTACTTGTCTATTTGGTACCTAATAGGGTTTTCTTGTATCTAATAACCTCTAGATAATTATCATAATCAATCTAAATTTTAAAGGAACTTGATCTCATTTCTTAGGCCTAAAAATAATGTTTATTATATCTTATTTTGAGTCCAATTGTAGAAAACCCTAGCTCCTTTTTTGCATTTTCTTCTTTTTGATATTTTTCTTAAATTGTAGACTTTTATTTGGATTTTCTCTTTTATTATTATTATTATTATTATTATTATTATTATTATTATTATTATTATTATTATTATTATATGTACACACACACACACTATCTTATTCTGATTTTTCTTATATAATTTTTTTAAAGTTGATTGGTTTCTAATTATTTGGGAATTACATATATATATATATATATTTGAATTATTTTATATGAAATATCTTTATATTATTTATTGGTTTATGATATTGTATTTATTTACATTATTTTAAAAAATAATAGTGTTTTTATGAGTATAGTGATGAGAATAGCAAATCAGCATTTCTTATATTTTTATTAACGTATCTTTATTTTCATGATGAAATTTATCTATATAAATTAAATTAATTTTTTTCTTAGTTTAATATATTTTTAAATCACTTCTTTAATTAAATTTGGATTTCTGTAATAATTCTTCTAAATTTTTTATACTTGGTGTGACACTTAAGAAGAGTATTTTTACTCCATGATTGCATTATAAAAACTTAAGTCTTGCATTAAGTATAGGATGTTTAATGTGTTATTTATGAAAACTGAAAACTTAAATCTTACATTAAGTATTATGGAATACTTTGTGAGGTAGTTAAAGAAATAATTTTTCCTTTTGGCAACATTTTTAAAGATAGATGATCTGTGTTTCCTTAAATCATATTATTAATTTATACAATATATTTAAAAAGGTAATAAATGAGATATAATGTGACCCCTGTAGCCATTAACAAGGATAACGACCTAGATATACTTAATTAAATTGAAATGTGATGAAAGAAGTAGAGGTGCTATGAGATATAACAAAAGCACAGTGGCACTATAAGATTATGAAATAAGAAAAGTGGTAGCACTAAGATATGAAAAGTGTGATGGCACTGATGTAATACTTGGTCTTCTTAAATAAAACTGAAACCCATAAGATAATAAAAGAGAACCCCAGAATAAAATGAAATAGAGTCAAATAAGAATAAAGTAATAATCTGAGCATCTAAAAATGAGAATTACAAAGCTAAAAATGGCTCAAAACCAGAGCCAAAATGACTAAATAGTTTAGATTAAAAAGATAGTAATAAAATTATAATTTTAGATAACTTTTTAGAAACTCAAAGGAGGAAGTTTTAAATAGAAGAATTAATCTCCTTAGGGTTTTTAGACGCCCTAAAAGTTGCAGGAATCATCAGAATGACCAAAACCTTCTTGTGTATGTCTTAAGTCATCGGTTGACCTAAATTTTGACCAAACAATTCGAGATGGTTCCGAAACCTATAAAATTCAATGTAAATATTTTCACTAAAATAAAGAACTTAAATTTTCATATAGAAAAGACAGTTCTAAAAAATAGTTAAAATGAGCCTAAATAAAGGAATTAAAATGGAAGGGCATAATGGAAATTTTTTAAATGTTTATAAACCACTTCTTTTCTTTCCTATTTCAACCACGCCACCTGTCCTCTCTTAGAACTGACCTATTTGCCCTCTGAACTAACAACTGTAGTCACCTAAAAAGGAAGGAGAAGAAGGAGGAAAGAAGGCCAAGAAAGGTATGGAATTTTGCATGTTTTCATCCTATGTCATATATCAAACTTCTCCTCTTTGAGTGCTTTCTTTCAATGGTTTTAGCTTCTTGAAAGGAGTGTTTTTGTGGTTGGTTTCTTGGAAGAAGGAGAGAATTTGAGGAAACCATTTGTAGCACAAAATTCTTCTCTTGAAAAGTTTTAAGACAAGGTATGTATAATGGTTGGAAACTTGTTTCTTCTTCTCTTCTCTTCACTCTCCATGTTCAGTTGACCTTAGGTGAATTTAGAGGGAGATGATTTTTAGTCAAAATAGAATAGGAACAAGGGTTTTGAGACATGTAGAATAAAAATATAAAGTTAAAATCAATAAATAAGCATTAGAACTCAAGATAGTGAAATCAGAGTATCTATTGCACCTAAGAAGTTATGGCACCCTATGAGGATAATTTAAGCCATATGAGAGTATAATTAGACTAAAGAGAAGTCAAGGAATGTGTATAAGCATTAAAATCCTAGAAGAAATCAATAAAACTCCTAAGACCCTCCATGGATACCTAGGTTCAACCAAGTAGGGTATGAAGTACTTAGAGAGTGTTTTCTTGAGGTTTAACGAATTTAGAAACTTAGATGTGATGAATAAAGAATTATGGAATCATTGAAGTGAATTTAAGAGCCCTAAATTGAAAGTTGAATTTTTAGGACTTAAATGGGGTTAAAGAAACAACTTGGCCCAAAACCCCTTTAATCGTGCATATGATGATTCAAATGAGTTTTCTTAGAGTTATAAAACTTATAGCAAGTGAGAGTTTGGAGTTTAGAAAGTGAAAACCAAAGGTTGCTTCTTATTGGACCTAAAACTTGTACTGAGTTACACATTAAGCACTCATGGGATTAAGTAGAGATAATGAGGTCTAAGATGAATCCAAATTGACTAATTTGCCTTATAATTGCTATGTGTAGGCCAATCTAATCCAAACTTATCTAATTGTGAGTGCCAAGCTAAGAAAAGCCAAGATAAATGAACCAAGAAGTGAGTTAATGGCATCTTGGACCTCTACAAGCTCTAAGATAGTTTTATCTTCCTTTTTTGCATACTTATGAATGTTTGGATGAGTTGAAGTGCTTGTATGTGTTGTTGCTTGATGTATTCATGTGATATGTTTTAATGTGTTTTCCATGATGAGCCTTATGTATGAGATTGATGTGCTTTTCAGCTCCTACCTCCTTAAGACTTGGAATTAAGCTCAATTGCTCTTCCTTGGCTCTGGGTTGAGTTTAGTTAACTCTAACTAGTTTACGTTAATGCCATGGCTTGTTAATGAATGAGTTTTTACATTAAAAATTGCATTTAAGTTACATGAGGCAAATGAATAGCATTCTTGTACTACATGTATGACATTTCCTCATTATGTTCATGTGTGCATAGATTTGTTGAGATTAGTTACTAAGATTCTTCCTAGAATCTCACTCATATTTTCCACTAACCATTTCAGAAGCATCAAGCGAAGGCAAGGAAGTTGAGAAGAGCTAGACACTAGAAATGATGTATTAGAAATATATGTACTTTCATGTGATTAATGTGTCAAAGAATGGCATAGATAGTGTATTTGATGTATATATAATAGTTTATGTTGCAATATAATGTATAACATCATGTTTTTGAATAGGAACTTATATATGAGTATGAGAATATAAATATATAGCACTTTGTGGAAGAATATGACTAACAATATGTAAATTTGCCTATGTTGAGCTATAGTATGTACATGAAATTATGGGTGCAAGATGGTCATATTTTTATGCAAGCCTTACTTTGTGTGTTTGATCACATGGATTGCATGCCTAAGATATGGAAGAATGTAATTTGGAATCCAATTAGGCCATTTTTGGAACCAAAATTACTTTTTAAAAGTTCTAAATTGCACTTCTACCACAATTGCCCAAATGACTTAGTTTGGGCTTGAAGTTTGGCATGTAATTAAATCTTAAATAAAGCTTTCTAGCAAGTTAAAGATGAGAATTTTTGGAGTTCTATATTTTATTTTATGAATTTCTAAAGTTCAAAAAAGTATGTAAATTGGTCCTTAGTATGTTCATATTGTCTAATTGTGATTTTTTATGTTTTTAGTGGTCAAACAAACTCGGTTGATTATGAAATCTTACAAGTATAAAGTTCACATCTTGAGTTTTTTTTGAACACCTAATTTGCATGAATCAAAGTTACGTAGGTTGAGTTATGAATTTTCAAAGTTTTATGCATAATATGGATTTTATAACCATCCAAGGTTAGTGTTGCTCATTGGTCCCAACGTGGCTTTCATGATTAAATGGACCAAAAAAAGTTTTTTTTTATGATAAATATGAATAAAGAAAAAGAAAGAATTGAAATAAGACCTTTATCGTTTAGCTTGACATGTAAATGCGTCAACTTTATCATAAGAAGCATAATTAATGTTGTGGATTTTATAGATAATGTCTATGCATAGTATGAATGAGCTAAACAAAGTTAGGTATAACAATTGAGATATAAAAGGAGAAAAATATAGTGTACTCAAATGTGAAAAGTGCAATGGTACCAAAAATAAGCAATAAGTAATGTATAGTAACACTATAAAAAATAACATGATATATCTTCTTATACAATATACATCCAATGATTTTTTTAACTATTTGTCTTTGACAATTATATTTTCTGAAGTTGGCTACTAGTTGAATGAAAATGCTTATATATTTATTTTTGAATATTATAAATTGATATTTTATTTCATTTTGTTAATATTATTTGATTGCAAAAAACTTATGCATGCTTGTTTTCCCTTCCGCGTAAACTCAATCCACTCTTTATGTTTTCCCCCCTTAAACTACTAGATAGTCAAGTAAAGTACTCTGAGACTAATGTATCATCCTAAACACATTGGGTGAATCCCTCACTAGATAATAATAATATAGAACTGTGTGACATCGTAACTATTAAGTATCTGGTTGGATAGTGTAAATTCACGTAAGTCTTGTAATGGCTATAATCTTTTGAAGATATTTACATTTTCTTTCATTGTCTTTTTTATTGTTTTATTTTAAGAAGTGTTTGATATTAAATTGTGGATCATTGTTCAAATTGGGAAAACATTTATTTTTTAAGAGAGGTGCCACCAGATTTGTGACATATCCTAAATGGCTTTGATTGCAAAATAAGATTAATATTTTTTTATTTTGACATAAAAACTTTAGTTTGATTTAGTTTTTATGTTAGTTAAGTGGTTACGTTTCTTTGGCTTGTTAGGTTAAATTGGATTAAGTAGGCTTAATCTATGAGTCGGTTACAAGAAATTTGGGTTGTGACATTCAACTTGGTCGACAAGGATGGAGATGATTCACTTTCTCTATTTCTCTATTTCTCTTTCTTTATTTTATTAGCCTATGAGCAATTTTATATTTGAGATTTTTCTAGATCTAGGCATTTTCTAGAGTTGTTTAGGAAGTTGATGCTAGCTTATGATTTGGAAAATTAAATGGATTAATTTACTTTGCTATTGTAGAGGAGACATCAAAGGAATGAGAAGCTCTAAGGGTCTAATATTTAGGCTATGGTTGGAGTTTCTTTCAGAATCTCTCGCTTCTCCAGATGTGAGATTCTAGGATCCATGTCCCTTCTTAATTAAGTGCATACTAATATCTCTTTCAACATTATGTTTGCAGATTTCAAACTATATTTTTTTGTCAATTTGATTTATTTCCTAGTGTCATGCACCTCTCTACATATGTTTTTTACTTCTCTAATGATGGTCTTTCTCATTCCTTATATGCAATGAAGAGATTGATGACTGCATCTCTACATGTTATATGTTTATTTGTATAAAGTTTAAACGATGGAGTCAATAATTGCTAATTTTAATTTGTTCTTCAAATTGGGTAGGATAGAGTCACTGGTTTTGGCTGGAATAATGGATCATTTGTAGATGATGGTTCTCTTTTCAAGGTAAACTAGGAAGGTGAAGTTAAGAGAGAGCGGGAAAGAGTGATTTGTCTTTTTTCCCCACAAAAAAATTGATTAAACCTCACTCCTCTTTCCTCTGAATTTTACCACTTCAAAGAGTGGTGAGCTTCAAAGGATCCATTTTAATAAACTAGTATGAGAAGGCTCTATGGCTCTATGCTTGGAGCCCAAGAGAAATTAAAAAAATTAAAAAATAAAATAAAGGGAGGAATTAAAAAAATTTGGAGCCCCACGAACAATAATGAATAGCAAAACAGAAGGGGGGAAGTTGTCACATCCATAAATATCCAATAAAAAAAATTTCTTTCTATATATATAATAGTTAATATATATATATATATATATATAATAGTGAATAGATAAGCAAAACATGTTAATAGTTATTAAAGTAACAAGAAAAATTGGATTTCTTATTCTCATTGGGTTCCTAGATGATCTATTGATTTTTCTTTTTCCGGTTTCAGTTACAGTTGTGGTTTTTCTCTCTGTTTGGAGTAGGGGAACACCTCAATGGCATTGTGTGGAGAATAGCTAAACAATTAGTAAACTGATTGACCAACTAGAGCCTCTTGTTCGGGCATCATTACAAGTGTGTTCTTGTACTTTCTATGTTATGAATTTTTGGATATGTTGTTTACTTTAAACTAATTGTACATTGGGTTTATCCTTTTCATTCCTATGGCTTTTATCATATTCATATGTAGGCAGCTTAAGAAACTGGGAGGAAGCTAAAAGTATATGTCGTGGAAAAGAATCCAAATGCAGTTGTTACACTTAATTTTAGTAGGGATCATTCTCTTACTTTTATGGTGATTTCATTCATTTATTTGGCAATATAATAATCTTCTCTGTAGATCACAGAAATAGCTTAATTCAAATTCATTTCTTAATCTTCATTTGCCTTATAATAGCAGTGACCAATATATATTAGACTTAGTTTTAATCATCAGTTATGTTTCAACATGTGAGTGTTTCAGTATATAAGCAATTTTGTTCATACTCCAAGATTGTTGTGATGCCTTTAAATCAATGTTCAACTGTCATAAAGTGGTGTTTGTGTATTTAAAGTTTCTTCAATTTTTTTAATTACCTATATAGCTATTTTATTTGTTTATTTTGTCTTAATGTTTAATTGGAACATTGTCAAGAGGTGAACTTGATATTGGGTGGATCAAATTTAGACCACCGCATGTCTATACATGTGGCATACACAAAAGTCCCAATATTACCATTTATTAATTAATCTTCCCCTTTTATTTGATCATAAATGCTTAAAAAATTGACCTAAATGCAAATATGATTATGGATTTCTAAGATTGAAAAACTTAAGGCTTACCTTTTATTGTTGGTCAATTACTTAATGCTTATCCAAAAGTGGTAACCAATTTAAAAGGAAAAAAATCAAGTTAATTACTATATTCCCCAAGATTAGTAAAAAACTTCCTATACAATCGGATCTACCAATTTAATTCGTCAAAGGTGATTAAAGAAAACAAATGTGAATAACATTTTGTATTTGCAGAATATTGGACAATCTAATTCATATGTATTTAATTAATTTTTATGCTTATAATTTTCTTTTCATTTTCATTTTTTTTTGGGATAAAAATTGTTATGATTTTGACTTATTGTGTTATGCAGGGAATAATATTAATGGAGGCTGGTTGGGGACAGAGGCAAGAGAGGGTGATGCACCATTGGATCCGAAAGCAATAGATTGCAGTGAGCATTGGTGTAAGATGGATGCAAAACCAAATATGGAGACTCTGTAGAGATATGCGTTTGCTATTACCGCTGTTTGTTAGCCATTTACCTTTATATGTTCAATAAGCTATGGTGGATTTTAACATTAATAAAATGACTGCACTGTTATTACCAATATTCTCTTTATGTTTATGTTGATAAGGAGAATATAATCTGAGTTAATAGCTAGTGAAAAGAAGAAGACTCTTACAACAATATAATCTGAGTTATGTATGCAAACAGTTAAGGAATTGGATAAAACCAAATAGCAGTGACGGTATTACTGGAGGGGGGTAAAAAAAAAAAACCCAAAACAGAGAACACAACATACCATTTTGTCCTCTGGCAAGTTGATGTTTGGGTCAGGTGTGAACGGGGTTAGAAGTAGTCGCATATTACATAAAATTAGATTAGATAAAAAGTATACAAGTAAAAAGAACCTATAGATCTAATGTAATGTAATTTTTGGTCTAGAGATAATATCAATTTTACTTACATAGATTTTCTTAAAGGCTCAATAAATCTATCTAATATTTGAGCCTCCTCTGAACTCCAACTTCAATAACTCTGGCATTAGAGCTAATGGAGTGAAGATTAGGAGGCGCTGCACACATTTTATTTATTACTATTTTCTTTTTCTTTTAAACGTGTTTTAACTCCTTTTAGATATTATACAAAAGTAGCAACACACTCCGGGCTTGCAAGAGTAAAATGAAATAATTTGCAATTAGTCTCGCCCACACTTGAATTCTGTTTCTCATACATTAAACCCGTTTGATTTAAACCTACTATTCATTATATTAGATCATTTGCTGGATATGTGATCAACTAAGCCTGGGCTTAACCCATTAACGAAACATGGGTTGAGAAGTTGAGCTTCGTCCTTGACCTCGTCCTTTGTCTTTCGAAACACAATTTCACTGATAAAAAACTATCTTTATTTAGAAAAATTATATTATTATTGAGAAAAAAAATTTAAAGGCTTTTTTTTTATCAATGTGCTGTTAAAATTGCCTAGCAATAAAAATTAATTAATCAATAATTTTAATTGATGAAATTTATCTCCATCCATTATCTAAGTTCCATAATCTTTTTAACCTAGCAATTGAAGTCTTGATTTTCAAAATCAATATACTACACTTATCAAAACCTCATTTGAAAAGAGGGAAAAAAAGTAATGGACAATAAGTGATGAATTGATAAGATCAAATTGCACCAATCAATATATCATGAATTTGATTCTTTTATTGTTAATGTTTGTTGTTTAAAAAGACTTATATGTCTCTTAATACGTCTTTTAAAAATTTAAAAAAAGGTACCGCTCATAAAATGAAATTGAATATTGTAGGTTCTTCTAACATAAAAAAAAAAAGGAAAAACAGATTTAGTTGGCAAATATTCAACTACTGTAAAATTCATTTCTTTTATTTTTTTTTTTAAAAAGCATTATTCAGTCAATACACAAATGATTACATTTTGTATTTGTGACTCGTGAGAGTCAACCAACCAATAGGCGTATGATGAAGAGTGTCAACATAAACTCTGTCAACTTTTTCTTTTCTGGTTTTCTTGTAACTCATGCTGCAGCCTACTACAGGATTCCCTATACTATATTTAGTCATAAAAATTAAGAAAAAAAAGTCATTTATCAAATATTTAAAAATTACGTGTTATATATATATCTAAAAATAATACAATACTTATTTTTAATTACATGTCCACTATACATGATTCCTCGTACTATATGTAGTCATAGAAAAAAAAAAGTAATTTTTCAAATATTTAAAAATAAAAATTTTAAAAATGACCTACTATATCTCTCTGAAAATAATATAATATTTACTTTTAAGATACTTTTGATTAAAAAAAAAATTCAAGAACGCTCCTATCACCTAAACTCGTTCTCTTGTACCTTGCAATCACCTCTCAAAGTACATCACGGCAAGTTTTCAGGTATAATAATTATATCACTTTTTTACTTGATATAGTTGCATCTATAATTGGATTTTTCATCCTCAAAAGTGTTGACCACAAGCAAATCTTACCATTTGGAAACGCATCTCTGCTCCTCCTTTTTCTTCAAAACCTAAATCATTGCTGACTTCCCGAACTTACTCTACCAAACACGGCCCCTCTTTCTCCCTTATCCCTTTTCTCTCACGACTACCAGAGTCATTGAACCCTAAGTCATATGGCTGAGCTGAGACAACAAACATACGATGGGATTCTGGAAAAAAAAATTGTAAAAACAAAAAACATATACATGCATGTTAGTTAATTAGCATGTGTCAAGGCGACGATTAATGTGCACTATTTATATGCTACCATTAGACCCACGTGTCAAAAGCCTTTTCGGTATTAATGTATCTGTCAAAGTCTTACCTTTTGACAAAGAAAAAAAAATTGTTATGCTCCTAAATTAATCATTTAAAAAAAATTTTTTAACAAAATTATATTTAAAGACCTTTAGGAGGGCTTAATTCTAATTTTGAGAAGATTTGATTGTAACTTTAGAATATCTAATTATGACAAGGTTCTTCACCGTAAATCTTACAAACTTAAAGTTTTTAATTAAAATTTTTTTATAAATAATATGTTAAAAGCTTTTTTTTTCTTTACCGTAATTTTTTTTGGGGAAGTGATCTATCTCTTCTAATCTTAATTTGCTGCAAAATCAGTGGAAATGGCTCCTTTCCTCCAACAATTTCATCATGATGCTTCTTGTGAAATTTCCAATAGAATCAATTTCTTCGTCCACAAATTAAAAATTTGCATGAAGACAAGTCTAAGACCTTGAAATTATGAATTTTGTCAATTCTTTAAAAATTGAATTGATCACTAAATTAGAGAAAGAAATAATTTACAATTTAATAGTCAAATTAGGATCAATCTACATTTGAACTGGTTTGATTAATTTATTTAAAAATATATTTAATATAATTTTAGTAGAAATGTTATATGAATTTTATCTTTATTTTTCATAATATTATACCTAAGCTTTATACCAACTATTATGGCAGCACAAGGTGGTTTATTGGAAAAAGGTTTGACAAACCTTTTCAGATGTTCGATTTTGCCTCGTGCAAATTTTGTGAAAATAAAATTTGAAGAAAGCTTTATGTATATGCAAATTAATAATGGTTAACAATACAATCTGGCTCGAGTAGAGTCGTTTGCACACGGGGCACGATTATCCATATCCAACAAATGAAAAAATAAAGACTCAAATGCAACAATGCAAAAAGTATTACCCCCAGATATAATACTTTTTTTTATCTGAGTGGCACGTCAATTTCTTATTGAAATTGAGTTTAAAATATTAAAATTCAAAACTTGATCCAAAACTTTTTGTCCCTTTTTTCTAGATTGAAAAGATTATTTTTATCTATCCGTAACTTACAAAATATATGCAATGTTTAAAGGTATAATAATAACTCGTTATTCTGATAATCTAGATAATGAATTATTATTATACCTTTAGTGTAAGCAGGTAAAATAATCTTATAAATTTCAAAAAAAAAAAACACATTACATCTAGGGCAATAGTTTTTGCATTGTTGTATTTTAGTTTATTTATTTATTACATCATCTCAAAATTTGCATCCTCCAAGCCTTTGCTTCGAATCTACTTGCTATAAGTTTTACCATTTCAACGAAAAGAGCAACATGGACTAGTGTAACCCAATAACTAGCACCCCGATTCACTTGGAAAACCATCTAGTTGAACTCGATTGTTTACCATGTTTGACCAATTATCTTACACATTGACTTACTAGCCCCTCCAGACTAAACAATAGGTCATTATTTTGATTTCCCACACAATGGATTTTTTTTTCTTTTTTAGCCTTACCCTCTAATTTTGTTGATGTATTATATGCCTTAATTTGCTACTTGTGCTCCTGGACAATTAATAATTCACTTCAAGAAGTTGTAATTGGAGTAATACTCTTCCTTTTACTTTGAATGAATTTATCATACTTTTGGCCAAAAAAAAAAGGAAAAATCCTTGAGAAGCTTATTATTTCTTGCAACTATACTGTACCATGTAAAAAAAAAAATCTAAGCTACATTCAATATTTAAGAAATTAGAAGACTAAATTAATTAATATTTGAATTTCATTATATTTTACTTGATTATTATAAAATTACTATTTACAAAAATATATCAAAAACAAGTATTAAAAAAATATTGGGCAAGTGGGGCAACATGTTTGTTGAGAGGGGGGGAGGGGAAGTATCGTATAAAGTCTAACTAAAAAATGGGAAAAAAGAAAGAAAGGTAAAGAGAAATTAAGAAAAGAAGAAGGAAAAGAAATAAAATAAAGGAAAATAGAAAAAAATACACACACACACATATATATATATATATATATATATATATATATATATAAGTTTAGTGAATTTAAATTAAAATATCAAATAAAAAATATGTGTGTAATTTTAATAAATTTAGTAAGCCTATTGGATTCAAAATTTTAAGAAATATATAGCATAATATTACAATTTAACATTATATACATATAAATTTTGAAAAATTGAGGGAAGCAAGTGCCTTCCCTCAAACGTATGTAGCTCTGCCCCTTATGCTTCTCATCCCGTGGAATTACCAAGAATTAGTTCGCATGAAGACAAGTCTAAGACCTTGAAATCACAGACTTTACTTCGTTTCAGCCTTACTCTCTCTCATTTTGTTCATAAATTATATAGCTTAAAAATTCTTTGTTGTGACACAGGTTAATTCGTTGGTCAGCTAGAAGCATGAAGTAACAATAGAAAATCATGAAAAACCTAAACTTTCTAGGGAATATTTTTTACAAGATGTAGCCGAGTTAGGTAAGAAAATATTGTCTTATGTATAAATTTTGATTTTAAGAAATTACAAATGGTAGGTTATATTTTTTTTCTTCCCCTAATTGAGTGATAATTAAGATGATAAAAAGGAAGCTTCATTTGTCAGCTATTTTCGACAAATACTGGCAACATCTGAAGAACATTGTTAGGCCATTCTTTAGTCAACATAGTTTTCAGACTTTTAAAAATGGACTCAGCGGTCTTTATTTTGTTTGTAACTCGTTTTCTTCTCAAGAGCTACTAATTCCAAATTTACTAAAATCTGTATAACGTCATTGTACAAAAAATATATACACACACACACACACACACATATACGTATATCTTTTACTTATTCTAAACTAGGACCATTGGCCGGAGCCCCGAGATAAGTGAAAAATAGAAATTTTTTTGAAAAAATTATCACCTTATAAACAATTTAAAAACAGTAAATTTATAATAAAAACAAATTTTCCTTTTATATATATAAAATAGATTTTGATTTAATTTATTCTTAATTTAAAAAATTAAATATTTTTATATTGATCAGATACATATTTAATAGTTATTATATTATATATAAATAATAAATGTAAGGACATATTTTGATCAAAATAAGTATAATTATATTATATTTTATTTTTCTGTAAAAGAGATAATTGCAGTACATTTTTTTTTTCTAATTTCAAGAGGAGAGATTATAAATTTTCCAAATAGAAAGAAAAATTATGTAATTTAAATATCTCTTAAAAAACTTAATTTATTCAAGAAAATAAATATAGTTTGAGGATATTATTCAGAATAAAATAAGTCTTTCCAAATCCAGCTTAATCATGACACTTAACAAGTCAAACGATAGCCCGGAAGCACAAGGACTGAAAGAGGAAGTCGTAGTTCCTTGTATCTCTGTGGATAACTTCCAATTCCATATTTGCCAACGTTGAATATAAACCCACTTCTGATTTGCAATTCTCTCTCGGAAACTTTTCACGAACACGTTTGGTATCATAATGAAAAATAAAAAGGAATTAAAAATTTTTGAATAATATTTATTAGATTCTTGTAATTATTACTTAACATTATTTATCTATTTATATTAATTTTTTAAAATAAAAATATGAATCATTTTTCATTTACAATTTTTTTTATTTTTAACTTTTTTCTATACTAGATAATTAAGACAAATTATATACCCATTCTAAACATGCACGGCTTCTCTATTAATTTAAATGGTTCAAATTTTATTATTATTTTTTTAAATTTTTGAATTTTTTAATTTTAAATAAAGCAATACACAAAATAAAAATAATTTTTTAACTGTGAATTTTTTTAAAAAATGATGTTGATATTAACAAAATAAAAAAAAAAGATAAAATCCAAATCATCCAATTTTAATAATATTTAAACTATCTAGATTAAATATGAACTTTCTAAATGCTCCTGCAAAATAAAAGCACGCACAGGAGCAGAGGAATCATGTCCAATTTAAACATTTCAAATTAGATGTTTGACATATTCATGTCAATTTTTAATTTTTTTTTTATTTTGTATTTTGTATTTTGTACCAATTGTGAAACCAAGATGCTATTAAAACCCAAACATTTATTAATAGAAATTCTTAGAAATATGACAGAATTAAAATTAAATTACTTTATACAAACTATTATTAATTATATCATCTATATACTTAATTTAAAAGATTTTTAAAAGATTGTTAATTGATCTTTACTTTAACTATTTCAGATCTCTAACCCAACAACATAATGCTCAGAAAATAAAGAATCAACTTATAGGAGAAGCAAATTGTGACACACAACAATGTGAGAGTTCCAATATTAGATAGAAGAGCTATATACACGCCACATTTACCTATAACATCAACTCCCATGTTGACCAATTTTGCCGATTTTCATAAATTTATACCCTTTCCTTTTTTGGCCAATAAAATTATAACCTAATTTAAACCCGTGGATGGCTGAATAACATTGGGGACTCAAATATAGACTAATAATAGAATTTACTATCATGTAATGTGCATATCAAGCAAAGGTGAAATAGAGAAGCATGTTACATAGAATGCAAGATAAAATTAGAAAGCCAGATCGAAAATATCCATCAAGGCATCAACTGAATAATGCATCTATCAATTGGCTTACCTGAATAAGGTAGTAGAAAATGTCAAGACCCTCAGGATCCGCACTACTCTGAACATCCACGAAAGATCCGATCTTTGATGCTGTGAAGGAGATATGTTCATTTCCCATCACAAACTCTAGCTCCAGCTGTCCGACTCAATTAGGTTCTGGCCAATTGTTGTTATCTTCCTTCATTATCTAAAGGAAGACAGAAACCAATAAGGAAAAAAAATTACACAATCATCCATATGAAGAACCCACAACATGTTGCAGAATAGATAGGATAAAGAAGAACTATTCTGTTTTTGGTTATATGATGCATGAAGAAACAAGAAACCCATTTAATCAAAGAAAGAAATTTTTTATGGTAAAATCGGCCAGGAACATCGGTCATGTTTGAGAGTGTAGTGGCTTTTAGTTATGGTGCCTTTATATAGCAAAAGCCAAAGCTACCTCAAAGCTACTATGATAATCAAAACTACAACTTTCAACATTTTTTTAAAATCTAACATCATCCATTCCAAATTTGAAGTCATCCATTTAATCTTATGTGATTTCGTAATCTTATACTCTTCAAGCTACTTATGACAATATTTACCAAACATTGTTGATAATCAAAATGAAGTTTATAGCAATGCTTACCACATCTTTAGCAAACAGCATTCTTATGTTTTTCTCCAATAGCTTTTTCATAGCACCCACAACATATTAGCTTCTGAAAAGTTATTGGGATTCCCAAATGGAGCCTTCAAATAGAGTCACATAGTTTGCTCGTTATTGGCCATGAAATAGATTAGACCAAAACAGAACTTTAACCTCTTTGATGGCCAATGAAGAAGTAAACTCCACCATGCCTCACACATCTAAAATGGTTATGCTCTAGGTTTTTCCAAATTTTATGTACTTGAAGCCCCATACTAGCTATTCCTTAGCATATTTTATACATTTACTATGACTAATTTCCATGATTTAGAATAGAAACAAAATTCAAGCAAGCATTTCACTCCTTAACCTTGATTTAATGAATGGTTCTTATCAATTGCAAAATGCTAGTACCCTTCATTTTGCCAGCAACCAACAGTCCAAGACAAATATTGTTAGAAATTTGAAAGAATGGGTAAGGAAAAATGTGGCAATTCCAAACCTCTAGCCCTGCACTTCGGCTGTGCCTTTTGTATAAATCATATATATTTATAAAATCCCTGTTACTTTTGTCCATGATTGGAATTCAAACGGAAATGCATAACGCCTTGGCCACAATAGAATGAACAAGTGCTTTTCAATTAAATCATGCTACTTGCATGTCTTTCATTTTTCAACCACCAACAGCAATGATGTTAGTTAGAAATTGAAAAGATTGGAGAAGGAAAAAACTTTGACAAGCCCTTCCTCAAGCATTTATATAAAATTGCAAACTCATTAATCTTATCGTAGAGGACGCAAATTACATTAAATCCATACAGTAGGGGCCTCACATCAATCAACAGTGCCGGAGAGAGCCATACATAATCCATAATTTAAATCCTCAAATTCCAAACATCACAAAAGTCTATATGTCTGTACTAATATTATATCAAAGTATAGGGCCATGCCACGCAGAAGCGGCCTATACGAGGTCTTCTTTTTCTTTTCGTTTCTAGGTTTCTTTAAAGAATGAGTAACGGAATAATAAAAGTGAAAAATAAGTCACAAGTTCGAACCCCTTTACTTCATTTAGCAATTAAAGGAAAGGATAGAGGAAGAAAAGTAGATCACAAAAAATAAAAATCAAAAATCAAAAAGGTAGAACTAAGGCTTTGTCTAAGAAGACCGGCAATAGGAAGAACAGAAGTAAATACAAAACAAGGATTTCCCATTACCTTATTGAGCCTAATACGACTGAAAAAAAAAAATTATTTCTCAGCAACCAAGTAAGAAAAGAAAAAAGGAAAATTAATCTTTTCTATTAAAAAAAAAAAAGCAAAGTATAACTAGGGTATGTTTGAATGGGAGTTTTTGGAAGAAAGAAGAGGGGGAAGAGATGTTTGGTGAAAAAAAATAGAGGGGAGATGATGCAAAACCCTCTAGGAACCTTGTCCAAAGAACTTTCAACAAGATAACACTTTGTCCAAGACCGACTAAAAAACAAGAATATTAGTCAAAGGAAAGACCCTAAGAGAACTTGTCTCTTAGAACCCTAACCTCAAGACACCACAAAGGAAGACTAATCCTTTGATAAGTCACGTGAACTCTCAGAGAACACAAAAAAATGAAAGCTTCACAAAGTATTGAATAATACTCAAATTCATTCATGATCTTCCAAAATAGAGTACAATAAGAAGCCTTTTATAGGCAAAATTTCTAAAAGTCTAAAATTCTAATGAAAGTAAAACTCTAAAATCTGATTAAAGATATTTTAAATAGTGTTAAAAATCAAGGAATAAGATTAGGATACTAATTTTAACTTAATATCTAAGATAAGCTCTTTGATCAAGTCCTAAAATAATAAAATAACGAAATTCATAAAGAATTCTAATCAAAACTAATCAGCTTCTTTAAGTAGTCACATAGGATGCACATGCTTCATTAAAAATCACATAGTTAACATATGATTCTTAATCTCTTGCAATTGGACTCCAATTGGGCATTGACACTCCTCTTGTCTATGTATAACTACATTGGGCCTTCAACATGTTGGATATTGATTTTAGTTGCTCCATGGACCTTCTTAGGACATTAGGCTTCCACTTAGACTTCTACTTTTGCATCTGTAAAGAGATATTGATAAAATATGAATCTTGGGTTCTAAATTTGGACCGACGTCCAATATAGAGATTATTTTGAGCTCTTTGAAATTGTTGGACATATACTAACATAATTTGGGCCTCTTGAGCATGGGCCATACATTCATCAGTCATTCAGACCTGAATCATGTGCTTTTGAATTATTTGTATTTCTTGATGGATGAGGGTTTCTCGAACTTGTTATGCTTCAATGGGCATGCCTACCGGTAGGGTTTTGGAGGCAAGTACAGCAAAGAAAACTTTAATTTGCCGCAACGCACGACCGTATTTATTATTTCCTAAGATCCATCATGCTTTTTTTTTTAATTAAATGTTATAAAGGACACGGTTACTTCCATCATGCTTTTTTTTTTATTAAATGTTATAAAGGACACGGTTGCCAAGCAACTTGTCCATTCTAAAAAAAATTAAAAAGCATTTAATGGACACGGTTGCTTAGCAACCATGTCCATTAAATACTACTTTCCTACGTGTCAGCTTGACACGTAGGAAGAGGACAAAAGGGAAGGCAACCATGTGCAACTGTGTCCCAATGCATGCATGTCAGGGTCAAACTATTTTGACCCTCACACGTAGATAAAAATTAACACGTGGTAGCGTATGAGTGGAGGCAATGGGATTATGCTGCCACGTGTCAATATTTGATTGGAAAAAATTTTATCTTTATTTTTTTATCATTTATTTCTTCTCCTCCTAGGTTAAACGATTATTCTCTTCCTCCTCCTACAGCTTCCATTTTTTCTTTCGTTCAGTGGTCGTTCCTCCATTTCCTCTTCTCCTTGCCTGTCTGTTTCACCTTCTTCGTGGAATGTTAGGTCATTGTTTCTGTCTCCCTCTAACTTTCTAAGTCACAAGTTTTAATCGGGAGATTGTCCTTCAAATTTTTTAATGATTAGAAGAAAAAGAAGATAGAAGGAGTAATCTGCACGAGGAGAAAGAGCCAAAAAAAAAAAGGAGTGGTCCCTGATTTGGTATGAAAATTTTAACTTAAAATTATATTTATTTTATAAATGATATGATTATGCTGTAAATGAAATTTAATTACCTGTAATATATTTTTTATTAGGTTTGTATATATGTGTGATGAGTTTTTTTTTCTTATATATTATAGTTGAAACAAAATACAATTGCAAGATCTGAATAAATGAAAAAAAAATAAGTTATGGTTATTTTATGTAGAAAGGGGAAAGAAATTCTAAAATTAAAGGAAAGAGGTTAATAAAAATGGAAGAAAAAATTATGATAAGAAAAAATAATTATTTGGGGAGAAAAATTTATCAATATTAAAGACTATTAGGATAAATAAATAAATTAAAAATAATGATAAAGATATCAAATAAAAACTCTGAAAGGTTATAAGTAATGGAGACATAGAAAAATATTATAAAAGAAAATTAAAATTTGAAGAACAAATATAGGAAAAAAGAGGAAAAAGTGTGAAAGAATATGATGTACAAAATAGAAGTGGTGTAAAAAAATATTGTTGAATAATATGGTGGGAGAAAAAATATGGAAGGGACAATATATGAAAAGATATAATTGAAAAACTATTATAAAAATATAATATAAAAAATTGTTATTAAAAAAAGGTAATATAAAAAGATATTGCAAAAAAGGAAACAGGAATTGTCTATGAATTGAAAAAAGAAAATATAAAATTTATAATGTGGATGGAAAAAAAATAGAAACTTATAATTCTATAGGATATAATTTATATTAGCAAAATATTAGTGTAATATTGAGAAAAATATAAGAAAAAATATTGAAAATTTTAAAAAAATATCAATAAAATGCATGTAATCCAAAAAAATAATGAACTTGATAATTGATAACTTTTTTACTGTATTTTGAATGTTAGTGGCAGTGTTGATTGAGCTGGCAAAATGAATAACGGAAAGGAGGTTATATGCATATATTCAAATGGGCAAATATGCAAAACCAAATAGGGGGCAACATTTATCGCGGATACAATTGATTTAATGACTGTTGATTATGATATTTCATTAAAGAGGCTAAAACAAGAAGTCGTTGAATAGTTACAGCTTGACTCAAATCAATATGTGTCTAACTTGGTGTATAGGCATCCAGTGTCATTGAAACCTACAAAGTATCGAGCAGGCAAGTTAAGGAGAGATGCCAATGTCCAAGCGATGTGGGTGGCGAATGCAAAGTTTTCATCATAGTTGGGTCAGTGGAATTGTATGCAGAAATATCGTCAAAAGAAGTAAACTTAAATGAAGCCACTCAAGCAATAGTTGAATATGTGCCGGATCCACTCCCATGCTCTAGTCACGCTATCATCGCTGACAATCAACTTGTTGTTTAGGTCATATTTTGTAGGCGTTGGTTAACATCCAAGTTCATCTCGTCTACCAAGTGATGATATCTCACACCCAAGTGCGTCACATGCACTAATTGGTGCCCCCTTTCTCCTCCAGAGCAGGCAGAAGACATAATGGATGAATTTGAAGAAGAAAATGAATATGATGTAGCTCTTTGCGATTACAATGATAGTGGTAATACAGATGATGATAAAGACATCAATTGTGTAGATGCCGCTGTGAATCCAGCAACCCCTATTAATATTTATGATGACTTGACTGTTGCGTTCCTTGAACAGATAGATGTAGGTGGTGCGAGAGTTACTGAGTATGCTGAAATGGAAGAGGCAGCGATAAATATGAATGATGGCCAAGAGTTACGTGTAGGTATGCTGTATAATGATCAGCGGTCCTTTCGTAGGGTAATGAAGATATACTCAGTACGTGCACATCACACTTTTAAAGTGTTTCACTCGTCAAAAAAGTACAAAGAATACCATTGCCTTGAATATGGACAGGGGTCATGCAAGTGAAAGGTTAGAGCCTGTTATCGGAGGAAGGAAAATTATTGGGAGATAACAAAATACAATGGGCCCCATACATCTGTGTCAGCATCATTGTCTCAAGACCACCCTAAACTTGATTCTGATGTTATTTCAGTATACCTTGTATCCATAGTAACTGAGAATCCTGAAGTGTCAATTCGAGAGGTCATTGAGTGGGTGCATTCTATTTTTGGATACAATGTTTCATACAAAAAAGCTTGGAAAGGAAAACATCGAGCCATCTCATACGTATTTGGGAATTGAGAGAAGTCTTTTGCTTTGTTACTTAAATGGTTGGCTGCTGTTCAGCATTTCATGCTCGGCTCGTATTATGACTTTATGCATAAAGAACGTGTACCGACTAGCGTGGCTAATGGGGATTCAGTCATATTTTATCGGGTATTTTGGATCTTTAAACCATGCATTGAGGCATTTGACTACTTGAAACCGATGGTCCAAATTGATGGGACATTCTTTTATGGCAAATATAAAGGGACCATACTGATTACAAGCACACAGGATGGTGAGAGGAATATTGTCCCACTTGCATTTGCAATAGCCGAGGGAGAAACATATGAGGCATGGGCATGGTTCTTATTTAACCTCTGCACGCATGTGGTGAAAGATAAGGATGGATTGTGCTTGATTGCTGATCGGCATACTAGTATCGTAGCTGCCGTGGGTAATGGGCGAATAGGGTGGCAACCTCCACAAGCTTATCATATGTTTTACCTTCGACATTTGGCTAGTAATATCAATAAGAAATTTAAATTACCCTGGCTGAATAAGCTATTTACTAAAATTGGTAAATCTTGCCACCCCGTAACCTCACTTGTATTTGTGTTATACTATGGTTTTGCATGGATTTTTCTCTTATCCTTTCTTTTCTTGTACAGGTTACCTATATGAGCAACATAAAGTAGATGAAAAATTAGCTCACATACACCAATTAGACACGCACTCTACAAACTGGATTGAGGAGATACCCAAGGGTCAATGGTGTCAGGCATATGACGTTGATGGCAGACGATGGGGTCACATGACAATAAATTTAGCAGAGAGTATCAATGCAGTTTTCAAAGGAGTTAGATTCCTACCTGTGCTGGGGTCGATGAGAGCAACATTTTATAGGCTAACCAAATATTGGGTAGAGCGAGCCAAAAAGGTGAATGCACAGCTAAAAGTAGGCGAAACCATATCTGAGTACATCAGATTGAAGCTAATAGTCAGAGCTAGAAGAGCATCAGCATGCGCAGTTCGTGGTTTTGATAGATGAGGGTTTACATTTGAAGTAGAAAAGCCATATGATCCAAATAATCAGCAATTTGGTCGATCTTGTAAAATCAACTTAGCAGAGCGTGCATGTGATTGTGGTGAATTTCAGGCTTTAAAATATCCTTGCCAGCATGTATTAGCAGCCTGTGCCCATATTCGCATGGATTACGTACAATTCGTTGACCGAGTGTTTAGATTGCAAACTATTTCGAAGGCCTATGACACTAAATTTCGTCCTATTGGTAGTGAATATACTGGCCCTATGTTCAGGCCCAACGCTTATTCCAGATCCAACAATAACACATGGCAAAGGTCATCCTAGGTCAAGCCGAATACGAAATGAAATGGATTGGCAAGAAAATTCAAGAGATCTGCCACGATGTGCATTATGTAAACAGTCAGGTCATAACTGCGCGACTTGTCCATCGCGTCCCCATCCAAACCCATAGCCTTTTAGTTTGTCGATTGTTTTTTCTCCCTTCTTATATTAGAAATGCTTTATATACTGCTTTTCTTGTGTTATTTGTATGAAGGATGTAAGACAATTTTAATAAAGTATATTGTCTTATTCGCTATTTGTTTCAATTTTCAATAAAGTATAATCTGGCTCTAGGTGAAGTTAGCTTCATATAAATTTATCCCTGCACTTCTCATATATCATTAAATATATATTTTAGCTAACTTTGATGCCACTTTGTAGGATAGTATTATGTCTGGCATAAGACATGTTGTTCATCCAGGTCCAGAGGATGACTCTTTGTTGTATCTGCAAACTAGGCACATCTCTTAGGCGGTGTGGCTGAATATAGTGCGTTATTGATATATTGTAGAAATTGAATGTTTAACTGTTTAATGACTATATTATTTATAATATTTCACACGTTTTCTCTCTAACAGCCAGATCGCATTTTTTAACTTCGCCACGTTCCGCATGGTCCACGATTAGAGTCTCCCCCACTAGCCATAGTGCTACACCTTAGAGCCGCAAGCTTTTATGGAGTATCTCGCCTCGCAGCACTTGACTTTGATGCTTCCCTTATTTCAGCACTTGTTGAGCGGTGGCAACCAGAGGCACATACTTTTCATACCACCCAAGACGAGTGTACCATTACACTACAAGATGTCGCTGTACAGTTAGGTCTTCTTGTGGCAGGTCTCCCTGTCACTAGTTCACTTAACTTCAACTGGCGAGCTGTTTGCGGGGTTTTTCTTAGAATTGAGCCACCTGAGGAGGAGTTTGATGGTCACAGATTGAGCATTACTTAGCTCGCCAACCACTTTGAGGCACTTCCAGAGAATGCGGACAAGAATGACACACTACAGTTTGCTCATGCCTACATATTACGCCTGATAGGCGGGGTTCTTATGCCAGACCGGTCAGGACATAGAGTTCCCCTTATGTACCTGACAATCCTCCAAGACTTCCATGTAGCAGGTCAATTTAGTTGGGGCTCCGCAGTGCTAGCATATCTCTATAGAGAGTTATGCAATGCCACTGATTACAAGGAGGTTAACATCGATGGCTGTTTGACGTTGCTTCATTTATAGGCCTGAGACCGATTTCCTAGGCTAGCCCCTAAAAGACCCCTACCTTCAGACCTTTATCTTGATATATACGATGTGCTTCTCCCACTTGGGTACAGGTATGACCCCTATTTTGAATTAAATGCCTTTTGTATGGTTTAATTTATATATATAATTTCAAATTAATAGTCATTTCTTTTTACACCTTACAGGTGGAGGCATGTGGGCCAGCATCCTCGTCCGAGAAAATTAGCAATTCATCATTACCGAATATTGTTATACCAGATGAGAACTGATGAGGTTTAAGATACTTTCTGTCAAATTGGTGCATAGTGACCTCAGTGATACGATATACTGACATATTTTATTTCATTCTTTGTAGATTATATGGCGTCCATATAATGCAGATGCTGTACGCCAGTTGATTCCTGACTATTGTCTGGTCTCCTCGGATATATGGCTAGCATCTATGCCACTTATTTGCTTCCATATTGTGGAATGACATCATGCTGATTGTGTGTTCCAACAATTTGGTAGAATACAGCCTATACCTCGTGCTCCTTATAATTTAGAAGAGGTCCACACACTTACACTAAAAGCTAAGACACATTTGGACTGGTCGAAAGAGCATGAGAACTTCATGCTTGATTGGTGGGGCTAGCAATATACTTTATCACTGACACCAATATCATTGAAGCTCTTAGATTGCTATTCAGAATATATGAAATGATTTTAGAGAGTTACCCATTGGTGGATCTACCCTATTAGTGGTGCCCAGGGTTTTGTGGTAACTTTTTAAGACCTAACATAGTCATTTTATTTCACTTTCTTTGTACTTATTATATATATATAACTTAATGTTCTTTCTCACAGGCCGATGTTGCTGATCACTTACGAGTATTTACTACTGATGACCATTCACCATTAGGTCTCGCTGTGGTCACTGATTGTACTAGCATCCTCGATGCACTTAGCGAGCACCGAGATATGACGATCTCTCAAGTTGCTCCTCCTGCACCTCAGTTACCTCGCCCACAGCTTCCTCCAACTCGCACGGTAAAAAGAGCCTATGGATTTATGTCGACTAAAGTACCCATAGTAGATGATCGGCCTTATACATCTAATATTGGCACCACATTTACGATGCATGGCCCTTCTTTTCATGCATCAACGGAGATGCAAACCCACCCTGATGTCGCTAGACCATCTTCTTCTCCAGGAACGCAAACACAAGTACACCATGATACTGCGGGTCCATCTTCTACCACAGCGACACAGGCTCAAACCCATTATGATACTGCAGGTCCATCTTCTTCCATTTCTCTGGTGCATTTTGCTAATTTTAGGGGTATCAGCTCTGCATTTCATATGCCATGTGGCTTCGTCCCTTTTACACCCCTATTTTCAGACCAAACAATGTCTATTTTTGGATTTACTTCTGTGTCTTCTGCATATGATAGATCACAACAAGCAAGATATATTACACCACATCAGCCACTTCCTCAAGTTCAATCTCTCTTACTAAATGTGAATCCCGTACCCTACCAAGAGGTAGAAGATCAAGGAAACAATGATAACCAAGAAAATGAAGACGGAGACATTAATGAAGAAGAAGAAACCAATGAGGAGGACGAAGTACAAGAGCCAGAAGAAGAATACCTTCCTGTCCGACGACAAGGCTAACAATTACGAACACAGACTTGATGTGGCACAAGAAGTCATTTCTTTTGAATATTATGCATTCTCTCTTTTTGTTCTTGTGTATTTATTTTTTAGATCATCGTAACATAACTATTTCTTTTTATTAAGTACAAAATTTTACTTCTTTAAATATCGAGTTCAATAATATTAGACCATCGTTATTAATTTCTCATCAAATTTGTCTACCTTCTTACTTATTTATCTAGTTTAAACAAAGTTACTTTAATAAATTAACTTTCATTTTCCTAAATTAATTTGATACCTTTCATGATAAATAAAATTTTTTTATTATAATTATTTTCATTTCGTAACTTATTGCTCCTACAATTTTTTAAAAAAAAATTAACGTAAGAATTATGTAAAACCAAAAAAAATTATTTCAAACACATGTCGTTTCTCCTCAATCATTTTATTAAGTTTAAAAGAATTACCATTTAATTCTTCCTAAACAATTATCTTCTATTTTTTTGTGCCTATTTTTTTCCTTTTCTAAATTAGTTGACATTTACTTTTTTTTATACCACTTACCCACAATTTTTTAAACTCTCTCTCATTTAATTTTCTTTATTATCATATTAAACATAAATTATCCAACTAATCAATTTAATTTGGAGGAAATGAAGAACAAATAATAATTTTAAAAAATTCAAAGACTTACAATCTAATGACATGGGTGATGGTTAAAGATAGTTACTCTTTTATTAACTATTTGTCCATTTAATATTTTTTAACAATAGTTAAAATTTTATTTTTTTTTAACGTTCTATTTTTTTCTCATGTTTTTATTTTCCAAATTATAGTAACATATTATAACTATATTTTCTTACCAAATAGAATTTTTTTTATTTTAATATTGAGCTCTAGCATACTTTACAATTTTTTTACTCTCTTGCTTATTTATGTCATTTTGAGATAATTTAATCAAACAATTAACCTTCATTTTCTTCAATTAATTTTATGATTTTCATAGTTAATAATTTTTTTACCTCTTATCAATATTTTTTTTGTGTGACTTATTTCTCCTAACAATTTTTGAAATTTTTTTTTACACTTACATAAAAAATATAATTTAATTTAAGAGTCATAGCTAGTCCCAACTTTATCTCAATAATAAACAATTTTATATTATTACTAAAAAAATAAATTATGACTCAAATATGACAAATTATAAATTTTAGATCATTATATATATATATATATTTCATACATTAGTTATAGCTTTCATTATTTGTTCATTTAAGTTCAATATTACTTACCGAGTTTATTTAATTGTTTATTAATTTACTAATATTATTGCTAATTATCAAGTTTTAAAAAAAATTAAAATTCAAGCTCCTTAGCCATTATTCTTTTAAATACATTTTATTTTTAAATATTTTAAAATCATTATAATTAATTTTTAAAAAAATTTTTATTCATTATATAATTACATTATTACAACTAAAACTTTTTTCTAATTTTACAACTTCAAATTTTTTCATTCGAATATAAAAAAAGGTTTAATAGCCAAAGCAAATAACCATTGCTTTTTTGTCCCATCAAATTAGCTTTTTTGTTGTATTTTTATGGGTCACGATTGAGCATCAACCGTGACCCATTTTTTATAAAAAAAAAAAAATTAATATTATATCTTAAGAAATAAAAATGATGGCTAGATATTTAAAGAAGTAAAAATTTTTGTTATTATTTTACAGTTAAAAATCCTCTACTGGTATTGTATCAAGAGAGGCCCTCTCCTCCAAATTGAAGTGTTTTGAAGGAAAATTTTTTTTAATTATCTATTTATTTTATTGTCTCTCAATATTTGTAATATTTTAATTTTTTAATATGTTAACATTTAATAGAGATTAAAATAATTTTTTTATCAAAAATTAAAAATAAAAAAAAAATTAAAATTCATAATTTTTTAAAAAATATTGATACAAATATCTTATTTTATAAAAAAATTTAAAATAATATAAAAATAAATTTTTTTACATATAATTTTTTTTTTTTAACCAAACAATTATTTCTCCGCTCCTTTTTCGTTTTTTTCATTAACTTCCTCCTTCGCTGAATCAAACTAAGCCTAAGAGAAATCACAACTTTGTCCCATTCCCACTTGACTCACGTTGTACCAAAATGATAAAAATCAGAGCGTACCTCTCTGTCGGCACTGATACGATGGCACTCGCGAAGAACGGTAGGGGTGAGGCAAACCAACCTCCTTGCGAATGATGGTGCCGTTTTTGTAGTTGAGTTACTGGCAAAGCGAAGTTTCCCATCTGGTCTGAACTCGAACTCAAGGAACTCGCCATTTTCATATTCACTTGCCATTCCTCTGGTTCTATTGGCCCCGCCGTGGAAAAACGATCCAAAATTGTCCGGGTCATGGGTCGGATTTTTATGCGTTCGGATCCTTTTAATGCAGAGGGATACACCGTGTGCCTTTAACAAAAGCTGGACCGTTGGATGAATCATCGCCACAAGCCAAGGACCCTGGATAGTTTGGGAAACGTATATCTCCCAGCCTCATCGAGATATCAATTTGGTTGATGCCAAGTTCCCTTCAAACTTTCCGGCATAATATCAACGGCTATATAATTTAAAAAGATGAAAAATATAAACGGCTATATTCCTATAAATTTAGGTTGTTCCTCTTCGGTGAGTCTCTGTTTCACACTATGATCAAAGCCATTCAAATTGGGCGAAGAAAATGGTGTTCTTCTTCTTCTTCGCGATTCAGGCTTTGCGTGCGTTTATTTGTTTGTTAAATTAAACTATCTTCTTCTTGTCTCTGTTTATTCTTCTTTCAAGATTGCTGATTCATTTGTCTCTGTTTTTCCTTCAGTCTGCGAGCCATTGAAAAGACTTTTGTTCGGAGAATTCCGATGAAAAGAATTTTTTGCTGTCAAACACAGCAGTGAAAAAGGTATAGAATTCTGGAACAAGACTTAAGCTATTATTAGTTCAAATACTCTTCTTCATTGTCGATTTTTTCTTTGCTCATTTAAAATTGGAGATTTCTTCGATTCTCTATTGAAATTGGAGATTTACAGTGGTGAGGTGGGAGCATTTGGCTCTAGGTAGTAAATAACAGATACCCCTTAACCCTTCGAACTTACTCAACTAGTGTAGGTGGAACCAATACTATGTACTAGAATACTATTCTACTATTCCTATAGCTTAATTCGCAATCATAAGAGAAAGTCCCTCTTTTTGTCTTTTATTCCCTCTGGGCTGAAATACGACGGAAGGGTCATTAGTTTTTGATACCTTATGACATGTTTAATTTAGAAGGGACAGATTCCATATAACGTAGGCCACTACTCCCAGTTTGTTAGGATTGGGAAACTAAAAATATCAGACTTCGGAAGATCCTCTTTTACAATTGAGTTTTAGGAAGGAGTCATATTCATGGATTTGATACTCTATCCATGGCAGTGTACGTGTGTCCTGGAGCACAACACACATGGGAAAAAAGAAATTCAGAATTAACAACCTCATTACGAATTTATGATATCCCTTCCCTCCATGACATATATATTTGCATGATGTTTCCTAATAATTAAAGAAGATAGATTCACATTGCTACTGTTTTGACTAAAGGTGACAGTTTCTCCTTCTACGAGTTGGATGCATGAGTAGTTCACATATAATTAGAGCATTGTTTCCTCCCGTCAAAACCCAATTTCAACTGACTTTTTAAATAATAACTTGAATTTCATCGCTACAGCTTTGATGCCAGCTAGCTGATCTTTCTACCTTCGATCTACTCTTGCATTATTTCTGGAAGAAAAATATCAGATGTTATTTTTATTGCACTTTCTAGTTTTTATTAATATTAAGCATTTTAAGAGTATCCAGAACCAAATATTTCGCCAAAGCAGTCACCATAAGAAATCATAATAGCGTTCTAATATATATATATATATATGTCTATGAGTGAGTGTGTGTGACATATTGGATTGGCTGTTCACTGATTAATTAGTGCCTATATAAAACGTTGACCATAGATTCCTATAAATTTAGGTTGCTTTTTCTTCAATGAGTCTATTTCGCACTATGAACAAAGCCATTCAAATTGGCCAAAGAAAATGGATGGAGTTCTTCTTCTTTGTGATTCATGCTTTGTGTGTGTATATTTGTTTGTTAAATTAAACTAGCCTTCTTCTTCTTGTCTTTGATTATTCTCATCTTAAGATTGCTGATTCATTGCTCTTTGTTTCTCTTTCAGTCTGTGGGCCATTGAAAGTACTTGTTTTAGAGAATTTCGAACAGATTTTTGCTGTCAAATACAGTAGGGAAAGAGGTATTGAATTCTGGAACAAGACTGATGCTATTATTAGTTCAAATATTCCTCTTCATTGTTGATTTTTTCTTTTCTAATTTAAAATTGGTGATTTGTTTGATTCTTTGCTTAAAATGGAGATTAACTTTCTCTCTTTCTATTTTCTTCTCCTATCTGATTATCATATTGTATTCACTGTATTTGATGATGAAATATATATATATATATATATATTTCTTTCCTGTAACTTGAAATGAAGCCTTCTACTGATTCTAAACTTGACTTGGATAACTTGTGACTAGTTTTCTGCCACTTTCATATGCTTCTAATTTTTCTAACTGCTCATTTCTTCTTGGCGCATCTCTTTTATATTTTTTGTTTACTATTAGACGTGAATGCTTCATTTTTAAGATTAACCACAAAATTAGACATGAAGTTGGAAATAATATTTTGCAAAGATTGCCTTTTTTTTTTTTGGGTTTTTGGGAGCAATCTAGTGAGATCATCAAATGGAAAACTGTATGCAAATCTTAAGGGAAGTTTATTCCCATTTGGGGATAGTATTGAAGTCCTAAAGGATGCTAAATTTCTATTATCAAATTGTACATATAAATTTTGACCCAAAAAAAAAATCTTGCACTAACAATTTTTAAGCTCCAACCATTTTTTAACAGAAGATGCTTCCTTAAGAGTGAGTGCAAAGAGAAGAGAAAAGAATAGGACATGTTTCCTAATTAAACCGCCAAAACAGAGCCAAAAAAGCTCATAATAAAACTGTCTAAGGTATGTGTTAATAAGATGGTTCATACTTTTTCTTATAAGTTTATCCTAAGGACAAAGGTGACCTAAATAAGTTAAATGGTAATAAATTATTTCATTGCTAACACAAATTGATATGATATTTCCTTACTTCACTTTCAAATTCCATATACAACTTTTCTATCTTTAATCCTTCTAAAATGTAAGAAAAAAATATTGGCATTCTAACTAGAATAGTAATTAAGTTGAAGCTACCAACTTTTGAAGTTATATATATTTTAGGGTTTAGAATTGAAAAAAAAAAAGTGTTCACAAGGTTCTTTTATGATCAAAAAATTGAAGTTTTTAAGGCAAACAAGGTCAATGTGAGTTTTAAATTGATTACTATGTTTGCTACACAAAATCCATACTCTAGTGTTAGTTTATAGATTCAAGACACATAACGCAACTATTTATAGCTTATAACAAGTAGTGTGTTAATCTCTCTCTCTCTCTTTCTCTCTCTCTCTCTCTCTATTTTTCTATCTTTTGCTTGGATTATATTGATTGTCCTAATTTAGGTTATCTATAGTTTGAAACACATTATTGTAGCTATGGTAATGTAGAATCATGGGTTCTTTTGCCATACCTACTCTAGTTATAACTTGATGTCTGCATCCAACTATATGTGGTGGTATTACTCTTATCAATGTATTGTTTTCTTGTATTGGTCACAAAATGCATTGGGATGAAGTTATTTGTTTGATATTTCAAAACAAATATATTCCAACATTAGTAGGAACATAATTGGGTCATGTGGTTCTATATATCATTATTCATTGGCTTCTTTTCTTTTTTCTTTTTTTAATTTGGAGGGGGTTGGTATCAATACAGCCTATCCAAATTAGGAAGTCAACTTTAATATAATATATTTGCTTGAGTGTCATATTTGATGTATCTCATATCTAAAACACTGTGAATATACTCATACATAAATTTGGATTCTCTTAATTAAAAAAAAAAAGAAATTATAATGTCAATATTAAGAGAGATAGACAAGTGTATGAGGACCCACCATTCAAGTGGGACCCATGGCATGAGTGGTCCCTATGCATAAGGTGCCTCTTTCTCTAAAATTGAAGGATCCAAATCCACTTATGCATATTTTACTAAGTAACCTGTTCATTTTGATATTGACCAAGTTGTTGTAGACTTTAATTATGCATTTAATTGTTTGCTAGTTAGGTTTTTTTGAAGATGTGGGTTAGCTACATACCTTCATAGTTAGATATGATGCCATTAAATGTTACTAACATAATCAAATATATGTTATCTTAACATTTTAAATATGCATGATTTATGTAAAAAAAAAAAAGGTAAAAAGTAGACAATGAAATGAAATTAATTCACTTATAGATGTAGGGCATGTGATGAACCTACTACAATGAGTCGGTTTTAATTAATACATATTTAGAATTTTAAGATGGTACATAATTGGTTACTTTAGACAATTTAAAACAAAATTTTAACCAGAGACTAAATTAAAAATTGAATAAAATTATAAGGGTCAAAAGAATAATCGAATTTTATTTTCTAGAAGATATGCATTATTTCATAATCAATTTCTCAAAATTAAAATTGTTTTGTGACATTTCTTTTCTTGGCAAAGTGGCTTTTACACTTTAATTTCTTTTTCTTCTATTAATTTTCTGATTTTGAACTTGACTTAGATACTTTGTGACTAGTTTTATGCCTCTTTCATATGCTTCTAGTTTTTCTACTTGGTCATTTCTTCTTAGTGTGTCTTTTCATTTCCTTTTTTTCAGGTTAATTGTTAGACATGAAAGCTACATTTTAAAGATTAATCATAAAATTAATGATTAAAAATAATATTTTTCATAGATTGCTTTTGTTTGATTAATATGTTGTTAACATCAATTGAGAACTGTATGCAAAATTTCAACGAAACTTTGTTCCCATTTAGGAAGTGTGTTAAAATCTTAAAGAATGCTAAATTTCCATTGTCAAATTGTATATATCTTTTCTATAGAAATAACCTTATACTAATAATTATTAAGCTCTAACCTTTTTTTGAGACTTTAGTAAAAGGGAATAGGGTCTATGCAAAGAGAAAAGAATAGGACAAATAAAGCTCCCTAATGTATATGTTAATAAGGTGGTTTATATTTTTTCTCAAAAGTTTGTCTTAGAGACAAAGGTGACCCAAATAAATTAAATGGCTATAAATTATCTCATAACTAAAACAAATTGATATGATATTGCATGACCTCACTTTCAAATTGTAGAAATTCAACTCTAATCCCCTCATTTATAACTTGAAATTCAAATATTATCTTCTCATTTATGGCCTAATTAAGCACATATTTTATGTAAAGCATGTGGTTTATTTTTGGAAAAAGAAAAAAAGCCAAACTTGTAATATCCTTTTTTAGCTAGTATTTATTTATGAATTTTTGTAGCTTTTGTTTTTGCCATTTATGCTTGCTTAATTCATAAGATCCACTAGCAAACTTGTTGCTTAGGATCTCCTACATATATATATATATATATATATATATATATATATATGTATATAACTTCTTCCATTCTAAAAAATAAAGAAATCAAAACATCATTTCTTTGATTATCTTTATGAATTAACATACAACTTTCCTATCTTTCATCCTTCTAAAATGCAGGAAAATAATATTAGCATTCTAAATCTAGTAAGTAGCTAAGTTGATAGCAATGATTTTGAATTTATATACTCTAGGGTTTAGAATTGAAAGAAAAAAGTTTATGTTTACAAGATTCTTTTGTATTTAGAAAATTGAAGTGTTTAAAGCAAAAAAGGTAGATGCAAGTTTTAGATTCTTAATTGCTAGATTTGTTGCCCAATATCAAAATGCCACTATCAATTAATGGACTCAAGACATGTAACTTAAGTAACTATAACATAAAACAGAGTAGTTTGTTAATCTCTCTCCTCTCTCTCTCTTTCTCTTACTTGAATTGTATTGCTTATTATGATTTATGCTATATGCAATTTGAAATATAATACTATAGCTATGGTGACATTGATTTTAACATAGAATCATGAGTTCTCCAATTATACCTATTCAAGTTGTAATTTGTCCCCTATATCTAACTATATGTAGTGGTATTCTCGTCAATGTATTGTTTTCTTGTATTGGTCAAAAGATGCAATGGGAATAAGTTATTTATTTGATATTTCAAAACAAATATATTCCAGCATTATTAAGTATGTAATTGGGTTATATCTTCCTGTATATAATGATTCATTGGCTTCTCTTCCTTTCCTGATTTTTAGATAGGGTTGCATCATTCTCTCTTTCAAACTTTATTCTCTTCTCTTTCTACTCTTCTCCTACACCTTTTTCTCTTTCAAACTTTATTCTAGCCCCATTTCACTCAAAATTTCATATTTTTTCTTAAATACAAATCTTATTTTAGCTTCACTCCGGTGTACACTTGTCTAGTGCCTTAAAGGTGCCTTTCATCTTTAACTACCTTGGTTAGGAGCTTATAACACAATACCTCTAAGTGAATCTCCCACTAACATAGATTCACTCAAGCACCTTACTATGTAAGCACTTACTACAGATATACTCACAAGGCTAGAAAGAACATAAAAGACACTGGACTTAGCCACTAGCTTTCAAAAGGCATAGTATCACTTAGATACACAACATTGTTGGGGGTGCTGAATTGTGAAGTATTGTTGCTTGAAGCCTTTTTATGACTTGATAATTAGTGTTTCTATAATTATGTATTTTCCATCAACATAATCTTAATAACACAGACATATTTTTCTTTTTACCAAAATGGTTAAGTTTTAAGTATCCTTTCTTTATGATTTAAGTAAACTTCCTAAGTAGAATCTAATATTAGAAACACTATCCTTGGGAGCTTTATTTTAGCCTACTTATAAAGAAGTTAATCAGAGTGGGGACTAATTGGCAAAGAAAAGCTTAATGCTTGATAATTTCTTCATATTTTTAACCATCCCCAGCATGAATTAGAAATCTTTGCTTATGCTAATTTTAAGTGTTATATTATGCCTTATTTAGTATCTTATAGGATTTAGTTATTCTTTGCTTGTTTTTCTTCTTGTTTCTTTAGGAAACACTGTCTTTGGGAGCCTTGTTTTAGCCTACTTATAGAGAAGCTAATCAAAGTGTGGACTGATTAGCAAACAAAAGCTTGAGGCTTGATAATGTCTTCATATTTTTTATTATCCCAAGAAAAAATTAGAAATCTTGTTTATGTTGATTTTAAGGGTTGTATTATGCCCTATTTAGTATCTTGTAGGATTTAGTTATGCTTTGCTTGTTTTTCTTCTTATTTCTTTGGATCCTTGAGCCTTTCATTTCACCAAAAATAAATAAATAAACTTGTATATCTATACTTCTTTTTAATAGCTCTATAGGCACACTCTTATACAAAGTCTCCAACATCTACTTTTTGCAACTTCAACAATAGCATAGCCAATATTAAAGACTCAAGTAAAATATTTTAAATTTGTTCCATGTCTTTTAAGATTTTGCTATTAGTGTTACTAGTAATCTTTCTTTACTTTCCTATTATTTGTTATGTAACTTCTTCATTTCCTATTTTTTTTCCTTTTTCAATAGGTTTAGTGAATTCTTGCTACATATATGTTTTTGTTGCAAACCCTTGATTTCAACAAGTTGTTATTCTCAAATCCCATATGTTTTACATGTTGATTTTGTCCTTTTAAGTTAATGATTTATTTTTTATTTTATATGATTGTAATCATGCCTTAATTAGGTCCTTTATTATGCATTTTTCTATCTTATCATCTTTTATTTGTTGTTTGATTTGGTCATTTAGTGTGAATCATGTGACACCTTAATCTACTACCACTACCTAGCCTCTCCATAGGCTCGGTTCTATATGATTTCCAAAGAGTCACTACTCTCCCGTGGCATTTACATGCTATGAACCGGGGTTTCATATACTCATCTTTCACCCCGTAGGTCCTGTGAACCCATCTCAAGCATCCTCAACTCAAACTCCATACATATGACTCATACATAGCATAAAACAAACCATAAGCCACGGGTATAGAGCCGAAAACCATAAAAATTACATTTTCTCACTTGGGCCCAAAAGTCATATTTTGGCTCTAAGTTTGGAAAATCATAAGAAATTTTGGAAAAATGGGAATGCAGCAAACTTTAGCTTTCTGGAAAGCTCTAAGTGTCAACTTTATACTAAAAATAATTCCCAATCACAAACACATCGTTTGGACCAAGTTTGACATCGAAAATGGGAGGAAGGTCCAGCTGTCACTGTTTCTGGTGCAGCTTTCTGTCATGACTTTCGAAAATTCATAACTAAATCCACAAAAATCCAATCTGGGCACATTATACCAATTCGGAAAGATACGGATGTCTACTAGAGGAAACAAATAAGTCCAGATCAGTTCAGTAGCTCCTGCACCCCGAAAACTGATGGAACAGTGATAGGGGTCAGGTAAGCTCCCTGATGCTGATATAGAACTTCAGACGGTCCAATCTCTCTCTACAGACCTCCGATTTGGGTGATTCTAGTTCCTACAAGTCACTTTGGTTTTCTAGTTTATGTGTATAAAATTTCACCACATTTGGAATCCATTTGGTCTAAAAGTGACACAGATTTCATTTTCTGGTTTAGATGAACAGTACATGACCAATCCATTAAATTCTCCCAAATTCAACAATTCCCCAAATATTCTATAATCCTCCGAATATTACCCACTTTAGCTTCTCAAGAAGCTTTCTACAAACTCTAGAGGCATGCCAAATTTCATGGCAAACGGAGCTCACAAAAATACCAGTTTTGGCACCCCATAGGTCCAAAACGGGTCTAGATAGCCTCTCACACACTCTCACTCCACATGGACAAGTTTAAAAGCATAAGACTAGTATATCTAACATGTCTATATGATCCAAATCATCATACATTCTGTTTTCACTATGCTACGGCCAAAAATACACTACTACATCCATGCATCAAAGGGGTAAAAACCCACATTTCCATTCATTTGGCTATAAACATAGTTCATACAATATCCTTTCATACATTTACATTTGGTACAACCTTTACATCTCAAAAATAATGGGCACATCTTCATTTGGCACCACTTTACATCATATTTACATCAAAATATCAAAATAAAACTAACATCTCTAACTATGCATGCTCCTAGGCTCCTTGGTGGGTGCTCGGTTCTCCTTGAGCTCCACCTAGCATATTAGTTGGGAGGGGAAAGGGGTGAGATTCAGGGAATCTCAGTAGCTCATGCACTCAATCAAGTAAGCAATCAAGGCATATAACAAGTCAAAGCATGTGAATAAGCATTTAGCTATTCTCAATCATCCAACACATCATGTACATGCTATGGAATTCACAACAATGCCAAAATTAAGCTCTAGGGACTTTTGGTCTAGCCTCACCCGAGTTTAGGGACTTTTGGATGGCCTCACCCGAGTTTAAGGACTTTTGACTTGGCCTCACTCATTTGAGACTTTTGGCCTTGTCTCACCTATCTCAAGGGACTTTCGGCTTCACCTCACCCATCTCAAGGGACTTTCGGCACTACCGCACCCGAGCAATTCTCACAACTCATCACACAAGTATATTGACATTCAATGCATCAAAGCAATAGCATATGGCATATTCCACACATTCAGCATATACATATCATACAATGACTATTACAACCAAGAATGCTACAAGAAAGAGTGAAAGAGAGAGCTACCTTTGGAGCCAAAGCCAACACAAGCTTTTCCTTTCAATGTCTCCTCTCCCTCCTTAGGTTCACAAACACACCTTGATGGAGGTGTTTCACTTGAGCCTAAACACACCAAAAGCATGCAATTATTCTCTTATAATTTAATTTAGAGCAACCCTTCTATCACACACAACCTAGGGTTCTCTCTCTAGAATGCCATTACCCCTTTCTCTTTCTCAAGCTCCCATATTAGTGGAAAACCTCATTTTCAAAGAAAACTCAAGGATTCAAAAGAGTTTTCCACTTTTCCTCTTCTGACCCATGCCCAAAATCCGTCCATTTACACAAATAAAACCGCAGAAAGAGAGGGCAAAGGGAGGGGATCAGAAATCTGAAGAGAAATGGGAGAAGTGACCTTACCTTTCCCTTAATCTTCCTCCTTCTCTTGATCTCTCACACTCTCCACGCCTCTTTTCTCTCTTTGGGTCGAAGCTTAGGGCAGATATGAGAGAAGAAATGAGTTTGGGCGTTTAATGAAGTCTAATTCTCGCTATTTACTCTCTTCCGGATCGACCCTCGCTACGGCGAAAACTAACCTTCGCTATAGCGAGCTCGTGTAATCTGGCTTCGCTATGGCGAGGTGTAACCTTCGCTACGGCGAGATCGGGTCAGTTCCCTTCGCTATGGCGAAATTTACCATTCGCTATGGCGAAATCGCGTCAGTTCCAGACTTCACTCTCGCTATAGCGCATGCTACAGCGGGCAACTCCCTGGTTTTTGTATGGGCTGCTGCCAGCACTCGCTATAGCTAGAAACGCCTTCACTGTTGCGAACTAGCTCTCTCGCTGTAGCGAGACCGTTTCTCGCTATTGCGAGAAGATTTGGCAGAAATTCTGGATTCTGAAAATTTCCAGATTTCACTTCCTTTCTTTTCCCTTTTCTTTTCTTTTTCCCTATTGTTACAAATCATCAATAACATTTTTCTTTTTTTAGATCCTAGGATTTTGCTACCTTTACGGTACCTTTATTGTTGTTTTTTCTAGAACTAAATAGCAGGTTTATTGCCATTTGCTTCTTTATATAATTTTACCTCCCAGTATATATAAAATAAGAATTTTCAATCATCATTTTTCTAAAAATCTTAATGGCCTTCACGGCTTGATCACTTCATATGACCAAATAGGTTAAGCAAAGGTGATAAATATCCAACAAGGTGATTCAGTCTACAAAATTGCCACCCCAAATAGCCATAAGGTTTAATTCTAATCATCAGGAGGCAAACCATGGTATTAAACACTAAGAATAAACAAACCACTAAAATCACCATTTCCACCAATTTGAAGTGAGTAAAACTACCCCAACTTTTGTAACACAAAGGTAAGGTAAAGATGCCCAAAACCAAGATCTTCACTATAAAGTGGGATAAGGATACCCAAAACCAAGATTCTCATAGCAAAGTGAGGTGAGGAGGAGGAAAAAAAAATTACATATTGCAACAAAGTAGGGTGAAGAAGAAGACCTGCACCTCACTACAAAGTGAGGTAAGAAAACAAAATATTGTACTCATTGCTAAGAGGCATGAGAAGACAAAACAAACCTACAGTTTGCAACAAAGTAAGGTAAGGAAGACCATTATTCTCATAGCGGACCCATAATTCATCAATAGAGGAGTGAAGCTTCGGCCATGGGACTTGATAGGAGGAGAATGGAATGATGTTTTGATGTTCATTTTTTGTGTGTGAACTAGAACCTGGTGGAGTGTTACTTTCTTGAGAGTGAATGAGAGAGTCTAGTCTTGTACCTGAGACTCCTACTGCATGCTTGTCCTTTATGCATCAAGAAACCTAAAGAGTCCATGCCTTTGTGCGTCACATGAAAGTCATGTAGCATCACATCTATGCATGTCTTCGTGCCCGAATAAGAGAGTCAAGAGTGTGTGGAATGGATCTTGTCACACCATAACATACTATATGCTATAACTTACTATATTAGAAAACCTTGTACTTATTGTCAGAAAACTTTATTGACAAGCTCTCGAATTTCACATTGTAAAATACAAGATTTTGTCAACAAGATCCTCAACCTTGTGACAAGATATTATCTCAGCTCTTGTATTGACAAGGTTTGATGCCCCTTATCCTCTACAACTTATCTAACTAACTCATACATATCAATTATGGAATTTCAAAAAAAAATTAACATCCATTCATAGCTTTTAATGCCTAAATCAGGCTACTTATGGGTCAATTTGAACTATAAGGATCTAACCTTTATTCTTTCTTTTTTAATTTATTTTCATTATAAATAAGTTTATTCATACTCATTTTATCATGTTTAGCTCATGAAATCCCTTAGAAAGATCAAAAACCTAAAATGACAGCATTTACATAACGTTTACACTAGTTTTGAAAATTTATAACTTAAGTTATACAAGTCCAAATTATGCAAACATATAGAAATCCTAGGATGTGAACTACATGTTATAAAAATTTCAAGCAAAATTAAGCTTATTTGCCCTGCCAAATACAATGGAACAATAGCTTTAGTAGAAATGGAGGGCATATAACATACCTAAACTTTAAAAATTGATATCTTGAGTTACACAACTCTAAATTAGGTGATCTTAATGACTGTGTAAAGCTTATAATATCATCTATATACTTGTAAAATTGATAAATAGTTGAGCTTATTTGGCCCATAAAAAACCTTGTATATCAATGGCTGCTACAGTACACGAACATCATCAGACCCTCATTTTCAAAAATTCATAACTTCCTCTATACAACTCCTTTTTATGCAAACTTAATGGTACTAGAGAGCTTATGATGATAACTACATGTTTGTAAAATGTCATCAGCATTGAAGTTCATTTGACCATTCAAATCCACTAAAAACTAGAATTGCTACATAAATAGTACTAAGGACTATTCTACATAATTTTTAAAATTTTTAAAATTCTTGGAATATTCTGTGGATCTCCAAAAATTATGATTTTTAGTCTGACAAAAAAACTCTCTTAAGGGTCTATATGTATGTCAAATCTCAAACTCCAACTAAGTCATTTGGCCTAGTTTGGGTATAGGAGTTGTTTAGGGTCTTTTTATGTCTAACCTTGGTATCATTTAGCATCCAAATAAAATTTTTCCAAATTTGGAGCAAGTTTTAATCATTCTAAATAGCATTTCTAACTATTCCATATCAGGCCAAAAGACTTGGATCAAAATTTGACCCATTGGCACGTAACTAACACATGCTTTTCAATAATATTCCATACATTATCTTAGCCATTCATTGCCAAATCATATATTCACCTAACTATCATACATGTTCTCATACTTAAATACTTGGTTTCATTCTTAAACATCATTAAATATATAAGTAACCATCATCAATACGTAATGGTTAAGTCATATATGTATACTCGCCAAAAGTTGGACTATTTTCATTACAAGTTTCATAATACATTATCGATGCCATTCTTGATACATAAATTACATTTTAGCATATATAGTGCTTTTAACACATAACTCCTAGTATCTAATCATCTCATCTTCCTTGATTTGGTTTGATAATCTTGCAATGATTAGTAGGAGTATGGGGGTGAGATTCTGGGAGAATCTCAATAGCAAAATCTCATCTAATTCAATGCACACAAGAATTCTATGAGTAAATGCAATGTATGTAGTGCAAGAATGTTATGCACATGCATCATGTAAATCATATGTATCATATAATATGAAAACCCCCATTCATTTCTAGTAATGACAACATCATAAAACTAACTGGGCCCTATCAATCTCAACCCCAGGCCAAGGAAAAGCTATTGCGCTCAATTTCATACCTGAGGAATCTAAAAGCCATCAGATAAACTTTTCATAAACATAAAGTGCTTATAAAGCTCAAATGAAAATATAATGGATCATACTTCATGAAAGCATCAAGCAACTACACACATAAGCATATCAACTTATTCAAGCACTCAATTGCATGCAAGAAGTGGAGAGAAAGCTACCTTGTGATGTTAGGATCTTGAATCCACCACTAACCCCTTGAACTTAGCCTTTCTCTTTACTTTCTTTGGCTTGACATCTATAAGTAAGGGAATTTGGGTTATCTTGACCTATATATGTTAATTTCAAGACAAATTAATCTAATGGAACTCATTCAAACTTCATGATTCTTACTTAGTCTCTTTAGAGCTTCATATGGTACATAAAGCTAGTTTTAGGCTTATAATGAAGCTACCCTTAGTTCTTGCTTTCTAAACCCCAATCTCTTTATGTCTCTTAGGAAACTCATTTAACCCATTACATACTTGGTTGGAAAGGTTTAGAACTAACTTGCTTCATTAGTATCTTTTAGGGCCTTAAAATGGCAACTTTCATTCTAGGGCTTTTAAATTCAATCCATTAGTTTCATAATTATTTATTCCCCTCATCTAAGTCTCTTAAATCCTTATAACTCAAAAAATCTCTCCCTAGGTGCTTCATCCACACCTTGGTTGAGACACACCTCATAAAAGGGCCAATGGGAGTTTTCTTACTTCCTTCATGGATTTTGATCCATGGCTATGTTCTCTAGCTTCTCTTTAGCTTAATTATTGTTTCATGTAGCTTAAAATACTCTTATATGGTTTCAAATCTTCTATTTTTCACTTGAAACCCTAGGTGACATAACATGCTCTCTATGGCTTTTTATGGTGCTTTCTTTGCATAATCTTACTCTTCTCCTTTGTAAACCCTTGTTTCTATCAAATTTTTATTGGATTCAAGCTCTCTCCTCTGCCTTTCTCTCTAAGTCGAAACCAAGGAGGATGAAAGTCTAAGGAACATCAAATTTTCTAACTTATGGCATATCTTGTTTGAAAGCTTGTTCAATGGTAATTCTTGAGTCATAATTGGTCGCTTCAAACTTTCACTTTTCCTCAAGAGGTCAACTATCAAACTCCTCCTTTCAAGAATCTAAAACTATCAAGAGAAAGAGAATGAAGAAAGGAGAAAGTTTCATAACTAGCTTATTGCAAAATTTCATGTATTTTTATACTTTTTTGCCTTAGTTTCCTTTTTCTTTCTTATCCCATTTTCATGCCATTTCTGGTCTAGTTCAAGGCTGGAAATGACAGATCTAAATGAAGAAGAACGTAACGTGGCTCATATGGAGCAAAAAGGCGGTGATTTAACTTTTTCTAAAATTCCCATTTTGCCCTTTTTCTTCGGCTCTTCTGTTTATGATCATTTTAGCCCCCGTTTAGAATTGTCTTTTTCATATGAAAATTTAGGTCTTTTAGTTTATTAAAAATATTTTCTTCCAATTTTATGGAGTTCAAAACCATCCTGAATCATCCAATCAAAGTTTTGATTAACTTTTTGCCGAAATCATGCATTGGAAAGGTTTAAACCATTATGATGGTTCATATGGTTTTTAAGGACCCCAAGAACCCTAATGAGTTCAATTTTATCATTTAAAATTCTTTATTTAAATTTTTGAGAAGTTGCCCAAAATTACAGTTTCTGCCACTGGATTTCGCATTAATTCATTTAGCTACTTTGGCTCCAATTTTAAGCCACTTTTGGTTCTTTACCCTCATTTTTAGATACTCTGTTTATTAATCTAATGCTATCTTACCTTATTTCATTTCATTCTAGGGGTCTCCTTTTATAATTTGATTGATTTTGGTCTAGTTCTAGAAAAATCAAATATTACAAATCTACACTAATTAGTGGGTCGTGTGTCTCTTTGTGCGAGAGCCTAATACCTCATTCATTCGTGCTTCAATTTGTGCATTACATTATGTTTGAATGAATGGGAGTCGTGTGTGAACATGTGTCAATCCATGTGTGTGAATTTGTGTCAACGTGATTCTTCCCTACGTGTAAGGAGAGCCATGTAGCATGACTCTACACTTAATCTAGTGTCCAAAATCCACACCATCTCTTCCATTTTAATTTTAATTTTCTAAAAATTTATTAAAAAAATTTGGGCAATTATTCAATACTTTAAATTGTAATATGTAACTTCCATATTTAGATCTTGGCCCTTGGTTTAATCTTCTAGCCTCAATTTTCTTCCAAATTAACTTCTACCATTTAAATTCCATTTTGCCCATTAAAAATTTATAGAAATAATAGAAAAATTTTTTAAAAAGAATTTATACATTAAAAATTAAAAATTTTGTAAATTAATTCCTAAAGTGTAAAATTGGTGAATAAAATCAAATCTCATCTAATTAAATCTAATAAGTCATAATTTATCATTAAAAAACCCAAATAAAGAGGAATAAAAGATATAAAAATGATATTTATCAAAACATTAACCCAATCCTATGAAATCTAGGATTAAGTCCTAACAGTCTAAAGGAGTAAATAGCAAATCATCAATGGCTAATTAGCAAAAGATATGTTTCAAGTTTCATGTGTTTACTTGCTATGGGGTCTCTTCAGACTTATGACCATTAATTACTTTTAAACTTCATTATTGGTAAAGAACATAAGGTATTAAGGTTTGGTTTTGGGTAAAAGGATAAAATACTTTAGTCTTGCATTTTCTATTGTATGTTGTTAAAAACGTTTTGTTTCTATTTACATTTCATTTGAGCCTTAATTTTTTTGTTCAATATAGAAGAGTTTCTTTTACACTTGTAAGATGGCTTTAAAAATATTTTTTTTTCACAAATGTACATTTTTCCATGCAATATTTGCTTGAAATTGGCAAATTTGGAAATGCTAGCATATGACTCCTTTGTTTGCAAAGACTGTTTTAAAAATTATATTATATGGATAATTGTTTTTCTTGAAAAATATTATAAACTTTATTATCTTGCATTTTCTTTTAACATGTAATTAAAAAAAATCTTTCACTTCCATTGTACATTCATATAAGCCTTAACTTTTTCATTCAATATAAAATGTTTCTTTTACTTTTTAATGGTAGTTTTAGAAGTATATTAGTCTTTTTTGCCTTTTTCATTTCACGAATGTACATTTTTTATGCCATTTTTTAAAAAAAAAATAGGCAAACTAGGAAACCTTGAAATTTGACTACTTTGGCAAGTATGCATTAGCCAATGTGTGGTTCGCAAATTGGAGCAACAATAATTGGATCTTAGTGAATTATGGCAGTAAGGTTACTTTGTCACTTACAATACCTTATCGTGTATTTAAGTCATTTTATAGCATTTTACCCATCACTTTATGGGAATTTCTTGAAGTCATCCCTTGCAGCTCATCTGTTGTTACTTTTAAACTTACATGGACTCATATAAATACATTTTGAGTTTGGATAAGTAACTGCATCTTAACTTAAAAAAGACTTAGGTAAGTATATCTAAACTTTGATATGCAAGTATAGGTAGTTAAATTTCAACAGGACTCAAGTGAGGTTGCTAGAGCATTGATAGGACTTAGGCAGAGGCACTTTAACTTTAACAGGATTTAGGTATATGTTCTTGATCTTTAATAGGATACAAATATGTATGTGTTTTTGAACTTTATAGGACTATCACTTTGCTGAAATGTACTTTAGCAAGCATGCAATAGACAATGTATAGTTCACAAATCGAAGTGGCAAGAACTAAATCTTAGTGCATTGTGTAGTTGGCAAGCATGCCTTAGATAATGTGTAGTTCATGAAAGAACTGAATCTTAGTGAATTGTTGCAGCAAGGCTACTTTGTCACTTACAATACCTTAATCAATCATGTATGTAAGTCATTTTTATAGCATTCTACACATTACTTTGTGGGAATTTCTATAATGCATCCCTTTATGGCTCATTTACTATTGCTTTTGAACTCACAAGAACTCATATTAATGCATTTAAGTTTTGACATGTTCATCTTAACTTAAATAAGACTTAAGTATATATAAACTTTGATGTACATTTATAAGTACTTAAACTTTAATAGGACTTAAGTAAGGTTGTAAGAGCTTTGATGGGACTTAAGTAAAAGTGTTTGAACTTCGACAGGGCACAAGTACATATTCTTAAACTTTGATAGGAAATATGTATGTATGTGTTTTTAAACTTAACAGGACTCTCAAGTAAAGGCATTTGAACTTTGACAAGTATATGTGTCTAAATATTGATGAAACTTAAGTAATTTTGCTTGAGCTTTACTTCGATAAGACCCAGTCATGTGCTCTTAAACTTAAATAGGACCTAGATATATGTGCTTGAACTTTACTAAGACTTGGGTAGATGCAATTAAATTTCAATAAGATTTAGGTATGTATGGTTGGACATGAACTTTGATAGAATATAAATATGTGTTATTGAACTTAACAAAGCTCTTAGGTAAGGATGTGAGTTTGATAAGATTCTCAAATAAAGACACTTAAATCTCAACATATACTTGTATCTAAACATTAACAAAACTTAGATGAGTATTCTTGAACTTGAACTTTGATAAGCCCTAGGTAAGTGCTCTTAAACTTATATAGTACCTAGATATGTTTGCTTGTAACAAGTATCACAACATGCTTTATATAGCTAATTCATATCGTTTCTCTCTTAAGGCACTAAAAATGCAACCATTACAAAACTTTTGGCAGCGGTTATTAGCCCTTTTTTATGACAAATAAGTTTCTAGGGGTCCAAAGTTGAGTTTCTTGCCATTTTAATCTATAAACTCCATAGACACACTTGTTTTAACCCATGTGATCCTTATCTAAGACCTAAATGCATAAAGGAGTCATGTAACCTAATTTGGCCTCTTTGGACATAATATAGGCCGAACTTCAAAAATTCATAACATTAGTTACCTAACTCTGATTTATGCAAATTAAGTATTTACAGAAAACTTATAATCCAAACTTTATATTGTAAAAATTTTAAGTAAAAATGAATATATTTGACCCTTGAAAAGACATGAAAATCAAGGCCATGATACAGGAACAATAATAACATAATTCCATACTTTTGGACTATATTAAAAAAATTTCTCAAATATTTTATAGAGCTAAAAAAAATCATATTTGACTTTATTGGAAAGCTTTATAAATCCTCGAGATATCCACCAAATTTTAGTCTTAAGATAGGTCATTTAGACTGTCAAGAGGAAGGATGCAATTTATGGTTTATTTGGACAAAAATTTGGTTCTAAAATAATTTATTTGGCCCTTAAATGACAATATCTTGTTTTGGGCAAATTTTCACAAGAGCCATTGTGTAAAATAAGACTAGCTACTAAAAATTACTATCTCACATCCCATATTGCACATGGAACCCACATTGCATCATATAGCATTTTATCATACACTTGTGATTGCATCAAATTGGCATATATGCATAACCACAATCTTGTACTTAAAGTGCTCTTGCATTTTATCACACAATACATCATGTTTTTTTATCCATTTGGTTACATAATATACATCAACTATTATATATGTCAAAATATGCTACAACATCACTTTCTAAAGTTCTAATTCTTCTTGGTTTCCTTCTTCTTACTTGAAGAACTTGTCATGATTAGTGGGAGATACCAGGGGTGAGATTCTTGAGAGAATCTCAATAATAAATCTTGTTCCCCATCAATGCACACAAAAAATGCAAATAAGGAAATATAAACATATTTATATACATTAAGTAACTCAGACATAGAAATTGGCATGAAACATTGATTTTCATCTTGCTATGACATGAAAACATACTGATTAGGCTCAACTAAATTTAACTCTAGGCTAAAAAAAAGCTATTGCACTCAATTCCTTGGTATAGTAAATTAGGAGCCAAACATAACATCATACATGCAAAAAAACTCATTGTAAAAGCCATTTCAAATCATACCTCATGAAATCATTAAAAAACTAAGCACATAAGCATCTCAACTCATATATATGCTCAATTACATGCAAGATAGGAAGATATAGCTACCTTTGGCGATTAGGGTCTTTAAGGCATCATTAATCCCTTTTCTTCTTTACTTTTCTTTGGTCTTTTGCCTTGTCCTTCTTAGATAGACACACAAACACACCGCCAAGTGAGTTCGCTCACTTGGCTTAAATACATCAATTTAGATGTAAAACAACCTATTAAAACTCACTCTAAATCACTTCATTACTATATAGGTTCACTAGAACTCATGAGGTGGCTTTAAGTTATTTTAAGCCTTTTAAGTGATGACTTCCATAATTCTACTTCAAAGGCTCAAAATCTCTTTTGATATGAGTCATATGACTTTAATAGAACTCATTAGGGCCATCATATGCAAGTCAAAATATGGTTAACACTAGGTTGCTTCATTAGGCTCTTTATCAACCCTAAAATTTCACATTTTAAAGTAAGGCTCCTATTTATTTCAATGGTTTCATTAGTATCCATTGCTCATATTTAGGCTTCTTAAAATCTTAGAACCCATAAAAACACTTCCTAAATATTCCATCTTAAGCTTGGTCGAGACATGCACATTATATAGCTCTCATGGAGTTTTATCCTTTTCTTTAGTAACTTAGTAGATGTAAGATATGTAAACCCTTTCTAATTTAAATATGGCTTTAAATGATTCAAAACATCTTTTTAGGCTTCCATATCTTCCATGGTGCATTTAAAACCTTAGGTGGCATAACATGCTTTTTATTGCTTTGTATGGTGTTTTCTTTGCTTAATCTTACTCTCCTTACTTTTGAACCCTTGTTTCCATACATTTTTCATTAAACAAAAGCTTTCATTCCCTTTCTCTCTAGGTCGATGTAACACCATAGCTTTCTAGCTTATCTCATGCTACTTCCATGACTCATATATGTATTTTATGAAGAAGTAAGGAAAAATGGCTTTAAATAATGAATTTTCTTGCGTTGCGTAACATGTAATTTTTTCTTTCAGAGTCCCATGGGTCATATGGACTCATGTATCACATTCTCATATTTAATTACATTGATACAACTCAAATCCATCACCAAAGGTGGCTTAGAACTTGTGCAAGTACAACGAACACATAAAACATCATAATGTAGCCTCGGCCAGAAACTTTACCTTTCTGTCACAAATTTTGAAAAATCATAACTAATTCTAGAAAAATTGAAATCATGCGTTCTTTACCATTCTCAAAAGCTACAAATGTCTACTTTATGTAAAAATATGTCCAGGTCATGAAACATCAAGTAGAAGGTGTTTGACATTTGAAAAGCACCCAAGGTTGCAGCTGCTTAGGCTACTGTCACAAGTCACTATCATAAATTTTGAAAAATCATAACTAATTCTACAAAAATTCAATTCATGCAAATTTTGTCAATCTGAAAAGATACAAATGTAACTTTAAGATAAAAATATCTTCAGACTACGCCAAGACCATTTGGGAACTAAATTATGATGGAATAGTACTAAAGGTCCAGTGGTGCTACTGGTACTGATAGTAAATTTTAAAAATTTATAACTCTCTATTCAAATCTCCCAATAAGGTGATCTTAATGGTAAAAGAAATCTTATAACCTCTAGTTTGTGTTTGTAAGATTTCATAAGCATTGGACATCGTTTGACTATCGTATGATATAGAACACAAAATTGACCATATGAACAGTACATACACTATAATAGCAGAAAAATTTCAATTTTGAAAATTCATAATTAATTCTGTAGAGCTCTAATTTTTTTGCACTTTAGCTTCCCAAAAAGCTCTCAATGAGCCCTATATGTTTGCAAAATTTCATAGGAAGATTCATCCATTTGGCTAATTTGTGACATAAGGTTTTGGTTTAGTCATTTTCACGGTTTTAATTAGCCTCAAGGTGTCCAAATTTGCTTTCGAAGCTTGTGTGGCCACTTGAGTATCTGGGATTGCACTAAATTGACATTCTAAACTTGTCTCAAAAGTGTATAAATCCAGATTTCTCAAACTTACTCTCTCACCTCATGCCATACATAAGATTTGATACACTTTCTCTTGCCATTCAATACCCAAAAACTACATTATCATTCATATGGTATTAAAGCTCACACATACATCAAATATATGGGTATTTACACATGTTCGAATGGATACATAACAATTTCATCATGAGATTACATCATATGCTATGTGTATGGCTATAAGAGAGACATAACTAAGCCATTTCATATATTTTGATATCAATATCCTTTTTCCTTGGCTTGGTGGCTTCCATTACCTTACTCAATTAATTCACCTAACATATTAAGACATTGGAGAGGAGGGAATGAGATTCAAATAATCCCAATAGCTCATTTTCCATTTTTACCATACATAAAGTATGTAAGCCATGTCTTACAAATGTATGTATGAGTATATTAAATAACATGAACATTCAAGAAGCAATCTTAGCATGTGAGTAAGTCATACAAGGCATCCATAGGCTTGCTAAGTAAGTGGATTAGCCCTATTCATTCACTTGTGGATCTTAGACTTGCCTTACCCATTTCTTTAAGAGGTTTTTGACTCAACCTTATACTTAGAAATCAACCTCACTTTTAGGAGATTCTTTACTTTGTCTTAACCAACTTTAAGTGTTCTTGGCTCATCCTCACCATGACTAAGGGTTCTTGGCTTCTCCACACTCAAACAAACCAAAACAAATATAACAAACATCATTTGAAAACATAATACATCATCATGGTACTATAGAATAAGAGCCCATGCTAGAAAACTTTTTATAGCTTAAAACACACATACATATATTCAAAGACAAGTCAAGTATACATTTATGCATGAGAGAAAAGTCGAGAGAGCTACCTTAATTACAATCACACACTTTTCTTCTTAAATTTGATTTCCCTTCCTCGACCTCACACACACAAAGATGTGAATTGGTTTCTCTTAGCCTAAATACAATTTATAAAAGTCACTTAGGTTCATGAAGTTAATTCAAAGGCCACACATCTTCCTTAAATACTAACTTGGTCTATTAACTCTTTTTTGGTTTCAAGAATGAACTTAATGAAGTAACACCTATCAAATAAATTATAAGCACCATTTTTTCCTTTCATATATGATTTTTTACTCTTTTTAAGCCTCTTAGAGTCATCATACAAGTAAAACAAAGAGCTTAACTACATGTTATTTCTTTAAGTCATATTATGGAACCTAAGATACCAATTTATTCTCTAGACCTCCTAAATTTTTTCCAAGATTTCCCTTCATTTTCATTCATCATATATAACTCAAAAATGGGTTTGGAAAAATTTAAAACTCTCCTTAGGTGTCCCATCTCCTTTAGGGCAAGACTATGAAGCATTTGGCCTCTATAGATGTTTGCTTTGTTTTCTTGATGGAGGATGCATATGGGGAGACTTTTAGGGATCTTAGGAACTCATTTAAATATTCATTTAGGCTTAGGAATAATTACATCAAATCATATTTCAAAAGAACCCATGAAACCTTAGGTTTGCCACTTTGAAAATCCATGGCTTTTACTTGATTTTCTTTGCATATTCTTATACTCCACATTCTTTTTTTTAAGATTCACCTTTGGTTCTACCCAAAATCTAATCCCTCCTATAGCTTCTTGAGTGGGGCAATCATGGAAGGAGAAATTACTTTATTTTTCTTTATTTTCTCACTTGAATCTTCCCTTCTTTGGCCTTCTCTCTTCAAATTCGAATTTTTCCCTTTGTTCTTCCCTTAAAACAAATTCATATACTTTAATATAATCATAGGAAAGAAAAGGAAATAGAAGAAAAAGGGTTTGCTAAGGAAAAAGCATGAAAAACTACTAAAAATCTATACCTTTTACCTTTGGTTTCTCCTCCTCTTCCTCTTCCTCTTGTGCACCACTCTCCTTAGGGTTTTTCTCTAGTTTAAGGTAGAAACATATATGGCTAAGTGAGTGGAAGAGTGAGGCACCCTATATATATAGGTGGGAGAAAGGAAGACTTTTCAAAAATTTCTATTTTGTCCTTCGTCCTTAGCATTTTTGTTTCCAGTTCATTTTAGCTCCTTTTTTAGAATCATCTTTTTACTATAAAATTTAGATTTTCAATTTAATAAAATGCCCTTGGAATTACTCAAATCGGAGCTAAAACCTTCCCGAACGAATTTGTCAAAGTTTGGGTTAATTGATATTGAAAAACATCCACCGGATAAGTTTTAACTATTTCGGGGCTTCCTATAATTTTTAGGACCTCTGTGAACCCTGAAAAACTTAAAACTTTCATTTAAAAAGCCCTCCTATGATAATTCTAAAATTTTCTCAAAATGACAAAAATACTCTTACATTTCGTCAATCTTTCGTCACAATTCGTTTCTTTATTCTAACTCTGTTTTTCTTTTTATCTGAGTCTGAGATTCTCATTTTTAGGAGTCTAGAATGCTTTCCAAATTTTTCGGGATCTTAACTAAGTCAGTTTGAGGGACTTTTCTTGTGTATTCGGTGAATTTCATACATTTATGGAAAAACCATACATTATATTTTTTTATGTTTTCTCTCGTTTTCAGAGAACCAGATATTACAGTTGAGATATAGGAAGAGTAGACATTCATGAAAATAACAATTTCCTATCACATGGCATACCTCATTTGGAAGTTCTTTGGATGGTGATTCTTGTGGTAGAATTGGCTTCCTTAAATCTCTTCCTTCTTTAAGAGGTTAGCCACCAAACTCATCCTTTCAAGAAATTAAAACCACCATTAAAAAGAGCTTGAAGAGAGTAAAAAGGTTGATAACTAGCATATAGCAAAATTCTACATATTGTATTTATCTATTTGCCTTGTTTTCCTTTCTTTCTCCTCCTTCCTTATGCCATAGCTATTTTGGTATAGAGCTAAAGAATGTCGATTATGAAGAGAAGAAGTGGTTGGCATGTTTTATAAAAGGAAAAGGAGATATTTAAAATAATTCCAAAATTCCCTTTTTGTCTTTGAATTTTGATCCTTCTGTTTAAGCTCATTTTAAATCCTTTTTGAAAACTATTATTTCTATATAAAAATTTAGACTCTCTAGTTTATTAAAAATATTTGTTTTGAAATTTTTGGGATTTAAAATAGTTTTAAAAAGTCTGGTCAATGTTACGGTCAACCAAAGCCTTAAACCATATATTGTTAGAGATTTAGCCATTTTGATTATCCCTATGGTTTTCAAGACCGCTAAAACCCCTAATGAACTTAATTTTAAAATTTAAAACTCTTTTTATTTAGTTTCTAAAATTTTGCTCAAATTATGATTTTGTCATTAATATGTTAGTTTATTCCGTTTAGTTACTTTGGCTCTATTTATGCTTTTTCTACTTTTTCCTTTTATCTTATCTAAACTTTTAATCCCTTATTATCATGTTATTAACCTTTTCTGCTTTTTCTGCTTTTTCCTTTTATCTTATCTAAACTTTTAGTCCCTTATTATCATGTTATTAACCTTTTCTTTGATGTCTAAGGATTTAGAAAATACTAAATATGATAATTTCTCCCTTATAAATAAAATTTCGTTCTTGAAATTTGGAAATATAGTTATTACCCTATGTTCTTTATACTTTTTCTAACTGGTCTTTCCATTTCATTTGCCTGTCTTGACTCACTTCTCTCAGAGACTAGTCTCTTCCAGGCCTTTCTCCCACTAGAGCATTATTCTCATTAAAAATTATTAAACTTACTATAAGTTATTCCTTCTCTTTAGTGTTATGTCTTTAATGCTCACTGTCTCTTAATTATTTACCCTTTTAACTTTTGACATGTGAGGGACTACTTCTGATATTGGGACCTTATATTCTCATACCCTATTCTAAGTAGAGAGATCATATTATTCCATATCTGATTGGTTTAAGGCCAATTGATATGGGATAAAGTTCTTCTCAGTTAGTGGACTTACTAACACCTGTGATTGGAGACATCTTACTAGTATAGAATTTCCAATAATTTACTGTAATAGCTTTTTGCATTATTTCTTTATCTTTCCCTACTTATTCTAAGCCATTAGAGATTTTTCTTTTTTGTCTAACTTGCTTAAATGTTAGGTCACTATTTAGCTTGTATATTTCTTACTAGCTTATCCCATAAAAAATTTGTATGTTTGCCTCATCTTAAGCGTCATATATTAGTTAATTATTGGGGTCATAGATTTTTTTGACAAACTCATACTCTGTCAAAATACTAGATATCACAATTCCTTTATCTAATAATATACTTGTCTTTTCAATGTCTCCTAAGTCTAAAGTTTTCGTTTACTTTTTTTATTTACATTTGAGTATTTCTATTCTAATTATTAACTTTATTATTGATTTACCATGATTCTTAACTCTTCTCTACTAGCATTAAAGAGCAACTACTACTGACTAATACTATATTTACATGGATACGGTTTTCTTATAGCCTTAGCTACTAAAGGTATAAATTACCACTTACCCTATCATGAAAATTGCATCTGGCCCTTTTGGTGAATACATTACTATGATATATAAGGATTTCTCTCTCCCTTGGCCAAGTTTAATAATTGTTGGGGTAGTGGTTTATTTAACTAAAACTTTAGAAAGCCACTATCTTACTTTTCTTATCCTATACACCATACTCATCTATTGAAAGAGTCTAGTCAATGGCTTGGCTATCTAAAGAAAGCCTTGATAGCTTTATTTGTAATAATCTACTAGACTTAGGAGATCTCGGGTCTCTGAGACTAGAACTATCTAAAATTGTACTAGTCTCTGAAACTAAATTGGTATGCAAAAACTAGTATAATCCATCATCTCCAAAGAGAACTACTATAATTGTAAATATGGGCTCCTTGTAACTCTATGGGATCTACTGCAATCTCTCATAGCCTTACTAAGGTCTACTACAACTTACTATGCTATGCTAAAATAAACTGCGATCTATCTCTAAGAGATTTTAGAGTTTAAGATCACACTGCCTCTATGAATAAAACTTATACTTACTAAGTTTAGCAACTATCATTCATAATTTCTAAGACTAAACTCAAATGCTTACTATGCTCTTTTAAATGCTTTTTTTGTAAAGTGGGTCTTGTAATACATTCTCATCTCTTTAACATCCCATAATAATGATACTATGTAATCATCAGTTTCCCATTTCTAACCTCATCATACTTTCTTTCTCTCACTAGATTACCTTACTTTACATAACTTTACTTTCTCTACTTGGTGATGTAAATTAGACTTACACTTTACATGTATACACTTTGACTTCTCTCTCTCTCTCTCTCTCTCTCTCTCTCTCTCTCTCTCTCTTTCTCTCTTATCTTACAATCTCTGGCTATTCCTCTAGTACTAGTGTACTTTTACCTTATAGGACATTTTGCACACCAAAGTATACTCTCTAACAAGATCAGTATCATATGTTGTCCCTTTTTCCTTTCATCTTGGATGTATTATTTTCATAAGGGACCTATACTAAGCATACTAAACTTATGCTATTTAAGTCTTAAACCTTTAGTGCTTTAGGTACTTTAAATTTACATCACTCTATACCTATAATTCCTTCTTAATACTCTTTCTTAAGGGTTCAGCATTATTAAAATCTCTTAACTTCTCTTTCTTTAACTTCTCTTTTAACTTAATTGATTTGGAAACTCTTTGATCATTGGGACACTTTTTATAGTTGATACTATCATTTGCTATGCACTTAAGTTGTATTACTATTGATTTGGCCAAACCCAATGTCATGTAACCACATGGCAAGCAAATCACAACATCAATCACTAATACATAGGAGCATCATGACCGAGATTAAGCCACTATCACCTATTTATTACAAGCCTTCCAACAATCTATAACACCTCTTACTTTTATATAACTTACTTTATATCATGTGGTAGCTGGGGAAAGAAAACTCTCTTTAATCTTTTTCTTTTAATCATAATATCACCTCCCCTACCTATCTTCTCTTGCCCAATTACCTTTACTTAGGGCATTATACCAAGGACAATAGTACTTTCTCTAATATACTTACCTATGTTACCTTTTCATCTATTATTGCCTTTACTAAGTCCTTGGCTCTAAAATTATCATATTCTTTTTCTTTAACTTCTACTATCACTTTACTCATATCAAGGAGTTATCCATCTTATGTATATAATTCCTCATTATTTTTAGGCTTATCTATACTTAAAAAGTATTCTCATACTTTTCTGGATACATTTTAGCTTATTTACTTTCTATGAAGATTTGGGGGTCTGATTCATCTCAATCCTATTCTTGGATTCTCAATTGAACTATTCCATTAGAAAGAAACTTTATCTTGAATGAACCCTATAGCTTATTCTTTCCAAAGCTCTTGGCTTACTCTACTACTTTTTGGTGTGTAGGAACTCACTAACCTAATTAGCTTTTAACTTTTTATAGCTTCCCTAAAAAAATTGAGGCACTGACTACTTGCCCTAATCCTGACTTCATTCTTGTCAAAGACTAGAGTTTTTTCTAGCTTAAACTTTCTACTTTCATATTTAAGAGCATAATTTACTAGTCTTAGGGTTTTACTAGCCTAATTCAGATTACATATCCTCACATGTCTTAAATTTATTCTATTAGCAACTTTATACTCCATCTACTAGCTTTGCTACTCGCGTGCTTTTTACATTGCATCTGCCTCACAATAGGGAAGCTCATTTAACTTATAGGTAAATCCCTATCTTTTCATTTTGCTAAGTTTTAACTCTCATTTTACATCTATTTCTATTATACTTGATCTATTAACTTTTCTTTGGTCACTATTAAAGCGAAAGTATTTCTTTCTGTATATGAATTTCTTAACTCTTCCTCGCTTTCCCTAAATCCTTGTAATTACTAAATCAAGGGCTTACCTTTTGGAGAGTTACTAACCACTAACTGAGTGGTTTTTAATCTCATTACTTCTTGCCTTTTTCTTCTCAGACTAGAAAGAATCTTCCTCTAGTTAACTTTCTAGCCAATTCCTTTTTAGATTAAGGTTTTTTTTTTTTTTGCTCATTTCATCTTATATTTGAGTCTCTACTCATTACTATTCTTAGGCTTCAACTCATAACTTAGCCTAAGACACTTTCCTTGTTAAAATTTTCTTGAAATTTTCTAGATACCAGTTTATAATGGATCTTACTAGCTCATATTGGCTTATCTTATAACGGTGGACCTTAGCAATTTTAGTGTCATATCAAGTATCTAGATTCCCTAAATATTTGACACCAAACTAATCTCCTTTCTTCTGGGGTACACCCTTCCCATGTACTCATAACATTCTCTATTCTTATCTCATTCCTTTATATATACTCATGACACTTTTAACATGTCTTAGGCTCACACATTTGACCTATCCTTTACTATCACATAGGGTAGCAATCTAGATTAGAGTCAATGCTTTACTTCTGTGCCCTAACTTCCTCATTCTAAATTATCGCTCTTTTATCACTTATCTCTTTTATGTAAGTATGCTGAGCCTATGATTCCTCTATTCTTTATCTCTTTTTTATTTGGGAATCCTAACTTTCTCTTCTATGCTTCATCTATAAAATTTCTTTCTTTCTTTAGCTTAAATATGGTTAACAAGGCCTTCTCTTTTAAAGTGCAATCCATTACCCTGAATATCTTCTGTAGCTATCTGGTCCCAGCCTCACTCAACTTTCTTTGCATTTAGCTCACCATTAACTTAAGGACTTTACTTTTCAAATTGATCACTCATTAGTTGGTTGGTGAGTTAAGCCTAGATAGGATTTATTTAGGGTGGTGTCTATGGGTAGAGCTTAAAGGATTAGCTATTGGATTCTCTGAGTCAGTGAGGTGTATGTGGTTGAAGGGAATAACTATCTCAGTTTCTGTAATGCCATAGGTAGATAGCATATAAATTATATCACAAAATGCTTATAGAGTCCATCTTCATAAATTCTAACACTTTTAACAGTGGAATTTACCAACGTTAAATGTCAAAGTACTTAAATGTTGATTAAATGGACCATATTAGCTTTCCAAATTCATCTTCTATCCTTATTACACTTATTCATACAAAAACATCACAATTTGAAGCATGGAATTCAGATTTGGAACATACAAACCAAGACTAGCCAATATGACAAGCTTCCATGGCATTCCATATTCTGTCACAAATGTTTGAAATTCATAACTTGAGTTAAAAAATCCAAATCATGCAAACTCAAACTCTTTGGAAAGCTTAGGATATCACCTAACTACTATAAAAATTTTAGATCAAAACAATATCATTTGACCTACAAAATCCTAATGGAACAGTAGTTAAGTCTAGTTCTCATATTGCATCAAATATGCAAACTTAAAAATTTATATCTCACTGTACAAAGCTCCAAATTAAGTAATCTTAGTGGATATGGAAAACTTATGATATCAACTATATGCCTGTAAAATTTCATGAGAATTGGACTTTGTTTGACCTGTTAAATACACTAAAAACTATACTAACCAAATGAATAGTACTATGATAGTTTTTGTATAATTTGGCCAAATTTGAAAAATTATAATAAATTTTCTAAAGTCCCAAAAATAGTGCTCTTTGGCTTTGTGAAAAGCTATAGATGAGATCTAAACTTTTGCCAAATTTTATGCCAAAATTCGTCAATTTGGTCTGATTTTGGTTCAGAGAAAGAATATGGTCCAAAATGGAGACAAAATGGCATCAAATGGTACCAAATGGCTTCCTACATGAACCATGACCATTTGAGGACGTCCAAAAGTTTAAACATAGCATATAGAAGTATGATAATAAGCTCAAATTATTATAGCACTCAAATTCACCATTCTACTTGTTCATATACATATGGACACCATGGTTCAAGAATGTCAAATTCTTAAGATTACATACATTTGGATCCAAATTTATTACAAACAACATATTCATATACTTTTACACATGCTCAAATGTTTACATCTCATAAATAACTTATACATACGTACTTTGATATTAAATTACATCAAAGGCTATTCTATTATTAAAGTAATGCAAATTACACTCCTTGGCCTCCATTCTTGGTTCCTTGGGCTTCACTTAGATAAGAGTAGATGAAAAGTGAGGGAGAGTGAGATTCAAAGAATCCTAATAGCTCTTTCACCCATTCAAGTAAGCATGTATGGCATGTTATCATGTCAAAGAACCCAAGCATGCATCAAAAGCTTCCAAGAACCAATCATACACATAAATATGTCAAGATTAAAATTAAACTTTAGGGATTTTTGGTTTTGTCTCACCCTATTATTTGGGACTTTTGGATTAGTCTTACCCACTTTTAAAGACTTTTGACTTAATCTCACTCATTCTTGAAACATTTAGCCTTGTCTCACCCATTTTTAGGGACTTTTGGCTTTACCTCACCCAATCTAAGGAACTTTTAACACAACTTCACCCATCTCACAATCCAAATACAATTGAAGAAGCATAATGGCACTAAAGCATCAAACTAATAGCTAATAGCATATCTTATGATTCAAACATACATACAAACATTCAATAATAATAAAAAAACTAAGAAATGTATACAAGAATAGATGAAAAGCTACCTTGGTTCAAGAAATACAATATTTTTCTTGATTCCTTTAGCCTCTTAGTTTGGCCTCACACACACAATTGGATGAGGCTTAGTTTGCTTGGCCTAGACACATTAAACAAGGCATAAACATATCAATAGAACCATCTCTAGTCTCATATAAAGTCTACATAAGTTTTTTTTTTAGTTTATGCCATGCTTATGGTTCCATACAAGGGCATAATGAAGTAACTCATATAATTCATGATATTGGCTCTAATTTCTCACTCAATCTAAGTCATATGACTCCATTTAGACTCATTAGAGTAATCTCTAACTCAATTTAAAGAACTTAGCACCAAGTTACTTCTTTATGCCTAAAAGAACCTTAAACTTTCAACTTTCAAAATATGATTTCTAAATTTAAATCAATGGTTTTTTTGGTATCTATAATTCATATCTAGACCATTTCTATCCTTAGAATAAAAAAAAAACTCTCCCTTAAGTACAATTTTTCCTTCTTGCCTGAGACATACACCTAGGTGAAAAGCTCATAGAGTTTCATTCAATTTTCTAGGGAATTTGCCACTTGTGAAACTTCTTAGGCCTCTTATGACCTCAAACATACTCTTAGATAATCTAAATTACCCTTAGAAAGCTTCATACATCTCTAGATACAACTAAAACCCTAAATGCCATAACTTGTTATTTATAGGTTCTTTTTTAATTCTAATTGTTCCATATGATTTCTCATACTTCAAGACCCCCATCCTTACCAAGTTTGGATCAAAATAAAGTCCCTAACATACACACCTAGGTTTGGCCGAATTGAGGGAGGGGAAGGATAGCCAAGAAGAAGCAATTTCCTATAGCAAAGCTTACCTTGTTTTCAAACTTTTCAAGGGAGCTTTCACAAACTTCCAAGAGTTCTTCTAAATTCTCTCTTCCTTTTACTAAACTCGCCATAAAACATTATTAATTAAGTCACCAAAACCATGAGAAGAGGGAGGAGAAAGAGGAAAAGAAGTTTAATGAAGCAAGAAGCATGAAAAAGTAAAGAATTCTTATACTTTCAAGGCTTATTTCTCTTCCCCTTGCTCCCTCTTCTTGTGCGCCACTTTGAGTTGCTCTTGGATCTATTTTAGACCAGAGGAAAATCGTTTAGGGTGCTGGGCAAAAGTGGGACGTGATATAAGACCAAGAGGGCTCAATTATAACATTTTCCAAAATTTCAATTTAATCTCTAAACTGGGTTCTTTCCATTTGGGCTCATTTCAACTCCTTTTTTAGAACCATTTTTTCCATCATAAAATTTATGCCTTCTAATTCATAAAATGCCTTTAGTTTCACTCAAATTAGATTTAAAATATTATCGAATAGTCTAGTCAAAGTTTTGGTCAACTAATACTTTGATATACATACCAGAGAAGTTTTGACCATTCTAGAGGTTCCTATGATTTGTAGGGCATCTAAGAATCCCAAAAAGCTCAAATTTTCCTTTTAAAGAACACTTATTTGAGTTTTTGAAAAGTTATTCGAAATTATGAAAGTGCCACTAGCCTTTGTAGCTCTCCGTTTGGTCATTTTGGTTCCGATTTTGGGCTAACCTTAGATTCTAAATCACATTTTAAGATATTCTAATTAACATTTTAATCTTATTTAGACTAAATTTACCTTACTTTAGAGTGTTTCTATATCAATTTATTAGGTTCAGTTCAAATTTTAAATTACCAGTTATTACAATTTTCCTCTGGGCTAACCTTTTTTTATAGTTGCACTAATACTTTCTACTTTTACTATCTCATCACCTATTGTTATTCTGGGTGAACCATTATGACCTGTAGAGCTATTGCTTAAACTCTATAAGTTCTGCTTTAGCTAGCCTTCCACTTTTTATACTCATCATGCTTATTTGGGCCAATTAGAAGCTTCAACACATAACTTACATATATGTCACAAACCTATACACCTAAAATCCTATAAAGTCAACATATAACACATATTTCCTTATCCTTAAGCCATAGCCATAGCTAACATGCCTGAACCTCTACTTTGATACCAAAAAGTGTCATAACATGTTTTATGCAGCCAATTCATATCATTTTCTTTTTAAAGCAATAAAAATGCAACCATTGTAAAACTTTTGGCAGTGGTTATTAGCCCATTTTTATGACAAAAGAGTCTATTAGGTCTAAAGTAGATTTTCTTACCATTTTAATCTATAAACTCTATATAAACACTCATTTTAACCACATGATCCTCATCCAAGATCTAAATGCATAAAGGAATCATATAATCCAATTTGGCCTCTTTAGGCATAACATGAGCCAAACTTTAAAATTTTATAATAATGGATACATAATTTTGATTTATGCAAATTAGATATCTACGAAAAGTTTATGATCTGAACTTTATACAACAACAACAAGCTTTTTCCCACTAGGTAAGATCGGCTATTATAAATTATGTTTTTAGATAAACCATATGAATATAAATATTTCTTAATGGTTTTGCTTATAGTCTTTATTGGTCTCTTTCTATCTCTAATTATTGTACTACTCTCCATTTGATCTACCCTTTTTACTAGGGCTTCTATAGATCTTCTATGCACAATTCCAAACTATCTAAAACCTAATTCTATAATCTTTTCCATAATAGGTGTACCCCAACTTTTCTCTCTAATATATTCATTTCTAATTCTATCTTGTTTGATATATCTACTAATTTAATGCAACATTCTCATCTTTGCAATATTGAACATATTCTTCTGTTGGTATTTTATTGCCCAATACTCAATCCCATACAACATTGTAGATTTTATAACTGTGTAGTAAAATTTGCCTTTAAGTTTGAGTGGTGTTCTTTTATTTGTAATAACATTTGAAGTACTCATCTATTTCATTCACCCAACTTAAATCCTATGGTTTACATTTTCCTCTATTTTCATGTCATATTATATGATAAACCCAAGATATTTAAATTGAGTGACTTGTGGTATGGTGTGTTCTCTGATTTTCACTTCTGCGTTCGAATTAGTATGTCTCTTACTAAAATTGTATTCCATATACTTTGTTTTACTTCTACTTAAACAAAATTTATGTGTTTCCAAGGCTAGTCTCCAAATCTCTAACTTCTCATTTATTTCCTCTTTTGACTCTCTAACTAAAACTATATCATCTACAAAAAGCATGTATTATGGCACTATCTCTTGGATATGTTTAATGAGCACATCTAATAATAAAATAAAAATATAGGGGTTTAAAGTTGATCCTTGGTACAGTCTAATAGTTATCAAAAAATTTTCAGTAAACCCACTTTGTATTGTCACACTAGTTGTAACCCCATCATATATATCCTAAATTACTCGAATATAAGCAATAAGAACTCTTTTTTTCTCCAAAGCCTTCCACAAAATATCTCTTAATACCATATCATAGGTATTTTCTAAATCGATAAATACCATATGTAAATCTTTTTTATTCCTTTAATATTTCTCCATCAATCTGTGTAGCAAGTATATCACTTTTATGGTTAACCTTCTAAGCATAAAACCAAATTGATTTTCTGTAACTTGAGTCTTTTACCTTAATCCCCACTCAATAATCCTCTCTCATAGCTTCATAGTGTGGTTTATAAGTTTAATTCCTCTATAATTTGCACAGTTTTATATGTCTCCCTTATTTTTATAAATAGGAATTAAAATACTTCTCCTCTACTCGTCTGACATTCTCTTAGATCTTATAATCTTATTAGACAACTCTATAAGCCAGCTTATGTCTTTTATTTCTAAACCTTTCTATACCTCAATAGATATATTATATGATTCTATTATTTTGTCATTCTCCATTTTCTTTAATACTTATTTTGCTTCTGACTCTCGAATCTTATGATAAAAGGTATAATTTTGATCATTTTTCTATAGTGTCTAACCTATCTGAATGTAATGAAATCTCATGTTCTTCATTAAATAGCTTATGAAAATAATACTTTCACTTTTCCTTAATATTTTATTTTGTGACCAGGACGTCCCCTTCTTTATCCTTAATGTATTTCACTTCATCCATGTCTTATCTTTTTTCTTTGCTGTTAGCAAACTTATAAATACTTCTTTTCTTAACTTTAGTACCTAAAGATTGATATAACCCATTAAATGCCCTAACTCTCGTTTCGCTCACGATCTTTTTAGCATCTTTTCTAGTTACTTTATATATATTTTTAATTTTTCTCACTTTTATACAAAGACCATGTGTAATATCCTATGATTTAGAAATCCAAAATCATTCTTAAAAAGTGGAATGAATTACTTACAAAGGGTCACGGGCCTAGCAAAGGTAGGATGAATTGTGAAAAATTGAAATTGAAATCATTTGATTAATGAATGAGAACCCCAGAATAAAGTGATTGAGGCTAATTTACATTAGAATTTGATTAGAACATCTAAAATATGGTTAAGAGCATCAAGATAACCCAAAATCGGAGCCAAAATGGCAAAATAAAAGAACTGAAAATGCAATGACAAAATTATAATTTTAGACAACTTTTAAACAACTTAAACAAGGGATCTTTAAATGAGAAAATTGAGTTTTTCGGGGTTCTCAGAGGTCTTAAAAACTATAGGAACTCCTAGAATGGCTAAAACCCTTCTGATATGTATTTTTGAGTATTAGTTGACTAAAACTTTGACCAAATAGTTTGATAAAGTTTTAAATTCAACTTGGTAAAATCAAAGATATTTTATGAACTAGAGGATCTAAATTTCATGATGAAAGAAACAGTTTTAAAAAAAGAGTTGAAATGAGCCCAAATGGAAAGAACCAAATTTAGAGACTAAATTGAAAATTTCAAAAGAGTTATAATTCGGCCTTCTTGATCCTTATATCTCGTCCCACTTCTGCCCAGCACCCTAATCGACTTTCCTTTGGTCTAAAATAGATCTAAGAGCAACTCAAAGTGGCACACAAAAAGAGGGAGCACCAGGAAAAGAATTAAACCTTGAAAGTATAAGAATATGCTACTTTTTCATACTTTTTCTTTCATTAGACTCTTTCTGTTCTCATGGTTTTAGTATCTTAATTGGATATGTTTCATGGCTGGTTCAATAAAAGGAAGAAAGAATTTGGAGAAAAGCTTGAAAGCTTTAAAAAGTTCTCTTAAAAAGCTTGAAAACAAGGTAAAATACCATGGCTTCACTTGCTTCTTCTTGGTTGCTTCTTAGATGCATGTTTTAGCTAGGCCTAGGCCAATCTAGAAGAGAATGAATTCAGGTCATAACAAGGTAGGAATAGGAGTTTTAGAGCATAAGAAATAATATGCAATTGGAACCAAAAGAAAAGCTTTAGAATATAAGTTATGTTACTTAGAGTTTTAGTTGCACTTAGGAATTTTTAAAACTTTTTAATGGTAATATAGCTTATATAAAAGTATGTATGGGTCTATAAGAGACCTAGGAAGCTTCATGTATGGAAAATTCCCTAGGGAACTTAGGGAGAGTTTTCTTTAATTCCAAGGATAGAAATAGTTTAGATATGAATTATAAATACCAAAGAAACTATTGGTTTAAATTTAGAAACTATATTTTAAAAGTTGAAAGTTTAGGGTTTCTTTAGGAATAAAGAAGTAACTTAGTATTAGACTCCTCAAATTGAGTTAGAGATTACTCTAATGAGTTTAAATAAAGTCATATAACTTAGATTGAGTGAAAAATTAGAGCTAAGATCATGAATTATATAGCTTGCTTCATTATACCCCTGTATGGAACCATAACCATGCCATAAGTTAGAATAGACTTATGTAGAGTTTAAGTGAGATTAGAATTAGTTTCAATGATGTGTTTATGTCTTATTTAATGTATCTAGACTAAGCAAATCATGCCCCTCCTAGGTGTGTGTGTGTATGTGTGTGTGTGAGGCCGAGAAAGGGAAATAAAGGTCAAGAAAGAAAGTTAGAGCTTCTTGACTTAAAGTAACTCTCCATCCTTTCTTGTATGTATTTCTTGATTGTTTGATTGTCATTGGATACTTATATTTATATTTGAATCATTAAATATGCTTATAGCTATTGGTTTGGTACTTTGGTACCATTATGTTTCTTGAATGAAAATTTGAATATATATGGCTCTTAATGGGTGAGATTGTGCCAAAAATCTCTTAGATTGGGTGAGAAGAATTCAAAAGCCCCAAAAAATAAGTAAGATAAAGCCAAAAGTTTTAAGATTAAGTGATGCTAAGTCAAAAACTCCTAAAAGTAGGTGAGAATAATCCAAAAGTCCTAAAAGAATTAGGTGAGGTTAGACCAAGAATCCCTAGAACTTATATTTGATTTAAATGATTTTATGTGACTTAAAAATATGATTATATATGTTTATTAGAAGCATTTGATGTATGCTTGCATTCTTTGACATGAAAATATGCCATATATGTATGCTTGAAAAGGTAAAAGAACTATTGAGATTCAACGAATCTCACTCTCTTCCACTTTATATCTAACCATGTCTAGATAAGCCTCATAGAGCAAAAAATGGAAGCCAAGGAGTATGAATGGTGATACTTTGACAATAAAATCAGATTTTATGTAATTTGATGTCAAAGTATATATATATATATATATAATATTTATAAGATGTAAATCTTTGACCATATGTAAAAGTATGTGAATATATTGTATGTAATGGATATAGAGCCAAAGATATGAGAATTTAAGTTCTTGACATTCTTGAATCATAGTATGCTCGTGTATATAAACAAGCAGAATGATGGTTTTGAGTTCTATAATGAATTGGACCCATTATGATGCTTCTATATGATGTATTTGAGCTTTTGGATGTGCTCAATTGGTTCGATTACATGTAAGAAGCCATTATGGCTCATTTGGAACCAATTGTACCTTTTTTTAGACCATAATTTTGCCCTAAACCAAAATCAGACCAAATGGATAAATTTTGGCAAGCATTTAGTTCTCATCTAAAGCCTTTTACAAAGCTAAAGAACAGGATTTTTAGAGCTTTAAAAAATTTATTATGATTTTTCAAAATTGGTTAATTTTAGTAGAAAATATTTGTGCATTATTCATTTAGTTAATCTGGTTTTCTGGGTTTTTGAAGAGACAAATGAAGTCCAATACTTATAAAATTTTATACTCATATAATTGGCATTATAAGCTTTCTATAACCACTGAGAGCACTCAATTTGGATTTGTGCAGAGGGAAATATGATTTTTTGAAGTTTCAGGTCTGCTGTTGTTTGAAATCTCGACCTAGTTATTGTTCCATTGATTTTTGTAGGTCAAATGATATTGTTTTGATATGAAATTTTTACATTAGCTATCCGGAGCTTTCTAGAAAATCCTAATTTCATAATTTGAAATTTTCTAAATTTAGTTATGAATTTTCAAAAATTGAGTAAGATTATAAAGCATATGAAAATACAAGTATGATGTTAAATTTGTGATGTATGCCCCAAATCCAAAATGCATGCTTCAAATTGTGATGTTTCTGGTTGAATAAGTGTGTTATAGATGGAAGATGAGTTTGGCAAGCCCAAAAGATCCATTTAACCAAAGATGAATTATTTTAGCTTTTAATAACGGTACTTTTCGCCTCATCCATCTCCTTCTTAGTTGATTGTTTGATGTTTCTATTGGTAATGGAAGAATTGGCACTGGAAGCTAATAATAGTGTATCAATTGAAGTGTAAGATGTAGTAAATGAAATAATAGTAGGGTGGTGGAGATAAGTGGTTTTTGTGGAATTATGGCTAAAAGATGGATAGTTAGTACTATTAGAGAACTTTTTTGCAGGGTTAAGGGTAGAAGCATGTATGGCTAGGATAAAAAGCTCTTGTAGGTATGCTAAATACATTGCATTGGCTAAAGTGCTAAGGTTGAACAACTATATCATTATCTAGACATCAAAACACAATCCATCTAAGAAATAACCAATGGCAACTGGTCCTGGTAAGTCCACTTATGATAACAACTCTTCAAATTTTTCTTAATACTCACATACCATATCCTCTTGCCTTAAACTCTTAATTTAAGCCATAGCATCAACCTTAGCCACGTCATCGAACCTTGCTACCATATTCTTCATATAATTGTCCCAAATAATCTCAATCAGCTTCCTTCTTTTTAGAAAATTAAGATTCCACTGCAATGCTCGGCTTTCCATGTTCACTAATCTAATTCTTTGATTCTCTAGCATTTCATCAATTTCAAAGAATTGCTTTAAATGATGGAGCCAGCCATAGAAATCCAAACCATCAAACTTAGGAAATTCAATCCAAGTCATTTTGGTTGGGAACATAGAGTTGTTGGATGGAACCCCTTTGAATGAGCCGAACTAAGGACATCCATTACTTCCTTGATGTCCATTGGTGCTCGATGCTGCAAAATGCTCTATTCCATTCTCTGGCACAAACTACTAAGTGAATTTTAATGTCGTATCTACAAATGATACCTTTAATTCTAGCAATAGATTGCTTCACTTCGCCAAGCTCTACATTCGTTTGATCCAACCACTGATCAACCTCTATTAATCAATCCTGAAGACAAGTTTTAGGAGCCATGGTGATACCAAATCAGTGCAAGAAGCACCGAGAGAGAGAAAAAGAGAGAGAGATATAAAAGGAAATTTGTGTCGTAAGTATTCAAATCACTTTTATAATGCCTTTCTTCACTTACTTATAATCTGTAAGGGAGGAACTATTGGTTGTAACGAAGTTAACTAACCACTTCAATTAGTTTTATTCTAGTATTCTAATCTTTCTATTATTAACGCATAATAATCACCGTACTATGGACTTCCTCAAGCAAGTTGATGTTTGGGTCAATTGTAAACAGGGAATGGATATAATCTCACATTAAATAAAATTGGATTAGATAAAAGGTATATATATTAAAAGAACTCATAAACCTAATGCCATATAATTTTGAATTTAAAAGTAGTGTTAAATCTATTTATATAGTCCTTTTTAAAGGCCCAATAAATCTTTCTAATATTTGAAGCTCCTCTTAGCCCCAACTTTGATAACTCTAGTATTACAACTAATATAGTAAGGATTAGGAGGTGCATCATACATTTTATTTTCTTTTCTTTTTCTTTTAAACGTTGTTTAACTCCATTTAGATATTATATAAAAGTGGCAACACGAGCTGGGCTTGCAAGAGTAAGATGACATAATTTGCAAACAGTCTTGCCAACGCTGGAATTCTGTTTTTTAAACTTTAAGCCCATATGATTTAAACCTACTATTCATTATATTAGACCCTTTGTTGGATCTATGATCAACTAAGCCTAGGCTTAATCCATTAACGAAACATAGGCCGAGAGTTGGGCTTGTTC